>CM076584.1:1446679729-1447991853 GCA_034641835.2 Pinus albicaulis | reverse complement strand
CTTTGATTTCACGGAAGAATGCTTTAGTTTCTGAATGGCCTCCTCATAAATTGTAGAAATTATATAATTGATATGTTATACATTCGAGATTCTCCTAATCACACACTATTTGACTTCATGCACAATACAGAATCTCTTCTACCATTGATCATTAATTGCGGAAATAAAATAAATTGCATGCACACATTAAAACCATAAAAAATTCACACATATGAACACAATAATTTATGGGAAAGCTTAAAGCTGAAAACCCCCAACTATCTGTATATTATATGTCATAGAGATCATGTAACAATCATCATACAAATCTCCTCACAAGCTCTCAGTACAATCTCCAATTGCTACACACTAATCAGGTCCGATCTAGCAAAACACATGCTCCAATCTCTGCCACCTGCTAGCCTGCCTCTACTGCGCAATCACTGCTGAAGAATGGCTCTGAATGAAATCGAATTGGTCCAGCCTTGCTCACGCAATCCTCATTGGCATCTCCAACCACTGTGTGTTGCAAATCATGCAACACTATAGTCACAACTGATAGTCACACTGCTCTTTCACCTACCTCTTCACTGGTCTCCACTGAAACTGTCCATGCACTGTAGTTAACCGATGTATTCTTTAGTTGATTAATGAGTTAATAATTAGTGAATTAATTAATAATTAATTCACACCACTCTCACTAGTGTATCAATCAGTTAGACTAGATACAACTAGCTCAGCTATGTTTAACTCAGTTAATTGAACACAACTCCACCAACTACCTCAATAACTCCACCAAACTCTGTCACATGAGTTTTAACTGAAGTTATCCATGCACTAGCTCCAGTAAACCCTTAGGAATAGCGTAATTCCTTCTGTCATCTCTTGTGCCACATCTGTGCACTTAACTGAAGTGCTCCAAGAGAATAAGATAATTTTTAAAGTCCAAATATTATTAAGAGCTAATAATATTCAAAATATATATTTTTAGATTGGCAATCTAAAAATAGATTCCGCCCAATATGTCTAAAAATAGAAGTCCATCTATTTTTTCCAACTTTACCAACCATCCACAAATAGCATCCTGCAACTCATAGAATATGATCAACATGTCTAAAAATAGACTTAAAATAACCTGCGGGCCCACTTAGTGAAGGCAACTCTTTTCACTAAGCTCATCATCTTGTTGCAAACTCAACACTCCCTCTCAACAAGATAGGGATTATCTGCCACCCCGATCCTGCCCCTGTGGTATTCGAATTTGCTCCTGGTGAGCGCCTTCGTCAAGATATCAACATCCTGATCCTCTATGGGAATGTATGGAAGTAACATGATCTTCCGCTACACATAATATTTGATATGATGATACCGGATGTCAATGTGTTTAGATCTATCATGAAATACTGGATTAAGAGAGAGTTTGATGCAACTCTGATTATCACAATATATCACAGTAAGATCTAAGTGTGAACCGAACAATCCAACCAGGATCTTCCTCATCCATATAGACTCGCATGCAGCCAAAATCACTGCCATATACTTTTCCTCCGCTAAACTAAGTGCCACAGATCTCTGCTTCCTGCTGTACCAAGAAACTGTTGTCGACCCGATACTAAAAATCCCTCCAGATGTGCTCTTTCTGTCCGTTGGGCTCCCTGCCCAATCTGCATCCATGAAGCCACACAGCTTCACCTCATCCAACTGTCTGTACCATAATCCATATCCTGATGTGCCTCTGAGATATCTCAAAACATGCTTGCCTGCCTTCCAAAAGAGCTTGGTAGGCTTAACCATAGCTTGTGAAAGTTGGTTAACAGCGTAGCATATGTCAGGTTGTGTATTGACTAGATACATAAGCGACCCCACCAAATGTCAGTAAATAGTGGAATCCACTACCTCTGCCGATGTAGCATCCTCTTTCCTCCATCCACCAGGAAGAGGAGTGTTGATAATGAAGGAGGCCCAAGTCCTTCATCTCAAACTCCTTTGCAAGATCAGCCTTGCATGAGTGTATCAACAATTCATCACCTGTCAGAATCAAATCATCTACATAAAGTACAATGATCAGCAACTTGCCCTTCACCACAATCTCGTATAGGTTTGGATCCGCCTCACTCTTGGAGAATCCAAGTTCGGTGAAATAACTGTCAATCCGTGTGTACCAAGCACGAGGTGCTTGTTTCAACCCATACAGTGCTCTTTTGAGCCTGCACACATGCGACTCACTGCTGAAGATCTCGAAACCTTCGGGCTGCTCTATGTACACCTCCTCCTCAATCACTCCATTGAGGAACGCAGTCTTCAAATCCATCTGATGAATGTGCCACCCCATCTGCGCTGAGAGAGAAAGAATCATCTGTATGGAAGAATACCTTGTGACAAGTGCAAAGGTTTCCTCATAATCGATCCCCTCAATCTGTGAGAAGCCTCGGGCAAAAAATCTTGCCTTGTACTTCTCCACACTCTCGTCAGCTGCTTGCTTCACTTTGTAGATCCATCTCGAACCTACCACTGATTTCCCTTCTAGCCTTGGGACAATCTCCCATGCACTGTTTCTGAAAATCGAATCATACTCTTCCACCATGGCATCTACCCATGCGGGGTCCTCCACAGCTTCCTCGAAAGAGGATGGCTCTGTCACGATACACTTTCTCATCAGAGCCATGTATCCAGTATACCAGTCAGGTGACTACACTATGATGTGGGTGCTCCTACAATCTTCTCTACATCCTGAATCAATCGGTCAGCTTCTGTAGTGCGCTTCTGCCCTCTGATGGTTGGCACTGCATGAGTGGTTTCTTCCACTCCATGAACCTCCTCTTGTGGCTGATCCACATCCTGAGGCTCATTCTTAGGAACTAATAGCTCCTCATCTGCATGCAAGTGTGGCACCCTCTCAAGCAAACACTTCATGGCTTTCTCCTCATGAAATTTGATATCCTGTCGCACAACAGTCTTTCGACTGTCTGGAAAATACACACAATAGTTGTGAGGTGTATCAGTATACCCCAAAAATATCCCGACCTCTACGGTCGGCTCCAGCTTATTCCTAGCATCCTTCGTCACATGAATGTAAACAGGTGAACCAAAAATCCTCAAATGAGAAATATCAGACCTCTTACCAGAAAAATCCTCCTTGGGTGTACTCATGCCAAGTATCCTATGAGGACAACGGTTTTTCACATAAACCGCAGTATTGCATGCCTCAGCCCACAAGTGTATGGGAAGGCCCTGATCATGCAACATCGCCCGTGCAACACCCATGATCGTTCTGTTCTTTCACTCTACGACCCCATTCTGCTATGGGTTATGAGGCGCTATGAGCTCTCTTCGAATTCCTTCTGTGCTAAAAAAGTCCTTGAATTTGCTAGAGATGAATTCACCACCATTGTCGCTCCTAAGAGCCTTCACCTGCTTCCCCGATTCTTTCTTAACCAGTGCCTTGAACTCACAGAACTTTGAGTATGTCTCGCTCTTCTTCTGCATGAAGAAGATCTAGCACTTACAAGAAAAATCATCAACAAAGATCACATAATACCTGTGCTTTGCTGTCGAAGCTACTGAGAAAGGTCCACACACGTCTATGTGAATTCTCTCAAGGATTGTCGTGGTGCGAATATCCTTCTCGTGAAAGGTGGCTTTCACAAATTTTCCCAAAGTAAATCCCTTGCACTGATCTGACTGCACAAGTGTACCTTTGGAAAGCCTGGTAGAAATCTGCTGCAAAATTTTCAAAGCACGATGGTGAAGATGGCCCAATCTCCTGTACCATAGCTCGCCCTCATCCCAGCTCACCACTCCTTATGCCTTGCCTGCCATTGCTGCGTAGCCATCTACCTGCAATTGATAAAGTTTCTTAACTCGAACCCCTATCCTCTGAGTTTCTCCAGTTTCCTTACTGCGCAGGAAAGCCTTTCCTTCTCTAAAGACAACATCATATCCCTTGTCTTCTAACATCGCCACAGAGATAAGATTCTTCTTCAATCCTGGAACATGCATCACTTCCTTCAATACGAAGGGTTTACCAGACTCCCTCTCAAAGGAAATGGTCCCGATACCGGTCGTACTGTATATACCATCATCACCCATCTCGATGTGCACTCCAAGATCTTTCTCATCCATATCAGTAAACAAATATTTGTCTCCGGTCATGTGAAAAGACGCACCACTATCAAGAAACCGCACTGAACCAATCATACTTGAGACCAAGCATGCGATCAGTGAAAATTCTAGCTTAAACTGTGAGGCTAAGGCCTCTCCAGCTGTAGATCCAGTAGCCTGCTTATTTTTCTTCTTCTGTGGACAATTAGTGGCGTAATGTCCGTGTTGGTGATAGTGAAAGCACTTCACCTTGGACATTTCCTGCTTCTTTCCTTTTGCACCAGATTAAGAAGCATTCTTCTTTCTATTCCCTTTCCTTGATTTGGCAACCAAAGCGCAATTTTCTGCATCTACATTCTTTGATGAAGATCCATCCCTGGTACTCCGCCTTATCTCCTCTTGCACAAGATCCGATCAAAGTCGCTCCCATCCTGGCAATTTCTCTCGACCATTGACAAAGTCCTGATAGGAATGCCAAATCTTCGGAAGCCCAAGGAAAGCCAAGCTCACCAAGTCCTCGTCATCTATAGTAACCCCCACACTTCCCAGCTCATCCCTGCACTGGAAAAACTTCGTGAGGTACTTGGGTATACTGTCGCCTTTCTCCATTTTTATGTTCCTGAGTTTATCCTTGAGCGCCAACTTCCTCTAGTCACTCTTGCTTTGGAATAAATCTGTCAAAGCTTTCCACATCAAGAATGGAGAAGATTTACCATGAAGGTTGAAAACTATGTGATCCTTCACACCTTCCAACATAATCCTTCGACACTTTGCTGTCTTCTTTTTCCATGCGTCAAGTGTGGCAGCATCGCTAGAAGCAGGTTTTGGAATTTCTGCATCTATGAACTCCTTCAACCCATTGTCATCCAACACTGCCTCTATCCTGTCCTTCCATGCAATATAATTTGAGCTGCCCTCAAGGGAATACTCCAATTGCAATCCGGTGAAAGACATCTCAACTTTGACACCAAGAAAACACTGCTGCAAATTCGAATTCCACTAGCACATAACTCAACCGCTTCAATGTTTTGCAATTGCTCCAATGATCAATATCGCTCTGATACCATGTAGAAATTATATAACTGATATGTTATACATCCAAGATTATCCTGATCACACACTATTTGAATTCATGCACAATACATAATCTCTTCTACCATTGATCATTAATTGCAGAAATAAAATCAATTGCATGCACACATTAAAACCATAAAAAATTCACACATATGAACACAGTAATTTATGGGAAATATTAAAGCTGAAAACCCCCAACTATCTGTATATTATATGTTATAGAGATCATGTAACAATCATCATACAAAGCTCCTCACAAGCTCTCAGTACAATCTCGAATTGCTACACACTAATCAGGTCCGATCTAGCAAATTTCATGCTCCAATCTCTGTCACCTGCTAGCCTGCCTCTACTGCACAGTCACTGCTGAAGAATGGCTCTGAATGAACTCGAATTGGTCCAGCCTTGCTCACGCGATCCTCATTGGCATCTCCAACCACTGTGTGTTGAAAATTATGCAACACTATAGTCACAACTGATAGTCACACTGCTCTTTCACCTACCTCTTCACTGGTCTCCACTGAAACTATCCATGCACTATAGTTAACTAATGTATTCTTTAGTTGATTAATGAGTTAATAATTAGTGAATTAATTAATAATTAATTCACACCACTCTCACTAGTGTATCAATCAGTTAGACTAGATACAACTAGCTCAACTATGTTTAACTCAATTAAACTGAACACAACTCCATCAACTGCCTCAATAACTCCACCAAACTCTGTCACATGAGTTCTAACTGAAGTATCCATGCAATAGCTCCACTTAACCCTCAGGAATAGCGTAATTCCTTCTGTCAGCTCCTGTGCCACATCTGTGCACTTAACCGAAGTGCTCCAAGAGAATAAGATAATGTTTATAGTCCAAATATTATTAAGAGCTAATAATATTCGACATATCTATTTTTAGACTGGCAGTCTAAAAATGGACTCCGCCCAACATGTCTAAAAATAGAAGTCCATCTATTTTTCCAACTTGACCAACCATCCACAAATAGCATCCTGCAACTCATAGAATATGATCGACATGTCTAAAAATAGACATAGTCTAAAAATAGACTTGCACCAAAAATAGCTCACATGTGCCCACTTAGTGAAGGCGAATTTCTTTTCACTAAGCTCAACATAAATATCTCTCCGACGTTCATTACATATTCCACTAATTGTCTCATGCTTTTAGGATGAATGTAGCTATTATGGCTTTCATGTTTTCTGAGTAGTCATGCAACCTAAACAACTTCCTCATACCAAGAAACCATGCTTCTTCATCATGTGATTTATTCATTTCCCCATAAAATGTAGGTGGTTTTTATTTCTTAAACTCATCTGACTTATATCCACTATGACTCCTCCTATAAGGATGATAATGATGACAATCATAATGCCTGTCAAAACCAAAACTAGTATACTATCTATGTCTATCACCTCTCCTATTCAGAGTGTCCAAGAACCTGCCATCTTTGATCGTGTCATCTCTATCCAACCTGTGACCACCATGAGACCTGCTTCCATATGCCCCATTAGTCCCATCCTCCTATCCATAGCTGATCTGGAGTGGTCCTTGTTTTTGCAGTTATGAAAAACTATGAAGAATTACTGCAATGACTTCTTCTTGTTTTTCCCATGGATGTATGATTCTATCATTATCTTCTTTGCAACTCCTTATTTCTTCCTTCAAACTCCTTAATTTTTTTTCCAAGTCAGAAGAGTGCCCAACACCATGCTGCTCATATGATTCATAAGGGAAATATCTGCAATCTACCATATTGCTAGCCATCTTGGTATCTTTCCTACAAGGCATACTATGTCAGCTAAACCAAATCACAAACAAACCAACGTACTTTAGCATAATTCATGGAGGATTCATCCCTCAAGATCAACCAATCAACGTAATACATGTATATACATAATAATAACAACGTGTAAATACATAATACATATATAAAACAACATGTTGAGATTTCAACAAGATGATGAGCTTAGTGGAAAGAAGTTGCCTTCACTAAGTTGGCCCGCAGGCTATTTTTGGCGCAAAGTCTATTTTTAAATATGTCTATTTTTAGACATATGGATCATGTTCTATGAGTTGCAGGATGCTATTTGTGGATGGTTGGTCAAGTCGGAAAAAAATAGATGGACTTCTATTTTTAAACATATTGGGCGGAATCTATTTTTAGATTTCCAGTCTAAAAATAGATATGTTGAATATTATTAGCTCTTAATAATATTTGGACTATAAACATTATCTTATTCTCTTGGAGCACTTCCAGTTCAGTGCACAGATGTGGCACATCAACCGACAGAAGGAATTACGCTATTCCTGAGGGTTTACTGGAGCTATTGCATGGAGGATTCAGTTATAACTCAAGTGGCAGAGTTATGACACAGTTGGAAGAAGTAGTTATGGAGTTGTATTCATTTTAACTAATATAAACATATTTGAGCTATTTGTATCTAGTTTAACTAATTGATACAATTAGTGAGAGTGGTGTGAATTAATTATTAATTAATTCACTAATTATAAAATCATTAACCAACTAAATAATGCATCAGTTAAATTCAGTGCATGGACATTTTCAGTGGAGACTAGTGCAGAAATAGGTGAAAGAGCAGGTTAACTATCAGTTGTGACTATACTATTGCTATTTGCAACACACAGATAATTGGAGAAGCCCATGAGGATTGCGCAGTACAAGACAGGTGGTTTATCTATTTAATGAAGCCATCCCATGGCATTGATTACGCAATAGAGGCTGGCTATCAAGTGGCAAAATATTGGAGCATGTGTTTTGCTAGATCTAGCTTGATAGTGTGTAGCAATTGAGGGTGTGCATGAGAGCTTATGAGGAGCTTTGTACTATGATTTTTACATGATATCCATGACATATAATATACAGATAGTTGGGGTTTTCATCTTTAAGCTTTCCCATTAAATACTGTGTTCATATGTCTGATTGTTCGTGGTTTTAATGTGTGCATGCAATTGATTTTATTTCCACAATTAATGATCAATGGTAGAAGAGATTCTGTATTATGCATGAAGCTAAAATAGTGTGTGATCAGGAGAATCTTGGTGAATAATATAACAGTTATTCAAATTTCTACATGGTATCATAGCAATATTGATCATTGGAGAAATTGCAAAACATTGAAGCGGTTGAGTTTTATGCTGGTGGAATTCAAATTTTGCAGCAGTGTTTTCTTGGTGTCGAAGTTGAGATGTCTTTCAACGGATTGCAATTGGAGTATGCCCTTGAGGGCAGCTCGAATTATATTGCATGGAAGGACAGGATGGAGGCGGTTCTGGATGACAATGGGTTGAAGGAGTTCATAGATGCAGAAATTCCAAAGCCTACTTCTAGTGATGCTGCCGTACTTGACGCATGGCAAAAGAAGACAACAAAGTGTCGAAGGATTCTGTTGTAAGGTGTGAAGGATCACATAGTGTCCAGCCTTCATGGTAAGGCTTCTCCATTCTTGATGTGGAAAGCTTTGATAGATTTATTTCAAAGAAAGAGCGACCAGAGGAAGTTGGCGCTCAAGGACAAACTCAGGAACATAAAAATGGAGAAAGGCGACAGTATGCCCAAGTACCTCACGAAGTTCATCCAATGTAGGGATGAGCTGGGAAGTGTGGGGGTGACTGTTGATGATGAGGACTTGGTGAGCTTGGCTCTCCTTGGGCTTTCGAAGAGTTGGCACTCCTATCAGGACTCTGTCAATGGTCGGGAGAAATTGCCAGTATTGGCGCGACTTTGGTCAGATCTTGTGCAAGAGGAGATAAGGCGGAGTACCAGGGACGAATCTTCATCAAAGAACTCTGATGAAGAGAATTGTGCTTTGGATGCCAAAGAAAATAAGGGGAAGAGCAAGAAATCTTCTCATTCTGGTGCGAAAGGCAAGAAGCAGGACATGTCCAAGGTGAAGTGCTTTCACTATCACCAACACGGACATTACACCACTAATTGTCCACAGAAGAAGAAAAATAAGCAGGCTGCTGGGACTGCACCTGGAGAGGCCCTAGCCTCACAGTTTGAGCTGGATTTTTCGTTGATCGCATGCTTGATTTCAAGTGTGAAGGGTTCAGTGTGGTTTCTTGACAGTGGTGCGTCTTTTCACATGACAGGAGATCGAGATTTGTTTACTGATCTGGATGAGAAAGATCTTGGAGTGCACATAGAGATGGGCGATGATGGTAGATACAGTGCGACCGGTATCGGTACCATTTCCTTTGAGAGGGAGTCTAGTAAAACCTTCGTATTGAAGGAAGTGATGCATGTTCTAGGATTGAAGAAGAATCTTATCTCTGTGGCGATGTTAGAAGACAAGGGATATGATGTTGTCTTTAGCGAAGGAAAGGCTTTCCTATGTAGTAAGGTAACTGGTGAGACCCAGAGGATAGGGGTTCGAGTTAAGAACCTTTATCAATTGCAGTTAGATGGCTGTGCAGCAATGGTAGGCAAGGCAGAAGGAGTGGTGAGCTGGGATGATGGCGAGTTGTGGCACCGGAGATAGGGACACCTTCACCATGGAGCTTTGAAGATACTCCAACAGATTTCTACTGGGCTTCCTAAGGGTACTATTGCACAGTCAGATCAGTGCAAGGGATGTACCTTGGGAAAATTTGTGAAAGCCACCTTTCACAAGAAGGATAGTCGCGCCACGACGATCCTTGAGAGAATTCACACAGACGTGTGTGGACCTTTCTTAGCAGCTTTGACAGCAAAGCACAGGTATTATGTGATATTTGTTGATGATTTTTCTCATAAGTGCTGGATCTTCTTCATGCAAAAGAAGAGCAAGACATACTCAAAGTTCTGTGAGTTCAAGGCACTAGTTGAGAAAGAATCGGGGAAGCAGGTGAAGGCTCTTAGGAGCGACAATGGTGGTGAATTCATCTCTGGTGAATTCAAGGACTTTTGCAGCACAGAAGGAATTCTAAGAGAGATCATAACACCTCATAACCCACAGCAGAACGGGGTTGCTGAGCGAAAGAACAGAACGATCGTGAGTGCTGCACGGGCGATGTTGCATGATCAAGGCCTACCCATTCACTTGTGGGCGGAGGCATGAAATACTGCAGTATATGTGCAGAACCGTTGTCCTCATAGGATACTTGGCATGAGTACACCCGAGGAGGCATTTTGTGGTAAGAGGCCTGATATTTCCCATTTGAGGATTTTTGGTTCACCTGTTTACATTCATGTGACGAAGGATGCCAGGAAGAAGCTGGAGCCGACTGCGGAGGTTGGGATATTTGTGGGGTACACTAATACACCCCACAACTATCTTGCATATTTTCCAGACAGTCGCAAGACTGTTGTGCGACGGGATATCAAATTTCAGGAGGAGAAAGCCATAAAGTGTTTGCTTGAGAGGGAGCCACACTTGCATGCAGATGAGGAGCTATTAGTTCCTAAGGATGAACCTCAGGATGTGGATCAGCCACAAGAGGAGGTTCATGGAGTGGAAGAGACCACTCAGGCAGCGCCAACCATCAGAGGGCGAAAGCGCACTACAAAAGCTGAGCGACTGGCTCAAGATGCAAAGAAGGTTGTAGGAGCACCTACATCACAGTGCAGACAGAGACAGTCACCTGACCGGTATACTGGATACATGGCTCTTATGAGCAAGTGTATCGTGACAGAGCCATTCTCTTTCAAGGAAGTTGTGGAGGACCCCACATGGGTAGATGCCATGGTGAAAGAGTATGATTCGATTGTCAGAAACAGTGCATGGGAGATTTTCCCAAGGCCAAAGGGGAAATCAGTGGTGGGTTCAAGATGGATCTACAAAGTGAAGCAGGTAGCTGACGGGAGTGTGGAGAAGTACAAGGCAAGATTTTTTGCCCGAGGCTTTTCACAGATTGAGGGGATCGATTATGAGGAGACCTTTGCACCTGTCGCAAGGTATTCTTCCATACGAACGATTCTTTCTCTCTCAGCGCAGATGGGGTGGCACATTCATCAGATGGATGTGAAGACTGCATTCCTCAATGGAGTCATTGAGGAGGAGGTGTACATAGAGTAGCCCGAAGGTTTCGAGATCTTCAGCAGCGAGTCGCATGTGTGCAGGCTCAAGAGAGCGTTGTATGGGTTGAAACAAGCACCTCGTGCTTGGTACACATGGATAGACAGTTATTTCACCGGACTTGGATTCTCCAAGAGTGAGGCGAATCTGAACCTATACCAGATTGTGGTGGAGGGTAGGTTGTTGATCATTGTACTTTATGTAGATGATTTGATTTTGACAGGTGATGAGCTGTTGATACTCTCATGCAAGGAGGATCTTGCAAAAGAGTTTGAGATGAAGAACTTGGGCCTCCTTCATTATTTCCTGGGATTGGAAATTTGGCAGCGCAGTGATGGACTGTTTGTTTCTCAGGGTAAGTATGCCCGGGAGATACTGGAGAAGTTCAACATGCATGGCTGCAAGCCTGTTGATACTCCTCTTCCTGGTGGTTGGAGGAAGGAGGATGCTACTTTGGCGGAGGTAGTGGATGCCACTGTTTATCGACAGTTGGTGGGGTCACTTATGTATCTGGTCAATACACGACCCGATATATGCTATGTTGTTAACCAGCTTTCACAAGCTATGGTTAAGCCAAACAAGCTCTACTGTAAGGCAGGAAAGCATGTATTGAGATATCTGAGAGGCACATCGGGATATGAATTATGGTACAGACAGTCGGATGAGGTGAAGCTGTGTGGCTTCACGGGTGCAGATTGGGCAGGGAGCCCAATAGACAGAAAGAGCACATCTAGAGGGATTTTCAGTATCGGGTCAACATCAGTTTCTTGGTACAGCAGGAAGCAGAGATCCGTGGCACTCAGTTCAGCAGAGGCCGAGTATATGGCAGCGAGTTTGGCTGCATGCGAGGCTATATGGATGAGGAAGATCATGGTCGAGTTGTTTGGTTCACACTTAGAGCCTACTGTGATTTATTGTGATAATCAGAGTTGCATAAAACTCTCGATTAATCTATTCTTTCATGATAGATCTAAACACATTGACATCCGGTATCATCATATCAAATATTGTGTGCAGCGAAAGATCATGTTACTTTCATACATTCCTATGGAGGATCAAGATGCTGATATCTTGACGAAGGCGCTCACCAGGAGAAAATTCGAATACCACAGAGGCAGGATAGGCGTTGCAGATAATCTATATCTTGTTGAGAGGGAGTGTTGAGATTGCAACAAGATGATGAGCTTAGTGAAAAGAAGTCCCCTTCACTAAGTGGGCCCGCAGGCTATTTTTGGCGCAAAGTCTATTTTTAGACTATGTCTATTTTTAGACATATGGATCATGTTCTATGAGTTGCAGGATGCTATTTGTGGATGGTTGGTCGAGTTGGAAAAATAGATGGACTTCTATTTTTAGACATATTTGGCGGAATCTATTTTTAGATTGCCAGTCTAAAAATAGATATGTCGAATATTATTAGCTCTTAATAATATTTGGACTATAAACATTATCTTATTCTCTTGGAGCACTTCAGTTAAGTGCACATATGTGGCACAGGAGCTGACAGAAGGAATTACGCTATTCCCGAGGGTTATGTGGAGCTATTGCATGGATACTTCAGTTAGAACTCATGTGACAGAGTTTGGTGGAGTTGATTGAGGAAGTTAGTGGAGTTGTATTCAGTTTAACTAATCTAAACATAGTTGAGCTATTTGTATTCAGTTTAACTAATTGATACAATTAGTGAGAGTGGTGTGAATTAATTATTAATTAATTCACCAATTATAAACTCATTAATCAACTAAAGAATGCATCAGTTAACTTTAGTGCATGGACAGTTTCAGTGGAGACCAGTGCAGAAATAGGTGAAAGAGCAGGTTAACTATCAGTTGTGACTATACTATTGCTATTTGCAACACACAGATAATTGGAGAAGCCCATGAGGATTGCGCAGTACAAGACAGGTGGTTTATCTATTTAATGAAGCCATCCCATAGCATTTATTATGCAATAGAGGCTGGCTATCAAGTGGCAAAAGATTGGAGCATGTGTTTTGCTAGATCTAGATTGATAGTGTGTAGCAATTGAGGGTTTGCATGAGAGCTTGTGAGGAGCTTTGTACTATGATTGTTACATGATCTCCATGACATATAATATACATATAGTTTGGGTTTTCAGCTTTAAGCTTTCCCATTAAATACTGTGTTCATATGTGAGATTGTTCGTGGTTTTAATGTGTGCATGTAATTGATTTTATTTCCGCAATTAATGATCAATGGTAGAAGAGATTCTGTATTATGCATAAAGCTAAAATAGTGTGTGATTAGGAGAATCTCGATGAATAATATAACAGTTATTCAAATTTCTACACAACATATAAGCATCATACTAACCATATCCTAGTCATCAATGCACGACCATATCAATCACACACCATGACTTCATGCATGAAAACACCAACCATAACTATGTATATTGACAACATGTAAGAACTAATCAAACATAGGCCATGCATAATCAATGATATACTCATGATGACACATTTCACAACAACACCATCATTTCTCACATGATGACATTACTGCAACAATGACCAACAGCATGCATATGCAACAAGAACATAGACCACAAGCATACAAAACACATATGCAGCTTACATGAAAACATGACCAACACACCACCCATAAATTTTGAGGGGTGAACCATTATTTGATACCACACTGTGGTATTGGATATCACACAAAGAGACCAAACAACAGACACCATCCAAAGAGAATGAAAATTGGCTCCGATACCACTTTGTAACACCCTCCTCCCACATCTCCCCAAGTAATCGACCAACCGGGGTAAACATGTGATGAAGAGTTACTATGAGATGATTCGAATCCATATGTTTCAGTTAAGGAATTAAAACCGACGGAAAACATCACATAGACCTTCTGCACCTTCTACAAGACACCTAGGAGCCATCCCAACCTTCCAGGTGACCATCCCCTAAGTCTAACTGACTTTTTAATGCATTAATACCCCAGTCGCTCCCTTGATATGGGAAGGAGTGCGACTGGGGCCCTCCATTCTCTCCCACAACATGGGAATGCATGATACTGGGTACTTTTACTTGCAATTATGAGCCCGTAACCTCGATTTATGTGCCACTTTTTCATGCCCAAATCCTAGGTCACTGCCCATAACTTCATGACACTTTTAGAAATGAAATATAATAGTGGAATAATGATGTAAATACAAACACTTAAATAAGGACCTGACTAGACCCTTACTAGCCATCATAGGAATTTCATCAAACATGTCACAAATATGTAATCTATAGGTTTAAGCAACCAATTTGAGCATAGGGTTCTCATACTTATATGAGAATCATTAAGAAACATTGTAGCCTCATAACATTAGCTGTATTATCATCTATTATATCATCTATTCATCATTCATTCATTTACTAATCCAAACATGATGTGAGCCATACATCTTTATTGTCATGAAACACATTCATAAATAGATTATAAGCAACAGAAATGACAAGCATAGAATAGCCATATAAGCAACATAAGTACAAGGATAATTTCACATCAATACATGAGGAAAATATCTCTTATTTCCATAAGAAAAATGCAACCAGGGTTGGGACTTCCACGTTCCACCCAACCATAGACACGGATTAGCCAAATCTCCCTTCAACCAGTCACCCACATACCATATTTCGCATGAATACAAGATATCATAAAACACGTCAATCAAAACCAAACTAGAGATTCCAGAGGCTAACCCACCTCAACCAATGATTCCACCTCCTCAACCAATGGTTCCACCTCACGATTGGACATCACAACCATCACTAGATTGGTATCTATCCTAGATGTCCAGGCCTCCACGGTGTTTGTTCCAACCAGCATTTCCAAGACTAGTAACCCAACCCACTATTGTCGTCGGACTTCCAGAGCGTTTTTCCAATCAAGGCTTCCAGGACTAGTAAATCTACCCACCAAGGGCTTCTAGAGCATTTTTCCAACTAAGGCTTCGAAGACTAGTGACTCAACCCAAGATATTATAGCGATTCCAGAGCATTTATCGAACCAAGGCTTCTAGGCACTAATAACTCAACCCAAGCTCAACGAACATAAGAACTAATCAGAAAACAAACAATGAAATGAATCCACAACTCCATGGTTATCGAGGAAATGGAAAGGCTAGGAAAATCCACTGTCAATCCAAGAAATCCTCCATGCAAATGATAGATCGCAAACACATAACCACATGCATATGTCATGCATGCCAAAACTAGTGAGGAAACCATACATGCAACTCAGCACCTACAAGAAAAAACTATTGTAGTTGTTGATCATGATGTCCTCTTGTGCTTTCATACTCTTGCTTTTTCTTCTTGCTCCAAAATTCCAAGTATGTCACACTCTCCAAGGGTGCTCCAAGAAAACTCTAAGTGTCGAAGAGTGTGAGGGAGAGAGAGAGAGAGAGAAAATGAGAGCTCCAAAACTGAACTGGAAAAAGTATGAATTGATCCTCATAATCCTTTTTATCAATAAGGCCTATAATTTCTTCAATTTTCGATTATTTTCCTTCATATTCCTCCTCACATGCAACTTGTGACCTTTCACCTTCATTTTCTCCTAATTTCCATTATTTTCATAAATAAATGCCAATAAATGCCACTTTTCCTTTCCAAAGCCTTATCCATTTCCTTTGCCATTTTCCATAGCCATAATAAACCATATGCACACCCGCACTAGGATGTTTTTCCCAACATTTAGCTTGGAATATGTGTCCCATAATCGTGGTTATTATTTTGCCTTTATTAACTTTTATTACATTGAATTTTCACCAGGGCTAATACAAGTGGTTGGGTTAGAGAAGTCAAATATGATGTTGTTGTGCTCTTCTTAGATCTTCTAATGACCTTGAGTCAATTCTAGACCCTCTTTTGAAATTCAATGCTTTCATATTGCCCTCCCCATATGTATGATGAAAAGAGATAGAAAGGAAAACATATTTATAAATGTTGATATCATCATAATTTGGCTTCAAATTAATATTATCACACAAATATTTAACTCTCATACATTTTATAATGACTTGGAAATCCCTAAAGAGCTGCACTTTCCTTGCATCATGTTACCTTGCTAATTTGAGTGCCAATTTTAGTGTCATTATCTACTAGGTTGTTCGAGCTCGATCCTATCGCTGAAAATTTATCCAATGAACCTTTAATAGTTGCATTGTGACACCTACACCACACTTAAAAGGACCCTATGCAACATTTTTGAAATATAACCAAACCCTTAACTTTTTGATAAATTTTTCTACATGGATTATAGGATTTTTTTATAGAGTAGCATTATTTGAAACTATTTATTATGTGTATTTCTTGCATGAAACACTATACGAGATGAATCCTTTTGTCAAATAAACTTTGGTTCCTTGATAACTAGATACCCCATATTGTGATGAGAGGAAAAGCCAGAATCTTTGGCCTTATTATTTTCATCCCAAAATTATCAAAAACATTCAATTGCATCACCATGCCATAAATTACTTAAGCACACCAAAGCATATAGTGTTCTAAAATTGATTGTTAGTTAATTTTGTGCTAATATCTGTTTCAGATTTAATATGAAATTTCTTTGGTTTTCTCTTATACAAGGGTTTATACATGTGCTTATGATTTAAAATTCAATAAACTTGATGAGATTAAGTGTATTTCATGAACATAAAAGCATGGAAACTAAATGTTGAACAACAACATATAAAACACAAAAAACACAGACAAATAAGTCAAATACACATGGTTTTGATGAAGGAGTTCACCCCTCCTAGGCTACATCTCCTTGGTCCAGCTTCCATGGCATGGGCCTTTATATTAGCTTCAATTGTGAAAAAATGATATTTATAGTCTCCTGTCACCTCTGCAACCTGCTCCATTGGCTCCAAAACATCAAAATCTACCAAGAATGACTTTTCTTGAGCCAAAATTGGTCAAAATTTTCCTTAGTTATGGCAATACCAATTTTTCCTACAGTTTCCTCACTAAAACTAGAAGTCCGCCAGTTAACTCCACTAAAAGTGGAGCTTCCACCGCATTTGGCAGCTCTGCCAAGTTCTTTGCTAAGATAAGCCTGCACTTAATGTTAATATAAGTGAGGATTAAAGTGTGGTTAACAACTGGATTAGTGAAAATCACGTTTAAATTTTAATCACAGATTATTTTAATTAATCTAGATTAGTGAGCATTTAAACTTGGTTTAACTCCGTTAATGCTTTCCCACCGGAATAGTGCTAAGACATTGGTCATGGTGCTTGGACATGTGGGAGGGGGATGACCCTGGCCCCCTCCGGACCCCCAACCATGGCGCAGATATATTTTAAGTATAAGTGGAGTCCTATATGGGTTAAGACCCATGGTGTAGAGTAGATGGTAAAGTGTCGGAGTTATACGTGGGTGGTCGTGGGTTCAACCTCGACCCCAGCATAAAATTTTGTTGCGCGATATTAACCCATAACCAAAGTTGAAAACTTTGGGTATAAACATATGTGTCTTCGTCGGTTTCGTGTTAACTCTGTCGGTTTAGACCTGTCCGCCGGTTTAGAGCTCTGCTAGGTTAGAGTTAGTCCACTGCTAGTTTAGAGCCTTGTCCACCATACTAATTGTCAATTCCGCCAGTTTAGAGTTGCTCCAGTGATATAGTTAGCCACCATATAGTTAATTTTAAAACCTTAATTCAAAAATATGTACAATATATAATATGCCATGGGGGAGGGCACGTGGAAGTATGAGGCTACTCCACGTGACCCTTCTCCATTGGTTCAAATCCACCATATCAAAATAATAATCCACCATAGAAGAAATTTCAACCTTAGGATTAGGAGGAAAATTTCAATTTCCCAAGCAACATTGGCGAATTTGAATGTGACACTTGTCATTGTGTCATTGGCTTAAAATTAGAGAATATTCCTTGAAGATTCTTGAGGTGCTTTTTGGACTGCCAAGTCATCAGTCTGTCATTGTTTTGCACATTTTTTACTTATTTGAGAAAACGGACAACAAACCATAACTTACTCATACAAACTCGGATTTTAATGAAACGAGTTGTGTTGGAATCCCGGTGATGAGATCTATCGGGTCATTCTAGTTTGGAGCATTTCTGAACACTTTCATTTTTGAGCTAAATACTGAGCCTCTGATCATTCCTCCCCACTAGAAGCCTTTTGGACCCCAAAAGATACTATCAATTTTTCAACAAGTGAGGGTATAACTCCCTCACCCTTTCATTGTCCATCCATTTGGCCTTTGAAGGATTTTGTCCCTTGAGTCCCACTCTAAGGTATTTGACATTCCCTCTCCTTGAAGTTCTGATTCTTCTATCAAGTATGATATCTTGCTGAATTTCATCAAGATATTTTGGAAAGAAATCATATATTGATGACAGCTGAACATGTTCTCCTTGATCATCAATCAAAGGAGGCTCAAACAATCTCAAATTCTCAAGAATAACAATAGAATATATTTTCATATAAGGAGGCAAATCTAGCTTAAATGCATTAGTACCAATCTTTTCTAGAATTTTAAATGGACCATCATGGATTGGCTTGATATTTTAACCTTTCCCTTGCAATATTTATTTGCTAATATATAAGCAAACTTCATCTCCAACCTAGAATTTGTGATCAACACGATGTTTATCAGGCCTTGCCTTGTAGCTGCTTTGACTTTTTTCAAGTTGTTCTTGCACTGTGTGATGTACCAACTGAATTTGCTCAATGAACTTCCTTGCCTTATCTATGTCACTATGACCATCTATAGTGACATATTTCTCAAAGATGAAGTCCAAAGGTGATCTTGGCAAGTACCCAAAACATGTCTCAAGTGACGATGTATTTGTGGAAGAATGCTTTGCCCTATTGTATGCATGCTGAATGTAATGCAATTGTTCATCCCAAAACTTGGGATGTTTGCTGTAATAACCTCTAAGAAGATGAATGACTGTCCTCTTTACCACCTCAGTCTAACCATCTATTTGTAGATGAAATTTTGTACTCTACTTCAACTTTGTGTCCATCATGTCCCATAATTTTGACCAAAAATTCCCAACAAACCGGGAATCTCAATCACTTACAATAGAAGTAGGAAGACCAAAATGAACCCAAACATTTTGAAATAAAACATGACCAGTTTTTTCAGCTGTAATTGTTTTCTTACATGGCATCAAAAGACATATTTTGTTGAGCCTATCTACCACAACATACAAGTAATCATGACCTTTCCTTGACATTGGAAGACCACCTAAAAAATCCATTGAGATACTCTCCCAAGAATGTGAAGGAACCGGAAGTAGAGTGTACAATCCAAGTTTCCTATTACTAGGCTTACTTATTGCACATAAAGAAGATCCTCTAATAAAACGAGATACACTATCAATCATGATTGGCCAATAACAATACCTTTGGAGATTCACTATTGTCTTGACTACACTGAAATGTCCAACAATCAATGAAGTGTGCACCTCCCTTATGATATTGTTTCCTTCTCCCTGTGGTATACATAAATTTCCCAAGTGATACAACAAACATCTATGTACATGATAATCTAACTCTTCATTTTGGTTTCCTTGACTCAGGCTTTCATACACATATTGAAAATCACTATCATATGCATATTGTTCAATGTAACTTTCATGCATAACTGAATTGTGCTTGAGTATAATAGATGAATTTACAATAGGCCTAGAAAGCATATCAACTACCTTATTGTAGATTCTCTTTTTATACCTAATAACTAAATGAAATTGTTGTAGAAATTGCATCCATCTGAAATGTCTTGATTGCTGCAACATTGACTGTGATTGTAAGTATTGCAATGGCTGATGGTCGGTATGGATAATGTTCCCTTTCCCCATCAAATAGTGCTTCCATTTCTTTACACTTTGTACCAGTGCATATAACTCTTTGTCATAGGTGGGATAGTTAGTCATAGCTCCATTAAAAAATTCAGAATGAAACAAAATAGGCTTACCATGCTACATGAGAATTTCTCCCATAGCGTAATCACTTGCATTTGTTTGGATCTCAAATGGTTGTCTAAGATTCGAAAGAGCCAATATCAGTGCTGAAATTATCTTTTGATTTAAGCATAAAATTCTTTTTTCTGCATATATCCCCAGTGGAAGACTTTCTTGACACTTGTCAATGCATGTAACGAAGTTGCAATGGAAGAAAAATTAGCAATGAAATTCCTCCAATATTGTGCTGCCCGAAGAAAGCTTCTTACCACTGTAATTGTATTGGGCTTGATACAATTCAGAATGACCTTTACTTTGGAAGGGTCTATATTCAACTCACCTCCTCCAAAAATGTGTCCCAAATACACTAAAGAAGTCTTGCCAAACTCACACTTTGACATCTTTAAAAATAATTGCTCTTTTTTCAAGACATCAAGTACCTTATTCACATGCATGAAATGTTCATCTCTTGATTTGTTGAATATAAGTATGTCATCTAAGTAAACATTGACGAAGTTATCTAGAAATGGTCTTAGCACATCATTCATGACTCTCATGAAAGTAGCTAGAGCATTTGTTAGACCTAATGGCATAACTAGCCACTCAAACAAGCCTTGTCTAATTTTAAATGCAATTTTCCAAATGGCCTCCTCAGCTATTCTAACTTGAAGGTAACCACTTCATAAGTCTAACTTAGTGAAATATCTTGCATACTTTAACTGATCTAGAAAATCATCAATGCGTGGGAGTGGGTAGCGATTCTTTACCCTGATTTTATTCAGTGTGCGGAAATCTATGCACACGTGCCACGTCCCGTCCTTCTTTGGTACCAAAACAATTGGTGAACCACATGGAAAATAATATGGGCGTATGATAAATTTGTTCATAAATTCTTGGATTTTCTTCTTGATTTCCAAAATCTCCATAATTGACATGCGATACATACCAATGTTTGGAAGTGAAACATTTTGCTGTAACTGAATCTCATGATGAATTCCCCTCTTGGGAGGTAACCCACTTGGTTCTTGAAACATCTCACCATGCTGACTTACCACATCAAACAAATCAGATTTTAATTTTTCATCACATCCTTCAAAATATTCATATTCAACATCATCCTTTTTCTTAATCATGAGAAGCAACAAAATTTTACTTGCATTAACTAGCCTCTTCATTTTCCCTACATTAACTAAAGAAATATTCAGTTTTTTGTGATGAGCTCTCACAATATACTCCACCCCAGCCTTAAGAAAATGATATTTGTTCTCATGGTGATAAAACACCACTTTCATTTCATAAAAATATGGACTGACCAAGATAATCCTGGAAATGTCAAGTGGAACCACATCTAACATGACTTCATCAACAAAGTTTGCAGTAATAGAAAATCGAAATATGCATTTCCTTGTAACCTGTAAATTGGCATTCTTAACTATCCCACCCAAAGGGTATGGTTTATGATGTGGTATGGTTTCAAGGTTAAGCTTTTTGACCAAGTCTTCCGAAATCAGGTTTGCTTGTGACCCACTATCAAACAATGCATCAATCTTTGTATGATTTGAAATCACTCTAACATGGAACAATTCTATCATTGTGTCTTCATTTGGAGTGTTTTTGTGACTATTTGAGGAACTAGTTCTCTCTATGACTTCCTTTCCTTTGTTAACCATGGCTACGATCTTGGTCTCATCTCTGGAATCGGATCCAAGATCTTGTTGTGTGGTGGAAGTCATCTTTTGTTTCCCCTTGTTATTTGGTTTCTTAGGCCTTAGTTCGGGATGTAGTTTCCAACAGTGGGCTTCATCATGCCCCTATTTGGAATAATGCTTGCATGTAGTTTGATCCCCTTCTTTCTTGATGCTTGCATTCTTATTTCCCTCCCATTTTCCTCCCTTCTCTTTTCCCTTACTCTTGAATGGCTTCTTATCTTCCTGAATGTTCTTTCCCCTTGCTTAAAGATGCTTGGCTTACACACATACTTCATCTAAGTTGTTTGGGTTAAACATAAGGATAGTATGTTTCAAGTAGGAATGTAAAAAACCCCCAATTTATTTCAAGAGTGTGTCTTGTGAATTCAAGTTTACTCCTAACAACAAAGCCCTCTTTCTAAACTCCTGAGTGTACTCTTGAATTGTTTGGACTTTGAGTTGCCTAAATTTTTTCCAACTCATAATTTATTTTTTCATATTGGCTAATGGATAAAACTGTATTTTAATGGAAGAAACTATTTCAACCCAAGAAATTGATATCTTACCATGAATTCACATTTCCTCTTGAGTCTTTGCCTCCCACCAAACTAGTGTTGCTCATTCTAGCCTTAATGAAGCCAACTGGATCTTTATGTCTTCCTCTTGTAGATTTTGAATTCTGAAATATACTTCCAATTGATAGATCAAATTTTCTAACTTCTCTACATTTACCTCACCATTGTACATGGGAAGTTCAAACTTGATGTCCAACATGAGTAATGGAGTTTTTCCTTTTGGGGTTTTTGAATGAGTGTAGGTGGTTTTTGTGGTGGAAGTGGAAGATGAAGATGTTGATGAAGATGATTAGGATGAGAATGGTGGAGATGGAGGTGGATTTCCTCCACTACCTTTTGAACTCTTCTCTTCATCCTTCTTACCATCTAAAGATCCTTCTCCATGTGGAGGCTTAGAACCTTATCCTACTCTTACTGTAGTGAATGCATCAAACATGATTTTAACCATTATTTGAATGTCCCTGAAGTCTCTCTTGACATATTATTCTTCTGAATGTCCATGAGTCTCTCCAACACCTAAAAAAATGGCTAAGGATTCAAGCTAAACTCCTGATGCATGTATCTCTTCAATCACCTCAACTTCTTGTGCAATTTGTACCTCTTCAATATCAACTGCTGGAGATAGAACTTGAGGTGCTTCAAGTGAAAATTTGAGTGGAAATTTGCGTGAAGATGATTCTCTCTCAACTATTTTTCTTCTTGTCCTAATCTCAGGACTAAAAACCAATAACTTCCCTTCTTCTCTCTGCAACTTCAACCTTTTAAGCATCACAAAATTGCAACTATTAAAACCCTTCTTGAACAATCTCAAGAAAAGCAAGAAAATAACCTTTTTCAACCTTGTGCTATGATACCAACATGATCTGAAATTGATTGTTAGTTAATGCTGTGATAATATCAGTTTCAGATATAATATGAAAGTGCTTTGGTTTGCTTCTTATACAAGGGTTTATACATGTGCTTATGATTGACAATTCAGTAAACTTGATGAGATTAAGTTTATTTCATGAACCTAAAAGCATGGAAAAAAAATGTTGAACATCAACATATAAAACACCAAAAATAGAAAACTGAGTCACATACACATGGTTTTGATGAAGGAGTTCACCCCTCCTGGGCTACATCTCCTTGGTCCAGCTTCCATGGCATGGGCCTTGTATTAGCTTCAATTGTGCAAAAGTGATGTTTAGAGTCTCCTGTTGCCTCTAAAACCTGCTCCAATGGCTCCAAAACATCGAAATATACCAAGAATGACTCTTCCTGAGCCATAATTGGTCAAAAATTTCCTCAGTTATGGAAAAACCAAACTTTCCTACATTTTCTCCACTAAAACTAGAAGTCCGCCAATTAACTCCACTAAAAGAAGAGGTTCTGCCGCATTTGGCGGATCCGCCAAGTTCTCCGCTAAGATAAAACTACACTTAATGTTAATATAAGTGAGGATTAAAGGGTGGTTAACAACTGTATTGGCGCAAATCACGTTTAAACATTAATCACAAATTATTTTAATTAATCTGGATTAGTGCGCATTTAAACTTGGTTTAACTCCGTTAATGCTTTCCCACTGAAATAGTGCTAAGTCGTCGGTTGTGGCGCTTGGACATGTGGGAGGTGGTTGGCCCCCTCTAGACCCCCAACCATGGCATGGATATAGTTTAAGTATAAGCGGAGTCCTATATGGGTTAAGACCCAGGTGCAGAGTAGATGGTAGAGCGTCGGAGTTATACGCAAGTGGTCGTGAGTTCAATCCTGACCCCCACATAAAATTTTGTTGCATAATATTCAACCATAACCAAAGTTGAAAACTTTGGGTTATAAACATATGTGTCTCCACTGGTTTAGAGTTAACTCTGCCAGTTTCTACATGTCCGACGATTCAGAGCTCCGCTAGGTTATAGTTAGGCCATTGCTAGTTTAGAGCCTTGTCCGTCATACTAATTGTCCATTCCGCCAATTTAGAGTTGCTCCAACGATATAGTTAGCCACCATATAGTTAAGTTTAAAACCTTAATTCAGAAATATGTGCAATATATAATATGCCATGGGGGAGGGCATGTGGCAACCTGAGGCTGCTCCACGTGGCCCTTCTCCATTGGTTCAAATCCACCATATCAAAATAATAATCCACCATAGAATAAATTTCAACCTTAGGATTAAGAGGAAAATTTCAATTTCCCAAGAAACATTGGTGAATCTAACTGTGACACTTGTCATAGTGTCATTGGCTGAAAATTGGAGAATATTCCCTGAATATTCTTGAGGTGCTGACTGGACTGGCAAGTCATCAGTCTGTCATTGTTCTGCACATTTTTTACTTGTTTGAGAAAACGGAAAACATACCATAACTTACTCATACGAATTCAGATTTTGATTAAACGAGTTGTGTTGGAATCCTAGTGACGAAATCTATCTACTAGTTCTATTTTGGATAATTTATGAGCACTTTCATTTTTAAGCTAAATATTGGGCCTCTGATCATATAGTCCCTTTTATACTTGTTTATTTGAGATTTAATGCATGAGCATGCGATTGATATTCTCATCATTGTCTTTGTATAATGAGCATCATCTAGGTCTACATATATTTCTCTTCTAAAGTTTAGCCTAGATAAGGACCTTGATAATCATATAAATCCACATAAATATGTGTTTTTTTAATGGGAAGTTGTATTTCCATATCTTCCTCCACCACGATACAATTTCCTCTTTGATTTCATCTTTAAATATAAACTTGTATCCAATTTTGGGTGAGTACGTTCCTTTGATTGAAATTTTAGTCCATCACATTTTGTCCTCTTCCTCCCTTATTCATACATGACAAGTATTAAAATTGACATTATACTCCTCCTATTAAATAACATGATTATTTTTCATACCTATTCAATTAACATGTAGCCATTCCTAGATTCATATAGTGGTCGATTTGTTTTCCACTACTTGTTAGAGGGTGAAAATCATTTCTCTTTGATAATGCAATTAACCTTTCTAATAGTTGAAGGAGTCTCTACATCCAACCTATAAAAATCCATCCTTGACCTTCTAAGAAAGCCAATTTCCAATGAGAGAGATAACCTTCATCATGGCCTTTTATACAATTGAACCTTTTGGAAATTAGTTTACAAGGATTAGGCACAATCTTCCACTATATCTTCCATGATATATTTTTGTATTTATACTTGACACTGTTTAATTTCCATGACCCTAGTGTCTATGGTAGAATCTTAAATATTTGATGCTACCAAACCAAGAATCTCAACAATGCTACTTCACACAGTGGAATAATATAATGCAGTAAATCAATCACGTGCACGATAAGAAAAATAACAACAATATATGTAACCCAACTTCGTTATATTATCAACATATAATACAACAGTATTAGGCTCCTGTACAAGAGATGATGGTCCTCAAACATCCACAAGTACAAGAATACAATATATAATAACAATCTCACTACAATCACAACATCTATGTCGTATCTCGTCCTGTTGGTCCTTTTCTTCTTTTTGACTCTCTAACTTCCCCTTAATCCATCAAGGAACAACACATAGATACTCCAGGAGGGTTGCTTTCTATCATTGTTGCAAGTCACTTATGCTACAATGAAATTTTTCTCATTAATCGACTCCACAAGGCCGGAAAATACCCGAGGTATTGAACTTCCACTCTAGAAATCACTTTTTTTCATCAAAGTGTGACACAATAGGCTCCAAACATCGCCCACATTTAACTACCAAGTTTTATTTGTGACACTTGATTAAGGGCTACACTTGGGCCACCTACATGCTTCCCTCCAATAGTCCAAGGGTGCCCAATACACTTTTCTATCATCCATTGTAGAATATTCCCATTGGTTAGGTCATCTAACCACCAAGTCTACCCCTCCTCTTTGGCTACTATAGGCTACCAAATATTTCCACACTTGGACACCATCCTCTTGCAATAATTACAGCATAAAAACAACATACACATACCTATTTGACTAGTGCAACACTGCTGCAACTTAGAATTATTGGTTAGGGCAAGATAACAATCCACACCTACCCACTTAATCCTCCCAAATTGCGTTCTATTGCTGCGATTTATTCTCTCCTTAAACCTGAGCTACACTGCTCCTCAAAACAGGGTATCAACCCCTCTTTAATGTTTCCCAAACAGACCCGTGACCTCTTGAAGTATACAATGACCCCGCAACTCCTTGATTGGGGGAAGAACCAGGCCTTAGGATATTCCAAATCATCCCAGAATTCATTTCGGAGTTGCAACTTGCGTGCTCCTCTACTCAGACCTGAATAAGAGATAAATCTAACCCAAAAAATCTTATTTACCTCCATGTCTTTTCCTTAAGTGACTGTGGTTGCTTCAGAATTTTCATTTCTATGAAATGTTGCTCATTGGATGCTCTCTAATGTCTCCAAACTCACCTTATATATACACACAATATAAGAATCCATTAAGATGTCCAAATGAGATTGATAACCTATCATTAGGCCTTCTAATCACTAGGATGACTTGACTCTTTCACAACAAGCCCATTCCACAACTTCAAAAATTAATATCTCATTACAGACAACTCAAAATTTGATTTTTTTTTTTTTTTCGTTGGACTCCTCTCAATGTTCTATATCATCTCCATCTATCACATGTCCAAAAATAATCATGGATTACATGCACAAGATTGTTTGCAAAGACCACACCTTGGGTTCCAAGCCCACATGACCTATTGTGGTGTTCCAACCTTTAAACCCTGAACCCTAGGTCTTGGAGTACCTCCAAAGCTATCAAAAATCAACACTCCCTCTTAGTGATGGATGTAATTCCAAGACTAGGAAGTAGCTCATCATTGTCATCACTACTCAAAACACTCGCCCAAATCCTGGTGCTTACAACTGCATCAATTTTCTCTGAGAAGTGTCATTGTAATGGGAAGCACCTTGCTTCTTCTTCTTCTCTTGAATCATTTTCCAGTCCCTCCATGATTCCTTCTTGGTAGTTGTATAATCACCATTGCTCCCCACTGACCATGTGCTCTTCTTGGGCTATAAAGTCTCCCTTTGAACATTCAAGCTCCCTATAGAACTTGAATCATTTTGAGCCGCTAGAACCTGGACCTTATTCTATTAAACCTATAACTACTCCTATGAAGCTTGTACCTGCACTTTCTTCTCTAGAACCTTCACCTGATCCTCTTGTTTCTTCTTCCCATGATCCATAAGCTTTCCTGTTAGCCTACATAGATCATTCTCTATAAATCCAATCACAATACATGCATAGCTAGAGATTCTGGGCTTGTTTCTTTCCTTCCCATCTTGGAATAAGACCTCAAACCCATTCTTCTAAATCAGTGGGATAGATATCACATTATATCTAAGTCTTGGTACAAACAATACATCCTGGACCAACATCACTCATCCTGAATGGCACAACTCTCGATACTTGGATATATTTTTTACTCTTGTCACCCAACACCATAGCCAACTTTGAATCCCACTGAGCTAGAGTCTTGAATACCTCCTGTGACCCTATCATGTTTCTACGCACCACTGTCCATGTACCATGCATCCTCATCAATGGTACCCTCTGAGAAATTAGAGATCATAACAAAGTCCTCCTCCTCCAACCTCTTGGTGAGAGCATATATCTCAGCAGAAGTGGCAACATCAACAACCTCCTTCCCTTTATTCTTCTCGTCATCTCTCATATTCTTCTTCATCAGACATCTTGATGAAAAATGAACCATCTCGCCATAGTTGAAACACTTGAATTTACTTAAGTCCTTCTTTTTCTTACCTTTCATTTGTGCTGCAAGTTCCACGTCATCATCTAAAGCCTTCTTATTCGGACTAGGATCCTCATCTTACCACTGTTCCTGAATGAAGTCATCCCAAAACCTATTACATTCTAACAAATTTTCTTTGGAAACGATCCCCTTGATGAAGGGATTCCATTCCTTAGTGAACCCTTTCAAAGAAATCCTCAACATATCAGATTATGAAATAGTCGCACCATCGACAACAAACTTATATTTGACCTGAGACAACCTCATTAGATACGAAGTCAATCCTTCACCATGTATCATCTTGGTGGACTTCAACATATCCTCCAATACCAGTACCCGGTTCTTGTTCTTATTCTCGAACAAATTCTGAAGAGCCTTCCACATCTCATGTGTAGTGTTCTTCCTAGAAAAATGAGGTATTGGGGGGTCCTTCACACCATCTAGGATGATCAATATCACCCTCATATCCAATTACTTATACACTTCCAACTACTTGGGTGGATTGGATTCTTGATCTCCTTCTTGGAGAACTCCCAGATCATGTTGACTTGTAATACCAAATTTATCCTTTCCTTCCAAGGACTATAGTTAGACAACCCTTTGAACCTATCCTCATACTAGAGACCTGTTAGCCCCCTATAAATCTTTGACAAGAAAACAGGGGGATAAAATTTTTTTGAGCCTTCAAGGAATGCATTCCCTCTGAAAATACATCATCCTTGAAGCCTCTTTGTGCCTTTTTCCCTTTGATAAAATCTCCTCTGCTGATTGTCATTATAAAGCCTCTCTGATTGCAAAAAATTGTGCTCCAAAAGGCCTACATTTTCCCCTTGTATCCCTGCAGAATGCCCCATTTTAGCCTTCTTTTCCCTCTGTCAAAGTTCCCCTCTTATTCCCTAAATTCCCCCAAAATCCCCTTTACAATCCCACAAACACCCCTTTTTTGGCCTGATTCCCCCTTTTTCCCTCTATCGTTACCTTTTCCTACCCTTAAATTTCATCAAAATGGGCCAAATAGCCATATTTTTCATGTCTATGGGTTTAGCACCTTTTGGCCCTAGCCAAGACCAGACGCCAAGGTGGAAGGCGCTTATCGCAAATATATATCGGGAGCATTTTAAAATTGTCGATCTGTATAGATCGAACAGTCGTATCATTCCCCACAGCATCCACCGTTCACCCTGCTCACTGGTCGGAACGCACCATTTTTGTCCATTTAACCCGCCAGATCCGATGGCTCGGAGTTTACCCGCCCCGGTGGTCCCCACACCAACATGCCCTGTTCAAAAACCGCCTGTATCTATCGCACCGATTTCTAAGGGCTGGCGGTATTTTTCCATTCGATAGCGATTCCATTCATCGCATGCCGCATGTCACGCACACTATTTGAAAACTGCCCCCCCATCGCGCATTAAAGTTCAACGTTTGACCCAACACGATATGCGTGCGCACCGTCCGATCTGAAATAGTTAATCCAACGGTAATCGCACCGTGAAGATGCACGAGAGTTAAACCAAGGCAACCGTACCCCTGGCCCACTATCCATCACCCTCTGACGCATTTTCAGCCGTCGATCTCCTCCTGAGATCGAACGGTCCAGCTTTAAAGTCAGTCCCTCCATGTCACTACTCCAAGTGTTTTCATCACTCTTTTCGTCCATCCCCTAGACAATTCGTTCAAAGGTCAAATTTTAAATCATTTACGTTGAAATTTCCACCTCTCCATCCTCCACTGTTCGCTGCGTTGTCCGCCATCAACCTGCAACTATTCCACCATTTCGCCAATCTGCATGGCCATTCCCATTGTTCCCGCTGCATTCACCATCCCAAATGCATGGTTTTATTAATTTTCTTTCATGTTTTGCAGGGTTACAGGCAGGTGGGAAACCGCCATGATTCATATGCACTATTGTAATGGCACAGTGCACAAAAGAAGCTGAATTCAGAGCCTGGTATTACAGGAAAATGTCTGGAAAGGTGTTTGCAACCTAAATTTCATTAAAGGATAGAGTTCAAACTCTAAAAAACCTCTTTGGCGCCATTAAAGCTCATATTGCACAAACAAAGACAACACTGGAGTAGCAGAGAGTTCAAGGCACGTAATAGAAGATTTTTGGGCCTTTTTCAAGGATTTAGAAGGCAAAGGTACCAGTTCAAAGACATCATGGATCGTATGGAAGGCCCAGCGCGCAGAAAAAAATACTATCAAGGTTTCACATCAGCAGTATGTCCTTTCCACAAAGGACGAAGTGCCCATACTATCTCCATTCTATACCGTGTTCCTGAGGAAATTCCAGCCCTAACAACAATCCTATGCTATCAGAAGCATTTGTTACACAGTATGGCAGACCTTAGCATCATTATTCTACCTTTTTGTTTAGTTCACCAGAAGTACTACAGAGTGCTGCAGCAAAGTACAACAGAGACATACCTGGAGTAAAATGCAGCTTGACGAATATCACTCTTTTATCCAAAGAGTACCAGAGATAAATCCCCATGATTTAAAACAGAATGGGACACGACCCTCTTTCTTTTCTGAGTTTTAATGCTTCATTTATTTTTCCACCTACCTCCTACGCTCTCTTCAGCTATAAACTCATGAAGAAACTCATTGTAAAGGTTGTTGATCGGTTATCAGAGAATTACAAGTTGTTTCCTTTGAGACATAGTCTCTGTATAAAGTTGTAAGATAGGCTGAAGAAAATGTTTTCAGACTGAATATCTAGCTATTGGTAATGTTGTACTTGATTGGTGTTGCTCTTTAATATGACAAGCACATTTCTTTGGATCCTGATCTAAAGCAGCGGTGATGTTTTTCTATCTCAGTATTTGTTTTAAATTTTTAGTTCATTTCATTTCATTTCTACTGGCTTGCATCAGAAATCTGGCATAGGATTTACCCTTGTTAGGTACTCTATGCTTCTGCTCTCCTTGCCCTCAATGTTTTCTACTAATTGTGTTATCTAAGGGTTGATTTCAGTTAATTTAACCAGTGTAGTGGATGTCATTGCTTGCTAGCTGATGTATGAATTAATGAATCTGTTCTTAGATGTTCTTGTTAGGATTTAATTGAATGAATTGGGAACACTAGGAGGTCTAGAGCTCTGTCTCCATCTCACTAGGATCCTTTTCGATTAATTGAACCTTTCTAAGATCCCTCAAGCTGGAGGCTGAAGCATTGAGAGTTCAAAGTCTCTCTCTGATCTCAGGTCTTTAACTTTGTGTTCTAAATCTATTGTTTCCTCCTCTCTTACCATTTCATGTCACACTATCATCTTTAAGATCCAATGCTTTAGATGACTAGCCCAACTAAAAGCCTACACGTTGGATAGGAAGTAAACCCTTCCTGACTCCATTGCCCAATGGTCTTGAATATTCTATGAATTTCGTCTCCTTTTCCCTAGACCCTCTTGCTCAGCCTTGTCTCATACCGAACCCTTCTTTCCTGATAACCAACAACCAAACAAACAACCAAACAAACAATCAAACAAACAAACTCCGAGCCTCATAACTAGCCTAACATCTTAATTTTGAGCTTCAAAGATATAAAACCATGATTATATAGAGAGATCCCTCTCTGGACCCAGGAGGGCTAGATCCTGAGGTCTGAAAGTGGTTCTGATGTTGTCTCAGCTTTTGGTCTTGCCAATCAGGCCAAAACATGGGAACCCCAACAAGACCAAGTTGAAACTTCGACATTGTAGTGCGCCCTTCACCTACAATGTGACCAAATCCCTCTTAAGTTGTACTTTGTTGTGCACTCTTTTGGTTCACTACCTCTAAAAGTATCTCAGACACACTCTGATACCATGTTGAATTTCCATGTCCCTTGTGTCTAGGATAGAATCTTAAATCTCTAACACTACCAAAAAAAGAATATCAACAAACCTACTTTGCACAACGAAAAATATAATGCAGTAAATAAATCATGTGCATAATAAGAACAATAAAAACAATAAATGTAACCCAACATTGTTATATTATCAACATATAATACAACATTCTATGGCTCCCATACAAGGGATAATGACCCTCAAATATCCACAAGTACAAGAATACAAGATACAATGAAAATCTCGCTAAAATCACATATTTTATTTTGTATCTCATCTCGTTGGTCCTTTTCTTCTGATATTCTCTCTAGCTACCCCCTAATCCATTAAGGAACAACACATAGAGACTTTAGGAGCATTTTCTGTTATCACTGCTACAAGTCACTTCTTCTACAATGAACTTTGGCTCATCAAGCTTCTCCTTTAGGTTGGTCAATACCTAAGCTATCCAACTGCCACTCTAGTAGTCTCTTTTTTCCATCACTACACATTAGGTCCAAACAACACCCTCCTTTAGCTTCCAAGTTCTCTTTGTGACAGCTAATCAAGGGCTACACTTGGACCATACACACGCTACCCTCCAATAGTCCAAAGTTTCCAAATACATGCATCTATCATCCACTGCAGAATATTCCCACTATTTAGGACATCTAACCACCAAGGCTACCCCTCCTCTTTGGCTACTACAGGCTACCAAAAATGTCCAAACTTGGAAACCATTCTCCTAGAAACAATTCCAACATAAACATGACATACACATACTTATTTGACTGGTGTAACATTGCTGCAAATTAGGCTTACTAGTTAGGGAAAGATAATAGTCCACAACTGCCCACTTCAATCCTCCCAAATTTCCTTCTATTGTTGCGACTTCTTCTCTCCTTCAACCTAAGCTAGAATTCTCCTCAAAATATGGTCTTGTACCTATTTAATGTTTCCTAAATAGACATGCAGCCTCCTGAAGGCTATAACCACTGTGTGGCTCCTTGAATGGGAGAATAACCAACCCTTAGGATACTGCAAAGAAGCCCATAATTCATTTACGAGTTGCAACCTTCCTGTTCCTCTACTCAGACCTTAATAGGAGACAAATTTAACCCAAAACAATCCTATTTACCTCCATGTCTTTTCCTCAAGTGGCTGCGGCTGCTTTGAAAGTTGTGTTTCTATGAAATTTTGCTCATGGGATGCTCTCTAATGTCTCCAAACTCACCTTATATATACACAATAGAAGGGATCCATTAATATTCCAAATGAGCTTGAAAACCTGTCATTAGGCCTTCTAATCATTAGGCCTACTTGACTCTTTCACAAGAAGCCCATTCCACAACTTCAAAAATTCATATCTCATTATCGAGAGCTTAGAATTCGATCATTTTAATTGTGTTGGATTCCTCTCAATGTACTCTATCATCTCCATCCATCACATGTCTAAAAATTATCATGGATTTACACCCAAAATCTTGGGTGAAAATCCCACGCCTTGGGTTCCAAGCCCACAATTCCCTATTGTGGTGCTCCAACCTCCAAACCCCAAACCCTAGGGCTTGGAGTACCTCTCAAGCTATAAAAAAATAAAAAAGCACCATAGGTTGTTCCCTAATAGAAACCTCCATTAATATTTTATTGATAAAGCCATGGTAAAATGAAAAATATTTTCCCATCCCCATCCCTATAAGCTTTTAGCATAACAAGTTTCTTCCACTTGAAAACTGGTATTCCTCTTGTTGAGTCAAATTATATGTTTATAATTTTCCAATCATAAATTTTCAACCCAGGAAGGTAAACTTATGAGATGCAGTGCAAAGTATATGCAGGCCAATTACTTCAAGTGTTAATAAATTATACACACATCAACTAATGCTTCTTTCCTATGTCAATACTTGGCAGCAATGGCTATGGAGTGGCATATATCATCCCTCTACAACACTTAAGATTGTTGATATTGACAATGAAAACATAAAGATCAAACAACAATCAACAACTCATGCTTCTTTCTTGTATCAATACTTTAGCAGCAATGGCTATGGAGTGGCTTATAACGTCCCTCTACAACACTTGGGTTTGCTGATATTGATGTGGGAAATGATAAAAGATCAACCAAAAGAAAGAATCAAACTTAAAGAGCACAAATCCAAACATTGATCAAATGAAAAGAACTTATTAATATAAAGAATTAAATCACTTAACCAATTAAGAGTTTGCTATAGGAAATTCAAACATAAAGCACTAGCTGTGTATAGGAATTATTAATGCATAAATGAAACAAAAATAAAACACACTATGTTGCGGGAGTTGTGAGCGAAGGGGGGCCTCCCTCACTCACAACTCCTTCAAAAGTTGAAGAAGCTGCTCAGAAAGGTAAACAGAACATAGACTATTTTATTAATCTGGAAATTACAATTAAGTACAATCTGATATCTTACTATCAACAACAATCCCAACCCAACCTCCTTTATAAAGTGAAATACATCAGATTTATACATTTCTCAAAGCCCATATTTGGCTTGAACAAAGTAGATCACTAATATAAGCCTACAACCAATGATACAGATACAAATTGACAAAGTAAACTTTTGTTGAGTCTAATCCATGACTGGAAGCATGGATTAGATGATTTTCGTTGTGCGGCTGAAGTTGTTTCTCCATGTGGGCATGAGAGAGGATCTGGAGGTTTGGGTGGTTGTAAAAGAGGATTCAGAACAGTGAATAGGACAACTTCCATATGCAGCAAATTCCCTTCAAACCCATGTCTTTACTCGATCTAGAGATGAGTGGAACATGGTCAACCATCAATCTCACAGTAGGAAATCAAGATGGTTGCAGGAAATCGGTGTATCTGTAGGAAATCTAGAAATTCTACAGGAATCTAAGCCACATGAGCTGTCTACAGGATTTGCAGAACTATTTGAATCTAGAAAATCTGGGCATGAGTTCTAGACTAGTTAAAGTAGCAATGCAATAAAGACACAACTAGATCAAAGAATACTCGAATTTAGATAAAATGACACTTCTTATGATAATTTGATATACCTTAGGCTTATGGTACCCTTTTTAGCCAAAACTAGATAACATAACCAAAATAGGTATAATTAAAGAGCGGAAAGGGTTCAAAAATAAGGGAGGCAAGGCCTAGGATAGGTGTCAAAAATGGGTAAAGTTCAGACTTAAAATCTCCCCCACACCAAAACTCTTGCATGTCCCTATGCAAGAAAAACTAAGGCAGTCCTCAAACAGAAAATCAAATTTTCTCCTGGGCTGCAGCTACTGCAACCAGATGATCTAGCTGGGCCCGACTAGATTCTGCTTGAATTTTTCCCCTGTACATTTCATTCTTCTTCTTCAAGTGGTCGATCTGGGCCTGCTTCTTTTTCATGATGTGAGATGCTTTCTCATGCCACTCTTCGTGTTCTTTCTTCATCTTAAGGCTATTTTCCTTTAGCTCTGCGTTCTCTACTTTCAACGCCCATTCTGAAAGGGTAAGTTCCTTAATGGTCTCTTCCAGCATATGTCGAACCATTTCTTTAATGGAGTCACCTCTCCCTCATGATGCCCCTGTGAGGATTGGGGCACACTCAAATCCTCCTGCACTTTCACTGCTTCATTCTGACTTTCCTACAGTGAAGGATCCTCAAAGGACATAGTGTCCTTGTCAATGAATGTATCAGGGTTTAACTTCTCTATCTTGTGCAATTCCACATGCCCACATCACCAAGTCTTCCGTCAACCTGAACTGTATGTTTCCAACCTGTGCTTTATCCCCATTCGAGTTTAGGGAAAAATATTTTGTTACTTCAGAGTTATGGCCATTAAATCTATGGAATAAAGGAAGCCATCCCACCTTTTCTATTCTCGCCTTGCTGCGAGGATCAGCTTCCAGTAGCACAAGGCTCTGTGTCTCGAATTGGACGGGGGCTTAGAGCTTATACATGGCGGAGGAGAAAATGGACAGGAAAGTGAGGAAACATACATGGAAATTGAGGATAGAAGGAAAATAGCAAATTCGGGTTGCGGGAATATAGTCTGAGACTTATGCAACGGTTTCGACAATGGAAGGAACTAAATAGGAAATATGGGGCTTTTTCGGCAGTAGGTCGTGATCATGATTTCCATCATGATCTGACCTGAAGGATAGACCTCAAAATTACAACCACCATTGGCGTGATGATGACAGGTCATGGGATTAATGCTGCAATGGATCACGATCACAAGGGTTACCATAGCCTTAGTTATGTGATTATTTTTTTTAAATTAAAGTGTCATTATACCTTTACCTCGAGCATCTTATCACCAGCTGTACTTTACCGCTTACCTCCAATGGTCCTGTCCTCGATGAAGTAACTTGCTCTTGCAATGATAACCTATTATATCAGACATATAATCCATGACCTTAACCAAATAATGACTGTTAGTACTTTATTACATGATTTTAATCTAATGTTCTATTTAATGATTTTTCTTTTCTTTTATCTTTTCAGGAAACCCAGGTGTTGATGTGCCTAACAAATGTTCTACAGGAATTTAAAACTGACTATTGAAAATTTTGAGGAATTAAAACTACAAATGTTGAAAATTCTACAGAAATAACTATTAAATACTCTTCAGAAATTTAACTTCAACTGATAAACACTTTGCAAGAATTGAAGTAACTGTGACCATTCTTCGGGAATTAAGAACTGCAACTGCTGAACATTTTGCAAGAATCGCTTTCTCCACCCATTGTGTACAATCCATTGCACATGAATGAATGTACCGATGTTGAATGTGCAATGGCCTCATTGGATTACCAGCCATTGAGGTCAACTGTTAACTAATGCGAGGTCCATCACCATTAATGAGAGTGAGGACCAAGGTACCCTGATGCATCCTATTAGGTGTGAATATATGAGTTGTTGTCAAACCCCCTGAAGGATCCAGTAGTAAAGAAGCCATGATGATTCTCCATTACCACTGGCGAGATAGCCTGTCATTGGTTTTTACAAGCTTCAAGGCATCACAAGGCTCTAATCCTACACCTAGATAATTTTCTTATGTCGATGGGCCAGAATTGTTGGAAGGAGGGCCTTAAGAAATCCCACATCAGTTCAACACGAGAAATCCATAAATTAAATGAAAAACAAATTCTATTGAAAGGATCCCAAGGGATCTAATGACCTATGTTTTTAACAAGCCCAGGGCAGTCCATGCTTGCCAGATTTCAATTTTAGAGAGTGTGAAATACTTAAAAAGAAGACTCTAAGGGGTTCATTTTCCGTAAGTAGTCCATTAGGCCCGAAAAATGAATAAACATATACCCAATAAACATTCCTCTCATGGTTTATCGAGCACAAGGAGGAACAAAGTGAGCTCATTGTATCAGCAGGGAAAACAGGAAGAGATAGTGGAAGGAAGGATCCCTTCCCTTACCATCTCCAACTCTTTCTTCTTCACAATTTCTTCCAAAAATTACTCCTTAGATTGGGGTTTTTATATAGCTTGAGTATGTGCCCATTCACTAGGAAGGTAGCATTCTCATCATCAATAGTTTTAATCCAAACAGATCCATTATCAAAAGCTTTCCTAATCTCATAGGGACCTAGCCAATGTGTGTTAAATTTCACTTTGAAGTTTTTAAATTTAGAATCATACAACAATGCCCAGTCTCCCTCTTTCAATTTCTTCTTCTTGATGTATATGTCGTGCCGTTTAGCCCTTTGTTGTTGGATCAAGTCAATATGATTAAAAATATCCTACCTAATCTCATCTAACTCATTGAGCTACAAGATTCTTTGTTGTTGTGCTTCATCAAGGTTTATACCCAAATTTGATTCCATTCTAAAGGTATTGATCTGAAATTCGATGGGCAGCAAAACTTATTTTCCATACACTAGTTCATACAGAGAGAAGCCAATGGTACCCCTCCATGTAATATGATAAGCCCACAATGCCTCAAGAAGCCTGTCAGACCAATGCTTCTTTTGTAATTGCTCTGTCTTGTTAAGGATTGTTTCCAACACCTTGTTGGTTGATTCCCCCTGCCCATTGGCCTGTGGATGATAAGGGGTGGACTTCTGATGGGTAATCTGATATTTTTGCAAAATTTCTTGCATAGTCTTAGACACAAACTAAGCACCCTGATCAATAAATATTTCCCTAGGTACTCCAAATATTACAAAAATATCAGAGAAAAGAAAATATGCCACTGCTTTTTCCATGGCTCTAGGTAGTGCTCTTGCCTCCACCCACTTTTTCACATAATTAGTACAAACCAAAATATACTTCTTACTTTTCGATATAGGATTGATGGGACCTAGAAAATCAAGAGCCCACCTCTTGAATGGTTCTATGAGAACCTCTGGCTGCAAAGGCACCTCATCTGATTGTATAGGCCGCCCCATTCTCTAGAAGCTATCACACTTGAAGATATTTGGCCAGTAATTACCTAAGAGAAGGATCTTATAATATGTTCCCTTGTCTGCAGAGTGTCCTCCACATGGTTCATCATGACAGGCTCTTAGGATTTCATATATATATCTTCTTCTCTGATACACCTGCGGATAATCAAATCAGGTCAAGTAAATAAGAGATCTCCCCTAATCCAAGAATAATCAACACTTTTCCTAATGATTCTCTTTTTATGATTAGATGAAAAGTAAGGTGGAAAATTTCCTGTAGCAAGATAATTGGCCATGTCTGCAAACCAAGGTGTTTTAACAAATATGACAAACAAATTTTCATCTGGAAAGTTATCATTAATAGGAACATCCTCACCTGCATGGTTGAGCCTAGACAAGAAATCAACTACTTAATTTTATTTTCCCGGTCTATCCAATACCGTGATGTCAAATTCCTGCAGCAGCAGCAACCACCTAGTAATTCTGCCATTAGTGGCTGGTTTATTCATGAGATAATGAATCGCAGAATGATCTATGTGTACAAAAACTCCATAACCCGTGATGTAATGTCTAAACTTATTAATAGCATAACATCAATGAATTCTTTTTCAGTTACCGTGTAATTCAGTTCTACAGGAGTCAAGTTTTTACTAATAAAATAAATGGCATGGGTTACAGGATCCTCATTTTGACCCAATACTACTCCTATGGCTGAATCAGAGGCATCAATGGAAACATTAAAAGGAAAATTCCAATCTGTCCCTCTCAAGACAAGTGTTGAAGAAATATTTTCCTTGAGTTTATCAAATGCAGCTTGACACTCATCATTCCAATGAAATTCAGATTCTTTCGTCAATAATTTAAACAATGGAGAGGCTACCTTTGTAAATTTTTCAACAAACCTTCTATAGTAACCTACATGTCCAAGGAAACTATGAACTCCGTTTTGATTGGTTGGTGGGGAAAGCTTTACAATAACCTCAAATCTTTGCTGGATCAACCTCAATTCTTGTAGTAGAAACATGATGACCCAAAACAATACCTTCAACCATAATCATAAAACATTTTTCATTACTTAACGAAAGATTAGTTTCTCTACATCTCTGCAAAACTTTTTCAAGATTATGTAAAGTGTCTTCAAAAGTATCACCCATAACTGTAAAATCTGTTAGCGCTCAAATCTACCTCAGGCTGAAATGAGATAAGACTCAAGGCTACATCAAACCACGCTTAGCCTCGTAGCTAGCCCTACGAGGGCAGGAGAGGGCTCTCTCCGTCAATCTCGATAAAATGAGCAATAGGGTACGAGATGACTTACGATAGGAACTGATTTTAGGCTAGTAAAGAGATAGGTATGTTTGATTTTTTGATTTTTGGTTTTTCGCTGGAGAAATGGGAAAACAAATTTTGGGTCCGGGGATAAGGTCAGACCTTTGCAGATTTCAAGTTGGGGCGAGGTAGGTGACTGTCTTGATGCTTTTGATTTGATATATGAACAGATCAGACCGACGAGGAGCTGAAGAGGGCAAAGAAGAACTTGGATCCTCTTCAAACAGTCGAAAACATATAGAACTAACTGAATTCAAAGGCAAAGCACGGTAAACAATGGATTCAACCTCATCTACTCATTCAATTTAGTTCAGAAGTATATGAAAGGAATGGCATACATTAAACATGAAGAAATTACAGTAAAAAAAGAGAAAACACCATCAAGAACAAAACACCACAAGGATCCCAACAAGTGCCGCAAAACCTCTGATCTTTCCTTAGCCAAAATATGAAAAAATATGTACAATAGTGCCAAAAGTCTCCCAAGAGTCCAACCTGTAGAATGTCTCAGAAATTACAATATATAGATCAATCTAACACCTTCCCCCACCTCTAGGGGTCGAATTCCTCCTTCAAGGATCAGTTTCAACCAAATTCTAATCAAGGAACTAGAATCTAGGCATCTAACAACTTACCTCTAAATGAGTGGAAACTGATTCATTTACATAATTTTCACTTTTTTGAGAGTGAATCTTCTAGAAGAGGTACAAATAAGCCAAATTTACATGCCAACCATAAATTTACATCAATAAAACTCAAAACTTTCATCCCCAAGCAAAACTGGGTCAAACTGACCGAATTCCTGAGCTGGAAGGTGAAAAATCAGCTAAAAATCTCTATGGGTAGCGCCCCTGATCTCTATGGGTAGCGCGCCTTTCAAGCTGATTTTGAGGTACTTCCCGGCATCCAAATTGAGCTCATGATAGCTCGTTGGAAAGCCCTGGATGTTGGCTATCCAACCCAAGTAGAATTGCCCAATTTGGAGCTCATTTTCCCCTCCAAAACTTCATTCTTCCAGAAGTACTTCCTGCTGGTGCAAAAAGTGGCAGCAAGGTGGTTTTCATGGTGTTTTTGAGCCCTTTGACCATCCAAAACCTGATGAAATGCTTTGCCCCTGCTTGCGCATACATAACTTTCCATGAAAAATCCAAAAATGTAAAAATTTTCTTCAGAAAGTGTCCCCATCGTATGGGTAGCGCGCGGCGCGCTACCCATAGAACTGAAAAATCTGTTTTATGACCAAAAATTCCGAAATGACAAAACTTTCTCCGAATTCGCTCAAATTCGGAGCGAAGATCCTCCATCATGTATCATGACCTGCCAACGAAGCCTCGGCCAAAATCCAAAGTGGATCAGGCCTTTTTCGCCGTTTTAGTGCTTCGCTCAACCTCCTCTTCAGAATCTTCATTCTTGCTTTGCAGACATGCATGCGAGCCCAATAATGTCCTTTCATGTGACGAAGCTTCACATGCGTGAGTACAGAATCTCAATCACCTGGTGTCATATCACCAGGTCTCTTCCTGGCCAATTGTCGATCCTCACGGATTCGACGCAGCTCATAAAGTGTGTGCTCATCCTCAAGCTGTTTGTTGCGCTGCTCCAGATATTTTATCACCCACTGAGCCTTCTGCAATTCATCTTTCAGCTTGTCATTCTCAGCCCTTTGCTCCTGGATGATCTCCCTCAGTTTCGAGCTAGGAGAGCTCGCATCAACATCAATGATTGTGAAATCTGTGTCCCGGCCTCCTGATGGGCCCTAATCGTGCATGGGCTTCTTGCACCTGTCCTGTATTTGTACCTGTGCTGAAGAAGGCGAGACCCCTTCCACGCCATGTGGAGCTAGTACTCGCACTGCTGATGACGTCAACGAGACCCCTTCCACCCCAGGTGGAGATAGTACTCGTCGGGATGCTGCAAACAAAGCTCTAGCGCCTCTCTAATATGTAGCACACACTGGAGCACTGATATGCTCGGTCTCAGGAATGTCGAACTGGTGTGAAGGCTCTCCCTCATCATGCGATATCTCAGGAGGTGGCTGTGGCGCTGTGAAGAACTCACGGGAGATGAAATCCTCCCAAGTGATACCCTGCTGTGTCAACTGATGTACCACTACGATCTTGATCAGCGCATAATGATATATACTCCTATGCTGCTGTGCTGGGGTCCTCCTCTGTACTAAAACCACCATCCTCTCAATGTTGCGATACATGAAATACGGAATGTTCATCATACGTACCCTCGTGAAGTGCATCAACAAACGAACATGGTACGCAAAGAGACGTGCAAATCTACCCTCGCAACTGAAATACCGAATGATGAGTTTCATCAGTGGTGCAAACTCATCCCTCAGAAATCTGAAAGGAAAAACCCTGCTCAAATGCTTCATATGTCTGGGTTTGATGTATGGCTCATAGCAGGATTTCTGTAACTGCTGACGTTTGTTCCATTCCTCTCCTATATTAGGTATCCCAGTGGCCTGAGCAATGGTCTCTGGTGATAGAATGAACTCTACCCCAGCAAGATTTACATGGCCATCATGTAAATGAAGAACAAAGAGACGAGCTAATTCACGATGAAGCTGAGTTTCTGAAATCATCTCACAAAATCAAAAACATGACTGATACCTGAAACAATCCATTGCAAGTGTACATGCCTGCAACTGAGCCAAAGAAGTAGGCTCTTCACTGAGATGTTTACCGCCTTTGCCACCTCTGTGAGGCCTCCGTGGAAAATTACCCTCTGTCATGGAATCACTGTTTGAATCCTGTTCATAAGCTGATTCTGTCTCTGACATGGCTGTGAACAAGATAGTTGTAATATAGCTGCTGATAGAGGTGCAGTGAAAATAAAGTTTTAATGTATTTTGAAAATCCAACAGATATCACCCATATACCCAAGTAGCAAGGGAAAACCAAAATCATCATAGGGATGGCTTTGTTTTAATGGTATAAACACTATCTCTGTTTTCAGATTGCAAGTAGGTTTGACAAATGACTACCAAATCCAAATGTGTAGTCAAGTTTTAATAATGGCGAAAATCTGTCAAAGGATTGTGTTTTATGTAATGTAGAATAGGACCATCATTGCAAAGACCATATGAAAGACAAAATGAACATGACAATGGCAGTCGAAAAATGATGACAGCAGTGATATAGTGATGGAGGTTAAATACAAGTCAACATGAAAATTGTGCAAAACATGAAAGGGTATAATGGCAATGATAAAATGATGGCTGAGGGCGTGAGGGTCACATATACAGTGCGCTAGGGTGTGAACCATTCAAAAGCTTCCAAATTCTTCATAAACTGTCCATACAATTGAAAACCCTTGAGGAATCATTTGCATGGTGAATGTAGGGTTTACACAATTTTCTCCAAGCATGGTTAGTTTTTCAACATCAATGACATCCAAAATACATTAAAAATCCATTGGGCGATGATAAAAACCTGTTTGTACGCTGCCGGAGTTAATTTGAATCGAATCTGGGCGCAAAAAGCGAATTTCTGGGCGTTGTTGCTCTATGGGTAGCGCCTCTGCCCAATGGGTAGCGCGCGCCTGTATGGGTAGCGCCCGTGTAATTTTACTCTGGCTGTAGGTGCCCAATGGGTAGCGCCCGACCCAATGGGTAGCGCGCAGCTCCTATGGGTAGCGCGCGTCTCAACTCTGTCAATCACTTAGGAAATCACGGCTTCGGCCTTCAAGAACTTCACTTCAACCTTTGTACTGCGGATTTTGGTAAATGATCATGTTTGCCATATTTATATATGAGGAAAATATCTTTCCAAATCAAATTTGATGCAAATTTATTTGATAACCCACATTATAATGTTTTTGCATTTTGACATTTGGTCTTTAAATACAATGTTTCTCTTTGGCTTTTCTGAGTTGTTGAACTGATAACTTTGCTGTCTTTTGCAGGGACGTAGCACGTGGCTTTGGAAAAGATCAGAGGCTTGCACTGAAGTCTTCTGATGATGAAATAAATACACTTATTTACAAAAAATAAAATTAGACATTTTCTAATTTCCAAAACAGTGTTTTGGACTAGAAATGTCTTCCAATGCTGATGACAAAAAAAAATATGAGATCAAAACTTTGCGAAACCAACCTCATGGCTTGCGGGCTTTATGACATGTATGCAAATGACTCGAAAACCCTAGACTCTAGGACTAAAGACACTTCTTAACAAAACTGACATTTAATGACCATGAGTGAAATGACGATGAATTTCAATGATTTTTGAGGAATTTTTAAATAGCCCTGCAGGTGTAAACATGAGGAAACATAAGACAACAGACCCCCTCGTCAGTCAATGGCATGCTCCTAGCGAAATTCAACGAAGTGGAACAAGCGAGACACCTAAGAATGAATATGCAAAAACGAAATGATCACTGACGGAGGGATGTAAGGACCGACTCTAACATTGGCTCCAATGGGGATGGTGGCTCCATGGAGATGCCAAGAACGACAGATCTCTAGGGGAGTCATACAGTGCTTTCATCCATTGGGCGATGGAATCATTATTTCAACTGATAAAACAAAAACTTTGGACATATTTATTGACTGCAGATTTGACTAACGACTGACTAAAATTTGACCAAAACTGACATGACTTTAAAACTAAAAGACTGATAAAACTGACTTGACAATTTCAAACCAAACAACCTCCATCTCCAGAATTATAGCCTTCACTCCGGGCCCCAGACTGAAAATAAGAGATCAGTTCACACTTGCCATGAAACGGAAGTAAAACGATATGTACAATGATGATGACATCAGCAGAAGATACTCAGAAGTGATATCGTTTCAGCAACCGACCATTGATCGGTCCTCCAGGACAATCATCTCCATTCATTTCTTTGAGAAGAAAGGCGTTTTGACCCTGATACACTGCTATCTTAAAAGGACCCTTCCATAGATTTTCAAATTTGTCGTGCTTCCCCTTATCTTCATTCCGAGCATCCCACTTTAAAACTACCTCATCCAACTGAAACTTATCCGCTTTTGCCTTTCTGTCGTAGATCTTCTTTATGCGCTCCTGCAACTTGAAAGTATTTTGAAATACCTCTTCCCGTGTCTGCTGTAAATGAATCATCTGATTAATTCTCCGCTGCATGGGATCTTCCTCACTACCAGATTCCTGAAGCAATTTGACCACCGGGACAGCCAGTGAAGTAGGAAAAACCGTATCTGTTCCGTACACCAACTCGAAAGGAGACATGCCAATATATTTTTTCTGACTTACCCTATCAGCCCATAGTGCATTCACTAACTTCTTGTGCCAGGCTTTCTTGTTGATTTCTAGAAATTTCTTAATAATATTCACCAAGGATTTATTTGAAGATTCCGCCAAACCATTTCCTTGCGGATGGTAAGCGGTCGAATGTCCCAAGCTGATATTGTACTTAAAGCAAAAGTCAACCATCCTCTTAGACTTGAAGGCCGCTGCATTATCTGTGATTATTTTACTAGGACACCCAAAACGTGACAGAATATTGTTTTCAAGAAAAGAAATAATTACCGCATCCATGGCCTGTCGAGTGGGAATTGCTTCAATCCACTTGGTGAAGTATTCCGTAGCTGTCAAGATCCATCTATGCAGTCTGGAAGATGCTGGGTGAATTTCCACGATAAAATCCAATCCCCACTGCTGGAATGGTGCACTAACTTCAATTGGTTTTAGAGGCAAAGGCTGTAGTTTCTGCTTCCCTTCGAAAATTTGACACTCATGACAATTTTTAACAGCCTTAAATACATCAGAAAACAAAGAAGGCCAATAATACCCTGCCCTTAGAATCTTATTCGCTGTGGTCTTCCAAAACAAATGGCCTCCACAGTCACCTTTGTGAAAAACCTCCAAAACTCTTTGAGCTTCCTCCTCTACCAAACAATTCAACAACATTCCTCCAGGGTCTTTCCAATACAATGCAGAATTCAGAATGCAGAATTTAGCAGCTCTCAACTTCAATGTTCTACTCTTATTTCTAGGCATCCCGGGAGGTGGAGACAAATTCTGAAGCACGTATAAAATGTCAGCATACCAAGGGGAAGAAACAAAAATATTGGATACCTGAACTGACGTACTTTCCTCATCTTCATCGGACATGGCAGCGATCAAATTTATGTCTAGAGCATGCAGGTTTGTTTCAGCCATGAGCTTGGCGAGTCCTTTTCCTTTGATCAGCTTAGTTGGTTTAATCTCCACATCGTATTCTAACAACGCAACGATCCACTTACCACTTCTTCCCTCTGGATCTGCCTGCACCAAAACATCTTTAACTGCTGCGTTAGGAACATATGCTATAATATGGGAATGCAGTATATACACACGGAAATCTTTCAAGGCCTTTACAAGCGCAAGTGCTTGTTTCTCAATAATATTGTACTTCAATGCTCCGTCCCTAATGATCCGACTGAAGAAAGCAATGGGCTTCTCAACTCCATCCCTTTTTTGCATCAAAACAACTGCCAATGTGTGCTCAGAAGCAAAAGAAAATAAAATGAAGTCCTGTGTGTAATCTGGGCTGATTAAAATAGGGGCTGAGGAAAGAGCTATCTTTACCAAATTGAATGACTTCACCGCCTCTTCTGTCCACTTTACCTGACTGTCCTTTTTCATCATGTTCGTGATTTCTCTAAGGTGCTCTGCAAGATTTGGAATGAAACGACGGATAAAATTCATTTTACCACTAAATGACTGTATTTCTTTCTTGTTCCGGGGCTGTTCAATCTGCTGTATGGCTTCAACTCGTCCAGGGTCAACTCGACTGCCATCTTTCGATATGATGTGGCCAAGGAGCTTGCCTTCATCCATGGCGAAAAGGCTCTTTTTCGGATTCAGCGAAATGCCATATTTTCTGCACTTCTGGAAAACAATTTTCAAATGATATAAATGTTCCTCATCAGAGTTTGAAAACACAGTTAAATAATCAAGGTAAACAACCAAAAACACATCTTTCTCGTTGGCAAAAGCCATTTCCTTCGCGCGCTGAAAGGTAGCGTCTGCATTCTTTAAACCAAACGGCATTTTTGCATAATGAAATGTTCCCCAAGGAGTGGTGAACGCAGTCTTGTCACGATCATCTTCCTGCACTAAAATCTGATTATAACCTGAGTATCCATTGAGTAGTGACATCCTTGATGCTCCAACTACTCGCTGCAATATATGGTCCATTTTTGGCAGCACATAATTGTCTTTTAATGATACCTTATTCAAATTTCTGAAGTCAATACATAAACGGATCTCACCTGTCTTCTTTCTCACGGGCACCAAATTTGATATCCAATCTGAAAATCAAATAGGCACAATGATTCCTGACTTATACAACCTGTTTACCTCTTTTTCAATTGATGTTAGGAGCTTCGGATTGATTCTCCTCAACTTTTGCCGAAAAGGTTTCTGATTTGGTTTGATGGGGATCGTATGCTGAATGATATTAGTGTCATATGTTTTTAGATCTGAATAATCCCACGCAAAAGCATCAGAAAATGAAGACAATAATTTTACATACTCTGCCTTTACCTTTGGTGACAATGACTTTGATAACTTTACCATCTTGGGATTCTCTGTTGTCCCAATATTTACCTCTTCAACACCTTTTTTTGTTGGCCTCAATGTCGGTTTGTGAGCTACATCGTCTTGATCAAACAACTCTTCCAAAGGGATCAATCCTTTAGGAATGATGTTGTCTTTAAGTTGCAGCACTTCCATTTGATCTATTTGTATGTCATCACTGCCATCATCATGTTCTGTATCTATGGAGGTGTCTTTGAACTTACCATTATTCTGCAGAAATTCACTAATCTCCTCATCATCCTGAAAGACTTTCCAACATCGCTGATTGTCTGGAACGGTAGGACGGTGTTTCACATGAATCTCGAATTTGTTGCTGGAATTCATTGGAATTTTAAGATTGCTTGCTGCCTTAGCAAGTCCATCAGCAACACCATTTTGTATGCGGGGCACACATGTCAAAGTATGATCATAAAATAACTTCAGAATGTCTAAAACTGCATTACGGTAAGCCCTCATGCGAGGATGCTTAGCCTGAAACTCACCTTTAACTTGCTTTATCACCAATTCTGAATCACCATATACTGCAATATTTTTCGCTTCCAGCTTCTTAAGAATCTTAAGGCCAGCAATAAGAGCCTCGTATTCTGCTTCATTATTAGAGCAGTCAAATGCCAGCTTGTAGGAACATACTCTGACATTGCTCGGAACCTTATCCGGAGCGGAAAACGGACTACGAATCCACACACCAATCCCAGCACCATCACTGCCCACTGCGCCATCAAAATCCATGGTCCAAAGACCATATTCATCGTCTTCTAAATGCTGAAATTGCACCGGCTCTATTTTTTCTGTTTGCTGCCCATTGTCTTCAGCTGATTGCTGCACAATAGCTTGTTTTTATTTTCTTTCTTTTTGCAAAACTTCTCTAAAATTTTCAGTGATTTTTGGTATATCTTCTGCCTGAACTAATTGACTTTCTATATCATTAAAACTATCAGCAAGCAACACAAATGACTCTAAGTCGGTATGTACATAATTTACAGGATGATTGATTGGCTTCTCTTTGCTAGTTATCATGTATTTCATCTTCTGCTCTCGGTATAACTTTTTCATTTGACCGAAGACTGGAATTGTAGCATAAGAGAAATCTAACTGAAGTGTACCTTTCAACTTTGCCCCCCAAGATCTCGAAAGGAGCATACCAAATCGCGGAGGAATGTCGGCCACCACCACGTCCATTAAGACATTCTTTGCTGGAATTTGATCTAAGCTTACAACCAAATCTTTGATGAGTCCTATACACCTCACACGGCTGGAATCAAATGAGTACAAATCATGATATTTTCTTGTAATATCTAGTCCCAACTTTTCCATGATTGCTTTTGGCATCAAATTGTGCGAAGCACCCGAATCGAACATAGCATTGTGAAAAACATATTCATGCAACCTCAAACTAATATAAAATGGAGGAACATCACTGTCAGGAGACTCACCATCTAATGCAGGCCCAAAAATTAATTCCGGCTGATCATCCTCAACATTTACTGTATCAAACATTGGATCAAAGTTCAGAATTTTGGAGACTTGCCCGCGATAGCTGCTGTTCTTCATGATTTCTGTCAAAGGAATAGATATTTTTAATTTGGAAATTTCATTTTCCAAACTAAATGCTGAAACTTTCTCAACTTCTTTGACTAGAACTTCCTTCTTTTCAGCCTTGTATTTCACTATGTTTGACTGATTTACCTTTTCTGCTAATGATACTTTACTAGCTGCGGGATCAATTGTCTCTTTTCCTTTCTTCTGTGGTATTGGTGAATCTGTCTTTGGTGCTGAAGCTTCTTTTCGTTTCTGAATTGGATTTATGGGCACATCTCGGTTTCTCAATGAGTATTGCTTTTGTTGGGCAGACAAAGCATTCAAATATCCTCTTTGGTATTCATCTGATTCTTCTTCTAAATCTGCATCATTTGCTAGAATGAAATCTTCATCTTTCTGAACAATCGAACTTTCTCCGTATTCTTCATCCTCAGTGATATAAATAGGCAGATCGTCGGGAGTAAAGAAATGATTTTGCTCACCTGCTACATCATCATCATCGTCTGACTCTTGACTCACAAAATTCTGCAAAAGTGGTGTCTTAATCTGCTGTTGGGCTGCTGGCTCTGTTGGTCTTTGTTCACGCTGCTTTATTCTGAACTGTGGTTGCTGCTGGCCACGGTAATTTGGATTTCGAATCTGCGTTTCTGATTTGTTAAGGTTTATCCTTTTGAACATTTTTTCCATTTCACGAATCAAGTGTTGTTCAGATATAGATGTGGAAGGCTCTTCCTTAATTGTCACTCTTTTCTCTGCTTTCAACCGTGCTCTCTTATCATTCAGATTTTCCTCGACACTAACAGCAATCTTCTGCATATCTTCTAAGGTAAGCAGATCTTGATCACGAAGGGAATAAGCCATCTCCGGATCAAAACCATCCGGGAATTTAAGGAGAGCAGACTTTTTAGACGGTCTCAAGTCATCTGGAATTGCGTTGTACACTGTGTTGAATCTAATAATATAATCCTGAACGGACTCACCAGGATTACGCTTGATGTTTGTATACTCTGAAGTGATCTGCAGCGGATCCTTTTTCATCTCCCATCGATCTAAAAACTTATCCTAAAGTTCTTGCAATGTGTTGATACTTCTGGCTTGTAGAGCTCTGAACCATTTACGGACTTCTCCTCCAAAAGTCTGGGCAAACAATCTCATTGAAACATTTTCTACATCAACTTCATGCAGATCCAAAAAGTCTGTCATCCGAACAATGTGCTGATGAGCGGATATACTCTGTGGTGTGCCATCAAATATGGGAATCTTACTTTGGTAATCAGCAGGCATAGGATCTAAATTGGCTGGTAAAGCAAGAGGTGCAAATCTGGCTGCCATGACTCTTGGCGGATTGATGATAATCTGCTGTCTAGGAGAAACAGGAGGACTAGGAGTAGTAGGTCTGCGAGGTGTATTCGATGGAGATGGAGGAGAAATTACTATGGATTGCTGATCAGAAAACTCTGGCTGAACAGGAATGGTAGAGATAAAAGGAGGTTCAGTGGGAATGCGTGAACTAGATGCAAATTCAGATGGTTCAAGAATTTGTGAAGCAGATTCAGTGAATTCAGGAGTATCGGTAGTCAGAACGGAATTTTGCAACTGTCTATCCAAGTAATGTGAAACAAATCTATATTGAAAATCTTTAGCAAACAATGGATCTGGAACTAATCTTGACAATTCAGTTTCAGAAAAATTTATGAACAATGATGTTTCAAATCGTGCATCAAAAGGAATTTCATCAACATATATAATTTTCACAGGATAGGATACAGATCTAGTAAGCAATCTGGAACTCCCAAAACTCACTTGACTTTCTCTTTCAGAACTTTCTTGACTTCCTTGTCTTCTAAGGGTCCTAGGAATCAGATTTGGATTTTCAAATATTGTTGGTGGATCAGGGTCAGGATTCAACCTAGTATTCCTTCTTGAAGCCAGTCTATTGATCTTCTCGGGATAAATGTCAAGGAACACAATCAATTATTTTCAGCCTTTCGACTTGTAGACTCAATCATCCAAAGGGTCTAGAATGAACAAGTATACTGGGGTGATCTGCAAATCAAGTGTTGCGCTCACAAGCTTACCGGAGATCGACTGAAGCAGCATTTATCTACTACCGCTTATGCATGGCAAAAGCGTTTCGAAAGCTACCTGGCGTGACTTCAGACTCCGTCTAAGACTCATGGGACAAACACATCAACAAGAAAACCATTGAGATTAGATTCCCCAGTATGGTCGCCACTATGTTAGCGCTCAAATCTACCTCAGGCTGAAATGAGATAAAACTCAAGGCCACATCAAACCACGCTCGGCCTCGTAGCTAGCCCTACAAGGACAGGAGAGGGATCTCTCCGTCAATCTCGATATAATGAACAATAGAGTACAAGATGACTTACAATGGGAACTGATTTTAGGCTAGTAAAGAGATAGGTATGTTTGATTTTTGATTTTTGGTTTTTCGCTGGAGAAATGGGAAAACAAATTTTGGGTCCGGGGATAAGGTCAGACCTTTGCAGATTTCGAGTTGGGGCGAGGTAGGTGAATGTCTTGATGCTTTTTATTGGATATATGGACAGATCAGACTGACGAGGAGATGAAGAGGGCAAATAATAACTTGGATCCTCTTCAAACAGTCGAAAACATATAGAACTAAATGAATTCAAAGGCAGAGCACTGTAAACAATGGATTCAACCTCATCTACTCATTCAATTTAGTTCAGAAGCATATGAAAGGATGTCATACATTAAACATGAAGAAACTTACAGTAAACAAAGAGAAAACACCATCAAGAACAGAACACCACAAGAATCCCAACAGGTGCCGCAAAACCTCTAATCTTTCCTTAGCCAAAATATGAAAAAATTTGTACAATGGTGCCAAAAGTTTCCCAAGAGTCCAACCTGTAGAATGTCTCAAAAATTACATCATATAGATCACTCTAACCCCTTCCCCCACCTCTATGGGTCGAATTCCTCCTTCAGGGATCAGTTTCAACAAATTCTAATCATGGAACTACAATCTAGGCATCTAACAACTTGCCTCTAAAAGAGTGGAAACTGATTCATTTACATGATTTTCACTTTTTTGAGGGTGAATCTTCTAGAATATATAAAAATAAGACAAATTTACATGCCAACCATCAATTTACATCATAAAAACCCAAAAATTTCATCCACAAGCAAAACTGGTCCCAACTGGCCGAAATTCTGAGCTGGAAGTTGAAAATTTGACCAAAAATCTCTATGGGTAGTGCGCCTTTCAACCTCATTTTTAAGTAGTTCCTGACATCCAAATTGATCTTATGATAGGTCGTTGGAAATCCCTGGATGTTGGCTATCCAACCCAAGTGGAATTTCCCAATTTGGAGCTCATTGGACCCTCCAAAAATTCATTCTCCCGGAAGTACTTCCTGCTGGTGCAAAAAGTGGCAGCAAGGTGTTTTTCATGATGTTTTTGAGCCTGTTGACTGTCCAGAATCTGATGAAATGCTTCGACCCTGCCTGAGCATGCATAACTTACCATGAAAAATCCAAAAATGTAAAAATTTTCTTCAGAAAGTGTCCCCATCGTATGGGCAGCGCGCGGCGCGATACCCATAGAACTGAAAAATCTGTTTTAGGCCCAAAAAATTTTAAAATGACAAAATTTTCTCCGAATTTGCTCAAATTCGGAGCGAAGATCCTCCATCATGTATCCTACCCATTCAACGAAGCCTCGGCCAAAATCTGAAGTGGATTAAGCCTTTTCCGCCGTTTTAGTGCTTCGCTCAACCTCTTCTTCAGAATCTTCATCCTTGCTTTGCAGACATGCATGCGAGCCCAATAATGTCCTTTCATGTGACGAAGGATGTCCTTTTCTCGATTAGCCTTCGCCAACAATTTCTCCAGATGAATGTTCACATGCGTGAGTACATAATCTCGATCAGCTGGTGTCATATCACCAGGTCTCTTCCTGGCCAATTGTCGATCCTCACGGATTCGACGCAGCTCATAAAGTGTGTGCTCATCCTCAATATGTTTGTTGCGCTGCTCCAGATAGTTTATCACCCACTGAGCCTTCTGCAATTGATCTTTCAGCTTGTCATTCTCAGCCCTTTGCTCCTGGATGATCTCCCTCAGTTTCGAGCTAGGAGAGCTCGCATCAACATCAATGATTGTGAAATCTGTGTCTCGGCCTCCTGATGGGCCCTCATCATGCATGGGCTTCTTTCCCCTGTCCTGTATCTGTACTTTTGCTGAAGAAGGTGAGACCCCTTCCACGCCATGTGGAGCTAGTACTCGCGCTGCTGATGACGTCAACGAGACCCCTTCCACCCCAGGCGGAGATAGTACTCGTCGGGATGCTGCAAACAAAGCTCTAGCACCTCTCTGATATGTAGCACACACTGGAGCACTGATATGCTCGGTCTCAGGAATGTCGAACTGGTGTGAAGGCTCTCCCTCATCATGCGCTATCTCAGGAGGTGGCTGTGGCGCTGTGAAGAACTCACGGGAGATGAAATCCTCCCAAGTGATACCCTGTTGTGTCAACTGATGTACCACTACGATCTTGATCAGAGCGTAATGATATATACTCCTATGCTGCTGTGCTGGGGTCCTCCTCTATACTAAAACCACCATCCTCTCAATGTTGCGATACATGAAATATGGAATGTTCATCATACGTACCCTCGTGAAGTGCATCAACAAACGAACATGGTACGCAAAGAGACGTGCAAATCTACCCTCGCAACTGAAATACCGAATGATGAGTTTCATCAGTGGTGCAAACTCATCCCTCAGAAATCTGAAAGGAAAAACCCTGCTCAAATGCTTCATATGTCCGGGTTTGATGTATGGCTCATAGCAGGATTTCTGTAGATGCTGACGTTTGTTCCATTCCTCTCCTATATTAGGTATCCCAGTGGCCTGAGCAATGGTCTCTGGTGATAGAATGAAATCTACCCCAGCAAGATTTACACGGCCATCATGTAAATGAAGAACAAAGAGACGAGCTAATTCACGATGAAGCTGAGTTTGTGAAATCATCTCACAAAATCGAAAACATGACTGATACCTGAAACAATCCATTGCAAGTGTACATGCCTGCAACTGAGCCAAAGAAGTAGGCTCTTCCCTGAGATGTTTACTGCCTTTGCCACCTCTCTGAGGCCTCCATGGAAAATTACCCTCTGTCGTGGAATCACTGTTTGAATCCCGTTCATAAGCTGACTCTGTCTCTGACATGGCTGTGAACAAGATAGTTGTAATATAGCTACTGATAGAGGTGCAGTAAAAATCAAGTTTTAATGTATTTTCAAAATCCAACAGATATCACCCATATACCCAAGTAGCAAGGGAAAACCAAAATCATCATAGGGATGGCTTTGTTTTAATGGTATAAACACTATCTCTGTTTTCAGATTGCAAGTAGGTTTGAGAAATGACTACCAAATGCAAATGTGTAGTCAAGTTTTAATAATGGCCAAAATCTGTCAAAGGATTGTGTTTTATGTAATGTAGAATAGGACCATCATTGCAAAGACCATATGAAACACAAAATGAACATGACAATGGCAGTCGAAAAATGATGACAGCAGTGATATAGTGATGGAGGTTAAATACAAGTCAACATGAAAACTGTGCAAAACATGAAAGGGTATAATGGCAATGATAAAATGATGGCTGAGGGCGTGAGGGTCACATATACAATGCGCTAGGTCAAGCCTCCAAATTTTTCAACCCATAATTGAAAACCCTCGAGGGAATCATTTGCATGGTGAATGTAGGGTTTTGATAATTTTCTCCAAGCATGGTTAATTTTTCAACATCACGACATCCAAACTACATTAAAAACTATCAGGCGATGATAAAACCTATTTGTACGCCGCCACTTGAATCTAACTGGGTGCAAAAAATGAATTTCTCGGGCTATGTTTCCATGCGAAAGGGTTCCGCCCAATGGGTAGCGCTCGTATGTGGGTAGCGCCCGTGTAATTTTGCTCGTCGTAGGTGCCCAATGGTAGCGCCCATCTAATGGGTAGTGCGCGGCTCAACTCTCTATCAATCACTTAGAAATCACGTTTCTACTTCATGAACTTCACTTCAACCTTTGTACCGTGGATTTTGGTAAAGGATCATGTTTGCCATATTTATATATGAGGAAAAGGATTCTTTCCAAATCAAATTGATGCAAATTTATTTGATAACCCACATTATAATGTTTTTGCATTTTGGCATTTGGTCTTTAAATACAATGTTTCTCTTTGGCTTTTCTGAATTGTTGAACTGATAACTTTGCTGTCTTTTGCAGGGACGTGGCACGTGGCTTTGGAAAAGATCAGAGGCTTGCACTGAAGTCTTCTGATGATGAAATAAATACACTTATTACAAATTGAAATTGGACAATTTCTAGTTCCAAAACAGAGTTTTGGACTAGAAATGTCTTGAAATGCTGATGATAATAAAAATATGAAATCCAAACTTGCGAAACCGACGTCATGGCCTGCGGGCTTTATGACATGTGTGCAAAAGACTCGAAAACCCTAGACTCTAGGACTAAAAACTCTTTTTAATGAAATTGACATTTAATGACCATGAATGAAATTACAATGAATTTCAGTAATTTTTTGAGGAATTTTTAAATAGCCCTGCAGGTGTAAGCATGAGGAAACATAAGACAACAGACCCCCTCGTCAGTCAATGGCATGCTCCTAGCGAAATGCAACGAAGTGGAACAAGCGAGACACCTAAGAATGAATATGCAAAAACGAAATGATCACTGACGGAGGGCTATAAGGACCGACTCTAACATCTGGAATTAAGACAATCTCTTCCTGGGAGAGTTCAGGGATTCGAGTAGCCTCCCTTTTATGGGTACCTGAAGAGCAGCCTTTAATGGATTGTAGGTGATAGTGCCCCAAGAATGTACCTCTGTGATTTCCCCTGATGAGCTTTTGACATTATCATGGGGCCATGGAGAGGCTATCAAAAAAAGAGAGGGAGTTCAGGCCAAGAGAAGGGAGATGCGTAGTTGAAATACACACATGAGAGTTTCATATCTCAGGGACGCGTAACAGGTGAGCTCACTATGGGTAGTGCGCAGTAGGGGAAATAATATGAGGAGGGTATTTCAATAATGAAGCGCACATCAGGGTGCATGTAGCAAGGAGGATCTCAGAGAGGAGCATGAAGCAGGATGACGCATGTCAGGGGGCTCGCAACATGGTGTGTGCAATAGGGGGAGCACACAGCAAGAATGGCAGAGTCAGAGGAGATGTGCGAGGGAAGCTTGATAAGTGGCGTTATGATGTGAAGAATAACAGAAATGGCTGAAAGAGGAGATTCAGTGCCTTTTGAAACCTGTGGCATGTGCACAGATGTGGTGAGGGGATGTGGCATGAGTGTAGATACGGTGAGGGATGGTTCGAGTGTGACTTCATGTGATATGAATTATGGAAAGAGGTTAGGTGTGGCAAAGCACCATTATGAATGATTAACAAGATGAGTTTTCACATCATGTTAGAGCCGGCGTTGCAGGGTTGCATAAGCTTGAGCATGGGAGGATCTGTCCTCACACAATATGAATGTGTCACTTGCATCTGGGGCATTCCAAATCTATGACGATGAATAAGATTTTAAGACTTTCCTAGACTTCCAAAAATTCTTGGAAGGAATAAATTGAATACTAAAATCATATTGGAGATAAAAATATAAAAAAATTGCCATAGTAGAGAGGAAATTACTGGGAAGAGGTGGAATAAAGCTAGAAGGCAGAAAAGATGGCTTTAAAAGTACCTTTGTGGAATAAACAAAGGGAAAAACTAGGCACACAGGAAAGCAACATCTTGAATTAACTAGATGTAGTTAAGTGAAACAGGCTAGGGGAAAGAAAGCTTAAATAAGATGATTCAGGATAGATAGAGGATTGTCTATCACTGGAGGAAAGGATCTCTACTCGGGGGTGAGCTGTGCAGAAAAATATCTAAGGTTGGGAGGCACCTAGTCTACCTTAATGGCTATGCACATTTAATTTAAATGGTGTTTGAATTATATTTTAATGCTATGAAGAATTACTGAAAAAGGTAAAGTAGTTGGATCTATATGAAATTTTGGGTCTGGCTATGTGTCTATGTTGTGGAAATTATATGAGTTATAATTATATTCTGGTGGTCTCTACATTGAATAGGATTAACTATAGAGAAAATGGTTGATTCTGTTTTGTTGTATAGACATACTCTGTAGAGGAAAAACTCTCAGAATGTATAAAAAATAGTATTGGGTCTAGATCCGAGGTTAGGTACCTCACAAGAAGTTTATGCATAATTATTTAGCCTATTTAAGGTTATGTCAGCAGACTATATAGTGGATTCTAAATTAAACTTAAACAGAAACAGATGTACATGGACAACAGATAACATTACAATATAGTTCATACATTTATGTGCTATAACATGTATGTAGGAATTGAAACATTAAAGAATAGTATATAAAATAGATTTTTTGTAATTAGGAACACTAGAGAATGATGCATGCATGACTAATGAATGTATAGTATAGTAAATAAGTTTCTACACTGTATTGGTAAATGAAATTTGTTCTATAGCATGAGTGGAGAAAGATAAAGCATGCATTAGAATCTGCTAAATAGAAAATATGTAGATGCGTATATATATTAACTTATTTCTACATTTGAACAAAAAGGGAAAAATCAGTATCATAAGAATACATTCATAATATAGTAATGCAATTAAATATTTACAGAGAACTTCAATTCCTCCATGGAGAAAGCATCAATATATGTATATTATAGTAGTCATTAAAGTCGAATTATTAAGTACATATAGTACACATTTAAATTTAGAAGTGCATATTGTCTAACTATACAAATTAAGGAAACTGTGTTCCATATAAACATAAAATGAGGAATATCGGCATGTTGTCATATGTTGATATTATTGTCGAATATTGAACTAGAGTTGGGACCATCCTAGATTAAAAGAATAGGAGACCCTAGTTAAGGGTTGAAGTAAGAAAAAAAAGCGTAGAAGTTAACCCCAGATAGAGGCATAAGAAATTATATGCACGAAATAATTCCCTGAAAATTAGTACCATTCTATATAAATAATAATAGATTAAAATATGGAGAACTGAAGAGATAAATATTACCTTGAGTATGACAGGAACAGAAAGCTCTATCTATCAAAATACAAGTCATGGGACTAAATATAGAAATTAAAAATCCTGTACAACTAAATCAAAATTTTGACTTAAGAAAACACAGGAGAACATTGCAGCACGGGTTCAAAGTAATTAAAAAAAAAAGGATTGAGACTCTCTATAACTATGTACAATTAGTTCAGACTAGACGTTGAAAGGAAATGTCATGATTCCACTTAAATCGAAGATTGAAACGTAAGCATAGAGTAACCTCAATAATTATATGAAGGTTCGAATGCCAGATAAATTGAAAAGTGATATAGGCAGTTATGAAAAATAAGTTAGATAAATTCTAACTTTTAGATCTCTCCGTCGGAGAGAGAGATATCTAATGACAAGAATTAATATCACAACAGTGATCTTTGACAACATAATAAATAAAATTACCGCGAGCACAAGGGGAAGGTAAACAAGTCCCTTAACCCAAAACACAAAGTATAGAGACAAAGAACTTGAAACATATAAGTTAACTATCAAAAAATCACACCATACCTTTTCTATTCTTGGTATGTATGTTCTGTCAAAGGAAGCAAGAGTGGGTTGAATTCCATTGAGCATCTATCTACGTTTGTAAACTCAACGTTGTAATAAATTTTAATGTTGAGGTGAAAATTCAATAAAGCGTAGGAGTTATGAATGTAGAAAATGACATTACAAATATTCCGAGATGGGCATTACTCTAATTTAAAGTAGAAGTGAGAAATATACGTAATACCTCAACTCTATACCCATCATACATAAAATTTTCAATAAAGATGTTTTTCCAAGTGAAAATTAAAGAAAAATAGAAACTCAAATTTCAATTCCACAACGAGAATTAAAAACCTTAGAGGATAATGAAAGAGACCTTAGATTTCAGTAGAGAGAATACACATGCTAAGAATCAATAGTGACAGTTCAATATTTAAAGCAGACCTTGCATAATCCAGCTGAATGTGTGAAGCTCGTGAGGAAATGTGACAAAAAAATATGGTAGGAGGAATAGAGAAAATATTACCTCTATAACTATAACTTTCATGTAGCACATACCTCCATATTTCATCCTAAGAGATTTACAAAAAAATCTCTTTGTTGTCCAAGTTAATTACAAAAAATTATAAACAAAACCAAAAATCACACCAAGATAAGGATAACTGAGAATGTTAGCATAATAATTGTAAATTTCTAGAGGCTAGAAATGTGCTTCTTACTACGGAAAAAAAAATGAGATTGACCTCTGTGAGCAATATGGGTTTTCTTTACACAAAGGTTGGTGGTAAAACATATTAAATCGTAAGCAGGTGAGAAGGACCAAATGAGAAATGGTCAAGTTATGCATTCGCCTTTGAAACAGAGGTGAACCGATGTGTACGGTTCTGAATTTTGGTATTATACCAAATGAGAAATGCCACAAAAAAACTGTATTATGCATGAAAAATCGAAACCCTAATTTAAGTTCTAATCCGAGTCGTCCACACGTCACCATATTGGAATCATCCCTCGGATCCACACAATTTGAAATGAAAGGAGAGGGCCATGTGATGTGGTATGAATCAATTAATACTATAAAATTTCGATGCGTCTAAAAGTCTGAAGTCTGACATAACCACTGACGGCATAGTCATTTCAACCATCAATACAGCGAGCTGTGACATCTAAGTAATATCAAAGTTTGAAGACTGTGTGACAGTGGAGTTAGTATCGGTAAAGAGTACAAGTACCATCAAGTGTAAAATCAATTTGTGTATCACATAAGGTTAGAGTATGAGTTAGGAACTATGAAATCATTTGGAGATTCAAAGGTTTTCCATAGGGTTAAAGTTGTTTATACTATACACATGATTTTCAAGGTTGAAATGTAGTTGGCACTTAACAAAAACTCCTCAATGATTTATAACATGGTGCTTACCTTATAACATTGGTAACATAATGACAGTATAAAACTTATAAATAAATCATAGACTAGGTATGTGGTAAGAAAGAATGCAGTATAAAAATATGTGCAAAAGAATTGATGAAGACCGATAGTATAAATATATGACTATATGTATGAGAGAGGGGTACATTGAATTTAATCAAAGAGATCTTTTTAAATTGAAATCCACATATAGGAATTTTAATCTAATATAAGAAATGAAGTATTATGTATAATAAGACTTATAAGTCTTAGTTAAAACTATTAGAAGGTAGAGTTAAAAGAAAGAAAAATCATTGCGTTTATGGCACTAATGATTTGTCTAGGGGAATAAAAGTGTCTTATAATATATATATATATATATATATTGAAAATAGACACGTTAAAAATGGTATCAGAGCTCATGTTAAAACACTCGGTAAAAAATGTGTGCTCACACTAGGAAATTTATGTTGCTGTAAATTTTTGTGAAATTAAATTTTCATTAATGCTTTATTTCATGTATAGTGAAACAATTCCGAAGTATAGAGATGTAAACCATGAGTGAAGGGGATGAGTTGCATGTGGATCTGGGTGGTGTAAAAAATCCAACAAATCCAAATTCTCCATTGATGGCTATGATGCATCAAATGGAAAGAGAAATGATGCAACTGATAAGCCACAATCAAATGCTATCTTTAGCCAGTGAGGAGAAAGAATTGACCTCGTGGAACAGTCACAAATTTGAAGGTTCTGGAAGGAAGAGGAAGGGAACTGTAAATAACTCGGAAGATTTTGAGGAAGATGATGCCTCTAGACAACAGTCTAGGAGGAATAAGGAATTACAGGGTGAAATCTGGAAAATCAAGCCTCCCTCCTATGATGGAGAGAAGGAGGAAGATGCAGAAACTTGGCTTCTAAACATGATATATTACTTTTAGGTTTATGAATATGAAATTAACCTGAGAGGAAGACTAGCGATCTATTAGTTGCAAGGGAAGGCTACCTTGTGGTGGGAAGAAACCAACATGGTTCATGTCATAGATGTGGGCTAATTTTCCATGGTTTTTCCAAAAAAAATATTCGCCAATTTCCATTTTTTAATAAAAATGATTTGCCCAGATTTTATAATATAAAATTATTTTAGGTTAAAAATCGCCAACATTATATAGAAAATATATATATAATATCATTATAAATTTGAATAAATTTACAAATACATCAATAAAATTTTTATAGTTTTCATATTAGGGACTGGTGAGATTCACTAATTTTTTAAACTTGAAGATAATTTTCCATCCTTAAAATTTTCCCTAAATGTTTCTGGGGAGGATTTCCAAATCAAATTCGAAAATAGATATTTGAATGAACATTATTATGATGATGAAGAAAAAGAGTTTCATGAAATTAGATTGGGACAACATACTATTGATGAATTTGTAACCAAATTCACAAACCTCCTTCGTTATGTACCTTATATAAGGGAGGAGAAGGCAAAGGTACAAATTTTCTTAAAATTTATACCTACTATCTACAAGGACAAGATTGAATTTGATACCCCAGACCATGGATGAAGTGGTACGCAAAGCCAAACTGTGTTAGCATCAATTCAAAGGAAAAAATGAACAAGAAAAGAATTGGCAGAACAAAGAGAAGGGTGACTCTAGTGGGAAAAAAAAAAAACCAACATACTTAATGAATTTTGGGAGAAACCACCAAAGAAAGAAGTTCACCAAAATTGGAGAAAATCAACCAGCTCAATCACAAACAAGGTCCAATAGATTAATGGAAAGAATAAAAGAGAAGGGACTGTTAAAATGAGGGAACCTATAAAATGTTGGGGTTGTAGAGAACCACATTTACTTAGAGACTGTCCACTCAGAAACATTCAGACCATACAAGTGCGGAGAGAGGAAACTACGGTAAATGATGTGTCAAGAAAAATCCCCAAAATTAGTGCGGCCCTAGAATATTGTCAATTATAACACCAGTCCACTATGGTCGAAGTGGAAGGTATGATTTCTAAACAACTTGTTTCTATTTTAATAGATACAGGTGCATGTTTAAGTTATTTAAGTGCTGAAATAGTAGAAAAATAAAAATTAAAGTCAAAGAAATTTCAGCAGTCATGGTTGGTTCAGTTAGCCACGGGAACAAAAAGGAAAGTGACTCATAAATTACCTGAGAGAGTCATAAATATAAATGGATACCAAACTAAACTGAATCTAAATATTATACCTTTAGGGTCCTATGATATATTGATAGGAATGGATTGGTTAGAAAAACATAAAGCCATGTTAAACTGCTTAGACAAAACAATACATTGCATAAATGGGGAGGGAAAACCTATGATAGTGAAAGGCAAACCCAAATCCATATCGGTGAGACAAATTTCAGCACTTCAATTGAAAATAATTGAAATAAAATGTTGCCAAGTGTATTATGTAGATGTAGAAGAATTGCGATGGGAATCTGAAGAGAATCCTTTAGAAACATTACCGGTTGTCAGAGAGTTTAGGGATGTATTTCAGGATTAAATTCCTCATATTCCCCCTAAGAGAGAAATTTATTTCTGAATTGACTTGGTGCTGGGAGAAACACCAGTTTCTAAAGCCCCATATAGAATGAGTACCCCAAAGCTGATGGAGTTGAAGATGCAATTACAAGAGCTTCTAGATAGAGGTTACATCAGACCAAGTGTATCGCCATGGGGAACAACTTTACTATTTGTGAAAAATAAATATGATACTTTCAGAATGTGTATAGACTATTTTCAATTGAATAAACTGACAATTAAGAACATATATCCTTTACCTAGGATAGATGATCTCTTTGACCAAGTTAGAGGAGAAATAGTCTTTTCGAAAATCGATCTAAGGACAACCTACAATCAAATAAGCATTAAATATGAAGACATAAGTAAAATTGAATTTAGAACTAGATATGGACACTATGAGTTTGTGGTCCTACCTTTTGGGCTGACTAATGCACCTGGTACTTTTATGTGCTTGATGAACAATGTCTTGAATAAGTACTTGGAAAAATTTGTACTAGTTTTTATTGATGACATTTTGATTTATTCTAAGAATGAAGCTGAGCATAAAGAACACCTTAGAATTGTTTTACAAACACTCAAAGAAAACAAGTTGTTTGCTAAGTTTAACAAATATGAATTTTCAAACACAAAATTATGTACTTGGGTCATATAAATTCATAGAAGCGATCAGTAGTAGACCTGCAAAAGATAAAAGCGATAAGAGAGTGGTATGTACCTACTCATGTGTCTTCTCTGAGATCCTTCATTGGAATTGCAGGATACTATAGGGGATTTGTAGAGATATTTTAAGCCTTAGCCTACCCTATTACATCTCTATAGAGAAAAGGTGTGAAGCTTGACTGGACTGAGAAATGTCAAAATAGATTTGACCAATTAAAAATGAAACTTACATCAACACCTATTTTAAATATTCCTGATCCAGATCAGGAATTTGTAGTATACACAGATGCTTGTGGAGAGGGATTAGGAGGAGTTCTACTACAAGAAATCTCCGTTATAGCCTATGAATCAAGAAAACTCAAGAAACATGAACAAAATTATAGTGTCTATGAATTAGAACTGGTTGTTGTAATACATGTCCTGAAGATGTGGAGACATTAACTTTTAGGGAAAATGTTTATATTGATGACAGATCACATTAGTTTAAATTATTTCTTCACACAAACAGAATTGAATGCTAGGCAAGCTCGATGGTTGTCCTTCCTTCATGAGTTTGACATGGATATCAAACATATTAAGGGGAAGGAGAACAAGGTTGCAGATGCATTAAGCATAAATTATTGGAGAAGTGTGAGTAATGCTAGAAGTAGTGCTAACTTTCACATTGAAGGACTGATACAAGAAGTGGCGAGACAAGACCAAAACTATGAAATACTTTAGGAAAAAATTCTGAAAAATTAGATTCAAGATTATACACAAAATTAGAGGGGGTTGGTGTGTTATAAGGATAGATTATACATTCCTAATCTAGACTGCTTAAAAATATAAATTCTGGATGAGTATCATAAGAGAACCTACACGGGACATCCAGGATACCAGAAATTAATTTTTGCTTTAAGAAAGAACCTGTTCTGGCCCAGTATGAGAAATGATGTAGAAAATTACATGGCCATATGTATAGAATGTCAACAGGTGAAGGTGGAACATAAGCATCCAGCTGGATTGATGAATCCCTTACCCATTACAGAATGGAAATGGGAAATAGTTTCCATGGATTTTATTACAGGTTAACCAAGAAGTAAATACCAACATGACCGTATCATGGTAGTAGTCAATACTTTGACAAATTTTTCTCATTTTATGCCTGTACATTCTACCTCTGGTTCAACGCAATAAGAAAATGTATTTATTGAAGATATTGTAAAATTGCATGGCATTCCTAAGATGATCATACTAGGCAAAGACGCAAAGTTTATCGCAAATTTTTGGAGGAGTCTGTTTGGGGGAATGGGTATAAAACTAAATTTTAGTACTACTTATCATCCAAAAAATAATGGTTAAACTGTAAGAGAAAACCACATTTTAGAGGACTTGTTAAGGATGTATGTCATGGACAGACCAAAAAATTCGGAGGGCTTTCTACACTTAGCAGAATTTGCCTAGAACAATAGCTACCAAGTTTAAATTAAGATGAGCCCCTTTGAAGCACATTATGGAAGAAATTTCCATACACCTCTGAGTTGGAGTCAACCAGAGGATAAGTTAATACTTGGACGATTTCTTTGTAGGAAATGGAAAGAATTGCAAAGAAAATTCAGCAAAATATCAAAACAGCACAGGACAGGCAGAAAAGTTATGCAGACAAAAAGAGAATTCACATAGAATCCTCTGTCAGTGATCATGTTTACCTAAGGATTAAGCCTAAAAAGAGTACTTTGTACACTGGAAGTTTTGCAAAATTAGCTCCACATTTATGCAGACCTTTTGAAGTACTCGAAAGAGTTGGACCAGTTGCATATAAGTTGGCTTTACCTAGTTACATTAAGGTTCACGATGTATTTAATGTTTCATTATCAAAAAAATATGTGCATGACCATATGGATTTTATTGATTGGAATGTGATACTGGTGGAACGAGAAGGGGAATTCCTTCTAGGGCCACTTCAAATCTTGGCATAGGAAGAAGTTGAGCTCCGTAACAGAGAAATGGCTAGGGTGAAAGTCTAGTGGAGGAACTTTGCAACCAAAGAGGTTACTTGGTAGCAAGAGGAAGATATGATGGAAAAGTACCCATCACTTTTTAAAAAATGATTTTATTTATTTTTCTTTATAACACCGAGGACGGTGTTTTGTTTTTGGAGGGGGAATATGTAATATCCCCAGTTTGCTATGCTTTTATTAGATATTTGAACAATTCCAAAAGGGTGCAATGGACCCCAATGGGAAACAATTTTGTGGATATATTTTATTATTTCAAGTTAGTAAAATAAAATGGAAATTAATGTGCAATGACTAGGTTATGATTAGAGATCTGGAAACCAAATCCATGAGGATGGATAAGGTTGTAATACTTTCTGAGACTTCCAAAAATCCTTGGAAGGAATAAATTAAATACTAAAATTAGATTGGAGATAAAAATCTAAATAAGTTTCCTTAGTAAAGAGGAAATTGTTGGGACGAGGTGGAATAAAGCTAGAAGGCAGTAAATTTAGCTTTAAAAGTACCTTTATGGGAGAAACAAAGGGAAATCCTAGGCACACAGGAAAGTAGCATTCTGAATCAACTTGAAGAAGATAAGGGAAACAAAATGTGGGAAATAAAGCCTAAATAAGCTGATCATGATAGACAGAGAGTTTTCTATCACTGGAGGAAAGGATCTCTGCTTGGGGGAGAGTTGTGGAGAAAGAGCTCTAAGGTTGGGAGGAACCTAGTCTACCTTAAGTGGTATGCACATTTAATTTAAATGGTGTTCGAATTATATTTTTCTGCTGTGAAGAATTACTAAAAAAGGTAAATTAGTTGGATCTATATGAAATTGTGGGTCTGGATTTGTGTCTATGTTGTGGAAATTATATGAGTTATCATTATATTCTGGTGGTCTATACATTGAACAAAATTAACTATAGAGAAAATAGTTCATTCTGTATTGTTGTACAAACATACTCTATATAGGATCAACTCTCAGAATGTCTAAAACCTAGTATTGGTTCTAGATCTAAGGTTAGGTACCTCACAGAAAGCTTATGTGTAATTAATTAGCCTATTTAAGGTTATTTGAGAAAATTGTATATTCAATTCTGAAATAAACTTAAACAGAAACAGATATACATGGAAAACATATACCATTACAATATAGTTCATACATTTCTTTATTATAGCATATATGCAGGAATTGAAACATTAAAGAAAAGTATATAAAATATATTTTATGTAAGGAGGAGCACTATAGAATGATGCATGCATGACTAATGAATGTATAGTATATCAAATAAGTTTCTACACTGTATTGGTAAATGAAATTTTTACTATAGCATTAGTGGAGAAAGATAAAGCATGCATTAGAATATGCTAAACAAAAAATATGTAGATGCATATGTATATTAACATAAAACTGCATTGATAATATAATAATGCAATTAAAAATTTACAGAGAATTTCAATTCTTCCCTAGAGAAAGCATCAATCTATGTATATTATGATATGCATTAAAGTCCAATTAGTAAGTATAGATAGTACATAGTTCTATTTAGAAGTGCATATTGTCTAACTGTACAAATTAAGGAAATTGTGCTCCATATAAACATAAACTGAGGAATATCGCCATGTTGTCTTGTGTTGATAGCACTGTTGAATCTTCAACTAGAGTTGGGACCAAATTGGATTAAAAAAATAGGATACCTTGGTTAAAGGTTGAAGTAAGAAACATAAGCGTAGAAGTTAACCCCAGAGAGAGACACAAGAAATTACGTGCATGAAATAATTCACTAAGAATTAGTACCATTCTATATAAATAATAACAAATTGAAATATGGAGAAGTTATGAGATAAATATTACCTTAGGTATGACTGGAACAGAGAGCTCTATCTGTCAAAATATGAGTCATGAGATTAAATATAGAAATTAAAAATCATTTCCAACTAAATCGAAAGTTTGACTTAAGAAAACAGAGGAGAACATCGTAGCATGGGTTCAAACCAATAAAAAAATAAAAATAATTGAGACTCTCTATAACTATGAACAATCAATTCGACCTGGACGTTGAAAGGAAACTTTATGATTCCACTTATATCAGAGATTGAAACGTAAGAATAGATTAATCTCAATAATTATATGAAGGTTTGAATGCTAGATAAATTGAAAAGTGCTATAGGAAGTTATGAAAACTAAGATAAATTCTAACTTTTAGATCTCTCTGTCGGAGGCAGAGATATATAATGACAGGAATTAATATCACAATAGTGATCTGTGACAACGATAATAAATAAATTTACTATGATCACATGGGGAAGGTAGACAAGTCCCTTAACCCAAAACATAGAGTACAATGAAAAAGAACTTGAAACATATAAGTTAACTGTGAGAATTACTCTAAATTAAAGCAGATGTGAGAAATATACATAATAGCTCAACGCTATACACATCCTACATAAAATTGTCAATAAAGATATTTTTCCAAGTGAAAATTAAGGAAAAAATAGAAACACAAATATCGATTCCAAAATGAGAATTAAATACCCTCGAGGACAATCGAAGAGACCTCATATTTCAGTAGAGAGAATACACATGCTAATAATTAACAATGAAAATTAAATCTTTAAAGTAGAACCTCCATAAACCAGCTGAATGTGTGAAGCTTGTGAGGAAATGTGACAAAAAAAAAATATTGTAGGAGGAATAGAGAAAATATTACCTATATAACTATAAGTTTCATGTGGCGCATACCTCCATATCTCATCCTAAGAGATTGACAACAATGTCTCATTGTTGTCCAAGTTAGTTACCAAAAATTAGAAACAAAATCGGCAATCACACCAAGATAAGGATAACTGAGGATGTCAGGATAATAAGTGTAAATTTTGAGAGGTTATAAATGTGCTTCTTACTAGTGGAAGAAAAAAACATGATTGACCTCAGTGATCAATACGCGTTCTCTTTATCCAGAGGCTGGTGGTAAAACATATTAAATCGTAACCAGGTAAGAAGGAATGAATGAGAAATGGCAGAGTTACGCATTCGCCTTTACAACAGAGGTGAAGTACTGTGTAGGCTTCCAAATTTTGGTCTTAGACCAAATGAGAAATTCCACAAACCAAAATTGGATTATGTATGCAAAATTGAAACCCTAGTTCAAGTTCTAATCTGAGCTGTCCACACTTCAGCAGATGGGAATCATCCCTTAGATCCATGCAATTTGAAATGAACGGAGATGGCCATGTGATGTCGTATGAATCAATTAATAATGTAAAATCCTGATGTGTCTAAAAATCTTGAGTCTCACATAACCACTAATGGCATAGTCATTTCAACCATCAATACAACCATCTATGACATATCAGTATTATTGAAGTTCGAAGACTGTGTAACATTGAAATTATTATCCATAAATATTACAAGTACCATCAAGTGTAAAATCAAGCTACATATCACATGAGGTTAGATTACGAGTCGAGAAATATGAAATCATTTGGAGATTCATAGGTTTTCCATAGGGTTAAAGTTGTTTATATTATACACATTATTTTCAAGGTTAAAATCTACTTAGCAGTTAACGAAAAATCCTCAATGAGTTATAACATGGTGCTTACCTTATAACATGGGCAACATAATGACAATATAAACCTTATAAATAAATCATAGACTAGGTGTATGGTAAGAAAGAATGCACTATAAAAATATGTGCAAAAGAATTCATGAAGACTGATACTATAGAGATATGACTACATGTATGAGTGAGGGGTATATTGAATTTAATAAAAGAGATTTTATTAAATTCAAATCGACATATATGAATTTTAATCTAATAAAAGAAATCAAGTATTATGTATAATACGACTTATAAGTATTAATTAAAACTATTAGAGGGTGGAGTTAAAAGAAAGAAAAATCAGTAGGTGTATGGCACTAATGATTTGTCTAGGGGAATAAAAGTGTCTTGGAGATCTTTTTATTTTTTTTTTCAAAATGGAGACGTTACATAGTAGGATAGGTTTGTAATGTTGATTGTAAGGTTTAAAATATTAATCTTATCATTTAATTTTTATTTTAGGGGTTATAGTATTTATCTTAGGCTTTATATCCTTTGGGTTGATAATATTAATTCCTTGTGTTTAATTTTACTCCTTTGGGTTAATAATCCTTTTCATTTATTAGTCCCTTTATTTTATCATATCGATCCCTTGGATTTATTAATCTAAGGGTTCATATTGCTACGGTATAATATCTTTCATAATATTTAGAATATTAATATATGGGTTTTAATATTAATATTAATCTCTTGAATTTATTGTCAATTGAAAATGAATATCCTGAATTTATACTTTGTAATATTAATGCTTATAATATTAATCTCTAGGGTTTATAATACCAGTCTGTTGGCTTTACCAATCCCTTGTGGTTAGAATATTAATCTATTGAGTGTTAGATGATCCAAAATTTTTAATATAAACGTAGGATAAAATATTTATTAAATTAGATATTTAATAAATATTAAAGAATAAAAATATTTATGAAATTGAAATATTTAATAAATATTTGAGATGCTTAGAAATAGAATTTTTTTATTAAAAATAGGACTCTAGAATAGAGTTGCTTCCTAGGCTCTAAGTTAGGAATAAAGTTAGTAGAATAGTTAGAAGGTCATTTATTGTAAATGGACACTTGTTGGTTTTCGAAGTGTTGCATAACAAAATTAAGTTAGGACATTTTTCTTATAAATAGGTTAGTCTCCTATTTCCAAGTTAGTAGAAGTTTACGTTTGTAAACTTTTCAATTCTTTATGTAATTTATTTTCTTAATAAATAAAAGTACGTGTCTAAGGACACTTCTGCATTCATGTGGTATCATAGCCATCGGTAATGCAGATGAGGTGAAGATGGAGATTTTAGCTATGCAAGCTTTTGAACATTCTAGCAAACAAGTTAATTGGAATGCAATCTTGTTAATGCTTTAAGATTTTTTTAGCTGCTTCTATTAGCACTATATTTTTATTGTTTGTACTTTTAAAATTTCCTAGCACTACTACTACCCCTACATGCTAAATTTGTATCTAAAACCAGCATAAAGACAGTCTAGACTTTAGAACAGTGCTATTGAATAAATGGATGTAGAATGTGAGGCCCCACTTACACCTCTTTGGTCAGGAAATATGCTACAATTGTTGCCTTGTATTGGTTGTTGAATTTATTATTTACATATTGACTCATTACTGATGTCTTTTCCCACCCTGCTATAGCCAAGAATGATGACCTTCAGCAATGTCTGTTTCCGAGTCACCATAATGCCAAGCTTCCTTCAATTTCAGACCAGTATCCACATACATAATTGTCAATTCTGAGACTTTCATAATCATGCACAGTAATGAATAAGGAGTTAATAAATGAAAATAGAGAATAATATGTCTGCAAACTCCGCATTAAAATTCAGCATTTCAATTTCTGCAAACTCAGCATTAAACTTCAGCATTTCAATTTCTGCAAAATCTGGATTAAGAAAAATCGGAATTTCAACAAAATCAACGAACTTAGCATTAATGCACACACTGATTCGTGAAGTACTAGAGTCATTTTGAAGTGTCAAATTCATGCAAAGGCCTATGGATTATGTTCTAGTGCAACTTTCCAATTCTCATCAACACTTTTCTATCGAATAGCCTCTTCAATCCTCTTTTGTGCTTCAACATTAAAAGGATCTACATTAAGGACTGCGATTTCTTCTTTTTTTTTGGCGTTCAAGCTGCAACCTCTGCTGGTGCTGCTATATGAGAGTATTTTGAAAAACATCCAAGTTATCCACAAGAACATCCTCTGCAAAAGCTCGATATCTCTCCAACAATAGGTTCATAAGATGTGAATCATTTCGAATGTGCTGCTGCATAGCACAAGGATTTACAGCCCATTGGAGTTATAATTTTTTGTAATTAAAATTATAATTGAACCAATAAGGTGAAACAACACTTTGGAGCAATAAGGTGAAGTAGAACCTTGTATTTGGAGGAATAAGTAGACTTTTTTTTTTTTTTTTTACTTCAACATTGTAATATTTTGTAATTGGAGTTATAAGAGAGAAAATTGTATTTTTGGGAGAAACAAGGAGTGATATTGTAACTCAAAGTACTTTTTTACTTTGAGGAGGGGGGCGGGGTAGAAATTTTTTTAAGAAGCAATTTGTAATGGCATTGTCAAATTTTATAAAGATTTCATTGTAAACACTGAAAGAGAAATTGACTAGAGCCAAGTGCAAAGCTGAGTCATTTTTATCCTTTTTTTTTGAATGACTATACGAGGGTCAAGGCCAAGCCTCGATAAATCATTTTTTGCGTGGTGTCTGTCGAATTTGCGTGGTGTGTTTCATGTGACAAGTTGCTTGATTTTTGTGCTTGATTATTTTGGTGCACTGCTTCAACACTACAATGTCAAAGTTAATTAATTTGTTCTCTGAATTTGATAAACTAGAAGGAGTGAAACCTTATAAGACATGGAGACGTCTAATTGAAAGCACTCTTATTTTTAATGAATTTTGGCATGACATTTGTGATGGAAACATTAAGCCAAATAAACCAATAGATCCAGCTTCACTTGAAAAATGGGAAATAAAAGATGCCAAGGCATTAGCTCTTATAAAAGCTTCAGTTAGTAATGAAATGTACATACACATTGAGAATTCCTCCGATGCATGGGCTGCTTTAGATATATTTCAATATCACTTTGATACACAACCTGAATCAAAGAAAGTTGATCTTCAATTAAAATTGATTCAACAAAAATTAACTGAAAGTGGAGATGTCCTTGAGTATATTTCATGGCTTAAAAACATCAATCAAGAAATCATAAATGTTGGTTTTCAATTTGTTGATGAAATTTTCTTAACTACGATCTTAATTCTTGGATTTCCATCATCATATACTCATTTTTTGGAAACTTTGCAAGTCAGTGGAAAGTTAGATAAGATAAAATTTGATGAAATGAGTGACATGTTAGCCCAAGATGATAAAAATTTCGAGAAGAAGAAGAAGATTTGGGAAGATGTCTTCTTCACCGAAGCTATCTCAAGTAACACCTTAGCTGACAGTTCAAGAAACAAAGGAAGAGGAAATTTCAATCAAAATCAAGTAGCGCAAGGTCGTGGTCACAGTCAAAACAGAGGAAACAATTCCAACAGAGGCTCCAATTGAAGTAGAAACAATTTTGAAGGTAGAGGCAACAATCAAAATAGAGGATATCATCAAGGCACATGAAAGAGTCTAGGAAGAGGACAAACTCAAAAAAGAGGCCAAAGCAGAGGCCGAGGACAATCACAAGGTAGAGGACAGTCTCAGGGAAGAGGCACCGATTTGAGTCAAATTGTTTGCAGGTGATGTAACAGAGTTGTTCATTATGCGGCTAATTGTAGAACTTCTATTGAGAAAATATATAAGTTTCATCCTAACTCAACACAATTAGAAAATGATGAAGATGATCATGATAGTTCTGAATATGTCTTCACCAACACAATAGCAACAGCTTTACAGGTTTCAAGCTTTCTCGGAAGTGATTATGAAGATGCATGGATTATTGATACAGGCGCAACTCAACAAATGAAATTTCGACATGAATTCTTTTGGAATTTTAAATAATGTCATCTGAATTCAATCTATCTTGCTGACAAAAAAAATCATATTCCTTCAGGTAAAGGTTAGTTAAAAAAAATTTACCAGGCATTGGAGAAAGAATGATTTCAAATGTATGGTATGTCCCAACATTCAAACAAAATTTGTTATCTCTAATCACAATTCAACAAGCATGACATATAGTGATTATGGAAGATGGCTTAGTTAAAATAAACTCAATCAAACAAAACATGCAAACAGTAATGACAGGTTATGAATATGGAAAAATGTTAAGGATGAAAGGGACAGTTATTCCATGAACATATGACTTTGTGGGCACAGCAAGTACAGATCTTTCACCGATTAGATTATGGCATGTTAGATATGGCCATCTCAACTCTGACAGTCTCTCTCAGTTACAAAAATAGGGCATGGTTAAAGGAAATCCAACCTTCAAAAGGGAAAATGCAAAGTGTGAATCTTGCATTTTTGGAAAACAAGATAAAGAGACTTTTCCTACTAGTTCATGGCATGCAAAAAGACATCTAAAGTTGGTTCACAATGATATTTGTGGACCCTTCCCAACATCACTTGGAAGTTGCAGATATTTCCTACTCTTTATTAATGATTTTAGCAGGATGACTTGGGTATATTTCCTGAAGGAAAAGTCAGAAGAATTTCAAAATTTCAAAAAATTTCATCAGCTTATTGAAAATGAGGTACAAGAGAATATTGGCAATCTTATAACTGAAAATGGTGGAGAATTCACTTAAAATTAATTCAAAAATTATTACATGGATAATGGCATAAAACAACATCTTACCAATGTATACACTCCACAGTAAAATGGAGTAGTAGAAAGAATGAATCATACCTTGTTAGGAATGGCGCGATTTGTGTTAACTTTCAAAAAGTTAAGTATTTCATATTGGGCTGAAGGAGTTCATACTGCTGTCTACTTGAGAAATAGATATCCCACACCTTCTTTAGATGGAATCACACGTTATGAAGCATGGTTTGGATTCAAACCTCGAGTTAAGCATCTCAAAGTTTTCGGATTAGTCTGTTATGCCTTAGTTTCAAAGGAAAAACAAACTAAGATTGATGCACAAAGCTTGAAGTGCACAATGATCGTGTATTATAATGAGGAGAAAGGGTACCGAATTTTGTCGAATGGGAAATTTATTGTAAGCAGAGATGTGATTTTTGATGAAAATGAGAGTAAGAGTGTTGAAGAAGTTGAAATTATTGTTCAAAAGTTAGAAACAAAAACTGATAAAAGAAATGTAAATTTACAAAGTTAACCAAATTCACCAAATTGGTATGAACTTGAACTTACTTCATCTGGCGATGATTCATCCAGTCCGTCTTCTTCATCAACACCATCCAAGTCTTCTAGCAGTTCATCCAACTCTCCTAGCACCAACAGTTCTTCTGACAATGACTCTTTGCCCCCAGAACCTGCGGTTGATCAACAAACATCAGTTTACATCAACCCTCTTTTTAATGATCGTGATTTTTCACAAGCTCAAACAAGTGAACATCAATTGCCAAAATGGGCAGTTCAAATTTTGAAATATGTAAGGCCTAATGAACAGAATAAAACAGGAATAAGGGGATCAAAACAAAATGAAGGCAATTTTGCTTTGATAGCGAATTATTTTACTGAACCTTCTTCTTATCAAGAGGCAGTAAAACATAAAACATGGCAACGGGATATGGTTAACTAATATCAGGTAGTTCAAGACAACAACACTTGGCAACCTGTTGATTTTCCTCAGCATATTAAACCTATTGGATGAAAATGGGTTTATCGAATTAAGTACAAGAAAAATGGTGATATTGACAAGTATAAAGAAAGACTTGTTGCTAAAGGTTTTGTGAAGCAGGAAGGGATGTATTATGAGGAAACATTTTCTCCTAAAGCTAAATGTAACACCATCTGCCTCACACTTGCCTTAGCAGCTCAACAAGGATGGAAAGTTCATCAAATGGATGTAAAAATTTCTTTTCTCAACGGAGATTTACAGGAAGAAGTGTACATGACACAACCACCAGGTTTTGAAATTGAGGGACATGAACATAAAGTTTGCAAAGTGATAAAGGCTTTATATGGGTTAAAACAAGCTCCTAGAGCTTGGTATGCCAAAATGGAAGAATATCTTCGAAAAGTCGGTCTTCAACGCAGTGAATCTGATGATACCTTGTATGTACGTCAACAAGGTAAAAATCTGGTGATTTTGGTTATGTATGTAGATGATTTGATTATCCCAGACAACCATGATAATCACATTGCATAGGTGAAAAATGAGTTACATGCAGGTTTTAAGATGACAGATTTGGGGCTACTTCACTACTATCTTGGAGTTGAAGTATTCCAACGTCCACATCAGATCTTCATTTCTCAAAGTAAGTTTGCTGCAAAAATTCTTCAACGATTTGGAATGTAGGATTGCAAGCTTGTCCTTACCCCTATGGAACAAAACTTGAAACTTTCAAAATTTTAAAGGGGGGGAATGGTGAATAACACTTCTTATCGATAGTTGATTGGTAGCTTGATTTATCTGACAACTACTCGACCATATCTTTCTTATGCTGTCATTATTATTTCTCACTTTATGCAGTAACCACAAGAAAACCACTGGAATGTAGCTAAAAGAGTTCTTCATTATATCCAAGGAACAAAATATTTTTGTCTTCTTTACAAAAATACTAAAAAATTTGTACTTGGTGGATTTTCAGATGCCGACTTTTCTGGCAGTATTAACAATAGGGTATCAACCTTAGGTTAATTAATGAACATGGGGTCATCTGCAATTTCCTGTAGTTGCAAGAAGCAAGCTACAGTGGCCACTTCTTCAGCAGAAGAAAAGTACATTTCAGCATGGGAAGCAGAATGTGAGATTGTTTGGTTGCGTCGAGTTTTACAGGACTTGGAAGTTCCTCCAGTAGAAGCTACTTCGTTATTCATCGACAATCAGTCAGCAATAAAGCTTGCCAAGAATCTAGTTTTTCATTCAAAGAAAAAGCATGTGGACACCAAGTATCATCATATCAAATCTCTCGTTGCAAAGGACGTCATCAAGCCGATTTATTGTCCTTCAGAAGATCAGAGTTTCGATATCTTCACCAAACCACTTGGCAGAATAAAATTTACTAAGTTTAGAGATGAACTTGGTATATGTTGTAATGTATATTTAGGTCATAGGGGGGAATGTTAGATGATCCAAATATGTTAATATAAACTTTGGATAAAATATTTATTAAATTAGATATTTAATAAATATTAGAGAATAAAAATATTTATTAAATTGAAATATTTAATAAATATTTGAGATACTTAGAAATATATTTTGTTATTAAAAATAGAACTCTAGAATAGAGTTGTTTCCTAGGCTCTAAGTTAGGAATAAAGTTAGTAGAATAGTTAGAAGGTCATTTATTTTAAATGGACACTTGTTGGCTTTCCATGTGATCCATAAAAAAATTTAGTTAGGACATTTTTCTTATGAATAGGTTAGTCTCCTATTTCCAAGTTAGTAGAAGTTTACGTTTGTAAACTTTGCAATTATTTATGTAATTTATTTTCATAATCAATAAAGTTACGTGTCTGAGGACGCTTATGCATTCATTGAGTTTATTAATACCTTAGGTTTATTATACTTATAATAAGTTGGGTTCATTAATCCATAGGATTTTTAATATATTGGGTTTATAGTCTTAATACTTAGTTGGGTTAATTAATCACCTCAGTTTATAATTTTAATCCCTTGGGTTTTTAATCCATAGGTTTTACAATATTTATCCATTGGGTTTATTAATTTCTTGTGTTAATAATAGAAAAAATTTATAATATTAATCCTTGGTTTTATAATATTCGTAATTCCTTTGGCTAATTAATCTCTTGGGTTTGTAATGTTAATCGCTACGGTCTCCTAATTCCTTAATATTTTAATATTAATCCCATGAGTTTATAATCTGTTTGGTTTTTAATATGAATAATCCCTTGGGTTTAAAATATTCATCTCTTGGGTTTATAGTATAATCCATTTGGTTTGTAATATTTATCCCTTTTACAAAAAAAAAATATGATAATTATTAATAATTATAACTATTAATAATTACTATTTAATAATTTATAATTAATAATAATGAATAATTATTATAATTAATTAATAATATTATTAAAAATAATATTCATTTTAATTATTAATTACAAATATTTATATTTATATTAATGTGATTAATAGAAACATCATATTATTACATTTATAAAACTAATCATTTGGGTTTATAATCTTCAGGCCTAGAATCATAAGGTTTATAATACTAATATCAAGGTTTTTGATCCCTTAGGTTTATAATATTAATTATAGGGTATACAATTTCTTTGGTTCATAATATAAACCCTAAGGTTTAATATTTTACTCTCCTTCGGTTGATAATATAAATACCAGGGTTTAATATTTTACCCTTATGTTTATTTCCCCTCATGTTTATAATATCAATCCTTTGAGTTTATAATATTAGGGGTTTTTAATATTTAGTCTATATATATAATTTAGTATAAGGTTTTGAAATTTTCATTTTTTAATATTGTGGTTTATAATTTTAAGGTTTATAATATTAATATTAATATTTATATTGATCCCTTATGTTTATTAATCCTAAGGGTTTATAATATTAACTCATTCAATCTATTATTTCCAAGGGTTTATAAAATTAATCACTTCGGTTTATATAAATAACATATTGTGTTTATTATTATATTTTGTAATAATAATATTAGGGTTTGGTTTACATCATTAATATTTGGTGTTTATTATTATAACTTATGATAGTAATCTTAGGGTTTATAACCTCAGCTTTATTTTCAATTTTGTTTATAATATTAATTCATAGGATTTATTTTCCTTTGGGTTTATTATTATTATTGATCTTAGGGTTTAATATTTTTCCCTTGTGTTTATTTTCCCTTGGGTTTATAATATTAAACCCTTGAGTTTAATTTTCATTGGGTTTGTAATATTAATCCCTTGGGTTTGTGATATTGCAATTTTTTTTTTGTTTTTATAATATTGCATTAAATATCATGATCTAAATGCGGTGCTTTTAATATTAGTGTATATAGTATTGGCTTTTTTAATATAAGGGTTTATTATATTAATCGTGCCATCTATAATATTAATCCTATGGTTTAAAATATTTATTTTAAGATTTATAATGTAAATCTTATAAATATAATATTAATCTTATGGTTTATAATGTTGGATTTTACAATTTTAGAGATTATAATAATTGATTTTATTAGAGTTTAATATTATTTTGTTGGAATTGTTCATAAATATATCATTATGTATAAAATATTTTGATAGTTATATTAATAGGTTAAATACTTTATATTAATAATTAAGATAATGGTGAGGGATAAATAATTATTACTAGTACTATTATTATCTTATATTAAATTTTTTATGCTTATATATGTATATATATTTATATGTTGTTATTATTATTTATATATTTATTAATAAGCAAAAATAACCAATCTGTAATAGTCACATTGACACTATACATCTAATAAATTTTAATGTGATTGATAAATTCCTATCAGCGATATCAACCACATCTACTAATGTGGTTGTATATGTACTTCACATATGTCTATCGATGTATATCAACCGCACTCATATTATCAAAATCTTACATTCCATTGCGCTTACTCATGCACTGAGCTTCTTCCATGTCTTACATTACCTATTGGGGACCACAAATCTCTCCCAAGGTCCATCCACTTTCATCTTCCTCAACCAATTCTAAGAATCTCAAACAAAAGGTTAGAACGAGAAACGAGAAGAAGAAAATCATAAAATCCAAAAGCGATACGACACCACAACATAGTGGCATGATAATGCATTGGACATAATCAAAACCATAAATCAAGCGTAATAAATAACAAAATACCAAAAAAAAAACACTGAGAACAAACACCATGACTCAATCCCATGGTTCCTAGTACTTCCCAAGGAAGCTCAACCTATGCCTTCTTCAAGGATTCATGGAAGTCTCTTTTGTCATGGAATTTTCTACATCATACTATCATAGAGATATAATTATTAGTGCAAAATAAACATAACAAGAAGCTAGTTACCTTACCTTGTTGGGCTAATCACGCTTCCTTGTAACATAACACACACATATTAGTCACGTGTTCCAAATATCAGGACAACTTATCTATTTACCCTAAATAAATTTTTAACAAGACTAACAACCATGTCATAATCAGTAATGAGCTCACATTTATCGGTCATAATACATAAAGATACAACTATCACCTACTTGAACTCAAATACATATAAAATTTATTAGCACATACATGTTATTAAAATTGTTCTTAACAAAAGATCATTACTTCATGGAATATTATAGATACAACCTCATATCATGCGATTAATTAGAGATTCATCAGTAAATAGATGACATAATAGACACCACCACTAAAACACCAAATAGATTACATAATCAAACATTCAAGTACAAAATAAACAACACAAACAAGATTATGCCTTAATGTATCTCAGAGGAGGCTTTCATGTTTACACAATCAATCTAGATTAACACGATATAACTTCTCAACATATAAACAAAATAATAATTAAGGACATGATATCCATGACAATATCTGTCTAACATGTTGACATCATAAGCTCATAAACAATTTTCATTGACGCATAACAATCATATATACATAGTTAGTCTAGGTGAATACAACTCACTATCATAATTAGGTCGACTCATTGCTAAATGTCATAACCCTAACCATCAAGTCACTATCATGTAACAACAATATGCTTATATCATGCTCATGAACAAAATGTAACCGAATAATCAATATAACTGTAACAAATCCAAGTAACCCACATTTTTCTTTTTCTTTTTATACCAATTCTGGTCATGATTAGTGTTCTATTCCCACATATTCGTCATTGATAAAAAGTTTCACTAACAGTGCAACTCAAAGACTACCTTTGTTTTATTCTTCCTATCCTCAACATAGATAAAGCACTGTACTAAACAAAGCTTACTGTAAATGGAATTTTCTTAATTGTATTTTTATACATACGTATCATATGTGTTTTATCCTAATTTCCACTCTTTCTTATTTTTACTCCTTTTCATAACATTATAATTTACTCTTGTTATAAATTTACAGGAGACTTAAATCTTTTATATTCAAGTTATAATTTATCAATTATAACTTTTACCTACTTTAACCCTTATACATGTTTTCATATTGACCATACAAATATGTACATATCTATTCAATTATAATTCAATGAATTAGTGATTATATAGAACTCCACATATAGGTGCTTACCTTATTGTTTGATTTGTTGGTGGCATAAGAATATATATATATATATATATATATATATATATATATATATAAGATATAGGATAGCTAATGATGATTCATTGAATGTGTATATTACCCAACACCATAACAACTCAATAAAGGGTTAAAGGAATATATCTCAACGTATTTCATAATCTTCCCAAAACTTTCATTTAACGTATTTCGTAAGGTTCCCACCACATTAATTTAACCTAAGGTATATTATGGAAATATCATCATAATTCTCAATTTGAATTATCATAGTTTTATACTTTCTTTTAATTCGATTACAGAACATTAATAGTTCGATTTATTAGTGATGGGATTTTACCTATACTCTATTTACTCACCCTCTCCATCATATCATTTTGATTTACTAAACCATTTATTAATGGTACGTTAACCTTGCATATCACATGGCTTAGGTCCTTGTGAGGACACTTGTATGGCCTATCTAATCTTTCAGTAATAGTTATGATTATTTTGAAACCCTAAGAATTTGAATGTGTTCGACCTAATTTTCCATTGTGTCGTTTTTGTTGTCATTTTGTCGATTTTTCATTTTGGGCACACAATACACAGAGAGAACCTTTCCTATATATTTTTTGAAATTTTATTTCTATGACTTTGACACACGTTTCCCTGCAAGTTATATTTTGCTCATTTTTAAGAATTAGGTAACCACATGCTCCCTTGAACAATGGTCCTTCTCTTAGAATTCGCAGTTAATTCATGCATTCTCATTTCATTGATTTAATGGAAGGTTTTATGCACTTATTTTGGCTGCAATTTCTATGTGTATAAATTTGTTTCCCATCTTTGACACACGTTTCTCTGCAAGTTAGATTTCACTAATTTTTAAGAATCAGGTTATCACATGCTCCCTTGAAAAATGGTCTTTCTCTTAGAATTCATATTTAATTCATGTATTCACATTTCATTGATTTAATGGAAGGTTGTATGCACTTATTTTAGTTGCAATTTTTATGTGTATAAATTCGTTTCCCATCCCTAGGGTTATACTCAATTTATTTGTTCTAAGAAAGAGTCACATTTGATGTAGAAATCATTCAAATCTCCTTTTTCTTCAACATACTCCTCACAGCGAGAAGAACCAGGTAAGAATTTATAATTTAGATTCTTAGTTTTCCATTACACTTGTTTTAGAATTTAAAAACCTGTTTGAAATGTTGTCATTGATGGAAAAGGAAATGACAAAGAAGGAGCACTTGAAACAGCAACAAGGCAAAGAGAGCATGAGGCATGAAGCATAGGTAGTTGTAGAAGGGTCAGTTGATTGGAGATCTGGAGAGGCAGCAGAGGAGGCAAAGAGAGGAGTAAGGAGCAGCATCAAGGAGCACATACCTGCTTAGAGAGATGCATAGACCTGCAGAGGAGGTAGCGCTGAAGTAGAAATAGGAAAAGGACTGCAGAACAGAGACAAACAAAAGAAACAGCAAGCAGGGCAAAGGAGACAGGCGGAAGAACACTGCTAAAGTGTAACAGTCGAATACAGAGGCAGAGAGAAAAGGTCGATAAGCTGAGGTAGAAGCAGCGAATATGGAGGAAGTGAAATGGTCGAGCAGTGGAGACAAAGGTAGCAAATACAGAGGTAGAGCCATTGATGTGCATACATTGTGTATGGCGGATATATGGATTTAATTTATGTGCTTGAATTAATTTGTGTGAATATGTGCATGTGTCCTGGTGGAGAATAATGAGAACCACGAGTTAAAGGCGGAGGAACCTGAGCGCAACGGAATAGGGCGTTGATGAAAAAAACCTTGGAAGCACATAGTAATGGAGTTGTGCGTTATACATATGGTAGGACCGTGTTAAAATGTCAGGGAACAAGGGCCAGTTATAAAAGAGAGGAACACACAAAAGCGCGGAACAAGGCAAGGACGGAACCTGCAGTAGGGAGCCGTGACCTGAGGAACAGTAACGGTGGTTTAGAGCCGAACGGTGGGTTTCATTGCACCACCTATCGTCGATAAGTGTTATTAGAGGAGTTGCGAGCGATTCCGTAGAACGCTCGACGCGTGTCCCTGAGCGAAATAGGAAAACCACCGTCTAAAGTGCGCCATTGCATGTTATAATTTGTACCAAGATGTCGAGCGATATTGTGATGAGCCATTGATTTGGGAAGGTCCCATCGAACGGTGATCGCACGCTGGACTTGCCCGAAGTTTAATAAAAGAGCCCGGATCATATCGACAACGATCAACGTCATAGATTCATTGCAGGTGGGGTCCAGAGCCAAGATTTATTATATGGTTATGTGTTTAAAATAGAGCGACAAGAGCAGCAGAGGCAGAGACAACCATTATTCTAAGAATCGCTACCTCAGCTGGAGGATATATATAAAATTTCAGGAATTGCCCAAGACAGTGGATATATATATGTACTTTAATTTTGATATTTACACAGCTGGGCATTACATATAATACATAAACCTTATTCCTGGAATCACTTAACCCCAAGCGGCAAATCATATATGCATATATATATATATATATATATATATATATATATATATATATATGCAACGTATTTACATATATAGTGCGAGATTCAAAGAACCAAAGTACTATATGGTGGGACCCTGACCAAATCGCATCAGAGATTATAAAGGCAGTGGAGCAAGTAAACAAAAAATTGCGATTGCGATGAAGCCCGGACCCGATGGGTGTATAAACAATGGATGATGTATATTTGAATTCTGGCCTAATCGCATCGGCACATTTAAGTGAATAGTGACTGATCGCATCAGAAAAAGGGCATCGGAACATGCAAATGGAGTTTGCGATTGCGATTAATCGTAATCAGAAGTATTTTTAAAGTGATTCATCGCAGCGCATCGAATCGGAGATAGCTCATCGCATCGACGGATAGACAAAGATCGGCAAGTGGGCCCGAAAGGTTGTTTCCTATGTTAAATGGGTATATTATATCGGCAAGAGTTGTTTGAAGGTTTCATAGAAAAGAAAGACTTTTATTGTTGGCTGGTTATATGGACCAACATATATTATGTGGAAGTGGCAGTCTATATGCTAAAACTTTATATAAGTTCACTGAGAATTGAAACTATGATATATATATATATATATATATATATATATATATATATATATATATATATATATATATATATATATATATATATATATATATATATATATATATGTATGTATAGATATAAAAGGTGCTGTTATAAAACGTGGTAGTGATTGTATTGAAATGTGCCACGTGGTCTGTGGACCCACGGGCCTAGGCTTAAGGTGGAGGGTGATTATTAATATAAAACAATTGCGATGTATGTCTGTTCTACTTGCGGAACTCACCACATCAACAAGACACTTTCTGTATGAAAAGTGTTGGAATTTGCCCTGATTTCAAGTCAGCAGTTAAATATATATACAAAATTCACTGATATAAAAGGCATAGTTACATGTATGCAGCACTTACACCACAGCAGAGGACAGAAGAGAAAACAGAGGTGAAAAGAGATAAAACACAGTCACAGAAAAGACAAACACAGTCAAAGAAAAGACAAATCCGCAGCGATCCAAAAGGCTGTATGAGTGAGCTGGAGTTCTCATTTGTAATTTGAATGTAAATTTTTTATTTAATTTATATTTTTGTGATGCATTGGCAAGTATCCGAAAGAGAACAAATATCCCACTGTAATGATAAATTGGCACCTACAATTATTTTTTCTAAATGAGCGGATAAAAGAGATGAGAAGGCAGAAGGCAAAGAGACATGGCTGTCCATTTCGAATTCCCAGTAGAATACAAATAGCCATGAAGCTAGTTTGTATTAAATAGGATAATATTCAAGGGGAAAAGGTTGACGAAAATAGAATGAGAGAAGAAGAGAGTGTGTAGCAGAATTGAATAAATTTGAAGAAAATAAGAAAGTTGCAAGAGGTAAGAGAGAGTGAGTGAAGAGAATGTAGAAATGAAGCAGTGAAGAAGAGAAGAAGGGGGATCTGAGCAGAGAAGAAGGAGAAGCTGATAGAGAATCTGAAAAGATGCAGAGATGATACAGGGCAGATATGAGAATAGATGAACAACAGAGCAGATGGAACAGAACAAAACTGATATCCAAGGTAAATCGGCAAGTGTTTCTCTTTTGAAAGAGTAAGGAAGTTGGAGCTTCCCTATCAAGTTGTAGCTTGATAGATGTCAGTTGTAGCTGACTGAGGTTGGAGCCTCCTTTAGGTTGGTGCCTGCAGAAAATTAATGGGAGTTGGAACTTCCTTGCAAGTTGTAGCTTGCAGAATTGAGGTTTGAGCCTCCTGTAGGTTGGTGCCTACAGAAAAACAATGGTGAGAAGGAGTTGGAGCTTGCCTTTGCATCAAAACAATAATAAGATGTGGTTTTATCCCTTTATGGGTTTCCAATTATATCTGGTATCTTTGTGCATGTGTTGATGTGAATTATCTAATCTGCTTAATACTTGTTGCTCACATATTAAGACTGTTGTTACATTAACAAATCTGTTTGACACTTGTTGCTCACTAATAAATATTTCTCACATATTAAGTTGATCATGAAGTGAAGGTGTAAATAAGTTTTAAGAGAAAATTTTTAAAAGTCCATGTATGTGTTAAACTGATTCACCCCCCCCTCTTAGTTCAACTAAGGGTTCAACAATTGGTATCAGAGCCAGTTCCTTTGGTGCCAGCCTAATAGCTTGAAGGAGATCTGGTTAAGTCATGGACTATGAAAATGTACCTGTGTTAAGTACGACAAACTTTCCTAAATGGAGAGATAAGGTTAAAATAGGATTATTGGCTTACGAACCTGAAGTATGGAAGCTTGTATGTGATGGTTACTACATAGACTCCCCCATGGTGAAAGAACAACAGAGGAATGCCAAGGAAAAATGTGTGATATATAACAGTCTTCATAAAAAGGACCTTGAGTTGATAATGGATTTAACCTCTGCAAAAGAAATATGGGATAGATTGCACTTCATGCATGGAGTAAACACTAAGGACTACACTGACAAGAAGGATAGAGAATTAAGAAGAAGAAAAATTCATGCCAACAGGAAAATATTCAATCAAATGAAGTACCTGCTAGTGTGAATGGAGATAAGAACCATGAAGAAATTATAGCTGAAAAAAGAGCCAAGCTTGACACTGCTTTGACTGAAATAAAATAATTGAAAAATGAAAACAAAGACCTTAAGACAGTGGTGCAAATATGTGATGAGAAATAATACGAAGATAGGAAAGAAATTATTGGCTTGAAGACACAGCTTGAAGAGGCAAAGAAATTAGAAGACACTCTGCTTCAACAAATGAGAGAGAAAAGTCAAGAATGTGAAAGATTGGAAGAAGAAGTAGTGAGCCTAAGAAAGAACTTAGAAAAATCCCAAAGAGAAATATTAATGAATACACCTCTAATGAAAGGCTCTGGATGGTTGGACCAGATTCTAAATGAACAAAGGTCACCTCTCATAAAGACTGGGATAGGATATGAAGGAGAAACCAGTAAGTCCAAGGCAGAATATAACCAGAAAATCATCTTTGTAAAAACTATAAAGGACAGTGAAGCAGCCCAGCAGATTACTACAAAAATAGAAACTAGCAAGAACAAGATTTGTAAAGAAAAAAACAGAATCAAGCAGCAATATGGAAGAGAAGAGAATGAGAAGATGAAAAAATCAACTGCTAAAGTCTCATATGCTCCTAAGGATGCATTGAATAAATTTGGAAGATGTCAAAGAAGGTTGTTTCCTCCTATGGGAAGCATCACTTTTTTTTCTTGCCACAAACAAGGACATAATGCAACATGTTGTAAGAAAAATCAAACACAGTCCAACCAGCAAAATACGCGGCAAACAAGAAGAACACATCAAGCAAGCAAAGGGAAAATACAATATTCCACCAGGTACAAAAATCATTTCCATGGGTATTGTTATGCATGCAATAATTTTGGACATAAAATTGTTGATTGTAAAATGTATTCAAGAAGAGGAAAAAAATATTATACATCAGCTCAAATGCACCTTGGTCAAATAAGATGTTATGTATGCCTTAAGCGTGGTCACAAAGCAAAAGACTGTAAACTGCCATATATATTAAAGAACTCCAGACAAATGATGAAATCAAATCCAATCAAACAAAAATATGAATCGGAAAGGAGTGCAGACATTATGATGAATCCTAATAAAGTATGGAAAGAAAAGAGAAAGGGGGAGCCTATTACCTCAATAACATAATGAATCCTCCATAGTCTCAGGGGGAGCTGCTCTAGGAAGCAAAGCAAAAATCCATCCAGTGACAAATATGAAGCAACATCCCAGGGGGAGAGTAGTTCATATATAGACCCCATGAAAGTAGTCTAAGAACAGCTCCATGTAATGAGAACAACTATGAGATCAGGAAGAAAAAGAAAATTCCTCTAAAAGAGAACTATAGAGAAAGAAGATCATCCAAATTATTAAGTAGCTGACAGATTGATGGAAGGTGAGAAGAGAGCAAGAAGCCATGACGATAGAGGAAACCTTAGCAATGAACATATAAGCTAAGAATACTTTAGCACATTAAAGTGATGATCACACTATACCTCCTACTGCTAGAATTAACAATGTATTACATTAAGAAGGATGAGTAAGAAAAGTGCCTATCATCAGTTCATTACATCTTTCAAAAGGTCCACCTGGAAAAATGCAGTTAAGTGAGTAATAAATCTTTGAGTAATCAGCCCATGAAGATACATAGAAAATAAATTGAAGATGTCTTCGTGAAAATATTTATGTTAGAACAGTTGAATTGTATGTAAAGAAGCAATTCTTTTGGAGCACTCCTAGAAAAGAAAATGTTGTGACTTCCTCTGAACAAAATGGCAGAAAAAGAAAAAGATTAATGAGGTCAAGATCATATTTCAGTATATTGATGATTGTTGTTGAAAACATTGGAGAACTCAATAATAGAATTTATGAAGGATGTCTTAATTATGGGTAAATGGGCAAGATGAAGTGAAATCTTTGCATATTTTATCAAGGTAATATCATTTGGTACTTGGTGCAAGCAACATGCCTATCAACCGAATATCAAGAGTTATGATGGAGCAGTAATGTGGTACAGGTCCTCAGGCTCAAAGGTTATGCCAAGAGTACATCCAACATGAAAAGGTCAGTAGCAGTACTAAAGGATCAGTATTTTGTTCACACTTGAAGCATAATATTCAACTTTGAAGCAGTATCCTTCTCTATATATAAATGCATGCATTCCGCAAGTCAACACTTATATATCTTAAAGGCCTCGTCCTTAAGATCAGTTATAACACCATGTGAGGTTTTTTTACAAGGATATCAATTAAACATCATGAAAATTCTTTGTGGAATATCATCATGACACAATAGTTAAAGTATCTGAAGTTTAAAGGAATAGTTGTGGTTACCATTTGAAGCTTAAAAGTCTTTTATTAATTCATCTAAATCCTACTTCAGCACAAATGATTTACTGGTAATCCACCTTTAAAGAGAGATTGATTATTGACATACATACCTATTGTGTCATAAATAAAACTGCATGGTTGATAAGTGAAATTGACCAATACATTGAAGGGTTTGTTTTGAAAACACATTGTACAAGAAGGAAATTCAGTTGGCCTCTAATATTGAAATATATTGCCTATTCTTACAGTAAGCTGTAAGCTCTGGTTTGATTCATTTTTTACAACAACAACAAGGACCTTTTACTCTTTAGGTGTATTATCCCTATCAGCATCCTAGCTCATATCATCACCAACAGGCAGGAAAGGTGTACCATAGCAATAAAAGCTATGTTGGCATCATTATCATAAGTGAACAAGTGTCGTACTGCAGATGTGTATTGCATAATAAGATAGATTCTATCTACAACCTTCCTCAACAGATATTTAAAAAAAAAAAAAAAGACTAGAGATTGAAGTGTATTTGAAACCTTCTCAGTATCTTAGCATTGATCCAATCATACATCTCTGATTAGATAAGGCTGGTACAATGTATTCTATGAAGTGTCATTATCTTCACTTTCATGTCTTTACAAGTGAAAGAAGTCTATGCCTTTGGATTTTATTAACTTATAGTGTACAGTCAAGTTCAATAATCAAAGTGTTCTCTCAACAACTCTTATACACTTTTTTGGAGCAGCAGGGTACAAAGTCAAAAGAAGAAGGCCTAAAAACATCTCAGAAAGAGGAAATGAAGAGATAGAAAGCACACTAGGAAATGTGCAACCCTTTGCCATTGATGTCAAAGGGGGAGGAAAAGAAAGCAACAAAAGATAGGGTCTTCTAAAAGAATCTAGACAGAGGAAGACTTGGAGGAAGCATTGAACTATTGGTGGATGGGTTTCCATCAATGCCAAAGGGGGAGACTGTTGGAAATGTTGTCATTGATGGCAAAGGAAATGACAAAGAAGGAGCACTTGAAACAACAACAAGGAAAAAAGAGCATGAGAGATGAAGCAGAGGTAGTTGTAGAAGGGTCAGTTGATTGGAGATCTAGAGAGGCAGCAGAGGAGGCAAAAAGAGGAGTAAGGAGCAGCATCAAGGAGCACAGACCTTCTTAGAGAGCTGCATAGACCCGCAAAGGAGGCAGCGCTGAAGCAGAAACAGGAAAAGGACTGCAGAATAGAGACAGAAAAAAGAAAAACCATGCAGGGCAAAGGATATAGGAAGAAGAACAAAACTAAAGTGTAACAGTCGAATACAAAGGCAGAGCGAAAAGGTCGAGAAGCTGAGGTAGAAGCAGTGAATATGGAGGCAGTGAAATGTTCGACCAGTGGAGAAAAAGGCAGGGAATATAGAGGCAGAGCCATTGATTTGCATACATTGTGTATGGCGGATATATGGATTTAATTTATGTGCTTGAATTAGTTTGCGTGAATATGTGCATGTGTCCTGGTGGAGAATAATCGGAACCACGAGTGAAAGGTGGAGGAACCTGAGCACAATGGAATAGGGCGTTGATGAACAGAACCTTGGAAGCACAGAGTAATGGAGCTGTGCATTATACATATGGTAGGACCGTGTTGAAATGTCAGGGAACAAGGGCCACTTATAAAGGAGTGGAACACACAAAAGCGTGGAACAAGGCGAGGATGGAACCTGGAGTAGGGAACCATGACCTAAGGTATAGTAACGGCGGTTTAGAGCTAAACGGTGGTTTTCATTGAACCACCTATTGTCGGCAACCGGTATTAGAGGAGTTGCGAGCGATTACATAGAAAGTTCAACGCGTGTCCCCGAGCGAAATAGGAAAACCACCATCTAAAGTCCGCCATCGCACGTTATAGTTCGTACCAAGACGCTGAGAGATATTGTGATGAGCCATTGATTTGGGAAGGGCCCATCGCATGGTGATCACACACTGGACTTGCCTGAAGTTTAATAAAAGAGCCTGGATCATATCGACAACGATCAACGGTGTAAATTCATTGCAGGTGGGGTTCGGAGCCAAGATTTATTATACGGTTATGTGTTTAAAATAGAGCGATAGAAGCAGCAGAGGCAGAGACAGCCGTTACTCCGAGAATTGCTACCTCAGCTAGAGGATATATATAAAATTTTGAGAATCGCCCAAGACGGCGGATATATATATGTACCTTAATTCTGAGATTTACAAAGCTGGGCATTACATATAATACATAAACCTTATTCTCGGAATCTCTTAACCCCAAGCGGAAAAGCATATATATATATGCAGCATATTTACATATATAGCATGAGATTCAAAGAACCAAAGTACTATATGGTTGGACCCTCACCCAATCGCATCAGAGATTGTAAAGGCATCGGAGCATGTAAACAAAAAATTGCGATTGCGATGAAGCCCAGACCCGATGGGTGTATAAATGATGGATGATATATATTTCAATTCTGGCCTAATCGTATCGGAGCATTGCAATATGGGCCTATCGGAACATCCAACCAAAACATGCGATTGTGATTGAAAGCCTGGACCCGATGGGTCTATAAGTTATGTTTTTGTAAGTTTGAATTCCGGCCTAATTGCATCGGCACATTTAAGTGAATAGTGACTGATTGCATCGGAAAAAGGGCATTGGAACATGCGAATGGAGTTTGTGATTGAGATTAATCGCAATCAGAAGTATTTTTAAAGCGATTCATCGCAGCGCATCAAATCGGAGGCAGCTCATCGCATCGGCGGATAGACAAAGATCGGCAAGTGGGCTCGAAAGGTTGTTTCCTATGTTAAATGGGTATATTATATCTCCGAGAGTTATTTGAAGGTTTCATAGAAAATCAAGACTTTTATTATTGGTTGGTTATATGGACCAACATATATTATGTGGAAGTGGCAATCTATATGCTAAAACTTTATATAATTTCGCCGAGAATTGAAACTATAATATATATATATGTATATATATAAAAGGTGCTGTTATAAAACAAGGTAGTGACTATATTGAAATGTGCCACATGGTCTGTGGACCCACAGGCCTTAGCTTAAGGTGGAGGGTGATTATTAATATAAAATTATTGTGATGTATGTCTGTTCTGCTTGTGGAACTCACCACATCAACAAGACACTTGCTGTATGAAAAGCGTTGAAATTTTCCATGATTTAAAGTCATCAGTTAAATATATATACAAAATGCACTGATATAAAAGGCATAGTTACATGTATGCAACAGTTACACCACAGTAGAGGACAAAAGATAAAAAAGAGGTGAAAAGAGATAAAACACAGTCACAGAAAAGACAAACACAGTCAAAGAAAAGACAAATGCGCAGCGATCCAAAAGGCTGTATGAGTGAGCTGGAGTTCTCATTTGTAATTTGAATGTAATTGTTTTATTTAATTTATATTTTTGTGGTGCATTGGCAAGTCTTCGGAAGATAACAAATATCCCACTGTAATGATAAATTGGCACCTACAGTTATGTTTTCTGAATGAGCGGATAAAAGAGATGAGAAGGCAGAAGGCAAAGAGACATGGCTGTCCATTTCAAATTCCCACTAGAATACAAATATACATGAAGCTAGTTTGTATAAAATAGGATAATATCCAAGGGAAAAAGGTTGACGAAAATAGAATGAGAGAAGAAGAGAGTGTGTAGCAGAATTGAAGAAAGTTGAAGAAAATAAGAAAGCTGCAAGAGGTAAGAGAGAGTGAGTGAAGAGAATGCAGAAATGAAGCAGTGAAGCAGAGAAGAAGGAGGAGTTGAGCAGAGAAGAAGGAGAAGCTGATAGAGAATATGAAAAGATGCAGAGATGATACAGGGTAGATATGAGAATATATGAACAGCAAAGCAGATGGAACATAACAAAGCTGATATCCAAGGTAGATCAGCAAGTGTTTCTCTTTTGAAAGAGTAAGGAAGTTGGAGCTTCCCTATCAAGTTGTAGCTTGATAGATGTTATTTGTAGCTGACTGAGGTTGGAGCCTCCTGTAGGTTGGTGCCTGTAGAAAATTAATGGGAGTTGGAACTTCCTTGCAAGTTGTAGCTTGCAGAATTGAGGTTTGAGCCTCATGTAGGTTGGTGCCTGCAGAAAAACAGTGGTGAGAGGGAGTTGGAGCTTGCCTTTGCATCAAAACAATAATAAGATGTGGTTTTCTCCCTTTATGGGTTTCCACTTATATCTGGTGTCTTTGTGCATGTGTTGATGTGAATCATATAATATGCTTAATAATTGTTTCTCACATATTAAGACTATTGTTACATTAACAAATTTGTTTGATACTTGTTGCTCACTAATAAAGATTTCTCACATATTAAGTTGATCATGAAGTAAAGGTGTAAATAAGTTTTAAGAGAAAAGTTTTAAAAGGCCATGTATGTGTTAAAATGATTCACCCCCCCCTCTCAGTTTAACTAAGGTTTTAACAAAACCCTCATGTGGGTTTTAGTTTTATTGATGGTTTACATGCTAAACGAATTCCCCAATTCATATAATTTATTTTTCTATAACGTAACTTATGGTTTTGCATTCATTTGAGGCAATGCTAGGTTTACACACGAGAACTAGTTATTGCCTGTACTATTTGTATCCATTTGAAACAGTTGCATTTGATAGTTCTGTTTCATATTAATGGAATATTTTACCATTTTGTTTCATTATAGAATGATTAAAATGAATTTCTCATGTGCGTTTACATTTTCATTTCGACATTGGAATTTTCCCCAATTGAGACTTTTGAATTTTTTTTGCCCTGAATTTCCTTTATGACTATGTAGTCATGTTTTCATTCTCTGTGATGCCCCAATTTTTCTATTTCTCTATTAAAAGGATATAATATAGAATTATATAGATATTTTATTTACTATAAATAAAATCCTATCACTCTGTCATATAAATTTTTAATTAAAAACCAGTATTAGTTCGTCTTGGACATATATATTTGATTTTTTTTGTTTATATGACAACGAGATTCATCTCACATCGAGAATAATCTCTCATGAGTTATCCAATAGATAATACCTTACACTCTCTTCAGTGGTAAGTTTTTATGTCCATAAAATTGTTTTCGTCTTTTAATTTTCGTAATTGTTCTTCCAAAATACATAGGAATACCTTTAATTAATTTGAGCGTGGTTCCAAGATTTTAATTCCATTATTTCTGAATAATAAAAATATGTTAGGGATATATTATAAACTGAAGTCTCTGCGAATTAAGTTATAGATTTACAGTGAAATTCCATTTCCTTTCCTTGTAAATATGGAACTGCATTACTTATTTACCAATTTCCCCAATCCCATTTTTATTTGGGATTTTAGTAGGTTGACTTTTTATAATAGAATAGTTTTAAAGGTTCACTGTATATATAATTTCCATTTAATGTTAAATTTTATATTAACATTTCTTTTATTGATTATATTATGTATCCACTCTTCTATTTTCTCTGTGTAAAAGAGAAATGATACCATTTTATATGTTACTATCTCTATATATACATATTTTATAATGGTTCTCTTATATTTATATTAACTTCAAATCATATCATTTTGAATATCTAAATATAGTCCCACTTTTGAGTTGAATTTACCTCTAATTTCATTTCAGAATTTTATTTATATCATAATACTCTGTATGCTCGAATTGTAGCTATTTTTAATATAGTACCAATTTTGAAAATAAATTATTTCTATTTACATTTCAGATTTCTATTTTTATATCATATTATAGTATGCATTTAGAGTAATGGACATTGAAACTAATTATTTGAGAATATAATTATGAGCTCAGTTTATAGTAATTTTCTTCCTGGAACTAATCTGGAAATCTATTTTCTAGATTCTCATAGTCTTTTGCAACTATGTATAATACTGATTCACTTCACAACACCTCTTTTGTGAGGCCAGTCTCAAATTTTCCCAATTTTGCATTAATTACTGTCACATAATTAAATATGTTCTTTATATCCTCTTTTCATTATAGTTACTTTTATTGTATGTACTAGAATAAAGCTTCTAGCGTGGAGATAATTTCACACGTATTATTATTACCCGTACATTTTCTAAATTTTCGATTTAATTTTTGTCAATTTATTTTTCTAACTTTGGTCGCTATGTTTGTTTCAGGCTTGTCCTATTAACTTCATCCTCTAATATAATTATTTACAATCAACTTCCAGAGTACCTGAATATCAATTTCACCCTATTTCAGGTTGGTCATCCGAGAAATTGAGGCTCTTCCACCATTTTGTCTACTCTAGATAATTCATCTCCATACATTGTATTTGGAATTTATATTATGACCTTGATTAATTTTTAATTAAACTTTTGTATAATGGATCGATATTTTGAAGGTTCATAGAATTATTTCATCCTCATTGCCACTAGATGATTTTATTGAAAAGGATTGACACACGAAATTAAGTATTTTAATACAATTATTTGCCTTATACATTACATGTGGGTAAATGGGTGACTCTATATTGATATAGATATAAATTTATAATAATTTATTTATGAGAACATATATATGTTCCAATTTCTAGTTTCCTCTTAATTATATATTCATAGTTCAGATACATGTATTACAAAACATATGTATATCCAAATTATATTATGTTTATAATTCCATATATATTTCATAGTTTCTCTTATTACTATAGCTGAATTATATTTAGTATCATAGTAGATATATTGTAATGTTTTCAGTGAAAATTCAGATATTTAGTTGGACTTAAACATCAGATTTAGACCCTGGATAAGGGTTTGGAGATTATGTATGTTTGTCCCTAAATTTAATTAAGTCTATGTAACACCATAGAAAGATTAATTGTATTCTAATATAGTTAATCTCTGTCAAATATACATGAAACTTAAAATTTCCAAACTAAACAGTGTACAATACACATAATTTCTATAACTTAATCTACAAAAATTCAAGTCATAATCTATAAAATTATAATAACATTAGTGTAAACATAAAAAATATAGAGAATATGCATACGATTGTTATAAGGACTATTTACCTCCCAACCTTCACCTTATTCCACAACTATACCCCTAGTAGAGAACAGTTCTTCCATATTGTAGACAACCCCTTTATCATAATAGGAATAGCTTATTTAAGATTGATTTTCCTCATCTAGTTTCCATAGCTGCGTCTAGTTATTTTGGGATGTTGTTTCCCTTATCCTAGTGTTTTGTTCTATTTTTTCCACAAAAGATCCTTTTAAAAATAGCCTTTCCTCTTTCTAGTTTTATTCTCACCTCTTCTCAGTAACTTTCGACTTTATTGAGGCTTTTATTAAAAAAAAATTTCTCATCTCATATTTTTAATTTAATTTTATTTTTCTCAAAGGAAAGTCCACTATAAGGAAAAGAACCTCTAACGAAGATTATAAAAGAAGATTTTAGTGTTATAAAATTGGCTAAAATTGTCAAAAAACATTTCTTACAACATTCGTTTATGGGTACAGAGGCTTTGGTGTAGCTTTTAATGGAAATTCAACAAAACAAAAGAAAACAGGCAGCCGGAGGTTATTACGCATGTTTTTTTTCATCTATGCACTACTCTGGCTTTAATGCACCGGTGCATACATGTAGAAGGTGCCCCGAGGCGGTCAAAGGAGAATGCATTGGGACGTTAAGGTATAAAACTGCACCAGGCATAGTGTTGGTGATACAACACACATGGTCATTCTAATTGGTCTTGGGATTTGTGCGGTGCCCATAAGTCGTATCAACGCATCGATGTGTAGACTTATAGAAACACACTAGTGCGTAGTATCACAAAAATGCACTGATATTTATAATTGGTATTGGTATTCATACAGTGGCCATAGGTGTACAAATGCACCAAGTTTTATAGACACATAAACTCCCCGATGCACAGTATCACACAAACGCACTGAGATTTATAATTGGTATCGGTATTCATGTGGTGCCCATAGGTCATAAAAGGGCACCGGTGCATATAGACACATAAACACAGAAGTGCGCAGTATCACACAAACACACCAAGATTTATAATTGGTATTGGTATTTGTGCGGTGCCGAAAGGTCGTAGAAATGCACCGGTGTGATTCAGAATACAAATGCACTGGTGTTAGGTAATTGACACACACCAATTTTCATTTTTTATTGTTTAGAAACATCGACCTGTGACAATGTAATTATTGTGATTTATTAAAATTAATTATCCATCAAAAGTTGACACATCTTATAAAAGTATTCATATTAATTAAATTTGTATGAATGCATTTGAATGCGATGTTTGGATTAATTTTTTATATCATATCATAATTATTGTGATTTTTTAAAATTCATTATTCATAAATATTCAACACATATATATCTTATAAGAACATTGGTATGAATTAAATTTGTATTAGTGCATTTAAATATGATTTTTGGATTAATTTGTAATATCATATCATCAAATTTCACATCCCTTCTTTGTAATATTTAATCATTCATAAATTTAATCAGTGGTGTTATATTTCACAGCGACAATGGAGAACATAATAGAATAAATTAAAGCATATTTTATTATTACTATATATAGTCTTTGTCATACAAAATGGGATAGTTATTGGTATCTGTTTGTCTTTCAATCAGGACACTATGTCCATTACATTAAACAAAATGTTTGATTTCACAGGATAATATTTCCTAAAATACAACGCCTTACTTTGATATCTAAACATAGTGATCATCATTCTTCACTTGAACTGTTGTCACTGCTAGAGCTACTTCCATGACTTGGGTTGTTTTCAGGAATATTTTGTTCACGGTGTTGATTGTTTTCTTCTTCTTCATCTTCCATCTACAAACATAAAAATAAATTGTAATGAGTGTATGTATATTGGTGAGAATAATGAAAGTTGAAATATTAAATAATATACATCAATGTAAATCTAAATGAAATGACATACCATTGCAACAATTGACTCATAAACTATACACATTCTTTCAAAACCATTTAACATGCCATCTTTCAAGATTTCATCTGTTGGCGCAGTTCCATACTTTGTTTACTACAAGTTTTATACCCCATAACAAATCATATATTTAATATAAAATTTTTTTTTGTTCTATTAATTATAGACGGAGCTAAGTAAAACAAGGTCGATAGATGCTTAAAAATTCCACAATTAAGTTCTGATATGCCAACATATACTCATAACCCATATTTAACCCAATTTCAATCAATTCCTCTAATGGTTCTTCTTTGTATGTTAGCACCTGTTTGAAGACATTCAATGATGATTTTTGTAAAACAACTTAAAAAATAAAAAAATGAAATCTAGTTAAGTTGTTTTAAGGAAGTAACAATTACTCAAAAACTTAGATATCAACCCATTTCTTCCTTGTTCTACGGTTTTATGTGCTGAATGGGTTCCATTTTCTTCTCTTTTCCGCAAGCATGTACTTGAAAATTAATATTTAATGCTAAATTATTTATTTATTGTACCTAATGATCGAAAAATTTAATGATTACATATTACATTTGAAGGATGTTGTTGTTGAGATGGCTCCTCCTATGATGCAATTTTGTCCATTTCTTTGATCATCTCCTTGTACACCTTTTTGGACATTCCTACTAGCATATTTCTGATATTAGCTTGTTCATCTTTTGAGATTTTCATAATATTCTTAAAAATTTAACATGACAATAAACTCTTTAATTTGTATATTGATATATGAAAAGTAAATATAACAAAAGTGATATTTATAAATAATTCTAGACAAACATTTAAAGGAAAATTACTTTTTCATTCCTTCTTTTTTGTTGTATGTTTTGTCTATGAAAAGTGTAACATGTCTCATTGACCAATTCTCTAGAAGCTCTTCCTATAGTTTAGATAAAATTTGGTTCTTGAAATCATTGGATTGGATTTTGTATTGTAAGTGGAAAGAACGTCTATATATTCGTTCCACTAGATCCCTCAAACTTTGTTTCTTTTCTTAGAAGAACATTCCTTTTTTAAGTTGTTGGTCCCTGTAGAACATTAAAGAAATATGAATTAATAGACTGTTTCACACATGTTATCTAAAAATTTTAATTATATTATTAATGAAAATTAAAAAAAAAGGAAACTCATATTGGATCAATAGTATTTTTTCGTTCACCTCATTCATCCTTTTGGAAATTTTCCATCAAGCTTTAACACTCTTCTGGTCCTAGATTAGAAATAACCTTATCGAGCTTCATCATTTTGTGGCTCTGCATGATACACAGTAAACAATACATATTAGTTAAACTTACATATAGTTCAAAAATAATATTTTTTGTAAATAATTTACAAAGAACTTGCCTTTTTTGCTTTTCTTGATGTGTTATCAGTATCTTTGTTACTTGATTTCTTTTCAGCCATTTATTTATCAATGTAAAACCTATACCATAACATTCATTAATATATTTATAAATAAATTGTCAATTGTTAAGGTTAAAAAAAAATCTCAAAAAACCGATGTGCCATTCATGGTGTACGCAGTGACGCCAATGCATGGGGGTCTTATAAATGCACCGCGCGAAGAGTATAATAGACTGTATGATGATCTATGTCAACAAGGAGCACCAATGTGTTACATGTCAACCACCGCATCGATTAACCATGATAAAATACTAAAAATCATCCAGTGTTAGTTTTTGTAGCGTAAATTGGTGCCATATTTTACGTATTTCCCACTGGTAAAAAAAAAATGTTTTCTAATTTTTTTATCATAGTGATTTCGTGGTGCACTTGTATAGTATAGAGCCCCAGTGCGCTATGTTGCGCCAGGCGCACTGATGAGAAAAAATATGTTTTTTTTTTAATTCATGCAAGGTCTAACATGGATTAGGATCCGACTATGAAAATCGTCTCCTCGGTTGAATGTATTAGGTCTTAGCAATGCAAACCCTATAAATATAAACTAAAAAGCCCTAATTCTAAAATCATAGAAAGAGGGAGAAGAAAGGGAAGAACATTTGCGGTGCACCATAATGAAATAGTGAACTGGCAACATATTTTACAAATAGCACACTAAGAAATTTTTTATTCTTTATCATAGTACATTAGTGGTGCACTGGGAGAATAGAGCACATCGGTGCGCTAGGTTATGTCGGGCGCACCGATGAAATATTTTTTTTTTTTTAATTTACACAAGGGCCGAAATGGATTTGGATCTGACTATGCAAGTTTTCCCATGGGTTGGATGTCTTAGGCTTATATTTAGCAATACAAACCCTATAAGTATAAATTTAAAAGCCCTAATTCTGAAATCACAGAAAGAGGGAGAAGAAAGGGAAAAAACAAAAAGAATGTAGGGTTTTCTTCTAAAATGGATATTTTTTGTGAAAAAGAGCACATTCGTGATGCGCCATAATGACATAGCACACCAGTGCCATATTTTACATATGGCACACTGATAAAAAAATATTTTTTTTTTTTTAATATTTTATCACAGTACTTTCGCAGTGGACTGGGATAATAGAGCGCACTAGTGCACTAGGTTACGCATGGCACACTGAAGAAAATTTTATTTTTATTTTTTAAATTCGTGCAAGGGCTGACATGGATTTGGATTCTACTATGCAACTCGTCCAGTAGGTTGGATGTCTTATGCCTATATTTAGCAATAAAAACCTTATAAATCTAAATTAGAAAGCCCTAATTCTGAAATCACAGAATGAGGGAGAATAAAGGGTAGAAACAAAAAGAATCTAGGGTTTGTTTCTAAAAATGAATTTCTTATTTTATTTTGTTTATGAAATCTGCATAAAAAGTAAAAAAAATATTAGAAAAAGTAAAAAAAACAATAAAATTTGATTTTGTTCTTTTACTGCAGAAAAAGTAAAAAAAAAAACAATAAACTTTGATTTTTTTCTTTTAATGCATAAACAAAACTGCAGAAAAAGTAAAAAGAACAATAAACTTTATTCACCAGATCGTTTGAAATTCTATGCTACACGGTTTGAATCACCAAAGGTTTGGACTTCTGATTTCCTGAATACTTTTGTTCCAACGTATTACCCTGCTCCACAGTGCTCTCGCACTATGTTTGCTCCAGTATGTCTCCTGCAAATATTTGGCTGAATTTTTTGGAAAAAATAGTGAAATAATGAAAAGTGTTTAGTATTTAAAGAAATGTTTTATGAAATTACATTTTCAAAAATATTTTTCTGCCCATTTTTCAATTTACCATTTTTTTTAACTTAAAGAAAATAGAGCTGAACATTTTTTATTTTATTTTTGTGCTTGTTCGCCACCGGTGTGTCCCTTATTCGAACTGCATCGGTGCGTCTATGTATAAAATGACACCGGTGCGCATTACCAAAAACGCACTGGTGCGGTTAGATCTGTACGTTAGGTACCGAAATTACTCTTAGGTGTGTGCACCACAATTTATTATTGTTTTGCTCAAATTCAAGGAGAAAATATCATAATTATTTGGAATGGAAAATTCTTCAAAATAAAACTCGTTCCATAATATTTCTCAAATTCCATCACAGAGTTCCACCTATCCATCTCGAGACATAATATTTACTTCAAATTTTATTTATATTTTCACTATCTAATTAAATTTATGTTTTTCATACATGCAGTCAGTCGTGTACAACTTAATAAAATTTATAATGTATACAAATTTTTAGGTTCATGTAGATTCAACATAGAGTTCAAATGCACAAAATATTCCAACTTCTCCAAAACATCGAAAGTTATTATCAAGAGCTACATACCGCAAGGTGCATTTGGTAGATGAAAATGGACAACCGATTCACCTTGCCAATTGTTACAATATCTCATCTTCTAGCCACAATATCGTGACAATGATTGTAATAATTATAATTTTTTGGTATATATATTGATTAATATGTAATTATTTGAATGTAAAACGAATTTATAATCATGCAATGTTATCAACGTGGTTACTAATTGATATCATATATTTTGTACTAATCATGTTCAATTTTTTTTTTTAATTATTACGATTATAGTGACGATGAATGACCTACCTACCATCTTTTTTTGCACCCCACGACAATGTAAAGTCAAGAGAAGACTGAATTAAGAGAAAAAATTGGAGAGGAACGATACCAAGAATGGTTGAATCAACCATCGATTCAATTCCCGCTACGTCGAGATTCACCAATTAGGAATGACTACAACAATAGTAGTTCTTCACAAGCTGGCAATGGAGGAAGTCTAATAGAGGTTGGTATGGATGATTACTCAATGGATACGACTGCTATGGAGACAATCTTGTTGGATGCATTCCAAAATGATCATCAGCTAGGGGATGATGCTCATATCGCTGACACCTTTTTCGAAAGCCTTAAATTTTCTTCCACCACCCCTCTCTTTGGACGTGGAGGTCATTCAAAGTCTACCTAGTTGGGGACAACGATGTTACTTTACAACTTGAAAGCAAATTTTTTCTTATCGAATGCATGTTTCTCGGAACTTTTGAGGTGAGTTACCATAAAGTACTCCCTTATATAAATTTGAATTATAATCAGTACACTACAATGAAAATTACAAATCGTAAATTTTATGAACATTAATAATTATAACAACATTAATGTACATTTATTAATATATTTTTCCATGATAACCGACTACAGGTTATTCAAAGATAAGGTTCTTGTGAGTGATAATGTCTTGCCCAGTAGTTGCGAAGAGGTAAAGAAATTGGGTATTGAGTAGATATCATATCATCCATGTCCAAATGATTGTATTCTATATAGAGGAGAATATGAAGACAAAGCGATGTGTCTGAAATGTGGGCATGAAATGTATGATAAATCTAAAAAGAAGGTTAAATCACGTATTGGTCCTCCTTTTAAGATATCGAGGCACATGCCTATAATCCCAAGGATTCAAAGGTTGTTTCATTGGAAAGAATTAGCTATGCTACAGGGATGGCATGCCTCACACAGAAGTGAGTTGTGAGTTATCTGAATCCCAACTAATTCAATAGCCATGAAGCATATAGAGGATACATGGCCCAAAAATTTCAAGGATGAAGTACGAAATCTACGACTTAGCATGGCCATGGATGGCTTCAACCCATATTCACTCCAGAACACCAACTATTTTGTTTGGCCTATAGTAGTGATCAATAAAAATATCCCCCCATGGTTTTCCATGAATAATGAACACATTATGTTGTCCCTGAAGAATGAACACATTATTTCTACTTACAACCGCTGGTAGATGAATTGAAGGAATTATGGGATGGGATAAATGTATATGATGTATCAAGACCCATCGCAACAGAGAGGAATTTTACGTTGTATGGCATATGTGCTTACACGAAAAATGATTATCCATGTTTAGGAGTTTGCTCTGGTAAATTTCATGTTTAATTTATTGATTTGTTTATATATATAACAATATTCTTTCACATATTAGTTATTTAATTAGTTGTAATATTTGTTCTGATCTTCATGATATTCTTTAATGTTCCATGCATATTAATTAATGTATACAAGTGTAATCTCGCAGGTCTTGTAACAAAAGGGTATTTTGATGTAAATTTTGTGGACCTTCTTTAAAAGCTAGATGGTGAAGGACCTACAAAATCTAGTGTATGATTTCTCCAGGGCATTCCTACTAGAAGAACACCCTTACAGAAGAGCAGAATCCGCTTTCAATTGTAAATGAGAGAGAACCCAAATGCCTCCAATAATGACACCAGCTCAATGGCTTAGATCATATGGGAGAGACAAGGAGAAGGATTTCATATAAATGTTCAATTCAAATGGGGAGCCTATGTTCGATGATCCATATTTCTTCAACAACTATGTTGGGAAATTTCCCATTGGGATGAAAAGGAAATCTGTATTTTATAACCTCCCATATTGGGAGCATCTTAAGATTACCCACTTATTATATCCCATGCAGTAAATTTAAAAACATTTCACCTTCGTTATGGAGTCACATATCATCGAAACAAAGTGACACATTGGTGGTTAGGAAAGATCTTATTACTTCAAAAACTAGAAAGAAACATTGGCCAAGATGATTAGAAAGTACGAGATCAGAGGCAGGCGTTGGTCCCTCTAATTAATGGTTTTTCAAAGAAGGTGATGTCCCATGGATTTTTAGAAAAGATGATATTTCTTTGGCAAAGGAATTTATAATGGGTGGGAGGGTGCCAACTTCATACGGGTCTTCACTACGATGCTACTTCATCGTGGATGAAAATTGGTCTGGGTTTGAAATCACATGACCATTTGAATCTTCTAAGAGTACGTATAATGTCAAAAGAATGATTTTATTATTTTTTATATTAACAAATTTTATCCCATGCGGGTATCATAAAACATAACTAATTTTGTATATTATTGCACATGTTAATAACTTTGAAGTTTAATTATCCTTTGTTCATGCGTGGGTGTGTGAAACGTGAATTCCCTTAAGACCTAGAGCATGCCATATCTAAATTATCAGGATTTTTACATTGGATCACATCAAAGGAGATTCATGTGGCTATCATTCCATAGTGGCGTCAAGAGATAGTTGAGATTGTTTGTATGTTTTAGAAGGAACTATCGACGAGTTTCATGGACTTATAGGTTCATCTTCTAATCCACCCAGTTGATGAGGTTGAATTAGTTTGGGTGGTTTCTTGTCGTTGGATGTTCTTCTTAGAGAGTTACATGAAGAAATTGAAAGGTTATGTTCGAAAAAGGGAAAAACGCGAGGGGTCTATGGTAGATGGGTACATATTGTATGAGTCTTTATATTATTCTAGTGAGTACATCAAGAATATTGACAATAGACCATGTGTGGTAGTTTGGGATGATGAAAGGGATGAAGACAAAGGAGAAGGGGAGTTGCTCCAAACGAGTGGAAAAAAGCGCTCGATAAAGAGTAAGCGACTTATAATTTTTCAAATTTACAAGAAGTAATTAGTATTCATGTTGAAATTAGATATAATGTTTATTTTTATCTCTAAGTACTATATAATGTTGGTTTTATTTCATTAGCAAATGCAGAAATTGAAGCAATCAGTAAATCCGTTCTTTACAATTCTGAAGCGACACAATCGTGGGTCACATTGTATGAACAAAAGAGGATGAAATGGGATAGTGACAGGAAATGAGTCAGATGGTTGAATGGTAGAAGTTTTCCTTATCATGATCATTTAAAATAAAATATGCCAAAAATATGCCCCAACATTTGGGTTACTGACCAAGTCAAAGAGACATACGGTGCTACTGGTCATTACCCAGGTGCTGAAGAGGATGCGTTAAACGTAGGGATTGGGTGCAGCAACTTGGTAATAATATTTTTAACTTATATGTAAATTTTAAACTTATAGGACATCTATATCTTATATTTTAACTATTGGGTTATCATAAGGGAAATGACATTATGATTTTTTTAACTTTTTTATAATAGATTCATTTATTCCCATCTATGTGGGCATATGGACACCATTTTCGCACAAAAAATGTCGATGTTGGAAACATCACACAAGACTATGGAGTGGGATTTGAGTTCGATTAATCTATTAGATCTAGCCACCATGATCAAAACCTAGTACGAGGGATGTTAGGTTACGTCGGAAAGCTATAATAGATCATTGAAGTGGATTTATCTTCTTTCCAATGTGTTATTTTTAGGTGCAGGTGGTGGGATACCTTTGATTGGAATAATGTAAAGGAATATCGTGATAGTAGGCTGATATGTATCAACTCTAGAAAGATGTGGGATGAGGCTAAGGAGGCCTATGTTTTCCCCAAACACTGCAACTAGGTGTTTTTTTACCCAAATGTATTGGATAGGGATTGGTTGTTCGTATTGACACATGACCCTAGATCAAAACATATTTTTGAGAACAATACTATTATCATGCCATGCGAGATGGAAGGTAATGAGCGTGATGATGAGAACCGAGAGTGATATGGTAGATGTGATATTTCATCAATATTTATACTTTTTAAGATGGGTTTTTCGAAACATTCTAATATGTATTTTGAATTAATTGGTAATTTGCATTGTGTTAATGTTAAAATCAATAATTCTGATAATTTGCAATTATGTTGTTCTCAAAAACAATGGCGTACTGTATAAATTACTTTCTTTTTCTTTTATCTAAGATCATAATAAAATAATGATAATTCTAAAGTACATGAATTTATTTGCATTATTTTCTAAACTTTATTATGTTACAATAACTCATATTATTCTAGATTTATTATTTTACAATTATTTAAAATTTACAAATTTACAAATTTAAAAATTTTAGTAAATTCATTTCACATTAATACAATTAAAATTTTACAAATATTTTACATACAATTACAATTACAATTACAAGTTTACAATGTCACGTACAATTACAATTTTAGAATTTTACATATATACAATTACGATTTTACAAATTAAAAAATTACAATTACAATTACAATTTTACAAATTTACATATATACCATTACAATTACAATTTTAGAATTTTACATACAATTAGAATTACAAATATTACAATTTTACAATATCATGATCATTTAATATTAAATTTATTACTAAACATTACGTTCATGATAAACGTCATACAAACATCATCTTTATCTAAAAAACACACTCAAAGTCACTAACATCATCGTGATCATGATCATCTAACAAAACACAATCAACATTATGTATTAACATCATCAAAACACAAACATCAAATATATATCTCATTTCAAATAACTCATGTTATCACATACACATCTATCTCCAAGTTGCACATTAAATGAACATATATAACATGGCTAAATAATATACACATCATGATGATCACCAGCATGTAAATTAAGTACAACTACAACATGAACATAAAATACATGGACCATATATATATATAGATATAGATATATATATATAGATATAGATATAGATATAGATATATATATAGATATAGATATAGATATATATATATATATAGATATAGATATATATATATATATATATATATATATACATATATATATACATATATACATATATACATACATATATACATACATATATACATATATACATATATACATATATATATATATATATATATATAACTAATTAATGTTAAAAATACACAACTGTGCTATAAATGTCATGGATCGGCTGGTGGTAGTACAACATCAATAGTAGTACTAGTGGAGGCCTGCTCAGTCAATGGTGCAGCCTCGATGGTCGATGGTCCAGCCTGCTCATGATCATGAGTACTAATGGATGTTGTAGGTTGCTGATTGGACATAGCCTATGGTCCAGCCTCACCTCTATGATGACTATTGCTAGATGCTAATGGAGGCTCATGCACATCTGGCACGGCGTGAGGTGAACGATCATGAGATGATGAGTCATTTCTCGAGGACTTTCGATCACGTGCTACGGCTTGACCGTGCCTATAACATGCAGTAGTCCTCCTCAGTCGCGTAACAACTATTATATCTCCTATGTCATGGCACATCAAGATTTACATGTCATGCAACATGCCTCTCCACATACGTAATAGCCTATCATCAGCCTGTAGATCTCTGTAATGAACGGGCCTGATGCTGGCCTCAACAGTCAATGCACTGAGTTTCTCACCCCAACTCCATATTCTATCTAGGATCAATTCGACCACGCCTAGAAAAAGGCAGTACTGACTCACCAGCAGGAGCAGGTCTCTCTGCACTGGCCCCCTGATGATCCTCAGCATCTGGCATGCCCTAATCATCATCAATAACCACACCTGGATCATGTGGTGGTGCAGGCATGTCCTCGCAATCAAAAGAGCCAATGTATGCAAAATATATGCAAGTACACAACAATAATTAGACAATTTCATTACACAATTTAATAAAAACAAGTTAAATAACATGCTAGAATAAATTTAAACAAAATAGTAATATTACCTCTATCATCTGGTGGCTCATCAACTGTGAAGAGGATGTTTAATATTTCAATCATATAGTCGGTGCACCAAAAACACAGTCACACATTGGTCCCAGTGCATCTTTCTATGGAGCACACCGGTGTTGGTGCACCTAATAACATTCAGCGCACTAGAGGCAATGCTCCAAAAAAATTTGTAGCAAACCATTCACTATGTACAGTATCATGATGGTGGTACACTGACTAAAATCTATGCCCCGAAGCATATTTTTATGTCAGGGGACCAACCTCCTATGATCATGACATAGTGAATGGTGTCGTCTTTTACAAAGTTGCATCGTTGATGTAAGTGAAATATGAAAAGCCATGCACTAAAAAAATAGCTATTTTGGGGTGGTTATTTTGGTCAATGCACCATGTCTCCACTATTCCACTAGGTCAAGGATGCAGCCGGGCAACCGATGGCACCGCACTTTAAAAATAAAAATAAAATAACATGATGTTCCTTCAATACCGCCCCAAAACTGGTGTGAATACCGTTATCACCAGTTTACCAGGCCGAACTGTTGACCCTATCAAAATGTAGTATGTGGTATGCTGACAACATTACCCACCTTGGGGTGGATAATTCTGTCAATGCACCGTCTTGCCGTTATTCCACATCGTCAATGGTGTGGCTTGGTAAATGACTGCGTCGCAGTGTTTTTTTTTTTTTAATAGCACGATGCCCCTATTGGTACTACCTCGAAATCGGGGTGGATATTGTTAGCAACGATTGCAGTGCAACCTGTAAATTTATAAGCAATACTGCAAACCAGTGCGAGCTGAACGGCTCAAGCACACCGCGTGACTATTTTTTTTCTCTTTTAAATGGTTAATTTTAAGGTTATTTGAAATTATAATCTGCTAAAAGGCTTAATTATGGAAAAAAAAGAAAAACACCTATAAATTTGGTCGTCGAGGAGGCATTTGGCTGTAGAATTTGCAAAAAAAAAATTTCCACTGTTTTTCAAAATTCAAGCTAGAGATTGGTGGGAAATTCATAGCAGCGGTGCGTGCAATGAGCGCAATGTGAGCATCGATTCAATTTCAATGTGAATAGTTACTATGTATAAATTTGACAAATGATAAGTAACTTACTCTTTATCATGTTCATTTTTCCATTAATTTTGAGAATCTTCCCTTCGTTTATTTCTTCATCCCTTACTTCATCCCAAATCATTTCCCCTAGTGTGTTGTCAATCTGCTTGATGTACTGAGTGGCATAATAGAAATACTCACACAATATGTACCCCTATACCATAGACCGCTAAGGTTTTTCCATTTTTCGAACAAAAACTTTCAATTTATTCATGTACCTCTCTGAGAAGAACATCCAACTACAAGATACCACCAAAAATAATTCAACCTTATCTTCTAGGTGAATTAGAAGAACCTCCAAGTCCATGAAAATCATCAGTGGTTCCTTCTAAATCATACGATAAATCTCATCCAAGCAATGATTTAGATATGGCACATCATAGGTAATGGGGGAAATTATGTTTCACACAAAAACACATGAGTAAATGATAATGATACTGCAAAGTAAACACATACGAAAATTAATTATATTTTATCTCATGGCATAAGAAAACAACAAATAATCAAATCATGTTTTTGACATACGTACTTTTGGAAGTTTAAAATTGTCATGTTATTTCAACCCCGAAAAATGGTATTCCATAATGAATCAATGTCATAATGAAGATCCATATAAAGAAAGACCCCTCACATTCATTATAACATCCTTTTCCAAAGAAAGATCATATTTCTTTAAAATCCATGGGACATAACTATCGAGTCGTGGAAAATGTATGTTTTTATCCTCATATTAGCTTAATTAATAATTTAATTTTATGTATTTATCTTTGTTTTTCAGAATAATATATAAGAAAATATTATGAAATATTAAAAATAAACTATCAACAAATTGTAGGATTTTAGCACAAAAACTAGCTTTGTCTTTCCTTTATGTGCAAAATTCAAGATTGGACAATTGTTGTTCAAATTATGGAACAACAACGACAAAAGAAAGAAAAATATAATTTCTTGATGACTCGGTCTAGCAGAAGAAAATGAGGATCCATCCAATTCTATAGTGGAATTCTGATTATTAGTTTTGAAATCCTCAGAATCTCATGATCCTATGGATTTTCTCTCAATTATTAGTTACCATGTGGTTATATAAGGCTGATAGGTGAAAAATAGAGGAGTTAGGTTTTCTGAGTTGTAGCTTTAATTTGGACATTGTTATTTGTATTGAAGACAGAGAATTTTCACTATGGTGATGTTGTGTCTTTACTACCGTAATTAATGAGAAAAAATGTGATTTCTTCATAGTCGTGCTCTAAGCATTCTCAACAATAGCTTATCGAGGCTCTGGGCCCAGTCACAAGGAGACTTGCTGCTTATTTTGTTCCATAATCAATTCTTTCATCTCTGCGATTATCAATTACTGTATCTGGTCATTCTAATTTCTCTATGATGTTAGAATTCATTTCCGTAGTTTACCTTTACCATTTGAGATAAGTCTTAGATGTTGTTACTCTTAGAGTTGCATATCATTCTTTAATGAATTGTTGAGATTATCATTACATTGTATTGTTGTTCCTATCGAGTGATGTTATCATATAGCTTTGATGATTGATTACCATTATTCTTAGTTAAAGGCTTCAATAGCTGATTGTTGTTCATTCACTTTAATTTCTCTTTTCAGTACGTAAATTTTTTTTAGTGTTGCGGAGTAATTCTTTAAGATGTATTCCTTAAATTCATGAGTTTGGATTTAGTTTCTTTTAAAATGAGTTGATAATAGATCAATATTTATGGTTTATAAATGATTTAAGGTTTTCTTTTGAATTATTCCACATTGAACTTCGAGAATTACAAATTAATTATTTCAATGATCTAAAATCATGTATTCCTAAATAACCTTTGATTTCATTCTACATAGACAATGCCAAAGGCCTTGAAATATATAGAGGAATCCTTTCTTGATAATTAATGTAGGTCTTAAGATTGATTTTCATAGTTGTCTCAGTGCACCAACATTTTGGCGTCGTTGCCACCGAGACTATTAAATATTGGTTTCTTTTTTTCCATTTTTCAATTTTATTGTTGTGATAGACTTAGATATTTAAAACGAGAGGTAAGAACATGAATAATAGCAAGTAAAACACTTGCTTCGAAGCCTACATTCTAGTATATTCATATAGAGTAGATAGGAATAGTTGTTTTTAAGAATGAATATGAATAAAAAGTAGAAATAGATCGAAATCCACCACCTAAATCCACCGAAACCAAGTGGTCCGTGACGCTTGGAAGATCGACCTTTATAGACAAAACCATAAGAAAATCTGAATCTCATGCTTCAGTAGGACCCCAAACCATATCTCAAGAAAGCTCTTTTGTAGTCCCTGAAGCAGTAGGTTCATCATTTGTAGCTCACGCCGAGATCCATAGCAAAACCAATGGGTCTGAATAGTGTTTTCATATTATAGAAAATTTTCATTCTAGACCTTCACAAGAGGGAAATATCTGCAACCTGCAAGAAGGAGAGGGAGAAACTAGTGTTTTGTAGGAGAAAATCTAAAATCACCGAACCTGGATCTCCTAATACCTCAGTTGAAGAAAATATACCTAATATCCCAAATCAAGGTAGTGCTATAAGACCCCTTCCAAATATTTCTACCAGTCATGTCGAAATAAACTTTCCAGACCAACATATGCCTAAATATTATCGGCACATCTTTAACCAGATGCCACATAATCAGCCTTAGGGACAAACATCGAAGTTGGAGTATCCTATCTTCGACCTAGTTGCTATTGCCCCCATGAAAGTCATCGCTTTGTAGAGAATTCCTACTTTCCATGGTTTAACCTTAGAAGATCCCCATGCCTTCTTGTTCGAATTTCACGTTTTATGTAGGGGATATGATTATACCACTGATCCCAGAAAGATAAAGTTGTTTCCATCTACATTAAAGGGAGAAATTTTGTGATGCTTTAAGGGGCTTGGTGGAGGAACTATTAACTCTTAGGATCAAATGAAAATTATTTTCTCACTAAATATGAGGATTACTGCAGGACTAGAAATTTGAAATATGAAATATTTAATATGACCGAAAAAGATAATGAAACTCTAGACGAGTATGTTGAAAATTTTTAATATAATTTACAAATGTCTCCTTATGTTGCATCATCTAAAGATGTTTTAAAAGTAACTATGATAAAAGGGATGGATGGATAGAAACGTGAAATTTATTGGGAAAAGCAGACATTTATCACGAAAGTTATGATGACATTATTCAGTTGTGTATTAGGTGCTCTCAAGGCAGTTTGCGCATGAGGCCAAATCAATGAGATGTTATCCCCAGAAATAATAAAGTTGATGGTGGCAGCGTAACTCGGACGGAAATCAACAATCTCTTAAAATATTTCAAAACTGATATCCCAGGCACTCTCACAACATAGTGGGACATCCTGCAAGGAAAACAGAAACAAGCTATAGTAGAGAAAAATTTAGCATGGGGTCAAACTTGAGTTAGGCGTGGTGACATGACCCATCTCACTTAGTGTCGGGTGGTGCGATATAGCAGAATTTTTGCGCATAAAAATCTTGTTATTAACATTTTTTGTAGCACATAGGGACCACTACGGAGGAAATTCTCAATAGGGTTTTGATCTTGGATCTTTTTGGAGTTAAGTGTCATGCCCTTGCATGTGGATTTGTCCTGTGACTGTTCTCGAAGGTCATGTTATTATCGGTGGTGACTAGAGTGGCCTATATGTTTAGGCCTCATACACAAGTGCATGGTCGGGGTTGTCTTCTCTATACATGGGACATATATTAGTCATACTCTCTCATTCCTGGCGAGGGGTGCCCCATGGCTAATAAGGGCATTTGCACTGAGTTCGAAGCTAAAAGGGATTGGAAGGAGGTCATTAATATAACTGTTCCACTGCAAGCTTGTTTTTATTTTGGTTTGTTTGTGCTATCTTTGAGAATGTTTCTAATGTGTAATGTTTGGTCCAAGTTCATAGTTTTTTCCCTACAGTGTTTTTTACTAAACTAATTTTGGTTTAGTAATAATAATAATCACCCTAGCTGAATTTGTTAATCGACGACCACATCGTTTTTAAGCTTTCTCTTCTGAATGAGGTGGAGTTATCACTCATGCATGGAGAATGCGTGTCGGTGCTCAAGACTTAGACCATCACATAGCATTGAAGTGTGTACCTGGTCCCTCTCCTAGTGATCTCGTCTCTATTAAGACTTTAGTAGAAGATTATGTTTCTCATTCCAATCCACCTTTGACTGATCCATTAAGACTTACTTTATTGCGGCTAAACGCTCATAGTTCTACACTAGCTTATACTTGCGTGCCTTTATCAATTACCCTATGATAAAGTATAAGACCTCATAACCTTCTTTACACATTGGTAGTGTCCTTCTATATGTGCGAGGCAAGCATCAAGCCTCACCAAGGAAGAGCCATGGTGGTGTTTTACTCTCTTAACTTCATTCACCCATACAATGATCTCATTATAGTCTACCTATTTTACTTTAAGCACATGGCCCAAGAGTGTCTTCATTTCATACTAGACAGTAATGTAATTAAAATATCTCACACCACCTTCCCTTAGTGTAACCAAGATTAAGTACGCAACTAGCCAATTCAGTTGAAATTTCTCAGTGAGAATAAGCATGGTGATCGTCGGTGGTTCGTTCTTTAAATAAATACCTTTAAATTTTCAATTTATATTTTTTAATCAATATGTAAAATCCAATGTGATACTAAAAACTGTATTTTTCTTTCGAGCTTTTTAAAAAATCATTATTTTATTTTTCTAACCTTTGAGTCCGTTCTTACAGAATGCGAAAAAAGATACATACATGTAAGACTGATTAACGAGATACTCGGAATAAGACCAGCAAAGCTTAAAAAATCATTATTTTCTTTTTCTAACATTTGAGCACGTTGTTACAAAACGGGAAAAAATATATATACATGTAAGACTTATTAACGAGATAATGGGAATAAGAAATGGTGGCTTGTCTAGATATACTTTATAATACTTAAGATTTTTAGGAAAAAAAATGACGGTGCTGTCTGCACACAATCTTCATGAGAGAGATGTCGAGTTCACTTGAATAAGCAAGTGGCTTTGCTCTTCTCCAAGGGAAGACTTTTCGCACACTGGTATCTTCTTTCAATTTGATTTACATTGCTCTGATACTCCTTTTCGGCCAAGATTGGGATCGTTCATCTCACATTAGTTTTGACTCCGCCTTTTGGATTTTACTCTTACGCTACTTTCTAGTATGCAAAGACGACGATGATAATCAACAGCAATATTATTGGGTGATTTTAAAAATAAATAATGGTTAGATTTATAGATTATAATTTAATTAGCAATAAATTTTGGAGTTGTCTTTTGGAGTTTACTGTGCAGGAATTCTGTGAAAAAATTTGAGGTCAAATTTTGATTTATGTTATTTAAACTGGTTTTTTTATTTTATATATGGTTTCAGCACCTAAAAAGTTCTAGGACACTTGGATTGTGCAAGGTTATCCACCAAATTTCTGTTTTCATTTAGTTCCTGTGGGATTTTCTAATACTTGTCGGATTTTAGAGAAATTAGACTGAAAAAATCCATCCCAAAATCCTTCATAAAGTTGCACTAAAGACAACTCAACAAATTTGTAATAAAGATATAGAGTTAATTAACATGATCAATTATGTTGAATTGAATTTAATTAACATGATCAACTATGTTGAATTGAATTTATAATTATGATAATAGAGATTTGGGTTAAAAATATAAAACATTTCAGAGTGTAAAATTGTGTGATCTATATCTATTTAGTCTGAAATTTTGGACAAAATCATATTATCATTTGAGAAGTTCACAAATGTACATCTATTAAATGTAATTCATCTCTTAATAATAACGTGATTTTCCTAAAAAATTCTAATAAAGTACAAGATATCTAGTAATAATTGTGTGTTGGTATGCAGTACATTAAATTATTTTAATTTGAGTTAGTTCAAAAAAAAGTTATTTAATAAAAAATATATTAAAAAAATGTAAAATTATTTAATTATGATAAATATGTATTTTTTATTTCTAAGTTAAAATTTTGATATATATTATAGACAATAAGATGATACCATGGTGGTAGAGAATTATAAATTTGTTTAAAAAAATAGAGACTATATAGTGGATGTAATATATACATGTGAATTTTTTATTAATTTAAGTTCACAAATTTTTTAAATTTAAATTAGATATTGTTCTTTTAATATTTTTTTCCCTTATTTAAATGATATGGTATTTAATATTTTAAACTTAAAAATATTTAAACTAATTTATTCAAAATTATATTTATATTATGTCCACATTCTTTTTCTTTAACCTTTAAAATAAATTACTATTTATTATCTTTATAATTTTTTAATTCTACTCAATACTTAATGAATACTAAACTAATACTAAACTAGAATTACTTATATTTATATTATTTCGACATTCTTTTTCTTTAACCGTTAAAATAAATTATTATTTATTATATTTATAATTTTTGAACTCTACTCAATACTTGATTAATACAAAACTAATACTAAAGTAAAATTAATTGACACTGATTTATTAAAAAAACCCAGGCCCTCTTGGAGGTCTAAATCAATTCCACTATATCTAAAGCTCAAAAACATTTGATCTTCCTTCATATTATTCCACGTAATGATAATTTAAATGTCTGCATAGATGTTTTCTGCACCACGCTGTGGCTGTCATGGCTCAACACTCTATTACAGCTATAAATATATAGTATATCAAAAAGTGGAAGCCCATCAATAATTACAGTACCATGGGAAAATACACTCGTGCACGCTACCTAATACATCTACAAGCCAAAACCAGAAACCGTCGTCCAGAGAAATAAACCAGCTCACTCTTTGAGCGCCCACCCACAAAATGAAGACATTAAGGGTATGGGATTGTCCTTACGTGTACATGCGTTGATTCCCATGTACACCGGCGCATTTTCGAATTGTGTATTGTCTCATGCACAGCGAGGGTTCACGTGCAGGTTCCGGGTTTCAACCAGCGATACGCCCTATAAAACCCCACACACACACTTACACTTCCTCCTCACACACACCACAGCATTTGTATTGCCTTAATATTTGCCCATCTCAGCTTTTGTTCCCTTCCCTGATTTTATTTTTGGTCCTCTGCTCGCCTCGCCGGACTGGTTGAATCCGAGATGGCGAAAGCCCGGGCATTTGCTTTCATCTTCATATCTTCGTATCAGTGATGCCCTTCAGCATTGCCTGCGGTTACTGCCCGCCACCGAAGGGCAGTGGCGGCCACCATGGCGGAGGATCCTCTCCGCCCAAAACGCCCAAGCCTCCTGCCGGGCACGTCCCCACTCCACCGTCCCAGCACCCAAAACGCCTAAGCCTCCAGTAGTCATCCCTCCCCCCAGCGGTGGATCAGGCGGCTACCCGCCATACGTGCCCAAACCTCCCTCCGGTGGAAGCCCGAAGGTTCCCACGCCCTCTGTTCCCACTCCTACTATTCCCACCCTGAGTGTTCCCACTCCTTCCAGGTGCCCTAAGGATACTCTGAAACTGGTAGCCTGCGTCGATCTACTGGGAGGCCTGGTCCATGTAATTATCGGTGACCCCATTGTAAACGAATGCTGCCCGGTCATTGAAGGCCTTGCAGCACTCGAGGCAGCGCTCTGCCTGTGTACCTCTATACGAGCAAAGGTTCTGAATCTCAACATCTATCTTCCACTGGCGCTTCAGCTTATTGCCAGCTGTGGATTGACTCCTCCCCCGGGCTTCAAGTGCCCGGAGGCCTGATAGGTACTGAGTTGTAGCATCCAATTCTTTCATTTTTCTTTAAATCTCATTATATTTGGTTAGACGTCTACTTTATCTCTGTTTTTTTTTCCTCCCTGTCAAGTTCAAATGATTGGAACGTATATCAAGCTTGGTTTCTGTTTATTTAAGCAGCATGCACGGTCTATCATTCGTTGTCACTTGGATGCCATCTAGGAGGTCATTTTCAACCTGCGATCTTGTTTCATAACTTGTGTCTTCTGATCTTGTGGCTTCAGAATTACAATTTCACAAAACAGGAGAAGCAGAGGACAGAACAAATTATTGGAGGAAAAAACCCGCCATGAAAAATTACCGATGTGAATTATTTATACAAACAATCTGATAGTTATTGAGGAACTGAAACGGAACTGAATGTAAACTACTTCTAAACTAATCTACAACGAAACTAATTCTTTAACACTCCCCCTAATTTTGAGGGTTACATTTGTTTTATTCCTAACTTTTGACATTGAAATTCAAAATTAACTTTTCCTAGCGGTTTGGTGAAAATATCCGCTAACTGCTCCTTGGAATCACAAAATTTGAGAACAATGTCACCATTCTTGACAAGTTCACGAATGAAGTGAAAATGAGTGTCGATATGTTTGCTTCTTTGATGAAACACATTTTTCTTCGACAAGGAAATAGCGGAAGTGTTGTCAAAAAGGATTGAAATCGGTTCATTTTCTGTATATCCAAAGTCAGAGAGAAGTCTTTTTAACCACACTGCTTGACATGATGCTGAATTTGCTGCAACATACTCAGCCTCTGTTGAAGATAGTGCAACTATGGGTTGCTTTTTGGATGACCACGAGATCAAGTTTTTGCCAAATAGAAAAGCATAGCCATAAGTGCTTTTCCAATCATCAATACAACCTGCATAATCACTATCTGTATAACCAACAAGCTTACTGTCTGCAGAGGCTGCATACGATAAACCATAAGTAGATGTACGTGCAATGTATTTTAACACCCTTTTTCCAGCGTTCCAATGACAGTCTTTAGGAGATTCCATAAACCTAGAGATATAACTAGCTGCAAATGCTATATCAGGCCTAGTAGCAGTAAGATACATAATACTACCAGCAAGTTGCTTATACAAAGTCGCATTAACAATAGTACCCACATCATCTTTACTCAACTTTGTACCAACTTCGATAGGAGTATCAACTGGTTTACACCTGTCCATCTTAAACTTTTTCAAAATGTCAGTAGCATACTTTTGTTGACTCATAAACATACCATCATGTGTTTGTTTCACTTCGATACCTAAGAAGTATCTCATTAATCCAAAATTTGTCATTTCAAATTCATTTTTCATTGCAGATTTAAATTCATCTAACTGCATGTTACCTGTATAGATTATGTCATCAACATAAAGACACAATATCAAAATATTACCTTGATGTTCATTCTTGATATACAAAGTGGGCTCGTGGTCGCTCCTTCGGAAACCATTATTCAACAAGTAATGGTCTATTCGGCTGTACCAAGCTCTTGGAGCTTGCTTCAAGCCATACAACGCTTTCGTCAACCTGTACACTTTATGCTCATGATTTTTGATTTCAAAACCAGGTGGTTGTTCAATATACACTTCTTCATTCAAGACACCATTCAAAAAAGCAGAATTTACGTCCATTTGGTAAATAGGCCACTTGTTTTGTGCTACAATAGCTAATACAAATCGAACTATATCAATTCTTGCTACAGGTGGAAATGTTTCACCATAATCTATGCCAGGTTGCTGGGAAAAACCTTTCGCAACTAATCGTGCTTTGTGCTTATCAACTTCACCTCTCTCATTTAACTTTGTTTTAAAAACCCATTTGACACCTATTGAGTTTTTATCATGAGGTAGATCAACCAAATCCCAAGTTTTATTTCTTTCAATAGCATTGATTTCATTATTCATAGCATCTACCCATACTTTTTCCTTTATAGCCTCTTCAAAACAAGTAGGTTGGAATGAAAGAAATGCAAAATTTACAATATCATCAATATCATCTTGTGCATAAATATCGCTTAAGTTTCTTATCTTAGGATTATCAGAATCAGACTCAAAAGATCATGAACTGCTACTGCTGGATGAACTACTACTGGTTTTGTCTTGAACCTGTAATCTTGGAGTGCTTGTTGCAGGTGTCTGCAGTTCATCTAACAAAATAAAAGGATCAGGACAAGTATTGTTCTCCATTTCATTCCAAGACTTATCTTCCAGAAATTTCACATCTCAACTTACAACAAATTTCTTAATTATAGGATTAAACAATCTGTATGCCTTAGATTGATCACTATATCCTATAAAAATATACTTTTCACTCCTATCATCAAGCTTTTTTCTCAATTTTTCTGGAACATGAGCGAAAGAAATACAACCAAATACGCGAAAGTGTGAAACTGTTACCTTTTGTCCACTCCATGCTTCTTCAGGTACAAAATTTTGAACACTAGAAGTTGGCGATCTATTCAAAATATATACCGAACATGCAATTGCTTCAGCCCATAGATCTTTAGACAAATTTCGTGTTTTAAGCAAACTTCGAGCCATATTCATAATTGTTTGATTCTTTCTTTCTGCGACTCCATTCTGCTGTGGAGTATAGCTAGTTGTAGTTTGTTTTTTAATACCATGTTGTTTGCAAAAATCAATGAATTCGTTAGATTCATACTCACCTCCTTTATCAGACCTCAGAACTTTAATAAACTTGCCACTTTGTTTTTCAGCCTCGGCCTTGAACTCTTTAAACTTCAAAAATGTTTCTGATTTATATTTGATGAAATACACCCAAATTTTCCTGCTAAAATCGTCAATGAAAGTAAGAAAATAGAGACTGCCAGCAATTGATTTTTCTTGCATAGGACCGCATAAATATGTATGCACTAACTCTAGTTGTTCTTTGGCTCTATTAGAGGCTGAAGCAAAACTATCTCATTTATGTTTACTCATAATACAACTTGTACAGGAAGAGATATGATTGGACAGAGAAGGCAACCCTTTCACCATAGACTGACTTTGCAACAAACTCATACTTTTGATAGGTAAATGACCATATCGTAAATGCCACAAATTAGAGTTAGTTGGCGTTGAAACATTATGTGCATACAACTTCTCACTTTTTAACTGTAACTGGTACAATCTATTCTTTGTCATTGGAATATTTGCAACAAGAGACTTATGCTTATCAACAATCGTGCAAGTAGTGTTGTGAAAGCTAACATCATAACCATGTGCATCTAACTGACCAACACTCAACAAATTATGCTTGAAATTGGGTACATAATAAACATCATAAATATTCTTCACAACATTTTGTTTGGTTAAGACAGGTACAACACCTTTTCCTGAAGCTTTAACCTGACGATCATCACCCAAACCAATAGATGAATTGAAAGATGTATCAAGATGTGAAAACAAATCACTATGACCAGTCATATGATTACTACATCCACTGTCAACCAACCAAACACATTTATTAGGTGCTTGCACAGTTACTTGGCATGCCAAAAATAAAGCATCTGATGTTTCACATTCAGTGTTTGTAACATTGGCTTTGTTTTTATTCAGAACATACTGTAGTTTTCGACATTCAGACTTATAATGGCCATATTTTTTGCAGTAGTGACACTGAATTTTAGACTTATCTATCCACCTATGACCATGATCATTTTGAGACTTCTCTGAATTTGTTTTAGTTACCTGTGATCTATCATCAGACTGAGACTATCCTCTACCTTTACTTTTCCTGCCACGAAAACCTCTGCCTCTACCTCTATCCATTGACGCTTTAGATTTAAAAGCATGCTCTAAATCACTAACATCTAAATTAATTCTTGCTTCATGTGCCAACAAAGAACTAGTTAATTCTTCCACAGATAATTTTGTCAATTCTCTCGATTCAAAAACAGTAACGATCATATCAAATTTTTTTGGCAAACATCTAAGAACTTTTTCAACAATTCTTTGGTCATCAAGTTCTTAACCATTCATCCGAAGCTGATTTACAACACCCATAACTTTATTCATAAACTGATCAATGGTTTCTGAGTCAGTCATTTTAAGCGTTTCAAATTGGGTTCTAAGTGTCTGTAATCTTACCATTTTTACTTTATCATTTCCTTGATAAGCAGCCTTAAGTATATCCCAAATTGATTTAGCAGATTTAGCAGCAGTAATTTTAGGAAAGATAGCGTCATCTAATGAATTTAAAATGCAGGACTTTACTCTACCTTCTTTCTGGTTAATGTCATCAAATTGTCTTCTTTGGGCAGCAGTCATACCAGCAATTTCATTTGCGTTAGGTTCTTGGAACCCCAACTCTACTGATTCCCAACACCCTAAGCCTTGTAAACATTCTTGCATTTTAAGACTCCAAAAATCATAATTTTTTCCACTAAATAATGGTGTCAGAATGGAAAACTGACTTGTTGAAGCCATTTTTAAAAACAATTACTTTTAATAAACCAGTAGTCTTTTCCCTTAATTAGAAGCGAAAGAACAATAAGTCAAAACTGTCGCAAGAACTCTACCAAAAATTTCAGATTTTTGTTTTTAAAGAACCACACCAATTACATGACTGGTATTGCTAATGCTAATTGAAAACAGATTTAGACATGGAAGGCATTGCTGGAGAAAACACACTACCAAATGAATTTCGCTAATTTTGATCAAGATCTTCTGAAACGTTAAAATAACATAGGAGACAGGTTCGAACGCCAAATTTTCAATACCAAGACCACTCCACAGGTCCACTTTCGCCCAAGAACTTGCTACTAAAAGGTGTTTCAAAGTAGCAGCAAATATGAAGGCCGTCCTTCCTTCTCACCCACGTTGGCTCTGTCGTTTTCTTCACGCAGCAGCAAACAGGCGGTGGTACCAAACATGCTTCTCTATTTTTGCAGAAAACAAATCTCGTTTTCTACACGCAGTAGCAAACAGGCGGTGGTAGCAAACAGGATTCTCTGTTGTTGCAGAAAACAAATCTCCAGCCTTTGCCCAAGAAGAACCCCAAGGCTCCGATACCATGACAATTTCACAAAACAGGAGAAGCAGAGGACAGAACAAATTATTGGAGGAAAAAACCCGCCATGAAGAATTACCGATGTGAATTATTTATACAAACAATCTGACAGTTATTGAGGAACTGAAACAGAACTGAATGTAAACTACTTCTAAACTAATCTACATCGAAACTAATTCTTTAACACAAAACTCTTGTTTTTCTGAGCATGAAACAATCTTTTAAGACCATTGATTTGTGTATTATGCTATTTAGAGAAAGTTTTCTTATCTAATATATAGTCTCCCATATTTATTTTATCTCTGTACTAATGGTGTGTGAAGTTCATCAGTCACTTTTCTGGTATGGTGCGGTAATAGTGAAACTGCAAAGAATTTTATCGACGGGTTTGTATACTGCCATAGATCCAATTTATTAAGCCTTCAAAGGGATCAAAAACTTAGTTACAAACTTCATTAGTTTTGATCCTATTTTGATCCTATTGAAACAACCTAATACCTAATAAGTCCTTTGATCCTATTGAAACAACCTAATACCTAATAAATCCAACGTTGACATGGGTCTGTGCTTGTTTATATTGTAAAGATAGATAATTCATCATCTAACGTAACAAGGATGTTGAAGTAAGCATGAGTAAATCAGTATGCTAGTATATCCTTTCATTTGAACAAAATTTCTCGTGGCTATAGTCTCCTACTATGTAACAAAGACTCTTGTTGATTGGTTTTCAGGTGGAGGATTGACATGTAACTGCAGTAGTAACGAGCTTGCAGCTATTTAGTCAGCGGCCACACCAAGGATGTCTACCTGAGTTTGGCTTTCTAGGTTTAGGGTTTTATTGGCTCTTAATAAGTGTGACAGTGGTTTATTGTATTCGTCATTATTAGTCGATATTTCCTGTTGGTTGTAACGTGTGATAATTTGTGTTGGTATCCATCATAATGTTTTGGATGTTTGAGTAACTTGAGCTGTTTTAATATTTTCTTCAATAAATCAAGAGCCACCATTCATTCAAAGTGCAACATTTGTGTCACGGTTCACATATTTCGACTTCTCTCGACCACATTGCCCTCGCATTCAGAAAACAAACGAAAAACAACTTTGCGTTGTCACCTTATTGGAATTGGTCATTTTAATGATTTTATTTATTGGAATTGACCACTTTAATGATGGTTTAAATTGTTGAGATTTTATTTCTTATTTTTAATGAAATTTGGAGAAAATCTCATGTAGATGACAACAATAGGATTTGTTGCTACATTGGCTCCATCAGTTTCTGATGAGGAGTTAATGCAACGTATATTTGTTGTGAGAGAATTTATGAGTTTTTTTTCATTCACAGCTATAAAATGCAAGGCCGTAGAGGAAACTGTGCATAAGGAGGAATGTGTAATGAGGAAGGATGAGTAGACGAGAAACTCTGCTATTGTATTTTTTGTAGTTGATTAATGAGATTGCCAATGCCCTGTTAGGTGGACGTAGCCCAGATTAGTTGGGTGAACCACGTTAAATCTGTTGTTCTTTATGTGTGTTTGAATGTTGTGTGTGTGTCATTCGATTTATATTTTCGCTGTTGTATTTCTAAAAATTGGTATCGGAGCTTGAAGTTGGAGACAGAGCGACGTTGCTGGTAGCAAGCGTAAGAATGCTAGAGGAGCCGTGGGTCTGGTTCTGCGCTTCATTTTTTTTGCAGAGCCGTCAATTGTGAACGATGTGTCAGGCTGCGTTGAACAGTGGAGGAGTCTGCGTTTTGAGCCTGCTGCTGAGCAGAGCCGTCGTTGTATTTTGGTGAGCCTACAGCGTTAGATGTGGACAGAAAGCGGTTGCCGGCGGTGGAAGCGTTGAATGGTGAGCGTACAACGTTGAATTACTGCACAAAATGACAAGTATTGGAATTCCTTGAGATATATATATATATATATTAAATGCCGATTGAAAGGAAAAAGAAAAGTCTATTTATTTAAGTGCAGAAACGCTACCATTACAGACACTGTGAGTTAAATTCGATTTGAAATTTGGAGAAATCGAGCGTTGAACTTATAAATCAAGCGTTGAACTTATAAATGTTTTCATTAAGGTGCTGTTGCATTAAGTATTTGAAGGTGCTGTTCCCAGGAGCGTATTTTAATTCAAATTAATTGCCATTCATTTAAAATCGATTTTATTTTTTGCAAATTTAAAATCAATTGCAATGTTTAAGAAACAAAAACAAATCGATACATATAAAAAAAGGATTTGAATTTACATTGAATTGTAATAATTCAATGTCTATTTTTAAAAAAATCGATTTGAGGGGTGATTTTAAAGTTAAATCGATTTTGTTAAGAAGGGTGGCATTTTTTATTAATTTGAAAAGTTTATTTTATGCCATGATATTATAAGGTGAAGGGCATTTAGAAATTGATTTGAATATTAAATTTCCATTTTCACATGGTATTAAAGAAGGAAAGGCATTTTATAAAGGTGAAGGGTATATATATATATATTTAAGGGCATTTTTTATTAAAAAAGGCATTATTTATCAAAAAGTTGCAACTGGAGGTTGTTTTTTGTGACACAATATGGCAAAAACACAAAGTGCTCGGTTTGAGATTGAGAATTTCAATGGAAAAAACAACTTCGAGATCTGGAAAGTGAAGATGTATGATCTACTCATGCAACAAGGCGTGGCGAAGGCGCTGTTGGGAAAAGCCAAACAGCCTTACACCATGACAGATAATGAATGGATGGACTTGGATGAAAGAGCACTAAGCGGCATTCAACTGTGTTTGGTGGATGATGTTTTGTTTAACATCATGTCAGAGAAAACTGTTGCTGGTTTATGGTCAAAGCTTGAAAAGCTGTACATGACAAAATCCTTAACCAATAGGATTCTTCTGAAGTGATAGCTGTACAGCTTGCGCATGAAATAAGGTGCGATGATAACTGATCATCTGAATACCTTTAATACTCTCCTGGTGCAGTTAGAAAGTATAGAAGTAAAATTTGAATCAGAAGATAAAGCTGTAACTTTATTATGCTCGTTTCCCGAGTCATGGGATCATTTTGTTACTTCTATAAGTCTTAGTTCATCAGAAAACCTTGAATTTGATGATGTTGTTGGAGCTTTGTTGTCCGAAGAAACAAGGAAGAGGTCAAATTCAGAAACCTCCACATCAGAAGCAATGATGGTCAGAGGTCGTTCTAAATAAAGACGCTTCAGTAAGCACAACAACTCGCGTTCAAAATCAAAAGGGAAGAAGAGTAAGCTAAAGTGTTGGTTTTGTGGAAAATCAGGACATTTGAAGAAGGACTGTTGGAAGAGACAACAAACATCCAAAGGAGACTCTTCGACAGAGAAGAAAGAAGCAAACACGACAGATACAGGTTCGGCATCGATTTCAGGTATGAGTGATGACGTGTTATCAGTTAGTTTGTCTAATCATGATCAACATTGGATGTTAGATTCTGGTGCGTCAAATCACATGTGCATTCATAGAGAGTGGTTTAAAAATTATAAATCAATCAATGATGGAGTGGTTTATATGGGAAATGATGCCTCATGTAATGTTGTCGGAATTGGAAGCGTCCAGATTAAAATGCTTGATGGGACAAATAAAATTCTAACTGATGTAAGACATGTACCTGAACTAAGAAAAAACCTCATTTCACTAGGAGTACTAGACACTAATGGATATAAAACCTTTATTCAAGGTGGAGTAATGAAATTTTATAAAGGAATTTTACTAGTCATGAAAGCAAAGAAGGTTGGAAATCTTTATCAATTAGAAGGAAGAACAGAGTCAGATCATGCTTCTACAGTATTTGAAAACGACATTAATTCTATTCGTTTATGGCATCAAAGGTTGGGCCATATGAGCGAAAGAGGATTAAAAATTTTGTTTGATCGTAAGTTACTTCGTAGTTTAAAATCTTCTAAGTTATATTTCTGCAAACATTGTCTGTTTGGGAAACAAAGCAAGCAGAAGTTTAAAACTGGAAAACATACTAGTAAGGGAATTCTTGATTATATCCATTCTGATGTTTGGGGTCCATCTCCTACAACCTCATATGGAGGATCATCATATTTTGTATCTTTTATTGATGATTTCTCTAGAAAAGTGTGGGTATACATGTTAAATAAGAAGTCTGATGTGTTCACAGTTTTCAAACAGTTTAGAGCATTAGTTGAAAACATCACTGGAAGAACCATTAAATGTTTAAGAACTGACAATGGTGGTGAGTTCACTTCAAAGGAATTTGATAGTTATTGCAAGGATGCTGGGATCGAAAGACATAAAACCACTGTATATACTCCTCAACAAAACGGAGTTGTTGAACGCATGAACAAGACTCTTTTAGAGAGAGTAAGAAGTATGCTTAGTAACGCCAATTTGCAGAAGGAATTGTGGACAGAAGTAGTTTCTACAGCTTGTTACTTGGTAAATCGATCACCATCAACTGCGATAGGATGCAAAATTCCTCAAGAGGTATGGAAAGGTTATTCATGTGATTATTCTAAACTGAAATTTTTTGGTTGTGATGCATATGCTCTAGTTCCGAAACATCAGTGTTCTAAATTAGATCCTAAATCAAAAATATATATCTTTGTTGGATATGGTGATGGGACTAAGGGATATAGGTTGTGGGATCCTACTACTCACAAGATCATCATTAACAGAGATGTTAAATTTAATGAATCCTCACTTGAAAATCCAGATGTAGATGATAAATTGAAACAGGATAATGTACCTCAGCTTCAACACATTCAGTTTGAAACCAGTTCAAATACTGATGATAGTCTAGATGAGAAAGTTTCATATTCAGATCATGAACAAGTTTCAGATGTAGATCATGAACCTATTTCAGATGTTGATCATGAAGAAGTTCCTACAGATAATAATCAACAAATTGTGGAAGTACCAGAAACATCTTTAAGGAGGTCTACAAGAATCAGACGACTTCCTAAAAGGTATGATGATTATGTTACTTCAGTTGCTTTAACTGCTACTGATGATGAACCTTTGTGCTATCAGGAAGCTATAAAAGGTTCAAACAGTGGTAAGTGGAAAGAGGCTATGAAGGACGAGATGAAGGCATTAGCGAAGAATGCCACATGGGATCTGGTGGAACTTCCTAAAGACAGGAAAACTGTGGGATGTAAGTGGGTTTACAAATTGACGAAGGGTGTTGATGATACAGAAGACAGGTACAGAGCAAGGCTGGTCGCGAAAGGTTTTTCTTAGAAAGAAGGCGTTGACTTTCATGAAATTTTTTCATCAGTTGTGAAAATTGTTTCAATTCGGATTGTGTTAGCATTAGTTGCTTTACTTGATTTAGAATTACAACAACTAGATGTTAAAACTGCATTTTTACATGGAGATTTAGATGAGGAGATTTACATGGAACAACTGGAAGGGTTTGTTCAAAATCGCAACAGGAAATTTGTCTGTAGGCTCAAGAAGTCATTGTATGGTCTGAAGCAGTCTCCTCAACAGTGGTACAAGAAATTTGATTCTTTCATGATGAGTCAAAATTATATAAGAAGTGAATATTATCATTGTGTTTACTTTAAGAAATTAAGTAATGGCATGTTCATTATCTTAGTGTTGTATGTTGACGATATGGTTTTAGCAAGCAAAAGCATAACAGAGATCAACAGGTTAAAGGCTCATATGGCTAGGACGTTTGATATGAAAGATCTAGGAGCAGCAAGACATATTTTGGGCATGGAGATTTTCAGAGACAAGAGCAATGGTAAGCTGTGGCTATCACAACAGAAGTATGTTGAGAAGATACTGTCGAGGTTTGGTATGAACAATGTGAAGCCTGTTTCAGTCCCTTTTGCTTCCCATTTTAAGCTTTCTTCAAGTTTATGTCCTAACACTAATGAAGAAAAGGAATATATGTCTCAGATTCCATATGCAAATGTAGTAGGTTGTTTAATGTATGCGATGGTTTGTACTCGACCAGATATTTCACATGCAGTTGGGGTTGTCAGCAGGTATATGGAAAATCCAGGAAAAGAGCACTGGTCAGTCGTGAAATGGGTGCTTCGGTATCTAAGAGGCACAAGTGATTATTGTATCACTTATAACAGAAGCAGTGAATATGTTTGTGGATATGTTGATTCTGATTTTTCAAGTGATTTGGATAAGAGAAGGTCAACTTCAGGGTATGTATTTACGCTTGCAGGTGGAGCTATTAGCTGGATGTCAAAGCTATAGAACATTGTTGCTTTATCCACTACAGAAGCAGAATACATAGCTGCTTCGCATGCTTGCAAAGAAGTAGTTTGGTTGAAAGGTTTGTTTGGTGAGTTTGGTAGGTTGCAGGACAGCATCAAATTATTTTGTGATAGTCAAAGTGAAATTCACTTGGCTAAAAATCCTGCCTATCATAGTAAATCAAAGCATATACCTATCAAGTACCATTTTGTAAGACAGGTTATCACTGAAAGGGGAGTGTCTCTTGAAAAGGTGCATACAAAGGAAAACTGTGCAGGCATGTTCACGAAACCAGTTTTGTTAGAGAAGCTACGATGGTGTCTGGCTTCTCTTGGCTTGCAGAAAAGATAAAAATAATAATGAAACAGGGTATCAGGCTAATTGTTTTCAAGGTGGAGATTGTTGAGATTTTATTTCTTATTTTTAATTAAATCTGGAGAAAATCTCATGTAGATGACAACAATAGGATTTTTTGCTACATTCGCTCCATCAGTTTCTGATGAGGAGTTAATGCATCCTATATTTGTTGTGAGAGAATTTATGAGTTTGTTTTCATTCACAGCTATAAAATGCAAGCCCGTAGAGGAAAGTGTGCATAAGGAGGAATGTGTAGTGAGGAAGGCTGAGCAGATGAGAAACTCTGCTATTGTATTTTCTGCAGTTGATTAATGAGATTGTCGATGCCCTGTTAGGTGGACGTAGCCCAGATTGGTTGGGTGAACCACGTTAAATCTGCTGTTCTTTATGTGTGTTTGAATGCTGTGTGTGTGTGTCATTCGATTTATATTTTTTTTTTTTCTGAATAAGGCTACTTCTATATTGATACAAAATAGTGTTACATAGTGGCCGAAGCCTCGAGAATTCCAGCCCATTGATGCGGCATTCTCGCTTTGCTAACTGGACATTGATCATCACAAAAATTTGGAAGAGGATTCTGAAATATTTGTAGAACAGTTTGACTGTCTGTTCCTAACAAGTATTGGACTTCTATGACAGAAATTAGAACAGACCTGAAAAATAAGACCCCTGTGGAGTAGGCCTTAGAAGCCAGATTTTTACAATTCCGTATCATAATTAAACAAAAATGACTGTATAGACCTGTGACGAAATCTTGACCTGGACATGTAACAGAGTGGACGTATAATAGCATGTAATTCCCGCGTAGGGGAGACCATCCATAAACCAAAGGGAAACCCATGAGAGTAGTAGCAGAAAAAAACATTGACAAAGTGCTGAAGAAAGACACCTTCGAGTCGACGAAAACCAAAATGCAAGAGCGCGGTCCTGGAACCACATTACTGTTCAGTGGGAGGATCTTCCTCTACAATAAGACATCCGAATCTGTAGGGATCCTCGTCAGCAGGTGGTGGATCACCATGGCGCGCTTGGTCCTCATCAGGTGGGTCATTCGATTTATATTTCCGCTGCTGTATTTCTAACATAAATTGGAAGATACCAATATATTTTAGTAGTTGCCACCGCATTAATGGATGGAATTAAAATCACTAAGTTTCTTGCCTATCAAAATCATGTATTTTAATAATATTTCAATTAATTTTTTTATACTCAAATTAATTTATATATATATTGATTTATCATTATTTATGAAGATTAGATAGATTTAATTGAAAATAAAAATATTAAAACTTATTTTAAAATAATATTAATATAAGTGGTACACTTGTAAATATGTGTTCTAAAAATTGATTTTAATTCATTAATCTTCAATAATTGCAATTAGATAAAACTTCCAATATATTAACATGACTTTAAAATCATTTTTAAAAAAATTACCCCAGTAACAAAATACAACAATTTTTTTTACGTTTAATAATATTAATATAGTTTTCATTTCTTTAAAACTAAATAAAACCACAGATAATAATAGCTTAAAAAATATTAACATGGTTTTAATTTTGTGTCAATTAACAAAAAAAGAAAAAGAAAAAAAGATGATTATAATAATTTTATAATGATCTTATGTTATAATATATGACATATAACTTAAGTTTGATTATTTTGAGTTATAATATATAATATAAATTTATTTTTCAAGTTACTTCAATTTTAATTTTAGTATTAATATTTATTTAAATATAATAATAGCTAATATGAATAATAATATTAGCTATATTTTTATTATTAATTTTAATGTTAATTACTAATATTAATAATATTAATATTATTACTCACATTAAAATTATTACTCTAAATAATGTTAATATTAATAAATAATATTAACAAAATTTAATATGAACAAAAATATTAATAAATGATCGTATTAATTGAATTAGGAGAAATTTGTTAGTTATCACTATTTATCATGGAAATGATCATAGATGAATGACCTACCTAACGTAGTTGAATCCCCAAAAAATGATAGCTAATATAATGCACTATGAAAACCGTAAATATTTAAAATTGAGAGAGTGAAGGGAGCTCTACTAGAATGGTTTATGATGTACAATACTTGCTAAAGTTTTGCAAATGAGGTAGCAAGCTAACTGTGCTTGATTGTGTGGAAAACTCCACAGTGAAGCAGCTTGAGCGAGAGGTGATCTTGGTGGGTGAACTCTGAGGAAGTCCTGGTTACCAGGTTGAAGCCCCGAAATTGATGATTGATGCTCTATGATTCATTTCACTAGTTTCAATCTTACTTCCTCACCCGTGCGAGCATCACCCATTGCAATGAGTGCTAAGTAAACTATTCAAAAATCGTGAGAAATTAGTGAGTTATGACTATTTCTCATAGAAATGGTCATAAATGAATGACTTAATTAATGGAGCTGAATCCCCAAAAATAATATCAAGACCCTCAATATTTAAAATACAAAGAGTGAAGGGAACTCTAGTTGAATGGTTCATGATGCACAATGCTTTTAAGGTTTTGCAAATTGGGTAGCAAGCTAAGTGGGCTTGATTGTTGGGAAAACTCCACAGTCAAGTGTACTTAGCCACAAATATCTAAGATGGTTGACCTCCAAGGAAAACCTGGTTACTTGGTGCACACCCCTCAATATTTAAAATAATTTAAATATTTATTATTAATATTAATATTAATTAATATGAATACCAATAATAACATTACTTTTAATATTATTAATAATTATATTAAATATAGAAATTTTAATATTAATTTTTTTTTATTAACATTAATTTTAATATTAATAATTTTAATAATATCAATATTAATAATGAATACTAATATTATTTTCAATATTATTAATATTAATTTTAATACTAATTATTAATATTGCTAATCACATTAAAATTATTAATGTAGATAATATTAACATTAATATTAATAGATAATAGTAATAAATTTTAATATTAATTTAAATTATTAATAATAATTTTAATATTTGTTATTAATATTAATATTAATATTAATTAATATGAATATTAATATTACTTTTAATATTTTTTTTTTTTGACAATAACAGATATTTTTATTTAGGGCGGCAAACTAGCTGCCACATGCTCTTACATTACTGCGAAAACAGAGATAGATTCTCATGGATAGCTGTTTGGAAATGCTGTCATAGAAACCGGAAGACAGATCACCGAGAAAGGTTCGCTTCACTGTTTGGAATTGCTGTCAAAGAAGCCAGGAGACATGCAAGTGATCAGGTTCATAGGAATGTTTGCTTCGCCTACTTTGATAGGAGTATGACCCTCAAAGCTGAGTGAGGTGCTGTAAGGCAATGGGCGAAGCATCGCACAAGGACCAGAAGACTTCCCTAGGCAATTCATGTTTGTGACGACCTTCTTCGTGCAATACATAAAAGAAACGATGCCAATGATTGGTGGAGAGTAGTGATAGGGGGTGCAGCTGTTGTAAAGGAGATGCTCCAACGCAGGCCCCATTTTTTGCAGCGCACAGATATACAAGCTGAGATTGCAGCCTTTTGGAGCTGAGACACTTGGTAATGACGTAAATGGGTTTCAGATTTGAGAGCATAGTAAAGGTCAATACTGGAATAGAGATGGCATCTTGAAGGTCCTTTGTGGACGCTTGAAACAGAGGGAACCGACAGGAAACAGAGGCCATTGAAAGGAAGAATGACAGGAGATGAGAACAGGCCTGAGACCAGAGTATTAAAAGGATTGATACTACCATGAGTGAGATCCCGAAAAACATGGTACTGAGGAGTAGAATGATAGCCATAGGGTCGATTAGGATAGGAAGTCCGATCAGCAGGAACATTAAGGAATGGAACAAGAAGATTCAATCGAATTGACCACCAGAGATCTCTGTTTATAGAGCGAGCCAAGATTGGCCTCCGTATCAGCTTGAGAGTTGAGAATCCTTAATATGTGGAAGAAAGATATTTTACTGAACTTGGGCAATAAGAGGCGGATTTTTTTTATAATAGTGGCTAAGTGAACCTGATGGGGGGTCTTATGAGAGGTCAACGCCTGGATGATAAGTCTGGAATCTCCAAAGACAGAGAGAGAGAGGATATTTCTATTAATCGCCAGATTCAGTCCCTGCCATAGTGCGAGAGCCTCCGCTCTGTTATTGGATTCGATACCCAGACCCCAATGGAACCGCAATTCAGATGAACCTCCAAGACATAGAAGAACCCCACCACTGCCAGCAACCCCAGGGTTTCCTTTAGAGGCCCCATCGAAGAATAAACAGTGATCATCCAAGGCCGATCTCCACTTGATAAACTCCAGTTCCTCCAGCCTAATCTCCCAGTTGGCATGGGCAAGTGCAGGAGGAATGGACCTTTCCTTTAGATTCAGAACTATATCTTTAAGCCAGTGCTCCTCCTCTTCGTCTAGACTCATTTCATTCCTTGAGGAAGTATTGGCTTCCAAAGCCTCGCCCATCAAAGCTTTGATTTTAGAAATAACTCTGGTAGAATTGCAGCTTTCTCCTCTGAAAATTCTATTATTCCTCTCCAACCACAGCTTCCAGCAGATGAATTTAGGAATCCACATCCAGCTTGTTTTGAGAAGACTTTTTTTTTTAAGGAAAAAGGGAGATAAACTGGCCCAAGTTTGGAGCAGTGAAGGAATGTTGCCTGAGAGGTCAAGTTTAGCTGGACCTAACATCAGAACTCCCCTCCAGACTACCAGAGAAAAGGGGCAAAGCAACTGCAGATGATTGGTAGTTTCTTCATCAGACAAGCAAAGGGGGCACCTGGAAGGCCCTTCCATCCCTCATCTCCGCAAATTATCTCTGGTAAGAATGCTTTGGTGTGCTACAGTCCAACAGAAGAAGTCGATTTTGGGGAGTGAGGGGAAATCCCATATAAATTTCCATTGAGCTGGATCAGGAGGAGCATATGGAACATCCATCATTCTTTTATAACCTTCGGAAGCAGTGTAAGAGCCTGAAAGGGAGCCCCAGCCTCTTTTGTCCCTAGAAGTGGCCTTTGAGGGAGATTTGCCTTGTAGCAGATCTAACAGTAACGAAGCTTCCCCCTGCAACCTTAGGGGAACCTCCCCCAGATTCCAACTATCCCAGAGTCTACCGGGATCATCCTTCCAGTTAGAAATATCCCACAGAGTGCTCAAATTGCAGGATTGAAGCCAAGCTTTGATATTGGCAAGACCTTCCACATGAATCAAAGGATGATCACCCAGAATCGAGTCTCTCCAGATTTTGATTTTTCTCCCATTACCAGGGATCCAGTAGAGATAATGTCTGAATTGATCCATAGCAGAACTGCAAATATTGAAGATCGGAGATCCTTTTAAGGATCTTGGAGGCTTATCCAAGCATCTCAAACGTTGCCCTTGGAAATATTTCTTCCAAATGACTCTTTTACTCCAGCTAGAGTTTCCGGAGACTAAATTCCATAGGATCTTGGATCCCATTGCAAGGTTTTGAGCATCAAAGTTACGCAGTTGGAGGCCTCTTTCCTGAAGAGGTCTCTTGAGAGTCTCCCAATTCACTAAGTGGAGCCTTCTATCATTGTTGTTCCCACCTTCCCACATAAATCTTCTCAACAGACTGTCCATTTTACTGAGAAAGGTTTTGGGGGCAAGGAGAATGGAGTGTTGATATAGAGGCATACTTATAAGGACCGATTCCATAAGGATGACTTTCCCTGCATTATTCAGCCAAGAGGCTCCCCAAGCTTGGATTATGATCTTTAGCTTGTCGAGCAGAGGCAGCCAATGAGCAACTTTAGGCTTGGATTTGAAGATTGGGATCCCGAGATATTTAAATGACTCCCAATTTCGAATTCCATCCATTTCTAAGAGCCTTGCAATATCTGACAGCTCCTTGATCGAGCAGTTCCAGCCATAGATAGAGCATTTTCGATAGTTAATCTTGCTGCCAGAGAACAACCTGTAAATGTCTAGCTCCTTCTTGAAGGATCTGGCAGAGTTTATGCTGGCTCCTCTAAGCAGCAAGGTGTCATCGGCGAACTGGGCATGATTAATGTCTTTCACCTTGTGAGCCGTTCTGAGGCCAGGCAGGGTTTGAATCTGTTGGTTATGATCGAGTTGGAAACTCAGCACCGAGGCCTGAACAGCATAGAGAAGCGGAGACAAAGGACAGCCTTGTCTAAGGCCCCTGGAGGCTTGGAAGAAGTCAGTAGAATGACCATTGACCAGTGGCGCGATCCATGGCGAGGCAATACAGGCGTTCACCCAATTTATGAAGGCTTTTGAGAAGCCTAACTTCTTCATCACAATGGACAAAAAATCATGTCTCACCCTATCAAATGCGTTAGCCAGATTGAGCTTAATCACCATTCCTTTCTCATTTCTTTGGCAGCTAGAGTGAACTGCTTCTTGCACTAGCACAATGTTGTCCAATATCTTTCTTCCTTTTATGAAGCCGCCTTGATTTTCAGGGATGATGGCTGGAAAAATATTCTTAAGCCTGTTGGAAATTATTTTGGAGACCAGCTTGTAACTGGAATTGCACAAGGAAATGGGCCCAAATCTGCTGAAGTCGGAGGCTCCTTTCTCTTTTGGGATCAAGGCGAAAAAGGCCGAATTGATGCCACCGCCCAGCTTTACACAATTCTGGGACTTTCTGACCATTCTCAATAGATCTTTTTTTATTGTTGACCAGCAAGTCAATAGAAACCTGACAGAGAACCCATCAGGGCCTGGGGCTTTATCAGGCTCCATGCAATCCAGAACTTTCTTAAGCTCGTCCATACTGATCGGAGCAGTCAACATAGCATTATCCGATTCCTGAACGCACTTGGGGATTAAGGCAATCGGATAGGCATGAGGATCAATAGGGGGGTCTTCAGGAGCCGAATAAAGATCTTTGAAGAAGGAGTAAGCAGCTCTCTTAATGCCATTGAAATCCTTAACCACAGTGTTTTGGTAATGTATCTCAGAAACTGATTTGAAATTCTTTCGAGCTTCGGCTTGCTTATGAAAGAAGCTGGTGTTTTTATCTCCAGACTGTAACCATAGATTCCTAGACTTTTGTCTCCAGAATTCTTCCTCCTCCCTGCTAGTTCTATGAACCTCTTTTTGCAGATCTACTTCATTTTGGAGAAGACTTTGTGTTACAGGACTGTGCTCCATAGCTAATTGATGAGCAGCAAGACTATTAAAAGATTCTTTTCTTTTGGTAGAAGGGGTTTTCAATCTTTTAGCCCACTCCTTAAGACTTCTTTTCAGGCCCCTGATTTTCTCTTCCCACACAAAGAATGGAGAGCCCTGGACAGGCCTATTCCAAGCTTCAGAAACCACCTCTTGGAACCCTTCTTGGTGTATCCACAGAGGACTGAAACGAAAAGGGATCGGGCCCAGATTACCATCCAGGGAAAGCTCGAGGAGGATGGGCTTATGGTCAGAAGTTAAATTTGGCAGAATTTTAGAAGTGGCCATAAGACCGCATGTCAGGAAAGAAGAATGGACAAGGAATCTATCCAAACGGGTAGCAATGTGATTGGGGTCTAATCTTTTGTTGGACCAGGGGTATTTCCCTGAAGAAGGTTTAATATCCTCCAGATCCCAGCCCAGCATAATATCTTCAACCCATTCTCTGGCAGGGTCCCTGACAATGGAGCCTCCCTTTTTCTCTTCAATAGCAAGGGTGACATTCAGGTCACCTGCAATAATGATATTTCCTGGATTTTTCTCTAAAAGAAAGGAATGAAGCGAGTTCCAACAGATTTTTTTCTCGCTTGGCAATACTGGAGCATAAAGATTAAACATACTTACTTGTTGACCAGAATCTTTGTGGAGGAGCTGAGTGAAAAGCCAATGGGGGCTACTTTTTCTTGAATAAGATCATATATGGTGCTATTCCAAAAGGTGGCTATTCCACTAGAAGCGCCTCTAGCACTAACCGCTCTTCCATGACCTTTTTTCCAAAAAAATTTACTAGATTGGAGGAGAAGAAGATCCTCCAGCTTTGTCTCCTGGATGAGGAGGATTTCAGGCGAATATATTCTCACTATGTCTTTCAAGGCTTCCTCTTTCAACCTGCTACCTAAACCTCTACAATTCCAGGAGACGTATTTCATTATTTACTGATTTGGGGGCTTGTGGCTCCCTTTGGAGCCCTGTTACTCTTGCGCCCAGATCTGGTATTCATCATTCCTTTAAGGGTTTTTTCGGAACCTTGGAGGACATCTAGATAAGTTTTTTCCTCTCTTTGTTTCTTCTTGGATTTCCGACCCCTAGTCGTCTTGATAGGAGTGACTTGTGAATTGTCAGTTTCAGAATCTCTCTCTTCTGTTTCTCCCTCAGAATCGGAGGCGAGACTGATGTGCTCTTTTTTGCCTTCGTTTCTCCTCTGACCATCATCGACTGATGGAACAGTTGATTCGACTTCAGTTTCTTTCACTTGCTTCAACTTATTTTCTGTATCCTCTTGGGTCTCCATGACAACCACCTTTTCTCCTGAGGAGGAGCCATATTTAGAAGTAGCACTGGCGTTTGTATTGGTTTGTGGCTTCCCCAATGGCACGGAGTTGTTCTGCCCCGGAGGTTTTGGAACAGCCTTTCCCTTTTTAATTTCTTTCCATCCTTCTTCTTCAACCTTGTTCCCTGTTGGAGCTTTTGGGAAGTTTCGCTGGAAGTGTCCATGCTCATGACAGGTTCGGCATTTGAAAGGCAAATGCTCGTAGTCCAGCTTCTGGTAATGCTGCCATTCTCCAACAATAATTTTGACCGCTTCTGGCAGACCGGCTTCCAGATCGACTTCCACGCAGATTCTAGCGCAGGTATATTGGCCCTTGTGATCAGCTTTGTCAATGAAACAACCCAGCCTATTACCAATCTTCTGCAGGGATTGATAGCTCCAGCAATGAATCGGGAGGTTAGGGAGACGAACCCAGACCGACACCTCCTTAGGGACATCGACAGAGGGATCGAAATCGGGACTCCATTTGTTAAGATACAGTCCCTGATTTCCCATAAAATACGGCCCATTTCTGAACACCAGATCACGATCTTCTTTGGAGGTAAATTAAAAAATGAAATAGCCTCTTCCCACAGCATAACAAATCACGTTGTTTTTCAGCTGAGGTCTCCAGTTTCGCTGAATCCAATCATCTGTAGTTTTTGTGGAAGGCCAGCGGCCCATAAACTGCCCTACCAAACTTTTGTCAGCCAGAGCAAGTGCGATTTTGATTGATTGTTCCTCTAGAAGTGCAATCTCTGGTATTTCTTCGAGCTTTTTTATGAATTTCGACACTTCAGAGATCTGGCGTTTCTTCGCTTTCTGCGTTAATAGGCTATGGAATGCGTCTTCAGCAGTTGATGGTGGGGTGGGAGAGGACTCCCCACCCCCAGGACCACTCATGGCGGCGGCAAAGCTCGATGGGCTGCAGACCTAATCACAGTGCCACAGAGCAGAGCAGAGCGCGCGTGAACTTTTCATCCTATGTTTGTTACCAATCTTTAATATTATTAATAGTTATAAATATCAATTTTATTATTAACTAACAATTTCAATATTAACAATTGATATTGATATTGATATTGATATTGATATTGATTTTGATTTTATTTTTGTTATGAATATTAAAAGTACTTTAAATATTATTAATATTTTTAGATATTAATTTTAATGTTTTTAATTTGTCAATAAGGTATTTTTATTAACAATGGAGACGAATAATTAAATTATGGTGAGTTTGTGTGAGCGACATGCATCAACAACAAAATTCTGATAGATATTTCATGGCCATTACACAAAATGTTACAGGTGGACAGAAAAAAATGCCCCAAAGTGTTGTGTGATCTTAGTGTTACATTCAGGTAAGATGTTAAAGCAAAAAGGGCTGCGTAGAGGCTTCCTGTAGAAGACTTGGATGACCAAGTAGGTGCCGAGTGCTCTCAAGATATGAAAACAGAGTATTATCAAGCAGGGAGGCTACAACCAAGGACCGATAGAATACCAAAATATAGAAGTTGGAGTAGTTGCAGGTTACAGAAAATCCTCAGTAGAGTTGGCCTCCATGCCGATTGACCGCTCTGGAGTGCTTCCTTCAATGAAGGATTCCAAGTCTGGTTTTCTAGTGGTCGCAACCCCAACCTCTGTTTTGACATTCGGCGAGACATCTGTTGTATCCATCCTCTTTTTTAACAGTGGGAAGTGGGGAGACTCTTTGGTGATGAAGTGGCGATGGTGAACAATGACGACATACAAAGTGAACTTCTAGGTGCGATCGTCCAACTTCTTCTCCAAGATGTTAATTTTCTTCTGGTTGGATTGAATTGCAAGACCAGTCATAGTTTTGGTCTGCTAATGCAATTCGATTTCCCTGCAAAATAATTTTTCCCTGGCCCTCGTTACTCTAAGCTCAAGAATCCAATTGAGTTCCTCATCAACATCCTTTTTGATGACTCACTAGCGAACCAGCCTAGCTTGGTCCTCTAACTACGCCACCCTATGACGAGTTTCTGGATTGACCATAGTCTCATAGTTTAGATACGCCTGTTGTGCCACGGACTCTGCCCTTGTGCTGGGAGTAATGCTCGGGGAAGCCCAAAACAATGTGTTATTCCTCTTGCCACAGCACTAACCATGATTATTCCCCCTTCTAAGCTGAGGAGTTGGCATGAAGGGTAGACATGTTGGGATAGAAGCACATATTGCAGGGCAAGCATGGGTATTTTGGGCGATGGGTGCATGGGAGGGTGGAGGATAGACAAAGTACATAGGGGAGCATAGCATGAACACTAAGATCGAGTTCAAAGAAATGAGAGAGGGTTGGGTATTCATAGTCGAGGGAGGAAGGTATCAGATGAGAAGATACTAGGTGGGCAGTTATGAACATTCGAGTCAGATGATGGGGGTAGTTAGAACTGAGGGTGCTGGTAGAAAAGGATAGGTCATTTCGGCGGCTCAATATAACGTGCCTGGTACTTCCTCTATTGTGATCATATGAAATTGAGGTTCGTATCATGTTTGAAGTCACGAGGTGGAGTATTTTGCATCTAGATCCCAACATGCCTGTTCAAATGATCTTGCTTCATAAATATGGTGCACACAACATTGAGTGTCCCATGGCTTAGCTCATCCCATCTTGTCAAGAGAAGCCTATTGGAGTCCTCCACCCCAACATTGGTTAGATTTTCAGCCAGTTGGTTGCTAGATCATCTTATTTCTTGGAAGCTGATGCACCTAGATTGATGAATGTGTGTCTGAATCCAATTGAGAATTTTACTTAGTCTCCAGTAGTCTGACACCTGCATATTTGTTCTCCCATGTTGTATTATCCTGAAAAATTGGGTAGCGATGATCGAGTCTCCTTCCACGAGAAGAGGCCATAAATTCCTGATATGAGTGATATCGATTCCATGTTCTAGTGCCTGGAGTTCGGTCGTGTTGTTGGTTAAATGGAAAACAATTCTAGTGTAGACCCAAATAATTTTCCCTCTGGAATTCCTGAAGACACCTCTAAATCCTACCATTCCAAGGTTGCCTTTTGCAGCCCCATCATAATTTAGCTTCAGTGTACGAGAATTTATGGGGAGCAAATATCGATCAATGAAATGTTTGGAGGTGATCTGGGATATTAGGGCAATGGAAGAGAAGGGGATGTCCAACAATGAAAGGATACATAGATCTTCTTGGGTTATAAGGTTGGTAGGAGCCTCCATTTTTGATGTGGTGATCGATTCTCTAATCATTTGCTTGATTGAGGAGATGGCTCTTTCTTCATGGTTGATAATTCCACGAAATGTTCTTGTGTTCATGTCCTTCCATAGGGACCAGCAAATCATCCCCGAGATGAGATTCCAAGCCTGTTAATTGTAGGTTTTTTGGAGATGGTAGAGTGCCAGAGCTCGATGGTATTGAGAATGGATGCAGGGTCTCTATTAGTGGCATTGAAGACTTAAATAACCCAATTCAAAATATTTTTGGTATTTCAGCATTCATTTAATAAATAGTTATTGGTTTCCTCTTTGATAGCACAGAGAATGCACCTGGAGGGGATGATAAAACCCTTATTTATTAACCTATCCAAGGTTTCGATATTCCTACACATTGTGAGCCATAGGAAGATGGAAATTTTGGGCCATTCCTTTCTCTCCCAAAGAATCTTCCATTTCTTCTTGAGAGGTGTGGAGGTAGGGGATTCCAAGTAGCCATAGGCTTCTTTGATATAGAATTTTCTAGCCAAATTATTCACCCATATGAGCTTATCCTCCTCCTTGTTTGTTCTACTGTGTCTGTGCCCTAGTTCTTTAGAGAATTTTTGCCATGCTTCATGGTTGATATTGTCATCCCACTTTTCTTTAGTAAGTTAGACCCTCCAGCCATGATTTTTGTTGTTAGGCTTCCAATAGTGATTAACCTACATTTTTTTGTTTTCCAAATATGCCTTAATCTCGTTGAATTGTATGTGGTCATTTTTGAGAACTATTTCCAGTCATATTCCTAGAAAAGGGCTTTATTTCCCATACCAATTTCCTAGAAACAATGGTTTTGAATAACATCTCTGTTGCCCCGGGCCTAGTTCCAAATAAAGGATCCTTCGAAAGTGCCAATAAGCCTAATAAGATGATCGTAATGGTGTGAGGGGGAATTTTTACCTTCCATAAGTTACTCCATGGGGATTGAGGGTTGGTAATCCATCTCCACCAGGTTTTTTCACTTGATACCTTGCCCAAGATTTCTGGGTCTCTGAGTCCTAGAACACCTTCCTGTTTGGGTTTGTAGGCTTTGTTCCAAGAAACTAACACCAATTTTCCTTTATTATCATTGCATATCCATAGGAAATTCCTTTGTATACTTATGAAATGGTGGGAGATGGATTTGGGGGAAGCCAGGCCCGAATAGAGGTAGTGAGGAATGGCTTGCACCACATATGGAACCAGAACCAAACGGATAGCTAGGTTTAATGATCTGAAGGTCCAATAGCTAGCAGTTTTTGTAACTTAAAAGTATGGCTAACACAATTAAATTTGGCTAGAGGCTTGTCGATGTGGGGAATCCCAAATATTTGGAGTGTAATTTGCAGATCTTGAAGTCTAAAGACCTCACAATGTTTATTTGGATGATCCAATTTGTATTCAGAAAAAACAATTTGGATTTCTCCACATTGATATAGGTCCTATAGGTGTTGGAAAATTTATTTAAGATGGCTTTAAAATCGAGGGCTTCTTTGAGGGTGGGAGATCCCATGAGAAGGGTGTCATACAAAAATTTCTGATGGGTGGACATGGGTATGGATATGTAAAGCTTGATTCAAAAGATAATACCTTGAAAGGAAGCCAAATTTATGCATCGGTTGAGAACATTTTCCATGATAACGAAGAGAAAGGGGGATATTGGATCTCCCTCTGTAATGGCATGGGAAGGACTGGAAATTTGGGAGGGGTATCCATTGACAAGAATAGAGAAGAATGCTTCAGAGACTAGATTCATGATCCATTTGATGCAATTTTAATTAAATCAAAAATATTCCAAGACTTTCCTCATGTACTCCCAGTTGATTTTTTCAGAATCCTTGGACATATCCAGTTGAATTAGCATACCTAGTTTTATTTCTTCTTTGAGGGAGAAAATTATTTCTTGTGAGAGGATAATGTTGTCAAGGATTTATCTTCCTCCAACATATCTTGATTATTGTTGTGAGATGAGGAGGAGCATAATAGTCTTGATCCTGTTTGCTAGGACTTTGGAGATGATCTTCTAGATGATGTTGCAGAGAGTTATAGGTGTAAAGTTGTCGGGGGAATCAAAATTCTCTGATTTTGGTATTAAGGTGAGGAAGGTGGCACTCATATATTTGAAGACCGATTTTTGAATGCAAGATTCCTTGACTAGAGAATAAACGTCCTCCATGAACGGAGGCCAACAAACCTTGAAGAAGTCTGCAGTAAAGCAATCCGGGCCTGACACCTTCTCGTTGGGCATGAACATAAACACATCTTCAACCTCGTGCATAGATAACTTCATCAACGTCACTTGGTTATGTTTATGATTTTGGATTGTTAGGATGTTCCTTGTTATTTTTCTGATTGCATTAGACCTGTCTTGACTAGTATCTGGGGGGAGCGTACCAAATTATTGGCTAAATTCTTCTTCCATATCATCATGATTATGGATGAATCCACCTCCATTGGTATTTAGGCTTAGAATTATGTTGTGTCTCCTATTTTGGATAATGGATTGATGGAATAACTTTGAGTTCCTCTCCCCACATTTCACCCAATTGATGCGAGACTTTTGTTGCCACAGGTTTTTCTCTTGAGCATCCCTTTCCTCCCAACTATGTTGGAGTTGAATTTCTTCTTGTTTTCTTTGTTCATTTAGGCATTTTTCTATGATTTTTTGTCGGAGGGCTTCTTGTCTTATTTTTAGCTTTATTTTATCCAAAGTTATGTTGCCAAATGTTTCCTTGTTCCAAATCCTGAACTCCACTTTTATGAATTTCAGTTTTTACTGAAAGTTGTACATTTTATTCCCTTGATTGGGCTCGGGGGTGTGCCACCATTATTTCATCTCGTCCATGAATTCTGGATGGTCAAGAAAAAATTCATCAATTATGAAAGGTTTTGTTTTGGTCCCAACAACTATGTGGATGGTTAGAGATATGGGCCCGTGATCTGAGCCCACATGAGGTAGTAATTGGGCTTTAGTTTCTGAGGAGGTGAGGCAGATTTCCTCTGATAGGAGAAAACGATCCAACTTTGAAGAAATCTGTTTGTCTCCTATGCACTTATTATTCCAGTTGAATTTTCAATTTTTGGTTGGGATGTCTATTTTCTTGAGATCATTGATGGTGGATTGTAAATCCATTAAGTCTCTTTCGAGCTTTCTAATGCTCCCCTTCTTCTCTACCAAGTTGACTACCATGTTGAAGTTCCTTGTAATTATTTGGTAGTTGTATTGGAAGGAGTTTAGAGTCCCACTTAGACTATTCAATATGTGGATTCTATCTGCCACACTGTGTAGTGCATAGATGTTTGTGACATAGATGATGTTATATGTGCCTATGATTTTTAGAGCTGTTGTTAAGGCATGTTTAGTGGAAACCGATTTTATAAGGTCAAAAACCGAGCTTTTCCAAAGGGTTGTTATTCCCCCTATAGTCCCATTGGCAGAGGTTGCAATGTGATGGTGGTTTTTACAGAAATTGTTTTGTATCATGTTTCTCCTATCCAAGTCAATATTGGTTCTTTGAAGCAACATAATATCTAGCGTGTTAGTAGCAAGTCCATTTCTCAAGATCATTTTATTTCCAGGGCTATTGAGTCCTCTAATATTCCATGTGGTGCAAATCATTGAAGAATCTTAAAAGGTATATTTAGAGCTCTTACCTTTCCTTCGTTTAAGAGGTAGGCACCCAGCACTTGGAGGAATTGACTGGTGGCTTTTAGTCCTATTTTTTGGTTTTATGTAACACCCCTAGTTTATGTGGTTGAATTTTAAAAACCAGACATTTGAAATTTAGTCCTAAGGGGAGTGGACCCCAAAGGATAAGTAATTTGTGGATGTAGTTAGATATTTAAATTGAGAAAATGAATAAAATAATTTGGTGCAGATTGACTAAAATGAGAATTATGAGATCACTTGCTAAATTCATGAGGATAGATAAAGGAAAATACTTTCCCCACAATCTTTCAAAAATCCTTGAAAGAAATTATTTCTAAATTAGATTTTTGAGGAAAAATCTAAATTCCCCAATGATGAGGAAAGTAGTTGGGAAGAGGTAAAAAGTTGGAAAACCTAGGAAAAGCATAAAGCAGCTTTAAAAGTCCCTAAATAGGGAAGCCTAGGAAAACAGGAAGAAAAGAATCCTGGTATTCTGGACACAGAATTAGAAACAGGCTATGGGGAGCAACAACTTAAATAAGCTATTCCTGAACAGATTAGAGGTTGATCTGTTCTAGGAGGGATCTCAGTTCGGGGGTGAATTCTGGAGATAAACGAATTCTAAGGTTGGGTGGATTGGTCATCTGATTAAGTGGTATACACAGTTCATTTACATTGTTCTATTATAAGGTGTAGGCATAAATTTTATGTTGTAGTGAATGGGTGATTATATTTCATACATTTAACAGAAATATAAGAAGAATTTAGTCTTCAAATTTCTGTATAGTTGTAGAAATCACATCTATGGGAAGGAATTCATCAAAATCTCTAAACCATAACTGGTTTAAGTCTGAGAATACATATTTCTCAAAGATGATTTAAAGTTTAAATTTAATCTGCTTCTGCATTATGAACTAAATTCAAATTATAGATGAAGGAATTCTAGTACCCTTACATGCATTATAGAGGAATGAAACTAGACAGAAAGTATATTTAATTGAATTTAGCAATGAATCAAATAGGCAGAAACAAAGAGTATACAATTGGTACAAATATCATGATTCAATAGTTACAGTATATTACATTCTGTAAACTGGAAAAACCTGAAGTATGTTACAGATATACCTCTATGTTTAGCAGCAGAGTTAAACTAATTCCAAATTTAAAAACAGGGGTATAATTAGTACATTACACAGTTATCTATACTAAAATTAAAGGCTTATGATACATAGGCCCTAACAATACTGATTAACATGGCATGTTAGACATGAGAAACAACTATAGTTACACAAACTTTATAAAAAAAAAAATTAAATACAAGGTCTAACGAGATGAGTACCAAAACTTTACAAACTCATTGCCATCATAGTATTCTAGAAATCTGTAGTTACACCAGTACTAAAAAGGAATGAACGAAGTATTGCAGAAAGGGGTTGAGTAGTAACTAAAATCTTAAATTGAAAAGACAACTTGTTACTAAAAAAATTAATTATGTACGGGAGATTTCAATTGCGAAATGAGAGAGAGAGTTCCCATTTATCATCTCGAAATATATATATAATTTCTAGGTATTTCAAAATCATGTAGCAAATGAAAAGAGTTCTTTCTTGACACATGTACTACGTGAAATTTACCAGCAGGATTAAAATAAACTCCCATAGTTGACAGTATATAGAAAACAAAATATTTCAAATCGGAAAGACCATGAACCGGTGAAAATAATTGCTCATATACAGAAGGTTCAACATGGGAGATAAATTATATGAAAAAATATTAGTGAAAATTATGTCGTCCTGAAATGGGAAAATTAACCCCAAGTCAAGATATACAATGTCCAGTGTAAACAATAAACAAAAATATGAAAACAATGGAATGACTCTCCTTGGAATCAACGATATCATCCATGAGCTGATCTAAATTAAACGTTAAACAAGTCGTTGTATAAGCAATGAGTTTACACACAGCCGAAGCGCTTATAAGTACTGACCTGTGTCAGAGAGCAAGGTGTTACAACTCTTCAACGAAAAAGGCAAGGAGCTCTTGAGAAGTACTCATACGAAGAATTACCTATAAAAGAATACCATTATGTGCACGATATTAGGGACGGTATACACAGATAAGGAAATTGTGGAAGTTAAAAAATAACAAATAAATGATTTAATAAATTATTACCTCAGAACTGAATGACTCTGATAGTATTAATCTGAGTTAAAAACATCGAAGAGAAACCAAAATAGATTAGAGGAATTGGCATTATAACTGAAACGCATGGAAGGAGTTTTATGAACGGAAAATTCTCTATACATAGAAGAGAAATTGGACCTAGAAAAAAAAATTCCCCAATCTCTGAGAAGAGTTCATTGTTAACGTCCTTAGTCGTCACATAAATCATTTGGGAATTGAAGATTTCTGAGGATGAAAACCCCTCATCTTGTATTGGTAAGACTTCACATATCCATACTTGCCATACACAAGATGAGGCGATAATTAGTATTAGTCAATAGGCTTGGAGAAACTAGAACTTAAATTTATGAAATGGACCGAAAGTCGTATAGGAAATAAAACAATTATAAAATTGTATGACTATATCACAAACTTGGTAATAGGTCAATAAATTAGAGGGAAAGTAAGAGATAAACATCCAGAAAAAAACCTCACAGAATGAATGCCAAGAATATAAAGTCCATTCGGACTCTCGTTCTGAATTTTCTAATACAGAGAAAGGTATTGGTAAAGTCCTGAAGCTAATAGTATGCAAATAAAACCATAGCAATAAAACATGTATTGCATTTCTCTAATATGAAGACCAAAACATGGGAGAACGTAAGTTACCTTTGCGTGTTGCCAAGAGAGGCGACAAAGGCCGGTGTATTGCACAAGTAACTGTCAGAAATCGAGCAGAAACACCAAAGTGATAACAACAAAGAACGAGTGAAGGAAGGGAAGTGTGAATAAGAGAAGCGAACCAGGGTTTACAATTCAACCCTTATAGAAATCATAGACGAGAACCCTAATAAAATATAGCCATACAAGTGGCACAAATCAGTAGACTCTCACCGAGATCGACAATGATCTAGATGATTTGAGGTTAGTAGAAATGCAATGAAATCCAAACGTACAAGTACCATGAGAAATTTAATGTGCATACAGAACAGTAACCAAATAACGCTATAAAATATATTTTCACTCAGAGTTAGCGGATACGAACGAATGCATGAACCAAATTTCAATTGTACGATAAGAAGGGGTAGTAAAAGTGATGGGATACAAAACCATCAAACCATTACATGATAAAGTAATGAGATGTACTCCATATCAAATAAGCAAGGGAACGATAAAGTCGTATGTACTGACACTGTGACAAGGAAGGCCAAAGCCTATATAAAGAACCATATATGATTCGTTGGATAAGTGCCATATGGCCACGAATACGAATCATAGAATGGGAACATATATAATTAAATTACATTAAACAAAATCCCCAATTGAATGAAGATTCGTCATCTTATATATATAAGGTGAATTCGATATAGGGGAGACATTATAAGTATACATAAGTGGTGTATTATGTCTTGTGGATTCTACATGTGATGGAGTTTATATTATTTATATGTTGGGGATTATATGTATATACGATATATATATATATATATATATATATATATATATATATATATATATAGATAGATAGATAGATAGATAGATAGATAGATAGATATGGAATCGAAGTAAAGATTTAAGGATATGAATCATAACACTTAATGTAACAAAAAGGCTTATACCTAAACTTTTATATGTTTTACACTTGGAAAATCTATATTCAATGGGAATAGATTAAACATACACTTTCTGTCTAATAAAAGTATATGAAATTAAGTTTAAAAGGTAGTTTTGAATCCCTATGTATTAGTTAAATAGACAGAATTGAGTCTCATCAATCCTCATGAAGATTGTAAAATGGGAGGAGAGCTTAGTCTTAGAAAGACAACCTTCACGAAAAAAAGTTAAAGTTTTGGGCTTGTGTCGGAGTTGAGGGATATTACAAATGGTATCAGAGCTCATGTTATACAAAACTGGGTTGTTTTTGTGTGTGCTCACTGTTGATTAGGTACGCTGTATAAATTAATTACTGTTGAATTTTTTTATTTTTTTTCTGACCTATGTTGTTTAGTGTACAGTGGTGCTGGAATGGTAGAAGGTGAGGAAATTTATGTCGATGTATGTGATGAAGATAATACAGCAGATCCCAACGCTCCGGTGATGGCTATGTTGCGTAGTTTGCAACGCGAAATGGCTGAACTAAGAAGCTAGAATGACAGATTGTCATTAGCCAGTGAGGAGCAAGAAAAGCTCATCAGAGAACTAACTTCGCGGAATAGCCAAGAAGGTGAGTGTTCCAGAAAAATGAAGAATGATGAGTCTGAGGATGATGATGCTGTTAGGCATCAGTATAAATAGAAAAATTAATTACAAGGGGATTTCGAAAGATCAAAATTCCTTCCTATGATGGGGAGAAGGAGGAAGATGCGGAAGCTTGGTTGCTGAACATGATTAAGTATTTCTAGGTCTATGAGTATGAAAGAAATCTGAAGGCCATATTAGCTTTTTACCAACCACAAGTTAAGGCTACCTTGTGGTGGGAGGAGACGAAGATGGTTCATGCTATTGATGAAAAGAGAGTTACTTGGAAGGATTTCCAGGTTAAGTTCAAAAATCGCTACTTAAATGAACATTACTATGATGATAAAGAAAAGGAATTTCATGAGCTTAGACTGGGACAACTTAATATTGATGAGTTTGTCACTAAGTTTACAAATCTGTTCAGATATGTACCTTAAATTAGGGAAGAGAAGGCAAAGGTGCAAAGGGTTTTGAACTCTTTGCCTGCTGCGTACAAGGAGAAAATCGAGTTTGATAACCCAAAAACTATGGACGAGGTAGTGAGGAAAGCTATATTATGTTACCAACAGTTCAAAGGCAAAACTGAACATGGAAAGAGCTGGGTAAACAAGAGTGAATTCAAAGGGAAGAAACATAAACTAGCTTATTTGAAGAATTTTGGCAAGGATCATCAGCGAAAGAAATTTAATAAACCCAAGGAAAGTAAAATTGCTCAGTCCCAAGTGGCTTCAAAACAAATAGATGGAGACAATAAGAAAGAGGGCACATTTAAAATGAGGGAACCTTTTAAATGTTGGGGATGTGGAGAATCCCATCTGTTGAGGGATTGTCCCCACTGAAACATTCAGATGATTATGAGAGATCGAGAAGCTACCACAGTAAATGACATAGCCAGAAATATACCCACTATTAGTGCAGCCTTGGAGAATCGACAAGCAGAACATCAAGCTACCATGGTTGAAATGGGGGGTAAGATTTCTGACCAATCTGTTACAGTGTTGATTGATTCGAGTGCTTCTTTGAGTTACATTAGTCCAAAAATTGTAGAAAAATGTAAACTCAAAACTGAAAAATTTTAGCAGTCTTGGCTGGTCCAGTTAGCCACTGGAACTAAGAGTAAAGTAACTCATAGGCTACCTCAAGTATCAATCAAATTAAATTATTTTCAAATAGAGGTAAACTTAAACATTTTTCCATTAGGTTCATATGACCTGCTGATAGGGATGGATTGGCTGGAAAAGAAGAAGGCCATGATGAACTGTTGGGATAAGACCCTGCATTGTGTAGATGAAAAAGGGAAACCTTTTATCCTCAGAGGAACACCAAAACCTATTTTTGTAAGACAAATATCCGTGTTGCAATTAAAAAGAACAGCTAGGAAAGGATACCAAGTTTATGTAGTAAATGTGGAAGAAATAAAACAGAAAACTGAAGAAAATCTGCTAGATGCTTTGCCAGTAGTGAGGGAGTTTAAAGAAATTTTTCAAATGAAATCCCTCATCTTCACCCCAAAAGAGAGATTGACTTTTCAATCGATTTGGTGCTGAGAGCTACACCTGTTTCCCGAGCCCCTTATCGAATGAGTCCCCCTGAACTCATGGAACTGAAAATGCAACTGCAAGAATTGTTAGATAAAGTTTATATCAGACCGAGTGTGTCTCCTTAGGGAGCACCGGTGCTGTTTGTGAAAAAGAAATATGGAACCTTTAGGATGTGCATTGATTATCATCAACTGAATAAGTTGACCATTAAAAACAGATACCCCTTGCCCAGAATCGATGATCTTTTTGACCAAGTGAGAGGGGCTTCAGTTTTTTCGAAGATTGACTTAAGGAATGGTTACCACCAGTTCAGAATTAAAGAAGAAGACATCATCAAAACAACCTTTCGAACTAGGTATGGTCACTATGAATTTCTAGTCCTACCTTTCGGTTTGAAAAATGCCCCTGCCACCTTGATGTGCTTAATGAATAGTGTGTTAAATAAGTATTTGGATAATTTTGTGCTTGTGTTCATAGATGATATTTTATTTTATTCAAAAATTGAGGAGGAACACAAAGTGCAGTTAGGATGGTATTGCAAACTCTGAAAGAAAATCAGTTATATGCCAAGTTCAGCAAATGTGAATTTTATAAAGACAAGATTCAATACTTGGGACATATTATTTCTGAACAAGGGTTGGCTGTTGACCCTGAAAAGATAAAGGCTATTAAATAATGGCCTGTGCCAACTAATGTTTCAGTAGTGATATCATTCATGGGGATTGCAGGTTATTATCGTAGATTTGTGGAGAGATTTTCTGTCATAGCATACCCCATAACCTCACTTCAAAGGAAGGGCGTTAAATTTGAGTGGACTGAAAAGTGCCAAAACAATTTTGAACAATTAAAGCTGAAAATCACTACAACCCCTATCTTGAAAATGGCAGATCCTCATAAGGAATTTGTAGTATGTACAGATGCCTGTAGAGAGGGGTTGGGAGGAGTCCTTTTGCAAGAAAATTCAGTTATTTCATATGAATCTAGGAAACTGAAGATACATGAACAGAACTATAGTGCCTATGATTTGGAGTTAGCTATTGTTATTCATGCCTTGAAGATGTGGCGACACTATCTCCTTGGAAAAAAATTTACATTGATGACTGATCATATTAGTCTCAAATATTTCTTTTCCCAAACTGATTTGAATGCTAGACAAGCTAGATGGCTGTCTTTTCTGAGTGAATTTGATATGGAAATAAAACATATCAGAGGAAAAGAAAATAAAATTGTTGATGCCTTAAGTAGAAATGCTTTTAAAAATATAAATAGCATTGGAAGTAGTGCCCAATTTGATTTAGAAGATTTAGTGAAAAAGGCAGCAGACCAGGATCCAAATTATGAAACACTACAAGTGAAAATACTAAAGAAGGAGATGGTTGATTTCACTCAAAACCAGAAAGGGCTGATCTGTTATAAAAAAAGATTATATATTCCAAATGTAGAGTCCTTTAAAAGAGAGATTTTAGATGAGTATCACAAAAAGCCATATGCAGGGCATCATGGATATCAGAAAATGTTAACAGCTTTGAAAAAGAAGTTGTTTTGGCTAGGAATGAAAAGAGATGTAGCAGAATATTTAGCTAGATGCATGGAATTTCAACTAGTTAAAGTTGAACATCAGCATCCTGCTGGTCTTTTAAACCCTTTGCCGATTGCGGAATGGAAATGGGACACAGTTTCCATGGATTTCATAACAGGATTACCCAAAACCAAATACCAACATGATTTAGTGATGGTAGTAGTAGAAACTTTAACAAAAGCTGCACACTTCATACCAGTGAAATCTACTTTCGGGACAACCCAAGTAGCGAATGTGTTCCCGAAGGAGGTATTAAGGCTCCATGGGGTCCCAAAGGTGATTGTTTCAGACAAAGATGCTAAGTTCACAATAGCTTTTTGGAAAGGTCTATTTGGAGGTATGGGTACTGAGTTGAATTTTAGTACTGCTTATCACCCTCAGACTGACGGTTAGACAAAGAGAACTAACCATATTTTGAAGGATATGCTGAGAATGTATGTGATGGATCAACCATCACAGTGGGAAGACTACTTGCATTTAGCTGAATTTGCCTATAATAACAGCTATTAATCCTCCATCAAAATGATTCCGTTTGAGGCACTCTATGGGAGGAAGTGTTGTACTCCTTTGAGCTGGAGCCAGCCAGAGGATAAGCTAATGTTGGGACCAGACGCTTTACAAGAGATTGAAATAATTGTTAAACAAATAAAAATAAACATCAAGATAGCACAAGATCATCAAAAAAACTATGCTGATAATAAAAGGATACATCGAGAATTCAAAGTGGGGGAGCATGTGTACTTGCATATTAAACCCAAAAAGAGCACACTGTATGCTGAAAGTTGTGAAAAACTAGCTCCTAGATATTGTGGTCCTTTTGAAGTATTAGAAAGGGTGGGACCAGTGGCTTACAAGCTGGCCTTACCACAACATGTTAGAGTTCATGATGTGTTTCATGTGTCATTATTAAAACGATATGTACATTATGCTTCTCACATATTTGATTGGAATGTGGTGCAGGTGGAACCAGAAGGGGACTTCCTTCCAGAACCGCTTCAAATATAGGAGCGGGAAGAAATTGAATTGAGGAATCAGACGGTAGCAAGAGTAAAGGTGCAGTGGAAGCAATTTACTGCTAAAGAAGCTACCTGGGAAATAGAAGTGGAAATGCTGGAAAGATATCCATTTTTATTTGAAAAGTGAACTCTAGTAGTTAAATACCAACACTGAGGATGGTTTTTGCTTTCAGAGGGGGAATATATAACACCCCTAGTTTATGTGGTTGAATTTTAAAAAATAGACATTTGAACTTTAATCCTAAGGAGAGTGGACCCCAAAGGATAAGTAATTTGTGGATGTAATTAAATATTTAAATTGAGAAAATGAATAAAATAATTTGGTGCAGATTGACCAAAATGAGAATTATGAGATCGCTTGCTAAATTGATGAGGATGGATAAAGGCAAATACTTTCCCCTCAATCTTTCAAAAATCCTTGAAAGAAATTATCTCTAAATTAGATTTTTGAGGAAAAATATAAATTCCCCAATGATGAGGAAAGTAGTTGGGAAGAGGTAAAAAGCTAGAAAAGCTGGGAAAAGCAGAAAGTAGCTTTAAAGGCCCCTAAATAGGGAAGCCTAGGCAAATAGGAAGAAAAGCATTCTGATATTCTGGATGCAGAATTAGAAACAGGCTTTGGGGAGAAACAACTTAAATAAGCTATTCCTGAATAGATTAGAGGTTGATCTGTTCTAGGAGGGATCTCATCTCGGGGGTGAATTCTGGAGATAAACGAATTCTAAGGTTGGGTGGATTGGTCATCTGATTAAGTGGTATGAACAGTTCATTTACATTGTTCTATTATAAGGTGTAGGTATAAATTTTATGTTGTAGTGAATGGGTGATTATATTTCATACATTTAACAGAAATATCAGAAGAATTTAGTCTTCAAATTTCTGTATAGTTGTAGAAATCACATCTATGGGAAGGAATTCATCAGAATCTCTAAACCATAACTGGTTTAAATCTGAGAATACATATTTCTCAAAGATGATTTAAAGTTTAACTTTAATCTGCTTCTATATTATGAACTAAATTCAAATTATAGATGAAGGAAGTCTAGTACCCTTACATGCATTATAGAGGAATGAAACTAGACACAAAGTATATTTAATTTAATTTAGCAGTGAATCAAATAGGCAGAAACAGAGAGTATGCAATTGGTACAAATATCATGATTCAATAGTTACAGTATATTACATTCTGTAAATTGGAAAAACATGAAGTATGTTACAGATATACCTCTATCTTTAGCAATAGAGTTAAACTAATTCCAAATTTAAAAACAGGGGTATATTTAGTACATTACACAGTTATCTATACTAAAATTAAAGGCTTATGATACATAGGCCCTAATGGTACTAATTAACATGGCATGTTAGACATGAGAACCAAATATAGTTACACAAACTTTATAAAAATTAAATTAAATACAAGGTCTAACGAGATGAGTACCAAAACTTTACAAACTCATTGCCATCATAGTATTCTAGAAATATGGAGTTACACCAGTACTAAAAAGGAATGAACGAAGTATTGCAGAAAAGGGTTGAGTAGTAACTAAAATCTTAAATTGAAAAGACAACTTGTTACTAAAAAAATTAATTTTGTACGGGAGATTTCAATTGTGAAATGAGAGAGAGAGTTCCCATTTATCAGCTCGAAATATATATATATAATTTCTAAGTATTTCAAAATCATGTAGCAAATGAAAAGAGTTCTTGCTTGACAGAAGTACTACGTGAAATTTACTAGCAGGATTAAAATAAACTTGCATAGTTGACAATATATAGAAAACAAAATATTTCAAATAGGAAAGACGATTAACCAGTGAAAATAATTTCTCATATATAGAAGTTTCAACATCGGAGATAAAGTATATGAAAAATTATCAGGGAAAATTATGTCGTCCTGAAATGGGAAAATTAACCCCAAGTCAAGATATACCAAGTCCGGAGTAAACAATAAACAAAAATATGAAAACAATGGAATGAATCTTTTTGGAATCAATGATATCATCCATGAGCTGATCTAAATCAAATGTTAAACAATTCGTTGTATAAGCAACGAGTTTACACAAAGCCGAAGTGCTCATAAGTACTGGCCTGTGTCAGAGAGCAAGGCATTACAACTCTTCAACGAAAAAGGAAAGGAGCTCTCGAGAAGTACTCATACGAAGCAGGAATTAAATAATTACTTGTAAATGAATACCATTATGTGCACGATATTAGGGACGGTAAACACAGATAAGAAAATTGTGGCAGTTAAACAATAACAAATAAATGATTTAATAAATTATTACCTCGGAACTGAATGACTCCGATAGTATTAATCTGAGTTAAAAACATCACTGAGAAACCGAAATATATTAGAGGAATTGGCATTATAGCTGAAATGCATGGAAGGAGTTTTATGAACGGAAAATTCTCTATACACAGAAGAGAAATCGGACCTAGAAAAAAAATTTCCCCAATCTCTAAGAATAGTTCATTGTTAGCGTCCTTAGTCGTCGAAGAAATCATTTGGGAATCAAAGATTTATGAGGACAAAAACCCCTCGTCTTGTATTAGTAAGACGTCGCATATCCATCCTTGCCATACACAAGATGAGGCGATAATTAGTATTAGTCAATAGGCTCGGCGAAACTAGAACTTCAATTTATGAAATGGACCGAAAGTCGTATAGGCAATAAAACAATTATAAAACTGTATGACTATATCACAAACTTGGTAATAGGTCAATAAATTCGAGGGCAAGTAAGAGATAAACATCCAGACAAAACCCTCACAGAACGAATGCCAAGAATATAAAGTCCATTCAGACTCTCGTTCTAAATTTTCTAATATGGAGAAAGGTATTGGTAAAGGCCTGAAACTGATAGTATGCAAATAAAACCATAGCGATAAAACACGTATTGCATTTCTCTAATATTAAGACAAAAACATGGGAGAACGTAAGTTACCTCTGCGTGTTGCCAAGGGAGGCAATGAAGGCTGACGTATTGCACCAGTAACTCTCAGAAATCGAGCAGAAACACCAAAGTGATAACAACAAAGAACGAGTGAAGGAACGGAAGTACAAATAAGAGAAGCGAAATAGGGTTTACGATTCAAACCTTATAGAAATCATAGATTAGAACCCTAATAAAATCTAGCCATACAAGTGGCACAAATTGGTAGACTCTCACTGGGATCGACAACGATCTGGACGATTTGAGGTCAGTAGAAATGAAATGAAAGCCAAACGTATAAGTACCATGAGAAATTTAATATGCATTCAGAACAGTAACCAAACAACGCTATAAAATATATTTTCACTAAGAGTTAGCGGATACGAACGAATCCATGAACCAAATTTCAATTGTACAATGATCAGGGGTAGTAAAATCAATGGGATACGAAACCATCAAACCAGTACACGATAAATTAATGAGATGTACTCCATATCAAATAAGAAAGGGAACGATAAAGTCGTATGTACTCACACTGTGACAAGGAAGGCCAAAGCCTATATAAAGAGCAATATATGATTCGTTGGATAAGTGCCATATGGCCATGAATACGAATCATAGAATGGGAACATATATAATTAAATTACATTAAAAATTATCCCCAATTGAATGAAGATTCATCGTCTTATATAAATAATGTGAATTCGATATAGGGGAGAGATTATAAGTATACATAGGTGGTGTATTATGTCTTGTGGATTCTACATGTGATGGAGTTTATATTATTTATATGTTGGGGATTATATATATATATATACGATATAAATATATATATATGGAATAGAAGTAAAGATTTAAGGATATGAATCATAACACTTAATGTAACAAAGAGGCTTATACCTAAACTTTTATATGTTTTACACTTGTGAAATCTATATCCAATGGGAATATATTAAACATACACTTTGTGTTTAATAAAAGTATATGAAATTAAGTTGAAACGATAGTTCTGAATCCATATGTATTAGTTAAATAGACAGAATTGAGTCTCATCAATCCTCATGAAGATTATAAAATGGGAGGAGAGCTTAGTCTTAGAAATACAACCTTCACGAAAAAAAAAAGTTTTGGGCTTGTGTGGGAGTTGAGGGATATTACATTTTATCATTTTGGGAAGTATCGAGCTGCCTCTAGATTTGCAAGGATTCGATTGTCTGCTCCCTTTCCCTTGGCTTCTTATCCTAAATTTTATATCATTACCTCCTATAATAGGTATGAATCTTCGATTTTTTTCATTTGGTGCCTCAGTATTGCTTCTATTCCATTTTTTTGCCATTCCTTTGCAACCATTAATAGATCAACCCCATACAATGCCTCTTCTATAACATTTTTCTCCAGCATTGTTACTTCTTGTGCCTATTCCAACTTTGTGTCATCCTGTGGTTGTTCGTTTTCTAGCATGTTGTGTTCTTGTTCCCAATCTGCAGATCTATAGTTCTTTGGAACTTTCTCAATTTGCTTGTGGTATTCTTACTGTGAGTTTAGAGGGATGTGTTCCTCCCGTTGTGTGTTGAAAACTTCATATTTTTTGTGATGTGTAGCTTTGAGTTGGTATTTCTTGATGATCATTTTATTTTTATGTTTTTACTTGTTTCCAACTCTAGATTATCCTTTCTCGTCTTTATTTTTGTTATTTTGTTCCTCTGAAGGGGGGAGCGTTTTTTTTAGGGCATTCCCGAAAGAGGTGCCCGTGCTCGTGGCACTTCCTACATCTGAAGGGGATGTGCTCATAATAAATACTTTGCATCCAAGTCTCTTCATTGTAGATTAACTTGATTTCCTCCAGTTAGGCCACTTAGACATCCATATATGCACAAATTCTGGTATATGAGATGCAATGTACGTTCATGGTTCCCTTAGACATCTTGATGTATTCTCCTAGTGCATCACTGATTCCTTTGAGGACTGTGGGGGCCTAGTAGTCCATTGGAAGGAAGTACAAACAAATCCAAACAAAAACTCTTGTGAATTCCTCTTTATATGGAGTGAATTTCTCTTTCCAAAATATCATATACAGAGCAGCCAAGTTGATGAAATACAAACCTCCTTCAAAAATTATGTCTCTGTCCTCTAGGAAGCTGAAAACAACTCTGAAAAATCTCTTGGAGCCGAGTAGAAGTTGGATCTCTCATTTTTTCTTCCATTTATAATGGATCCATCCATTGTGTGCTATTTATTTTGGCCAGATACACATAAATTTACAGATGACAGCATATTATTTCATATAGACTCGGTAGACCGCTATATCCAGGTCATATATGATTAGTTCCAGTGTAGTTTTGGCCTTTTGATGACATGTCCTTGTCTGTTGTGGTTGGTTTTTCTCTTGTCTGCCGGAGAAGTCTGTTCCAGTGCCACACAGGTGGGGCGAGGGGTGTGAGTGTAATTGTTTCTAGGTGTTTGGTCCTGCAATAGGTCTAAGCATTCCTCTCCCTTACCCTGCAAACTTTCCCTCACAACCGTGCTCTGTTCTGGTGGGGTATATGTTGAGCTCAAAGTCAACCTGGTAAAGAAGGAAATGTCTTTATTGGAAGAATGACCTGTAACTAGGTCTTGGAAGGAGGGGGGTGCGGGGGGGTGGGTGTCGATTGGGCATTGTTCGGTGTAGATGAGGGGGCCACTCAGGAGCCCATACTAGGCCACCGATGGCAGAGGCCACAGAGCCGAGCGATGCAACATGATTAGGTCAGACTCTGGAACATCATACGTAGGTCAATTCAGCTATGCTCCACCTTTTGTTCTCTATTCCTTTTTCTATTACCTTTCCATTGTATTCATCTTAATTTTAATGTTAACTATTGATATTAATAACATTTAATTAATAAAATTAATATTATGAATTACATTAACATTTTACTATAAATACTAGTAACAACCTTTAATATTAGCAATAATATTAATACATTCTAATTTACATTATTCTTTATTATTATTATTATTTTATTTTATTAATATTGTAAATAATAATATTAATTAATAATGTTTAGTATTAATATGATTAACATTAATAACATTTTAATATTAATATTGATTTCAATTTTAATATTAATTATCAATATTCATTTTAATATTCATCATTAATATTAATATAAAGTAATATGAATTAATTTTAATATTATTAATATTTATATTTATATATATTTATTTATTTTCCAAAGAATATAACACTCTAATTATTATTTTTTCAAAATTCAGCTCACTCAATATCTATTATGTATGTAATACAAAAACTTTTCCTATCATTTAACACATCAGAAAAATTGGTAATATTTGCTCAAGCAATAACATGAATAACAAATCCTTCTCAAATAACACAACCAATTGACTTTAATGCAAATTTTTTATGCAAAATCTTTCACAAAAAAGTTACTTATCTATTTCTACACAACTCATGCTTCCCATGCATGTGAAATCACATATTCAATTCCACTCAATCCTATATCCTAGATATTATTCCTCTCCACATAAACACATATTCTCTTTAAGCGTCCAATATTTCACTTTAAAAATTTAATGAATTTTCATCATGCGAACGTACTCGGTTATATTTTAAATGAAATATATTGATTCCTTTTCATTAATTATCCACATAATTTTTCTATCTTTTATGTATGTGAATAAATTATTTCTTTTCAAGAAATATTAACATAAATTTTCTATTTTTGTGCATCCAAATAACTTATTTATTTTTAAGAAATATCAAAATTAATGGTTATTGGTTTTTCCATGAAATTAATTTACTTCTTTTCAAGAACATTAACACAATATTTATCTCTATATGCACATAAGAATTATTATTATTATTATTATTATTATTATTTATTTATTTATTTTCTGTTTTAGCCATAAGCTTTCGACATGGTTTCTTAATAGCTAGAAATAGATTTCAGAAAACTAAATTAGCTTTTTATTTGGAACAGATTCATTAAAAGAAACCTCCCTCCATTTTTACACAGATGTTACATTTTGGAACATTTAAATGAATATTTGTAGCCATTTTTCCAGATTTAAATATTAAATAATTTTTTATTTCAATCATCAACTTCAGGCATGGTTTCCGAACATTTGGAAATAGTTTTTTAAAAGAAAAAAAGGATTATGTTGGAAACAAGTGTATACAAAAAAACCTTCTTTTGTTTTACAAAGGTATCATGGTTTGGAATATTTTAATGAATCGTTGCAGCCTATTTTCCAGATTTAAATATCAAATAATTTCTTCTTTTTTTCATCAATTTAGACATGGTTTCCGAGAAATTGAAAACAATTTTTTCAAATCTGAAAGAAAATTTTGGTGATAACATGCTCATTTAAAAAAAAAACCTATCTCCACTCGTACACATCTATCATGGTTTGGGAGATATGAAGTCATATTTGTACCCTAATTTCCAATAACTCATGCAATTCACAGAATTATTTAGCCATGAATTTTTTTTAAGAATTCAAAGCTCATGAAATATTCTAATAATTTAATGAACAAAACAATTATTCCTATATGAACCAAATTCCATAGAGTTTTTCTCATGAAACAATCTTGATTCTTTATCATATGAAAATTTCCAAGAAAATAAATTCAATTCTTATCTCATCATGGACCATATGAAAAAAAAATATTTTTTAAACGACATAGTTACTTATATTTTGATGCATGCCTGGAATTCCTTATTCCTCTCTCTTGGATCCATTTTCCATGTATTCTGTAGTTAGTTCTCATATTTTCCCATAGACTTGCAATAAGTAGAACTAAGAAAATGAAACAGATTTTCTAAATATAAAAGCATGCCATAAATCACCCATAAATCAATCCATAAATATGATATTTTATAAATTCTTAAATAACTCCATAAATCATCCATAAATCTCTTATTATTGTCTTTTCAAGGTCGATTTGATTTTTTCTTGTGAAGAAAATATCACTTAAACATAATTTTGCTAAAAAATTTACCCATTATTTTTAAAACTAATAAAATATACAGACGTGGAAATATAATCTATTTATATAGAAGAATAATAAATATTCTTAAGAAAATAATTAAGAACTATTTCTTATAATTTAGAATTACATGAATATTCTTCATGTAATATCAATATAGTAATTAATAAAATTTAATTATTCAACAATCCTCATTTTATGAGATACTTTATGATAGCTTACAAGAGGGATATTACATATTGTCTCAATATGAAAATCATCCATAGTAAACCATGCTTGTTTTATGGTTTATAATATTCATCTTAGGGATGATATACCTTGCCTTTACAATATTAATCCTTTCGATTTTTTAGGTTTTTAGTATTTATTCCTTGTTTTTATTAGTGCCTTGTGCTTATAATATGAATCCCTTTTCATTATTAATCTAAGGGTTCATATTCCTATGGTATAATATTTTTGATATAATTTATAATATTAATTCATGGGTTTTATATAGATTCCTTGGGTTTATAATAAATTAGGTTCATATTATAAATTCCATGACTTTATAATATTAATCATAGTTTTTATATTCGTATGGTTTAGTATTCATCCCAGGGTTTAAATTTAGTCCCTTAGGTTTATAATCTCTTAGGTTTGTAATATTTATCTTATTGTTTATATATGTTCAACCATGCTATTCCCTTGGGTTTATAATCCCTTCAGTTTTTAATATTTAGCTTATGGTTTATATATATTATGGTCAGACATGTTTTTTTTAGTTTATAATAATTACTTTATGGTTTATATATCTTTAATCATAATCAACGATGGCCAACCATGGTCAAATGTTGCATTGTGACAAATATTTTCTCAAAATGAAAATTAATCATGGTCGATCATGGTCAAACACAGTAAACCATGGCCCAATGTCACATTGTTACAATATTATCTGAATTTGAAAATCAATCAGGGTCAACCATGGTCCAACATCACATTGTGACAAATATTGTCTGAATATGAAAATGAGAAATGGTTAACCATGTTTAGCCATGTTTCTTTTAGGGTTTATAATATTTATATTATGGTTTATATACCTTAGGCTTACAATATTAGTACTTTGGGTTTTTTAGGTTTTTATTATTAATCCCTTGTTTTTATTAGTGCCTTGGATTTATAATATCAATCCCTTGGCTTTATTAATCTAATAGCTAATATTCCTAACATGTACTATTATTGATAGGGTTTTTAATATTCATACTAGGGTTTAATATAGATCAATTTGGTTTATAATCCATTAGTTTTAAAATATTAATTATAGGGTATATATTCCTATGGTTTAATATTAAGCCTAATGTTTAAATTATTAATCTCTTCGATTTATTGATTTTAGGGTTTATATTCCTAGGGTTTAATATTCATGTTAGGTTTTAATGTTATTTTATTTGGTTTTTAATATCAAAACATGGTCAACCATTTTTAATCATGGTCAACCATGATCAACCATTGTCCAAAGTCACATTGTCGCCAATATTTTCTCAATATTCAAATAAATGATGGTCAACCATGGTCTTAAGTTGGATTGTGAGAAGTATTGTCTCAATATGAAAATAAACAATTATAAACATGTTTCATTTAGAATTTATAATCTTTATCTTAGTTTTGATATAACTTAGGCTTACAATATTAATCCTTTGGGATTTTTAGGGTTTTAGTATTAATTCCTTGCTTTTATTAGTACATTGTGTTTATAATATTAATCCCTTCGCTTTATTAATCTAAGGGTTCATATTCCTAGGCTTTATCATATTAATCCAAGGGTTTTATATAGATGGCTTGGTTTTATAATACATTAGTTTTACAATATAAACTCCTTGAGTATATAATATTAATGATAGGGTTCATATTCGTAGGATTTAATATTCATCCTATGGTTTAATGTTATTCCCTAGGGTTTTTAATATACATATTTTTTTGTAATTTAGGATAAATTATATTAGATCATAAAAGAAAATTTACATAGGAATTGAGCTAAGATGACTAGCAGTGCCTAGACAATCCCAACCTTGGTAGTTTTCAAAATAAAGTAGGTTTTGGGTTGCCTCCTAGGAGGAAACCAACCCCTTAATAGAGTCATACATTCACGATTTAAAAAATGTTTCATAAAAAATATAAAAACCAAATAGTTGTAGTATGCTTTGAGTTGATAAAAGAAATAAATGAATCGTGCCACCATGTAGTCATGGTGTTCCTTCATCATCCTCTGTTGTAGCATCCTCCTCCTCGATGAGGCATCCATATTCACGTGCTATGGCCTCCTCCTCAGCTGTAGGCTCGTTCGAGCATTTCGGCCTAGACGGGCGGATGATAGGAGAAATAGGGTACTTTGAATCTAAAACTCCATTCTGGACTCCATTCGAATCCATGATCCAAATGTCTGTCTCCTCCTTCGCTGGCTCATGAACAAGGAGTAGCTCGATTTTTTGAGGAGTATGCATCGCAAAGTGCTCTATGATATATTTTTTACGGTCTCTTCTTCCCCTAGGCTTATCTAGTGTTAAGACAATCTATTTCTGGGAGAATTTAGGAATTTGATAGACGCTGGTCTTGACCGTGGTAATATCGTCACAAGAACGCACCTCTATGGTTGCCCCTAATGGGACTTTGACATTTTCATGGGGCCATGGAGAGGATATCAAGGAAAGAGAGGGAGTTCGAGCCAAGAGAAGGGAGATATGTAGCTAAAATATACATAGCAGAGTTGCATACGTCGTGGGCATGCAATAGGTGAGCTCACTATGGGTAGTGCGTAGTATGGGGAAGCACAGAAGGAGGGGATTTCAACAATGAAGAACACATTAGGGTGCATGTAGCATGGAGGATCTCAGAGGGAGGAGCATACAGTAGGAGGACACATGCCAGGGTGCTCGCAACAGGGTGTGCGCAACAGGGGGAGCACACAGTGAGAAGGGCAGAGGTAAAGGTGATGTGCGAGGGAAGCTTGAAAAGTGGCATGATGGAGAGGCAAATAAGAGAAATGGATGAAAGAGGATATTGAGTGAATTTTGAGACCTGTGGCACACGCACAGATGCAGTGAGCAGATGTGGCACGATGTGTAGATGTGGTGAGGGCTAGTCCAAGTGTGACTTCATGTGATACGAAGTATGGCAAGAGGTCAGGTGTGGCATAGCACCATTATGAATGATTTCCAAGATGAGTTTCCGCATCATGTTAGAGCTAGTGTTGCAGGTTTTAATCATATTGAGCATGGGAGGATCTGTCCAAAAACTATCTGAATGTGTCACTCGCATCCGGGGCTTGGGTTTCTAATATTAAACCCTCAGGTTTATAATATTAATCTTAAGGTTCATCATATGAATATTATGGTATAATGTTTATTTTATGGTTTATAATATTTATCTTAGGGTATATATCCCATGGGTTTATAATATTAATCCCTTGGGCTTAATATTATTCGCTTTGGTTTAGAATCACTTGTGCTTATAGTATTAGAGTGTAATTTATTCAATGTTTCATTTTTTCTTTAAAAAAATTGGGTTTAATACAAGGTTTATAATACTAGGGCATTTTAATATTCCAATTATAATATTAAAGTTTAATACTCTCTTTATAATTTGTAGTATTGGGGTTTATAATATTAACATTACTGTTTAATATGAATCCATTGGGTTTATCAATACCTCAAATTTTTAGTATTAATCCTTTGGATTTCTCGATCCCTTAGGTTTATAATTAATCCCTTGAGTTTAAAATTAATGACCTCGTTTTATAATCCATTTACTTTATAATATTAATCCCTTAGTTTTATTAGTTGCTTGGATTTATAATACTAATCTCTTTGCTTTATAATATTAATAATAAGGGTCATAATATTAGTATCATGGTTTATATTCCTAGTGTTTAATATTAATCCTAGGGCCTAATGTTATTATGTTAGGTTTATATTCCTTTTTTTTTTAAATATTAATCCAATGGGTTTAGTAATCCCTTCGACTTATAATATTTTTCCTATGGTTTATAATATAAATCATAGGGTTTATATTCCTAGGTTTTAATATTAAGCCTATGGTTTATAGTATTAATATTTGGATTTAATATTAATCCCTTTAGTTTATAATCCCTTGGGTTTATAGTATTAATACCTTGGGCTTATTAATATTAGTATTTATACTCATATGATTTAATATTAATCTTAAGGTTTAATGTTACTACCTTGGGTTTTTAATATTAATCATTTTATTTTCTTAATATGTAATATCCAAAGTTTGCTATGGTTTTATTGGAAATTTGAAAAAGTAAAAAAGGGTACAGTGGATCCCAATGGGAAACAATTTTGTGGATTTATTTGATTATTTCAAGTTAATAAAATAAAATGGAAATTAATGTGTAATGACTAGATTATGATTACAGATTTGGAAACCAAATCCATGAGGATGGATAAGGTTGTAATAATTTCCCAGACTTCTTAAAATTCTTGGAAGGAATAAATTAAACACTAAAATTCAATTGGAGATAAAAATATAGAAAATTTTCCCTAGTAAAGAGGAAATTACTGGGAAGAGGTGCAATAAAGCTAGAAGGTAGAAAATCTAGCTTTAAAAGTATCTTTATGGAAGAAACAAAGGGAAAGCCTAGGCACACAGGAAATCAACATCTTAAATTAACTGGACGCAATTAAGGGAAACAGGCTAGGTGGAAGAAAGCTTAAATAAGCTGATTTAGCATAGACAGAGGATTGTGTATCACTAGAAGAAAGGATCTCTCCTCGAGGGTGAGTTGTGCAGAAAGAGCTCTAAGGTTGGTAGGCACCTAGTATACCTTAAGTGGTATGCACATTTAATTTAAATGATGTTCGAATTATATTTTAATGTTGTGATGAATTACTGAAAAAGGTAAAGTAGTTGGATCTATATGAAATTCTTGGTTTGGCTACATGTCTATGTTGTGGAAATTATATCAGTTATAATTATATTCAGGTGGTCTCTACATTTAACAAGATTAACTATCGAGAAAATAGTTTATTTTGTATTGTTGTACATACATACTCTGTACAGGACTAACTCTCAGAATGTATAAAAACTAGTATTGGGTCTAGATATGAGATTACGTACCTCACAAGAAGTTTATGTGTAATTAATTAGCCTATTTAAGGTTATGCCAGCAAAATATATACTGAATTCTGAAATAAACTTAAACAGAAACAAATATACATGGGAAACACATAACATTATAGTATAGTTTCTGCATTTCTGTGCTATAGCATATATGCAGGAATTGAAACATTAAAGAATAATATATAAAATATATTTTTTGTAAGGAGGAACACTGGAGAATGATGCATGCATGACTAATGAATGTATAGTATATTAAATAGGTTTCTCCACTGTATTCGTAAATGAAATTTTTTCTATAGCATGAGTGGAGAAAGATAAAGCATGCATTAGAATCTGCTAAATAGAAAATATGCAGATGCGTTTGCATATTAACTTATTTCTACATTTCAACAAAAAGGGAAAAATTAGTATGATAAGAATACATTGATAATATAGTAATGCAATTAAATATTTACAGAAAATTTCAATTCCTCTGTAGAAAGCATTAATATATGTATATTATAGTATTCATTAAAGTCCATTTATTAAGTACAAATAGTACATCGTTCTATTTAGAAGTGCAGATTGTCTAACTGTACAAATTAAGGAAATTTCATTCCATATAAACATAAATTGACGAATATCGACATGTCATCATGTGTTGATATGACTGTTGAATCTTCAACTAGAGTTGGGACCATCTTGGATTAAAATAATAGGAGACCTTGGTTAAGGGTTGAAGTAAGAAATAGAAGCGTATAATTTAACCCCAGATAGAGGCACAAGAAATTACATCCACCAAATAATTCACTAAAATTAGTACCATTCTATATAAATAATAAAATATTAAAATATGGAGAAGTGAACAGATCTCTATCAGTCAAAATATGAGTCATGTGATTAAATATAGAAATTAAAAATCGTGTACAGGTAAATCAAAATTTTGACTTAATAAAACACAGGAGAAAATCACAGCACGAGTTCAAACCAATAAAAAAAGAAAAATAATTGAAACTCTCTATAACTATGAGAAATTAGTTCAAATTGGACGTTGAAAGGAAATGTCATGATTCCACTTAAATCAGAGATTGAAAGATAAGCATAGTGTAACCTCAATAATTATATGAAGGTTCAGATGACGGATAAATTGCAAAGTTGTATAGGCAGTTATGAAAACTAAGTTAGATAAATTATGAATTTTATATCTCTCTGTCGGAGAGAGAGATATCTAATGACAAGAATTAATATCACAACAGTGATCTTTGACAGCAATAATAAATAAATTTACCGTGACCACACGGGGAAGGAAAACAAGTCCCTTAACCCAAAACGCAGAGTATAGTGACAAATAACTTGAAACATATAAGTTAACTATCAAAAAATCACACCATACCTTTTCTATTCTTGGTATTCATGTTATGTTGAAGGAAGAAAGAGAGGTGAATTCCATTTAGCATCTATCTGCATTTGTAAACTCAACGCTGTAAGGAATTTGACTGTTGAGGTGCAAATACAAGAACGCATAAGAGTTATGAATGCAGCAAATGACATTACAAGTATTCTGAGATGGGAATTACTCTAATTTAATGCACATGTGATAAATATACGTAATACCTCAACGCTATACACATCCTACATAAAATTGTCAATAAAGATGTTTTCCCAAGTGAAAATTAATGAAAAATAAAAACACAAATTTCAATTCCACAAAGAGAATTAAAAACCCTCGAGGATAATGGAAGAGACCTCATATTTCAGTAGAGATAATATGCATGCTAATAATTAATAGTGACAGTTCAATATTTAAAGCAGACCTTGCATAAGCAAGATGAATGTTTGAAGCTCATGAGGAAATGTGACAAAAAAAATTATGGTAGGAGGAATAGAGAAAATATTGCCTCTATAACTGTAAGTTTCATGTAGCACATACCTCCATATTTCATCCTAAGAGATTAACGGAAATGTCTCTTTTTTTTCCAAGTTAGTTACAGAAAATTAGAAATAAAACTGAAAATCACACCAAGATAAGAATAACTGAGAATGTCATGATAATAATTGTAAATCTCTAGAGGCTGGAAATGTGCTTCTTACTAGTGGAAAAAAAAAATGAGATTGACCTATGTGAGAAATACATGTTCTCTTTATACAAAGGCTAGTTGTAAAAAATATTAAATTGTACCCAGGTTAGAATGACCGAATGAGAAATGGTGGAGTTACACATTCACCTTTGCAACAGAGGTGAATTGTTGTGTAGGGTTCCAAATTTTGGTCTTAGACCAAATGATAAATGCCATAAAAAAAAAGATTATGTGTGCAAATTCGAAACCATAATTGAAGTTCCAATCCAATCCATCCATGTGTCAGAAAAATTGGAATCATCCCTTGGATCCACACAATTTGAAATGAACAGAGAGGGCCATGTGATGTGGTATGACTCAATTAATGTTATACAATTTCGATGCGTATAAAAATCTGAAGTCTGACATAACCACTGACGAAATAGTCATTTCAACCATCAATACAGCCAGCTGTGACATCTGAGTAATATTGAAGTTCGAAGACTGTGTGACAGTGGAGTTATTATCCGTAAAGAGGTAAATTACCATCAAGTGTCAAATCAAGTTGTGTATCACATAAGGTTAGAGTATGAGTTAGGAACTATGAAATCATTTTTATATTCAAGGTTTTTCCATAGGGTTAAAGTTGTTTAACAAGTTAATACATGGTGCTTAACTTATAACATGGGTAACATAATGACAATATAAACCTTATAAATAAATCATAGACTAGCTATGTGGTAAGAAAGAAGGCGGTATAAAAATATGTGCAAAAGAATTGATGAAGACTGATAGTATAAATATATGACTATATGTATGAGTGAGGGGTAGATTGAATTCAATCAAAGATATTTTATTAAATTCAAATCCACATGTAGGAATTTTAATCTAATATAAGAAATGAAGTATTATGTATAATAAGACTTATAAGTCTTAATTAAAACTATTAGAAGGTAGAGTTAAAAGAAATAAAAATCATTAGGTTTATAGCACTAATGATTTGTCTAGGGGAATAAAAGTGTCTTAGAAGAATTTTTTATTTTATTTTATTTTTTCAAAATGGAAACGTTAAAAATGGTATCAAAGCCCATGTTAAAACACTCGGCAAGAAATTTGTGCTCACACCACGAAATTTTTGTTGTTGTAATTTTTTGTTAAATTAAATTTTCACTAATGCTTGATTTCATGTATAGTGAAATAGTGTCAAAGTATACATATGTAAACCATGAGTGAAGGGGATGAGTTGTATGTGGATCTGGGTGGTGGAGAAAACCCAGTATATCCAAATTCTCCATTGATGGTTATGATGAATTGAATGGAAAGAGAAATGATGCAACTCAAAAACCACAAACAAAGGCTATCTTACCTAGTGAGGAGCAAGATAGGTTAATAAGACAATTGTCCTCCCGAAACAGTCAAAAAGGTGAAGGTTCTAGAAGAAAGAGGAAGGGAACTATAAATCACTCAGAATATCCTGAGGAAGTTGATGCCTCTAGACAAAAGTCTAGGAGGAATAAAGAATTATAGGGTGAATTATAAAAAATCAAGCCTCCCTCCTATGATGGATATAAGGAGGAAGATGCGGAAGTTTGGCTTCTAAACATGATAAAGTACTTTTAGGTTTAGGAATATGAAAGTAACTCGAGAGACAGACTGACGATCTATCAGTTGCAATGGAAGGCTACCTTGTGGTGGGAAGAAACCAACATGGTTCTTGTCATAGATGAGAAAACTGTTACTTGGGAGGATTTACAAATCAAATTAAAAAATAGATATCTAAATTAACATTATTATGATGATAAAGAAAAATATTTTCATGAACTTAGATTGGGACAGCTTAGTATTGATGAATTTGTAATCAAATTCACCAACCTACTTCGTTATGTACCTTATATAAGGGAGGAGAAGGTAAAATGTACAAATTTTCTTAAAATTTCTACCTATTATCTACAAGTACAAGATAAAATTTGATAATATAAAGACCATGGATTAAGTGGTACGCAAATCCAGACTGTGTTACCAACATTTCAAAGGAAAAAATGAACAAGCAAAGAATTGGTAGAACAAAAAGAAGGGTGACTCTAGTGGGAAAATAAAAAAACCAGCATACTTAACGAATTTTGGGAAAAACCACCAAAGAAAGAAGTTCACCAAATTTGGAGAAAATAAACCAGCTCAATCGCCAACAAGGTCCAAATAGATTAACGCAAACAATAAAAGAGAAGGGACTGTTAAAATTAGGGAACCTATAAAAGTTTGGGGTTGTGGAGAACCGCATTTATTGAGAGACTATCCACACAGAAACATTCAGACCATACAAGTGTGGAGAGAGGCAACTATGATAAATGATGTGGCAAGAAACATCCCCAAAATCAGTGCAGCCATAGAATATCATCAAACAAAACACTAGTCCACTATGGTCGAAGTAGAAGTTATGATTGTCGAACAACCTATTTCTCTTTTAATAGATACAGGTGCATGTTTAAGTTATATAAGTCCTGAAATAATAGAAAAATGAAAATTAAAGTCAGAGAAATTTCAGTAGTCATGGTTTGTTCAGTTAGCCACAAGGACAAAAAGGAAATTGACTCATAAATTACCCGAGATAGTCATAAATATGAATGGATACCAAACTGTACTGAATCTGAATATTCTACCTTTTGGGTCCTATGATATATTGATAGGAATGGACTGGTTAGAAATACAGAAATCCATGTTAAACTACTAAGAAAAACTAATACATTGCATAAATGGGGAGCGAAAACCTGTGATAGTGAAAGGAAAACCAAAATTCATATCCGTGAGAGAAATTTTAGCACTTCAATTGAAAATAATTGCAAGAAAATGTTGCCAAGTGTATTATGTACATGTAGAAGAATTGTGACATGAATATGAAGAGAATCCTTTAGAAGCATTACCAGATATCAGAGAGTTTAAGGATGTGTTTCCAGATTAAATCCCTCATCTGCCCCCTAAGAGAGAAACTGATTTCTCAATTGACATGATACCGGGAGAAACACTAGTTTATAGAGCCCCATACGAAATGAGAACCACAGTGATGATGGAGTTGAAGATGCAATTACAAGAGATACTAGATAGAGGTTACATGAGACCAAGTTTATCCCCATGGGGAGCACTTGTACAATCTGTGAAAAATAAATATGATACTTTCAGAATGTGTATAGACTATTTTCAATTGAATAAACTGAAAATTAAGAACGAATATCCTTTACCTAGTATAGATGATCTCTTTGACCAAGTTAAAGGAGAAACAATCTTTCAGAAAATCGATCTAAGGACACGCTACAATCAAATAAGAATTAAATATGAAGACATAAGTAAAACTGTATTTAGAACCATAGATGGACACTATGAGTTTGTGGTCCTACCTTTTGGGCTGACTAATGCACCTGCTACTTTTATGTTCTTGATGAACAATGTCTTGAATAAGTACTTGGAAAAATTTGTACTAGTTTTTATTGATGACATTTTTATTTATTCTAAGAATGAAGCTGAGCATAAAGAACACCTTATAATTTTTTTACAAACACTCAGATAAAACAAGTTGTATGCTAGGTTTAGAAAATATGAATTTTTCAAAGATAAAATTCAGTACTTGGGTCATATAGATTCAGAGAAGGGATCGACAGTAGAGACGGAAAAGATAAAAGTGATAAGGGAGTGGTCTGTACCTATTGATGTGTCTACTGTAAGATCCTTCATGGGAATTGCAGGATACTATAGGAGATTTGTAGAGATATTTTCAGCCTTATCCTACCCTATTACATCTCTACAGAGAAAAGGAGTGAAGTTTGAGTGGATTGAGAAATGTCAAAATAGATTTGACCAATTAAAAATGAAACTTACAATGATACCTATTTTAAATATTCCTAATCCAGATCAGAAATTTGTAGTATGCACAGATGCTTATGGAGAGAGATTAAGCAGAGTGCTACTACAAGAAAACTTTTTTATAGACTATGAATCAAGAAAATTCAAGAATAATGAACAAAATTATAGTGTTTATGATTTAGAAACTGGTTGTTGTAATACATGCCTTGAAGATGTGAAGACATTACCTTTTAGGGAAATTTTTTATATTAATGACAGATCATATCAGTTTAAATTATTTCTTCACATAAACTGAATTGAATGCTAGGCAAGCTAGATGGTTTTCCTTCCTTAGTGAGTTTGACATGGAGATCAAACATATTAAGGGGAAGGAGAACAATATTGCAGATGCAGTATGCAAAAGTTCTTGGAAAATTGTGAGTAATGTTGGAAGTAGTGCTAACTTTGACATTGAAGGACTGATACAAGAAGTGGTGAGACAAGACCAAAAATATGAAATAATTCAGGCAAAAATTCTAAAAAACGAGATGAAAAGGTATACGCAAAATTAGAGGGGGTTGGTGTGTTATAAGGATAGATTATACATTCCTAATGTGGAATCCTTAAAAATAGAAATTATGGATGAGTATCATAAGAGACCCTACGCGATACATCCAGGATACCAAAAATTAATTTCTTCTTTAAGAAAGAACCTATTCTGGCCTGGTATGAAAAATGATGAAGAAAATTACTTGGCCATATGTATAGAATATCAATAGGTGAAGGTGGAACATCAGCATTCAACTGGATTGATGAATCCCTTACCCATTTCAAAATGGAAATTGGAAAGAGTTTCCATGGATTTTATTACAAGTTTACCAAGGACTAAATACCAACATGTCCCTATCATGTTAGTAGTGGATACTTTGACAAAAGCTTCTCACTTTATACCTATACAATCTACCTTTGGTACAATGCAAGTAGAAAATTTATTTATGAAAGAGATTGTAAAATTGCATGGCATTCCTAAGATGATCATATCAGACAGAAATGCAAAGTTTACCGCATCTTTTTGGAGGAGTCTGTTTCGGGGCATGTGTACCAAATTAGATATTAGTACTTCTTATCATCCCCAAACTTATGGTCCAACTGAAAGAACAAACTACATTTTAGAGGACATGTTAAGGATGTATGTCAAGGACAGACCAACAAAGTGGGAGGACTTTCTACACTTAGCAGAATTTTCTTAGAACAATAGCTACCAAGCTTCAATTAAGATGAGCCTCTTTGAATCAATTTATGGTAGAAAGTGCCATACACCTTTGAGTTGGAGTAAACAAGAGCACAAGTTAATACTTGGACCGGATGTTTTGTAGGAAATGGAAAGAATTGTGAAGAAAATTCAGCAAAATATCAAAACAGCACAAGACATGTAGAAAAATTATGCAGACAAAAAGAGAATTCACAGAGAATTCTTTGTGGGTGATCATGTTTACCTAAGGATTAAGCCTAAAAAGAGTACTTTTTACACTGGAAGTTGTGAAAACTAGCTCCATGTTCCTGTGGACCTTTTGAAGTACTAGAAAGTGTTGGACTAGTTGCATATAAGTTGGCTTTACCTAGTCATGTTAAGGTTCATGATGTATTTCATGTTTCATTATTAGAAAAATAGGTGCATGACCATAACCATGTTATTGATTAGAATGTGATACAGTTGGAACCAGAAGGGGAATTCCTTCTAGAGCCACTTCAAATCTTGGCATGGGAAGAAATTGAGCTTCGTAACAGAAAAGTAGCTAGGGTGAAAGTGTAGTGGAGGAACTTTGCACCCGAAGAGGCTACCTGGGAGCGAGAGGAAGATATGATGGAAAAGTACCCATTGCTATTTAAATATTGATTTTATTTTTTTATCTTTACAACACTGATGACATTGCTTTGTTTTTAGAAGGGGAATATGAAATATCCACAATTTGCTATGCTTTTGTTAGACATTTGAAAATTTCCAAAATGGTACAATGGAACCCAATGGGAAACAATTGTGTGGATTTAATTTATTATTTCAAGCTTATAAAATAAAATGGAAATTAAGGTGCAATGACTAGATTATGATTAGAGATCTAGAAACCAAATCCATGAGGATGGATAAGGTTGTAAGACTTACCCCAACTTGCAAAAAATCTTTGGAAGGAATAAATTAAATAAAAAATTAGATTGGACATATAAATATAAAAAAGTTACCCTAGTAAAGAGGAAATTTCTTGGAAGATGTGGAATAAAGCTAGAAGGTAGAAAAGCTAGCTTTAAAAGTACCTTTATGGAAGAAACAAAGGGAAATCCTAGGAACACATGAAAGTAGCATCCCGAATAAACTTGAAACAGTTGAGCGAAAGAGGTTGGGGGAGAGAAAGCTTAAATAAGTTGATTCAGGATAGACAGAGGGTTGTCTATCGTTGGAGGAAAGGATATCTTCTCGGGGGTGCACTATGGAGAAAGAGATCTAAGGTTAGGAAGCTCCTAGTCTACATTAAGTGGTATGCACATTTAATTTAAATGGTGTTTGAATTATATTTTAATGATCTGAATAATTACTTAAAAAGGTAAAGTAGTTGGATCTATATGAAATTTTGGGTTTGTATATGTTTCTATGATGTGGAAATTATATGAGTTATAGTTATGTTTTGGTGGTGTGTACATTGAACATAATTAACTATAGAGAAAATAGTTTATTCTGTATTGTTGTACCTACATACTCTATAGAGGACCATCTCTCAGAATGTCTAAAATCCAGTATTACTTCTAGATCTGAGGTTAGGTACCTCAAATAAAGTTTATGTGTACTTAATTAGCCTATTTAAGGTTATTTTAGCAAACTGTATACTGGATTCTGAAATAAAATTAAAGAAAAATAGATATACATGGAAAGCATATAACATTACGCTATAGTTCATATATTTCTTTACTATAGCATTTATGCAGGAATTGAAACATTAAAGAAAAGTATATAAAATAGATATTCCCAGTAAGGAGGAACACTAGAGAATGATCCATGCATGACTAATGAATGTATAGTATATTAAATAAGTTTCTACACTGTATTGGTAAATGAAATTTGTATTATAGCATGCGTGGAGAAAGATAAAGCATGCATTAGAATATGCTAAACATAAAATATGCAGATGCATATGTATATTAACTTAAAACTGTATTTGAACAAAAAGGGAAAAGTTTGTATGATAAGAATACATTGATAATATAATAATGCAATTAAATATTAACAGAGAATTTCAATTCCTCGCTGGAGAAAGAATCAATATATTTATATTATAACAGGCATTCAAGTCCAATTATTAAGTATAGATAGTACATAGTTCTATCTAGAAGTGCAGATTGTCTAACTATTCAAATTAAGGAAATTGCATTACATATAAACATTGTGACAAATATTATGTCAATATTAAAATCAACCATGTTAATCATGGCCTACCATGGTTAACCATGGTCAATAATCATCATCACATTGTAACAAAGATTGTCTACTCATCCATGCTCAACCATGGTACAATGTCGCATTGTGATAAATATTGTTTCAATATGATAGTTAACCATGGTAAATTATGGTTCAACATCGCATTGTGACAAATATTGTCTCAATATGAAAACCAATCATGGTCGACCATGTTCCAACATCACGTTATGAAAAAGACTACGTTAATATAAAATTCAACCATGGTTAACAATTCTGAACCATGTTTATTTTAGGGTTTATAATATTTATCTTGGGGTTTATATACCTTGGTTTTATAATATTAAACTCTTAGGGTTAATATTATTCCTTTGGGTTTTTAGTATTAATCCCTTGGGTTTATTAGTCCCTTGGGTTTATAATATCAATCCCTCAGGTTTATTGTTCTAAAGGTCCATATTGCTAGGGTATAATTTTATTCATAGGGTTAATATAAATCCATTGGGTTAATAATAAGGACCAACCATGGTAAACCATGGTCCAATGTCATATTTTGAAAAATATTGGGTTTATAATATCAATACCTTGTGTTTATTAAGCTAAGGGTCCATATTCATAGTGTATAATCTTATTTATAGGGTTTAATATAAACCCCTTGGGTTTGTAATCATGGTCAAGCATGGTTCAACATGACATTGTGAGAAATGTTGTCTCAATATAAAAATAAACCATGGTTAATCATCTTCGACCATGGTCATCCATGGTCAACCATTGTTAACCATGGTCAACCATCATCGACCATGGTCAATCATGGTAAACCATGGTGCAATGTCACATTTTGACAAATATTTTGTCAATATGGAAATTAATCATGCTTAATAATGGTCAACCATGGTCAATAATTATGTTTACATTGTAACAAAGATTGTCTCATTGTCAAACATTACATTATGACAACCATGCTTATCCATGGTCAACCATGGTCCAATGTCACATTCTGAAAATATTGTCTCAAGATGAAGATTAACCATGGGAAATCATGGTTCAACATCACATTGTGACAAATATTACTCAATAAAAAAATCAATCATGGTTCAACATCACATTATGACAAATATTGCGTCAATATGAAAATCAACCATGGTAAAAAAATTTCACCCATTTTTATTTTAGGGATTATAATAATTATCTTAGGGTTTATATATCTTGGGTCTATAATATTAAAATCTTAGGTTTAATATTATTCCTTTGAGTTCTTCATTTTTATCCCTTGCATTTATTACTCCCTTAGGTTTGTAATATGAATTACTTGGGTTTACTAAGCTAAGGGTACATATTCCTAGGGTATAATATTATTCATATCGTTTAATATAAATCCCTTATGTTTATAATCATGATTAACCATGGTCAAATGTCGCATTGTGACAAATATTTTCTGAAAAATGAAAATTAATCATTCTCATTCATGGTCAATATGAAAATAAACCATACTCAACCATGGTAAATCATATTAAAACACAGTCAACCATGGTCCAATGTCACATTTTGACAAAGTTTCTCTCAATATGAAAATAAATATTTGTGAGCCATGGTCCAATGTAACATTGTTGCAAATATTATCTCGATATGAAGATCAACAATGGTTAACCATCTCCAACCATGGTAAACCATTTTTTTTTAGGGTCTATAATGTTTATGGTATGGTCTCTATACCTTAGGTTTATAGTATTAATCATTTGGCCTTTTTAGGTTTTTAGCATTAATCCATTGTTTTTATTAGTGCCTTTGTTTTATAATAAAAATCCCATGGATTGATTAATCAAAGGGTTCATATTCATAGGGCATAATATAATTGATAGGATTTATAATATTAATCCTAGGGTTTAATATACATCTGTTGGATTTATAATCCATTAGGTTTATAATATTAATCATAGGGTTTATATTCATATGGTTTAATGTTAAGCCTAATGTTTAAATTATCAATTCCTTTAGTTTATTGATTTTAGGGTTTAATATTCATCCTTGGGTTTAATAATTTTTTTTTTTTTTGGTAAATGATTCTAAGCTATACTAATTCAAAAATAGAACAGTACATATGCTATAGGCTGAGTTGGTAAGTTGTGCTTAACCAATCCCAACATTTTTTGCGCAAGTATTGGGTTGCCTTCGTGGAGGAAACCAGCCCAAAAATAACATGAACAGAAAATTACAAAATGTGTCGTAGCACTAGTGAAAATAGAAGTTTTGTGATAGTAACAAGCATGGAAAAAAACTAAGAAGAGCTCATCTACAATGCAGTCGTGAGTGTTCTGCATCATCATTCTGGATCTTCCTTCATGATGGGACAAGCATAAACCTATGCAACAATTTCCTCTTCAACAGTGGGTTGACGCGGAGGCTTGGAGACCGGTGTGTAGAGGATGGGAGCCACCGAGTACTTGACATCCAGGACTTGCATCTAGGTTCCTTCCGTTTCCATTATCAAAACATTTGTGTCATCCCATTAATCTTCAGGTGGTGGAAGAGGCTCGTTCTTGCAGGACAAGGGGTGATCCTGGTGTGCAATGGTGGAGTTCCTTGGTCTACTTCTGCCTGTCTACAAAACAAGAGTGGGGTCCTCCTCCTCTTGGTCAAGTTCGGGGCTCTAGGAAGCCTTTCTAATGTGACTTTCCAATGAGGATCCTTCAATGGATTCTAGGTGATTATCAGGCTCAAATTGGTAGAGACTAGGGATCGCCCCTCTCTGGCATCCTCTGATGGTTGTTTGGTGCAGTCTAGGTGTCATGGTCAAATGAAGCAGAAGATTGATAGGGGTCTGAGAGGAAGGGAGGAGAAATTTAGACCCGAGGTTGGAGGTTCATAGCAAGGTGCTAGTGGACAATGAGGTGCGCTGAAGGGGAAGGCATGGCAAGGGTTGCGAGATACGTGGAGCACTGGGGCTTATGAAACTAGCAAGGAAGATGGAGCTGAGGTGATTCACGTAATTATGGGGAGTGTAGCCCTAGGGACTCTGCACAACACAATACTAGGGGGAATTCTACATGGTTGATTGGGCAGGTAGGAGGGTAAGAACTGGAACATTATAAAAACCAGAAGGAACAGATTGTGAGTCACTTTTTTCTATAGGTCCTTCCCTTTAATAGGCTAGTGACAGATGGGAAGCTGCTGAGCATTATTATGCCTCACACAGAGATGCATGTTGTAACAGTTTTCATGAGTAGGCATGTGTGTAGAGTTATGTCCTAGCATCATATCCATCCAGGAGATCATTCAAAAGGTTCCATAAGAGAGGAACCCCAGACGGGATGATGCTATGTTAATGTGTCTTAATTAAGCCTAATCTCTTCCAAATCATGTGAATGATTGCAGGAGTGGGGTTCCACGTCGAGTGAAGACATGCATTGCAGATCCTCACTATTTCGAGCATGGGAGAGGCATTTTTAATGGGTACTTCTACTTTCACCCATATCAGGGGATCCTTGGGTTTAATGTTATTCCCTTCGGTTATTAATATTAAACCACGGTAAACCATGGTCAACAATTTTCCAACGTCACATTGTGGTGAATATTTTCTCAATATTTAAATAAATCGTGGTCAACCATGGTCCTAAGTCACATTGTGACAAATATTATGTCACATCCCTCAATCACCTTACAGAAAAATGCATGGAGTTGGGAATATTTTTCAACATTTACCAATGTGTAAAATTTTCAAATACTTCCTATATTCCCTAAATGACCATCGTAATAACTATAATCATTACATAGAGAAATAATAAGTTAATGCATAATGATTTACACAACCATTAACTTCCATTATTGTAGCATATTAACTTAAATGTCCTGCCATAATTTTGCATTGGTTCCATGATTCTTTTAACTCAATTAGTAAATCTCATAGTTAATAACATAAACATAACATCATGAAAGAAATTAACATCATAAAAATGGAACAATGAACAATCATAACATTAGACACTTATATACCCTGGAAACCCTGTAGAGTGAAAACCAACAAATGATTAATTTTATTATTAACTTCTCGTGAGGGTGTTCACCCCTCACTCAATGGCTTTTAAGGGAGTCTATCCCTTATACATTTTTTAAAATAGTAAAAATATTTATCATTTGAATTGAATCATAGCTAACTAAAAAAAAAAATCACAATAATATCATTTACCCGTGAAGCCATAAACATTAAGTCTTTACAACCCGCTTCTTCCTGTCAGTGTATCATCCAAAAAATGATATTCCTAAATTCACACAGAACAAAAAATATGTATCTTCCACAATGTTAAATATGAATTATCCTTTTCACAAGTCACCATCCTTTCCTTTTGTTGTTGTCATCAGCACACTTGATATCATGATCAAATAAAAATAAAATATTAATTAACCAATAATCAATATTTATTAGTGAAACTTCAACATCTATTCGTGTGCATGCATAAAACATAAACATAATGTCATGTAATTCCTTCTTTAACACTATTTCACATACATTAGTAACAAGAAAATCACTATCAAGTGTCATATTTCCAGCAAAACACTAATATAATCTTGCATGCACTTCCATATTATTTTCAAAGTAAAGCTAACATACTAAATATTTTTCTTATGAATGCAAATGCATAACCAATTTTCAGAATAAATAGGCCTATAAGAAATTTTATTTGTTCCTACCATCATTTATTATTTTCCATCGAGAATAACACAATAGATTCTATACTTATGCATGTGAATGCATGTTCTTTTCCAAATCATATTTTCCACATGCCACTTATTCACATTGGATATTATGTATAAAAATGCAATATCTATTTCAAACAAAGTTAACATAATAGTGATAATGTATTGCATGAAGCTACTTATCATGACCAGCAAATAATAACATTTTAGCTCACTCTTCTTGCATGTGAAACATATATTTATTTCCAATGGAAACTAAATCAATATTGCATGGATATATAAGAACATTTTGTTTCTAAGGGATCAAACACATACCATTTATCCCTTCATGCATGCAAACAACAAATTGCTCTTACCAAATTATCTATCCCAATAGCTATAGATAATATTCTCCCAAAAAGAAAACTAATGCCATAGCCTATTGCTTTAGGTGTGCAAATGTATATTATATTTCCCCAAATAAGGCTAACACAATCAATGTTATGTGATTGCACCTTCCTTTTAGCCAGAAATCAAAGACCAAAATTATACTTTTCCACATATGAAAGTGTATATCTTTCCCTAAAATGTCTTCCAAAGGAATATTAAAACAATAAAGGATGTGATTACAAAATTTCCTCTTCAAGAAGCTAATTCAATCATGCATACAAGGACATGTTTTTCTCTTCTCTTATTTTCAAAAGGATCTAACCAAAAAAACTATTCATTTCCTACCAACATATATATATATATATATATATATATATATATATTACAAAGAATATAACACACTAATTATTATTTTTTCAAAATTTAGCTCACTCAATATCTATTATGTATGTAATACAAATTTTTTTCCTATCATTTAACAGATCAAAAAAAATTGTAATATTTCCTGAAGCAATAGCATGAATAACAAATCATTCTGAAATAACACAACCAATTGACTTTAATGCAAATTTTTTATGCGAACTATTTCACAAAAGAGTCACTTATCTCTTTCTACACAATTCATGCTTCCCATGCATGTGAAATCACATATTCAATTCCGGTAAATCATATATCCTAAATATTATTCCTATGCACATAAACAAATATTCTCTTTAAGCGTCCAATATTTCACTTTAAAACTTTAATGAATTTGCATCATGCGAATGTACTCGGTAATATCTTAAATGAAATATCTTGATTCCTTTTCAATAATTATCAACATAATTGTTCAAATTTTTATGCATGTGAAAAAATTATTTCTTTTCAAGAAATATCAACATAAATGTTCTATTTTTGTGCATCGAAATAACTTAGTTATTTCTAAGAAATATCAAAATTAATGGTTATTCGTTTTTGCATGAAATTAATTTATTTCTTTTCAAGAACATTAACACAATATTTATCAATATATGCACATAAGAATTATTTTTATTGTGCTCAAAAATCAAATGGAAACACTTTTTTTTGTTGTTTTAGCTATAAAATTTGGACATGGTTTTTGAATAGCTAAAAATAGATTTCAGAAAATGAAATTAGATTTTTATTTGGAATGGATTCATTAAAAGAAACCTCCCTCCATTTTTACGTAGATGTTACATTTTGGAAGATTTGAATGAATATTTGTAGCCATTTTTCCAGATTTAAATATTAAATAATTTTATGTTTCAGTCATCAACTTTTGGCATGGTTTTCGAACATTTGGAAATAATTTTTTGAAAAAAACCAAGGATTTTTTTTTAAACATGTGTATAAAAAAAACCTTTCTTATTTTTTATGGAGGTATCATCGTTTGGAATATTTGAATGAATCGTTGCAGCCTATTTTCCATATTTAAATATCAAATAATTTCTTCTTTTTTTCATTAATTTAGACATGGTTTTCGAGAAATTGAAAACAATTTTTTCAAATATGAAAGAAAATTTTGGTGATAACATGTTTATTTAAAAAAAAATATCTTTCCACTCATACACATCTATCATGGTTTGGGAGATACATTGTTCTACCCTAATTTCCAATAGCTCATGTAATTCACAGAATTTTTTTTCCATGAATTTTTTTTAGGAATTAAAAGCTCATGAAATATTCTAAGAATTTAATGAACAAAACACTTATTCTTCTATGAACGAAATTCCATAGAGGTTTTCTCATGAAACTATCCTGATTCTTTATCATATGAAAATTTCCAAGAAAATAAATTCAATTCTTATTGCATCATGGACCATATGAAAACACAACAATTTTCAAATGACATAGTTAATTATCTTTTGATGCATGCTTGGAATTCCTTCTTCCTCTCTCTTGGATCCATTTTCCATGTATTCTGTAATTAGTTCTCATATTTTCCCATAGACTTGCAATAAGTAGAATTAAGAAAATCAAATAGAATTTCTAAATCTAAAAGAATGCCATAAATCACCCATAAATCAATCCATAAATAATATATTTTATAAATTGTTAAATAACTCCATAAATCATCCATAAAACTCTCATTATTGTATTTTCAAGGTTGATTTGATTTTTCCTTCAAAATATCCCTCAAACATAATTTTGCTAAAAAATTTACCCATTATTTTTAAAGCTCATAAAATATGGGAACCTGGAAATATAATTTATTTATATAGAAGAATAATAAATATTCTAAATAAAATAATTAAGAATTATTTATTAAAATATTCTTATAATCTAGAATTACATGAATATTCTTCATGTAATATCAATATAATAATTAATAAAATATAGTTATTCAACAATCCTCATTTTATGAGATACTTTCTGATAGCTTACACGAGGGATATTACATATTGTCTCAATATGAAAATCAACCATAGTAAACCATGTTTGTTTTATGGTTTAGAATATTCATCACAGGGCTTATATACCTTGGCTTTACAATATTAATCGTTTCGGTTTTTAGGTTTTTAGTATTTAATCCTTGTTTTTATTAGTGCCTTGTGCTTATAATATGAATCCCTTTTCTTTACTAATTTAATGGCTCATATTCCTAGGGTATAATATTTTCGATAGAATTTATAATATTAATTGAAGGGTTTTATATAGATTCCTTAGGTTTATAATATATTAGCTTCATATTATAAATTCCATGAGTTTATAAAATTAATCATAGGTTTTATATTAGTAGGGTTTAATATTCATCCTAGGGTTTAATGTTATTCCCTTAGGTTTATAATCCCTTGGGTTTGTAATATTTATCTTATGGTTTATATATCTTCAACAATGTTATGCCCTTGGGTTTATAATCCCTTGGGTTTTTAATATTTAGCTTATGGTTTATATATATTATGGTCAAACATGTTTGTTTTATGGTTTATAATAATTATTTTATGTCTTATATATCTTTAATCATAGTCAACCATGGCTAACAATGGTCAAATGCCACATTGTGACAAATATTTTCTCAAAATTAAAATTAATCATGGTCGATCATGGTCAAACATGATAAACCACAGTCCAATGTCACATTGTAACAAGATTATTTGAATATGAAAATCAATCATGGTCAACCATGGTCCAACATCACATTGTGACAAATATTGTCTGAATATGAAAATGAACAATGGTTAACCATGTTCAACCATGTTTCTTTTAGGGTTTATAATATTTATATTATGTTTATATATCTTAGGCTTATAATTTTCTTACTTTCAATTTTTTAGGTTTTTATTATTAATCCCTTGTTTTTATTAGTGGCTTGGATTTATAATATCAATCCCTTGGCTTTATTAATCTAATAGCTCATATTCCTAGGGTATATTATTATTGATAGGGTTTTTAATATTCATACTAGGGTTTAATATAGATCAATTTGGTTTATAATCCATTAGGCTTATAATATTAGTCATAGGGTATATATTCCTATGATTTAATATTAACCCTAATGTTAAAATTATTAATCTCTTTGGTTTATTGATTTTAGGGTTTATATTCCTAGTGTTTAATATTTATCCTACGTTTTAATGTTATTTTATTGGGTTTTTAATATTAAACCATGGTCAACCATGGTCTTAAGTCATATTGTGAGAAGTATTGTCTCAATATGAGAATAAACAATGCTAAAACATGTTTCATTTAGCGTTTATAATATTTATCCTAGTTTTTATATGCCTTAGGTTTACAATATTAATCCTTTGGGATTTTTAGGGTTTTAGTATTAATTCCTTACTTTTATTAGTACATTGTGTTTAAAATGTCAATCCCTTATCTTTATTAATCTAAGGGTTCATATTCCTAGGATATAATATTTTTGATAGGCTTAATCATATTAACCCAAGGTTTTTTTATAGAAGCCTTGGTTTTATAATCCATTGGGTTTATAATATAAATTCCTTGAGTATATAATATTAAGATAGGGTTCATATTCCTAGGGTTTAATATTCATCCTATGGTTTAATGTTATTCCTTTGGGTTTTTAATATATATATATTTTTAAGTTAGGCTAAAGTATATTAGATCATTAAAGAAAGTTTACATAGGCATTGGGTTGAGATGACTAGTGGTGCTTAGCCAATCCCAGCCTTGGTAGTTTTCAAGATAAAGAAGGTTTGGGGCTGCCTCCTAGGAGAAAAGAAACCCCTTAATAGAGTTATACATTCACAATTTACAAAATTTTGCGTAACACATATAAAAACCAAATAGTTGTAGTATCTCCTGAGTTGACAGAAGACATAAATGAACTATGCCACTGCGCAGCCATGGTTTTACTTCATCATCCTCTGTTGTAGGGTCCTCCTCCTCAATGAGGCATCCATATTACCGCATTATGGCCTCCTCCTCAACTGTAGGCTCGTGCAAGGATTTCAACATGGATGTGAGGATGATAGGAGCAATAGGTTACTCTGAATTTAAAGCTCCGTTCCAGACTCCATCTGAATCCATGATCCAAACGTCTGTCTCCTCCTTCGCTAGCTCATGAACAAGGATCAGCTTGATTTTCTGAGGATTATGCATCTCAGAGTGCACATTGATATATTTTTTACGGTCTCTTTTCCCCTAGGATTCTCTAGTGTTAAGACAAACTCTTCCTGGGAGAATTCAGGGATTTGAGTAGCCTCCCTTTCATGGGTACCTGAAGAGGATCCTTTAATGGATTGCAGATGCTGGTCATGACTGCAATGATAGCGCCCCAAGAATGTACCTCTATGGTTGCCCCTGATGGGTTTTTGACTTTGTCATGGGGCTAGGAGGAGGCTATCCAACAAAGAGAGTGAGGTCGGACCAAGATAAGGGAGATGCATAGTTGAAATACACATAGCAGAGTTTCATATCTTCGGGGTGCACAAATGGTGAGCTCATTATGGGAAGTACACAATAGGGGGAAGCACAGCAGGAGGGGATTTCAATAATGAATCACACATCCGGGTGCACGTAGCAAGGAGGATCTTAGAGGGAGGAGCATACAGTAGGAGGATGCAGACAATGGGGCTCGCAGAAGGATGTTCACAACAAGGGGAGCACACAGGAAGATGGGCAAAGGTAGAGGAGATGTGCGAGGGAAGCTTGAGAAGTTGTGTGATGGCAAGGTGAAAAAGAGCGATGGCTAAAAGAGGAGATTCAGTGAATTTTGAGAACTGTGGCACGCACACAGATGCGATGAGGGGATGTGGCATGAGTGTAGATGTGGCGAGGGATGGTTTGAGTGTGACTTCATGTGATACAAAGTATGGAAAGAGGTCAGGTGTGACAGAGCACCATCATGAATGACTTCCAAGATGATTTTTTGAATCATGTTAGAGCTAGATTTGGAGGCTTGCGTCAGCTTGAGCATGGGAGGATTTGTCCTTGCATGATCTGAATGTGTCACACAAATTCGGGGCTTAGGTTTTTAATATTAAACCCTTGGGTTTATAATATTAATCTTAGGTTTTATCATATGAATATTATGGTATAATTTTTATTTTAGTGTTTATAATATTTATCTCAGGGTATATATCCCATGGGTTTATAATATTAATCCCTTGGGCTTAATATTATTCCATTTTGTTTAGAATCTCTTGTGCTTTTAGTATTAATCCCTTGGTTTTATTAGTCCCCTAGGATTATAGTATCAACGATTTAATATTGTAACATTTGAATGGTACAAAATTGTATCCAACATTACATTGTTACAAACATTGTCTCAACATGAAAATAAGTCTCACAATCATAATTGCAATATTACATTATATTGTAAGGAGGAACACTAGAGAAAGATGCATGCATGAATAATGAATGTATATTATATTAAATAAGTTTCTACACTGTATTGGTAAATGAACTTTGTTCTATAGCATGAGTGGAGAAAGGTAAAGCATGCATTAGAATATGCTAAACAGAAAATATGAAGATGTGTATGTATATTAACTTATTTCTACATTTGAACAAAAATGGAAAAATCAGTATGATAAGAATACATTGATTATATAGTAATGCAATTAAATATTTACAAATAATTTAAATTCCTCCATGGAGAAAGCATCAATATATGTATATTATAGTAGTCATTAAGGTCCAATTCTTAAGTACATATAGTGCACAGTTCTATTTACAAGTGCATATTGTCTAATTGTACAAATTAAGCAAACTGCATTCCATATAAACATAAATTGAGGAATATCAACATGTCATCATGTGTTGATATGACTGCCGAATCTTCAACTAGAGTTGGGACCATCTTGGATTAAAAGAATAGGAGACCCTGGCTAAGGGTTGAAGTAAGAAACAAAAGCATAGAAGTTAACCCTGGATAGAGGCATAAGAAATTACATGCACCAAATCATTCACTGAAAATTAGTACCATTCTATATAAATAATAACAGATTAAAATATGGAGAATTGAAGAGATAAATATTACCTTAGGTATGATAGGAACAGAGAGCTTTTTCTGTCAAAATATGATTCGTGGGATTAAATATAGAAATTAAAAATATGGTACAAGTAAATTGAAAGTTTAACTTAAGAAAACATAGGAGAACATCGCAACACTTGTTCAAACCAACAAAAATAATAATAATTGAGGCTTTCTATAACTATGAAAAATCAGTTCAAACTGGATGTTGAAAGGAAACGTCATGATTCCACTTAAATTAGATATTGAAAAATAAGCATAGAGTAACCTCAATAATTATATGAAGGTCTGAATGCCGGATAAATTGAAAAGTGCTATAGGTAGTTATGAAAACTAAGTTAGATAAATTATGACTTTTAGATCTCTCTGTCGGAGAGAGAGATATCTAATGAAAATAATTAATATCACAACAATGATCTTTGACAACAATAATAAATAAATTTACCGCGAACACACTGGGAAGGTAAACAAGTCCGTTAACCCAAAACGCAGAGTATAGTGACAAAGAAGTTGAAACATATAAGTCAACTGTCAAAAAATCACCAGATACCTTTTCTATTCTTGGTATGCATGTTTTGTCGAAGGAAGCAAGAGTGGGATGAATTCCATTGAGCATTTATCTGCGTTTGTAATATCAACGCTCTAATAAATTTGACTGTTGAGGTGCAAATCCAAGAACACATAGGAGTTATGAATGCAAAAAATGACATTAAAAATATTTTGAGATGGGCATTACTCTAATTTAATGCAGATGTGAGAAATATACATAATAACTAAACGATATACACACCCTACATAAAATTGTCAACAAAGATGTTTTGCTAAGTGAAAATTAAGGAAAAATAGAAACGCAAATTTCAATTCCACAACGAGAATTAAAAATCCTCAATGATAATGGATGGGACCTTAGATTTCAGTAGAGATAATACACATGCTAAGAATTAATAGTGACAGTTCAATATTTAAAGCAGACCTTGCATAAACCAGCTGAATGTGTGAAGCTCGTGAGGAAATGTGACAAAAAAATATGGTAGGAGGAATAGAGAAAATATTACCTCTATAATTGTAATTTTCATGTAGCGCATACCTACATATTTCATCCTAAGATATTGACGACAATGTCTCTTTTTTGTCCAAGTTAGTTACAGAAAATTAGAAGAAAACTGGAAATAACACCAAGATATTGATAACTGAGAATATCAGGATAATAATTGTAAATTTCTAAAGGATAGAAATGTGCTTCTTACTAGTGGAAAAAAAATGATATTGACCTCTATGAGAAATAAGCGTTCTCTATACAAATGGTAGTGGTAAAACATATTAAGTTGTAACTAGGTCAGAATGGCCAAATGAGAAATGGTGGAGTTATGCATTCTCCTTTGCAACAGAGGTGAACCATTCTATAGGGTTCCAAATTTGGGTATTAGACCAAATGAGAAATGCCACAAAAATAAACTTGATTATGTATGTAAAATTGAAACCCTAATTCAATTTCTAATCCAAGCCATCCAGGAGTCAATAGATTGGAATCATCCCTCGGATCCATGCAATTTGAAATTAATGGATAGGGCCATGTGATGTGGTATGAATAAATTAATACTATAAAATTTTGATGCATCTAAAAATCCGAAGTCTGACATAGCCACTGACGGCATAGTCATTTCAACCATCAATACAGCCAGCTGTGACATCTAAATAATATCAAAGTTTGAAGACTGTGTGAAAATGGAGTTATTATCCGTAAAGAGTACAAGTACCATCAAGTGTAAATCAAGTTTTGTATCACATAAGGTTAGAGTATGAGTGAGGAACTATGAAATTATTTGGAGATTCAAAGGTTTTCCATAGGATTAAAGTTGTTTATATTATACACATAATTTTCAAGGCTGAACTATAGTTAGCACTTATCGAAAACTCCTCAATGAGTTATAACATGGTGCTTACCTTACAATATGGGTAACATAATGACTGTATAAATCTTATAAATAAATCATAGACTAGGTATGTGGTAAGAAAGAACGCAGTATAAAAACATGTGCAAAAGAATTGATGAAGACCGATAGTATAAGGATATGACTATATGTATGAGTGAGGGGTAGATTAAATTTAATCAAAGAGATTTTATTAAATTTAATTCCACATATATGAATTTTAATCTAATACAAGAAATGAATTATTATGTATAATAAGACTTATAATTCTTAATTAAAACTATTAGAAGGTAGAGCTAAAAGAAAGAAAAATCATTAGGTTTATGGCACTAATGATTTGTCTAGGGGGATAAAAGTGTCTTATAATAATAATAATTATTATTATTTTGTGAAAATGGAGACGTTAAAAATGGTATCAAAGCCCATGTTAAAACAAGAGGCAAAAAATGTCTGCTTACACCATGAAATTTCTGTTGCTGTAATTTTTTTAGAAATTAAATTTTCACTAATGCTTGATTTCATGTATTGTCAAAAAGTGCCAAAGTATATAAATGTAAACCATGAGTGAAGGGGATGAGTTTTATGTAGATGTAGGTGGTGGAGAAGACCCAGGAGATCCAAATTCTCCATTCATGGCTATGATGTATCGAATGGAAAGAGAAATGATGCAACTGAAAAACCACAATCAAAGGCTATCTTTAGCTAGTGAGGAGCAAGATAGGTTAATAAGACAATTTTCCTCCTGGAACAATCACGAAGGTGAAGGTTTGGGAAGAAAGTGGAATGGAACTCTAAATCACTTAGAATATTCTGAGGAAGGTGATGCCTCTAGACAACAATCTAGGAGGAATAAGGAATTACAGGGTGAATTCAGGAAAATCAAGCCTCCCTCCTATGACGGAGAGAAGGAAGAAGATGTGGAAGCTTGGATTCTAAACATGATAAACTACTTTTAGGTTTATGAATATGAAAGTAAATTGAGAGCCAGACTCACGATCTATCAGTTGCAAGGGTAGGCTACCTTGTGGTGGGAAGAAAACAACATGGTTCATGTCATAGATGAGAAAATTGTTACTTGGGAGGATTTCCAAATCAAATTCAAAAATAGATGTATGAATGTATATTATTTTGATGATAAAGAAAAATATTTTCATGAACTTAGATTGGAACAACTTACTATTGATGAATTTGTAACCAAATTCACCAACCTACTTTGTTTGTACCTCATATAAGGGAGGAGAAGGAAAAGGTACAAATTGTCTTAAAATTTATGCCTACTATCTACAAGGACAAGATAGAATTTGATAATCCCAACACCATGGATGAAGTGGTACGCAAAGCCGGACTGTCTTACCAGCTGTTCAAAGGAAAAAATGAACAAGCAAAGAATTGGAAGAATATAGAGAAGGGTGACTCTAGTGGGAGAAGAACAAAACGAACATACTTAACAAATTTTGGGAGAAACCACCAAAGAAAGAAGTTCACCAAAACTGGAGAAAATAAACTACCTCAATCGCAAACAGGGTCCAAATAGATTAATGGAAATAATAAAAGAGAAGGGATTGTTAAAATGAGGGAACCTATAAAATGTTGGGGTTGTGGAGAGCCGCATTTACTGAGAGACTATCCACACAGAAAAATTCAGAGCATAAAAGTGCAGAGAGACGCAACTATGGTAAATGATGTGGCAAGAAACATCCCCAAAATTAGTGCAGCCCTAGAATATCGTCAAGCAGATCTCCAGTCCACTATGGTCGAAGTAGAAGGTATTATTGTTGAACAACCTATTTCTGTTTAATAGATACAGGTGCATATTTAAGTTATATAAGTCGTGAAATAGTAGAAAAATGAAAATTAATTTCAGATAAATTTCAGCAGTCATGGTTGGTTCAGTTAGCCACGGGGACAAAAATGAAGGTGACTATTAAATTAACCCAGAGAGTCATAAATTTTAATGGATACCAAACTGAATTGAATATCAATATTCTACCTTTAGGTTCATATGATATATTGATAGGAATGGACTGGTTAGAAAAACATAAAGCCATGTTAAACTACTTAGGCAAAACAATACATTGTATAAATGGGGAGGGAAAACTTGTGGTAGTGAAAAGAAAACCCAAATCCATATCAGTGAGACAAATTTCAGCACTTCAACTGAAACGAATTGCAAGAAAATGTTGCCAAGTGTATTATGTACATGTATAATAATTCGGATAGGAATATGAAGAAAATCCTTTAGAAACATTACCTATTGTCAAAGAGTTTAAGGATGTGTTTCCAGATTAAATTCCTCATCTTCGCCCTAAGAGATAAATTGATTTCTCAATTGACTTGGTGCCGGGAAAAACACCATTTTCTAGAGCCCCATATAGAATTAGTACCCCTGAGATAATGGAGTTGAAGATGAAACTACAAGAGATGGTAGATAGAGGTTACATCAGACCAAGTGTATCCCCATGGGGAGCACCCGTACTATTTGTGAAAAAGAAATATGATACTTTCAGAATGTGAATAGACTATTGTGAATTGAATAAATTGAAAATTAATAATGCATATCATTTACCTGGGATAAATGATTTCTTTGACCAGGTTAGAGGAGAAACAATATTTTCAAAAATTGATCTAAGGAAAGGCTACAATTAACTAAGAATTAAGTATGAAGACATAAGTAAAACTGCATTTAGAATCAGATATGGATACTGTGAGTTTGTGGTCCTACCTTTTGGGCTAACTATTGCACCTCCTGCTTTTATGTTCTTGATGAACAATGTCTTGATTAAGTACTTAGACAAATTTGTACTAGTTTTTATTGATGACATTATGATTTATTGTAAGAATGAAACTGAGCGTAAAGAACACCTTAGAATTTTTTTACAAACACTCAGAGAAAACAAGTTGTATGCTAAGTTTAACAAATATGAATTTTTTAAATATAAAAATCAGTAGTTTGGTCATATAAATTCAGAGAAGGGATCAGCAGTAGACTCAGAAAAGATAAAAGAGATAAGAGAGTGGTTTGAACCTACTGATGTGTCTTTTTTGAGATCCTTCATGGGAATTGCAGGATAATATAGGAGATTTGTAGAGAGATTTTCAGCCTCAGCCTATCCTATTACATCTCTACAGAGAAAAGGAGTGAAGTTTGAGTGGACTGAGAAATGTAAAAATAGCTTTTAAAAATTGAAAAGGAAACTTACAACAACACCTATTTTAAAGATTCTTTATCTAGGTCAAGAATTTGTAGTATGCACGGATGCTTGTGGAGAGGGATTAGGAGGAGTGCTACTACAAGAAAACTCTATTATAACCTATGAATCAAGAAAAATCAATAAAAGTGAACCGAATTATAATGTTTATGATTTAGAACTAGCTATTGTAATACATACCTTGAAGATGTGGACACATTACCTTTTAGGGAAAAAAATTATATTGATGATAGATCACATCAGTTTACAATATTTCTTCACACAAACTGAATTGAATGCTAGTCAAGCTAAATGGTTGTCCTTCCTTAGTGAGTTTTACATGGAGATCAAACATGTTAAGGGGAAGGAGAACAAAATTGCAAATGCATTAAGCAGAAATTCTTGGAAAATTATGAGTAATGTTGGGAGTAGTGCTAACTTTGACATTGAAGGATTGATACCAGAAGTGGTGAGACAAGACCAAAACTATGAAATACTTTAGGAAAAAATTCTGAAAAATGAGATGAAAGGGTATACACAAAATCAGAGGGGGTTGGTGTATTATATGGATATATTATACATTCCTAATGTGGACTCCTTAAAAATATAAATTCAGGATGAGTATGATAAGAAACCCTACACGGGACATCCAGGATATCAAAAATTAATTTCTACTTCAAAAAAGAACCTGTTCTAGCCTATTATGAAAAATGATGTAGCAAATTACTTGGCCATATGTATAGAATGTCAATAGGTGAAGGTAGAACATCAACATCCAGTTGGATTGATGAATCCCTTACCCATTCCAAAATGGAAATGGGAAACAGTTTCCATGGATTTTATTATAGGTTTATGAAGGAATAAATACCAACATGACTCTATCATGGTAGTAGTGGATACTTTGATAAAATTTTCTCACTTTATACCTGTACAGTCTACCTTTGGTACAGCACAAGTAGAAAATGTACTTATGAAAGAGGTTGTAAAATTGCATGGCATTCCTAATATGATCATATGAGACAGAGATGTAAAGTTTACCCCAACATTTTGGAGGAGTCTGTTTGGGGGCATGGGTACCAAATTAAATTTTAGTACTACTTATCATCCCCAAACTGATGGTCAAACTGAAATAACAAACCACATTTTAGAGGACATGTTAAGAATGTATGTCATGGACAGACCAACAAAGTGGGAGGAATTTCTACACTTAGCATAATTTTCCTACAACAATAGCTACCAAGCTTCAATTAAGATGAGCCCCTTTGAAGCACTTTATAGAAGAAAGTGCCATACACCTCTGAGTTACATTCAACCAAAGGATAAGTTAATAATTGGATGGGATGTTTTTCAAGAAATGGAAAGAATTGTGTATAAAATTCAGCAAAATATCAAAATAGCACAAGACAGGCATAAAATTTATGGAGACAAAAAGAGAATTCATAGAGAATTTTTTGTGGGTGATCATGTTTACCTAAGGATTAAGCCTAAAAAAGTACTTTGTACACTGGAAGTTGTGCAAAACTAGCTCCATGTAACTGCGGACCTTTTGAAGTACTGAAAAGAGTTCGACTAGTTGCATATAAGTTGGCTTTACCTAGTGACATTAAGGTTCACGATGTATGCATGATCATACTCAGTTATTGATTGGAATGTGATACATGTGGAACCAGAAGGAAAATTCCTTCTAGACCCACTTCAAATCTTCGCACGGGAAGAAATTGAGCTCCATAATAGAAAAATAGCTAGGGTTAAAGCGCAGTGGAGGAAATTTGCACCTAAAGAGGCTATTTGGGAGTGAGAGGAAGATATGATGGAAACATATCCATCATTGTTTAAACAATGATTTTATTTTTTTTGTCTTTACAAAACCAAGGACAGTGTTTTGTTTTTAGAGGGGGAGTATTTAATATTCCTAATTTTCAATGCTTTTATTAGACATTTGAACAAGCCCAAAAGGGTACAATGGATGCCAATGGGAAACAATTGTGTGGATTTATTTTATTACTATGAGTTAATAAAATAAAATGGAACTTAATGTGGAATGACTAGATTATGATTAGAGATATGAAAAATAAATCCATGAAGATGGATAAGGTTGTACGACTTTCCCAGACTTCCAAAAATCCTTGGAAGGAATAAATTAAATAGTAAAATTATATTTGAGATAATAATCTAAAAAAATTTCCCTAGTAAAGAGGAAATTACAGGGAATAGGTGGAATAAACCTAGAAGGCAGAAAAGATAGATTTAAAAGTACCTTTATGGAAGAAACAAAGGGAAATCCTACGCAGATAGGAATGTAGAATCCTAAATTAAATTGACGCAGTTAAGGGAAACAGGTTGGGGGAAAGCAAGCTTAAATAAGCTAATTCAGGATAGGTAGAGGGTTTTCTATTACTAGAGGAAAGGATCTCTACTTAGGGCTGAGCTGTGGAGAAAGACCTCTAAGATTGGGAGGCACCTTGTCTACATTAAGTGGTATGCATACTTAATTTAAATGTTGTTTGAATTATAATTTAAAGCTGTGAAGAATTACTGAAAAATGTAAAGTAGTTGGATCTATATCAAATCCTGGGTCTGGATCTATGTCTATGTTGTGGAAATTATATGGGTTATAATTATATTATGGTGGTCTGCACATTGAACATAATTAAATATGGAGAAAATAGTTTATTTTTTATTTTTGTACATACTCTATAGAGTACCAACTCTCAAATTTCTAAAACCCAGTATTGGTTCTAGATTTGAGGTTAGGTACCTCACAGAAATTTTATGTGTACTTAATTAGCCTATTTAAGGTTAGTTTAGCAAACTGTATACTGGATTCTCAAATAAACTTAAACAGAAACATATATACATGGACAACATATAAAATTACAGTATAGTTCATATATTTTTGCACTATAGCATATATGTAGGAATTGAAACATTAAATAAAATTATATAAAATAGATTTTTTGTAAGGAGGAACACTAGAGAATGATGCATGCATGACTAATGAATGTACAATATATTAAGTAATTTTGTACAATTTATTGGTAAATGAAATTTGTACTATAGCATCAATGGAGAAATATAAAGCATGCATATGTATATTAACTCAAAACTTCATTTGAACAAAAAGGGAAAAATATGTATGATAAGAATACATTGATAATATAATAATGTAATTAAATATTTAAAGAGAATTTCAATTCCTCCGTAGAGAAAGTATCAATCTATGTATATTATAACAAGCATTAAAGTCCAATTATTAAGTACAGATAGTACATAGTTCTATTTAGAAGTGTAGATTGTCTAACTGTACAAATTAAGGAAATTACATTCCATATAAACATTGTGACAAATATTGTGTAAATATTAAAATAAACCATGTTAATCATGGTCAACCATTGTTAAGCATGGGAAAAAATCATCATCATTTTGTAACAAATATTGTCTACTCATACATGGTCAACCATGGTTCAATGTCACATTGTGACAAATATTGTTTCAATATGATAGTTGACCATGGTAAAGTATGGTTCAATGTCGCATTGTGACAAAGATTGTCTCAATATGAAAACCAATCATGGTCAACCACGGTCCAACATGACATTATGAAAAATACTATGTTAATATAAAAATCAATCATGGTCAACAATTCTCAACCATGTTTATTTTAGGTTTTATATACCTTGCTTTTATAATATTAAACCCTTAGGGTTAATATTATTGTTTTGGGTTTTTAGTATTAATCCCTTCGGTTTATTATTCCCTTGGGTTTATTAAGCTAAGGGCACATATTTATAGTGTATAATCTTATTCATAGGGTTTAATATAAATCCCTTGGGTTTGTAATCATGGTAAACCATGGCTCAACATGACATTATGAGAAATGTTGTCTGAATATGAAAATAAACCATGGTTAAACATCTTCGACCACGGTCAGCCATGGTCAACCATTGTCAACCATGGTCAACCATCATCGTCCATGGTAAATCATGGTAAAAAATGGTGCAATGTCACATTCTGACAAATATTTTGTTAATATGGAAATTAACCATGGTTAATAATGGTCAACCATGGTCAATAATCATGTTTACATTATAACGAAGATTGTCTCATTGTCAAACATTAAATTATGACAACCATGCTCATCCATGGTCAACCATAGTCCAACGTCATATTGTGAAAAATATTGTCTCAAGATGAAGATTAACCATGGAAAATCATGGTTCAACGTTGCATTGTGACAAATATTACTCAATACAAAAATCAATCATGGTTCAAGATCACATTATGACAAATATTGTGTCAATATGAAAATCAACCATTGTCAACAATTTTAAACCATTTTTATTTCAGGGATTATAATAATTATCTTAAGGTTTATATATCTTAAGTCTATAATATTAAACTCTTAGGTTTAATATTATTCATTTGAGTTCTTCAGTTTAATCCCTTGCGTTAGTTACTCCCTTAGGTTTATAATATCAATTAATTGGGTTTATTAAGCTAAGGGTACATATTCCTAGGGTATAATATTATTCATATGGTTTAATATAAATCCCTTAGGTTTATAATCATGATAAACCATGGTCAACCATGGTCCAATGTCACATTATGACAAATATTGTCTTGATGTGAAAATAAACGATGTTCAACTATTGTAAACCATCGTAAACCATGGTCATTGATTATAAACCATGCTCCAATGTCACATTATAACAAGTATTGTCTGAATATGAAAATCCATCATGGTCAACCATATTTAATCATATTCAACCATGTTCAACCATGATCAACCATGGTCAAATGTCACATTGTGACAAATGTTTTATGAAAAATGAAAATTAATCGTTCACATTCATGGTAAATATGAAAATAAACCATAATCAACCATGGTAAATCATAGTCAAACATAGTCAACCATGGCCCAATGTCACATTGGGACAAAGATTCTCTCAATATGAAAATCAATATTGGTGAACCATGGTCCAATGTAACATTGTTACAAATATTGTCTCGATATGAAGATCAATAATGGTAAACCATGGCCAACCATGGTCAACAATTTTTTTTAGGGTCTATAATATTTATCTTGTGGTCTATATACCTTAGGTTTACAATATTAATCGTCTGGGTCTTTTAGGTTTTTAGCATTAATCCATTGTTTTTATTAGTGCCTTTGGTTTATAATATCAATCTCGTGGATTGATTAATCGAAGGGTTCATATTCATAGGGCATAATATAATTGATAGGGTTTATAATATTAATCTTAGGGTTTTACTTGTGCAAAAACTTCCTCTTTAGCACTAGGTTGATGCAGAGGCTTGGAGACCAGTGCGTAGAGCATGGGAGCCACTGGGTACTCGGCATCCAAAACTTGCATCCATGCTCCTTCCGATTCCATTATTAAAACATTTGTTTCATCCCAATAATCTTCATGTGCCAAAAGAATCTCGTTCTTGCGAGGCAAGGGGTGATTCTAGTCCGCAATGGTGTACTTCCTTGGTCTACTTATGCCTCTCTAAAAAACATGACTGGGAGCCTCCTCCTCCTAGTTGAGTTCAGGGCTCTAGGTGGCCTTTCTAACGTGACTGCCCAATGAGGATCCTTCAATGAATTCCAGGCAATTATCATGCCCCGGGTGGTAGCAACCAGGGATCACACCTCTTTGGCCTCCTCTAATGGTTCTTTGGCACAGTCTAGGTGCCATGGTCAAATGAAGTGGGGGATTGATAGGGGTCTGAGAGGAAGGGAGGACAATTTTGGACCCGTGGTTGGAGGTTCGCAACAAGGTGCTAGTGGACAAGGAGGTGTGTTCAAGGGGAATGCACGACAAGGGGTGCGGGATACGAGGAGCACTGGGGCTTATGAAACGAAAGAGGCAGATGGAGTTCAGGTGAGTCGCATAATTAGAGGGAGCGTAGCCTGGGGGATTCTGCACAACACAAGACTAGGGGGGAGGCTACATAGCAAACTGGGCACAAAGGAGGGGAGGAACTGGAACATTAGAAAAACTAGAAGGAACAGACTGTGAGTCACGTTTTTTTGTAGGTCCTTCCCTTTAATAGGCCAATGACACATGCAAATCTACTCAACATTATTATGCTTCGCACATAGCTTCATGTTGTAACAGTTTTCATGAGTAGGCATGTGCATAGAGTTATGGCCGAGCATCATATCCATCCAGGAGATAATTCAAAATATTGTGGAAGAGAGGTACCCCAGAGTGTATGATGCTATGTTAGTGTGTCTTAATTATGCTTGATCTTTGTCAAATCAAGTGAATGATTGCAAGAGTGTGGTTCCACATCGAGTGAAGACATGCACTGCAGATCTTCATCATCTCGAGTGTGGGAGATGAATTTTTCATGGGTACTTATACATTCACCCACATCTGGGGATCCTTGGGTTTAATGTTATTCGCTTGGGTTATTAATATTAAACCATGGTAAACCATAGTCAACCATTTTCCAACATCACATTGTGGTGAATATTTTCTCAATATTTAAATAAAACGTCGTCAACCATGGTCCTAAGTCGCATTGTGACAAATATTGTGTCACATCCCTCGGTAACCTCACAGGAAAATGCATGGAGTTGGGAATATTTTTCAACATTTACCAATGTGGAACATTTTCAAATACTTTTTATATTCCCTAAATGACCATAAGAATAACTATCATCATTACATAGAGAAATAATAAGTGAAAGCATAATTATTTACACAACCATTAACTTCCATTATTTTAGCATATTAACTTAAATTTCCTGCTATAACTATGCATTGATTCCATGATTCTTTTAACTAAATTAGTAAATCACATAGTTGATAATATAAACATAACATCATGAAAGAAATTAAAATCATAAAAATGGAACAACGAACAATCATCACATTAGACACTGATATACCATGGAAATCCCTTAGGGTGAAAACCAACAAATGATTAATTTTATTAGCAACTACTCGCGAGGGTGTTCACCCCTCACTCAATGGCTTGTAAGGGAACCTATCCCTTATACATTGTTTAAAATAGTATAAATATTTATCATTTGAATTGAATCATAGCTATCTATAAACTATTACAATCATAATGAAATCATTTACCCACAAAAGTCTTTACATCCTGGTTCTTCCCGTTAGTATGTCATCCAAAATTTGATATTTCTAAACTTACATGGAACAAAAAATATTTATCTTCCACAATGTTAAATATGAATTATCCTTTTCACAAGTCACCATCCTTTCCTTTTGTTACTATCATCAGCACATTGGATATCGTGATCAAATAAAACATAAACTATTAATTAACCAATAATCAATATTTATTAGTGACACTTCAACATCTATTCGTGTGCATGCATAAAACATAAACATAATGTCATGTAATGCCTTCTTTAACACCATTTCACATACATTAGTAACAAGAAAATCACTATCAAGTGTCATATTTCCAGCATAATGTTAATATAATCTTTCATGCAATTCCATATTCTTTTTGAAGGAAACATAAGATACTAGATACTTTTCTTATGAATGCAAATGCATAGCCAATTTCCATGAGAACTAGGCCTATAAGAAATTTATTTGTTCCTACCATCATTTATTATTTTCCAATGAGAATAACACAATAGATTATATAATTATGCATGTGAATGCATGTTCTTTTCCAAATCATATTTTCCACATGGCACTTATTCACAGTGGATATTATATATGAAAATGGAAGATCTATTCCGAAAAAATTTCACATAATAGTGATAATGTATTTCATGAAGCTACTTATCATCTCCAACAGATAATAACATGATAACTCACTCGTCTTGCATGTGAAACATATATTTCTTTCCAAATAAAACTAAATAAACCTTGCATGGATAGATAAAAACATTTTGTTTCTAAGGAATCAAACACATACCATTTATTATTTCATGCATGCAAAGAACACTTTCCTCTTACCAAATTATCTATCCCAATAACCATACATAATATTCCCCCAAAAATAAAAATAATGCCATAGTCAATCGCTTTAGGTGTGCAAATGCATATTATATTTCCCCAAATAAGGCTAACACAATCAATGTTATGTGATTGCACCTTCCTTTTAGCCAGAAATCAAAGACCAAAACTATACTTTTCCACATCTGAAAGTGTATATGTTTCCCTAAATATCTTCCAAAGGAATATTAACACAATAAAGGATGTGATTACAAACTTTCCTCTCCAAGACTCTAATTAAATCATGCATACAAGGACATGTTTTTCTCTTCTCTTATTTTCAAAAGGATCTAATCAAAAAGACTATTCCTTTCATACCAATACATAATAGATATTAAGTGAGCTGAATTTTGAAAAAATAATAATTAGTGTGTTATATTCTTGGGAAAATAAAGAAATATATATATATATATATATATTTCTTTATTTTCCCAAGAATATAACACACTAATTATTATTTTTTCAAAATTCAGCTCACTTAATATCTATTATGTATGTAATAAAAAATCTTTTCCTATCATTTAGCGCATCAGAAAAAATTGTAATATTTCCTAAATAAATAGCATGAATAACAAATCATTCTCAAATAACACAACCAATTGACTTTAATGCAAAGTTTTTATGCAAACTCTTTCAAGAAAGAGTTACCTCTCTTTCTAGACAACTCATGCTTCCCATGCATGTGAAACCACATATTCAATTCTAGTAAATCCTATATCCTAAATATTATTCCTATGCACATAAACACATATTCTCTTTAAGCATCCAATGTTTCACTTTAAAACCTTAATGAATTTTCATCATGCGAACGTACTCAGTAATATTTTATCTATGTGAATAACTTATTTCTTTTCAAGAAATATCAACATAAGTGTTCTACTTTTGTACACCCAAATAACTTATTTATTTTTAAGAAATATCAAAATTAATGGTTATTGGTTTTTGCATGAAATTAATTTATTTCTTTTCAAGCACATTAACACAATATTTATCTCTATAGTCACATAAGAATTATGTTTATTGTGCTTGAAAATCAAATGGAAACACCTTTTTTTTGTTGTTTTATCCATAAACTTTGGGCATGGTTTTTGAATAGCTAGAAATAGATTTCAGAAAACCAAATCAGGTTTTTATTTGGAACGGATTCATTAAAAGAATCCTCCCTCAATTTTTACGTTGATGTTACGTTTTGTAATATTTGAATGAATATTTGTAGCCATTTTTCCAGTTTTAAATATTGAATAATTTTATGTTTCAGTCATCAACTTCGAGCACGGTTTCTGAACATTTGGAAATAACTTTTGAAAAAAAAAGAGGATTTTGTTGGAAACAAGTGTATGAAAAAGACCTTTCTTATGTTTTATAGATCTATCATGGTTTCGAATGAATCGTTGCAGCCTTTTTTCCAGATTTAAATATCAAATAATTTCTTCCTTTTGTCATCAATTTAGACATGGTTTCCAAGAAAATGAAAACAAAATTTTCAAATCTAAAATACAATTTTGGTAATAACGTGGTCATTTAAAAAAAACCTCTTTCCACTCATACACATCTATCATGGTTTGGGAGATACGAAGTCATATTTTTACCCTAACTCATGCAATTCATAGAATTATTTAGCCACAATTTTTTTTTAAGAATTTAAAGCTAACGAAATAATTTAATGAACAAAACACTTATTCCTCTATGAATGAGATTCCATAGAGGTTTTCTCATGAAACAATCCTGATTATTTATCATATGAAAATTTCCAAGCAAATAAATTCAATTCTTATTTCATCATGGAGCATATGAAAAAAAATAAAATTTAAAATGACATAGTTACTTACCTTTTGATGCATGCTTGTAATTCCTTCTTCCTCTCTCTTGGATCCATTTTCCATGTATTTTGTAATTAGTTCTCATATTTTTCCATAGACTTGAAATAAGTAGAATTAAGAAAATGAAATATATTTTCTAAATCTAAAAGCATGCCATAAATCACCCATAAATCAATCCATAGATATGATATTTCGTAAATTCTTAAATAACTCCGTAAATCATCCATAAATCTCTCATTATTGTCTTTTCAAGGTTGATTTGATTTTGCCTTGTGAACGAAATATCACTTAAACATAATTTTGATAAAAAATTTACCCATTATTTTTAAAACTCATAAGAGATATGAACCTGGAAATATAATCTATTTATATAGAAGAATAATAAATATTTTAGATAAAATAATTAGGAATTGTTTCTTATAATATTCCTATAAATTAGAATTACATGAATATTCTTCATGTAATATCAATATAAGAATTAATAAAATTTAATTATTCAAATATCCTCATTTTATGAGATACTTTATGATAGCTTACACGAGGGATATTACATATTGGCTCAATATGAAAATAAACCATAGTAAACTATGTTTTTTTTTATGGTTTATAGTATTCATCTTAGGGCTTATATACCTTTTCTTTACAATATTAATCCTTCCGGTTTTTTAGGCTTTTAGTATTTATTCCTTGTTTTTATTAATGCCTTATGCTTATAATATGAAACCCTTTTCTTTATTAATCTAAGGGTTAATATTCCTAGGGTATAATATTTTTGATAGAATTTATAATATTAATTCAAGGGTTTTATATAGATTCCTTGGGTTTATAATAAATTAGTTTCATATTATAAATTCGATTAGTTTATAATATTAATCACATGTTTTATATTAGTAGGGTTTACTATTCATCCTAGAGTTTAATGTTATTCCCTTAGGTTTATAATCCCTTGGGTTTGTAATATTTATCTTATGCTTTATATATCTTCAACCATATTATTCCCTTGGGTTTATAATCCCTTGGGTTTTTAATATTTAGCTTATGGTTTATATATATTATGGTCAAACATGTTTGTTTTATGGTTTATAATAATTATTTTATGGTTTATATGTCTTTAATCATAGTCAACCATGGCCAACCATGGTCAACCATGGTCAAATGTTGCATTGTGACAAATATTTTCTCAAAATGAAAATCAATCATGGTTGATCATGGTCAAACATGGTAAACCATGGTACAATGTCACATTGTGACAATATTATCTGAATATGAAAATAAATCGTGGTCAACCATGGTCCAACATCACATTGTGACAAATATTGTCTGAATATGAAAATGAACAATGGTTAACCGTGTTCAACCATGTTTCTTTTAGGGTTTATAATATTTATATAATGGTTTATATACCTTAGGCTTACAATATTGGTACTTTTTGTTTTTTAGGTTTTTATTATTAATCCCTTGTTTTCATTAGTGCCTTGGATTTATAACATCAATCCCTTGTCTTTATTAATCTAATAGCTCATATTCTTAGTGTATACTATTATTGATAGGGTTTTTAATATTCATACTTGGGTTTAATATAGATCAATTTGGTTTATAATACATTAGGTTTATAATATTAATCATAGGGTATATATTCCTATGGTTTAATATTAATCCTAATGTTTAAATTATTAATCTCTTTGGTTTATTGATTTTAGGGTTTATATTCGTAGGGTTTAATATTCATGCTAGGTTTTAATGTTATTTCCTTAGGTTTTTAATATTATACCATGGTCAACCATTTCTAATCATGGTCAACCATGGTAAACCATTTTCCAAACTCACATTGTGACCAATATTTACTCAATATTCAAATAAATCATGGTCAACCATGGTCTTAAGTCATATTGTGAGAAGTATTGTATCAATATGAAAATAAACAATGCTAAAAAATGTTTCATTTAGCGTTTATAATATTTATCTTAGTTTTTATATACCTTAGGTTTAAAATATTAATCGTTTGGGATTTTTAGGGTTTTAGTATTAATTTCTTGCTTTTATTAGTACATTGTGTTTATAAAATCAAACCCTTCGCTTTATTACTCTAAGGGTTCATATTCCTAGGATATAATATTTTTGATAGGCTTTATCATATTAATCCAAGGGTTTTATATAGATGCCTTGGTTTTATAATCCATTAGGATTATAATAGAAATTCCTTGAGTATATAATATTAATGATAGGGTTCATATTCCTAGGATTTAATATTCATCCTATGGTTTAATGTTATTCCCTTGGGTTTTTAATATATATATTTTTGTGTAAGTTAGGCTAAAGTATATTAGTTCATAAAAGAAAATTTACATAGCCATTGGGTTGAGATGACTAGCAGTGCTTAGCCAATCCTAGCCTTGGTATTTTTCAAAATAAAGCAGGTTTAGGGCTTCCTACTAGGAGGAAACCAACCCCTTAATAGAGTCATACATTCAAGGTTTAAAAAATGTACGTAACACATATAAAACCCAAATATTTGTAGTATGTCTTGAGTTTACAGAAGACATAAATGAATCGTGCCACTGCACAATCATGGAGTTCCTTCATTATCCTCTATTGTAGGGTCCTCCTCCTCGATGAGGCATCCATATTCATGCGTTATGGCCTCCTCCTCAACTGTAGGCTTGTGCAAGGATTTCAACATGGACTCACAGATGATAGGAGCAACAGGGTACTTTGAATCTAAAAATCTGTTCTAGACTCCATTCGAATCCATGATCCAAACATTTGTCTCCTCCTTCGCAAGCTCATGAATAAGGAGTAGCTCAATTTTTTGAGGAGTATGCATCTTGGATCGTGCTATGATATATTTTTTATGGTCTCTTCTGCCCCTAGGCTTCTCCAGTGTTATGAAAATCTCTTCCTTGAAGAATTCATGGATTTGTGTAGCCTCCCTTTCGTAGGTACCTAAAGAGGAGCCTTTAATGGATTGCAAACGCTGGTCTTGGCTGTGGTGATAGCACCCCAAGAACACACATCTATGGTTGCCCCCGATGGGATTTTCACATTGTCATGGGGCCATGGAGAGGCTATAAAAAAAAGAGATGGAGGTCAGGCCAAGAGAAGGGGGATGCGTAGCTAAAATACGGATAACATAATTGCATATCTCGTTGCCGCGTAATAGGTGAGCTCACTATGGGTAGTGCACAGTAGGGGGAATCATAGGAGGAGGGGATTTCACCAATGAAGCACACATCAGGGTGCATGTAGCAAGCATGATCTCAAATGGAGGAGCATACAGCAGCAGGACGTATGGTAGGGGGCTCGCAACAGGGTGTGTGCAACAGGGGGAGCACACAGCGAGAAGGGTAGAGGTAGAGGAGATGTGCGAGAGAAGCTTGAGAAGTGGCGTGATGGCGAGGTGAATAAGGGAAATGGATGAAAGAGGAGATTCACTACCTTTTGAGACCTATGGCATGCGCACATATGCAGTGAGTGGATGTCGCATGAGTGCAGATGCGGTGAGGGATGGTTCGAGTGTGACTTCATGTTATACGAAGTATGGAAAGAGGTCATGTGTGGCAAACAACCATTATGAATGATTTCCAAGATGATTTTCGCATCATGTTAGAGCTAGCGTTGCAGGGTTGCATCAACTTGAGCATGGGAGGATCTATCATCGCACGATCTGAATGTCTCACTTGCATCTGGGGCTTCAGTTTCTAATATTAAACCATTGGGTTTATAATATTAATCTTAAGGTTCATCATATGAATATTATGATATAATGTTTATTTTAGGGTTTATAATATTTATCATAGGGTATATATCCCATGGGTTTAAAATATTAATCCCTTGGGTTTATTAGTTCCCTGTGATTATAGTATCAATGATTTAATACTATAACATTGGAATGGTAAAAAAATGTATCCAACATTACATTGTGACAAACATTGTCCCAACATGAAAATAATTCTCACAATCATAATCGCAAGGTTAAATTAGATTGTAATTGATTCAATGTTTCATTTTTTCTTTAAAAACCTTGGGTTTAATACAAGGTTTATAATATTAGGGAATTTTAATAGTCTGATTATAATATTAAAGATAATACTCGCTTTATAATTTTTAGTATTGGGGTTTATAATATTAACATTAGGGTTTAATATGAATCGATTGGGTTTATCAATACCTCATATTTTTAATATTAATCCTTTGGGTTTCTCGATCCCTTAGGTTTATTAGTTCCTTGGATTTATAATACTAATCTCTTTGGTTTATAATATTAGTCATAAGGGTCATAATATTAGTATCAGGGTTTATATTCCTAGTGTTTAATATTAATCCTAGGGTCTAATGTTATTCTGTTAGGTTTATATTCCCTTTGTTTTTTAATATTAATCCAATGGGTTTAGTAATCCCTTCGACTTATAATATTTTTCCTATTTTTTCTAATATAAATCATAGGGTTTATATTCCTAGGTTTTAATATTAAGCCTATGGTTTATAGTATTAATATTAGTGTTTAATATTAATCCCTTTAGTTTATAATCCCTTGGGTTTATAATATTAATACCTTGGGCTTATTAATATTATTGTTTATGCTAATATGATTTAATATTAATCATAAGGTTTAATGTTACTCCCTTGGATTTTTAATATTAATCAATTTATTTTATTAATATGTAATATCCCCAGTTTGCTATGGTTTTATTAGACATTTGAACAATTCAAAAAGTGTATACTGGACCCCAATGGGAAAAAATTGTGTGGATTTATTTTATTATTTCAAGTTAATAAAATAAAATGGAAATTAATATGCAATGACTAGATTATGATTAGAGATCTAGAAACCAAATCCATGAGGATGGATAAGGTTGTAATACTTTCCCAAACTTGCAAAAATCATTGGAAGGAATAAATTAAATACTAAAATTAGATTGGAGATAAAAATATAAAAAAAAATCCCTAGTAAAGAGGAAATTACTCTGAAGAGGTGGAATAAAGCTAGAAGCCAGAGAAGCTAGCTTTAAAAGTACCTTTATGGAAGAAACAAAGGGAAAGCCTAGGCACACAGGAAAGAAACATCCTGAATTAATTGGACGTAGTCAAGGGAAACAGGATGGGGGAAATAAAGCTTAAATAAGCCAATTTGAGATAGATAGAGGATTGTCTATCGCTGGAGGAAAGGATCTCTTCTCGGGGGTGAGCTGTGCAAAAAGAGCTCTAAGGTTGGGAGGCACCTAGTCTACCTTAAGCGTTATGCACATTTAATTTAAATGGGGTTTGAATTATGCTTTAATTCTATGATTAATTACTGAAAAAGGTAAAGTAGTTGGATCTATATGAAATTCTATGTCTGGCTATGTGTCTATGTTGTGGAATTATATGAGTTATAATTATATTCTGGTGGTCTCTACTTTGAACAATATTAACTATAGAGAAAATAGTTGATTCTATATTGTTGTACAGACCTACTCTGTAGAGGAACAACTCTTAGAATGTATAAAAAATAGTATTGGGTCGAGATATGAGCTTAGGTAACTCACAGGAAGTTTATCTGTAATTAATTATCCTATTTAAGGTTATGTCAGCAAACTATATACTGGATTCTGAAATAAATTAAACATAAACAGATATACATGTGTTAGTATGATTCTTTTGTCGAATTGTACGAAAAAGGACCACTTTATCTACGCATAAATAATAGCCCTAACAACAAAAGTGGCTTCCAATATCTTCAGATCTGTGGTTAGTTGAACAAGAAGAGCTGCAAAAAACCAGATCTATGCATGGAAAGACATTAAGCAGAAAAAACAAGGGTTTGCTCCATATACCAATAGACAAGACAAGAACAATTTTTGAAAGAATTTTTATATTAATTGGGCACCTGGGAGGAAAACAAGAAGGCGTATCCAATTCTCCTCGGTGGGATGGGTTCTTGGAAGTCCTCAGCACTTCAGATCTAAGATTTCTCTCTCTTGTTGGTGTGGAAAACCCACACAAAGAATGGAACTCAAAGGGAGCTCACACAGCAAATGGTAGAAAAATGGGACCAAGTGTATAGATCCAGAGTGATCTAATAGGCAACAAAAGGTGAAGAATGGTTGGAAAAACCCTCCTATTTATAACAAAATATTGGGTCATTCTAGATCTTGGTGCATGATTAAAATAATGTTAACCAAATCTAGATCCACCTTTTATGGAATATTTTATTATATTTGTTGGAGGGAAAAGATATTTGACTTGGGTCAAATCCCTTCATTTGTTAATAATAAATAAATATATGATTTATTTATCTTTTTAAGGAAGTGGTTGAAGGATAATTAAATAAATAAATAATTATTTAATTATTTGTGGGTGATTTGGTCATATTTAACAAGGAATATTATCTAAATAAGATTTAAATAATTATTCCTAGAAAATAATAAGATAAATAAAGGTTTATCTAATTAATTTCTTTGTTTTTGGGTTAAACATGACTGGGAATAATAATTAAATTATGGTTTAATTAATTATTCCATGAGAAAAATTAAACAAAATAGGTTTGTTTAATATTTCCTTTTGGGGTTTCCTGTTTAGACCATAAACAACCTAATAAATGTGGTTTATTAAGTTATTTTACATCGTGAAAGCAATTTTACTTAGGGTAAAATTGGTCTTACATGGTGTACTTGGGTCCATATAATGATAATAGGTTAGATGACCAAAAAATGGTGTAACAGATTTCCTCCCAGCGTGCGAGTGTTAGGAGCAAATCGTATGACCGAAGTACGTTGTAACAACTCAATCACTAGACATCAAGAGGGAAGTCAGAGAGAGAAATGGGAGGTAGATGAGTGTGCTGAAGAACTGGACCCTAAGGAGACGAGACTCGCAGGTGCAACAAGTCTCTTTTTATGAGAGGGTACCTGTGCTAAAGGCGGCAGGGGAGGCATACCTATGCCCGCCGAGAAAAAGTACAAAAGAATAGTGTGTCCAGTAAACAAGGGACCGAACCATAAAGTAAAACCGGCATAAACATGAGCCAGATAATGATAGAATGAGGAATCCCACATACATGTTGTGCCTGGGATAACAGCCAGGACTTATACAATAATATCTGAGTACATGAGATACAAGTACAACCTGAATGCCCCCTATACGCGGGGAAGGGCTCACAAAATCTTACTGATACATGCAAATCAAAGAGGCGCTGTAAGCGGCTAAGGCCGACATCATCAAATATATGGAGCTACATCGAAGGCTGCAATGAAGAGGTCATCCAGGCATGTGGGCGGCTACCTGCAGGGCCACCCCCTCATGAGGGCTGAGACATCTCACACACACCCGGGAATCACCAGTAACTGCTGCTACATCAGTGGACCATCAAGCATACGGATCTCGATCATGCTGAAAGGAGCTAGAGTGGAGAAACAATCAAGTCAAAGGGTGATGAGAGATCCCTTTTCCTGATCCGAGGTACCGAACAAGAGTGGAAGCTAGAACCAAGGTACACCGCCCTCTAGACCTGGCTTCCGGAATGAATGAGTTGATGTCGACAGAAGGAGGTCTGCCATAGGTGAGGCAATGAGAGATCCTCAACTAAGGCACGAGAGAAAATAGTAGAGCGATGGACAGACTGACACTAATGATGATGGTAAAAATTGAAAGGACTGAGTAGCTAATGGACGACTTCCCTTGTTAGAGCATAAAGGGCATGAATGACATGGCAGCGACTGACGCAATATCATAAGGGATAGGGGATAGTGGGACTGAAGGTCATAATATGCGACATAAGAGAGAGACCAAGCAATGAAGGATGGAGGGCTATAGCGGGGTACAAAGGGAATCGTGATAGACTCCATGAATGTGATGATGACTCAACTTGGATGCTCTAAACAAGGGCGACTCGATGGTGCTGCCATACAGTAAAGGCCCAATGGGGGACCATAAAAACATGAGTACAAGATGGTAAATCATGACGAAAATCAACACGAACAAAGACAAGTAAGGAGGCAAAATGGTGCCCCAAGTACAAGTGTCGTAAGTGAGGAAATTCGATTTTAAGGAGGGGTGAAGTGACCCTTCTTGGACAAAATGTGTCCTGGTGAAGTATTAAATAAATAAAAAACTGATAGATACCCATTTGAGGGCTCGGTGAGAGCTTTCCAACGGTGCAGACGGTTTGTCAAACGGTGCTATGGTATGGTCGCAACAGTCGAAAGAAGAAACAGGGGTTCTCTTTTAATAAGGCAGTTTTCCCTCCAAATTCACTAATTTGCTATTGTTGCTGTGGTGAATGTAGAGAGGAGAGAAGGCCCTAAATCTTGCGGCGAGTGTAGTGGACAAACCGACCGTTGGAAACCAGATCCATCAGTTGCAGGTAAGAGGCCTAACCTTCCTCTTTAATTTTGATGGATTGAAAGTTCAGTTTAGGGCCCAAAATCTCAGAAACAGACCCTCCTTCATCTCTACGGCCGGGTCGCACTTTTTGGGCCAAAAAGTGCGACCAAGGATGTAGGTTTCAGGGCAAAAAATGCAACCTAGTCCATAATTGGGCAGAAAACTGCGACCTGGGAGATGAGGGGGTTTTGGTGCTGTTTTATGGCTGAGAGTTGGGTTTTTGTGTTTGGTTATGGTATTCCCGATCTGTATGCTGACAAAGATGATGTTTTTGTGTAGGTATGGCAGATTCTGAGTTAGCGAACGAAGAAAGAGACCTAGGTACATTCTGGTCGGAGATCGCGGATCGGGGGTGTCGTGGGTATTGTTCAGCGAGGTTTGGGGTTCTAAAGTTTTTGGAGAACCCTTTGATGAGAGTAGGAGAGCCTTTGTTGGCCTGGATTATCAGTTACTGGGATCCAGAGCATGAGGTCTTTGTAGTGCAGGGGCACAGGATCAAACTGACAGTCCAGGATGTGTATTTCCTGATGGGTCTCCCACCACTGGGGATGGTGGGATACACGCAGCCAGTATTACCGCGGGGGCAGCATATCATGGATTCTGTGGAACGACATTGTCAGCCGGGTCTCCAAGTCAAGGGGACTCGGATACCGATCGGGGATCTAGAGAGGCTAGAGACCCGTGCAGTGGCCGCAGATGTGCTGCATATCCTGGGCAACTAGGCATTCCATCACATCACCGGGGGGCAGATGATGCTTGTAGAGAGTGTGTTGAGTGGGACCTACTATGGGTGGGCCCAAATGATGCTTTTGTCGCTAAAATGACAATTTTTTCTCTGCAAGCGGCAAGTGAACCAAGATTGCTCATATGGGACTTTATTGTGCGCCTTCTTCTTTGAGAAGATCCCAACCTTGCAGCCTCGTATACAGCTCCCAGATGGGGGCCCGAGAGAGCCCAGGATGCATCGGTGGGGGTGGCTACTGTGTAGAGGAGGAGGAGGGGCGGTCGGGCGAGTGTTTCGACCTGAGTTCTTTTCCCATTGGGATCAGATGTCGTTATACATAGATGACTATCCCTATAGTGGGATGAGTTATTGTGGGGATCCAGACCTACCACTTCCGCCTGGTCGAGTATGGGGGCCCGATGGTAAGTGATAAGTAACTATTCTTGTATGGGCATGTTAAAGTTATTAAATAGTAGAAATGGTATTGATTCATGTACTTTTGGTATGCAGATATAGCTCCCGTAAAACCGGCCAGATATATGGGGCGCTCGGCAGCCTCTGGAGCTGCAGGGTCGAGTGGGTCGAGAGCAGCGTGCAATGAGGATGCGGACGCCCTTCTGGAGGACATCCGCCGTAGATGCGAGACGTTGTTGACTGGAGTTTTAGAGCGCGGGTGGTAAGATTTAGACGACCAGTATGTGGAGGCATGCATTGGTCTTCCCTCGGAATGGCGAGGTGTCATGCGGCGCATGGCGATGGCCCGTCAAGGCATACATGATCTACGGGCTACAGGGGCAGAGCCATTGGCTCGGGATCTACCAGATAGTGAGTAGGTGCGGGGCATGTGGTGCCCCCTAGTGTGTATGTAGGGGCAGGTGGTGCCCCCATTTTTGAGTCTTTTGTAACATGCTATGGGCATGTCATATGTATCAGAGTAGATGGACTCGAAACACATATTTTGCGACACATATTATGTATATGCATCATTTTTAATGATTATGAATGTTATTGTCTTGTATGAAATGCGTGTGATAAATTCCAATCTAGAACATGGTTTGCAATACTATCTACATAGTGATTTTGTTCTCGAGGTACATGGTTGAAAGTGATGGTTTCAAAGTCACGTATCAAGAGTTTCACTCGTAAATATCATCTAAAAAACACAGGGTTATGCACATGATAAACACCATTTAGTTGCATGACAAGAAGTAGGGAATCCAAACGAACATGCAGATGGAGGATGCGATGAAAGAGGGCATCGGCTAAGAGACCACACACTGCATCATATTCAGCCTGATTGTTGGTGGCAGTACCAATGCAGACCCCGTTAGAGAGGACAAGGGTATGCAAGGGGGTGAAGATGGCCCAACCTGCTGAGGCTAGATTACGGGAGTAACGACTTGAACCATCGGCGTAACCGATAAAGGGTGGGGACGGGAGGTCCTGCAGAATGGTATCACAAGACAACAAATGGGGAGGGGAGATAGAATGATGGCATCGTGAGTGGACAGAAGACATCGAGCAGCAACTGCGGGAGGGAGTGCAAGGAGCAGGATGACTATGACTCGTATACAAACTAGAGGGCGGTATATGAGGGCTATCAGAAGTGTGGCGAGGACTCGGGCTGCAGAGGTCAACAGAGATACCGGTGGAGTGATCTCGTGTGTGGGTAGAAAAGAGGGGGTCAGGCGAAACAATGGGGGAGGATGCAGGGGGACTGGGCTCCAAGTGTCTCGCAGAGGAGGATAGGTAAACAATGGGTGTAGTAGACTCTGTCATCTGAACATCAGGGGGAGGAATGTCGATGGGAGCGGGGGGATCCTCAGGCTGGCCCGAAGCATACTGCGCGAGGATGGGAGAGGCGGATTGATTTTGTTCAACCTCATACTCTCGGACTACCTCTAAAGAGGCACGGTAATGCATCAGGTGAGGACAATGGTGGGAGTAATGGCCATGAATACCACACAACGCACAGGGTTTGTTGGTGCGGAGAGTCTTGGGGTTCTTGGTTACAAACAAAGAAGGAATGGAGGCTTCAGGGACCATAGACTCGGGGAACGCGACTTTAACCATGGGTTGAATATGGGGCAATTTGAGACAAGCATGGGTGGTGTGACTGAAGACATCACATAAGGCACAAGGCTTTGCGGGCGGAGGAGGGGTCGGGTCAGTCGTGGTGGTCTTGTCTTTGGGTGCCCCCTTGCGAGCTTTGCCTTTCTTCCCGGGAGCCATCACAACAGGAGAAGGGTCCTGTGGCGGTGCAGGGGGCATAGTGGCAACGGGGGAAGCGAGGGGGACCGGTTGAACCGGTGTCAAAGCCATGTAGGTTTTTGGGTGACCAAGAGGGGTAGCGGCTGGGGGATCAAGGTACCAGACCGGTACGCCCAAAGTCAGGTTAGGGAGAGAGAGGGTGGCCATGACGGGGACAGAATATACTCTGGGAGGGGGAGCTAGGAAAGGTATCTTCCCAGCAGAGAAATGACCAGGAGGGACGGCTCCGAGGTGGTTAAGGCCTGGGGGAACCATTCCAGGGGGGTAAAGGGGTTCGGGGATACCAGCTGTAGGGGAAGGGCCAGAAGGAGGAGGTCCGGCTGGCGGAGATGAAGGGCTAGGAGCAGGTTGCAGTGGGTGAGGTTGAGTCAGAGGTTGCTGACTAGCCGAAGCGGACCGCTTAAGGGCAGTCCGATATGATTGCATCATGCAAACATTCGACAAGCTGGGATCAAAGATATGAGGAGGGGGAAGACCAGGAAAAGTTCCAAGCAGGGAGGAATCTTTGTAGACGCTGGGGGAGACACTGGTCAAGGAATCAACAGTTTGCTTGTTGCCTACAGAAGAGATGGTCGTCTCAGGGGAGGTATGAGACGGCGGCTCATGATAAGACATCTGGTCAATGGTGACTATCTTTCCATTGTGAGGGAAAGACATCTTGCGATAAACCGCGGATGGGACAGCAGACATGGCGTAGGTGTAGCTTCGCCCCAATAGAATTTTGTATTCTAGAGGGGCGTCTATGAATTCGACGTCAACACAAAAGGTCTTACCGGCAAGGGTGATGGGACAATTACAGAAAAGGCCAATTAGCTGGGAGGCATGGCCGTCCCACACTCGAAGGGTGATCGTGGAAGGGGCCAGCTCAGGAGATCCGAGTTGCTTCCAAACTGAAGCGGACATCACACAGGTGGATGCCCCCTCATCAATTATACACCGAGAAATGTTGGCGTTCCGAATTTTGACTGGGATTTGGAAGGCGACGGAAGTAGGAAGAGGAGGATGGTCCGATTGAGTGGCATCGAAAACAATAATTTGGTCATCAGCAGGATCTACAGTGCCCACGGCAGATAATAGAGCCTTCTTTTTGGAAGGGCACGACTCGATGAGTTCCAGTGTGGAAATGGCAGCAGGAGTTTGCGCCAAATCATCTACTATGCTATACGAATGAGCAGCTTGACCAGAAGCAGCATTTCTACGTAACGGTCCTTTAGGAATCTTGGTATGGACCTTAAATTTGGGTTGAGGGATATGTAGGGGACCATTGGTTGTCGAAGGAGGCTCTGTAGAACCTGAAGAAGGGGACTCGAAGGCAGAAGGAGTGGGAGGCTTGGGGTACTGGGGAGACCAAGTTTGAAGGTGAAGGTCGATTGTTGGGGAAGGATCAGAGTGCATCATAAGGATCTGGTAATCGGAGGAACCAGAAAGGGAAGGTGGAGTGGCGACCTGGCTGTCAGTTGGTTGGGTAGCCACGAATCCTTGTTGAGGGAAGGGATCAGTAAACACAGCTGGTTGGGTAGTGACCACATTGGGAGGAGCATGAGGGGAGGCGTGTTTTCGGCGCAATGTGGCTTGAGACTCCCACATCTGCCGCATCTGGGGTAAGAGGGAACAATCATGGGTGTAATGACCATAAACACCGCAACACGAATAAGTCTTATTTGTGCGAAGCAGCCTATCCGGCGTGGGCTGAGTGCCCTGTTGCTGGTTGGCAGTGGTAGGGTCAACACCTTGAGGATTGGGTCCACGAGTACCATGGGGCAGATTGGTTTGGATTGCCTCTCCGCCTTCGTTGAGAAGAAGGGGGATTAGTTGCACCCTGCTGTGCAAATACTTGCCCTGGAGGGGGCTGTAAGTGCTATTGCGGGTTTGGAGGAGGCAAGGGAGATGGAAGCACATATGCTGGAGGAGCTGGCGCACCAGGCTACAGATAAAGGTAATGGTTAGGTTAGGAAACATTGAGGTAAGAAGGAGGTTGGGAAAAAGGAGGAGGTATGCTGTATCCTGGATACATGCTACCGGGAGGGGGAAGAGTGCTAGGAAGTTGAGCATATGGATGGGAAAGGGCTCCAACGATACCGTCGGCGGAATGAGATGCCCTCGGGGCATTAGTGCCGCCGGGCCTAGGGAGGTCAGGAAGAACGGTATAAACATAACCAGATTGAGCGTATATCAGGTCATATTTCAAGGCTATTTAGAGGGTGGCTTCTTCGGTTTGAGGAAAACGGGAGGTGACATCTTTCCCGATGGGAGCTAAGAGGTTGAGAAGGAACCAGTCCATGTAAACCCGATCTTCGAAGGGAGGGGCTTGACATAAGCTCCGTCTTCGTCGCCATTCCTGGACATGGGCGGAAAGACAGGTCGAAGAGGTTTGCTTGAAGGAAGTCAAGAGATCCATGCCAGTATCATATCGGAGAGGGAGCTCGAAATAAGACAAAAAGTATTGGGCAAGGGTCGCAAAGGTGGTATGGGAAGAGGTGGCTTGTTCAACATACCATTTAGAAGCTTCGCCAGTAAGCGTGCGTTGGAACAATCGGAGACGGATGGAGTCATCGGTAATGGAATTGGAGGAACACCACATGTGGAAAGATCAGACATGATTGGTTGGATCTTCTCCAGCAAGGCCTTCAAACTTAGGGATGTCAGAGGGGAGCTTGGTTGGCATAGCAGGAGAACTAGCATTGTGGCGGATAGGGTCATTGATCAACTGATTGAAATCGGGGAGGCTGAGGCCTGCAATGTACAGCAGCAAGGGTGTGGCTGGGGTAGTTCCTGTGGCGGTTCCGCTAGTAGTATTGCCAGCATTAGGGCTGGGAGTACCGCTAGTGTTAGGCCCTGGACCAGACATAGTGAAGGTGACAGGGGGAGAACCAGGAGGAGAAGGAGAACCTAATGAATCAGAAGAGGAGTCAGAGTGTGGACTCGGAGGAGGACTGGCTCGACAACGGCGGGGCGGAGTAGGTCGATCGACCGGAAACTAAGCGTGAAGGCCAAGAAGTCTCCAGGAAAGGCACCTTGGGGGCGTAATGATGATAGGAAGAAGGAAACCGACAAGCGTAGAAAGGGACAGAATCAAGCGAGGTCAAGGGTAGACAAAGTGCAGTGACGATTGATTTTAGAGTCTTTGCCAGGCGGTGTTAACCAGACACTTCTTCACTTAGGGTCAGTGTGTGGTGTGCGTTAATTTTAATTTTTAAACCCTTTCTGTTTTGAGAGCAAGAAAAAAGTGTGCTGCATAACTGAAAATAGATCTGCAGAGAATAGTATATAATGCTGAAATAACAGAAAATTAACAACTACAATTGCATCTATCTAACCCAAGTATGCGGGTCTCTCAAAACTAATCTAAAAAAGGGCAAAAATCCAGTCAAAACACACTTAAAAAAAGGCCAATAGATCTAGGGTCAAAAGGGATAGGGATCTAAAGGATAAAGCTGCTGAAAAGAGGTGCAGATCACAGCCAAGAGACAGAGGCAAGGTGGCTGGAAAAAGGGAGGAAATCAGCAAAAAACGGAAGGGGCAAGGAGGAGGCCCTAAAAGTAGATCCAAAAAAATCTTCAGGAGGTGATTTGAGAGGTAGAAGAGCTGATTAAAAAGGATCTGAAAAAGAGGTAACAGATCTGGAAAAGGGGAGGTTGAAACTCTGAAAAATCAGACACCTGAAGCAGCTGAAACTCTTCCACAAAAATTGGAGGGTACTGAAGCCCTAGGGGGGCTAGGTTCCCACTTAGATGAGAAAAAAAGATCAGGAACAGGTCAAAACGGGCTGAGACAGAGGCTGGAAAACCCTGACAGAAGCTTCATAAAAACCCAGAAAAAGTGCAGAAAAATAGCTGAAAAAATGGCAGGTCACAGGTTCTGACCTAGTTTCAGTGCAGGTCGTAGAAAAGAGGCTGAAAAGTGCGACCTAGAGGTCCAGGTCGCAGGTTATGGGCCAAAAAGTGCGACCCCCCCGTTCCGGTTGTCTCGGCGGCAGATTTTTAGAAAAGTTGTCGTCTCAGTTGCGACTGATGTCGCTTACCTATGCAATAGGGCCAGAAACACATGGAAGTTAAAAAATTTAATGTTTTAGGGTTTTATGTGAGAAAAACAACATAAAAATAGGAAAAATAAATAGCTGAAGAGAAACCCTAGGGTTTTAATTAGTTGGATATGCAGGAATATGAAAAAGGACAGCGGTCGAAATTTAAAACCCGTGTGGAGTCGCCATTTGTTAGTATGAATCCTTTGTCGAAGTGCACGAAAAAGGACCACTTTAGCTACACATAACTAATAGCCCTAACAACAAAAGTGGCTGCCAATATCTTCAGATCTGCGGTTAGTTGAATAAGAAAAGAGCTGCAAAAACCAGATCTATTCATGGAAAGACATTAAGCAGTAAAAACAAGTGTTTGCTCCATATACCAATAGACAAGACAAGAACAATTTTTGAAAGAATTTTTGTATTAACCAGGCACCTGGGAGGAAAAAAAGAAGGCATATCCAATTCTCCTCAGTGGGATGGGTTCTTGAAAGTCCTCAGCACTTCAGATCTAAAATCTCTCTCTCTTGTTGGTGTAGAAAACCCACACAAAGAATGGAACTCAAAGGGAGCTCACAGAGCAAATGGTAGAAAAATGTGACCAAGTGTATAGATCCAGAGTGATCTAATAGGCAACAAAAAGGTGAAGAATGGTAGGAAAAACCCTCATATTTATAACAAAATATTGGGTCATTCTAGATCTTGGTGCATGATTAAAATAATGTTAACCAAATCTAGATCCACCTTTTATGGAATATTTTATTATATTTTTTGGAGGGAAAAGTTATTTGACTCGGGTCAAATCCCTTTATTTGTTAATAATAAATAAATAAATGATTTATTTATCTTTTTAAGGAAGTGGTTGAAGGATAATTAAATAAATAATGATTTATTTAATTATTTGTGGGTGATTTGGTCATATTTAATAAGGAATATTATCTAAATAAGATTTAAATAATTATTCCTAGAAAATAATAAGATAAATAAAGGTTTATCTAATTAATTTCTTTGTTTTGGGTTAAACATGACTAGGAATAATAATTAAATTATGGTTTAATTAATTATTCCATGAGGAAAATTAAACAAAATAGGTTTGTTTAATATTTCATTTTGGGGTTTCCTGTTTAGACCATAAACAACCTAATAAATATGGTTTATTAAGTTATTTTACATAGTGAAAGCAATTTTACTTAGGGTAAAATTGGTCTTACATGGTGTACTTGGGTCCATCTAATGATAATAGGTTAGATGACCAAAAAATGGTGTAACAACATGGAAAACAAATAACATTACAGTATATTTCATACATTTATGTGTTATAGCATATATGGAGGAATTGAAACATTAAAGAAAAGTATATAAAATAGATTTTTTGTAAGGAAGAACACTAGAGAATGATGCATGCATGACTATTGAATGTATAGTATATTAAATAAGTTTCTACACTGTATTGGTAAATGAACTTCATTCTATAGCATTAGTGGAGAAAGATAAATCATGCATTAGAATCTGCTAAATAGAAAATATGCAGATGTGTATGTGTATTAAATTATTTCTACATTTGAACAAAAAAGGAAAAATCAGTAAGATAAGAATACATTGATAGTATAGTATTGCAATTAAATATTTACAGAGAATTTCAATTCCTCCATGAACAAAGCATCAATCTATGTATATTATAGTTGTCATTAAAGTCCACTTATTAAGTACAAATAGTGCACAGTTCTATTTAGAATTGCAGATTGTCTAACTATAAAAATTAAGGAAACTTCATTCCATATAAACATAAACTGAGGAATATCGACATGTCTTTATGCGTTGATATGATTACCGAATCTTCAACTAGAGTTGGGACCATCCTGTATTAAAAGAATAGGAGACCATGGTTAAGGGTTGAAGTAAGAAACAAAAACGTACAAGTTAACCCCAGATAGAGGCACAATCAATTACATGCACCAAATAGTTCACTGAAAATTAGTACCATTCTATATAAATAATAACATATTAAAGTATGGAGAAGTGAAAAGATCAATATTATATTAGTTATGACAGGAACAGAGAGCTCTATCTATCAAAATACGAGTCACGGGACTAAATATAGAAATTTAAAATCCTGTACAACTAAATCGAAAGTTTGACTTAAGAAAAAACAGGAGAACATCACAGCACGAGTTCAAGCCAACTAAAAAAGAAAAAGAATTGAGACTCTTTATAACTATGAACAGTCTGTTCGAACTGGATGTTGAAAGAAAATGTAATGATTCCACTTAAATCATAGATTGAAATGTAAGCATAGATTAACCTCAATAATTATATGAACGTTCGAATGTCGGATAAATTTCAAAGTGCTATAGTCAGTTATAAAAACTAAGTTAGATAAATTTTGACTTTTAGATATCTCTGTCGGAGAGAGAGATATATAATAACAAGAATTAATATCACAACAATGATCTTTGACAATGATAATAAATAAATTTATCATGAGCACATGGGGATGGTAAACAAGTCCCTTAACCCAAAACGAAGATTATAGTGACAAAGAACTTGAAACATATAAGTTAACTGTCAAAAAATTAGACCATACCTTTTCTATTCTTGGTATGCATGTTTTTTCGAAGCTATAAAGAGTGGGGTAAATTCCATTGAGCATCTATTTGTGTTTGTAAACTCGGCGCTATAAGAAATTTGACCGTTGAGGTGCAAATCCAAGAACGCGTAGGAGTTATGAATGCAGCAAATGACATTACAAATATTTCGAGATGGGAATTACTCTAATTTAATGCATATGTGGGAAATATACATAATACCTCAACTCTATACACATCCTACATAAAATTTTCAATAAAGATGTTTTTCCAAGTGAAAATTAAGGAAAAATTTAAATGAAAATTTAAACTCCACAATGAAAATTAAAAACCCTCGAGGATAATGGAACAGACCTCAGATTTCAGTAGAGAGAATACACATGCTAAGAATTAATAGTGATAGTTCAATCTTTAAAGAAGACCTTGCATAAACCAACTGAATGTGTGAAGCTCATGAGGAAATGTGGCAAAACAAAATATGGTAGGAGGAATAGAGAAAATATTACGTCTAGAACTGTAGTATTCATGTAGCGCATACATCAATATTTCATCCTAAGATATTGACGGCAATGTTTCTTTGTTGTCCAAGTTAGTTACAAAAAATTAGAAACAAAACCGGAAATCACACCAAGATAAGGATAACTGAGAATGTTAGGATAATAATTGTAAATTTCTAGAGGCTAGAAATGTGCTTCTTACTAGTGGAAAAAAAAAATGAGATTGACCTCTGTGAGAAATATGCATTCTCTTTATACAAAGGCTCATCGTAAAAAATATTAAATAGTAACCAGGTGAGAAGGACTGAATGAGAAATGGTGGAGTTACACATTCACCTTTTCAACAGAGGTGAAACGTTGTGTAGGGTTCCGAATTTTGGTCTTAGAACAAAGGAGAAAAGCCACAAAAAAAACTAGATTATGTATGCAAAATTGAAACCCTAATTTAAGTTCTAATCTGAGCCGTACGTGTGTGAACACATTGGAATCATCCCTCGGATCCACGCAATTTGAAATGAAAGGACAGGGCGATGTGATGTGGTATGAACCAATTAATACTATAAAATTTCGAGGCGTCTAAAAATTTGAAGTCTGACATAACCATTGACAACATAGTCATTTCAACCATCAATACAAACAACTGTGACATCTGAGTAATATCGATGGTCAAAGACTATGTGATAGTGGAGTTATTATCTGTAAATATTACAAGTACCATCAAGTGTAAAATCAAGTTGTGTATCACATAAGGTTAGAGTATGAGTCAAGAACCATGAAATCGTTTGGAGATTCAAAGGTTTTCCATAGGTTTAAAGTTTTTTATATTATACACGTGATTTTCAAGGTTGAAATGTAGTTGGCACTTAATGAAAACTCCTCAACAAGTTATAACATGGTGCCTACCTTATAACATGGGTAACATAATGACATTATAAACCTTATAAATAAATCATAGACTAGGTATTTCGTAAGAAAGAACACACTATAAACATATGTGCAAAAGAATTGATGATGACCGATAGTATAAAGATTTGAATATATATATGATTGAGGGGTAGATTGAATTTAATAAAAGAGATTTTATTAAATTCAAATCCACATATAGGAATTTTGATCTAATATATGAAATGAAGTATTATGTATAATAAGACTTATAATTCTTAATTAAAACTATTAGAAGGTAGAGTTAAAAGAAAGAAAAATCATTAGGTTTATGGCACTAATGACTTGTTTAGGGGAATAAAAGTGTCTTAGAATATATATATATATGTAGTCAAAATGGAGATGTTAAAAATGGTATCAAATCTCATGTTAAAACACTAAGCAAAAAATGTGTGCTCACACCATGAAATTTATGTTGTTGTAAATTTTTGTTAAATTAAATTTTCACTAATGCTTGATTTAATGTACAGTGAAATAGTGCCGAAGTATACAGATGTAAACCATGAGTGAAGGGGATGAGTTGTATGTGGATATGCGTGGTGGAGAAAACCCAGCAGATACAAATTCTCCATTGATGGATATGATGCATTGAATGGAAAGATAAATGATGCAACTGAAAAACCACAATCAAAGGCTATCTTTAGCCAGAGAGGAGAAAGACAAGTTAGTAAGAGAATTGACCTCCTGGAACAGTCATGAAGGTGAAGGTTCTGGAAGAAATAGGAAGGGAGTTGTAAATCAGTCAGAAGATTCTAAGGAAGATGATGCCTATAGACAATAGTCTAGGAGGAGTAAGGAATTACAGGGTGAATTCTGGAAAATCAAGCCTCCCTCCTATCATGGAGAGAAGGATGAAGATGCGGAATCTTGGCTTATAAACATGATAAAGTACTTTCGGGTTTATGAATATGAAAGTAACTTGAGAGAAAAAATGGCGATCTACCAGTTGCAAGGGAAGGCTACCTTGTGGTGGGAAGAAACCAACATGGTTCATGTCATAGAAGAGAAGACTGTCACTTGAGAGGATTTTCAAATCAAATTCAAAAATAGATATCCGAATGAACATTATTCTGATGATAAAGAAAAAGGGTTACATGAACTTAGATTGGGACAACTTACTATTGATGAATTTGCAACCAAATTCACCAACCTAATTCGTTATGTACCTTATATAAGGGAGGAGAAGGCAAAGGTGTAGAATTTCTTAAAATTTCTACCTACTATCTAGAAGGACAAGGTAGAATTTGATAATCCCAAGACCATGGATGAAGTGGTACCAAAGCCAGACTGTGTTACTAGTAGTTCAAAAGGAAAAATGAACAAACAAATAATTTGCAAAACAAATATAAGGGTGACTCCAGTGGGAAAATAACGAAACCAGCATATGTAATGAATTTTGTGAGAAACCGCCAAAGAAATAAGTTCACCAAAATTGGAGAAAATCAACTAGCTCAATTGCAAACATGGTAAAAATATATTAATGGAAACAAAAAAAGAGAAGGGACTGTTGAAATGAGGGAACTTATAAAATTTTGGGTTTCTCGAGAACCACATTCACTAAGATATTTTCTACACAGAAACATTCATACCATACAAGTGTGAAGAGAGGCAACTACGGTAAATGATGTGGCAAGAAACAACCCCAAATCAGTGCGGCCCTAGAATATCGTCAACCAAAACAACATTCCACTATGGTTGAAGTAGAAGGTATGATTTTTGAACAATCTGTTTATGTTTTAATAGATACATGTGAATATTTAAGTTATATAAGTCCTGAAATAGTAGGAAAATGAAAATTGAAGTCAGAGAAATTTCATAAGTCATGGTTGCTTCAGTTAGCCACAGAGAAAAAATTAAAGTGACTAATAAATTACCCCAGATACTCATAAATCTGAATGGATACCAAACTATACTGAATATGAATATTCTACCTTTAAGTTCCTATGATATATTGATAGGAATGAATTGGTTAGAAAAACAGAAAGCCATGTTAAACTGCTTAGAAAAAAAAATACATTGTATAAATGGGGAGCAAAAACCTATGATAGTGAAAGGAAAACCCAAATCCATATCGGTGAGACAAATTTCAGCACTTCAACTGAAAATAATTGCAAGAAAATCTTGACAAGTGTATTATGTACATGTCGAAGAATTGCAAGAGGAATCTGAAGAGAATCCCTTAGAAACATTAGCAGTTGTCACAGAGTTTAAGGATGTGTTTCCAAATTAAATTCCTCATCTTCCCCCTAAGAGAGAAATTGATTTCTCATTTTACTTGGTGCCAAGAGAAACACCATTTTTTGGAGCCATATATAGAATAAGTACCCCAGAGCTGATGGAGTTGAAGATGAAATTACACGAGCTGTTAGATAGATGTTACATCAGACAAAGTGTATCCCCATTGGGAGCACCTTTAATATTTGTGAAAAATAAATACGATACTTTCAGAATGTGTATAGACTATTTTCAATTGAATAAACTGACAACTAAGAATGAATATCCTTTGCCTAGGATAGATTATCTCTTTGACCAACTTAGAGGAGAAACAATACTTTCTAAAATCGATCTAAGGATAGGCTACAATCAACTAAGAATTAAATATGAATACATAAGTAAAACTACATTTAGAACTAGATATGGACACTATGAGTTTGTGGTCCTACCTTTTGGGCTGACTAATGCACCTGCTACTTTTATGTGCTTGATGAACAATGTCTTGAATAAGTACTTGGACAAATTTGTACTAGTTTTTATTGATGACATTATGATTTATTCTAAGAATGAAGCTGAGCATAAATAACACCTTAGAATTTTTTTAGAAACACTCAAAGAAAAAAAAAATTATGCTAAGTTTAGAAAATATGAATTTTTCATATATAAAATTTGGTACTTTGGTCATAAAAATTCAAATAAGGGATGAGCAGTAGACCCGGAAAAGACAAAAGTGATAAGGGAGTGGTCTGCACCTACTGATGTGTCTTATGTGATATCCTTCATGGGAATTGCAAGATACTATAGGAGATTTTTAGAGAGATTATTAGCCTTAGCCTACCCTATTACATCTCTACAGAGAAAATGAGTGAAGTTTGAGTGGACTGAGAAATGTCAAAGTAGCTTTGACAAATTCAAAATGAAACTTACAAAAACACCTATTTTAAATATTCTTGATCCAGATCAGGAATTTGTAGTATGCAAAGATGCTTGTGGAGAGGAATTAGGAGGATTGATACGACAAGAAAATTCTTTTATAGCCTACAAATCAAGAAAACCCAAGAAACATGAACATAATTATAGTGTTTATGATTTAGAATTGGTTGTTGTAATACATGCCTTGAAGATGTGGAGACATTACCTTTTAGGGAAAAAGTTTATATTGATGACAAATCACATCAGTTTAAAGTATTGCTTCACACAAACTAAATTGAATGCTAGGTAAGCTAGATGGTTGTCCTTCTTTAGTGAGTTTGACATGGAGATCGAACATATTAAGGGGAAGGAGAACAAGATTTCAGATGCATTAAGCATAAATTATTGGAAAAGTGTGAGTAACATTGGAAGTAGTGCTAACTTTGACATTAAAGGACTGATACAAGAAGTAGTGAGACAAGACCAAAACTATGAAATACTTGACGAAAAAATTCTAAAAAACGAGATGAAAGGGTATACACAAAATCACAGGGGTTTTGGTGTTATAAGGATAGGTTATATATTACTAATGTGGACTCCATAAAAATCTAAATTCTGGATGAGTATCATAAGAGACCCTACGCGGGACATTCAAGATACAAGAAAATAATTTTTTCTTGAAGAAAGAACCTGTTATGGCCTAGTATGAAAAATGATGTAGCAAATTACTTGGCCATATGTATAGAATGTCAACAGGTGAAGGTGGAACATCACCATCAATCTGGATTGATGAATCCCTTACCCATTCGAGAATGGAAATGGGAAACATTTTCCATGGATTTTATTATAGGTTTACCAAGGACTAAATACTAACAAGACTCTATCATTGTAGTAGTGGATACTTTGCAAAAGTTGCTCACTTTATACATGTACAGTCTACCTTTGATAGAACGCAGGTAGAAAATGTATTTATGAAAGAGGTTGTAAAATTTCATGGCATTCCTAAGATGATCATATCATATAGAGATGCAAAGTTTACCACAACTTTTTGGAGTAGTCTGTTCAGTGGCATGGGTACAAAATTAAATTTTAATATTGCTTATCATCCCCAAACTGATGGTCAAAATAAAACAACAAGCCACATTTTAGAGGACATGTTAAGGATGTATGTGATGGACAAACCAACAAAGTGGGAGGACTTTCTACACTTAGTAGAATTTTCCTAGAAAAATAGCTACCAAGCTCCAATTAAGATGAGCCCCTTTGAAGAAATTTATGGCAAAAAGTGCCATACACCTCTGAGTTGGAGCCAACCAGAGAATAAGTTACTACTTGCACCAGAAGATTTGTAGGAAATGGAAAGAATGATGAAGAAAATTCGGCAAAATATCGAAACAGCACAAGATAGGTAGAAACATTATGCAGACAAAAAGATAATTCACAGAGAATTCTTTGTGGGTGATAATGTTTACCTAATTATTAAGCCTAAAAAGAGTAATTTTTACACTGGAAGTTGTGAAAAACTATCTCCACGTTACTATGGACCTTTTGAAGTACTAGAAAGAGTTGGACTAGTTGCATATAAGTTGGCTTTACCTAATAACATTAATGTTCACGATGTATTTCATGTTTCATTATTAAAAAAATATGTGCATTACCATACTCATGTTATTGGTTGGAATGTGGTACAGGTGGAACCAGAAGCAGAATTCCTTCTAGAGCCACTTTAAATCTTGGCACGGGAAGAAACTAAGCTCCGTAACAGAACAATGGCTAGGGTGAAAGTGTGGTGGAGGAAATTTGCACCCAAAGAGGCAACTTGGTAGCGATAGGAAAATATGATGGAAAATTACCTCTCGCTGTTTAAATAGTGATTTTATTTTTTTGTCCTTACAACACCGAGGATGGTGTTTTGTTTTTAGATGGGGAATATGTAAAATCCCCAGTTTGCTATGCTTTTATTAGACATTTCAAAAATTCGAAAAGGGTACAATGGACCCCAATGGGAAATAATTATGTGGATTTATGTTATTATCTCAGGTTAATAAAATAAAATGGAAATTAATGTGCAATGACTAGATTATTATTAGAGATTTGGAAACCAAATCCATGAGGATGGATAAGGTTGTAAGAATTTTCGAGACTTGCAAAAATCCTTGGAAGGAATAAATTAAATAATAAAATCATATTGGAGATAAAAATCTGAAAAAGTTTCCCTAATAAAGAGGAAATTGCTGGGAAGAGGTGGAATAAAGCTAGAAGGAAAAAAAGATAGCTTTAAAAGTACCTTTATTGAAGAAACAAATGGAAATCTTAGGCACAAAGGAAAGTAGCATCCCGAAGTAACTTTACACAGTTAAGGGAAATAGGCTGGGGGAACGAAAGCTTAAATAAGCTGATTGAGGATAGAAAAATGGTTTTCTATCACTGGAGGAAAGGATCTTTGCTCAGGGGTGAGCTATGGAGAAAGAGCTCTAAGGTTGGGAGGCACCTAGTCTACCTTAAGTGGTATGCACATTTAATTTAAATGGTGTTTGAACTATATTTTAATGCTGTGAAGAATTACTGAAAAAGGTAAAGTAGTTGGATATATATGAAATTATAGGTCTGGATGTGTGTCTATGTTGTGGAAATTATATGAGTTATAATTATATTCTGGTGGTCTGTACATTGAACAGAATTAAACATAGAGAAAATATTTTATTCTGTATTTTTGTACAAACATACTCTATAGAGGACCAACTCTCAGAATGTCTAAAACTTAGTATTGGTTCTAGATCTAAGGTTAGGAACCTCACAGAAACTTTATGTGTAACTAATTAGCCTATTTAAGGTTATTTCAACAAACTGTATGCTGGATTCTAAAATAAACTTAAACATAAAAAAATACACATGGAAAAAATATAACATTATATTATAATTCATACATTTTTGTACTATAGCATATATGCAAGAATTGAAACATTAAAAAAAAGTATATAAAATATATTTTCTGTAAGGAGGAACTCTAGAGAATGATGCATGCATGACTAATGAATGTATAGTATATTAAATAAGTTTCTACATTGTATTGGTAAATGACATTTGTACTATAGTATGACTGGAGAAAGATAAAGCATGCATTAGAAACTGCTAAACATAAAAGATGTAGATGCGTATGTATATTAAGTTAAAACTACATTGATAATATAATAATCCAATTAAATATTTACAGAGAATTTTAATTCCTCCCTGGAGAAAGCATTAATATATGTATATTATAATAAGTATTAAAGTCCCATTATTAAGTACAAATAATACATAGTTCTATTTAGAAGTGCAGATTGTATAACTGTACAAATTAAGGAAATTGCATTCCATATAAACATAAACTGAGGAATATTGTCATGTCGTATTGTGTTGATAGCACTGTTGAATCTTCAACTAGATTTTGTACCAGCCTTGATTAAAAAAATAGGACACCATGGTTAAGGGTTGAAGTAAGAAACAAAACCATAGAAGTTAACCCTAGATAGAAGCACAAAAAATTACCTACACCAAATAATTCACTTGAAATTAGTACCATTCTATATAGATAATAACAAATTAAAATATGGAGAAGTTATGAGATAAATATTACCTTAGGTATGTTTGGAACAGAGAGCTCTATGTGTCAAAATACGAGTGACAAGAATTTGACCGGAAAATATGTTCGGCCAACAGCAGGGGATCTCCCTGGTTAAAAGTTCCAACTAGACTCTTAACCATTTGGAATAGGGATCCCACCTGGGGTGTGGGTCTGACTACCACTTAAGTCTCCTTCCCTTTGGTCTCAAATGAACTCAATTGAACCTGCAGACACACACTTATTAAAATGGTACAAGATACATGATTGATGCGTTAAACATGTATATAACACTATGCATAGAGAGACAAATAATAAAGCATAAACGCCGAAGGAAATTTTCTTAACAACACATAATTGGGGTTATGCTTGTAGGCTATTCTGACCACAAAAGAAACAATTCTTTATGGAGAGACGCCCCTTTACTTACTGAAAGATAAAACAAATGCTAATAAACAAGGTCATTCACATCCATTAAGAAAGAAAAATGAGCTCAACATCATTAACACAAGTACAAAGAACCATAATGCATAAATGATGCCATTAAAAGTGCAGCTTCATTAATCAAAAGATGTTTGAAACTGTATAAGAAATACTCATAGTGCTTGCACAACAAAACACATCAGATCCAAAAGGAGTTTTAACAAGTATCTGTTTTCATGTGCAAAAGAGTGTTATCCTTCAATACAGTGTTGTATAACTCTTGAGTCCCCCAAAAAAGGATCTTTTACAATCTTCCTGGAGGGAGTTTTATAAACCAAAATTTTCCCTATGGGCTTCCTGACTTTTCGCCTACCCAACTGTTGAGCTTCCTTGCAACCTGGAAGAGAGCTGCGACTTGTGACCAAGCTGCTAAATGCGACCTGGGACCTGGCCAGGAAGTGAGACCTGTGACCTGTTGCAAACTGTTTAGGAGGATGTGCGCGCGATTGTGAGGTTAGGGGTATCAACTTGTTGTTCTTTGAGGAAGTTATACCAAGCATGATAATCTGCTCCTATAGGGGAAACCAAAGGAACCTCTTCTTTCAGCTGATGCAGACACTCCAAGGCGTTTGGGATTAGAGTATCCTTCTTCTGTCTGACCTGGTTGGACAGGGAGGCGAGCTTGGTGTAGATCCAGATCGGTGTGACTAGAATCCTTCCCAGGTTGTCTTGTGATGCTGCAAGGTCGGAAGCGGCAATGGCTTGCTTAATGGGCTGTAAAAATGCCTGGATCTCCTGATCCACCTGTTCCCATGTCTTCTCTTCATTCAGTGCACCCAACGACAAAATGTGATGTAGGATGTGCATTGAATCAATGCCGCTGATTAGATGCTCATAAGCGAACATCACCTCATCTAGGTCCTTGGATAGTTTATCTTTGGACTACATTTTCATCTAGATCTGAACCTTCGCATCTTGTGTGCAGATCCAATATTTCTTTGCTATGTGTTCGGGAGCCTGGGGGTACCGCATCATCCAATCCATCATCCTGTCTAAGGCAGCTGAGGCTTCTTTCAGTTGCTCGCTCTTCTGCTTCCTTTCTATTTGGGCTCTCACCAACGGACCAACTGTTTTTTTTATGGTAAACATCTCCCCATAGACTTGTCTCATGGTGGCTTCTAATATATCAGACTCCCTTTGAATGATGAGTGGTACTTCATTGATAGGGGCATTTTCGTTTTGGAGTTGTTGAATCTCCTCTCTCAACGCTATCCTTTCCTGTTCTTCCCTTGCCTCCTTCTTCTCTGCTTCTTGCAACCTATTTTGTAGAGAGAAGATCTCCTTGCTCATTCTGTTTACATTCTCAAATGTGGTTGCGAAAAAAGTTGTGCCGGCTAATGCTATCATCACCGGGTTAGTCCTAGTGTCAAAGGCTATGTCCTTCTCTGTCACAATTATGGCTAGGGCAGAAGGATGCTGCGCCATGAATCTTCTTTTCTCCTGGTGGATCTTGAAGGAGAACTGATCATATGTGAGCCTGGTGAGATCGAATACCTCCTCCTCCTACCCTTCATAAGAACTCAGATCAGAGAGTGTAGCGCGTGTACCGACTGTAGGTACCTCGAGGGGAGGTAGCTCATTTTGTGACCCTGTGCCTTGAGGAGATGCCTCGACGTTATCTAGCATTTGATCCTCCTCTTCTTTCTTTTTCTTTTCTTCCTCTTATTTTTAGAGGAATTCGGCTTCTACCTTTTCAAGTTCTCTCTTCTGTCTGCGCACTGCTTCTGCCATTGCTTCTAGTTTGGCTTTAATTTTACACTTAGTTGTTGCTGCTTGCTCTACTTTATTTTGATGTTCGGCTTCCACTTGATCTAATTATTTCTTGAGTTTTTGTTCTACCACAGCCTCCACCTCCTGTTCCTCCTTCTTTTGTCTGGCCTCTTTGGCCTGCTTCTTCTTCTGCTCTAACCTTAGACTCTTCTAGCATTTATCTTCATCTTACTTCATCTTATTCTCCCTTTCTTGCTGGGCTTTAGCTTCTAGTTCATTCTACTGGGGTGCTGTGCCCTGTACTAGTTCAAGGATTCTTAGCCAGAGAAGAAGAAGCACCTCCCAATTCACGACTCCTGTCTTCCAATGTTTGGTCATATGGGTCTTATTGATCAGAGTCTACCCCTGGAGCAAGTTGCAGGTCTGCATTATACCAATTTCTTCTCTCATCTTCGCCCGGGCAATCTTTGTGTTGATAGTTCCATGTGAACTTAGCCGCTTGCAATGATCAGGGAATATCCTTTCTAGGTCATATGTCTGGTGGTCTAATGCCCCAAGGTGGTAACTTTTCATCTCTTCCACTTTTGCCGCTACCTCTCCGAAATATTTGATTGTGTAAACTCCCATAGTGAGGGGTAGTGTAGGCCACGACTTCTTCTTACCCCTGGACAAGACCCTGGAGAAACCGGAAGACATTTGGAAATATACCTCTTGCATGAGCATTTTTTCTGTGACATATCGAGGAATAGCATGTGGGGCCTTGAACGAGCCAAATACTTGGATGAATGTGTACTCGGAAAATGGGAACCAATGCGCCACCTTGCCTAGCGTCTCCATGGCTCACCAAGACATGCAAGGAGTGTCATGAGAGATCGGTTCTATGTCTTGCTTATATCTAGAATCCCAAAACACCTTGGTTTGTAAGTGGATTGCATAGGTCTGTTTTCGATCCCAGTTGTGCACCCATCCTTCAAAGTGGCACCTTGAACAGACAACATCCAAAAAATAAGAGGCCATGTAGAATTCATAAGGCAATCCTTCATCTGGTACCAATGCTGAGGATATTTTTGTTTGAAGGGAGGCCATCAGTATGATGGCCCAGTTGAACCGAGTGTCGTGCACTCTGACATACTCCATGAGGGTTGCCCATGTGCTGCTGAAGGTGGTGGAATCGAGGCGCCTATACAATCTGCAAAGCATAGCAGCCGCCAATTTATATACTTTCCTAAGGCCTACCACTGGATATTCTTGATCCTTCTTGAATTTGAATTTATCGGGCTCCTCCCACCATCGTTTTAGAGTATCTACTATGGGGAATGCATGAGCGATGGTCTAATATTCTATAAATTCCTCCTCTCTTTCAGGAAATGAATAGTAAACTTGAGTGTCTAAGCCTTTGAGAGCTGCGAAAGCCTTGCCTTCGTTTTCCCTGATTACGAATTTCTTGGTGTCAGTGTTCTGTATGATCCAATCTATAACCTCCGCGCATGGGAATATGGCCAGATGGGCACCTCCAAGATGGAGCTTTAACATTTTGACCTACATGTATACTTCTTGCTCAGGAAGGTCCTCTGGGAATTCTTGTCAAGCGAACTCCTACTACACCTGGTACCAACGCATATTGTCCCCTTTGGAAAATGTGCACAGGGTATCTCTGTAAATTGGGTGTGGGGACATTGGTATGTTCATCTCTATGTCCTCTACTTCCAGGCTCTTGCCCTTTTTTCGAGACACTGGAGGTGCCATGTCACTTGAATCTGAGGGGATACGGATACACTCTAAGTCTTCTTTGAATTCACCTGTCATGTTCATGAAAAAATCCCAGGATAAGAAAGATGCCATGATGATACAAAACTAGGTACAGCTATCAATTATTTCAACAGGGGACACAGGCAGAGCTGAATCAGTGACCTGCAACTGGGTCACAGGGTCGCAAAAGTCGCGATGTTGATATTCTTGAAGAATTGCAAGTTTGCGACTTAGCGATCAGGTTGCGAGGTTAAAGGGTCACAAGTCATGGGAAAATGAAAGAAGTGCGACTTCATGACCTTACGACCAGGTCGCAGGTCCCTCGGTTGCTAGTTGTGGGAAAATGAAGAAAGTGCGACCTTGCGACCAGGTCATGGGTCACTGGGTCGCAAATGTTAGAAAACTGACGGGTGCACAACTATGTGACCTACGACTGGGTCACAAGGTCGCGAAGTCACAAAGTCACAAGAAGATAGGAAAAAGAGTGATTGGCAACCTAGCGACCCAGCCACTGGGTTGTAGGGTCGCACGAGTCGCAGGTCACGCTAGGGCTTGCCATGGTTTTGGAACGTGCCACGCGGAGACTCTTTCCCTTTAACTTGAACATCACAAGGTTAAATGAGCCCAGGAAAAGGAGGAGGAGAGCTTTTGGAGCAGTATACAGGCCATGGGAGTCAGGATGGGAGCGGTGGCAAGGTCAGGCAAGCAGGGTGAATGTTAGGACCAAGAAGGGGAAGCCCTAAGTGTCAAATGAAAATCATGGCCAAGACAGGGGACCATTTCAAAGTTGGGGAAAGTAAGATTAGGTAAGAAAAAACATAAAAGAAAACTGCAGGAGGGAAACGACAACTTACCTGGGAAAATCGCACACCAATCGACCTGTTAGAGGCATTTCTTCCTATCTGTCGAACATGCATAATGCGACCTAGTGACCTCCTACTTATAAAAATGTCACACATGTGGACAATTAATGATGTCTCAAGGTCACATGATGCAGTGGTTGAAGAGAGGTGCGACCTAGTGACCTTGCGACCTTGCGACCTCAAGGTCGTAGGGTCGCGGTGTCACGATTTTCCAAACATTCAGAAATCTGCGACTCAACGACTTAACCCTCCTGGGACTTAACTTTTCTTTATGCTCAAAGGGGCTCCAAAAAATTTTCAAAGTGTGAATTTTGGAGGGTGTTGTAGAGGCTACAAAAAATGCAATTCACTAGTCAGACTCAGAGTCTCTGCCAATGGTTAGCCCTAGTGGGGGAGGAAGGGGCTTTCACTAGCTGTTCTTTTCACCTTAGGGTATCCACTACCTTGCCTTAGGCACCTTGCGAGGTTACTTGGCCTATTAGCTTGTTTGGGTGTTGGTTAACCAAATTTCATTGCTTCAGGTTTCTGGACTGAAAGGGTTGGAGAACTCCAAGTGGGCACAGGGTCTGGTACGATTATTTTTTCCTCATCGTGTTGCTTCACTACCTGGGAACCTCTCAGTTCTAGCAGACTCACTACCTAGGAGTCATGAACGTTGCTCCGCTGCCAGTGAGCCTGGTCAGTACCCTAGCGGAGTCGTCACATCACCTCTCTATGTAGGAAGCCTTTCTCAATCATTTACCCTTTATTGGTGTGCTACTGCACTTATTTTTAATGTGCCTATGGCACTTATTTAGATGTGCTCATTGAACTTATTTGAGAGGGGAATTTTTTCTTTTTTCCTAGGCGGATGAGGGATCCTGACTTATTTTATTTGCAGAGAGGTTGCTCCTGGTCTGATATGAGGACTTTGGTTTTTCCCGAGTGTCCTGACACCACCTGAAGTTAACTCTGTTCCCTTTCAATCTAGTTGTTGTTGTATTGAAATTTCTTCTCATAGGCACCCTTTCAAACTTTCTAGGTGAGCTCCCTACGCTTGATGGCTTGAGCTAGGTCGTGTACTACCTTTGGGTGCCAATTACAAGCAAGATTTCACCATCTTCATTTTTTTCAGGAAAGGTTTCCCATCATCATAGAGCCTGGTACAGTGTGCCAATTGCGTGGCTCTGACAAGGCCTTCCATCTTTTAAAATTTTATTTTATTTTTATATTATTATTATTATTATTTATTTTTATTTTATTTTATTTTTTTAGTAAAGGGAAATGAAAGCAGACATTATGGTACAGGGGTAGAGAAACCCTTTGAGGGCTACTAAGTGAGGTAATTGTTGAGGTCATGCCCATTTACCAGGAGGACCTCGACTCTTCCCTCAAGAGTTTGTAGTCTAAACGTGTGGGAACCCAATTTCTCCTTAACCTGGAAAGGACCTATCCATAGTTCTTGGAACTTGGAATGTTTTCCCTTCTCTTTGTGAGCTTTATCCCACTTAAGGACTAGGTCTCCTACTTCAAATATTTTACTCCCTGTGGATTTTTTATCAAACCGTCTCTTGATCCAGCTTTGGTGGATGGCGAATTTTTCCTCGGTTTTTTTCCTTTCTTCCTCCAACTTTAGTGGTGTGTCAATCTGGGTATGCAAGGCGGGGCATGGGGTACCATGGAATTCTTGGGAAAACTGAAGGGCAGGGAGAGACAAGTGGGGAGGAACAACTGCTTCTTTTCCATACACAAGAAAATATGGGGAGGTGCCGAGTGAGGATTTGGGCGTGACACGATTGGCCCAAAGAGCAATGTGAAGGGCGTTGTGCCAGTTGCGCTGGTGGGACAACAGAGTCTTCTTAACGATGCAGATCATATTTTTATTAGTTGACTCAGCTAAACCATTTCCTTGGGGATAATAATTTGTGGAATGTTTAAGCACCATACCATTTTCCAGAGAAAAATCATACAATTTAAAAGATGAAAAGTAAGTTGCATTATCGAAAACCAAGGAAGTTGGAATGCCAAACCTGATGGTGATAGAATGAGTGACAAATTCTATTACCTCTTGATCAATGATTTGGCATAAAGGTGCTACTTCAACCCACCTGGTGAAATAATTAGCAGCAGTAAGAATATACCGATGTTGCTTGTTGGAGTGAGGTATGATTTCACAATTCACGTCCAAACCCCACCGTTGAAAGGGTTCCTCCACTGCTACTGATAGTAGGGGAGTGGTTGGTCGTGCTTCCTGGCTTGTGAATTTCTGGCATTGAGTGCACTTCCAGACATATTCATGCGCATCTCTGAAAAAGGTTGGCCAATATTATCTTGCGCGCATTATCTTGTGGGCGGTGGTATCACCTACAAAATACCCTCCAGCTGCTCCATCTTGCAGCTCGGTCAAGATTTTATGTGCTTCATCAGGTTCCAAGCAGCGTAACAGAACTCCATCGTAATGTTTCTTGAAAATATTACCCTTGATCAATTCGTATGATGCAGCTTTGAGCCTTATTGCGCATTATTTCCAGGCAGTTAAAGCAGGGTCCAAGAGGCCATGGGCCAAATATCTCGAAATGTCAAAGTACCAAGAAGGGCTTCTCTGTTGAGGTGCGTGGTCACTCTGATACATGTCGATTTCCTATTCCCAACACTCTTCTTCAATTCCATGTGAGCTTGCAGCCTGTGTAGCCCTTGTCCTTTGACAGTGTGTGGTGGTTTAAACTCTAGGTCATACTCTTGAAGACATGCTACCCAGTTTCCTCGTCTCTCACATAGATCCTGCTGCATGAATAGTGAGTGGACAATTGGGTGGGGAACGAAGACTGTGACATTGTTTTTCAAGATGTATGGCCTAAAATTCTTGACTGCTTTGTAGACTGCATAATCCTGCTTCTCGAGTTCACGGTAATTCAATATAGCTCCCTGTAAACCAGTACTCATGAAGGATATAGGTCGTTCAACATTGTTATTGTATTTCTGCGTAAGGACAACTGCAAGTGATGAATCCGAAGCCAAAGTGTACAGGATAAAGCTTCTGCTAAAATCTGGACATTGGAAGGATGGTGCTTTAGCTATAGCCTGCTTGATTTTGTTGAAATCTTCCTTCTCCAGCAGATTCCATTTGAAAATCACATTCTTCTTGATCATCCCCTGCAACAGCCTAACTATTTCTGCAAAATTAGATATGAATTTACGTACAAAATTGATTTTCCCAAGGAAAATATTGCATATCCTTTTTACTGCTAGGGGGTGGAATCTGGGAAATGGCTTCTGCCCGCTCAGGATCCACAAAAATGCCCTGCTTAGATACAATGTGGCCCAAAAAAATTCCTTCTACCATGGAAAAAACACTCTTCTTCTGGTTGAGTGAGATCCTGTACTTTCTGCAACTTTCAAAAATTTGCTTGAGGTGGTGTAAATGATCACCTTGGTGTTTCGAAAACATGGTGACATCGTCCAAATAGACTACCATGCTCCGCCCTATCAAACCATGGAAAGCTATATCCATGGCCCATTTGAAAGTTTCCCCCACATTTAATAATCCAAAAGGCATGCGTCTGAAAGCGAACGTTCCCCATTTGGTCCAAAAAGTAGTTTTCAATCCGTCTAGGTCAGCTACTAGCACCTAGTTGTAACTGGAGAACCCATCCAATAAGGAGAACATCTTGGATCCGGACATAGCTTGAAATATTTGTTCCATGGGTGGCACCAGATAATTCTCTATGTCTAAGGCTCGATTTAAATTCTAGAAATCCACGCACAGGTGGATTTCACCATAATTCTTCCATATCGGGACCAAATTTGACACCTAAGTGGAGTGGCAAACTTTGAATATGATGCATGCATCCAAAATATTTTTAAGTTATTTCTGGATCATCGGTTCCAATGTAGGATGCACTTTTCTGAGCTTCTGTTGGAAAGGCTTCACTCCTTCCTTCATGGGTATCACATGGTGAATAATCTGGGTATCGTATGTATGCAAATCATCATATGTCCAAGCAAATACGTCTCGATACTTTTGGAATAGTTGGGTGAAAGCCTACATCTCCTGGTCGGAACAGTATTTCCCAAGGTTGATGAACTTTGGGTTGTCATCTGATCCTAAATTCACCTGATGATGTGCCAAGGTGGAACATTGTACTTTGGTATTTGGGGGCCCATGGAAACGACTTTGCAGGTCTAGGATTTTTTCTAGTGATACTATCCACTTGGGCATGGGGTTCTCCTTGTGTTTATCATGCTCTTCCTGCAATGCTTGATCGTGATCCGCCTCATCTATTACTGTGTCTTTGAACACTTCAGTGGTGAGCATGAATTCCAATATCTGTTGGTCATCATAAAAAACACGTAAATTAGTAATATTATCTGGCGTAGAGGGTCTATACATAAATTCAATAGAAAATCCATCCCTCAAAGGGGTAAATCTAGCAGCAACATTAGCCAGAGTATGAGCTGTTTCATTATGCATTCTAAGAATAGATTTGATTCCAAACACATGAAAATCAGAAATAAGACGCCATACCTCTTGTTGATAAGATTTTAAGTGCGGAGACAAACAATGAATGGTATTGCGTACCTGCCGAGTGATAATATCAGAGTCTCGAATGACCTGTAAGCATCTTACCTTTAAATCCAGTGCCCTCTTGAGTCTGAGGACTAAAGCTTCACATTCAACAGTATTTTTGGTGCACTGGAACTCTAGCTGACACGAAATCAAGAACTTCTTCTTCTGCGGGTCCAGCAGGATGCAGCCTGTGCCAGCTCCGTCTTGGGTCTTGGAACTATCATTAAAGGGTCCACATGTCGTTTTCTAGCCCCCCCATGGCTGTAGGTTGGGGAGGGGTTTCGTTTTGGTGTGAGACGGGGGTGACTTGGTATTTTGTGATGAGTGTTAGTTCTGACTGGATCTCGGGGCCTACCGGAGATTGAGGAGGATGGTAACATCTGAAAATGGCCTCCAAAAAACACATTCCAAGTTCTTCCTAGGAGAAACTAATAAGTTCGTTAGTAGCATCAAAATCATTCACAGTATATTTCATATAAGGTTCACTTTTGACCTTTATTTGGTTGTTTCAGCCCTTATAAGGTAGCCACAAGTGGGACCGGTCGGTGGCAAAATACCCTTGCAGCTTGCTGGACCAGTGTCTGCTATGTAATAGGCCATAGGTTTCTGGGATGTCAACAACCACAATGTCTATACATTGGTGGACACTAGATTCAGATGAAAGGTAGATGATGACGTTATTCAGCTCTCCTACAGCTGGCACCTACGATCTGTCAAGTTGGATGATTCTCGTGTCAATTTTCTCTGGGCGGATGTTCAGTTTCTTACAAACAGACAAGGGCATGACATTTGTAGATGCGCCGGAGTCAACTAGACAATTATCGACGTTGAAGTTAAAAATATCAAATGATAAGAGGAACGGAGGAGTGGATCCCCTAGAATTTGCATTGATGGCATTTACAATAGACTGAACATTCGGACTAGCTTGCGCAGATGTATTTCTTATAGGCTTAGTAGTGGAGGTATTAGCGAAAGCTTTGAGAATGAGTTCTCATTGATTGGTGATGCAAGCAAGCTCATAGAGGGAGATGTTGGCTCTAGTATTCTTCATGTCGTCAACAATGTTATAACCGGAATTAGGCTAAGGACTAGGCTCGGTAGTGGCTTTTTGGGACCCCACCGGGAGCTTGCTCTTTTGATTTACTTGGGCATTTTTTTTTGTGGGATTCTCAGGGACAACTTGTTGTTCATTCCCAAGAGGAAGAATTTTCCTTAAGAAAGCCCTTTTCTTCTCTTCAAAGGACTGTTTGGGAATGGGTCTTTTGCTTCTAAGGCTATAATTTCATAGAGGTTTGACCTTAGGATCATCTTCCATATTGATATCAGTGAGGGTATGATTGTTCCCCCCGCGAATTATGTCGAAAGCAAGAATGGACGACACCAGTTCTTCATCAGGGGGAAAATCTCCTTCATGGATAGAAACATCATCTTCCCATATATCCCCTGGGGTTTGATCATCCAGAAGCTGATTTTCTATTGTATTCATGCTGCCAATCCATTGTGGGAATGTTTTTTTAGAGTGGGCAGCCTGGTGGAGAATAAAATTTATATTTTCCTATTTCTTCCATGTTGAGAACAGTGTTTGGGTTGGACGGAAGTCGGGTGGTGTTGGGGTTACTGTTCTTGAAAAAGTGCTTCGGCAGCTTAGTACTAGTCGTAGATTCTATGCCCTTTCTCTTCAGGTCAGAGACTTCATTTGTTAATAGCTTGAGCGTCTTTGCCATACTCTCGAAGTCAAAAGCATCCTTATCCTTGTTTGCCATCTTGGGTGTGGAAGACTAAATTTTCTTCATGATTGTTTTGTGGTCATCTCTCCCTTCATGATTGATGGCTCCTATAAAAAGCATGTCATTTTCTACAACTAGGGCGGCCGCATAATTTTCCACAAGGGTGGCCCTATCTTCGCGTTTTACAAAGACAAAAATATCCTTGGGAAGAGCTTTCGTATAGTATTCTATGGTAATAGAGTCATCCAACGCCAGGTTTGGGGGAAAATTTTGCAGTATGGTAGCAAAGTGTTGATTGAAGTCCCTAACCTTCTCTTTTTTATGGCATTTAATGGTGCTTAACTCCATGAGGAGCATGGAAGGGGTTTTGTCCTCTGAAAATTTCTGCAAGAACATGGAATGGAATTGGTCCCATGACGTTATGGAGGCACTTGGGAGGGAGCGGTACCAGGTGGCTGCTTTGTTCTCAAGAGTGTGTGGAAAAATATGACAAGCAATGTCATCTGTTTGAACTCTCATAATTTGTAGAGAAATATAGAAACTTCTTATATGATCCTCAGCGAACGTGCCTTTTTCGAGGTCAAAATTGGGGAGATGCTTCTAAGGGTACCTAGACATATCATGGAGGGGGTCCAAAAGATTTAATGGGGACTGGGCCATCCAAGCTAGTGGTTGCACCCTCCTGGCACGCTCATGGTACCTGATCTCGGATTCAGATTCACTCCCAGCGCCTGACGTAGATGCTTCTCCCCCATGGCGAGAGTGTTCATCTTGATAACCCTCACGGTTGACCACATTTCTGAGATATCCCGAATTGTAGACAGGTGGCCTATTTTGGTTCTGACGGTGGTGGGAGGTATGGTATCCTTGGCCACGGCCTCTATCTCCCCTACCTCCATTTCTTTGGCCTCTTTTCCCCTCACCTTCATTTATGCAGGCTCTATTTCCCTTTCCTTCATTTCTTGGGGCTCTATTTCGCTCACCTGCACTCCCTCGGCCTCTATTTCCCTCACCTTCCCCAGGTGGGGGGATTCCTTGGTTGTTGTTATGTTTGGTTTGGTTAGGCTGAGCGTCAGGGAATGGTTCAGTTATGCCAGGTTCTTTCTCTTCGCCCCCTTGGAGCTCAGGAATTGGTTCGTTATTCTGGACAGTTGTGGCAAGGTCTTCGACCATCAGATTTACCAACTGAGGTATGGAACTCACCAGAGCACCATTACAAGTGAGGTTTTCAGTAAGGATCCTAGTATGGGTCAAGAAATTTATGATTGCGGCATATCGAAAATCCCTCATGAGATTGCGAGCAGCTAGGCTCAAGGCTCTCAACTGCTTTCTAGTGATTTCATAATATGGAGCCTCCTCCCCTTGAACATCTTCCAAAGGGGGAGGGGTGGTACCATCATTTATGACCTCCCCATGGGGATTTTGTGACAGAATGTTGCTTATGTGCTGGGAGGATGCCATTTAGGCCCTTCTTCTAGTGCCAATTTTGTTGACGGGAAAATCAATTCAGTCAATAGCAAGGGATCTCCCCAGTCAAAATTCCCAAATAGACTCTAAAACGTTTGGAATAGGGATCTCGTTCGAGGTGTGGGTCTGGCTACCGCTTAAGTCTCCTTCCCTTGGTCTCAAAAGAACTCAATTGAACATGCAAACATATTCTTATTCAAATGATACAAGATACATGATTGATGCGTTAAACACGTATATAACACTATGCATAATGAGACAAATAATAAAGCATAAACGTTGAAGGAAATGCTGTTAACAACACATCATTGGGGTTATGCTTGTAGGTTTTTCTGACAATAAAATAAACAATTATTTATGGCGAGAGACCCCTTTACTTCCTGAAAGATAAAAATAATGCTAATAAACAAGGTCATCCACATCCATTAAGACAGCGAAATGAGCTGAATATCATTAAAACAAGTATAGAGAACCATAATGCATAAATGATGCCATTAAAAGTGCAGCTTCATTAATCCAAATATGTTTGAAACTGTATAATAAATACTCACAGTGTTCACACAAAAAAACACATCAGATCCAAAAGGAGTTTTACCAAGTATCTGTATTGATGTGCAAAAGAGTGTTATCCTTCAACACAATGATGTATAACTCTTGAGTCCCCCCAAAAAAGGATCTTTTACAATCTTCCGGGAGGGAGTTTTATAGACCAAAATTTTCCCTTCGGGCTTCCCAAAATTTCACATGCCCAACTGTTGAGCTGCCTTTCGACCTGGAAGAGAGCTGCAACCTGTGACAAGGTTGCGAAATGCGACCTATGACCTGGCTGGGAAGTGCGACCTGCAACTTGCTGCAAACGTTTTAGGAGGATGTGCGCATGATTGTGAGGTTAGGAGTATCAACTTGTTGTTCTTTAAGGAAGTTCTGCCAAGCATGATAATCTGCCCCTATTGGGAAACCAAAGGAACCTCTTCTTTCATCCAATGCAGATGCTCCAAGGCATTTGGGATTACATTCTCCTTCTTTTGCACGACCTAGTTGGACAGGGAGGTGAGCTTGGTGTAGATCCAGACCGGTGTGACCAAAAACTTGCCTAGGTTGTCTTGTGATGCTGCAAGGTCGAAAACGATAGCGACTTGCTTAATGAGCTGCAGAAATGCCTGGATCTCCTGATCCACCTGTTCCCATGTCTTCTCTTCGTTCAATGCACCCACTGACAGAATGTCATGTAGGATGTGCATTGAATCAATGTCGTTGATCAGATGCTCGTAAGCAGACATCACCTTGTCTATGTCCTTGGATAGTTTATCTTTGGACTACATTTTCATCTGAATCTGAACCTTGGCATCTTGTGTGAAGATCTAGTATTTCTTTGGCAGGTGTTCGGGAGCATGGGAATATCGCATCGTCCAATCCATCATCCTATCTAAGGTAGTTGAAGCTTCTTCCAGCTGCTCGCTCTTCCGCTTCGTTTCTGTTTGGGCTCTCACCAAGGGGGAAACTATTTGTTTTATGGTAAACATCTCCCCACAGACTTGTCTCATGCAGGCTTCTAATATATCGGAATCCCTTTGAATGGTGAGCGATACTTCATTAATAGGGGAGGTTTTGTTTTGGAGTTGCTGAATCTCCTCTGTCAACCCTATCCTTTCCTGTTCTGCCCTTGCCTCCTTCTACTCTGCTTCTTGCAACCTATTTTATAGATATAATATATCCATGCTTATTTTGTTCGCATTCTCCTCCATGGCTGCGGCAAAAGCTGTGCCGACTGATTCTATCATCACCGGGTTATTCCTAGTGTCTAAGACCATGTCCTTCTCCGTCGCAACTGTGGATGGTGCAGAAGGATTTCGCGCCATGAATATTCTTTTCTCCTGGCAGATCTTGAAGGAGAACTGATCGTATGTGAGCCTGGTGAGATCGAATACCTCCTCATCCCGCCCTTCATAAGAACTCACATCGGAGAGTGTAGCATGTGTACTGACTGCAGGTACCTCGAGGAGAGGTAGCTCAGTTTGTGACCCTGCGCCTTGAGGAGATGCCTCGATGCTCTCTAGCATTTGATCCTCCTCTTCTTTATTTTTCTTTCCTTCCTCTTCTTTTTAGAGGCGTTCGGATTCTACCTTTTCAAGTTCTCTCTTCTGTCTGTGCACTGCTTCTGTCGTTGCTTCTAGTTCGGTTTTCCTTTTACGCTTAGCTGCTGCTACTTGCTCTACTTTCTTCTAACGTTCGGCTTCCACTTGATCTAATTCTTTATTGAGTTATCATTCTGCTGCAGCCTCCACCTCCTGTTCCTCCTTTTTTCTAGCCTCTTCGGCTTGCTTCTTCTTCTTCTCTGACCTTAGACTCTTCTTGCATTTATCTTCATCTTTCTTCATCTTCTTCTCCCTTTCTTGCTGAGCTTTAGCTTCTAGTTCTTTCTGTTGGGTAGAAGTGTTGTGCCATGTACTAGTTCGAGGCTTCTTAGCCAGAGAAGAAGAAGTGCCTCCCAATTCATGGCTACTGTCTTCCAATGTTTGGTCATCTAGGTCTTCTTGATCAGAGTCTGCCCCCGGAGCAAGTTTCCAGTCTGCATTATACCAATTTATTCTCTCATCTTCGCCCGGGAAATCTGTGTGTTGATAGTTCCATTTGAACTTAGCTCGCTTGCAATGATCAGGGATTATCCTTTCCGGGTCATATGTCCGGTGGTCTAATGCCCCAAGGTGGTAACTTTTCATCTCTTCCACTTCTTCCTCTACCTCTCTGAAATATTTGATTTTGTAAGCACCGATAGTGAGGGGTAGTGTAGGCCATGACTTCTTCTTACCCCTGGACAAGACCCTAGAGAAACCGGAAGACATTTGGAAACATACCTCTTGCATGAGCATTTTGTCTGTGACATATTGAGGCATAGCAAGTGGGGCCTTGAACGATCCAAAGACTCGAATGAATGTGTACTCGACAAATCGGAACTAATGCGCCACCTTGCCTAGTGTCTCCATGGCTCACTAAGACATGCAAGGAATGTCTTGGCCGAACAATTTTCTGTAAAGAGCTGGGATGAACACTTGAGAGATCAGGTCTATGTCTTTCTTATGTCTGGAATCCCAAAACACCTTGGTTTGTAAGTGGATTGCACGAGTCTGTTTTGGATCCCAGTTGTGCACCCATCCTTCAAAGTGGCACCTTGAACAAACAACATCCAACAAATAAGAGGCCATGTAGAATTCAGAAGGAAATCCTTCATCTGGTACCAATGTTGAGGATATGTTCGTTTGAAGGGAGGCCATCAGTATGCTAGCCCAGTTGAATCGGGTGTCATACACCATGATGTACTTCATGAGGGTTTCCCATGTGCCACTGAAGGTGGTGGCATCGGGGCACCCGTACAATCTGCAAAGCATAGCAGCCACCAATTTATATACTTTCCTAAGGCCTGCCATTGGATATTTTTTATCCTTCTTGACTTTGAATTTATCAGGCTCCTCCCACCATCCTTTTAGAGTATCTACTATGGGGACTGCATGAGCAACGGCCCAGTCTTCTGTAAAGTCCTCCTCCCTTTCAGGAAATGAATATTAAACTTGAGCATCTGAGCCTTTAAGAGCTGCGAAAGCCTTGCCTTCGCTGTCCCTGATTACGAATTTCTTGGGGTTAGTGTTCTATATAATCCAATCTATAACATTCGCACATGGGAATATGGTCGGATGGGCACCTGCAAGATGGAGCTTTGACCTTTTTACCTGCATGTATACTTCCCGCTCAGGAAGGTCCTAAGGGAATTCCTATTGAGCAAACTCCTGGTATACCTGGTACCAACGCATACTGTCCCCTTTGGAAAATGCGCACTGGATATCTCTGTAAATCGGGGGCGGGGACATTGGTATGTCCATCTCTATGTCCTCTACTTCCAGGCTCTTGCCCTTTTTCCGAGACACTAGAGGTGCCATGTCCCTTAAATCTGAGGGGATAGGGATGCACTTCAATTCTACTTTAAATTCACCTATCATGTTCATGAAAGAATCCCAGGATAAGAAACATGCCATGATGATACAAAACTAGGTACAACTATTAATTATTTCAACAGGGGACAGAGGGAGAGTTGAATCAGTGACCTGCAACTGGGTCGCAGGGTCATAAAAGTTGCGATTTTGATATTCTTGAAGAATTGCGACTTTGCGACTTAGCGATCAGGTCACGAGGTCGCTGGGTCACAAGTCATGGGAAAATGAAAGAAGTGTGACTTTGCGACCTTGCAACGAGGTCACATGTCGCTGGGTTGCTAGTTGTGGGAAAACGAAGAAAGTGCGACCTTGCGACCTTGCGACTAGGTCGCGCGTCGCTGGGTCACAAATGTTAGAAAACTGACGGGTGCGCGACTATGCGACTTGCGACTGGGTCGCAAGGTCGCCAAGTCACGAAGTCGTAAGAATATAGGCAAAAGAGCGATTAGCGACCTGGTGATCCAACAACTGGGTTGTAGGGTCGCACGAGTCGCAGGTCGCGCTAGGGCTTGTCAGGGTTTTTGCACGCACCGCGTGGAGAATCCTTCCCTTTAACTTGAACATCACAAGGTTAAATGAGCCGAGGCAGAGGAGGAGGAGAGATTTTGGAGCAATATACAGGCCATGGGAGTCAGGATGGGAGCTGTGGCAAGGTCAGGCAAGCAGGGTGAATGTTAGGACCAAGAAGGGGAAGCCCTAAGTGTCAAATGAAAATCATGGCCAAGGCAAGGGGCCATTTAAAAGGTGGGAAAAGTAAGATTAGGCAAGAAAAAACATAAAAGGAAATAGCAGGAGGGAAACGACAGCTTACCCGAGAAAATCGCGTGCCATTCGACCTGTGAGAGGCGTTTTTTCCTATCCGTCGAATGTGCATAATGCGACCTAGAGACCTCCTACTTATAAAAAGGTCGCACGTGCAAAAAATTAATGAGGTGTCAGGGTCACATGATGCGGTGGTTTAAGAGAGGTGCGACCTGGCGACTTTGCGACCTTGCAACCTTAAGGTCACGGGGTCGCGATTTTCGAAACATTCAAAAATCTGCGACTCAACGACTTAACTCTCCCGGGACTGAACTTTTCTTTATGCTCAAAGGGGCTCCAAAAAATTTTAAAGTGTGAATTTTGGAGGGTGTTGTAGAGGCTACAACAAAGGATTAAATATAGAAATTAAAAATCCTGTACAACTAAATCGAAAGTTTGACTTATGGAAACAAAGGAGAACATTCTAGCACAGGTTGAAACCAATAAAAAAATAAAAGGATTTGAGACTCTCTATAGCTATGAAGATTCAATTCGAACTAGACGTTGAAATGAAACTTCACGATTCCACTTAAATTGAATATTTAAATGTAAGCATAGAGTAATCTCAATAATTATATGAAGGTTCGAATGCCAGATAAATTTTAAAGTTCTATAGGAAGTTATGAAAACTAAGTTAGATAAATTATGACTTTTATATCTCTCTGTTGGAGACAGAGATATCTAATGACAGGAATTAATATCACAACAGTGATCTATGACAATGATAATAAATAAATTTACTGCGAGCACATGGGAAAGGTAAACAAGTCCCTTAACCCAAAACGTAGAGTACAGTGACAGAGAACTTGAAACATATAAGTTAACTGTCAAAAAATCACACCATACCTTTTGTATTCTTCGTATGTGGGTTTTGTCGAAGGAAGCAAGATTGGGGGGAATGTTGTTGGGCATCTATAACACTGTTACCGATCAAATAGGTAACCTGACTTCAAAATGGGAACTCTAGCCCAAAAAAACTCAAAAAACATGAAAAAACACCCCAAAAACAAAAAGTGTGTATTCCATAACGCACTTTGTTTTTTTTAAGGTCAAATTTCAACATTTTATAAAATTATGGTAAAAACAAAATTGTTTCTTGAAAAAAGGATTGAAAAAACACCCCAAAAACAAAAAGTGTGTATTCCATAATGCACTTCGTTTTTTTTTAAGGTCAAATTTCAACATTTTATATAAAATTATGGTAAAAACAAAATTGTTTCTTGAGAAAAAAAGTTGAAAAAGCTTGCCCTCAAAACAAAGCAGTTGATCTTTGGAATAACAAAAAAAAATAAAAATTGTGTCATACTTTAGGCATTTTTAAAAATAGAAGTAACATTTTAAAATTTTTAAAATTCAAACATTAAAAAAAACCTAAAATTTAAGAAAAAAAATAAATTTAAAAATATATGAAGATAAAAAAATTAAAATAAAAACAAAATAAAAATTTTAATTCAAACATTAAAAAAAAACCTAAAATTTAAGGAAAATAAAAATAAAAAAATAAACAAAAAATATTTAAGATTAAAATTTAAAAAAATATAGAAATTAAAAAATAAAAATAAAAATAAGATAAAAATATTAAATTAAAAAAAAACAAGTTAAAAAAAAAGGAAATTATAAAAAATAAAATATAGAAATTAAATTTAAAAAAGAAAAAGAAAATTCTTATTAAATTAAAAAAAAAATAAAACAAAAAATTAAATTTAAGGAAATATATTAAATTTTAATAAATTTAAAAGTTTAGAATAAAAATATATAAAAAAAAAACATTATTTAAATTAAAAGTAAAAAAATGAAAAATTAATTAAAAATAAAAAATAAAAATAAAATACAATGAAAATATTAAATTTAAAACAATATATATTAAAAAAACAAATAAACTATAAAAAATAAAATATATATATGAACTTAAATTAAAATATGTATATATATATATATCAGATTTTATTAAATTAAAAAAAAAATAATATTAAAAATAACAAATTAAATTTAAAAACAAAATATTAAAGTTTAATAAATAAACAAATAAATTTTGAAAGAAAAAATAAATTTTAAATAAGAAAGAAATTTTTTTTTGTTAAAATAAAAACATTAAAAATCAATTAAAAATGGAAAATGGAAAAAAATACAAAAATAAAAAAATAATATTAAATAAAAACAAATTAAAAAACAAATTAATTTAAAAAAAATAAGTTTAATTAAAAAAAATCTAATTTTTAATACATAATTTTAATTGAAATATAAAAATATAAAAATTTTATGTTATTAATAAAAAAAAATCAATAAAAAAGTAAAACATTTAAAAAACAATATTAAATTCAAATAAATTTAAAAAAAAAAAAAAATTATTAAATTTTATAAAATAATAAAGGAAAATTATGAAATTAAAAAAAAAAATCGATTAAAAAAAAAAAAAAAAAAAGCAAAATTTAATAAAAATTACTAGCAAAATAAATAAATAAATAAAATTTAAAACAAAAAAAATAATAAAATTTAGACAAAATAAAAACAAAATTTAAAAAAAAAAAGACAAAACATATTATATTTTATATAAAAGAAATAAATTTAAAAAAAAAAATTAAATTTTTTGAAAAAAAAAAAAGAATTAAAAAATTTTAAGAAAAAAATCAATTTAAAAAAAAATAAATAAATAAATGGCGCGCAGCCCCCCACCCGCCTCCGACACCGCCTGGGCAGGAGGCCAGCTGGCGCCACCCCCACCACCACCACTGCAGCCATTTTATTTTTTATTTTTTATTTTTTTCTAAATTGATTTTTATTTTTTTTTTAAATTGATTTTTAATTTTTTTTTTTTATTTCAAAAAAAATAATTTTTTTGCTTTAAATATAATTTGTTTTTTTTTTTCAATTTTATTTTTTTAAATTTTTAAATTTTAAATTTTTTTGTTTTTTATTTTTAACATATATATATATATATATATATATATATATATATATATATATATATATAATTTGATTTTATTTTTATTTTTTATTTTTTATTTTATTTTATTTTTTTAATATTTTTATTTTAATTTGATTCTTTTAATTTTTTTTTTTATTTCGAAAAATTTAAAATTTATTTATTTTTTATTCAATTTTTTTATCTTAAATTCAATTTGTTAATTTTTTTTTAATTTTCTTTCATTTTTATATTTAATATTATAGATTAATTATTTTTTAAAATTTAAAATTTAAAATTTATTTATTAAATTAAATTTAATTGTTTTTTTTAATTTTTTAGCTTATTTAGTTTTTCATTTTTAAAATCTATAAATTCTTTCATTAAAAAAAAAAAAAAAACACTAAATTTATCTGTATTTGTTTTTTACTTATTTGCATGTGATTTTTTTCATTTTTTTTTTAAGATAGTTTTTTTTTTTAATTTTAATTTTCTTTTTCAATTTTAATTTTTTTTTTAATTTGTTTTTTTTAATTAATTTTAAAATTTGTATTTTTTTTCTTCTTATAATTATTTTTTTAATTTAAATTTTTTATTTTTTATTTTTTATTTATTTATTTATTTTTTTAATCTAAATTTTAATTATTTTTAAATTTTTTAAAATTTTTTTTAATATTGTTTTTTTTAATAAGTTAGAAAATATGTTTTTGAAGTTTTATTTTTTATTTTTTTGGGTCAATTTTTGTTTTTTTTCTTTAAATTATGTGTTTTTTTTTTCAAATTTTGTCATTTCCTTTGATATAATTTTCAAATATTTTTGTTTTTTTATTTATTTTTGTTTAAATCTTTTATTTTTACGAGCTATTTTTGTTTTTTTTTTAGATTTTTATTGAGTTTTTTTTAATTGTTTTTATATATATTTTTTTATCTAAGTTTTGTGTTTTATTACCAACATGAAAATCACGACTCTAAAAAAAAAAGTTGATGCAACATCAATACGTTTCAAAATTAGCATCAAAATCACTGCTCTAAAAAAAAATGTTGATGCAGCATCAATACATTTCAAAATTAGCATTAAAATCACCACTCTAAAAAAAAAGTTGATGGTGCATCAATACATTTCAAAATTAACATGAAATTCACTAACATTTTAAAACAAATATTCTTACATCATAAATAAAAATATTAGAGTATAAAAAATGTGCACAAAAAAAAAATGGTGATTTTGCATCACCACTTTTCAAAATCAGGTGCTTTTTATGCTACCAAAAAAAAGTAGGTAACATTGCGGTTACCTATTTCATCAGTAACATTGTTCTATATGCATTTATAAACTCAATGCTATTAAAAATTTGACCATTGAAGTGAAAATACAAGAACATATAGGAGTTATGAATGCAAAAAATGACATTACAAATATTCCAAAATGGGCATTATTCTAAATTAAAGCAGATGTGAGAAATCTACGTAATACCTCAACGCCATACACATACTACAAAAAATTGTCAATAAAGATGTTTTACCAAGTGAAAATTAAGGAAAAATATAAATGCAAAATTCGATTCCAGAAGGAGAATTAAAAACCCTTGAGGACAATGGAAGAGACCTTGGATTTTAGTAGAGAGAATATACATGCTAATAATTAATAGTGACAATTGAAGCTTTAAAGAAGACCTTGCATAAAACAATTGAATGTGTGAAGCTCGTGATGAAATGTGACAAAAAAAAAATATGGTAGGAGAAATAGAGAAAATATTACCTTTATAATTGTAAATTTCATCTAGTGCATACCTCCATATTTCATCCTAAGAGGTTGACAACAATGTCTCTTTGTTGTCCAAGTTAGTTCCCGAAAATTGTAAACAAAACCAACAATCACACAAAGATAAGGATAACTAAGAATGCCAGGATAATAACTGTAAATTTCGAGAGGTTAGAAATGTGCTTCTTGCCAGTGGAAAAAAAAAAGAGATTAACCTCAATGAGCAATATGCATTCTCTTTATACAGAGGCTGGTGGTAAAACATATTAAATCATGACGAGGTCAGAAGGAGTGAATGAGAAATGGCGGAGTTACACATTTTCCTTTGCAACAGAGGTGAACTGCTATGTAGGGTTCCGAATGTTGGTCTTAGACGAAATGAGAAATGCCACAAATGAAAACTGTATTATGTGTGCAAAATCGAAACCCTAGTTCAAGTTCTACTCTGAGCTGTCCATGCGTCAGAAGATGGGAATCATCCCTCAGATCCACGCAATTTGAAATGAACGGGGACGACCATGTGATGTGGTATCAATCAAATATTACCGTAAAATCCTGATGCATCTAAAAATCTGAAGTCTCACATAACCACTGACGAGATAGTCGTTTCAACCATCAATACAACCATCTCTGAAATATCAGTAATATTGAAGTTCGAAGACTTTGTGACAGTGCAGTTATTATACATAAAGAGTACAAGTACCATCAAGTGTAAAATAAAGTTGCGTACCACATAAGGTTAGAGTATGAGTTAGGAACCATGAAATGATTTTCAGATTCAAAGGTTTTCCATAGGGCTAAAGTTGTTTATATTATACATATTATTTTCAAGGTTGAAATGTAGTTAGCACTCAACAAAAACTCCTCAACTAGTTATAACATGGTTCTTACCTTACAGTATGGGTAACATAATGGCAGTATAAACCTTATAAATAAATCATAGACTAGGTCTGTGGTAAGAAAGAACGCACTATAAAAATATGTGCGAAAGAATTCATGAAGTCCGAGAGTATACATATATGACTACATGTATGGGTGAGGGGTATATTTAATTTAATCAAAGAGATTTTATTAAATTCAAATCCACATATAGGAATTTTAATCTAATATAAGAAATTAATTATTATGTATAATAATACTTATAAGTCTTCATCAAAACTATTAGAGGGTAGAGTTAAAAGAAAGAAAAATCAGTGGGTGGATTGCACTAATGATTTGTCTAGGGGAATAAAAACGTCTTAGAGTATTTTGTTTTTGTCAAAATGGAGAAATTACATAATAGGTAGGTTTATAATGTTGATCATGGGGTTTACAATATTAATATTATGGTCAAATTTTTATCTTAGGGGTTATAAAATTTATCTTATGGATTACATCCTTTGGGTTTATAATATAAATTCCTTGTGTTTAATTTTACTCTCTTGGGTTAATAATCTTTTTCGTTTATTAGTCTGTTGCTTTTATGATATCGATCCCTTGGATTTATTAATCTAAGGGTTCATATTCCTATGGTATCATCTCTTTCATAATATTTAGAATATTAATATATGGGTTTTAATATTAATATTAATCTCTTGGATTTATTGTGAATTTAAAATTAATATCTTGAATTTTTACTTTGTAATATTATCGCTTATAATATTAATCTCTAGGTTTTATAATACTAGTTTGTTGGCTTTACCAATCCCTTGTGTTTAGAATATTAATATATTGAGTTTACTAATCCCTTAGGTTTATTATACTTATAATAAGTTGGGTTCATTAATCCCTAGGATTTTTAATATATTGGGTTTAAAGTCTTAATACTTAGTCGGGTTAATTAATCACCTTGGTTTATAATATTAATCCCTTCGGTTTTAATCCATAGGTTTTACAATATTTATCCCTTGGGCTTATTAACTTCTTTTGTTAATAATGGAAAATTTTTATAATATTAATACTTGGTTTTATAATATTCATAATTCCTTTGGCTCATTAATCTCTTGGGTTTGTAATGTTAATCGCTCTAGTCTCTCAATTCCTAAGGATTTTAATATTAATCCCATGAGTTTTTATTTTGTTTGGTTTTTAACATGAATAATCCCTTGGGTTTATAATATTCATCTCTTGGGTTTATAGTATAATCCATTTGGTTTATAATATTTATCCCCTTTAAAAAAAATAATTATGATAACTATTAATAATTATAAGTATTGATAATTAATATTTAATAATTTATAATTAATAATAATTAATAATTATTATAATTAATTAATAATAATATTCATTTTAATTATTAATTACAATTATTTATATTTATATTAATGTGATTAATAGAAACATCATATTATTTCATTTATAAAATTAATCATTTGGGTTTATAACCTTAAGGTCTAGAACCGTAAGGTTTATAATACTAATATCAAGGTTTTTGGTCCTTAGGTTTATAATATTAATTCTAGGGTATACAATTTCTTTGGTTCATAATATAAACACTAAGGCTTAATATCTTACTCTCCCTTGGTTGATAATATAAATCCTATGGTTTAATATTTTACCTTTATGTTTATTTCCCTTCATGTTTATAATATCAATCCTTTGATTTTATAATATTAGGGGTTTTTAATATTGGGACCATATATAGAATTTAGTATAAGGTTTTGAAATGTTCATTTTTTAATATCGGGGTTTATAATTTTAGGGTTTATAATATTAATATTAATATTTATATTAATCCCTTATGTTTATTAACCCTAAGTGTTTATAATATTCACCCATTGAATCTATTATTTCCAAGGGTTTCTAAAATTAATCACTTCGGTTTATATAAATAACATACTTGGTTTATTACTAGATTTTGTAATAATAATATTAGGGTTTGGTTTATATCATTAATATTTGGTATTTATTATTGTAATTTATCATAGTAATCTTACAGTTTATAACCTTACGTTTATTTTCAATTGTGTTTATAATATTAATTCATAGCATTTATTTTCCTTTGGGTTTATTATTTTTATTGATCTTAGAGTTTAATATTTTTCCCTTGTGTTTATTTTCCCTTGGGTTTATAATATTAAACCCTTGAGTTTATTTTTCGTTGGGTTTGTAATATTAATCCCTTGTATTTGTGATATTGCAATTTTTTGTTTTGGCTTTATAATGTTGCATTGAATATCGTGATCTAAATGTGGTGCTTTTAACATTAGTGTTTATAATATTGGTTTTTTTAATATAAGGTTTTATTATATTAATAGTGCCATTTATAATATTAATCCTATGGTTTAAAATATTTATTGTAAGATTTATAATGTAAATCTTACAAATATAATATTAATCTTATGGTTTATAATGCTGGATTTTACAATATTAGGGATTATAATAATTTATTTGATATTAGAGTTTAATATTATTTTGTTGGAATTGTTCATAAATCTATGAATATGTATAAAATATTTTGATAGTTATATTAATAGGTTAAATAATGTATATTAATAACTAAGATAATGGTGAGGGATAAATAATTATTACTAGTACTATTATTATCTTATATTAAATTTTTTATGCTTATATTGTATATATATTTATATATTGTTATTATTATTTAAATAGTTATTAATAAGTACAAATAGCAAATCTATAATAGTCACATGGACACTATACATCCAATAATTTTTAATGTGATTGATAAATTCCTATCGGCATGTATCAACCACATTTACTAATGTGGTTGTATATGTACTTCACATATATCTATCAGTGTATATCAACCACACTCATATTCTCATAATCTTACCTTCCATTGCTCTTACTCATGCACCAAGCTTCTTCCATGTCTTACATTACCTATTGGGTACCACAAATCTGTCCCAAGGTCCATCAACTTTCATCTTCCCCAACCAATTCCGAGAATCTCAAACAAAAGGTGAGAATGCGAAACAAGAAGAAGAAAATAATAAAATCCAAAATTGATACCACACCACAACAAAGTGGCATGATAATGCATTGGACACAATCAAAACCGTAAATCAAGTGCAATAAATAACAAAAGACCAAAAACAAAACGTTGAGAACAAACAACATGACTAAGTCGCATGATTTATAGTATGAGTTCACAATAAACATAACAACAAGCTAGCTACCTTACCTTGTTGCTCTAATCACACTTCTTTGTAGCATAATAGACACATATTAGTCACGTGTTCCAAATATGAAGAAAGTATATATATTTATTATAAATACAATTTTAACAAGAGTAAAAACCATGTCATAATCAATAATAAGCTCACATTTATCGGTCATAATACATAAAGATACAACTATCACCTACTTGAACTCAAATACATATAAACTATATTAACACATACATGTTATTACAACTATTCTTAACAAAAGATGATTACTTCATGGAATATTACAAATACAACCTCATATCATGCGATTAATGAGACACATTAGTAAATAAATGACATAATAGACACCACCACTCAAACACCAAATAGATTACATAATCAAACATTAAAGTAAAAAATAGACAACACAAACAAGCTTATAACTTAATGTATCTCACAGGAGGCTATCATGTTTACACAATCAATCTAGATTAACACGATATAACTTCTCAGCATATCAACACAATCATAATTAAGGACATGATATCCACAACAATATCTGTCTAAAATGTCCACATCATAAGCTCATAAAAAATTGTCATTAACGCATAACAATCATATATAAATATTTAGTCTAGGTAAATACAACTCACTATCATAATTAAGTCGACTCATTCTTGAATGTCATAACCCTGACCATCAAGTCAAAATCATGTAACAAAAATATGCTTATATCATGCTCATGAACAAAATGTAACCTAATAATCAATATAACTGTAATAACTCCAACTAACCCACTTTTTTTTTTATATACTAATTCTAGTCATGATTAGAGTTATATTCTCACATATTAGTCATTGACAAAAAGTTTCACTAATAGTGCGACTTAAAGACTACCTTCGTTTTATTCTTCCCATCCTCAACATAGATAACGAACTGTACTAAACAAAGCTTACTCTAAAGGAAATTTTCTTAATTCTATTTTTATACATACGTATCATATGTGTTTTATCCTAATTTCCACTCGTTCTTATTTTTAATTCTTTTCATAACATTATAATTTACTCTTGTTAAATTTACAAGAGACTTAAATCTTTTATATTCGAGTTATAATTTATCAATTATAACTTTTACCCACTTTAACCCTTATACATGTTGTCATATTAACCATACAAAGGTGTACATATCTATTCAATTATAATTCGACGAATTAGTGATTATATAGAACTATACGTATAGGTTCTTACCTTATTGTTTGATTTTTTGGTGGCATAAGAATTTATATATATACTATATGCGATAGCTCATGATGATTCATTGAATGTATATATTACCCAACACCATAACAACTCAACAAAGGGTTAAAGAAATATATCTCAACCTATTTAATAAGGTTCCCAACACTTTCATTTAACCTATTTCGTAAGGTTCCCACCACATTCATTTAACCTATGGTACATTATGGAAATCCCATCATAATTCTCAATTTGAATTATCATATATTTATGGTTGCTTTTAATTCGGTTACAAAACATTGATAGTTCGATTTATGAGTGATGGGATTGTACCCATACTCTCTTTACTCACCCCCTTACCCTTATCATTTTCATTTACTAAAACATTTATTGACGGTACGTTAACGTTAACCCTGCATATCACATGGATTCGTTCTTTACGACGACACTTGTATGATTGATATGATATTTCAGTAATAGTTATGATTATTTCGAAACACTAAGAATTTGAATGTCTTCGACCTAATTTTCCATTATGTCATTTTTTCTGTCATTTTGTTGGTTTTTCATTTTGGGCAGACAATACACAAAGAGAACCTTTCCTCTATTTTTTATAAAATTTTATTGCTACAAATTTGACACACATTTCTATGCAAGTTAGATTTCTCTCATTTTTAAAAATTATGTAACCACATGCTCCCTTGAAAATTGGTATTTCTCTTAGAATTTGTAGTTAATTCGTGTCTTCTCATTTCATTGATTTAATGGAAGGTTTTATGCACTTATTTTGGCTGCGATTTCTACGTGTATAAATTTGTTTCCCATCCCTCGAGTTATACTGAATTTATTTTTTCTAAGAAAGAGTCACATTTTGTGTAGAAATCATTCGAATCTCCTTTTCCTTCAGCGTACTCCTCATAGCCAAAAGAACCAGGTAAGAATTTATAATTTAGATTATTAGTTTTCCATTACACTTGTTTTAGAATTTAGAAACCCTCATGTGGGTTTTAGTTTTATTGATGGTTTACATGTTAAAATAATTCCCCAATTCATATAATTTCTTTTTATATAACGTAATTTATGGTTTTTCATTCATTTGAGGCAATGTTAGGTTTACACACGAGAACTAGTTATTACCTCTACTATTTGTATCCATTTGAAACGGTTGAATTTCATACTTATGTTTTGTATTAGTGGACGAATTTTCCATTTTATTTCATTATAGAATGATTACAATGAATTTCTCATATGTGTTTACATTTTCATTTCCACATTGGAATTTTCCCCAATTAGGACTTCTGAAATTTTTTTATCCAGAATTTCCTCTATGACTGCGTAGTCATATTTTCATGCTCTACGATGCCCCAACTTTTACATTTCTCTATTAGAAGGATATAAGATAGAATTATATAGATATTCTCTTCACTGTAAAAAAAATCGTATCACTCTGTCGGATAAATTTTTAATTACGAACTATTATTGGTTTGCCTTGTACATATATATTCATTTTTTTTAATATGAAAACGAGATTCATCTCACATCAAGAATACTCTCTCATGAGTTATCCACCAGATAATACCTTACATTCTCTTCAGTGGTAAGTTGTTTTGTCCATAAAATTGTTTTCGTCTTTAAATTTTCATAATTATTCTTCCAAAATACATAGGAATACCTTTAATTAATTTGAGCGTGGTTCCAGGATTTTAATTCCATGATTTCTGAATAATAAAAATATGTCATAGATATCTAAATTGAAGTCTCTGAGAATTAAGCTATAGAATTGCAACGAAATTCCATTTCCTTTTCTTGGAATTCTAGAACTACATTACCTATTTTCCAATTTCCCCAATCCCATTTTTATTTGGGATTTTAGTAAGTGAACTTATTACTATAGAATAGTTTTAAAGGTTCACTTTATAGATAATTTCCATGTAAAGTTAAATTTTATATCTAACATTTCTTTTATTGATTCTATTATGTGTCCACTCTTCAATTTTCTCTGTGTAAAAGAGAAATGATACCATTTTATATCTTACTATCTCTATATATACGTACATATTTTATAATGGTTCTTTAATATTTATATTAACTTTAAATCATATCATTTTAACTATCTCAATATAGTCCCACTTATGAGTTGAATTTACCTCTAATTTTATTTCATAAGTTTATTTATATCATAATACTCTATATACGGGAATTGTAGCTATTTTTAATATAGTACCAATTCTGAAATTAAATTATTTCTATTTACATTTTAGATTTCTATTTTAATATCGCATTACACAATGCATTTAGAGTAATTGACGTTGAAACTAATTATTTGAGAAAACAATTATGAACTTAGTTTATAATAGTTTTCTTTCTGGAACAAATCTGAAAACCTATTTTTTAGATTCTCATAGTCTTCCACAACTATGTATAATAATACTGATTCACTTCAGGACACCTCTTTCGTGAGGTCAATCTAAAATTTTCCCAATTTTGCATTAATTACTGTGACATAATTAAATATGTTCTTTATATACTATTTTACTTACAGTTCCTGTTATTGTATGTACAAGAATAAAGCTTCCAGTGTGGATATAATTTCACAGTTATTATTATTACCAGTACATTTTCTACATTTTCCTTTTCGTTTTCCTCAATTTATTTTTCTAACTTTGGTCGCTATGTTTGTTTCAGGTTTTTCCTATTAATTTCATTCTCTAATATAATTCTTTAAAATCAACTGTCAGAGTACCTAACTATCAATTTCACCTTATTTCAAGTTGGTCATCCCAGAAATGGAGGCTCTTTCACCATTTTGTCTACTCTACATTGTATTTGGAATTTATATGATGACCCTGATTAATTTTGAATTAAACTTTGTATAATGAATCTATGTTTTGAAGGTTCATAGAATTATTTCATCCTCATTGCCACTAGGTGATTTTATTGAAAATGATTGACACATGTAATTAAGTATTTTAATACAATTATTTACCTTCTACATTACATGTTGGTAAATAGGTGACTATATATTGATATAGATATAAATTTCTAACAATTTCTTTATGAAAACATATATATTCCTATTTCTAGTTTCATCTTAATTGTATATTCATAGTTCAGATACATGTATTACAAAACATGTTGTATATCCAAATTATATTATGTTCATAATTCCATATCTATTTCATAGCTTCTGCTATTACTAGAGTTGAAATATATTTAGTATCATAGTACATATACTATAACCATTTCAATGAAAATTCAGATATTTAGTTGGACTTAAACATCAGATCTAGACCGTGGCCAAGGGTTTAGAGATTATGTATGTTTCTCCCTAAATTTAATTAAGTCTATGTAACACCACAAAAATATTAATTGTATTCCTCTATATTTAATCTCTGTCAAATACACACGACACTTAAAATTTATGAACTAAACAATGTACAATACACATATTTTCTATAACTTAATCTACAAAAATTCAAGTGATAATTTATAAAAATATGATAACATCAGTGTAAACATAAAAAATTTAGAGAATATGAATACCATTCTTTTAAGGACTATTTCCCTCGCAACCTTTACCTTATTCCACAACTATCCCCCGAGCAGAGAGCAGTTCTTCCTTACTATAGACAACCCATTTATCATACTAAGAATAACTTATTTAAGCTTGCTTTCTCTCATCTAGTTTCCATAACTCCGTCTAGTTATTTTGGGATGTTGTTTCCCTTATCCTAGTCTTTTGCTTTTTTTTTTTCACAAAAGATGCTTTTACAACTAGCCTTTCCTCTTTCTAGTTTTATTCTCACCTCTTCTTAGTAAATTTCCACTTTACTGAAGCTTTTATTAAATTTTTTTTCCATATCTAATAATTTTAATTTTATTTCATTTTTCTCAAAGGATTTGTGGATAATTTTGGGAAAGTCCACTACAAGGAAAAGACCCTATAGCGGAGGTTATAAAGGAGGATTTTAGTGTTATAAAATTGGCCAAAATTGTCAAAAAAACATTTGCTACAACATCCGTTTATGGTTACGGAGGTTTTGGCAGAGCTTTTAATGGAAATTCAACACAATTAAAAAGCAATGGGTGGCATGAGGTTATTACAGATTTTTTTTCATTGTTGGACTACTCTGGCTTTAATACAATGGTGCATACATGTAGAAGGTGCCCCGAGGCAGTCGAAGGAGAATGCATCGAGCCATTAAGGTATAAAACCGCACAAGGCATAGTGTTGGTGATACAATGCACGTGGTCTTTCTAATTGGTCTTGGGATTTCTTCGATGCCCATAGGTCGTACCAAGGCACCACTAAGTAATCTTATAGAAGCACACCGGTGCATAGTATCACACAAATCCAGCGAGATTTATAATTGGTATTGGTATTCGTGCGGTGGCCATAGGTCATACAAATGCACCGGTTTGTATAGATACATAAATGCCTCGGTGCACAGTATCACACAAACACACCGAGATTTATAAATGGTATCAATATTTGTGTGGTGCCCATAGGTCGTACAAGGGAACCAATGCAAATAGACACATAAACGCACTGATGCACAGTATCACACAAACACACTGAGATTTATAATTGGTATCGGTATTTGTGCAGTGTCAAAAGGTCGTAGAAACACACCGATGCGCTTTAGAATACAAATGAATTGGTGTATGGTAACTGACACTTACCAATTTTCATTTTTTATTGTTTAGAAACATTGACCTGTGACAATGCAATTATTGTGATTTATTAAAACTCATTATCCATCAAAAGTCGACACATGTTATAATAGTATTCATATTAATTAAATTTGTATTAATGAACCTGAATGTGATGTTTCGATTAATTTTTTATATCATATCATAATTATTGTAATTTTTTAAAATTCATTATTCATCAAAATTCGACACATATATATATCTTATAACAACATTAATATGAATTAAATTTTTATTAGTGCATTTGAATGTGATGTTTGGATTAGTTTGTAATATCATATCATAAAATTTCACATCGCTTCATTGTAATATTTAATCATCCATAAATTTAATCAGTCGTGTTATATTTCATAGTGACAATGGAGAACGCAATAGAATAAATTAAAACATATTTTATTATTATTATTATTAGATATATATGAACAAGATAGTCTTTGTCATACAAAATAGGATAGCTATTTGTATCCCTTTGTCTTTCAACTAGGACACTATGCCCATTACATTAAGCAAAATGTCTGATTTCACAGGATAATATTTCCTAATATAGAACGTCTTGCTTTGATATCCAGACATAGTGATCATCATTCTTCACTTGAACTGTTGTCACTATTAGAGCTACTTCCATGACTTGGGTTGTTTTCAGGAATATTTTGTTCACGGTGTTGATTGTTTTCTTCTTATTCGCCTTCCATCTACAAACATAAAAATAAACTTTAATGAGTGTATATACATTGGTGAGAATAATGAAAATTGCAATATTAAATAATATACATCAATGTAAATTGAAAATAAATGGAATACCATTGCAAAAATTGACTCATAAACTATAAACATTCTTTCAAAACCATGTAACATGCCTTCTTTCAAGATTTCATCTGTTTGCGCAGTTCCATACTTTGTTTATTGCAAGTTTTATACCCCATAACAACTCATATATTTAATATAAAATATTTTTTTTTCTATTAATTATAGGCGGTGCTAAGTAAAACAAGATCAGTAGATGCTTAAAAATTCCATAATTAAGTTCTGATATGCCAGCATATACTCACAACCCATATTTAACCCAATTTCAATCAATTCCTCTAATGGTTATTCTTTGTATGTTAGCACCTATTTGAAGACATTCAATGATGATTTTTGTAAAAAACCTTAAAAAATAAGAAAATGAAATCGACTTAAGTTTTTTTGAGGAAGTAACAATTACTCACAAACTTAGATATCAACCCTTTTCTTCCTTGTCGTCTTGTTTTATGTGCTGAATGAGTTCCATTTTTTTTCTGCAAGGAAATAGCTGAAAACTAATATTTAATGCTAAATTGTTTATTTATTATACCTAATGATCAAAAAATTTAACGATTACATATTACATTTGAACTATGTTGTTGTTGAGATGGCTTCTCCTGCGATGCAATTTTGTCCATTTTTTTGATCATCTCATTGTACACCTTTTCGTTCATTCCTACTGGCATATTTCTAATATCAGCTCGTTCATCTTTTGAGACTTTCATAATCTTCCTGAAAATGTAGCATGACAATAAAATATTTAACTTTTATATTGATATATGAAAAAAAAATATAGCAAAAGTGATATTTATAAATAATTCTAGACAAACATTTAAAGGAATATTACTTTTTCATTCCTTGTTTTTTGTTGTTGTATGTTTTTGCTATTAAAAGTATCACATGTCTCATTGACCAATTCTCTAGAAAATCTTCTTATATTTTAGATAAAATTTGGTTCTTGGAATCATTAGATTGGATTTTGTATTATAAGTGGAAAGAATGTCTATACATTCATTCCACTAAATCCCTCAAACTTTTTTTCTTTTCATAGAACAACATTCATTTTCTGAGTTGTTGATCCCTGTAGAACATTAAACTGATTTGAATTAATAGACTATTTGACACATGTTATCTAATAATTTTAATTATATTATTAATGAAAATTAAAAAAGGAAACAAATATTGGATCGATAGTATTTTTTGATTCACCTCACTCATCCTTTTGCAATTTTTCCATCAAGCTTTTACGCTCTTCTGGTCCTATATTAGAAATAATCTGATCAAGCTTCATCATTTGGTGGCTTTTCATGATACATAGTAAAAAATAAATATTAGTTAAACTTACATATAGTTCAAAAATAATATTTTTTGTAAAGAATTTACAAAGAACTTGCCTTTTTGTTTTTCTTGATGTGTTATCAGTATTTTTGTTACTTGATCTCTTTTTAGTCATTTATTTATCAACCTCAAACCTATACCATATCATTCACAGTATATTTATAAATAAATTGTCAAATTTTCAGGTAAAAAAAAATCTCAAGAAACCGGTGCGCCATTCATGGTATACGCATCGGCGCCGGTGCATCGAGGCCTTATAAACACACCGCGCGAAGAGTAGAATAGACTGTATGATGTTCTATGTCAATAAGGAGAACTGGTGTATTACATGTCAACCACCACACCAATTAAACATGATAAAATAATAAGAATCATCTAGTGTTGTTGTTTGTAGCGTAAACTAGTGCCATATTTTACATATGGCGCAGTGATAAATTTTTATTTTTATTTTTATTTCTTATCACAATACTTTCACAGTGCGCTTGTATAATACAAAGCCCGAGTGCACTAGGTTGCACTAGGTGCACCGATGAAAAAACAAATATGTTTTTTTTTAAATTCACGCAAGGTCCGACATAGATTGGGATTTGACTATGCAAATTATCTTGTCAGTTGGATGTCTTAGGTATTAGCAATAAAAACCCTATAAATATAAATTTAAAAGCCCTAATTCTGAAATCACAGAAAGATGGAGAAGAAAGGGCATAAAAAAAAAGAATGTAGTGTTTGTTTCTAAAATGGATTTTTTTTTGTGCGAAGTAGAACGTTCGCGGTGTGCCATAATGAAATAGCGCACCGACGTCATATTTTACAAATGGCACACTGAGAAAAAAAATTATTTTTTATTTTTATTTTTTATCACAGTACTTTCACGGTGCATTGGGAGAATAGAGCACACCAGTGCACTAGGTTATGTTGGGCACATCGATGAAAAATAATCTTAAATTTACGCAAGGGCCGAAGTGGATTGGGTCTCGACTATGCAGGTCATCCCATGGGTTGGATGTCTTAGGATTATATTAACAATAAAAACCCTATAAATATAAATTGAAAAGCCCTAATTCTGAAAACATAGAAAGAAGGAGAAGAAAGGGAAGAAACAAAAAGAATGTAGGGTTTGTTTCTAAAATGGATTTTTTTGGTGCGAAACAGCACGTTCACGATGCACTATAATGATATAGCGCACCGGTCCCATATTTTACATATGGTGCACTGATAAAAAACATTTTTTTTTTAATTTTTTATCACAGTACTTTTGTGGTGCACTTAGATAATAGAGCGCATTGTTGTGCTAGGTTACACATGGTGCACCGAGGAAAAAATTTTAATTTCTTTTTGAATTCACGCAAAGGCGGACATGGATTGGGATTCGAATATGCAACTCGTCCCATGGGTTGGATGTCTTACACCTATATTTAGCAATAAAAACCCTATAAATCTAAATTGAAAAGCCCTAATTCTGAAATCACTGAAAGAGGGAGAAGAAAGGGTAGAGACAAAAATAATATAGGGTTTGTTTCTAAAAATGGATTTTTTATTTTATTTTGTTTTTGAAAGCTGCATAAAAAGTAAAAAAAAATGTAGAAAAAGAAAAAAAAAACAATAAAATTTGATTTTGTTATTTTACGACATAAAAAAAATTGCAAAAAAAGTTTAAAAAACAATAAAATTTGATTTTTTTCTTTTACTGCATAAAAAAAAATCCGTAGAAAAAGTAAAAAATAAAAATAAACTTAATTCACGAGATCATTTGAAATTATATGCTACAGGGTTTGAATCACCAGAGGTTTGGAATTCTGACTATGTATTTCCCTGCTCCACAGTGCTCTCACACTCTGTTTTCTCCAGGTATGTCTCCCGCAAATCTTTGGCTGAATTTTTTTGCAAAAGTAGTGAAATAATGAAAAGTGTTTAGTATTTAAAGAAATTTTTTATGAAATTGCATTTTCGAAGTATTTTTCTTCCCATTTTTCAATTTAACGTTTTTTTTTTACTTAAAAAAATAGAGCTACACTTTTTTTATTTGTGGTTATTCGTCACCGGTGTGTTCATTATTCGAACCGCACCAGTGCATCTGTGTATAAAAAGGCACCAGTGCGCATTACCAGAAACGCACTGGTGCTATGATCTGTACGTTAGGCATCGAAATTACTTTTAGGTGTCTGCACCAAAATTTATTATTGTTTTGCTCAAATCCAAGGAGAAAATATCATAATTATTTCGAATGGACAATTCTTCAAAATCTAGCTCGTTCCATAATATTTCTCAAACTCCATCACGGAGTTCTCCCTATCCATCTCGAGACGTAATATTTACTTCAGATTTTATTTATATTTTCACTATCTAATTGAATTTATGTTTTTTATCTATGTAAACAATCGTGAAAAACTTAATTACATTTATAATGTATACAAATTTGCAGGTTCATGCAAATTCAACATCGAGTTCAGATGCACAAAATATTCAAAATGCTCCAAAACATCGAAATTTCTTATCAGGAGCTGCATACCGTAAGGTGCATTTGGTAGATGAAAATGGACAACCAATTCACCTTGCCAATTGTTACAATATTTCATCTTCTAGCCTCAATCCCAGGACAATGATGGTAAAAATTTTAATTTTTTGGTATATGTATTGATTAATATGTAATTATTTCAACGTCAAATGAATTTATAATCATGCAATATTGTCAACGTGGTTAATAACTGATATCATATATTTTGTACTAATCATGTTCATTTTTTTTTAATAATTACGATTCTAGTGACGATGAATGACCTACCTACCATCTTCTGTTGCACCCCACGACAATGTCAAATTGGTAGAAGACTGAATTAAGAGAAAAAATCGGAGAGGAACGATACCAAGGATGGTTGAATCAACCACCGATTCAATTCCCGCTACGTCCAGATTCACCAATTAGGAATGACTACAACAATATTAGTTCTTCACAAGATGGAAATGGAGGCAATCTAATAGATGTTAGTATGGATGACTACTTAAGGGATACGATTGATATGGAGACAATTTTATTAGATGCATTCTGAAACGATGATCAGCTAGGGGATGATGCTCATATTGTTGACACCTTTTTTGAAAGCCTTAAATTTTCTTCCACCACGCCTCTCTTTGGACACGGAGGTCGGTAAAATTCTACCCAGTTGGGGACAATGATGTTACTATACAACTTTAAATAGAATGTTGGCTCGTCGAATGCATGTTTCTCGAAACTTTTGAGTTAAGCCACCATAAAGTACTCCCTATATAAATTTGACATATAATCAGTACACTGTAATGAACATTACAAATGCCAGAATTTATGAACGTTAATAATTATATCAACATTACTGTACTTTTATTAATATATTTTTCCATTATCACCAACTATAGTTTATTCAAAGAAAAGGTTCTTGTGAGTGATAATGTCTTGTCCGACAGCTGTGAAGAGGTAAAGAAATTGTTGAAAATGTTGGGTGTTGACTAGATATCATATCATTCATGTCCAAATTGTTGTATTCTATATAGAGGAGAATATGCAGACAAATATTTGTGTCTAAAATGTGCGTATGACATGTGTGATAAATCTAAAAATAAGGGTAAATCACGTACTCGTCCTCCTTTTAAGATATTGTGGCACATGCATATAATCCCAAGGATTGAAAGGCTCTTTTTTTGCAAATAATAAGCTATGTTGTAGGGATGGAATGCCTTACACAGAAGTGAGTTGGGAGTTATGTGAATTCAAACTGATTAAATAGCCATGAAGAATATAGAGGATACATGGCCCAAAAAATTCAAGGACGAAGTACAAAATCTACGACTCAGCATATACATGGATGGCATAAACCCATATTCCCTCCAAAACATCAACTATTTTGTTTGGTCTATAGTAGTGATGAATAATAATACCCCCCCATGGTTGTCCCTGAGGAATGAACATATTATGTTGGATCTCATAGTCCCTGGTAGAGGACAAGTGAAGAATATGTATGTCTACTTACAACCACTTGTAGATGAATTGGAAGAATTATGGGATGGGATAAATGTATATGATGTATCAAGACCCATTGCAGTAGAGAGGAGTTTTATGTTGTATGGCATATGTGCTTACACGACACATGATTATCCAGGCTTAGGAGTTTTCTCTGGTAAATTACATGTTTAATTTATTGATTTGTTTATATATGTAACAATATTCTTTCACATATTAGTTATTTAATTCCTTGTAATATTTGTTTTGATATTCATGATATTCTTTAACATGCCATGCATATTAATTAATGTATACAAATGTAATCTCGTAGGTCTTGTAACAAAAGGGTATTTTTGATGTAAATTTTATGGACCTTATCTGAAAGCTAGATGGTGCAAGGACCTACGAAAGCCAGTGTATGATTGCTCTAGGGTATTCCTACCAGAAGAACACCCTTATAGAAGAGCAGCATCCGCTTTCAATTGTAAATGATAGAGAACCCAAAGGCCTCCAATAATGACACCAGCTAAATGGCTTAGAGCATATGAGAGATACAAGGAGAAGGATTTCATAGAAATGTTCGATTCAAATGGGGACCCTATGTTCGATGATCCAGATTTCTTCAACACCTATCTTGAGAAATTTTCCATTGGGTTGAAAATGGAAACTATCTTTTAAAACCTCCCATATTGGGAGCATCTTAATATTACCCACTTATTGGATCCCATGCATATATTTCAAATGTTTCATCTTCTTTATGGAGGCACATATCATCAAAATAAAGTGACACATTAGCTGTTAGAAAAGATCTTATTACTTCAAAAAATAAAAAGAGATATTGGCCAAGATGATTAGAAAGTACGGGATCAAAGGCAGGTGCAGTTCCCTCTAATGGTTTTTCAAAGAAGGTGATGTCCCATGGACTTTTAAAAAAGATGATATTTCTTTGGCAAAGGAAGTTATAATGGGTGTGAGGGTGCCAACTTCATACGGGTCTTCACTAAGATGCTACTTCACCGTGGATGAACATTTGTGGGGGTGGAAATCGCATGACCATTTGAATCTTCTAAGAGAACCTATAATGTCAAAAGCATGATTTTATTATTTGTTATATTAATAAATTTTATCCCATGCGGGGTTCATAAAACATAACTAATTTTTCATATTATTGCACGTGTTTATAACTTTACATTTTCATTATCTGTTTTTCATGCATGGGTGTGTGAAACATGAATTCCCTCAAGACCTAGGAAGTGCCATATATAAATTATCTAGATTTGTACGTTGGATCGCGTCAAAGGAGATACTATCATTCCACGGTGCCATCAAGAGATAGTTGAGATTGTTTGTATGTTTGAGAAGGAACTGTCGACTAGTTTCATGGAATTATAGGTTCATCTTCTAATCCAACTAGTAGATGAATTTGAATTAGTTAGGTTACTTTCTTGTTGTTGGATGTTCTTCTTAGAGAGGTACACAAAGAAATTGAAATTTTTTGTCTAACAAAGGGAAAAACTTGAGGGGTCTATGGCAGAGGGGTACATATTGTATGATTCTTTATATTATGCCAGTGAGTACATTAAGCAGATTGAAAATAGACCAGGTGTGGTAGTTTGGTATGATGAAAGTGATGAAGACAAAAGAGATGGAGAGTTGCTCCAAACGAGTGGAAAAAAGCGGTTGATAAAAAGTAAGTGACTTATAATTTTTCAAATTTACAAAAAGTAATTAATATTCATGTTGAGCTTCGATATAATGTATATTTTGATCTATAATTACTATATAATGTTGGTTTGATTTCATCAGCGAATGCAGAAATTGAAGCAATCAATAAATTCGTTCTTTACAATTCTGAAGCGACACAACCATGGGTCGTATTGTACGAACAAAAGAGGATGAAATGGGATAGTGACAGGAAATAGTTCAGATGGTTGAATGGTAGAAGTGTGCCTTATCCCGATCATTTAAAAGAGAATATGCCAAAAATATGCCCCAAAAGTTGGGTTGCTGACCAAGTTAAAGAGAAATATGGTGCTATCGATTGTTACTCGGGTGCTGAAGAGGATGCGCTAAACATAGGGACTGGGTGCAACAACTCGGTAATAATATTTTTAACTTATATGTAAATTTGAAACTTATAAGACATCTATATTTCATATTTTAACTATTGGGTTATGATAAGACACATGACACTAGGATTTTTTAACATTTTTATAATAAGTGCATTTGTTCCCCTCTATGTGGGCATATGGACACCACTTTTGCACAGAAAATACAGATGCTGGAAACATCACACAAGACTATGGAGTGGAAGTTGAGTTTGATTAATATAGTTAATCTAGCCAGCATGATGAAAACCTAGTACGAGGGACGTTAGGTTACGTCAGAAAGCTATAAGAGATCATTGAAGTGGATTTCTCTTCTTTCCAATGTGTTATTTTTGGGTGCACGTTGTGGGACACCTTTGATCGGAATAATGTAAAGGAAGATCGGGATAGTAGGATGATATGTATCAACTCTAGAAGCCCTATGATTTCCCCAAACACTGCAACCAGGTGTTTTTTTACCCAGATGTGTTGGATAGGGATTGGTGGTTCGTATTGACACATGACTCTATATCAAAACATGTTTTTTAGAACAATACTATTATCATGCCATGCAAGATGGAAGGTAATGAGGGTGATCATGAGAACCGAGAGTGATATGGTACATGTTTTATTTCATCAATATTTATACTTTTTAAGATGGGTTTTTGGAAAAATTATAATATTTATTTTGAATTAATTGGTAATTTGCATTGTGTTAATGTTAAAATCAGTAATTATGATAATTTTCAATTATGTTGATCTAAAAAAAAATGGCCTACTGTATAAATTAGTTCTTTTTTTTTGTATCTAAGATCATAATAAAATAATGATAATTCTAAAGTTCATGAATTTATTTGCATTATTTTCTAAACTTTATTATGTTACAATAATTCATATTATTCTAGATTTATTATTTTAAAATTATTTAAAATTTAAAAATCTTCAAATTTAAAAATTTTAGTAAATTCATTTCGCATTAATACAATTAAAATTTTACAAATATTTTACATAGAATTACAGTTAAAATTAGAATTACAATTACAATTTTAGAAATTTACATATATACCATTACAGTTACAATTTTATAATTTTACATACAATCAGAATTACAAATATTACAATTTTACAATATCATGATCATTTAATATTAAATTTATTAATAAACATAACGTTCATGATAACCATTGGACAAACATCATATTTGTCTAAAAATCACATTCAAAATCGCTAACATCATTGTGACCATGATAATATAACAAAACACAATTAAGATTATATACTAACATCAGCACAACATAAACATCAAATATACATCTCATGTCAGATAACTCATGCTATCACATACCCATCTATCTGCAATCTGCGCATTAAATGAACATATCTAACAAGGCCTAACATGTAAATTAAGTACACATGCAACATGAACATAAAATACATGGACCATATATATATATATATATATATATATATATAACTGAATAATGTTAAAAATATACAACTGTAATATAAATGTCATGTATCAGCTTGTGGTAGTACAACATCAATAACAGTACTAGTGGAGACCTGCTCAGTCAATGGTGGATCCTCGATGGTCGATGGTCCAGCCTTCTCATGATCATGAGTACTAATGGATGTCGCAGGTTGCTGACTGGATGTGGTTGATGGTCCAGCCTCATCTCCATGATGGCTGCTGCTAGATGCTAGTGGAGGCTCATGCTCAACTGGCGCGGCGCGACGTGACTGATCATGAGATGATGATTCATTGCTCATGGATTTTCCATCATGTGTTGCGGCTCGACCATGCATATAACGTGCAACATTCCTCCTCAGTAGCGTAACAACTATCGTAGCTGCTACGACATGTTGCATCAGACTTTACATGTCATGCAACATGCCTCTCCACATCTGTAATAGCCTATCATTAGCCTATATGTCTCTATAATGAGCGGGCCTGACGCCCGCCTCAAAAATAAATGCACTCAGTTGCTCACCCAACTCCATATTGTATCTAGGATCAAGTCGGCCGCGCCTAGAAAAAGGTGGTACCGACACACCAGTAGGAGCAGCTCTCTCTGCACCAGCCTGCTAATGATCCTCACCACCTAGTATGCCATAATTTTCATCAGGATCCACACCTGGTTCATGTGCTGGTGTCAGAATGTCCTTGCCATCAAAAGAGCCAATGTATGCAAAATATATACAAGTACACAAAAATAATTAGACAATTTCATTACACAATTTAATAAAAACATGTTAAAGAAAATGCTAGAATAAATTTAAATAAAACAGTAATATTACCTTTATCATCTGGCAGCTCATCATCTATGAAGAGGATGTTGGCACACCCTCTCCAATCCAAACCTGCATAAGTACAAAGGACCATAATGAAGGGTTGTCCATCAACACTGGCTAGCAACTCCAATGCATCATATGATATCCTCGTTGGAAGCAGATTCTCATCCCTCTTGGGCATCATCTGCCCCCACATGTGCATACGTGCCTTAAAAATCTGCCTATGAGGCTGCAAAAAAAAAGTAGGCATCGTCTCTGGAAACCTCTCAAAAAATAAACAAAAAATACTTGAAGAAAAATGGAAGTGTACCCTCCGTTGTGCATGAGCACGACATCTATCTAAGGCTATACATAACTGCCACAAAAAAATGGCGGACCACCTGACAAGTTGTGGCTATTGTACTAAAGAATCAACATAATATAGAAGCAAACAACTAATGCATTTTCCATTGCTGGTGTTGTGTGAAATGGTCGAAATGATATCTGAGAGAAATTGTAGGTCATCACTACCAAATGCACCAATATGTAACTGACCTCCTTGACCTGAAACTCTGCAGGATACAATCATTTTATCCAATGTATATCCCGGAGTAAAATAATTGATTCCTAGCTACACAGCTAGCTGGAACCTCTGGGAACGAGGGAAAATCCAACCCTCTCTTCGATAGCCCTCTAATGAAATATATATCCTCATCAGTGGGTGTGTACCATTGGTTGATAGAAACTTCGAAAGCCTATTGGTTGGCATTCCACCTTAGGATAAGACGTTTCAAAAACAAACTATGGCCCTTTAGGGAAGCGGCCTCCTCTTAGAACTTGAGGAGGCCTACCTGCCTTAGGAGCCCCTGCATAGCTGATGTAATAGGGCGAGGGTACACATCTCTCTCCCTCTCTCGTGCGTCCCATAGGCGAAACATGTTATACTTCTCCGCCTTTTTTTTTTATTGTTCCCCCTCTTATCTCCTTTCACGTCTCTGAATGATTGACATATTAGGAATAATTTTTTTTATTAAATGAGACATTATTTAGAAATATACATATATAATTTTTTAAGAAATAAAAAAAAAAAAAAAAAATCCGGTGCACCAAAAACACAATCGTGCACTGGTCTTGGTGTGTCTTTCTATGGAGCGCACTGGTATTGGTTCGCCTAATAATACTCATCGCACCGGGGGTGATGCTCCAGAAAAATTTCTAGCACACTGCTGACTATGTACGGTATCATGAGGGTGGTGCCTTGACTAAACTCTACGCCCCGGGGTGTATAGTTAAGTCAGCAGACCGACCTCCTTCCATCATGACATAGTGAATGGTACCACCTTTTACAAGGTCAGACAGTTGACGTAGGCGAAATATGGAAATCCATGCATTGAAAAAAAAATAGACATCCCACGGTGGCTATTTTGGTCAACGCACCATGTTGTTGTTATTCCACTAGGTCAACAATGTGGCCGGGTAACCGACCGCATCGTACTTTAAAAAAAAATAATAATAACATGGTGCGTCTTTGGTTCTACCCCGGAACTGATGTGAATACTGTTAGAACTGGTTTACCAGGCCGAACCATTGACCCTATCGAAATTTAGTATGCGGTGTGCTGACAACATTACCCATCCCAGGGTTGATAATTCAGTCAATGCACTACGTTGCCGCTATTCCACATTATCAATGGTGTGGCCTGGTAAATGACTCCATCTCAATATTTTTTTTAAATAACATGGTGCGTCTATCAGTACTGCCCCAAAACCGGTGTGATATTGTTAGCACCGATTGTGGTGCACCCTGTAAATTCAGAAGAAGTACCACAAACTAGTGTGAGCCGAACGACTCGACGCTGTGCGACTATTTTTTTTCTTCTTATAAATGGTTAATTTTAAGGTTATTTTAAATTATAATCTGCTAAAAATATTAATTATGGAAAAACAAGAAAAATACATATACATTTGGCTGTCGAGGAGGCATATTGGCTGTAGAATTTTCAAGAGAAAATTTGTCCACGGTTTTGCAAAATTCAAGCTAGAGATTGGTGGGAAATGCATAGTAGTGCTGCGTGCAATGAGCGCAATGTGAGCACCAATGCAATTTCAATGTGAATATTTACTATGTATAAATTTGACAAATGATAAGTAACTTACTCTTTATCATGTGCATTTTTCAATTAATTTTGATAATCTTCCCTTCTCTTATTTCTTCATCCCTTTCTTCATCCCAAATCATCACCCCTAGTGTGTTGTAAATCTGCTTGATGTACTGAGTGGCATAATAGAAATACAAACACGATATGTACCCCTATACCATATAACGCTCAGGTTTTTCCGTTTGTCAAACAAAACCTCTCAATTTCTTCATGTACCTCTCTAGGAAGAATAGGCAACTACAAGATACCACCCCAAATAATTGAACCTTATCTTCTAAGTGAATTAAAAGATGAACCTCCAAGTCTATGAAAATCATCAATAGTTCCTTCTAAATCATACAAGAAATCTCATCTATATTTTGACTCCACCATGGAATGTTAGCCATATGAATCTCCATTAGTGTCATCCAACATACCAATGTAAATAATTTAGATATGGCACATCATAGGTCTTGGGGGAAATTATGTTTCACATACCCACACATGAGTAAATGATAATGATATTGTAAAGTAAACAGATGCAAAAATTAATTATATTTATCTCATGGCATAAGAAAATAGAAAATAATAAATTCATGTTTTTGACATACGTACCCTTGGAAGTTTAAAATGGTCATGTGATTTCAACCCTGAACAATGGTATTCCATAATGAATCATTTTCATAGTGAAGATCCATATAAAGAAAGCCCCCTCACATTCATTATAACATCCTTTTCCAAATAAATATCGTATTTCTTTAAAATCCATGGGACATAGTTGTTGAGTCATGGAAAATGTATGTTTTTATCCTCATATTAGCTTAATTAATAATTTAATTTTATGTATTTATCTTTCTTTTTTCAGAATAATCTAAAAGAAAAGATTATGAAAGATCATAAAAATCAATTGTCAACAAATTGTTGGATTTTAGCACAAAATCTAGCTTTTTCTTGCCTTTATGTGAAAAATTTGGGATTGGACAATTGTTGTTCAAATGATGGAACAACAATGACAAAAGAAAGAAAAAGATAATTTCTTTATCACTTAGGCTAGTGGAAGAAAAAGAGGATCCATCCAATTCTATAGTGGAAATCCGATTATTAGTTTTGAAATCCTCAGGATCTCATGATCGTGTGGATTTTCTCTGAATTATTAGTTACCATGTGGTTATATAAGGTTGATAGGTCAAAAATAAAGGAGTTAGGTTTTATGAGTTGTAACTTTCATTTGGACATCGTTATTTGTATTGAAGAAAGAGTATTTTCACTACCATGATGTTGTGTCTTTAGTGCCATAATTAGTGAGAAAAATTGTGCTTTCTTCATAATCATGTTCTAAGCATTCTCAACAATAGCTTATGGAGGCTCTGGGCCCAGTCACTAGGAGACTTGCTGCTTCTTTTGTTCCATAATCATTTCTTTCATGTCTGCGATTATCAATTACCGTATCTTGTCATTTTTATTGATCTGTGATGTTAGAATTCATTCATGTAGTTTACCTTTACCATTTCATATAAATCTTAGATGTTGTTACTCTTATAGTTGCATCTAATTCTTTAATGAATTGTTCATATTAGCATTACATTTTATTGTTATTCCTTTCGAGTGACGTTATCATATATATTCAATGTCACGTCTCCCAGACCCATTTTTTTTTTCTCATTTTCATAACAAGTCTATGTACATTACGCCGATTGGGGAAGACAATTGAACCTGTGATGAGTGCTACACATATAACATAACTCAAATATTCTCCGCTTTATGCGCCGATAACAATTATAGTTTTTATACTGAATCACTTGCAATTTCAGACTGTTATCTGGGGTTTAGATTCTTTTCAGTACTTATAGCCAGCTATGGAATACAAGAATTTCCATGAGAATTTTTGGGCTTGACCTCCCCTCTTCTCAGTCCATATAGTAGACTTATATATATATATATATATATATATTACTTTGTATTTCTCAGGTTTTTTTTTTTTTTTTTTTTTTGTGCAGAGTTTTGTCCAACTCTAGATGATCACTAGGCCCTTACTCAAACTTCCCAGTTTGAAAGCCTGATAAGATTTTCAACATTTTAAAGTTCCAGCATTGAGGTATAGATGTATGCCTCCTCGCATACATCTATCTCTGTGCAGTTAACCTCCATTGCTCCAACTACTTTCCCAGTAGTTTCTATGGACGGTAAGCAGATGCTCGGTTCATGGTATTTTTACACATACTTACAATATTCCCTCACACAAACTTTTTATCACACAATATATTTTTTCAATAGGCTTTTCCCCCCTTATTTTTCTGTTACAACCATTCAACATGTGTGACACTATGGTACAGATTCAACTGTTCAATGGGAAAACTAGGAAACAGATCCTCTTGCTTTACTCAATGGAGGTAGAGAATACTGAACTGGATAGTTTAAAATCCCTAGTGTTAGATCCTCGTCCTTAGTTAGGATGAAACTTCTACTTCCATATGTGTACAATTACATTTAATAGAATAATGAAAATTCTAAATTTTACAATTCTCTCCATTGTAACAGCTGACATACTGAACCCCATACCGCTATCACAGGGTTGTTGTTTCCTACTTTCTGTTATTGATTTCAGTGAATTTTGTGCCATCAGTATTGTTTTGATAGGTTTAGTTGTTTGGTACTTGTTGTTCATGGGTCTGTTTTGTTAACAATTTCTGTTTATACACACCGAAATTAAATATTTCTCTAAGAGACAGCAAGCTATACCTATACATGGTTATTATATTTGCTGTTCAATTGATCTATCATCTCTAACCTCATTGCTACCAGATACTCATCCATACAACCCAACCATTTGTCTCTGCTATCAATAGCTTTGGTTTGCAATTACAGGAATTACTTAACAATTAATCAATCTAACATTTGCATAATGCCCCATAACATGACAATTCATAAACTGCATAATGAACCATAATATCACAATTCATAAACTGCATAATGGACCATAATATCACAATTCATAAAACAAGGATATGTTTAATGCAGACTTACAAAAATCTCCCAATTTATGCATGCACACCTCTACTATGACCAGTCCACCCAACCTTAGAGTTCGTTTGTCTCCAAAACTCACCCCCGAGCTGAGATCCTCCAAGAACAGACTAACCTCAATCTGTTCTGGAGCAGCTTATTTAAGCTGTGCTTTCCCCAAAGCTTGTTTCCAATTCTGCGTCCAGAATTTCAGGATGCATTATTCCTGTTTAGCCTAGGCTTCCCATTTTGGGACTCTTTAAAGCTGGTTTAAGCTTTTCCTCAGCTTTTCCAGCTTTTTCTCACCTCTTCCCAACTACTCCTCTTCATTGGGGAAATTTAGATTTTTCCTCAAAAATCTAAATTAGAAATAATTTCTTTCAAGGATTTTTGAAAGATTTTGGGGAAAGTCTTTCTTCCTTTTCCATCACCTCATGGATTAGGCATATGATCTCATTTTCTCATCTGGTCATAGTGCATACATAATATTTTATTTATTTTTCATAAATAAATAGTTAACCACATCCACACAATAATTATCCATTGGGGTCCACTCCCCTTTGGATGTATGTTCAAATGTCTCATTTGAAAAGTATAGAACTTGGGGGTGTTACATATTCCCCCTCTGAAAATAAACACCGTCCTCGGTGTTGACAACTATCTACTTAGTTTATTTTGAACATAATTATGAACGCTATTCCATCATCTTAGCTTCTCTATTCCATGTAGCTTTTCAGCAGTAAAGTGCTCCACTGCACCTTTACTCTAGCTACTGTTTGATTTCGCAATTTCCATTTCTTCCCGCTTTCATCTTTGAAGCGACTCTGGAAGGAAATTCTTCTTTTGGTTCCACCTGGACCACATCCAAATCGGTTCCTCCTGGACCACATTCCAATCAATCATGTGAGAAGCATCATGTACAAAAATTATATTTTTTTCAACAAGGAGACATGAAACTCATCATAAATTTTAATATGCAAGGGGGAGGCTAGTTTCCCCCCTTTTTCAACACCTTCCTCGGTGTTACACTTTAACGTTGTTTTTTTTTCCACTTTGACAAAGATTTCTTCTTTGTCCTTGATTAGTTTCCAGCAGAGTACTCTTCTGCTTCCACTCTATTTACTGATGCTTTATGCAGTTGGTTTTCTTCCTACTTCTTTGCAAGAAGTCTGTCTGGAAGATCTTTTATTCTGTTTTCTCTGTCCACAATTCATACAACTGTAAGTAATGTCAGATACCTACAATTGATAATTCACAACAACTTTTTGCATTTCAATAAACTTAAGAAATTCAGTTATTAGTCAAACCGTTCAGGTTCATAATAGTTTAGTGCACTTTTAGTACACTACTTATCCTTTCTTGTTTTTCAGTGAGATTCTTTCCTCACGCAACTTGGTCCAGTTCAGCTTTTCTTGGGTTTCTAGGTGATTTATCTTCACCCCCCCTTTTTTTTTTCTCCTTGGTTCCAGAGTGTACACTTTCCTGTTACACACTTGACTAAACAATTTTACAAATTTTCATTAGTACTCATAAATGAAAGAAAACAATTGTATCATATGCATGATTATGCTTACCCTTTTCTCATTTCATAGCTGTACTTCCAGCATCTTCTCATTGTTTTCTTTTGTTAGTCAATCAATTTAATCAGTAATAACTCATATAATTCAATTCTTACTTCGCACATGAATGTTTTTTTTTTTTTCCATGTTGTACATATTCCAATGATAATTTGAGGAAATTAATTATGTTCCATTGGATTTTTATCCATGCATTCTCATTTTCATAATCATTTTCTCATGTATATAAAAAAAAACAATGGTAGGTTTTCAATTCTACCCTAGCTAACTTACCTGGGAAAATTTGATTTATCCCTTCATTCATTCATTCATAACTCAATGCAAGGGATCTGCATTACATTATTTAATATGCAATGTTCCACAACTACCGAACCAATTATTTACTGGGTTTATAACTCATACTTAAGTTTACCACTTCATTATTTTCCATGTATATGAGCTAAAATAGGTTTATCACAAAATATTTTAGTCATGACTTAATTATACTTGTCTTGAACCTCATCTTGGTAATTTTTCCACATTATACTTTTACCACTTAATCTACCACAATAGTGTCCTTCCACTTTACTTGCAACTTTTAAGGTAAATTCACTTTTAATATTCCCTAGTGAATTTTTTTTTTCTTCTCCCTTAATTCCGTGGGTATAAGTTGGAATTTTTCTAACTGAACTCAATTATCATGTATGAAGGTATTATATTCATACGACTCATCAAAGTTAACATTATAACATATAACAAGATCACCTATATTTATAATGTTAATTGTAGCTTTAACTTATGTCCCACGTGAAATTTGTTTCACTTTAATTTATTATTATTTTATATATATATATATATATTCTTAATAGGAATTTAAGAATTTACAATTTATATTTAATATACCTCTATTAAATATAATTTGTCATTTTTCTATTATCCACTTTTCTCTATATGTTCCACTATAAGCTTTCCTTCTTCTTTTGTTCCAATAACTATGGTAACACATATTAGGAACATATATCCATTTCTTCTTAGAGATATTCTTTCTCGATAATAATTGTGAAACCAATAGTTTAACTCGTCTCTCTTTTCCAACATCACATTTATAACACATACAATCCTATTGCACATACAATCTTATTGCCTCTATTAAGGCCCTTATATACGTACATACCTTATACCATCTATCTCCCATATAGATCCATACATATACCGAGATACACTTATGTCAACCGCTTATATAACATAAATATCATATGTCAATACATAGAATGATATACTACCACATTAACCACTTGTATGTAATAATTATCATATGTGCAATTATACATATATCACATAATTTGTAACATCTTGACAAAGTTTTTCCCTACGCATCTAGCATATTTACATTTATAAAACCATGGAACATTCCACTTATATTATTCTTAATCACATACATATACATCTTTGGCCTACACATATATATATATTATCACACACATATATATACCTATGTATTACCGACATACAAATAAAACATTTCACCTATATATATTCTCGCATATATATATATATATATAGTACTTACACACCAACAAAACATCTCGGGTTCATTCGTAACACCTCCGGTTTTGGGGAATTTTTTTTTTTTTTATAACATCACCTAACCCATATGTATTTAACACAATTATCTGGGGTTATATCTTTATATCTATATACATCCCCTATATATATAAATATATATACAATCACATGTATCTAACAATCATTTATCCACTATATTCTTTTGAGTCTTTATACCCTTTTGTTATATGTGTAAGATGGTTGACCCATATTTGGAAACCACATATAAATTATATATACATGTACCATTTATATCAACCTTCCATCGTAGCACATAACCCCACTCTATATATGTCTTTTACGTAACATGTATATCTTTTATATCAAATTTTTATCTTAATACATGACCCCACCATATATAAATATAATACCTAATATATACATAATACCTAAACTCGTGGTATCTCAAATCCACATATATGTATATTTATGTACTTCAGCGAAGCGGTTTGAATGAGCATAACTATGCACAATACCTATTTAAATATACTCCACTGTTTATGTACTTTGATAGATGTGTGCTATCGCCCAAGAGATATATATACATGTGTAACGCGTTTAAATGTAATTATTTTACTTTCTCCACCCTTATCGGTCATTTGGCATATAATGCATATATCTACCCTTGAAACAGTTGAACGGACGTATAGAACCATCATCATTTGACAACTCAGTCAGTTACAATCCGACGCAACCCCTGTGTGCTGTTCACGTGATAATTAGGTGTGCCGCGTAGTTGCTTTATGTGACTATATACAGGTAATTTGGCGCTGCGCAATTATTCGCGCCAGCATTATCTCACACTTTGAACTATACAATCATCTCCCTTGCTATCACTCCGATTTGATTTTCATTTTCTTTTCTGTATGCTTTAGAACTCGATTTCCTAGCCATGAGATCGATAAGTTTTAACTCTGAGCACTGCGTACATGTAACCAGCATTGTTTATCACCCTCACAGGTACGTACCTACGCTGAGGATTCCCAGTTGCAGGGCTACATATCTGACAGAGTGGTTGCTTGTGGTGCTAATAGCTACGTGTCAGAGTGTGCCAGGTTTGCACGATTTGGGAGAACCGTAATTTTACTGAGAGAGATGCACGCATCCCTTCTCACATTGTTCCATACAACTCATTAGTGAGCATCTTGCTCGCGACTGAAACCCTTTGATCCCGCCTTCGTACCTCATCCCTGGACGGAGAACGCCTTTCATCAACAGCTGGATGAAATTGCTGTCGATCGGTTTGCCAAATAACCTTAAATAAGGTTTACCTTATCGATTTGTGCAGAAATTTCTGTGCTACGGAACTTGTGAAAATCTCCTTCGAGATTTTGTCAAAATTCGAGGTCACTACGGCCATCCCTGCACCAGCGTTCCCATGTACTTTGGGGATTTCACCCTAGGGTTCTGGTTCTCGTTATAATCTCTTCTTTTCCCCGGATTCCTTACGGGTCGTATAGCGATTTTATTTCTTGTCTTATTTCTTCCAAGCCCTCCAGTGAGGAGTATTTCATGGTTTCTTTCCTAGAGTGAATCCTTTCTCCCTATGTTATTCAGACCCGACAACCCGGTTGCGTCTGGTGTTTGAACCCTGTTATTCCCAGGTTGTGCAGAGTTGCGGTGCGACCTCGTAGCAGATTCCAGGTTCAGGTCACTGGCTCCCCATTTTATTTGTTCTTCTCTTGTTGGTTTTATAACACAGTTGGGTTATTTTTTGTCTCAGGATTTGTTTGAATATGTTTGGCGTTTACCTATTTCTGTGGTTCTCCTGTTGTACAGATTACTCAAGCACCGATTCTTCGAGGAACGATTTGGGCACAGTTCTTGTGCGTTGAGGGTTCGGCCTCCGTAAGGTCAAGGGAGTTAATCTCTCTGTTTTATTTCTGCGATTTATGTTGGTAAACCGAAATAGTCGTTTATTTTTCATGCCTGGAAACGCTAGGGTTTCCTTCAAAACAATTATTCAACGCTAAATGCTCGGTCTTAATAGTGATGGTGATCGCTCAGGATTTAATTTTTCAGAGCGTTAACATAGCCCTTTTCAGTTACCGGTGATAGTTAAGTTCATGCCTCGGTGAAACTATTGTTTCTTCTAATTTCTAACCCTAACTGATACGGCTATCCCTATCAGTCTAGGGTTCTTGTAGCCTTCAAATATTATCGTTGATAGCTATGTTTATACAGGTACCCGGTCTGCATTTTCTTGAAAGAGTTTATTTATCTGTCTCGCTAGCTATCCATTGGATCATTACCGAAGTGAAATCTAACCTCTGTTGCAGGTATAATTTCCGAATGGTTGACTCAGCGCTACAATTTTTTTTTCCTGCGTTAATATATTAGGCGGGGAAAGTCGTAGCAACATAATCGTAGCGCATAGTCAAATGCAGGGTTAATACCACAGGTGGCATATATATATTTGTCCTTGTTTTATTAAGTTTCTGTGTCTTGCATAATGACTAAAAAGGCGCTGATCGTAGTGAATAGCCCTTGTTTTTTTTCGTTTGGTCGAAGTGATTTTTAATCTTCACCACTACTCATTTATTGGCGTCGTTCTCTTGTTCACCTCTACATTATTCACATATTTCACGTATTGAAAATGGTTGTGAATTATTAATCAGGTACTGTTACATAACTCACAGCGCGTAGTTGGATGGTTATATTGCCTTTCTGACCTATATGTTCACATATCAGATTTTCATTTATATCGCCGCATGACACATAACATACATGTATAATTGTGATTCCTTTATGGCCGAGACTAACAATAATCAACTTGGTATAATGCTCGAGGCTTATTAATATATATACGCTTTTGGGTTTTTAAATGCATATTGTATAGGTGTTCGATAGGTTAATGAAGAGTATACTTCGAGCATAGTTTAACTCTTTTACCCTAATGCTTGTTTCAAGGGTAAAAATGAATTTAAAATACAATTTACTCTATAATAGCCATGAATGTTATACCTCTTCTATAATGTAGATTTTTTTTTTTCTTAAAGAAGTAAGAGTAGGTTTGGACTAGCAAAAATATACCATTATAATTGTTACCAGAATCATATAGAGAAAAATTATTATTTTTCTAGCACAATTTCGAAGATCACATAATAATGTCTTACTTCTTCCTTTTGGTTATGTATCATGTCTACTTCAGTTCTGCTATACTATTTTTCTAGCATCTATAAGAGCATAGAATATTCCCCTTTGTAGCTTTAGGAACCAAAGTAATATTTTATTTTCTACATGTGTATCTTCAGAAACTAAAATAATATTTTATTATTTATGGAGACTAAGTAACTTCAGATTTAAACCTACCCTGGTTTAGAGTTTCTGGAGTTTCTCCTCCATAGATTTTTGGTCTACAACTTAAACAAAATCTGGAAGGTGACTGCCTTTGAATGGATTCTGTTAAATGTAGTATCACAATCACTCATACCATTTCTTTTAAATTTTATATGTAGCTAATTCATACCATCATAAAATAGAATAATCAAAAATTGTAGAACATACCCCAAATTCTGCAAATGACCAACCTCCCACCCCAGAACAACCTTGACTCTTATCTCTAGAAGTTCCCTTTTCTATGTATCTAGGGAATAAATATAAATTCATTTTTCTCTTGTTTTTCATCACAATAAGGAACACTTATTTTAGCAGTTTTAAGAATGGAAATCATCCTTCTATACTCCTTGTAGTCTTTGCTCGATATCTGCATGTTCCTGGTAGTACTGTTTTCCCCTTTCCTCTTCATTAACTTCAGCATTGATCTTTTCTACTGTATTTATATGGTTTCAGTATCTTTACTTTATGAACGCTGAAATTTCTTTTTCATAACGATGATAGTAGAACAATAGCTAAATATGTCATTATAAACTTTTTTCATACTCTATTATTTTACATAGAAATACTATTTTTTCTGAGAGATATCGGTTTCCAGTTTTTAAACCTATTATAGGTTTAACCATTCTGGTATATGAGCCTCCTCATATTACTCCCATATCAATGTTTCTACTTCATCACAATCTGTTACATGTATACCTGAAAGTATATCCAAGATATTTGTATACTTGAAGAAATATTTTTAATATTCATAAGAACAGGTAACCATTTCTTTGTGAGCACATATCTTGCCCAATTTTTGAACTTTGCTCCGATACCATTTGTCACGTCTCCCAGACCCAATTTTTTTTTTTTTTCTCATTTTCATAACAAGTCTATATACATTACCCCGATTGGGGAAGACAATTGAACCTGTGATGAGTGATACACATATAACATAACTCAAATATTCTCCGCTTTATGCGCCGATAACAATTATAGTTTTTATACTGAATCACTTACAAATTCAGACTGTTATCCGGGGTTTAAATTCTTTTCAGTACTTATAGACAGCCATGGAATATAAGAATTTCCATGAGAATTTTTGGGCTTGACCTCCCCTCTTCTCAGTCCATCTAGTAGACTTATATATCTATATATATATTACTTTGTATTTCTCAGGTTTTTATTTTCAGAGTTTTGTCCAACTCTAGATGATTGTTAGGCCCTTCCTCAACTTTCCAGTTTGCAGGCCTTATAAAATTTCCAACATTTTAAAGTTTCAGCATCGAGGTATAGATGTATGCCTCCTCGCATACATCTATCTATACTCAGTTAACCTCCATTTCTCCAACTACTTTCCCAGCAGTTTATATGGACGGTAAACAGATGCTCTGTTCATTTTATTTTTACATATGCTTACAATCTTCCCTCACACAAACTTTTATCACACAATAGATTGTTCAATAGGATTCCCCCCTTATTTTACTGTTACAAACATTCAACATGTGTGACACTCTGGTACAGATTCAACTGTTCCATGGGAAAACTAGGAAACAGATCCTCTTGCTTCAATCAAATGAAGGTAGAGAATACTGAACTGGATAGTTTAGAATTCCTAGTGTTAGATCCTCATCCTTAGTTAGGATTCAACTTCTGATTTCATATGTTTACACTTACATTTAATAGAATAATTTAACTTCTAAGTTTTACAATTCTTTCCATTGGAACACAGCCGTCATACTGAACCCCATACTGCTATCACAGGGTTGTTGTTTCTTACTTTCTGTTATTGGTTACAGGGAATTCTGTGCCATCAGTATTGTTATGATAGGTTTAGTTGTTTGGTACTTGCTGTTCATGGGTACTGTTTTGTTAACATTTTCTGTTTATACACACAGAAATTAAATATTTCTTTAAGAGATAGCAAGCTATACCTATACATGGTTATTAGATTTGTTGTTCAATTGATCTATCATCTCTAACCTCATTACTACCAGATACTCATCCATACAACCCAACCATTTGTCTCTGCTATCAATAGCTTTGGTTTGCAATTACATGAATTACTTAACAATTAATCAATCTAACATTTGCATAATGCACCATAACATGACAATTCATAAACTGCATAATGAACCATAACATCACAATTTCATAAAACATGGATATGTTTAATACAGACTTACATAAATCTCCCAATTTATGCATGCACACCTCTACTATGACCAGTCCAACCAACCTTAGAGTTCGTTTGTCTCCAGAACTCACCCCCGAGCTGAGATCATCCAAGAACAGACTAACCTCAATCTGTTCTGGAGTAGCTTATTTAAGCTATGCTTTCCCCAAAGCCTGTTTCCAATTCTGCGTCCAGAATTTCAGGATGCTTTATTCCTGTTTAGCCTAGGCTTCCCATTTTGGGACTCTTTAAAGCTGCTTTAAGATTTTCCTCAGCTTTTCCATCTTTTTCTCACCTCTTCCCAACTACTCCTCTTCATTGGGGAAATTTAGATTTTTCCTCAAAAATCTAAATTAGAAATAATTTCTTTCAAGGATTTTTGAAATATTTGGGGAAAGTCTTTTTTCCTTTTCCATCACCTCATGGATTAGGCATATGATCTCATTTTCTCATCTGGTCATAGTGCATACATAATATTTTATTAATTTTTCATAAATAAATAGTTAACCACATCCACACAATAATTATCCATTGGGGTCCACTCGCCTTTGGATGTATGTTCAAATGTCTCATTTGAAAAGCATAGAACTTGGGGGTGTTACATATTCCCCCTCTGAAAATAAACATCGTTCTCGGTGTTGAAAACTATCTACTTAGTTTATTTTGAACATAATTATGAACGCTATTCCATCATCTTAGCTTCTCTATTCCATGTAGCTTTTCAGCAGTAAAGTGCTCCACTGCACCTTTACTCTAGCTACTGTTTGATTGCTAGTGCCCCCATGAAAGAGATCACTTTTCAAAGCATTCCTCCTTTCCATGGTTTAACCTCAGAAGATCCTCATGCCTTCTCGTTTGAATTTGACGTTTTATGTAGGGGATATGATTATACCACTAATCCCAAAAAGATAAATTTGTTTCCATCTACATTAAAGGGAGAAATTTTGTGATGGTTTAAGGGGCTTAGTGGAGGAACTATTAAATCTTAGGATCAAATGATTTTTTTTTTTCACAAAATATTAGGATTACTGCAGGACTAGAGATTTGAAATATGAAATATTTAATATGACCGAAAAAGATAATGAAACTCTAGAAGAGTATGATGAACGGTTTTAGTATAGTTTACAAAGGTCTCCTTATGGTGCATTAGATAAAGATGTTTTAAAAGTAACTATGACAAAACTGATGGATGGATAGAAAAAATAAATTTATTGGGAAAAGGAGACATTTATCACGAAAGTTATGATGACATTATTTATTTTTGTATCAGGTGCTCTCGAGTTAGTTTGTGCATAAGGAAAACTCGACAAGATATTATCGTGAGAAATAGTAAAGTTGCTCGTGGCAGCGTAACTCTAACAAAAATCGAAAAACTATTAGAAGATTTCAAAACTGATATCCTGGGCACTCTCACAACACTGTTGGACATCCTGCAAGGCAAACAGAAACAAGCTATGGAAGAACAAAATTTAGCATGAGGTCACAGTTGAGCTAGGCATGGTGATATGACCCATCTCGCTTAGTGTCAGGTGGTGCAATATGGCATAATTTTCACGCATAAAAATCTTGTTATTAACATTTTTTGTAGCACATAGGGACCACTATAGAGGAAAATCTCAATGGGGTTTCGATCTTGGATCCGTTTTGGAGTTAAGTGTCATGCCATTGCGTGTGGATTTGTCATGCGACTATCCTCGGAGGTCATGTTATTATCAGTGGTGACCATAGTGGCGTATATTTTTAGGGCTCATACACAGGTGCACAGTCGAGGTGTAACAACCCCAATTTATGTGTTGGAATTTCAAAGTTAGACATTTGAACTTTAATCCTAAGGGGAGTGGACCCCAAAGGATAAATAAATTGTGAATGTAATTTAATATTTAATTTGAGGAAATGAATAAAATACTGGTGTGCGTGTTGACCAAAAATGAGATTGGAGATCACTTGCTAAATCCATGAGGATGGATAAGGCAACTATTCCCCACAATCCTTCAAAAATCCTTGGAAGGAATTAATTCTAATTTAGATTTTGAGGAAGAATCTAAATTTCCCCAATGATGAGGAAAGTAGTTGGGAAGAGGTAAAAAGCTGGAAAAGCTGAGGGAAAGCATAAAAAAGCTTTAAAGAATCCCAAAAATGGGAAGCCTAGGCAAACAGGAAGAAAAGCATCCTGCTATTCTGGACGCAGAATTAGAAACAGGCTTTGGGGAACTATTAGCTTAAATAAGCTGCTCCTAAACAGATCAGGGGTTATTGATCTATGGTGGAGGTGGTCTTAGCTCGGGGGTGAGTTCTGGGAGAGAAATAGAACTCTATGGTTGGGAGGTTGGTCTACTGCATGAGTGGTATGTATTTAAACTACCCATGGATTTTATTTCCTGCAGTATGAATTGGCTACATATAACTCACTATTCTATATTAGAAGTGTAAATGTTTTCTTACTCAGAATTGGTCATCATGAATTTACCTTCAGTATTCTGTGTAATGGTAGATAAGAAATTCAACTATAGGAAATTCTATACTATCAGTCTTTGTTATGAGTAATAGTAATTATGATAAGAAGAATTTTATTTGTAACTTTAATCTGCTTCAATAAATAAGAGAGGAACAGTAGGAAATGAATCATTCAACCCAAATGGCAGAGAAAGGAGAAATTGTTGAAGTCTGTGGTGTTCTTGCTTTTAATAGAAGGAAATAGCAGAAGAAAATCTTCTACCCTCTGTATGGTAGTAAGAACAATAGCCAGGGACAGTATCCACCAGAATGTCTAAACCCAACTTGGGTCTAAATCTGGAGATACTGTACAAAGGAAATACCCCAGGGGGATCCAAGTAAACCTTTAAGCGGTTAATAAAATGAAATACTCTAGATCCTAAGAAAAATAATTATAGAAACAAAACCAATGTTACTATCTGTACAAATTAGGGATACTGAAATACCCTGAAGCAGATTCTCCAATGGAGATAATTTCAGTCAACTTTACCATGGATGCATCTAAAATAGATCATGTAATGTGAAAATAAACATTCTGTAAATACATGGAAGAGTATAGACATAATACAAAGTACTCAGAATCTTCTTTATTAAAACAGTAGGGGAATCAGGTGAAAACTTATTCAGCTCAGAAATATAGTTCATACATGGGTTGTAAGGCAGCAATCACACACCCCAGGAGGTATGTAGTTGTCACCTGAAATTTTGGTTATACTTGAGATTGGAGGATTAATATGACCAGTACTTATATCGCAAACATAAAACATTATGGAATATCACATGGGAGAGTCCTAACTAGCTTCCCATCAGTTTCGATATATTATTCTGAACGCATGTGAGTAATTTATGATAACAACATGGAAGTAAACACAGTAAGGGACTAGGTAGATATAAAAAGAGACTTGACAGACATTGTATAATTTTCAATACGAGAATAACAAATGGAAGCCTACAGTAGATATTGAATATATTAACTCTACAGAGCTTCCTCTAGTAGGAACTGGAAATACGGGAAATTTCGTATATCATGTCAATAGAAGAGAACATTATAGATATAGAACAAGTCTAAAATGAAAACGATAAATAACTTAAGGCTTTTCACATAATCAATCACTGTCCATCGGCATCACAACGAAATAAATATAATATGCCGAGAATTCAGTCAAAAACAAATTAACCAGAATATACAACATATATATATATATATATATATATATATATATATATATATATATCAATCTGGAATCAGTATTCACTGTCCACGACCAAAAAGTAGCATCAGAAGCTTAACGAGTCTCGGCATAAATGCCGAATAAAACTCAACAGAACTTAAAACGCAGACGGCGATAAACACAGTTCGTAGTATGAATTAGAAACAAAGCTTTATCCATTATATGTCTGAGATTAACAAAATCAAAAGTTTATAGCGAGCAATGATGGCATCGTTCCATCACGAGAACTTCAGGAACCGACTTCTTGCCATCAAACATTCATTTGGAAGCTATCTCAATAGGAGAATGCCACAAATACCGACCTGTAGGTATGAGCAGAAGTGCAAGTTAGTACATGAAGCAACTTGTGTGAAAAATCCGCGTAGCTGAGACTAGGGTATACACAGGGAACGAAAGACTTCACCTCGGTAAGTAAGAACTGACACCTGCACAGCCAGGGAAGATGTATTAGAAATCCACGAAAATGCGATGGCAGTTAGAGGCAAGTGCGTAAATCAATTCCAGAAAATGGGTATAGATGTAAAGGTTCAGGTATCGATATGCAGAAATCAATAAACATTACAGCCGTGCCCCAACTGAAAGACTACAGTGAGTAGCATACAACCAAGGGTATGTAACCAGACACGATGGGACGAAAAATCAAGACTATTAGCTAAACACTGAGAGGTTTTGGAGTGAAAGCTCTCCGCGAAACGCCCCAGGCACCGAGATGAAACCACGTACAGGAGGAAAATTTAGTTAACTGTAAACATAATTGTTTGACTCGTAAAAATTCATAGCCACTGAAACCAACGCCTGGTGAAAAAGACTGAAAATATTTAGTAATAGAAATATGATTCTGGTAAATGGCCTTCGAACAAATTACAAACCCCAAACAAATAAATTACCTGCGTTGAAGCGAGAGGTAACCACGATTTCAGAGCTTCAGTCGACTATGGGAGAAAACGACCTCAACCGGCCGAGAGATGGCGTAGGAAGAACCCTCTCTGCAAAGCGTCACTCCTGCATCGATTTGCCAAGCCAAGGGATGGCCGCATTACTTGTTCGGAATGAGAGAAAAGAACAAAGTTATGCAATGGGTGAATTAAAGAACAATTGGAATAAAAAACTACAAACCCTAACCCGCCAGCGCCCTACACTTGTCCTCATCACAACGATGGTCATGGAGATGAGCAACTCGGCGGGACTAGCACAATTAAATTCAGAACTTACATCCTCCATATCTGTCAACGAGGGTAGGTAGAGTACTACGACACAAGTTAACAAGCCACAGTCTCGAACATGCTTGAGGGTGAATAGCGTAGTGTTTGAACGTATAGCCACATGAACCCAAGCCGAGGTGGCTCAACCTTTGTCCAGGTGGTACTCCGGACTTAAATGCCAAGATCAGGCCAAATCAACGTACGCAGAACGAAATGATGCCCCTCGAAATTGCTATCAGAGTTCAAAACGAAACATACGTAAATCCTTAGGGTCTCAAATGAATATATATATCTGTGTTAACATGTGGTCCAAGAGTATGTGATCATGGTGTACCAAGGTTTCAGTTTCATTAGGCCTTACGTTACATACATATATGTGATATATATATATATATAAACCCACGTTCATATATATATATACCAATGTTTCGTCACAACTATGGTTAGTGCGTTATACGTACTTATGATTGGTGCGTGGTATAAGAGGAGTAGTCATACACATATATAAATCAATTATATATATAGATCATCTGCATATATTTAAGTTTTATGGAAATGGCCTTTATCATGTGTCGAAAATTAGGTCATATGGCATACTATATGGATATATATTATATGCCCACACCCAAGTATATAATTGGGAAAGTCAATTTAACCTCAACATGAGGGTTATGACCTGATTTGATACATAAGTTTGGATAATACATCCTAGGCTATAAACTGATAATGTCGAAAAAAAAAATTTGTTGTGGTAATAGAGGTACATTACACGAGGTCCTCTTCTCTATACATGGGACATATATTAGTCATACTCTCTCATTCCACCCAAGGTGCGCCCCATGGAAAATAAGGGCATTTTCAATGAGTTCGAAGCTAACAGGGAGGGGAAGGAGGTCCTTAATATCACTATTTTAGTGCAAGCTTATTTTTGTTTTGGTTTGTGTGTGCTATATTTTAGGACATTTCTAATGTGTAATGTTTGGTCCGAGTTCATAGTTTTGGCCCTAGGGTGTTTTTTGCTAAACTAATTTTGGTTTAATAATAATCACCCTTGTTGAATTTTTTAGTCGACGACCACATCGTTTTTAAGCTTTCTCTCATGAATGAGGTCGAGTTATCACTAATGCACGGAGAATGCGTGTCGGTGCTCAAGACATAGACCATCACATAGCATTGAAGTGTGTACCTGGTCCCTCTCCTAGTAATCTAATCTCTATTAAGACTTTAGTAGACGATTATGTTGCTCATGCTAATCCACCTTTGACCGATCCATTACGACTTTATTGCGGCTAAACGCTCATGGTTCTACACTAGCTTATACTTGCGTGCCTTTGTCAATTACCCTATGACAGAGTATAAGACCTCGTAACCTTCTTTACACATTGGTAGTGTCCTTCTATATATGCGAGGCAAGCATCAAACCTCACCAAGCAAGAGCCATGGGAATGTTTTACTCTCTAACTTGATTCACCCATACAATGATCTCATTATAGTCCACATATTTTACTTTAATCACATCGCCCAACAGTGTCTTCATTTCATACTAGACAATAATGTAATTAAAATATCTCACTGCACCTTCCCTTAGTGTAACCAAGATCAAGTACGCAATTAGCCAATTCAGTTTAAATTTCTCAGTGAGAATAAGCATGGTGATCGTCGACGGTTGGTGCTTTAAATAAATTCCTTTAAATTTTTAATTTATATTTTTTAATCAATATGTAAAATCCAGTGTGATACTAAAAACTGTATTTTTCTTTTAGGCTTTTTAAAAAATCATTATTTTATTTTTCTAACATTTCAGTCCGTTCTTACAAAATGGGAAAAAAGATATATACATGTAATACTGATTAACGAGATACTGGGAATAAGACAAGCAAAGTTTAAAAAATCATTATTTTATTTTTTTATCTAAATTTTTAATTTATATTTTTTAATCAATATGTAAAATCCAATGTGATACTGAAAACTGTATTTTTCTTATAAGCTTTTAAAAAAATCATTGTTTTATTTTTCTAACCTTTGAGTCCGTTTTTACAAAATGGGAAAAAAGATATATACATGTAAGACTGATTAACAAGATACTGGGAATAAGAGGAGCAAAGTTTAAAAAACAATTATTTTATTTTTCTAACATTTGAGCTCGTTCTTACAAAAGGGGAAAAAAAGATATATACATGTAAGACTTATTAACGAGATAATGGGAATAAGACAAGGTGGCTTGTCTAGATATACTTTATAATACTTGAGATATTTAGGAAAAAAATGACGGTGCTGTCGGCACACAATCTTCATGAGAGAGATGTCCAGTTCACTTGAATACGCAAGTGGCTTTGCTCTTCTCCAAGGGAAGACTTTTCGCACCCTGGTATCTTCTTTCAATTTGATTTACATTGTTCTGATACTCCGTTTCGGTCAAGACTGGGATTGTTCACGTCACATTAGTTTTGACTCCGCCTTTTGGATTTTACTCTTACGTTACTTTCTACTATGCAACGATGACGATGATAATCAACAGTAATATGTGATTTTAAAAATAAATAATTATTAGATTATAGATTATAATTCAATTAGCAGTAAATTTTGGAGTTGCTTTTAGTGTAATATTTTAGAGTTTCGGTGTCAGAATCTTGTGAAAAAATTTGAGGTGAAATTTTGATATATGTTACTTAAACTGGTTTTTTGATTATATATATGGTTTGAGCACCTAAAAAACTGTAGGTTATCCATCAAATTTCAGTTTTCACTTAATTCCTGTAATATTTTCTAATTCCTATTGGATTTTTGAGAAATTAGTCGGGAAAAATCTATAGGAAAAATCTATAGGAAAATCCTTCAAAAAATCGCACTAAAAACAACTAGATAAATTCGTAATGACCATATAAACTTAATTAACATGATCAATTATGTTTAATTTAATTTAATTAACATGATCAATTATGTTGAATTGAATTTATAAATATGATAATATAGATTTAGGTTAAAAGTATAAAACATTTCAGAGTGTTAAATTGTGTGATTTATATCTATTTAATCAGAAATTTTGGACAAAATTATATCATCATTTGAGAAGTTGACAAGTGTATAACTATTAAATGTAATTCATCTATTAATAATAATGTGATTTTCCTAAAAAAAATTGACAAAGTACAAAATATCTAGTAATAGTTGAGTGTTGGTATGTAGTAGATTAAATTATTTTAATTTGAGTTAGTTCAAAAGATGTTTTTCATAATTTTTTATTTAATAAAAAATATATTAAAAAAAAAATTATGTATTTTTTTATTTCTAAGTTAAAATTTTGATATATATTATGGACAATGAGATGATACCACGATGGTAGAGAATTATAAATTTGTTTAAAAAATAGAGACTATATAGTGGATGTAATATATATGTGATTTTTTTATTAATTTAAGTTTACAAATTTTTTAAATTTAAATTAGATACTGTTGTTTTAATAATTTTTTCCCCGATTTATATGATATGGTATTTAATATTTTAAACTTAAAATTATTTAAACTAATTTATTCAAAATTATATTTATATTATGTCCACATTCTTTTTCTTTAACCTTTCAAATAAATTATTATTTATTATATTTATAATTTTTTAATTCTACTCAATACTTAATTAATACTAAACTAATACTAAACTAGAATTACTTATATTTATATTATTTGGACATTCTTTTTCTTTAACAATTAAAATAAATTATTATTTATTATATTTATAATTTTTGAATTCTACTCAATACTTGATTAACACAAAACTAATACTAAAGTAGAATTAATTGACACTGATTTATTAAAAAAAACCCAGGCCCTCTTGGAGGTCTAAATCAATTCCACTATAACTAAAGCTCAAAAACATTTGATCTTCCTTCATATTATTCCACGTAATGATAATTTAAGTGTTTGCATAGATGTTTTCTGCACCACGCTGTGGCTGTCATGGCTCAACACTATATTACAGCTATAAATATATAGTAAATTAAAAGCTGGAAGCCCATCGATAATTACAGTACCATGGGAAAAAACACTCGTGCACGCTACCTAATACATCTACAAGCCAAAACCAGAAACCATCGTCCAGAGAAATAAACCAGCTCACTCTTTAAGCGCCCACCCACAAAATGAAGACATTAAGGGTATGGGATTGTCCTTACGTGTACATGCGTTTATTCCCATGTACGCCGGCGCGTTTTAGAATTGTATATTGTCTCATGCACAGCGAGGGTTCACGTGCAGGTTCCGGGTTTCAACCAGCGATACGCCCTATAAAACCCCACACACACCCTTACACTTCCTCCTCACACCCACCACAGCATTTGTATTGCCTTCATATTTGCCCATCTCAATTTTGTTCCCTTCAGTGATTTTATTTTTGGGCCTCTGCTCGCCTCGCCGGACTGGTTGAATCCGAGATGGCGAAAGCCCGGGCATTTGCGTTCATCTTCATGATCCTCGTATCAGTGATGCCCTCCAGCATTGCCTGCGGTTACTGCCCGCCACCGAAGGGCAGTGGCGGCCACCATGGCGGAGGATCCTCTCAGCCCAAAACGCCCAAGCCTCCTGCCGGGCACGTCCCCTCTCCAACCGTCCCAGCACCCAAAACGCCTAAGCCTCCAGTAGTCATCCCTCCCCCCAGCGGTGGATCAGGCGGCTACCCGCCATACGTGCCCAAACCTCCCTCCGGTGGAAACCCCAAGGTTCCCACGCCCTCTGTTCCCACTCCTCAGATTTCTTTTATCTCTGTAATAATGGTGTGTGAAGTTCATCAGTCATTTTTCTGGTTTGTATACTGCCATAAATCCAATTTATTAAGCCTTCAAAGGGATCAAAAACTCAGTTACAAACCTCGTTAGTTTTGATCCTATTTTGATCCTATTGAAACAACCTAATACCTAATAAATCCTTTAATCCTATTGAAACAACCTAATACCTAATAAATCCAAGGTTGACATGGGTCTGTGCTTGTTTATATTGTAAAGATAGATAATTCATCATCTTACGTAACAAGGATGTTGAAGTAAGGTTGAGTAACTCAGTATGCTAGTATATGCTTTCATTTGAACAAAATTTCTCGTGGCTAAAGTCTCCTACCATGTAACAAAGACTCTTGTTGACTGGTTTTCAGTCAGCGGCCACACCAAGGATGTCTACCTGAGTTCGGCTTTCTAGGTTTAGGGTTTTATGGAGCATCTTCTTGGCTCTTAATAAGTGTGACAGTGGTTTATTGTATTCGTCATTATTAGTCGATATTTTCTGTATGTTGTAACGTCTGATAATTTGCGTCTGTATCCATCATAATGTTCTGAATGTTCGAGTAACTTGAGCTGTTTTAATATTTTCTTCGATAAATCTAGAGCCACCATTCGTTCAAAGCTCAACATTTGTGTCAGTGTTCACATATTTTGGCTTCTATCGACCACATTGCCCTCGCATTCAGAAAACAAACGAAAAACAACTTTGTGTTGTCACCTTATCGGAATTGTGTTGGAATTTAATTCCAACTGCCCACATAAATCAGCAGGACAGCACAGTTGCAATTCATGAGAGTCTAAGTGGGAGCTGTTCTTATTAGCAACATCAGTGCGAGAGCTGTTCTTATCATCAACAACCACCATATTAAAAACATTGCGAACTGCAATTAACGCAGAGGCGGTAACATTCCGAAGGGGGCAGCAACGTCAAGTAGCAAGGGCCGCCGGAAGTGATGATGTCACTCCTCCATGGTCCCACCATCTTCACCATACAAAGAAACTCGTCAGGGATACAAGAGCTCAGGGGAAAGATCTCCAAGAAGCCCCGGAAAGCATAACACGAAAGCATAAAAAGGAAATAAGGTTTTAACGTTATGATATAGTTTTTGTTTTAATGTTATTCAGGGCAATGCATGTTTTATTTTTAACCTTGTTAATGTTTTATTACCACGGTACTTTAAATTTTACTTTGGTTATACATATTATATATATTATAAATATCATATATTTATATATTATATATTATATTGTAATGTCATATAAATATGCCGCCGTGAGTGCATTTTCAAAAGTCACGTTGTGTATTGTTATTTTTGCCAGAAGGTTGAAAACAGAAAAATAGAGAGATAGAGAGCATTTGTGAAGTGCTGCGTTTATAGTAGCCCGTTGAAAGTTTTATTTGTGAATCCAGAACAAAGTTACGAAGAACTGTAACAGAGTTTGTGTTAGAAATAGAGTTTCATATTTCATTTCTATGTCTGCAATTTAATTTTAGTTTTTATCTCTGTGTTGTGGAAGAGGAAATATTTTTCTCTTTATGTGTTAAGGAATTGCTCAGAAAATTCCAAGATGGTACCAAAGCTAGTTTAGGTAGTCACTGAACGAACCAGAGTTTTCTCTTCACTGCAGAAGCTATAAGAATTTTATTGAAGTGGATTTCTCCAAGAGAGAAAGATTATGTTTGTTTACACAATCAATCTCTTTTATTGTTCCGTTTTTTAATATAGTTAAGATGGCAGTAGGAGGCACCAGTCTGAAAAATCCCCAGCTTCCACAGTTTAATGGGAAGAATCATGAATATTGGGCTATCACTATGAGAGCTCTATTTGCTTCACATGACATATGGGAGCTAGTTGAGAATGGCTACCGAGAACCAGCAGATGCAACACCGTTGGCTTCTTTGAGAGCAGCAGAGAGAGATTTGCTAAAAGATAATAGGAAGAAGGACTCCAAATCTCTCTTCTATCTTTTTCAATCTATACATGAGAGTATTTTCCCAAGGATTGTAGCAGCAACAAAGTCTAAAGAGGCATGGGATATTCTTAAGACAACCTTTCAAGGTATGGAGAAGGTGAAGACAACAAAGTTACAAATGCTGAGGAGAGATTTTGAAACTCTCCATATGAAATAGTCAGAAAATATAGACTCATTTTTCACTCACGTTATTGGGTTGGTTACCCATATAAGGTCTCATGGAGAGACACTTGAAGACAGGAGAATAGTGGAGAGAATATTGAGAAGTCTACCCTCAAGATTTGATGCCATAGTAGTGGCAATAGAAGAGATAAAGGATCTATCACAATTTACAGCGGATGAGTTGAGTGCATCCTTGATGTCCCATGAACACAGACTGAACAGAGGAACAAATTCCTCATTGGAACAAGATTTTAAGACTCAAATGTCTTTTGGGCGAAACAAAGGTCAAGGAAGAGCAAACAGAGGAAGAGGAAGAAGCCAAAACAAAGGGAGAAACAGCCCTGCAAGTTCAAGTGGAAGGTTTAGCAATCAGAACCAGAATGAAGGATCATGCCAACATCAAGCTAATGAACAAAGGTATGATAAATCCAAAGTCCAATGTCATTATTGCAAGAAATATGGGCACTATGCCAATGAATGTAGGAAAAAGAAAAATGACATGAATAATAGGCAGAATACTAATTTTGCAAAAGAAGATAAGAACCTAAATATTGTGTTGTTAACATGTAACATAGCACAACATAAGCATGATGATATATGGTTCTTAGACTCATGTTGTAGTAACCACATGACTGGAAACATAGTAATGTTTGTCAATCTTGATGAAGATGTTAAATCTAAGGTAACCATAGGAACTGATAGTAAGATCTCTATCAAGGGAAAAGGCAAAGTCGGTATCCTCGCAAGAAATGGAGAACATAAGTTTGTGCCAAATGTATATTATGTACATGGCTTAAAATGTAATCTTTTGAGAATTGGACACCTCATTGACAAGGGATATAATGTATTTTTTAAATATGATGTGTGCACAATCATGGACATACCTCCAAGCAAGAAAGTCATTACAGAGGTGCAGATGACAAGAAATAGGATGTTTCCTCTCAAGCTTAGATCAGACTTGAAGGAAGGAAGAAAAGTAGCGGTTGTAACAGAAGAGGTTTTTGAAGAGGAAGTGAAAGATGAAAATTGGTTGTGGCAATTGAGATTTGGAAATCTCAATTTCAAAGGCCTGAAATTGTTGCACAGAAAGGGAATGGTAAAAGGTTTACCACTTATTGAGAAACCAGACAGCCTATGTGAAGGCTACATCTTGAGCACACAACACAGAGATAGTTTTCCAGCAGGAAAGAGTATAAGGGAAAAGGCATCCTTAGAGATTGTCCACTCTAATTTGTGTTGACCAATGCAAATGCCATCTTTAGCTGGCAACAAATATTTTTTTACATTCATATATGATTACACCAGAAAGACATGGGTGTATTTCTTGAAATAGAAGAGTGAAGTGTTTGAGAAGTTCCGCCACTTCAAAACTCTTGTTGAGAAGCAGAGTGGGCACTACATCAATGTGTTGAGGACTAACCGAGGTGGAGAATACCTCTCCAAAGAGTTTTTGCATCTTTATAAGGAGAATGGCATACAGAAGTAGTTTACCATGAGGTACACACCTCAGCAAAATGGTGTTGCAAAAATGATGAATAAGACCATCATGGACATGGTCAGAAGTATGTTGAAGGCAAAACATTTGCCAAATGAGTATTGGGCGGAAGCTGTCAATTGTGCAGCGTACATTTTGAATAGATGCCCAACCAAAACTGTCATGAACATAATTCCAGAAGAAGCATGGAGCAGCATAAAACAGTTCATCACCCACATGAAAGTATTCGACTGTGTGGCATATGCACATGTTCCGGATTAACTGAGACAGAAGCTTGACAGTAAGGGGGAGAAATGTATCTTTGTTGGATACAGTGATGATTCCAAACCTTACAAACTCTATAATCCATCCACCAAGAAAGAATTAATAAGTAGAGATGTCTATTTTATAGAAGAAGAAGCTTGGGATGGAATTTTAGAGAAAACAATGAACGTGAAGACTAGTATGTCTCATGAAAAAGAAGAGGAAGGGACATCAACAAATAAAATCTCCATGGCGGCTCGTCTTCCGTCACCACAAGCACAAAAAACCACACCACGTGCTGGAAATAGAACAACCTTGAGAAATCAATGAAGTGCTTCTTCAAGCACACCACAGGGTACAGAAACACCCTCGAGTTCAAGTGGAACTACAAGTACATTAAGAAGACCGAGATTCAGAAATCTAAGTGAGATTTATGAACAAGAAGAGGTAAATGATAATTCTGGTATGAACTCTTTATTTGCTTTATATTGTCATGTTGATGACCCAATTCATTTTGAAGATGTTGTAAATGAAGAAAAATGGATTGAAGCAATGGATGAAGAAATTGGTGCAATTGAAAAGAGTAATACATGGGAGTTAGTGGACCTCCCTAAAGATAAAGAAGTCATTGGAGTTAAATGGGTATACAAGACCAAAAGAAATGCTGAAGGCGAGATTGAAAGGCATAAAGCAAGACTTGTTGTCAAAGGATACAAGCAGTAATAAGGAAGAGATTATGATGAAGCCTTTGCACCGGTTGCAAGGATGGAAACAATAAGAACATTGTTGTCCATAGCAGCACAACATAAATGTAAGGTTTATCAAATGGATGTGAAATCTGCATTCCTGAATGGAGTGTTGAAAAAAGAGGTATATGTTGAACAATCTCCATGCTATGAAATTGAAGGCCAAGAGCACAAAGTATGCAAGTTGAATAAGGCTCTTTATAGGCTGAAGCAAGCTCCAAGAGCATGGTATAGCAGGATAGATGCTTATTTGACTGAAAATGGATTTGAGAAATGTGATGGAGAACCCACACTCTACATAAAGGAAAATGATGGTAAGATACTTATTGTTGTTTTATATGTAGATGATTTTATTTTCACTAGCAATGAAGATTCTCTCCTTGCTGATTCTAAAGAAGTCATGAAAAGCGAATTTGAAATGACTGATTTGGGTTTCTTAAGATATTTTCTTGGAATTGAAGTAGAGAAAAATGAAAATGGTATTTTCATTTCCCAAGCAAAATATGTTGATGAAGTGTTGAAAAGGTTCAACATGCACAACAACAAGGCAGCTCTAACTCCAACTGTCATGGGGTTAAAATTGATCAAAGAAGACAGTAGTAAGGATTTTGATCCAAAACTGTTTAAAAGAATAGTTGGCAGGCTCATGTATTTGACTACAACTAGGCCAGTTATAATGCACGCTCTTAGTTTAATCTCCAGGTTTATGGAAAGGCCGAAAGAGACTCATTGGCAGGCAGCCAAGAGAATTCTCAGGTATGTGAATGGAACGAATAGGTATGGTATCTTATACTCCTCATCTAAAAATTTTGAATTGACAGGTTACACTGACAGTGATTGGGCTGGAAGTGTAGATGATAAGAAGAGCACATCTAGATATGCATTTCACTTGGGATCGGGAGAAATTTCATGGGCTTCCAAGAAGAAACCAGTAGTTTCTTTATCAATAACAGAGGCAGAATATGTGCTATCAATAGCAGTAGCATGCCAAGCAGTATGGTTGAGAAGAGTACTCAGAGATTTGTGTCATGAACAAGAAAAAGGCACAACCATTTACTGTGATAATATCTTAGCGATAACTTTATCAAAAAATTATGTCTTTCATAAAAGAACAAAGCATATTGATGCTAAAATTCACTTTATAAGAGATAGTGAGATTGTTTTGTAGCACTGCAGAACAGAGGAGCAATTTGCTGATATCCTCACAAAACCATTAGCACAGAAAAATTTTAATTATTTCAGGAAGTGCTTGGGTATGCAGGAAAAGTCATTAGTTGTAATTAAGGGGGAGTGTTGGAATTTAATTCCAACTGTCCACATAAATCAGCAAGATGATGAAGTTATGATTGATGGGAGTCTAAGCAGTGGAATGAATGCAGAGGTGGTGTAAGAGCTGTTCTTATCAGCAACAACCACCATATTAAAAAATTCACCAACTACATTTAACAAAAAGGTGGCAACATTCCGGAGGGGGCAACAAGTTCAAGTAGCAAGGGAGAAAGCACCCGCTGGAAGTGATGATGTCGCTCCTCCCTGGTCCCACTATCTTCACCATCCAAAGCAATTCCGGGGGGGATACAAGAGCTCACGAGAAGGGTCTCCAAGAAGCCCCCGAAAAGAATAATAGGAAAGCATAAAATGGAAATAAGGTTTTAACCTTATGATATAGTTTTTGATTTAATGTTATTCACGACAATGCATGTTTTATTTTTAACCTGTGTTAATGTTTTATTACCACAATGCTTTAAGTTTTACTTTGGTTATACATATTATATATATATATATATATATATATATATATATATATATATTTTGTGATGTGACATAAATATGCAGTCAGTGCATTATGAAAGGTCACGATGTGTATTGTTGTTTTTTCCCGAAGGCTGAAAACAGAAAAACAGAGAGACATAGAGATTTGTGAAGCCCTGCGTTTGTAGTAGCCGGTTGAAAGTTTTATTTGTGAATCCATAACACAGTTGTGAAGAATTGTAACAGAGTTTGTTTTAATTGAAATAGAGTTTCATATTTCATCTCTGTGTCTGCAATTTAATTTTAGTTTTTATCTATGTGTTGTGGTAGAGGAATTATTTTCCTCTCTGTATGTTAAGGAATTGCTCAGAAAATTCCAACAAATTAGTCATTTTAATGATTTTATTTGTTGGAATTGACCACTTTAAAGATGGCTTAAATTTGAAGATACCAATATATTTTAGTAGTCTCCACCATATTAATAGATGGAATTCAAATCACTAAATTCTTTGCATATCAGAATCATGTACTTAAATCATACTTAAATTATTATTTTTATATAGATTAATTAAAAATATAATTTATCACTACGTATGAATATTAGATAGATTTAATTAAAAATAAAAATATTAAAATTTATATTAATATTATAAAATATTAATATAAGTGGTACATTTGTAAATATGTGTTTCAAAAATTGATTTTAATTCATTAATCCTTAATGATTTCAATTTGATAAAACTTCCAATATATTAACGTGGCTTTAAAATCGATTTTAAAAAGATTTACCCCACTAACAAAATACAATAATTTTTTTACATTTAATAATATTAATATAGTTTTCGTTTCTTTAAAATTGAATGAAAGCCATTTCAAGAATATTAACATGGTTTTAATTTTGTGTCAATCAACCAAAAAAAAATAACTGATTATAATAATTTTGTAATGATATTATGTTATAATATATGACATATATCTTAATTTTTATTGTTTTGAGTTATAACATATAATATAAATTTATTTTTTAAGTTATTTTAATTTTAATTTTAGTATTAATATTTATTTAAATATGCATTATTAATATTAATATTAACTAATATGAATAACGATATTTTTAATATTAATTTTAATATTAATTATTAATATTAATAACATTTAATTAATATTATTAATATTATTATTCACATTAAAATTATTAGTAGTAAATAATATTAACAAAATTTAGTATCCCTGGATGCGGGTGCTGGCAGCGTTAATGAGGATGATGGGACGGAGGTCAACAGGACGGGAGGCCACCTGCCTTCCCGTATGGGACCAACGCGCCCACCTGATTGCAGTTAATTCACACCGCTTGCTCTTTATGGCATTAACCATGAAGGCACATTTCGATATGAAGGTTGGCGCTCGAGGCAGTCTCGACTACAGCAATAGAGATTCGTATCAAGTTAACTGGATCGGTCATTCAATGTTGAGGTCAGATTGTTGCAGGGGTAAGCTGGTATATGTTATGGCTCCGCTCTCCCCTGTGCCAGTGAATTGGCGGTGCAATTCTGTTGCAGGCAAAGCCAGCGAGTGCACCATCACTGGGAAACGTAGTCGCAACACCTGTTGCTTGGAGCTTGATGACAGTCTACACATCTCTCTTTCGGGCTCATGCATGTCGGCCATGGTTGTTCTGAGCATTCCATCTTCGCTGCACCCTGTCAGCTCTCCGGCTCTCCAGAGCTCCAGTTCTAATTCAGCTGCAAGCATGCCTAGGCTATGGCAGAGGATGCGCTGCAGACGGGGGTCCTCTCGCAGTGCTAGGAGGCGTTCACCCTCCTCTTCCAGATCGACTTCCAAAATCCCTTCTCCCTCAGAGAGCCTCCCTCGTCTCCTCCATGGACGCCTGCTTTGTTCTGGCCGCAGGCTTGACTCTCCCTCTCGCGACGCGCTACCTGCACAGTCCAACACTGCTCTCTTCTCTTTTGATTGCGCGCTCAACAGGCCAAGAGTCACTGTGGCCATTTCTGTTGTCTTTTTGGAGGAACACCAGCCTGAGAATCCATCGGAAGAGTAGGGCCCTATCGAGGGTGCAAACGTGGACGCAGCGCAGCAAGGTTCAAAGGGTCAGCCCAGCGGGAGCAAGGAGATTCTGCAGGAGGATTCGAGTCGCGATCAGGAAAATTTGATGGAAACTCCTTTAGCGGTCCACTCCAACGCAAAACTCTCCAATAATCGTGGCGAACTGGACGATTATGGATGCAGGATCGAGGAGGTTGCTCTTGATGAGTAATTCGGCCGTCTTTTTATGTTTGTCATGCTATCTCTCTTCCCTCTCTGAGGGCGTGTTATGTTGTTTTAATGTTTACTACTGTTATGGTCAAGTCTTTGTCAGTGACCATCTTCAGAACTTACAGTGGTCCAGTTTTTGTCACGGTCCAGTTTTACTGTTATCTACTGTCAATGTTCCAAGTTTTTGTCAAAGATAATCTAGTTCCATCCCCTGCATGGGATTTTTTCAGTTGGTGGCTCTTCAGGCTGGTTTCCCTCCCACAGGGCAGCCAAAAAATATGCTCTGTCTGTTTAAATTGCCTCCACGAAGGCACTGCTAAGGCTTCAGCCTGATGTACTATATTTTTACTGTTAATAGAGTACTTTAACTTAGAAAAAAAAAAAAAAAAAAACAAAATTTAGTATGAAAAAAAATATTAATAAATAATTGTATTAATTGAATTAAGAGAAATTTGGTAGTTATCACTATTTCTCATGGAAATGATTATAGATGAATGACTTACTTAACGCAGTTGAATCCCCAGAAAATGATATCTAATATAATGCACTATGAGAACCGTCAATATTTAAAATAGAGAGAGTGGAGGGAGCTCTACTGGAATGGTTTATGATTTACAATACTTGCTAAAGTTTTTCAAATGAGGTAGCAAGCTAAATGCGCTTTATTGTGGGGAAAATTCCACAGTGAAGCATGCTTGAGCGAGAGGGGATATTGGTGGGTGACATCTGAGGAAGCCCTGGTTATAGGGTTGAAGCCTCGAAGTTGATGATTGACGCTTTTGTGATTCGTTTCACTAGTTTCAATCTCACTTCCTCACCCCTACGAATATAACCCCTTGCAACGAGTGTTAAGTAGACTATTCAAAAATCATGAGAAATTAGTGAGTTACGACTATTTCTCATAGAAACGGTCATAAATGAATGACTTAATTAATGGAGTTGAATCCCCAAAAATAATATCAAGACCCTAAATATTTAAAATACAACAAGTGAAGCGAGCTCTACTTGAATCGTTCAAGAGGCACAATACTTGCTAAATTTTTGCAAATTGGGTAGCAAGTTAAGTGGGCTTGATTGTTGGTAAAACTCTGCAGTTGAGTGTGCTTGAGCCACAAGAGATCTAGAATGGTTGACCTCTGAGGAAATCCTCATTACAGAGTACAACCCAACCATTAATATTTAAAATAATTTAAATATTTGTTATTAATATTAATTAATATGAATACGAATAATAACATTACTTTTAATAATATTAATAATTATATTAAATATAGAAATTTTAATATTAATATATTTTTTTAATATTATTTTTATTAACATTATTTTGAATATATATATATATATATATATATATATATATATATATATATATATTAATATTACTTTTAATAATATTATTAATATTAATATTAATTAATATGAATATTAATATTACTTTTAATATTATTAATAGTTATAATATCAATTTTAATATTAAATAATAATTTTAATATTAATTATTGATATTGATATTGATATTGATATTAATATTTATATTAATTTTAATATTATTTTTAATATGAATTTTATTTTTATTATGAATATTAACATTACTTTAAATATTATTAATATTTATAAATATTAATTTTAATGTTTTTTTATTTGTCAATAAGGTATTTCTATTAGCAACGGAGACAAATAATTATATTATGGTGAGTTTGTCCGAGCGACATGCATCAGCAACGAAACTCTGAAAGATATTTCATGGCCATTACACAAAATGTTACAGGTGGACAGAACAAAATGCCCCAAAGTGTTCTGTGAGCTTAACGTTACATTTAGATAAGATGTTAAACCAAAAAGGACTGTGTAGAGGCTTCCTATAGAACACTTGGATGACCGAGTAGGGGCCAAGAGCTCTCGAGATCTGAAAACATAGTGTTATCTAGTAGGGAGGCCGGAACCAAGGATTGATAGAATACCAAAATATAGAAGTTGGAGTAGTTGCAGGTTACGGAAAATCCTCAGCAGAGTTGGCCTCCACGCTAATTGGCTGCTCTAGAGTGCTTCCTTCAATGAAGGATTCCAAGGTTGGTTTTCTAGTGGTCGCATCCCTAATCTCTGTTTTGACATTAGGCGAGACATCTATTGTATCCATCCTCTTTGTTGATGAAGTTGTGATGGTGAACAATGATGACATACAAAGTGAAATTCTAGGTGCAATCATCCAAATTATTCTCCAAAATGTTATTTTTCTCCTAGTTGTATTGCATGTCAAGACCAGTCATATTTTTAGTCTGCTAGTGCAATTCGGTTGCCCCGCAAATTTATTTTCCCTGGCCCTCGTTAGTTTTAGGTCAAGAATCCAATTGAGTTCCTCATGAATATCCTTTGTGACGACTCAATAGCGAACCAACCTAGCTTGGTCTTCTAACTACGCCACCCTGTGACGAGTTTTCAGATTGACCATGGTCTCATAGTTCAAAGAAGCCTACTGTGCCACGAACTCTCCCCTTGTGGTTGGAGTCATGCTCAAGGAAGCCTAATACTTCTGCCACAATCACAACCATGATTATTCCCCATTTGAGCTAAGGAGTTGGCACGACGGGTAGACATGTTGGGATAGAAGCACATATTGCAGGGCAAGCACGGGTATTTTTTACAATGGTTGCATGGGAGGGTGGCAGACAGGAAAATCACATAGGGGAGCACAACATGAACACTGAGATCGAATTCAAAGAAAGGAGAGAGGGTTAGGTATTCATAGTCAAGGGAGGAAGGGGTGAGATGAGAAGATACGGGGTGGGCAGTTATGAACATTCGATTGGGATGATGTGGGTAGTTAGAACTGAAGGTGCTGGTAGATAAGGATAGGCCATTTTGGAGGGTCAATATAACTTGCCTGGTACTTCCTCTATTGCAATCATATGAAATGGAGGTTGGTATCATGTTTGAAGTCACTAGGTGGAGTACTGTCCATCTAGATCCCATCAGGCCTATTCATATGATCTTTTTTCATAATTATGGCACACACAGCCTTGATTGTCCCATGGCTTAGCTCATCCCAGCTCATCGAGAGAAGCCTATTGGAGTCCTCCACCCCAGCATTGGTGATCTTGTCAGCCAACTCATTGTTATATCGTCTTATTGCTTGAAAGGTGATGCCCCCAGATTGATGAATGTGTATCTGAATCTTGCTCAACATTTTACTTAGTCTCCAGTTGTCTGACACCTGCATAGTTGTTCTCCCATGTTGTATTTTCCTGCAAATTTGGGTAGCAACGATCGAGTCTCCTTCCATAAGATGAGGCCATAAATTCCTGGTGCGAGCGATCTCGATTCCATGTTCTATTGCCTAGAGTTCGGCGGTGTTGTTGGTTGAATGGAAAAAAATTCTAGCTTAGACCCAAAGAATTTTCCCTTTGGAATTCCTGAAGACCCCTATGAATCCTATCATCCCAACGTATCCTTTGGCGGACCCATCATAATTTAGCTTCAGTGTACAAGACTTTATGGGGAGAAAAGATTGATCAGGGAAATGTTTGGAGGTGATCTGGGACGTTAGGGAAATGGATGAGAAGGGGATGTCTAACAATGAAAGGATACATAGATCTTCTTTGGTTATAAGGTTGGTAGGAGCTTCCAGTTTCGATGTGCTGATCGATTATATGATCATCTGCTTTATTGAGGAGATGGTTCTTTCTTCATGTTTCATAATTCCCTCAAATGTTCTTGTATTCTTGTCCTTCCACAGGGACCAGTAGATCATCCTCGGGATGAGATTCCAAGCCCTGTCAATTGTAGGTTGTTTGGAGACGGTAGAGCACTAGAGATCGATGGTGTTGAGAATGGATGTGGGGTCTCTGTCAGTGGCATGGAAGACTAAAACCACCCAATTCAAAATGTTTTTGGAATATCATCATTAATTTAATAAATGGTTAGTTTTTTCCTCTTTGATAGCACAGGGAATGCACCTAGAGGGGCTGATCAAGCCCTTATTTATTAACCTATCCAAGGTCAGGATATTCCTATGCATTATGAGCCAAAGGAAGATGGAAATTCTGGGGCATTACTTTCTCTCCCAAAGAATCTTCCATTTCTTCTTGAGTGGTGTGGAGGTAGGGGATGTCAGGTAGCCATAGGCTTCTTTGATATTGAAGTTTCCAGCTAAATTCTTCCCACATATGAGCTTTTCCTCCTTATTGTATGTTCTAATATGTCTGTGTCCTAGTTCTTTAGAGAAATTTTGACATGCTTCAGGGTTGACATTATGATCCCACTCTTCTTTAGTGAGCCAAACCCTCCAGCCATGATTTTCGTTGTTAGGCTGCCAGTAGTGATCAACCTGCGTTTTGTTTTTGTTTTCAAAATGTGCCCTAATCTGGTGAATTTTATGTGGTCCAGTTTTAAGAACTGTTTCCATTCATATTCCTAGAAAAGGGCTTTCTCTCTCGTACCAATTTCCTAGAAGCAATGTTTTTGAATAACATCTCTATTGCCCTAGTCCTAGTTCCCAATAGAGCATCCTTCGAAAGTCCCAATAGGCTTCATAAGATGATTGTGATGGTGTGAGGGGGAATTTTTACGTTCCAGAACTTACTCCATCGGAATTGAGGGTTGGTAATCCATTTCCACCAGGTTTTTGCACCTGAGACCTTGCCCAAGATTTCCTGGTCTTTGAGTCCTAGAACACCTTCCTGTTTGGGTTTGTAGGCTTTTTTCCAAAAAAATAACACCCATTTTCCTTTATTCTCATTGCATCTGCATAGGAAATTCCTCTGTTTACTTATGAGATGGTGGGAGATGAATTTGGGGATAGCCAGGGCCAAATAGAGATAGTGAGGACTAGTTTACACCATATATTGAACTAGAACCAAACATATAGCTAGGTTTAATGATCTGAAGGTCCAATAGCTAGCAATTTTTCCAGCTTATCAATATGGATAGCACAATTAAATTTGGCTAGAGGCTTTTCAGTGTGGGGGACTCTCGGATATTTTGAAGGGATTTTCAAATATTGAAGTCGAAAGACCTAACAATGTTTATTAGGATGATCAACTTGCTATTCAGGAAAAAAAATTCAATTTCTCTACATTGATGGATGTCTCGTAGGTGTTGGAAAACATATTCAAGTTGGCTTTAAAATTGAGGGCTTCTTTGACAGTGGGAGATCCCATGAGAACGGTGTCACACAAAAATTTCTGATGGGTGGAAATAGGTATGGATTTGTAAATCTTAATTCCAAAGATAATACCTTGAGAGGAAGCCACATTTATGCATCAGTTGGGAACCTCTGCCATGATAATGAAGAGAAAGGGGGAAATTGGATCCCCCTGTCTAATGCCACGAGAAGGACTGAAGGTTTCAGAGGGGGATCCATTGAAGAGAATAGAGAAGAATTCCTTAGAGACTAGAGACATGATCCATTCGACGCAATGTTTGTTAAATCCAAAAGATTCTAGGACTTTCCTCATGTACTCCCAGTTGTTTTTGTGAAAATCCTTGGACATATCCAGTTGAATTAGCATACATGGTTTTATTTGTTCTTTGAGGGAGCGAATGATTTCTTGTGAGAGGATGATGTTGTCAAGGATTTATCTGCCTCCAACATATCCCGCTTATTGTTGCGAGATGAGGAGGGGCATAATAGTCTTGATTTTGTTTGCTAGGACTTTGGAGATGATCTTGTAGATGAAGTTGCAGAGAGATATAGGTATAAAGTTGTTAGGGGAATCAAAATTCTCTGATTTTGGTGTTAAGGTGAGGAAGGTGGCACTCAAAGCTTTCAAGACTAATTTTTGAATGCCAGATTCCTCGACCAGAGCATAAATTTCCTCTTTGAGTAGAGGCCAACAAACCTTGAAGAAGTCTGCGATAAAGCCATCTGGGCCTGGCGCCTTCCCATTGGGCATGGACATGAACACATCTTCAACCTCCTGCATAGATACATTCCTCAACATCACTTGGTTATGTTCATTAGTTTGGATGGTTAGGATGTGCCTTGTTATTTTTCCGATTGTAGCAGACTTGTCCTGACAAGTATCTGGGGGAAGCACACCAAAGTATTAGGTAACTTCTTCTTCCATCTCATCGTGCTTATGGATGACTCCACCTCCATTGGTCTTCAGGCTTAGAATTATGTTGTGTCCCCTATGTTGGATCATGGATCGATTGACGAACTTTGAGTTCCTCTCCCCACATTTCACCCAATTGATGCGAGAAGTTTGTTGCCACTGGTTTTCCTATTGAGTGGCCCTTTCCTCCGAATTATGTTGGAGTTGAATTTCTTCTTGTTTTCTTTGTTCATTTAGGCATTTTATATGAGTTTTTTTTTGGAGGGATTCTTTTCTTCTTTCCATATTTATTTTCTTCGAAGTGATGTTGCCGAATGTTTCCTTGTTCCAAATCCTTAACTCCACCTTTATGAATTTTAGTTTTTCCTGAAAGTTGTGCATTTTATTCCCTTGATTGGGCTCGAGGGTATGCCACCATTCTTTCATCTTGTCCATGAATTTTGGATGGTCAAGCCAAAAATAATAAAATATGAAAGGTTTCGTTTTAGTCCCAACATCTATGTGGATGGTTAGAGATATGGGCTGTGTTGATCTCAAATTTCACCAGGTAATCGTCTCTGGGCTTCAAAGGAGGTGAGGCAGATTTCTCCGATAGGAGAAAGTGATCCAACTCTTGGAAGAAGAGGGATTTTTCCTCGTACTGTTATTCGTGACGCTTCAACAACTATTTTTCGTTGTGATGTCTATTTTCTTAAGATCATTGATTATGGATTGGAAAGCCATTAAGTCTCTTTCGAGCTTCCTAGTGCTCCCATTCTTCTCTCCCAATTTGACTACCATGTTGAAGTTCCCTGCAATTATTTGGTAGCTGTATTGGAAGGATTTTAGAGTCCAAATTAGACTGTTCAACATGTCTATTCTCTCTGCCACACTTTGTGGTGCATAGATGTTGGTGACATAGATGTTGTTATATGTGTTGATGAGTCTTAGAACTATTGTTAAGGCATGTTTAGTGGAAACCGATTCTATAAGGTCGAAAACTGAGGCTTTCCAAAGAGTTGTTATTCGCCCTGCAGTCCCATTGGTGGAGGTTGCAATGTGATGGTGGTCTTTAAAGAAATTTTTTTGTATCCTATTGCTCTTGTCGAAGTCAATATTGGTTCTTCGAAGAAACATAATATCTGGCACGTTAGTAGCAAGTCCGTTTCTCAGGATCATTTTATTTTTAGAGCTACTGAGTCCTATGATATTCCATGCGATGTAAATCATTGAAAATTTTTAGAATGTATGTTTAGAGCTATTACATTTGCTTCCTTCAAGAGGTGGGCACTGAGCTCTTGGAGGAATTGACTGGTGGTTTTTCGTCCTATTTTTCGGTTTTATCCTTTTGGGAAGTATTGAGCTTCCTCAGGATTTTCAAGGATTCACTTGTCTACTCCCTTTTCCTTGGCTTCTTGTCCCAAATTTTATATCATTACCTCCTATAATAGGTATGCGTCTTTGATTTTTTGCATTTGGTGCCTCGGTATTGCTTCTATTCCATTTTTTTCCATTCTTTTGCAATCATTAATAGATCAACTCCATACAATTCCTCTTCGATAACATTTTTCTCCATATTTGTGGCTTCATATGCCTGTTCCAACATTCTGTCGTCCTATGGTGGTTCGTTTTCTAGCATTCTGTGATCTTCTTCCCCATCTGCAAATCTATAGTTCTATGGAACTTTCTCGATTTGCTTGTGGTCTTCTTACTCTGATTTTAGAGGGATGTGTTCCTCCCGTTGTGTGTTTAAAACTTCATATTTGTTGTGATGCGTAGATTTGGGTTGGTATTTCTTGTTGACCATTTTATTTTTATGTTTGTACTTGTCTCCAATTGTAGATTATCCTTTCTCGTCATTATTTTTGTTATTTTTTTCCTCGGAAGTGGGGGCCTTGTTTTGAGGGAATTCTCGGAAGAGGCGCCCATGCTTGTGGCACTTCCTACATCTAAAGGGGATGTGCTCATAATAAACACTTTTCATCCAAGTATTGTCATTGTATATTAACTTGATTTCCTCCAGTAAGGCCACTTAGACATCAATATAGGCATAAATTCTAGAATATGAGATGTAGTGCATGTTCTTGGTACCCGCAGACATATTGATGTATTCTCCTAGTGCATCACCGATTCCTTTGAGGACTATGGGGGCCTAGTAGTCCATTGGAAGGAAGTAGAATCGAATCCAAACAGGGACTCTTGTGAAGTCTTCTTTATCTGGTGTGAATTTCTCTTTCCAAATTATCATATAGAGACCAGCCAAGTTGATGAAATACAAACATCCTTCGAAAATGATGTCTCTGTCCTCTAGCAAGTTGAAAAAAACTATGAAAAATCCCTTGGAGCCAAGTAGTAGTTGGATCTCCCATTTTGGCTTCCATTTATAATGTTTCCATCCATTGAGTGCTATTTATTTTGGCCAGATACACATAAATTTATAGATGACATCATGTTCTTTCATATGGACTCAGGTAGACCAGTATATCCAGGTCCTATATGATTAGTTCCAGTGTCTTGTTGGCCTTTGGATGACATGTGTTGGTCTACTGTGGTTGGTTTTTCTCTCTATCTACTGGAGAAGTCTCTTCTAGTGCCACAATGGTGGGGCAAGGGGCGTGAGTGTCATTTTTTCCATGTGTTTGGTCTTGCAATAGGTCTAAGCATTCCTTTCCCTTACCCTGCAAAGTGTCCCTCGCAATCATGCTCTGTTCCGGAGCGGTATATGTTGAACTCAAAGTCCACCTGGTCAAGAAGGAAATGTCTTGCTTGGAAGAACGACCTGTAACTAGGTCTCGGAAGGGGGGGGGGGGGGGGGTTGATTGGGCATTGTTCAGCGTAGATGAGGGGGTTTCTCGGGAGCCCATACTGGGCCATCGATGGCAGGGGCCATACAGCCGAGTGGTGCCACATGATTAGATCAGACTCTGGAGCATCATACCTATGTCATTTCAACTGTGTTCCACCTTATTTTCTCTATTCCTTTTCCTATTACCTTTCTATTGTATTCATCCTAATTTTAATGTTAACTATTAATATTGATAACATTTAATTAATAAAATAAATATTATGTATTACATTAACATTATTACTATAATTACTACTAACAACCTTTAATATTAACAATAATATTAATACATTTTAATTTACATTATTATTTATTATTATTATTATTATTTTATTAATATTACGAATAATAATATTAATTAAAAAATTATAGTATTAATATGATTAACATTAATAACATTAAATATTAATATTGATTTTAATTTTAATATTAATTATCAATATTAATTTGAATATTCATCATTAATATTAATAAAAATTAATATGAATTAATTTTAATATTATTAATATTTTAATTTAGTAATATTAATATTAATCAATAAATTATAATATTAATATCATTAATATTTAATTAAATTTTAGTGGGATATCATTAAGATTAATAAATTAATAATATTGATATCATTAATAAACATTAGTAATATTAATATCATTAATAATATTAATATTATAATCATTATTAAATTATAGTATTAATATCATTAAGATTTAATTTATTTAATATTACTAATATTAATATTGATTTTAATATTATTAATATTTATAGAGATTATTTGAAACACTAATTATTAATATGAATAACATTAAATAATATTATCTTAGTCAACTATGGTCTGACGTTGCATTGTGACAAATATTGTCTAAATATAAAAATCAATCATGGTCAAGCATGGTCAAACATCACATCATGACAAAGATTGTGCCAATATGAGAATCAACCATGGTAAATGATGGTCAAATATGTTTATTTTAGGGTTTTTAATATTTGTTCAAATGTTGCATTATGACAAATATTGTCTCAATATGAAAATCAATCAGGGTCAACCATGATCAATCATGTTCAACCATGATTCAACATCACATTGTGACAAATATTGTACCAATATGAAAAGAAACCACCATCTACCATCATCGGCCATGGTCAACGATTTTCCAACATCACATTGTGTCAAATATTGTGTCAATATTAAAATCAACCATGTTAATCATGGTCAACCATGGTTAACCATGGAAAATAATCATCATCGCATTGTAACAAATATTATCTACTCATCCATTGTCAACCATGGTCCAACGTCGTATTGTGACAAATATTGTTTCAATATGATAGTTAACCATGGTAAATTATGTTTCAACGTCGCATTGTGACAAAGATTGTCTCAATATGATAACCAATCATGGTCAACCATGGTCCAGCATCACATTATGAACAATACTGTGTTGATATAAAATGCAACCATCGTCAACAATTCTCAACCATGCTTATTTTAGGGTTTATAATATTTATCTTGGGGTTTATATACCTTAGTTTTATAATATTAAACTCTTAGGGTTAATATTATTCCTCTGGGTTTTTAGTATTAATCCCTTGGGTTTATAATATTGATCCCTTAGGTTTATTGTGCTGAAGGTCCATATTGCTAGGGTATAATTTTATTCATGAAGTTTAATATAAATCCATTGGGTTTATAATCAGGAAGAACCACAGTGAACCATGGTCCAATGTCATATTTTGACAAATATTGGGTTTATAATATCAATCCCTTTGGTTTACTAAGCTAAGAGTCCATATTCATAGTGTATAGTCTTATTCATAGGGTTTAACATAAATCCCTTGGGTTTGTAATCATGGTCAACCATGGTTCAACGTGACATTGTGAGAAATGTTGTCTCAATATGAAAATAAACCATGGTTAACGATCTTTGACCATAGTCAGCCGTGGTCAACCATTTTCAACCATGGTCAACCATCATCGACCCTGGTTAATAATGGTAAACCATAGTGCAATGTCACATTGTGACAAAGAATTTTTCAATACAAAAGTTTACCATGGTTAATCATGGTCAACCATGGTCAATAATCATGTTTACATTGTAACGAAGATTGTCTCATTGTCAAACATTACATTATGACAACCACGCTCATCCATGGTCAACCATGGTCCAACGTCACATTGTGAAAAATATTGTCTAAATATGAAGATTAACCATGGAAAACCATGGTTCAACGTCGCATTGTGAAAAATATTACTCAATACAAAAATCAATCATGGTTCAACGTCACATTATGACAAAGATTGTGTCAATATGAAAATCAACCATGGTCAACAATTTTCAACCATTTTTATTTCAGGGATTATAATAATTATCTTAGGGTTTATATTTCTTGGGTCTATAATATTAAACTCTTAGGTTTAATATTATTCCTTCCAGTTCTTTGTTTTAATCCCTTGCGTTTATTACTCCCTTAGGTTTATAATATCAATCACTTAGGTTTATTAAGCTAAGGGTACATACTACAAGGGTATAATATTATTCATATGGTTTAATATAAATCCCTTAGGTTTATAATCATGATGGACCATGGTCAACCATGGTCCAATGTCACATTATGACAAATGTTGTCTTGATGTGAAAATCAACCATGTTCAACCATCGTAAACCACCATCAACCATGGTCCAATGTCACATTATAACATCAATCATCGTCAACCATCTTTAATCATATTCAACTGTCATCAAACATCATCAACCATGGTCAAATGTCGCATTGTGACAAAGATTTTCTAAGAAATAAAAATTAATCGTTCTCATTCATGGTCAATATGAAAATCAACCATAATCAACCATGGTAAATCATAGTCAAACACAGTCAACGATGGTCCAATGTCACATTGTGACAATGATTCTCTCAATATGAAAATCAATATTGGTGAACCATGGTCCAATGTAACATTGTTACAAATATTGTCTCGATATGAAGATCAACCATGGTTAACCATGGCCAACCATGGTAAACCATGGCAAACCATGGTCAACCATTTGTTTTTAGGGTCTATAATATTTATCTTATGTTCTATATACATTAGGTTTACAGTATTAATCATTTGGGTTTTTTAGGTTTTTACCATTAATCCATTGTTTTTATTAGTGCCTTTGGTTTATTATATATATCCCATGGATTGATTAATCCAAGTATTCGTACTCATATGGCATAATATAATTGGTAGGGTTTATAACATTAATGCTAGGTTTTAATATACCTTTGTTGGGTTTATAATCCATTAGGTTTGTAATATTAATAATAGGGTTTATATCCATATGGTTTAATATTAAGCCTAGTGTTTAAATTATTAATTCCTTTGGTTTAATGATTTTAGGGTTTAATATTCATCCTTGTGTTTAATTTTTTTTTTTTTGGTAAATGAGTCTGAGCTATATTAATTCAAAAATGGAACAGTACATATGCTACATGCTGAGTTGGTAAGCTATGCTTAACCAATCCCTGCCTTGGGTTGCCTTCGTGGAGGAAACCAACCCAGAAAGAAAATGAAACAAAACATTACAAAATGTGTCATAGCACTAGTGAAAATATAAGTTTTCTGATAATAACAATCACGACAAAAAACTAAGAAGAGATCATCTCCAGCGCAGTCATGAGTCTTCTACATCATCATCGCTGTCTAGATCATCCTCCATGATGGGACATGCATATACATGTGCAACAACTTCCTCTTCAGCAGTGAGTTGACGCGGAGACCTAGAGTCCGGTGCGAAGAGGATGGGAGCCATCGGGTACTCGGCATCCAATACTTGTGTCCAGGTTCCTTCTGATTCCATTATCAAAAAAATTGTGCCATCCCCATAATCTTCATGTGACAGAAGAGGCTCATTCTTGCGAGGCAAGGGGTGATCCTGGTGTGCAATGGTGGACTTCCTTGGTCTACTTCTGCCTCTCTACAAAACATGAGTGGGGGCCTCCTCCTCCCGGTCGAGTTCGGGGCTCTGGGGAGCCTTTCTAACGTGACTTCCCAGTGAGGATCCTTCAATGGATTCTAGCTGATTATCAAGCCCCTGGTGGTAGCGACCAGGGAACGCACCTCTCTAGCCTCCTCTAATGGTTCTTTGGCACAACCTAGGTGCCATGGTTAAATGAAGCGGAGGATTGATAGGGGTCTGAGAGGAAGGGAGGAGTAGTTCAGACCTGAGGTTGGAGGTTCGGAGCAAGGTTCACTAAAGGGGAATGCACGGCAAGGGGTGCGGGACACGGGGAGCACCGGGGTGTATGAAACTAGCAGGGCAGATGAAGACGAGGTGAGTTGCGTAATTGGGGGGAGTGTAGCCCAGGGGATTCTATGTAGTATAATACTAGGGGGAGGCTACACAGCAGATTGGGCACACAGGAGGGTAGGAACTAGAACATTAGAAAAACTAGAAGGAACAGACTATGAGTCGCTTTGTGCTATAGGCCCTTCCCTTTAATAGGCTAGTGACACATGCGACGTTGTTGAGCATTATTATGCCTCGCGTGCAACTGCATGTTGTAACAATTTTCATGAGTAGGCATGTGCGTAGAGTTATGGCTGAGTGTCATATCCATCTAGGAGATCATTCAAAAGGTTGCGAAAGAGAGGTACCCCAGAGGGGATGATGTTATGTTAATGTATCTTAATTACGCCTGATCTCTGTAAACTCATGAAAATGATTACAAGAGTGTGGTTCCACGTCGAGTGAAGACATGCACTATATATCTTTTTCATCTTGAACGTGGGAGAGGAAATTTTCATGGGTACTTCTACTGTCACCCACATTCGGGGATCCTCGGGTTTAATGTTATTCTCTTGGGTTATTAATATTAAACAATGGTAAACCATTCTCAACCACTGTCCAACGTCACATTGTGGTGAATATTTTCTCAATATTTAATTAAGTCGTGGTCAACCATGGTCCTAAGTCGCATTGCGACAAATATTGTGTCACATCCCTTGGTAACCTCACAGGAAAATGCATGGAGTTACGAATATTTTTCAACATTTACAAATGTGTAAAATTTTCAAATAATTTTTATATTCTCTAAATTACCATTAGAATAACCATCATCATTACATATAGAAATAATAAGTGAAATTGTAATTATTTACACAACCATTAACTTCCATTATTGTAGCATAATAACTTAAATTTCCTGCTATAACTATGCATTGATTCCATGATTCTTTTAACTCAATTAGTAAATCACATACTTGATAATATAAAAATAACATCATGAAAGAAATTAACATCATAAAAATGAAACAATGAATAATCATAACATTAGACACTGATATACCTTGGAAACCCCGTAGGGTGAAAACCAACAAATGATTAATTTTATTATTAACTACTTCTGCAGGTGTTCACCCCTCACTCAATGGCTTGTAAGGGAGTCTATCCCTTATAAATTATTTAAAATAGTAAAAATATTTATCATTTGAATTGAATCATAGGTAGCTATAAACTATTAAAATCATAATGATATCATTTACCCATGAAGCCATAAACATTAAGTCTTTACAACCTGGTTCTTCCCGTTAGTGTATCATCCAAAAATTAATATTCCTAAATTTACATGGAACAAAAAATCTTTATCTTCCACAATGTTAAATATTAATTATCCTTTTCACAAGTCACCATCCTTTCATTTTGTTGCTGCCATCAACACACTTGAAATCATGATCAAATAAAACTTAAAATATTAATTAACCAATAATCAATATTTATTAGTGATACTTCAACATCTATTCATGTGCATGCATAAAAAATAAACATAATGTCATGTAATGCCTTCTTTAACACCATTTCACATACATTAGTAACAAGAAAACCACTATCAAGCATCATATTTCCAGCAAAACGCTAATATAATCTTCCATGCACTTGCATATTCTTTTCGAAGGAAAGCTAACATAATAGATATTTTTCTTATGAATGCAAACGCATAACCAATTTTCAAGAGAACTAGGCCTATAAGAAATTTTATTTGTTCCTACGATCATTTATTATTTTCCAATGAGAATAACACAATACATTCTATACTTATGCATGTGAATGCATGTTCTTTTCCAAGTCATATTTTCCACATGGCACTTATTCATAATGGATATTATGTATAAAAATGCAAGATCTATTCCGAACAAAGTTAACATAATAGTGATAATGTATTGCATGAAGCTACTTATCATCTCCAACAAATAATAATATGATAGCTCATTGTTCTTGCATGTGAAACATATATTTATTTCCAAAGGAAACTAAATAAATCTTGGATGGATAGATAAAAGCCCTTTTTTTCTAAGGGATCAAACACATACCATTTATTATTTCATGCATGCAAAGAACACTTTCCTCTTACCAAATTATCTATCCCAATAACTATACATAATATTCTCCCAAAAAGAAAACTAATGCTGTAGTCAATCGCTTTAGGTGTGCAAATGCATATTATATTTCCCCAAATAAGGCTAACAAAATCAATGTTATGTGATTGCGCCTTCCTTTTAGCCAGAATTCAAAGAGCAAAACTATACTTTTCTAGGTATGAAAGTGTATATGTTTCCCTTAGATATCTTCCAAAGGAATATTAACACAATAAAGGATGTGATTACAAAGTTGCCCCTCCAAGAATATAATTCAATCATGCATACAAGGACATGTTTTTCTCTTATGTTATCTTGAAAGAGATCTAACCAAACAAACTATTCCTTTCATACATACATACATACATACATACATACATAGACATATATATATATATATATATATATATATATATATATATATATATATATATATATATATATATATATATATATATATATATATATATATATATATATATATATTTATTTATTTATTTATTTTCCGAAGAATATAACACACTAATTATTATTTTTTCAAAATCCAGCTCACTCAATATCTATTATGTATGTAACACAAAATATTTTCCTATCATTTAACACATCAGACAAATTTATAATATTTCCTAAAGCAATAGGATGAATAACAAATCATTCTGAAATAACACAACGAAATGACTTTAATGCAAATTTTTTATGCGAACTCTTTCTCAAAAGAGTTATTTATCTCTTTCTACACGATTCATGCTTCCCATGCATGTGAAATCACATATTCAATTCCAGTAAATCCTATATCCTAAATATTATTCCTATGCACATAAACACATATTCTCTTTAAGTGTCCAATATTATACTTTAAAACTTGAATGAATTTTCCTCACGCGAACGCACTCAGTAATATTTTAAATGAAATATCTTGATTCATTTTCAATAATTATCAACATAATTGTTCTATTTTTTATGTATGTGAATAAATTGTTTCTTTTCAAGAAATATCAACTAAATGTTCTATTTTGTGCTTCAAAATAACTTATTTATTTTTAAGAAATATCAAAATTAATGGTTATTGGTTTTTGCATGAAATTAATTTATTTCTTTTCAAAATTAACACAATATTTATCTCTATATGCCCATAAGAATTATTTTTATTTTTCTCGAAAATCAAATAGAAATACTTTTTTTTTGTTGTTTTAGCCATAAACTTTGGACGTGCTTTCCGAATAGCTAGAAATAGATTTTAGAAAACCAAATTAGGTTTTTATTTGGAACGGATTCATCAAAAGAAACCTCCGTCCATTTTTACATAGATTTTAAGTTTTGGAATATTTGAATGAATATTTGTATCCATTTTTCCAGATTTGAATATTAAATAATTTTCTGTTTCAGTCATCAACATCGGGCATAGTTTCCGAACATTTGAAAACATTTTTTTGAAAAAAAGAGAGGATTTTTGAGGAAACAGGTGTATAAGAAAAACCTTTCTTATGTTTTACAGAGGTATCATGGTTTGGAATATTTGAAAGAATCATTGCAACCTATTTTCCAGATTTAAATATCAAATAATTTCTTCTTTTTTGTGATCAATTTAGACATGGTTTCCGAGAAATTGGAAAAAAAAAATTTCAAATATGAAAGACAACTTTGGTGATAATGTGCTCATTAAAAAAAAACATCTTTCCACTCATACACATCTATCATGGTTTGAGAGATATGAATTCATATTTTTACCCTAATTTCCAATAACTCATGCAATTCATAAAATTATTTAGCAATGATTTTTTTTTGAGAATTCAAAGCTCATGAAATATTCTAAGAATTTAATTAATAAAACACGTATTCCTCTATGAATGAAATTCAATAGAGGTTTTCAAATGAAACAATCCTCATTCTTTATCATATGTAAATTTACAAACAAAAAAATTCAATTCTTATTTCATCATGGACCATATGAAAACAAAATAATTTTCAAATGAAATACTTACTTATCTTTTGGTGCATGCTTGGAATTACTTCTTCCTCTCTCTTGGATCCATTTTCCATGTATTCCGTAATTATTTCTCATATTTTCCCATAGACTCGCAATAAGTAGAATTAAGAAAATGAAATAGATTTTCTAAATCTAAAAGCATGCCATAAATCACCCATAAATCAATCCATAAATATGATATTTTATGAATTCTTAAATAACTCCATAAATCATCCATAAATCTCTCATTATTGTCTTTTCAAGGTCGATTTGATTTTTCCTTGTGAACAAAATATCGCTTAAACATAATTTTGCTAAAAAATTTACCCATTATTTTTAAAAGTCATAAAATATACGAAACCAGAAATATAATTTATTTATATAGAAGAAGAATAAATATTCTAAATAAAATAATTAAGAATTATATTATAGTATTCTTATAATTTAGAATTACACGAATATTCCTCATGTAATATCAATATAATAATTAATAAAATTTAATTATTCAACAATCCTCATTTTATGAGATACTTTATGATAGCTTACATGAGGGATATTACATATTGTCTCAATTTGGAAATCAACCATAGAAAACCATGTTAGCTTTATGGTTTATAATATTCATCTTAGGGCTTATTTACCTTGGATTTACAATATGAATCCTTTCAATTTTTTAGGTTTTTAGTATTTATTCCTTGTTTTTATTAGTTCCTTGTGCTTATAATATGAATCCCTTTTCTTTATCAATCTAAGGGTTCATATTCCTAGGCTATAATTTTCTTGATATAATTTATAATATTAATTCAAAGGTTTTATATAGATTCCTTAGGCTTATAATAAATTAGCTTCATATTATAAATTCCATGAGTTTACAATATTAATCATAGGTTTTATATTCGTAGGGCTTAGTATTCATCCTACGGTTTAATGTTATTACCTTAGGTTTATAATCCCTTTGGTTTGTAATATTTATCTTATGGTTTATATATATTATGGTCAAACATGTTTGTTTTACGGTTTATAATAATTATTTTATCATTTATATATCTTTAATCATAGTCAACCATGTCCAACCATGGTCAAATGTTGCATTGGGAAAATATTCTCTCAAAATGAAAATTAATCATGGTCAATCATGGTCAAACACGGTAAACCATTGTCCAATGTCACATTGTGAAAATATTACCTGAATATGAAAATCAATCATGGTCAGCCATGGTCCAACATCACATTGTGACAAATATTGTCTAAATATGAAAATGAAAAATGGTTAACCATGTTCAACCATGTTTCTTTTAGGGTTTATAACATTTATATTATGGTTTATATACCTTAGGCTTACAATATTAGTACTTTGGGTCTTTTAGGTTTTTATTATTAATCCCTTGTTTTTATTAGTGCTTTGGATTTATAATATCAATCACTTGGCTTTCTTAATCTAATATCTCATATTACTAGGGTATACTATTATTGATAGGGTTTTTAATATTCATACTAGGGTTTAATATAGATAAATTTGGTTTATAATCCATTAGGTTTATAATATTAATCATAGGGTATATATTCCTATGGTTTAATATTAAGACTAATGTTTAAATTATTAATCTCTTCAGTTTATTGATTTCAGGGTTTATATTCCTAGGGCTTAATATTCATCCTAGGTTTTAATGTTATTTTCTTGGGTTTTTAATATTAAACCATGGTCAACCATTCTGCAAAGTCACATTGTGACCAATATTTTCTTAATATTCAAATCAATCATGGTCAACCATGGTCTTAAGTCAGATTGTGAGAAGTATTGTCTCAATATGAAAATAAACAATGCTAAAACTTGTTTCATTTTGAATTTATAATATTTATCTTAGTTTTTATATACCTTAGGTTTACAATATTAATCCTTTGGGATTTTTAGGGTTTTAGTATTAGTTCCTTGCTTTTATTAGTACATTGTGTTTATAATATCAATCCCTTAGCATTATTAATCTAAGGGTTCATATTCCTAGGATATAATATTTTTGATAGGCTTTATCATATTAATCCAAGGGTTTTATATAAATGCCTTGGTTTTATAATCCATTAGGTTTATAATATAAATTACTTGAGTATATAATATTAATGATAAGGTCGATATTCCTAGGATTTAATATTCATCCTATGGTTTTATTTTATTTCCTTGGGTTTTTAATATATATATATATATGTAATTTAGGCTGAATTATATTAGATCATAAAAGAAATTTTACATAGGCATTGGGATGAGATGACTAGCGGTGCTTATCCAATCCCAACCTTGGTAGTTTTCAAAATAAAGTAGGTTTAGGGCTGCCTCCTAGGAGGAAAGAAACCCCTTAATAGAGTCATACATTCACAATTTACAAAATATTCTGTAACACATATAAAAATGAAATAGTTGTTGTATGTCTTGAGTTGACAGAAGACATAAATGAATCATGTGACCACATAGTCATCGTGTTCCTTCATCATCCTCTATTGTAGGGTCCTCCTCCTCGATGAGGCATCCATATTCATGCGTTATGGCCTCCTCCTCAGTTGTAGGCTCGTGCGAGGATTTTGGCGTGGACGCGTGGATGATAGGAGAAAAAATGTACTTTGAATCTAAAAATCTGGTCCAGACTCCATCCGAATCCATGATCTAAATGTCTTTCTCCTTCTTCGCTCGCTCATGAACAAGGAGAAGCTCGATTTTCCAAGGAGTATGCATCTCAGAGTGCGCTATGATATATTTTTTACAGTCTCTTCTTCCCCTAGGATTCTATGGTGTTAATATAATATCTTCCTAGGATAATTCAGGGATTTGAGTAGCCACCCTTTCGTGAATACCTGAAGAGGAGCCTTTCATGGATTTCAGATGCTGGTCTTGGCCGCAATGATAGCGCCCCAAGAGTGCACCCCTATCGTTTCCCTTGATGGTATTTTGATGTTGTCACGGGGCCATGGAGAGGCTAAGAAGAAAAGAGAGGGAGGTCAGGAGAAGAGAAGGGAGATGAGTAGCTGAAATACACACAGAAGATTTTCATATCTTGGGGGAGCGCAACAGGTGAGCTCACTATGGGTAGTGCGCAGTAGGGGGAAGAACAAGAGGAAATTATTTCAAAAATGAGGCACACATCAGGGTGCATGTAGCAAGGAGGATCTCAGAGGGAGGAGCATACAAGAGGAGGATTCATTCCAGGGAGCTCGCAGTAGGGTGTGCGTAATAGGGGGAGCACGCAGCAAGAAGGGTAGAGGCAGAGGAGATGTGTGAGGGAAGCTTGAGAAGTGGCATGATGGAGAGGCGAATAAAAAAAATGACCAAAAGAGGAGATTCATTGGTTTTTGAGAGTTGTGGCACATGCATAGATGCAGTGAGGGGATATGGCACAAGTGTAGATGCAGTGAGGGATGGTCCGAGTGTGACCTCATGTGATATGAAGTATGGAAAGAGGTCAGGTGTGGAAGAGCACCATTATGAATGATTTCCAAGATGATTTTTCACATCATGTTATAGTTGGCATTGCAGGGTTGCGCCAGCTTGAGCATGGGAGGATCTGTCCTCGCATGATCTGAATGTGTCAGTCACATTTGGAGCTTGGGTTTTTAATATTAAACCCTTGGGTTTATAATATTAGTCTTAAGGTTCATCATATGAATATTATGGTACAATGTTTATTTTAGGGTTTATAATATTTATCTTAGGGTATATATCCCATGAGTTTATAATATTAATCCCTTGGGTTTAATATTATTCCCTTTGGTTTAGAATCGCTCGTGCTTTTAGTATTAATCCCTTGGGTTTATTAGTTCCCTGATATTATAGTATAAATAATTTAATACTATAACATTGGAATGGTACAAAAATTTATCCAACATTACATTGTGACAAACATTGTCTCAACAAGAAGATAAGTCTCACAATCATAATTGCAATGTTATATTATATTGTAATTTATTAAATGTTTCATTTTTTCTTTAAAAACTTGGGTTTAATACAAGGTTTATAATATTAGGGCATTTTAATATTCATATTATAATATTAAAGTTTAACACTGGCTTTATAATTTGTAGTATTGGGGTTTATAATATTAACATTAGGGTTTAATGTGAATCCATTAGGTTTATCAATACCTCAAATTTTTAATATAAATCCTTTGGGTTCCTTGATCCCTTAGGTTTATAATTAATCACTTGAGTTTAAACTTAATGACCTCATTTTATAATCCATTGACTTTATAATATTAATCCCTTAGGTTTATTAGTTCCTTGGATTTATAATACTAATCTCGTTGGCTTATAATATTAACCATAAGCGTCATAATATTAGTATGAGGGTTTATATTCCTAGTGTTTAATATTAATCCTAGGGTCTAATGTTATTCTGTTAGGTTTATATTCCATTTTTTTTTTTAATATTAAGCCAATGGGTTTAGTAATCCCTTCAACTTATAATATTTTTCCTATGATTTATATTCCTAGGTTATAATATTAAGCCTATGGTTTATAGTATTAATATTAGGGTTTAATATTAATCCCTTTAGATTATAATCTATTGGGTTTATAATATTAATAACTTGGGATTATTAATATTAGTGTTTATATTCATATGATTTAATATTAATCTTAAGGTTTAATGTTACTCCCTTGGGTCTTTAATATTAATCATTTTATTTTATTAATATGTAATATCCCCAGATTGCTATGGTTTTATTAGACATTTGAACAAGTCCAAAAGGGTACAGTGGACCCCAATGGGAAAAAATTGTGTGGATTTATTTTATTATTTCAAGTTAATAAAATAAAATGGAAATTAATGTGCAATGACTAGATTATGATTACAGATCTCGAAACCAAATCCATGAGGATGGATAAGGTTGTAAGACTTTACCAGACTTCCAAAAATCCTTCGAAGGAATAAATGAAATACTAAAATTAGATTGGAGATAAAAATATTAAAAATTTTCCCTAGTAAAGAGGAAATCACTGGGAAGAGGTGGAATAATGCTAGAAGGCAGAAAAGCTAGCTTTAAAAGTACCTTTGTGGAAGAAACAAAGGGAAAGCCTAGGCACACAGGAAAGAAACATCCTTAATTAACTGGACGCAGTTAAGGGAAACAGGCCAGGGGAAAGAAAGCTTAAATAAGTTGATTCAGGATAGACAAAGGATTGTCTATCGTTGGAGGAAAGGATCTCTTCTCAGGGGTGAGCTATGGAAAAAGAGATCTAAGGTTGGGTGGGACCTAGTCTACCTTAAGTGGTATGCACATTTAATTTAAATGGTGTTTGAATTATATTTTAATGCTGTGACAAATTACTGAAAAAGTTAAAGTAGTTGGATCTATATGAAATTTTGGGTCTGGATATGTGTGTATGTTTTGGAAATTGTATGAGTTATAATTATATTCTCATGGCCTCTACATTGAACAGGATTAACTATAGAGAAAATAGTTGATTCTGTATTGTTGTACAGACATACTCTGTAGAGGACCAACTCTCAAAATGTATAAAAACTTGTATTGGGTCTAGATATGAGGTTAGGTACCTCGCACGAAGTTTATGTGTAATTAATTAACCTATTTAAGGTTATGTCAGCAAACTATATATTGGATTCTGAAATAAACTTAAACAGAAACAAATATACATGGAAAACAGATAACATTACAATGTAGTTCATACATTTCAATGCTATAACTTATATGAAGGAATTGAAACATTAAAGAAAAATATATAAAATAGATTTTTTGTAAGGCGGAACACTAGATAATGATTCATGCATGACTAATGAATGTATAGTATATAAGTAAGTTTCTACAGTGTATTGGTAAATGAAATTTGTTCTATATCATGAGTGGAGAAAGACAAAGCATGCATTAGAATCTGCTAAACCGAAAATATGCGGATCCATATGTATATTAACTTATTTCTACACTTGAACAAAAAGAGAAAAATCAGTATGATAAGAATAAATTGGTAATATAGTAATGAAATTAAATATTTACAGATAATTTCAATTCCTGCATGGAGAAATCATTAGTCTATGTATATTATAGTAGTCACTAATGTCCAATTTTTAAGTACATATAGTACACAGTTCTATTTTGAAGTACGGATTGTTTAACTGTACAAATTAAGGAAACTGTGTTCCATATAAACAAAAATTGAGGAATATCAGCATGTCATCATGTGTTGATATAACTGTTGAATCTTCAACTAGAGCTAGGACCAACCTGGATTAAAATAATAGGAGACCTTGGTTAAGGGTTGAAGTAAGAAACAAAAGCGTAGAAGTTAACCCCAGATAGAGGCACAAGAAATTACATGCACCAAATAATTCACTGAAAATTAGTACCATTCTATATAGATAATAACAGATTAAAATATAGAGAAGTGAAGAGATAAATATCATCTTAGGTATGACAGGAACAGAGAGCTCTATCTATAAAAATACAAGTCACGAGATTAAATATAGAAATTTAAAATCCTTTACAACTAAATCAAAAGTTTGACTTCAGAAAACAGAGGAGAACATCGCAGCATGGGTTCAAATCAATAAAAAAAGAAAAATAATTGAGACTCTCTATAACTATGAACAATCAGTTCAAACTCGACGTTGAAAGGAAATGTCATGATTCCACTTAAATCAGAGATTAAAACGTAAGCATAGTGTAACCTCAATAATTTTATGAAAGTTCAAATGCTGGATAAATTTCAAAGTGATATATGCAATTATGAAAACTAAGTTAGATAAATTCTGACTTTTATATCTCTCTGTCGGAGAGAGAGATATCTAATGACAAGAATTAATATCACAATAGTGATCTTTGACAACGATAATAAATAAATTTACCGCGACCACACAGGGAAGTTAAACAAGTCCCTTAGCCCAAAACACAAAGTATAGTGAAAAAGAACTTGAAACATATAAGTTAACTGTCAAAAATTCACGCCCTACCTTTTCTATTCTTGGTATGTGTGTTCTGTCGAAGGAAAAAAGAGTGGGGTGAATTCTTTTCAGCATCTATATACGTTTTTAAACTCAACGTTGGAAGAAATTTGACCGTTGAGGTGCAAATACAAGAACACATATGAGTTATGAATTTAGAAAATGACATTAAAAATATTTTGAGATGGCCATTACTCTAACTTAATGCAGATGTGAGAAATCTACGTAATACCTCAATGCTATAGACATCCTACATAAAATTGTCAGTAAAGATGTTTTACCAAGTGAAAATTAAGGAAAAATAGAAACGAAAATTTCAATTCCACAACGAGAATTAAAAAACCACGAGGATAATGGAAGAGACCTTGGATTTCAGTAGAGAGAATACACATGCTAATAATTAACAGTTACAGTTCAATCTTTAAAGCATACCATGCATAAACTAGCAGAATGTGTGAAGCTCATGAGGAAGTGTGACAAAAAAATATGGTAGAAGGAGTAGAGAAAATATTACCTCTATAACTGTAAGTTTGAGGTAGCTCATACCTCCATATTTCATCCTAAGAGATTGACGACAATGTCTCTTTCTTGGCCAAGTTATTTATAAAAAATTAGAAACAAAACCGAAAATCACACCAAGATAAGGATAGCTAAGAATGTCAAGATAATAATTGTAAATTTCTAGAGGCTAGAAATGTGCTTCTTACTAGTGGAAAAAAAAATGAGATTTACCTCGGTGAGAAATACGTGTTCTCTTTATACAAAGGCTGGCGGTAAAACATATTAAATCATAACTAGGGCAGAAGGACCGAATGAGAAATGGTGGAGTTACACATTCGCCTTTGCAACATAGGTGAACCACTGTGTAGGGTTCTGAATTTTGAACTTAGACCAAATGAGAAATGCCACAAAAAAAAACTAGATTATGTATGCAAAATCGAAACCCTAATTCAATTTCTAATCTGAGCCATCCACATGTCAGCATATTGGAATCATTTCTCGGATCCATGCAATTTGAAATGAACGAAGAGTGCCATGTGATGTGGTATGAAACAATTAATACTATAAAATTTTGATGCATCTAAAAATCTGAAGTTTGACATAACCACTGATGGCATAGTCGTTTAAACCTTCAATACAGTCAACTGTGACATCTGAGTAATATTGAATTTTGAAGACTCTGTGACAGTGGAGTTATTATCCATAAAGAGTACAAGTACCATCAAGTGTAAAATCAATTTGTGTATCACATAAGGTTAGAGTATGAGTCAGGAACTATGATATCATTTGGAGATTCAAAGGTTTTCCATAGGTTTAAAGTTGTTTATATTATACACGTGATTTTCAAGGTTGAAATGTGGTTGGCACTTAAAAAAACTCCTCAACGAGTTATAACATGGTGCTTACCTTATAACATGGGTAACATAATCACAGTGTAAACCTTATAAATAAATCATAGACTACGTATGTGGTAAGAAAGAACGCAATATAAAAATATGTGCAAAAGAATTGATGAAGACCGATAGTATAAAGATATGACTATATGTATGATTGAGGGGTAGATGGAATTTAATCAAAGGGATTTTATTAAATTCAAATCCACATATAGGAATTTTAATGTAATATAAGAAATGTAGTATTATGTATAATAAGACTTATAAGTCTTAATTAAAACTATTGGAAGGTAGAGCTGAAAGAAAGAAAAATCATTAGGTTTATGGCACTAATGATTTGTCTAGGAAAATAAAAGTGTCTTAAATATTTATTTTCTTTTTTTTTTTTCAAAATGGAGACGTTAAAAATGGTATCAAAGCCCATTTTAAAACACTTGGCAAAATATGTGTGCTCACACAAGGAAATTTTTGTTGCTAGAAATTTTTGTTAACTTAAATTTTCGCTAATGATTGATTTCATGTATATTGAAATAGTGTCGAAGTATAGAGATGTAATCCATGAGTGAAGGGGATGAGTTGTATGTGGATCTGGGTGGTGGAGAAAACCCAGCAGATCCAAATTATCCATTGACGGCTATGATGCATCGAATGAAAAGAGACATGATGCAACTGAAAAACCACAATCAAAGGCTATCTTTAGCCAGTGAGGATGTAACACCCCAAATTTCCATGCTTTTTAATTTAACATTTGAAAAAATCCAAAGGGGAAGTGGACCCCAACGGAGAAACAATTTGTGGATTTTATTTAAATATTTATTCATAAAAATAAAGGAAAGATTTATGTGTGCATTATGACTAGATTGAAATTGGAGACCCTAAACTTTTATCCATGAGGATATGGATAACGTTCGACTTTCCCAAAACCTTTCAGAAAACCTTGGAAGGACTCTTACTAAATTATATTGGGAGAGAAAAATATAATTTCCCCAATGAAGAGGAAAGTAATTGGGAAGATGAAGAAAAGCTGGAAAAGCAGAAAAGATAGCTTTAAAGTACTCCATTGAGGGAAGCCTAGGAAAAAATAGGAAGAAAGCATCCTGAAATTTTTGAACGCAGAAATTAGAAACAGGCTTGGGGAAATCACTGCTTAAATGAGCTGCTCCAGGATATACAGGGGGTGGTCTATCATTGGAAGTAAAGGGTCTCAGCTCGGGGGTGAGTTAAGGAGATAAAACTCTATGGTTGGGAGGAACTGGTCATAATATTTGGTATGCACATCTAACTAGCTTATTTCATAAATTACTGAACTTCGTCTATGTGTAAATTTGTGACTAGAGGAATGAGTATTAATATCTGAAAGAAAAAATGAATGTACTTATGAAAGTAAATGTTTGAATATGATTAGTTAGTCAAATTTTGATAATTTGAAATATTCATTTCCTATACATTTAATAGATTTATAATACTAAAGTATTCCAAATCCGTATAGTTGTATGGGAGTCTTTAAACAATAACCATCTACCAGAATGTATAAACCATAAGGTTTAAATATGGATATTAGTGTATCATTGAGACAGGTAAAAATTTGTTATTAATTGATACAGCAGCAAACAAATCAAAGTGAAATAATAATCCAGTTTAGTAAAATAGGACAAAACTATGTTTTTAAAGAAGAACACAATTTAAAACTAGAAATAAAGTACTATACATCTACATATAACCAGTTTAAAGTATAAATTTATAGTCTAAATATATTAAATTCTATATTTCTAATATGTAAGGTTAGTGAGAAAAATTACAGTTATGCTACTATAGTAATTTCTTATTTCTTATTGCTGGATAGAAGAAAAAAGGTGAAATTGTGAAATCTATTACATATGAAAAATCTGAAATGATAGAGATGCATTTACGATTATAAACCACCGTAAATTATTTCTATATTAATGAAATTTCACTACTATTATGCTTCTTATGAAAACAATAATTGTAATATTAACCCAAAAATGCATTTCATGAATAAGATTGAGAATTACCTAGTACAGTTGACAAAAGACGTAATTATATTCTTACAATAAATAGAATTATAAATTTCTCATAATATAGAGGAAAGAAATCATCATGTATTCTTCAAGTAGTACGAATAAAAAAGGTTAATTCATTAGAAAACTATTGTATTATATATCAGTAAAAAATAAGTAAGAAATATAAATTAAGAGGTATTGCAGTTTTGTATTCAGATGAAAATTAAATTCTGTGATATATATATATATATATCCATCAAAGAGTATTATACATGTTGTGTATAAAAACCCCATAACTTTATATCACACATATGTCGAGAAGAATGATTAAAATTCAAATAGTCCTATGGGACTAATGTCCAAAAAAACTGAGTATCATTATTACAAAATAAATGGTGAAAAACAATTGATAGAAAAAGACATATGATATCTTTTAATAACGAAATTTAAATTCGAACAATCGTTGGCCTTGGATGTGGAAAACATCTGAAGTAAGGCATTACCAACCTGTGCACGTAAAGACAGGGCTAATTTAGATATCATCTTATGATGTTGAACTGTGAAATCGAAAACCAACTCCAAATATGACCTGGGAGAAACCATACCTACAGAAAAAAATTTGTAAATGAGAGAACAGGAAAAACAAAAGATATTACAAGATTTTATATATAGGTATATGAAATTGAGTATCACAAAAATACAAAAAATTATACCTTACTTAGATTTTTCACGAAGAGAGAAATCTGTGAGTCAATAAACGGAAATCGATTTATCAATTAAAGAAGGCAGAAGTGTAACTAAATGTATAAGGGTTTTATCAAGATAAACATGTATATTTACTGGGAGAGCTGTGAAGAGTCATTATAGACTTGAACCCTTGGTAGAAATCAAGAAGAACAGATTCACCGTGAATGTTAGTAACTGGCATTTGGGGAAAGCCTGCGTATCTCTAAGGAGAACGAGGAGGACTTACTGTGCCACAAAGGGCAGTAGTATGAAGTCCTGGGCTCCCTACATTAGCCAGGGTTATATACATATGGGTGATAGACCGAAGTCCAGCCTAATAGAACCAAGAAAAGTATGCCATTTAACAGTAAAAAAATTGAAACCGGAACTATGAATTTGATATTCTTCTCATACGAAATTAGAAATTTGATTTTGAGTTTCAATCGAATTTGAAATCCAAATTACTTCATAAAACTGAGAATAGTCAAGACTAGAATGAATAAGTAGAAGACAGTGAACCTATGTTCAATTCCAATATGAAACGAGTTAGAATAAAATGCCACTGTGAAACAATGATCGCCAAATAAAACAAGCCAAGTTGAAAAAGTGGCGAAAAAAAAATGAAAATCAGAGGTAGAAATATTCTTTCACACAGAGATATGAGCTAAGGGTAAACACATTTATATGTTAACAAGACAAATAGATTTTACCATGGATATATAAGAACATACGCAGAGTATTCCTTTGATTTCAAACATATTTAAACCAATCACTTTAATAACGAAGCTCTAACAGCACAGTACCACATTTGAAAACTTACCGTGAGTTAACTGGTGAAGAGATGTAGGTGAAGGTCGACCGAAACTGGAGGGATTTTGCATTGTATCCCCAGAAGTATTACATTTACAGTAAATAGAGACAGTAAGAAACCCTCATGGAGAAAATTGAGCAAAGAAATGATAAGGCTTTAACGATCAAGTTTATTAGCAATCTTGAAATCCAAAAAACCTAAGAATATCTCACGGTTACATGTGGCATACATCTATCCATCCGATATCATCTCGAGAATACTCTCAGTTTAATGGATAGGTATAATGGCTATTAAATGTCAAAACGTACCTGGGTAGCTAAACAATTAACACAAAAGACTGATCTGTGGTAGGGATCCATATGTTACGTTTTTGTGGCTCAATAAATCAAATTCGTGAGCTAGATTTCAACCATGAAGGTATTGCCTTGGAGAACGAACAGAGTATTTCAATTAATAGATGTCATTCAGTCATAAAAAGGGTATGTTATACCTAGGGTTGTGTGTATCGTGAGGTTGGAGGGTAGAATAGTAGGTGTGTAGATATAATACCATTGACAACACGTATATGTAGAAGCACATAAAAGGGTCGAAACAAACTTATATCAAATAGAAATGGAAATCGTGTTGGAAGAGGTCCTTATATGGAAACTTTAGTGTTAATAAAACATAATTTCAAGATATAGAATTATGAAAAAAAAAAATGAGACCCACGTTGGAGAAAGGATTTTTGAATAAAAGGGGTATGATTAATAATATTGACATTGAAATGTCACAATATGGATTTAAAAAGGTAATGTATTAATATTATATTTCAATTATACCAAAGGTCTAATATATAAGTGAAATGAATAAGACCATCCGTAAAGAGTATAGATGAATTTAAAATAATGATAGAATTTTTTTTTTTGAGGTGTATTACAAATGGTATCAAATAATTAGTTGAAATACTAGGCAGCTTATGTGCTCACATAGGAACTATATGCTATTGTAATTTTTATGAATTTTTAAAAATATTACTAAGGTTGTTTTACTGTATAGTGAAAAATTATTGAAAAGTACAGCTGTGAACAATGACTGAAGAGGACGAACTATATGTAGATTTGGGTGGTGGAGAAAACACACCAGATCCCAATGCTCCCTTGATGGCTATGTTCCATAGAATGCAATGAGATATGGCACAACTGAAAAGCCATAATGACAGGCTATCCTTAGCCAGTGAGTAGCAAGAAAATGTCATAAGGGAACTGACTTCGCAGAATATCCAAGAAGGTAAAGGTTCTGAAAGGAAGAGAAAAGGAAGAGTCAGTTCGTCCTATGAGTCTGAGGAAGATTACACCATGAGATAATAGTCTAGAAAGAAGAAGGAATTACAGGGTGAACTCTGGAAAATAAAACCTCCCTCCTATGATGGAGAGAAGGACAAAGATGTAGAGGCATGGCTGCTGAATATGATAAAGTATTTTCAAGTCTACGAATATGAAAGTAATTTAAGAGCCAGATTGGCTATTTACCAGCTGCAAGGTAAGGCTACCTTGTGGTGGGAGGAAACAAAAATGTTTCACACCATTGATGAGAAAAAAGTGACATGGGAAGACTTTCAAGTCAAGTCAAAAAGAGTTTCATAAACTCAAATTGGGACATCTCACCATAGATGATTTTATCACCAAGTTCACAAATCTGTTATGATATGTTCCGTATATCCATGAGGAGAAGGAAAAGGTACAGATATTTCTGAACTGTTTTCCTACTGTGTACAAGGAGAAAATAGAGTTCGATAATCCAAAAACAATGGACGAAGTGGTGAGGAAAGCCAGATTATGCTACTAGCAGTTTAGGGGAAAGAATGAGAAATGGAAGAGCTTGATAAAAAAAGGTGAATTCAAAGGAAAGAAACATAAACCAGCTTATTTGAAAAACTTTGGAAGGAAACATCAGTGAAATAAATTTAACAAAAAAAATGAAATTCAAACTGCTCAATCCCAAATTGGTTCAAAACCAATAGATGGGAATAATAAGAAGGAAGGAATTGTTAAAATGAGGGAGCCATTGAAGTGTTGGGGTTGTGGAGAGCCCCATTTATTGAAGGACTATCCACATTGAAATATTAGACAGTGCAATTATTGCGAGAGGGCACTACAGTAAATGTTGTAGCAAGGAACATTCCCACCATCAATGCAACCTTGGAAAACCGACAAGCAGAACATCAGTCTACTATGGTCAAGATGGAAGGTAAAATTTATAACCAATCTGTTATAGTTTTAATAGATCCAGGTGCATCTTTGATTTAAATTAGTCCGCAAGTAGTAGAAAAATGTAAACTCAAAACATAAAAGTTTCAGCAATCTTGGTTGGTCTAGCTAGCCACTGGTACCAAATGCAAGATAACCCATAAATTGCCTCAAATGTTCATGAAGCTGAATGATTAATAAACAGAGGTAAATTTAAATATTCTACCATTAGGTTCTTATGATGTACTGGTAGGAATGGACTGGCTCGAAAAGTAGAAAACCATGATGAACTAGTTAGACAAAATGTTGCACTGTATTAATATAGATGGAAAACGAGTCATACTAAAAGGAAAATTGAAACCCATCTCTGTGAGATAGATCTTAGCCGTTGAAATAAAAAGAACTGCTAGAAAAGGGTATCAAGTGTATGTAGTGCATGTTGAAGAATTAGAACAATAATCAGAAGAAAACTTATTAGATACTTTACTAGTGATAAGAGAATTTAAAGAAGTATTTCTGGATGAGATTCGTCATCTTTCCCCCAAGAGAGAAATCGATTTTACAATTGATTTAGTGCCTGGGGCAACTCTAGTTTCTAGATCCCGTTTCTGAATGAGCCCCCATGAACTAATAAAATGAAAAATGCAGTTACAAGAATTGTTGGACAAAGGATACATCAGACCAAGTGTATCTCCTTGGGGAGCACCGATGTTGTTTGGGAAAAATAAGGATGGTACGTTCCGAATGTGTATTGACTATCATCAACTAAACAAGTTGACTGTCAAAAAAAAATATACATTACCCCGAATCGATGACCTCTTTGATCAAGTTAGGGGAGCCTCTCTGTTTTCCAAGATTGATTTAAGGATAGGCTATCACCAATTGAGAATTAAAGAGGAAGATACAGCAAAACAACATTTCAAACCCGGTATGGACACTACGAATTTGTATTCCTACCATTTGGGTTGACAAATGCACCTGCCACTTTTATGTGCTTAATGAATAGTGTCTTCAATAAATACTTAGATAAATTTGTACTAGTATTTATCGAAGACATTTTAATTTATTCAAAAAGTGAGGTAGAGCACAAAGAACACCTGAGAATTGTGTTACATATTCTTAGGGAGAATCAGATGTATTCCAAGTTTAGAAAATGTGAATTTTATAAGGATAAGGTTCAATATTTGGGGCATATAATTTTAGAACAAGGATTGGTTGCTGACCCTGAGAAGATAAATTCCATTAGAGACTCGCCTGTACCTATTGATGTATCATCAGTAAGGTCATTTATTGGGATTGCGTGGTACTACCGAAGATTTGTGGAAATATTTTCCACTTTAGCCTATCCCATAACTTCATTGCAAAGGAAAGGTACAAAATTTGAATGGACAGAAAAATGCCACAATAGCTTTGAACAACTAAAATTAAAACTTACTAAAACACCTATTCTAAAGATTACAGATCTAGATAAGGTGTTTTTAGTGTGTACTGATGTGTGTGGAGAGGGATTAGGGGGAGTATTGTTGCAAGAGAATTTTTTTATTGCATATGAATCTATAAAACTTAAGAAACATGAACAAAATTATAGCGTATATGATCTTGAGTTAGCTTTTGTATGTCATGCTCTCAAGATGTGGCGACACTATCTTCAAGGGAAGAAATTTATTTTGACGACAGATCACATCAACCTAAAGTATTTTTTCACTCAAACAGATTTGAATGCTAGACAATCTAGATGGCTATCCTTTTTGAGTGAATTTGACATGGAAATAAAACATATAAAAGGAAAAGACAAAATAATCGCTGATGCCCTAAGCAGAAATGCTTGCCAAAATATAAGAAACATTGGGAGTAGTGCTAACTTTGACTTAGAAGGATTAGTTAAAAAGGTAGCAGATCAAGATCCCAGCTATGAAAAACTGCAAATTAAAATGCTGAAAAAGAAAATGAAAGGGTATACACAAAATCATAAGGGACTGATTTTCTATAGATAAATATTGTACATCCCCAATGTAGATTCTTTGAAAAAGGAAATTCTATATGAATATCATAAACAACCTTGTGCTGGACATCTTGGATATCAGAAACTATTCACAACTTTGAAAAAGAAGTTATTTTGGCCAGGAATGAAAAGGATGTAGCAAGCTACCTAGCCAGATGCATGGAGTGCCAACTGGTAAAAGTTGAACATCAGCATCCAACTCGACTGCTAAATCCTTTACCAATTGTAGAATAGAAATGGGAAATTTTTTCTATGGACTTCATCACTGGGTTACCAAGAACCAAATATCAACATGACTCTGTGATGGTAGTAGTATATACTTTGACGAAGGCTGCACATTTCAGACCTATTCAATCTACCTTTGGAAGAATCCAAGTAGCAAATGTGTTCATGAAAGAGATAGTAAGGCTACATGGGGTCCCTAAAATGATTATTTCAGATAGAGATGCCAAGTTCACTGTAGCCTTCTGGAAAACTTTGTTTGGGGGCATGGGCACTAAATTAAACTTCATTACTACCTATCACCCTCAAACGGATGGTCAAACTGAGAGAAAAAATCAAATTCGGGAAGATATGCTAAGGATTTATGTGATGGATAGGCCAACTAAATGGGAAGACTATATACATTTAGTATAATTTGCCTATAACAATAGCTACGAAACTTCCATAAAAATGAGTCCATTTGAAGCACTCTATGGAAGTAAATGTCACACTCCTTTAAGCTGCAGCCAACCTAAAGATAAATTAGTGCCTGGGCCAGACACTTTGTAGGAAATGGAAAGAATTGTCAAACAAATTCAGAAAATATCAAGACAGCTCAGGATTGGCAGAAAATCTATGCAAACAAGAAGATATTTCACCGAGAGTTCAATGTGGGTGATCATGTGTATCTACAGATTAAGCCCAAAAAGAGCACTTTGTACACTGGTAGTTGTGTAAAATTAGCTCCTAGATACTGTGCACCGTTTGAAGTACTAGAAAGAGTGGGACCAGTAGCCTATAAACTAGCCTTACCCATGCATGCTAAATTTCATGATATGTTTCGTGTGTCTTTATTGAAAAAATATGTACATGATTCTGCTCACGTTATTGATTGGAATGTGATTCAGGTGGAACCAGAAGGGGACTTCCTTCCAGAGCTACTTCAAATCTTGGAGCGGGAAGAAATTGAACTGCGAAATCGGATGGTAGCTAGATTAAAAGTGCAATGGAAGCACTTTACTGCTGAAGAAGCTACATAAGAGAAAGAAACTGAGATGATGGAAAAGTATACATCACTTTTTTTTACTGCAAACTGTTTAAATTTATTTTGTCAACATTGAGGAGAGTGCTTATTTTTAGAGGGGGAATGTGTAACAACCCAAATTTCTATGCTTTTTAATTTGAAATTTTAACAAATCGAAAGGGGAAGTGGACCCCAATGGAGAACCAATGTGTGGATTTTATTTAAATATTTATTAATAAAAATAAAGGAAATAGTTATGTGTGCATTATGACTAGATTGAGATTTAATATCCTAAAATTTGATCCATGAGGATATCGATAAGGTTAGACTTTCCCGAAACCTTTCAGAAAACCTTGAAAGGAATCTTAGTAAAATAGATTGGGAGAGAAAAAATAATTTCCCCAATGAAGAGGAAAGTAATTTGGAAGAGGAAGAAAAGCTGGAAAAGCGGAAAAGACAGCTTTAAAGTACCTCATTGAGGGAAGCCTAGGAAAAAATAGGAAGAAAGCATGCTGGAATTTCTGGACGTAGAAATTAGAAATAGGCTTGGGGAAAGAACTACTTAAATGACCTGCTCCAAGATAGACAGGTGGTGGTCTATCACTGAAAGTAAAGGGTCTCAGCTCAGGGGTGAGTTAAGGAGATAAAACTCTATGGTTGGGAGGAGCTAGTCATAATATTTGGTATGCACCTCTAACGATCTTATTTTAGAAATTACTAAACTTCGTCTATGTGTAAAATTGTGACTAGAGGAATGAGTATTAATATCTAAAAGAAACAATGAATGTACTTCTAAAAGTAAATGTTTGAATATGATTAGTTAGTAAAATTTTGATAATTTGAAATATTCATTTCCTATACATTTAATATATTTATAATACCGAAGTATTCCAAATCTCTATAGTTGTATGGGAGTATTTAAACAATAACCATCTGCCAGAATGTCTAAACCATAAGGTTTAAATCTGGAGATTAGTGTATCCTTAAGACAAGTAAAAATTTGTTATTAATTGATACAACAACAAACAAATCAAAGTGAAATAATAATCCAGTTTAGTAAAACATGACAAAACTATGTTTTTAAAGAAGAACATAATTTAAAACTAGAAATAAAGTACTATACATCTACATATAGCCAGTTTAAAGTATAAATTTCTAGTCTGAATATATTAAATTATATATTTCTAATCTATAAGGTTAGTGAGAAAAATTACAGTTATGCTACTATAGTAATGTCTTATCTCTTCTTGCTGTATAGAAGGGAAAAGGCGAAATTGTGGAATATATTACATATGAAAAATCTGAAATTATAGAGACGCATTTACAATTATAAGCCACTATAAATTATTTCTATACTAATTAAATTTTACTGCTATTATGCTACTTATCAAAATAATAATTGTAGTATTAACCCAGAAAGGAATTTCATGAAGAATATTGAGAATTACCTAGTACAATTGACAAAAGAGGTAATTATATTCTTACTATAAACATAATTATAAATGTGTCATAATATAGAGGAAAGACATCATCATGTTTTCTTCAAGCAGTATGAATAAAATAGTTTCATTCATTATACAAGTACTATATTATATATCAGTATAAATTAAGTAAGAAATAGAAATTAAGTAAGAGGTATTACAGTTTTGCATTTACATGAAAAAAGAATTCTGTGATATATATATATATATATATATATATATATATATATATATATATATATATATATATATATATATATATATCCATCAAAGAGTATTATACATGCTGTGTATAAAAACCCCATAACTTTGTATCACACATAGGTCGAGAAGAATGATTAAAATTCAAATAGTCCTATGGGATTAATATCCAAACAAATTAAGTATCATTATTACAACATAAATGGTGAAAAACCATTGATAGTAAAAAGACCTATGATATCTTTGTAACACCCCCAATTTCTGTGTTGAATTTGAAAAATTAGACATGTGAACTGTAAGTCCTAAGCGGAGTGGACCCCAAAGGATAAGTATGGTGTGAATGTATTTGAATATTTAATTTGAGGAAATAAATAAAATGATTGTGCATTTTGACCAAGATGAGAATTAGAGATCACTTGCCAAATCCATGAGGATGGATAAGGAAACAAATCCCCACAATCTTTCAAAAATCCTTGAAAGAAATTAATTTAGATTTGAGGAGGAATCTAAATTTCCCCAATGAAGAGGAAAGTAGTTGGGAAGAGGTGAGAAAAGCTGGAAAAGCTGAGGAAAAGCATAAAACAACTTTAAAGAGTCCCAAAATGGGAAGCCTAGGCTAAACAGGAAAGAAAGCATCCTGCTATTCTGGATGCAGAATTAGATACATGCTTTGGGGAAATATGAGCTTAAATAAGCTGCTCCTAAGCAGATCAGAGGTTGATCTATGATGGAGGTGATCTCAGCTCGGGGGTGAGTTCTGGGAGATAAAGAGGACTCTAAGGTTGGGAGGTTGGTCAATTGCAATAGTGGTATGTTCCTGAAATTTTTGTTCATTCTGATGTATTATGGTATGAATTGGCTACATATAAAATTTAGTGAAACTGTATGATTGATTTAGTACTACATTTAACAGAATTCAGCTTTAGGCATTCACCTTCTAGATTCTGTTTAGTTGTAGATCAGAAATCCATAGAGTAGAAACCCCAGAAACTCTAAACCAAGGTCAGTTTAAATCTGAAGTTACTTAGTCTCCATAGATAAGTAAATATTATTTGGTTGATGTAGATATAAATGTGATTTTTTTATGCTCCTATGTGTGCCAGAAAGATAGTGTAACAGAACTGAAGTGTACATGGTACCAAATCAAAAAGGAAAAAAATGTAACTCTACTTTATAGGATTATTACAACATTTATAAGGGTATAGATTTCATTTCTAAATCTACCTTTAATCCTTGAATCAAGTAGTATAGTCAAAGACTTAAATTATAGTTAATGACCTCTATTCAAGCACTATCGAAGATATATATATGTATGCATAAAGAAAAATAAAATAAAAGCGTAATAGCTTTTATAGCATCTTAAAGGCACATATTATTTCTAAATCTATTTTTAACCTTTGAAACAAAGATCGTAGCAATATAGTAAAAATAAAGTGGGAGGTTCCCCATAACCCTTGGAACATGATGGTAAATGGATTAGCTCTTAGCTGAAATAGCACAAAATATAATGTCAGGTTGCACAGATTAATTTATTTGCATATGCAAGTTTAATTCGTTAAATGAACGATAGTTTCATGGCGGGCAATTATCGAAATTTGAGTTTGAAAGTAAAATGAATAAAAACAATAATATAAATGCCGAGAGCTAACTCAAAAGCATGTTTTAATATTGATTGCGATACATATATATATATATATATATATATATATGAGTAAAAAAAGAAAATAATGTAGGTGCCGAGAGCTAGAGTAATAGCTCCTGTTAATATCGTTTTCAAAACAAAAAAAAAGAGATTAAATGAAAAGTCTACTACACGAGCAATATAAGGACTATTGAGTTTTGGTCAAATCGCATTTGTTATGGAGACGCATAAAATAGGACATCCAAACGTAAATTCACCATCAAATAAACAACAATGAGACTGCGGCATATTCCAGTCTTTTTATACATTAGATGAACCGAACGAAACTATAAGCTACGCTACCAAAGCAATGGCCGACAACATAACTCCCTTCTGTGTATGTGTGAGCTTCATGAAATTGATTTAGATAAATTTTAGAGGTAAAATGTATAACGTTAACACTCCCAAGGGCAGCGTAACATGATCTACGCTCGGGAGGTATTCTTTCGCCATTAAAACAACAGGAATAATAGCGTTGAACTTTCGTCAAGGGAGGTGGACGACCGATACAACATTTCGGCACCCTTTCGTCATATGACTCATTAGTTAATACAATCAGTAAGTTGAAATGAAAATATTGAAGTAGTTAGAACCGGACGACTGATAACGCCGTCGATACTCGACAACTGAGATCGTCTAATAGAAATATACAGTCACAGGCCTAGGATAAGTTTGACAGATAGCTGGTCGATTTCGAATGAGAGTAGAAAGGTTAAAACTCATACCAACCAAACTGACGCATAAAACAATACAACCGGACGAAAGAAAATTTAGGGTTTACCTGTGGTTTAACTGTGGGTTTACCCTTGCGTCGTGGGGACGGTAACCACAGTAACACTAGAACATTAGACGGTGTGCGAGGAATTTTGAGCACTGGGTGGGTAGCGACTGTTGAATTTGGGTGTGATGAAACCTAAGCTTCCACACTCGGTCGTAGGAAAAGTAGATGTAAAAGAGTCTCGGGTTATAACCCTCTGAAACACCTGCAAAGGTTCCGACACATACCATATGTATTGAATGCAGAAATGATAAATTAATGAACCAGCATTTTCACAAGCTAAAAGACTAGGATTTCATCCGAATAGATGTGCCAGACCAGGATAAAAATAAATCAAAGATTTAGACGCGCTAAAGGACATGCTAGTGCTCTGCCCCAGTAAACAGACGGAGACGCCGATCCACCTGCCAGCGCAAACATAGTTTATATGGTTAGATACTGTATTATAAGAAAAAAAAACCACGAAGCAAGGATCTTCAAAAAAACAAAAAAAAAGGGAATCAGAAAAAACGAGAAACTTGACGCTGGAAAGCTCCAGCGATACCAAACGCCAAAAGGTAGCTTAACCTTCCTGCACAGGATTCACAGCATAACGTAGATGAATAAACCGAGGAGAGACCAGCATAATACCAGAGAAAAATTTATAAAGGGGAAATCGAAAGCAGACCTGGGTATACTAGCATCAACAAGCCAGGAGGTGATGAAGGGCCACGAGCCTGTATCGCCAAACGAAGGTTGGAGGCATTTGGTAAATAAATCGACCAAGAGTCTCAAATTAAAAGAGCACTCGAAACCCTAATTCCTAGTATCTCAGAACTTCAAAAAAAAAAATCCCGAGGTAGATTGATAAACCTCTGTCACGTTGATATGAGGGTACCGAGTGATATTAAGGGGCGCAGAGGAAGCATAGCGCCGTATGCACTTAGGTACTGAGAAAACCTACAACGAACAACTGCCGGAGGCAGAGCTCGGGGCATACAATACTTGCACAGCCGATCTGACAAATTTCAATCCACCCGTCGAAGTTTTGCTGGACAAAAGCCGAGGTGCGCCGCCGCTAGCTACCTTCCTCTCACGGGCGGGACGTCGCTCCTGCAGGAAAACAAAACTCGTGAAATATTATAACCCAACTTACACGCCAACTAGCTGGTTTCAACACTGGGTCATGCGACTCTGGTACGAGTCTTGAATACTAGGTGTATAACCACAAGACGCGTGTGCGCCAGTTTCCAATCAAAATCAATTATAGCGCCAAACCATCACTAAGTGAACTGCATTCGGAGTTCACAGAGTTTACGCCAATGAGAAGATTTCGGCATGGTGATCGGTGGAAGTACGCGTGGTAGTATAAACTTCTCAGGAATTTCCACGCCGCGACCAATCCGGAAAGAAAAATGGTAACGCGAATACTGCATAACAGATGATAATTAGGGTTAGACGCGTTTTCAAACGACTACACAATTTTCGCCAAACCATCTATATATATTAATACAAACAAAAAACTCGAACGCTGAAATCATAAGAGGGAAATCCTGCCCGTATCTGGATATAACTCTGGTTATATATATATGGTGTAGTTGACTGTGAATTATGTATTACATGCCATTTGGATGATTAAATAGATTCGTCTTGCCAGCGTGGACGAATATAGTCATTTCCAAAGGATAACCGACACGTGGTGAATAGACATTGCGTGCAGCGTTTATATAGGCGAGCGCCTTCACCTTTATGTATAGACGTATGGGTATATGTATATATTTTATGAAAAAGGGTATGTGCATTCAAGATAAGACTATCCAAAGAAATATAATTATGTATTATAAAAAAGTTGACATATATATTATTTATTTATATAAAGTGGTTTATAGATATTTATAAATATATTAGGTATTGATCTATGAGGGGTATAGGTGATTTATATAAAAGTGGTTTATATATAGGTGGTATAAGAAATGAAAGTACATAGGGCCATAACAATGGGTGTACTGTAAACATTAAAAATATTAAAGGTTATTAAAAAGGGATAGTGGAATAGAAATATTAAATTTAAAGGAAATATTGAAGGGATAGCGAAAATTATAACAATAGATGGAAATAAATACCCAATTTCTGGACTTGGCATTCTGCCAACATGTAAATAACTATGAGGAAAAAAAAAAAAAAAAAACTCCTCAAACTGGAGGTATTACAAATGGTATCGGAGCTCAAGTGCAAAAATTGGGCTGTTGTAAATGTGCTCACTGAATTTTAAATATTATTAAACATTGTAGAGATTGTTTCTTTGTTTTACTAATCAAATGTATGAGTGTGTACAGTGGTGCTAAAATGGCTGAAGAGGGAGGAATTTATGTGGATCTGCGTGATGAGTTTGCTACTCCAGATCCCAATGCCCCGGTAATGGCCATGTTGCACAGGATGCAACGAGAATTGGCTGAAATAAGAAGCCAAAATGACATGTTGTCATCATCCAGTAAGGAGCAGGAAAAGCTCATCAGAGAACTAACTTCCCGGAACAGCCAGGAAGGCAAAGGTTCTGGAAAAAGAAAGATGGATGAGTCTGAGGATGAGGATGCAGCTAGACATCAACATAAACAGAAAAGAGAATTGCAGGGAGAATTTAGAAAGATCAAACCTCCCACCTATGATGGGGAGAAGGAAGAGGATGTTGAAGCTTGGTTGCTGAACATGATCAAGTATTTCCAAGTATATGAATATGAGAGCAATCTGAAGGCCAGATTAGCTGTGTATCAGCTACAAGGAAAGGCTACACTGTGGTGGGAAGAGACAAAAATGGTGCATGCCATTGATGAAAAGACAATTACTTGGGAAGATTTTCAGACTAAGTTCAAAGGTCGTTATTTGAATGAACGTTATTATGACGATAAAGCAAAAGAATTCCATGAACTTAGACTAGGACAGCTCACTATTGATGAGTTTGTCACTAATTTTACCAATTTACTGAGATATGTTCCTTACATTAGGGAAGAGAAAGCAAAAGTTCAAAGGTTTTTGAATTGCTTACCTACTGTGTACAAAGAGAAAATTGAGTTTGACAACCCAAAGACAATGGATGAAGCTGTTAGAAAAGAAAGATTATGCTATCAGCAGTTTGAAGGTAAAGCTGAACAAGGGAAGAGCTGGGTGAACAAGGGTGAGTTCAAAGGTAAAAGACCAAAACCAACATATCTAAGAAATTTTGGTAGAGATCATCAGCGGAAGAAATTCAATAAACCAAAAGAAAGTCAAACTGCTCAGTCCCAAGTGGCTTCAAAACCAGTAGAAGGGAACAATAAAAAGGAAGGGACAGTTAGAATGAAGGAACCTTTGAAATGTTGGGGTTGTGGAGAACCCCATATGATGAGGGACTGCCCCCATCGAAATATACACATGATCAGCAGAGAGCGAGAGGCAACAACAGTAAATGACATAGCCAGAAATATACCAACTATCAGTGCAGCCTTGGAAAATCGGCAAGCAGAACATCAAGCAACCATGGTGGAAATGGAGGGTAAGATTTATGACCTACCTATTACTGTTTTGATTGATCCAGGTGCTTCTTTAAGTTACATTAGTCCTGGAATTGTAGAAAAATGTAAAATTAAACCTGAAAAGTTTCAGTAGTCATGTTTGGTACAGCTGGCCACTGGAACTAAGATAAAAGTCACACATAAATTACCCAAAATAGCAATACAATTAAATGGCTTTCTAACAGAAGTAAATTTGAACATATTGCCATTAGGATCCTATGACTTGCTGATAGGAATGGATTGGCTGGAAAAGAAGAAAGCTCTGATGGATTGCTGGGAAGAAACCCTGCATTGTGTGGATGAAGAAGGGAAACCTTTTATACTAAAAGGGAAACCAAAATCTATTTCAATAAGACAAATATCATCCTTACAATTAAAAAGAACAGCTAGAAAAGGATATCAAGTTTATGCAGTACATGTGGAAGAGGTCGAACAGAGGAATGAAGAAAATCTGTTGAATGAGTTACCGGTGGTGAGGGAATTTAAAGAAGTTTTTCCTGAGGAGATTCCTCATCTTCCCCCCAAAAGAGAAATTGACTTTTCCATAGATCTGGTACCGGGAGCTACACCTGTTTCCCGAGCCCCCTATCGAATGAGTCCGCTAGAACTTATGGAGCTGAAGATGTAGCTACAAGAATTACTGGATAAAGGTTACATTAGACCAAGTGTGTCTCCATGGGGAGCCCCTGTTTTATTTGTTAAAAAGAAGGATGGAACTTTTAGGATGTGCATCAATTATCGGCAATTGAACAAGTTGACCATTAAGAATAGATATCCACTTCCTACAATTGATGATCTTTTTGATCAAGTGAGAGGGGCCTCATTCTTCTCAAAGATTGACTTAAGAACTGGTTATCACCAGCTCAGAATCAAGGAAGAAGACATCAGCAAAACAGCCTTTCGAACCAGGTACGGACACTACGAGTTTGTAGTCCTACCTTTTGGTCTGACAAATGCCCCTGCCACCTTTATGTGCCTGATGAATAGTGTGTTAAACAAGTATTTGGATAAATTTGTTCTAGTGTTCATAGATGATATTTTGGTCTACTCCAAAAACAAAGAGGAACATCAAGAACATTTGAGGATAGTGTTACAAACTCTGAAAGAAAATCAGCTATATGCTAAGTTCAGTAAATGTGAATTTTATAAGGATAAGATTCAATATTTAGGTCATATTATTTCTGAAAAAGGCCTTGCAGTTGACCCTGAAAAGATAAAAGCAATTAAAGAATGGCCAGTCCCAACTGACGTTTCAGCAATAAGGTCATTCATGGGGATAGTAGGCTACTATCGTAGATTTGTGGAAAGATTTTCTGCCCTAGCACATCCTATCACTTCATTGCAAAGAAAGGGTGTCAAGTTTGTGTGGACTGAAAAATGTCAAAACAGTTTCGAACAGTTAAAACAAGAACTTATTTCAGCCCCTATATTAAAAATTGTTGATCCTGATAAAGAGTTTGTTGTATGTACGGATGCTTGTAGAGAAGGGCTGGGAGGAGTTCTGTTGCAGGAAAATTCAGTTATTGCATATGAATCTAGGAAACTGAAATTGCATGAACAGAATTATAGTGCCTATGATTTGGAATTTGCAGCTGTTATCCATGCTTTAAAGATGTGGAGGCACTATCTTCTGGGGAAGAAGTTCACATTGATGACTGATCATATTAGCCTTAAATACTTCTTTTCTCAAACGGACCTGAATGCAAGGCAAGCCACATGGCTGTCCTTTTTAAGTGAATTTGATATGGACATAAAACATATCAAGGGAAAAGAAAATAAAGTTGCTGATGCATTAAGCAGGAATGCTTGTCAAAAATTAAACAGTATTGGGAGTAGTGGCCAGATTGAGATAGAAGAGTTGGTGAGAAAAGCAGCAAGCCAAGACCCAAACTATGAAACCCTATTGGTGAAACTACAGAAAAGGGATAAAACTGATTTCACGCAAAATCAACAAGGGCTGCTATATTACAAGAACAGGTTGTATATTCCTAATGTAGAATCATTAAAAAGAGAAATTTTAGATGAATATCACAAACAGCCTTATGCAGGACATCCAGGATACCAGAAGATGTTAACAGCCTTGAAAAAGAAGCTGTTCTGGCCAGGAATGAAGAGAGATGTGGCAGAATATCTAAGTAGGTGTATGGAATGTCAACTGGTCAAGGTTGAGCATCAACATCCAGCAGGTCTTCTAAACCCTTTGCCAATTCCAGAATGGAAATGGGACACAGTTTCCATGGATTTTATAACAGGACTACCTAAAACCAAATACCAACATGATTCTGTAATGGTGATAGTAGACACTTTAACCAAATCTGCCCACTTTATACCAGTGAAATCTACTTTCAGAACAGCTCAAGTAGCAAATGTGTTCCTGAAGGAGATAGTAAGGCTTCATGGAGTTCCCAAAGTAATTGTTTCAGATCGAGATGCTAAGTTTACAGCAGCATTTTGGAAGGGATTGTTTGGAGGGATGGGTACTAAGCTGAATTTTAGTACTTCCTATCACCCTCAAACTGATGGGCAAACAGAAAGGACGAATCAAATTTTGGAGGATATGTTGAGAATATATGTGATGGATAGACCATCAAAGTGGGAGGAGTATCTGCATTTAGCTGAATTTTCCTATAATAACAGTTACCAATCTTCTATAAAAATGAGTCCGTTTGAGGCACTATATGGAAGGAAATGTCGTACTCCTTTGAGCTGGAGCCAACCAGAAGATAAATTAATGTTGGGACCTGATGCTTTACAAGAGATGGAGAGAATTGTTAAACAGATACAAAGAAATATCAAGACAGCACAAGGTCGCCAGAAAAGCTATGCTGATAAGAAAAGAGTGCACCGAGAATTCAAAGAAGGGGATCATGTGTATTTGCGCATAAAACCCAAAAAGAGCACACTTTATGCAGGAAGTTGTGCAAAACTTTCTCCTAGATATTGTGGGCCTTTTGAAATTTTAGAAAGGGTGGGACCAGTAGCTTACAAGCTGGCCTTACCATCCCATGTTAAAGTGCATGATGTGTTTCATATTTCATTACTAAAAACATATGTGCATGATGCTTCTCACATAGTGGATTGGAATGTTGTACAGGTGGAACCATAAGGGGAGTTTCTACCAGAACCGCTTCAAATATTGGAGCGGGAAGAAATTGAATTGAGAAACATAACAGTGGCCAGAGTAAAAGTGCAGTGGAAGCACTTTACTGCTGAAGAAGCTACATGGGAAAGGGAAACTGAAATAATGGAGAAATATCCATTTTTGTTTAAATGAACTCTAGTAGTTGAATAACAACACCGAGGACGGTGTTTATTTTCAGAAGGGGAATATGTAACACCCCCAATTTCTGTGTTGAATTTGAAAAATTAGACATGTGAACTGTAATTCCTAAGGGGGGTGAAACCCAAAGGATAAGTATGGTGTGAATGTATTTAAATTATTAGTTTGAGGAAATAAGTAAATTGATTGTGCATTTTGACCAAGATGAGAATTTGAGATCACTTGCCAAAATCCATGAGGATGGATAAGGCAACAAATCCCCACAATCTTTCAAAAATCCTTGAAAGAAATTAATTTAGGTTTTGAGGAGGAATCTAAATTTCCCCAATGAAGAGGAAAGTAGTTGGGAAGAGGTGAGAAAAGCTGGAAAAGCTGAGGAAAAGCATAAAACAGCTTTAAAGAGTCCCAAAATGGGAAGCCTAGGCTAAACGGAAAAGAAAGCATCCTGTCGTACGGAGCGCGAGAATTAGAAACATGCTTTGGGGAAATATGAGCTTAAATAAGCTGCTCCTAAGCAGATCAGAGGTTGATCTGTGATGGAGGTGATCTCAGCTCGGGGGTGAGTTCTGGGAGATAAAGAGGACTCTAAGGTTGGAAGGTTGGTCAATTGCAATAGTGGTATGTTCCTGAAATTTTTGTTCATTCTGATGTATTATGGTATGAATTGGCTACATATAAAATTTAGTGAAACTGTATGATTGATTTAGTACTACATTTAACAGAATCCAGCTTTAGGCATTCACCTTCTAGATTCTGTTTAGTTGTAGATCAGAAATCCATAGAGTAGAAACCCCAGAAACTCTAAACCAAGGTCGGTTTAAATCTGAAGTTACTTAGTCTCCATAGATAACTAAATATTATTTGGTTTCTGTAGATATAAATGTGATTTTTTGATGCTCCTATGTGTGCTAGAAAGATAGTGTAACAGAACTGAAGTGTACATGCTACCAAATCAAAAAGGAAAAAAATGTAACTCTACTTTATAGGATTATTACAACATTTATAAGGGTATAGATTTCATTTCTAAATCTACCTTTAATCCTTGAATCAAGTAGTATAGTCAAAGACTTAAATTATAGTTAATGACCTCTATTCAAGCACTATCGAAGATATATATATGTATGCATAAAGAAAAAATAAATAAAAGCGTAATAGCTTTTATAGCATCTTAAAGGCACATATTATTTCTAAATCTATTTTTAACCTTTGAAACAAAGATCGTAGCAATATAATAAAAATAAAGTGGAAGGTTCCCCATAACCCTTGGAACATGATGGTAAATGGATTAGCTCTTAGCTGAAATAGCACAAAATATAATGTCAGGTTGCACAGATTAATTTATTTTCATATGCAAGTTTAATTTGTTAAATGAACGATAGTTTCATGGCGGGCAATTAACGAAACTTGAGTTTGAAAGTAAAATGAATAAAAACAATAATATAAATGCCGAGAGATAACTCAAAAGCTCGTTTTAATATTGATTGCGATATATATATATATATATATATATATATATATATATATATATATATATATATATGAGTAAAACAAGAAAATAATGTAGGTGCCGAGAGCTAGAGTAATAGCTCCTGTTAATATCGTTTTCAAAACAAAACAAAAAAAGAGATTAAATGAAAAGTCTACTACACGAGAAATATAAGGACTATTGAGTTTTGGTCAAATCGTATTTGTTATGGAGACGCATAAACTAGGACATCCAAACGTAAATTCACCATCAAATAAACAACAATGAGACTGCAACATATTCCAGTCTTTTTATACATTAGATGAACCGAATGAAACTATAAGCTACGCTACCAAAGCAATGGCCGACAACATAACTCCCTGCTGTGTATGTGTGAGCTTCATGAAATCGATTTAGATAAATTTTAGAGGTCAAATGTATAACGTTAACACTCCCAAGGGCAGCGTAACATGATCTACGCTCGAGAGGTATTCTTTCGCCATTAAAACAACAGGAATAATAGCGTTGAACTTTCGTCAAGGGAGGTGGATGACCGATACAGCATTTCAGCACCCTTTCCTCGTATGACTCATTAGTTAGTACAATCAGTAAGTTGAAATGAAAATATTGAAGTAGTTAGAACCGGACGACTGATAACGTCGTTGATACTCGACAGCTGAGATCGTCTAATAGAATTATACAGTCGTAGGCATAGGATAAATTTGACAGATAGCTGGTCGATTTCAAATGAGAGTAGAATGGTGAAAACTCATACAAACCAAACAGACGCATAAAACAATACAACCGAACAAAAGAAAATTTAGGGTTTACCTATGGTTTAACTGTGGGTTTACCCTTGCGTCGTGGGGACGGTAACCACAGTAACACTAGAACATCAGACGGTGTGCGAGGAATTTTGAGCGCTGGGTGGGTAGCGACTGTTGAATTTGGGTGTGATGAAACCTAAGCTTCCACACTCGGTCGTAGGAAAAGTAGATGTAAAAGAGTCTCGGGTTATAACCCTCTGAAACGCCTGCAAAGGTTCCGACACATACCATATGTATTGAATGCAGAAATGATAAATTAATGAACCAGCATTTTCACAAGCTAAAAGACTAGGATTTCATCCGAATAGATGTGCCAGACCAGGATAAAAATAAATCGAAGATTTAGACGGGCTAAAGGACATGCTAGCGCTCTGCCCTAGTAAACAGACGGAGACGCTGATCCACCTGCCAGCGCAAACATACTTTAGATGGTTAGATATTGTATTATAAGAAAAAAAAACCACGAAGCAAGGATCTTCAAAAAAACAAAAAAAAGGGAATCAGAAAAAACGAGAAACTTGTCGCTGGAAAGCTCCAGCGATACCAAACGCCGCAAGGTAGCTTAACCTTCCTGCACAGGATTCACAGCATAACGTAGATGAATAAACCGAGGAGATACCAGCATAATACCATAGAAAAATTTATAAAGGGGAAATCGAAAGCAGACTTGGGTATACTAGCATCAACAAGCTAGGAGGTGATGAAGGGCCACGAGCCTGTATCGCCAAACGAAGGTAGGAGGCATTTGGTAAATAGATCGACCAAGAGTCTCAAATTAAAAGAGCACTCGAAACCCTAATTCCCAGTATCTCAGAACTTCAAAAAAAAAATCCCGAGGTAGATTGATAAACCTCTGTCACGTTGATAGGAGGGTACGGAGTGATATTAAGGGGCGCAGAGGAAGCATAGCACCGTATGCACTTAGGTACTGAGAAAACCTAGAACGAACAACTGCCGGAGGCAGAGCTCGGGGCATACAGTACTTGCACAGCCGATCTGACAAATTTCAATCCACCCATCGAATTTTTGCTGGACAAAAGCCGAAGTGTGCCGCCGCTGGCTACCTTCCTCTCGCGGGCGGGACATCGCTCCTGCAGGAAAACAAAACTCGTGAAATATTATAACCCAACTTACACGCCAACTAGCTGGTTCGAACACTGGGTCATGCGGCTCTGGTAAGAGTCTTGAATGCTAGGCGTATAACCACAAGACGCGTGTGCACCGGTTTCCAATCAAAATCAATTATATCGCCAACCCATCGCTAAGTGAACTGCATTCGGAGTTCACAGAGTTTACGCCAACGAGCAGATTTCGGCATGGTGATCGGTGGAAGTACGCGTGGCAGTATAAACTGCTCAGGAATTTCCACTCCGCGAACAATCCGGAAAGAAAAATGGTAACGCGAATACTGCATAACAGATGATAATTAGGGTTAGACGCGTTTTCAGATGACTACACAATTTTCACCAAACCATCTATATATATTAATACAAACAAAAAACTGGAACGCTGAAATCATAAGAGGGAAATCCTGCCCGTATATGGATATAACTCTGGTTATATATATATGGTGTAGTTGACTGTGAATTATGTATTACATGCCATTTGGATGATTAAATAGATTCGTCTTGCCAGTGTGGACGAATATAGTCGTTTCCAAAGGATAACCGACACGTGGTGAATAGACATTGCGTGCAGCGTTTATATAGGTGAGCGCCTTCACCTTTATGTATAGACGTATGGGTATATGTATATATGTTATGAAAAAGGGTATGTGCATTCAAGATAAGACTATCCAAAGAAATATAATTATGTATTATAAAAAGTTGACATATATATTATTTATTTATATAAAGTGGTTTATAGATATTTATAAATATATTAGGTATTGACCTATGAGGGGTATAGGTGATTTATATAAAAGTGATTTATATAAAAGTGGTTTATATATAGGTGGTATAAGAAATGAAAGTACATAGGGCCATAACAATGGGTGTACTGTAAACATTAAAAATATTAAAGGTTATTAAAAAGGGATAGTGGAATAGAAATATTAAATTTAAAGGAAATATTGAAGGGATAGCGAAAATTATAACAATAGATGGAAATAAATTCCCAATTTCTGGACTTGGCATTCTGCCAACATGTAAATAACTATGAGGAAAAAAAAAAAAAAAACTCCTCAAACTTGAGGTATTACAATCTTTTAATAATGAAATTGAAAATCAAATAGTCGTTGGCCTTGGATGCGGAAAACATATGAAGTAAGGCATTACCAACCTGTGCACATAAAGGCAGGGTTAATTTAGATATCATCTTATGATGCCGAACTGTGAAATCGAAAACCAACTCCAAATACGACCTGGGAGAAACCATACTTACAGACAAAATTTCGTAAATGAGAGAACAGGAAAAAAAAAAGAGATTACGAGATTCTATATATAGCTATATGAAATTGAGTATCACAAAAATACAAATATTTATACCTTACTTAGAGTTTTACCTGAAGAGATAAATCTGTGACTTAGTAAAGGGAAATCGATTTATCAGTTAAATAAGGCAGAACTGTAATTAAACATAGAAGGGTTTTATCAAGCTAAACATGTATATTTACCGGGAGAGATGTGAAGAAACGTTACAGGCTTAAATCCTTGGCAGAAATCGAGAAGAACATATTCATGTGCATGTGAGTAACTGGCGTTGGGGGAAAGCCTGTGTATCTTTAAGGAAAATGAGGAGGACTTGCGTTGTCGTGAAGGGCATTAGTATGAAGTCCTGGGCTCCCTACAGTAGCTAGGTTTATATACATATGGGTGATGGACCAAAGTCCAACCTAATAGAACCAAGAAAAGTATGCCATTTAATAGTAAACAAATTGAAACCAGAACTATGAATTTGATATCGTTCTCATACGAAATTAGAATTTCGATTATAAGTTTCAATCGAATTTTAAATCCAAATTACTTCATAAAATCGAGAATAGTTAAGACGGGAATGAACAAGTAGAAGATAGTGAACCCAGGTTCAATTCCAATATGAAACTATTTAGAATAAAATGCCACTGTGAAACAATTATCACCAAATAAAACAAGCCAAGTTGAAAAAGGGGCGATACCAAAACAAAAATCAGAGGTAGAGTTACGATTTCACATAGAGATATGAGCTGAGGGTAAACAAGTTTATATGTTAACTAGACAAATAGACTTTACCATGGATATATAAGAAAATAATGAGATTATTCCTTCGATTTCAAACATATTTAAACCAATCGCTTTCATAACAAAGCTCTGAAAGCACAGTATCACATTTGAAAACTTACTGTGAGTTAACTTGCAAAGAGATCTAGGTGAAGGATGACCGAAACTGGAGGTATTTTACATTGTATCCCTAGAAGTATTACATTTACAGTAAATAGAGACAGCGAGAAACCCTCATGGAGAAAATCGAGGAGAGAAATGATAAGGCTTGAAAGATCAAGTTTAATAGCAGTCTTGAAATCAAAAAAACCTAAGCAGACCTCACGGTTAAATGTGGCATACATCTATCCATCCAATCTCATCTCGAGAATACTCTCGATTGAATCGACATGTATAATGGCTATTAAATGTCAAAACTTACCTGGGTAGCTAAAAAATTCAGACAAAATACCAATCTGTGGTAGGGATCCATAAGTTATGTTTTCGTGGCTCGATAAATCAAATTCGTGAGCTGGATTTCCACCATGAAGGTACCACCTTGGAGAAAAAACAGAGTCCTTCAATTAATAGATGTCATTCATTCATAAAAAGGGTATGTTATACCTAGGGTTGAGTGTAGCGTGAGGTTGGAGGGTAGAATAGTAGGTGTGTAGATATAATACCATTGACAACAAGTATATGTAGAAGCACATAAAAGGGTTGAAACAAACTTATATCAAATAGAAATGGAAATCATGTTGGGAAGGGTCCTTATATGGAAATTTTAGTGTTAATAAAACATAATTGCAAGATATAGAATTATTAAAAAAAAAAACAAGACCCACGTTGGAGGAAAGAGTTTTAAATAAAAGGGGTATGATTAATAGTATTGACATTGAAATGTCATGATATGGATTTAAAAAGGTAATGTCTTAATATTATATTTCAATTATACCAAAGGTCTAAGATATAAGTGAAATGAATAAGACCATGTGTAAAGAGTATAGGTGAATTTAAAATAATGATAGAATTTTTTTTTTGAGGTGCATTAGAGAGGAGCAAGACAGGTTAATAAGAGAATTGACCTCCCGAAATAGTCACGAAGGTGAATGTTCTCGAAGAAAGAGGAAGGGAAATGTAAATCACTCAGAAGATTCTGAGGAAGATGATGCCTCTAGACAACAGCCTAGGAGGAATAAGGAATTACAGGGTGAATTATGGAAAATCAAGCCTCCCTCCTATGATGGAGAGAAGGAGGAAGATGCGTAAGCTTGGATTCTAAACATGATAAAGTATTTTCAGGTTTGTGAATATGAAAGTGACTTTAGAACCAGACTGGCTACCTTATGGTGGGAAGAAACCAACATGGTTCATGTCATAGATGACAAAATTGTTACTTGGGAGGATTTCCAAATCAAATTCAAAAATAGATATATGAATCAATGTTATTCTAATGATAAAGCAAAAGAGTTTCATGAACTTAGATTGGGACAACTTACTATTGACAAATTTGTAACCAAATTCACCAACTTGATTTGTTATGTACCTTATATAAGGGAGGATAAGGAAAAGGTACAAATTTTCTTAAAATTTGTACCTACTATCTACAAGGACAAGCTAGAATTTGATAATCCCAAGACCATGGATGAAGTGGTACGCAAAGCTAGACTGTGTTACCAGCAGTTCAAAGGAAAAAATGAATAAGCAAATAATTGGCAGAACAAACAGAAGGGTGACTCTAATGGGAAAAGAACAAAACCAACATACTTAATGAATTTTTGGAGTAACCACCAAAGAAATAAGTTCACCAAAACTAGAGAAAATCAACCATCTCAATCGCAAATAGTGCCCAAACAGATTAATGGAAACAATAAAATAGAAGGGACTATTAGAATGATGGAACCTATAAAATTTTGGGGTTGTGGAGAATCGCATTTACTGAGAGACTGTCCACATAGAAACATTCAAACCATACAAGTGTGGATAGAGGAAACTACGGTAAATTATGTGGCAAGAAACATCCCCAAAATTAGTGCGGCCCTAGAATATCATCAAGCAAAACACTAGTCCACTATGGTCGAAGTAGAAGATATGATTTTCGAACAACATATTTCTAGTTTAATATATATAGGTGCATATTTAAGTTATATAAGTCCTGAAATAGTAGAAAAATCAAAATTAAAGTCAGAGAAATTTCAGCAGTCATGGTTGGTTCTATTAGCCATGGGGAAAAAAGGGAAAGTGACTCATAAATTACCCGAGATAGTTATAAATCTGAATGGATACCAAACTGAATTGAATTTGAATATTCTACCATTAGGGTCCTATGATATATTGATAGGAATGGACTGGTTAGAAAAACAAAAATCCATGTTAAAATTCCTAGACAAAACAATACATTTTATAAATGGGGAGGGAAATCGTGTGATAGTGAAAGGAAAAGCAAAATCCATAGTGGTGAGACAAATTTAAGCAGTTCAACTGAAAAGAATTATAAGAAAATGTTTCCAAGTGTATTATTTACATGTAGAAGAATTGCGACAGGAATCTGAAGAGAATCCTTTAGAAACATTACCAGTTTTCAGAGAGTTTAAGGATGTGTTTCCAGATTAAATTTCTCATCTACCCCCTAAGAGAGAAATTGATTTCTCAATTGACTTGGTGTCGCCAGCAACACCCGTCTCTAGAGCCCCATATAGAATTAGTACCCCAGAGATGATGGAGTTGAAGATGCAATTATAAGAGCTGCCAGATAGAGGTTACATCAGACCAAATGTATCCCCATGGGGATCACCTGTACTGTTTGTGAAAAATAAATAAGATACATTGAGAATGTGTATAGACTATTTTCAATTGAATAAATTGACAATTAATAACGGATATCCTTTACCTAGTGTTGTGGATCGTTTGCATATCCTTTTATTTCCAAGTCTTCAAAATATATATATATATATATATATATATATTTTAATTGTTGAAATTATTATAAAGTATTAAAATCCTATACTTTGGCATAAAAAACATTTCTGTTGATATATTGGAGTTAAAATTTTAAACACTTTAAACTTTATGAAAGTGGGTTCTGCATTTATGTTTAAAAATCGACTAGTTTGTTGGGCGAAAAGTGTTGATGGTTTAGTTTCTTATGAAAAGGCCGAACCCGTGGGCACAACCAGCGCATGAAATAATAGGATGAGTGCCACCAAAGATGATTGGGTTGACTGCGAGAACAACAAATATGAACAGTGGAGATTGAGCGCAGGGGCACCAGCCAAAATTTTCCTCCATACCTCGAGACCCCTCGCAGTGACGTAGCGCACTGAGTTGTTAACAGTTGTGTTCCACATTGGGTGAAATCAATGGCTCCTTGGCGCGTCATGTTAGCATTAAATTTTAAAGCCATGCCACATATCTAGACAAAATTCACATTGTTTCAAATCATTTGTGATTAGTTTATGTTGCGTCCTATTTCAGTCTTCTGTTACCCTAGTAAAATTGACCACCCTGTGAGTTGTTCTTTGCGATAATTTTGAGTCATGGATAAGCGTTCGTCATTATAGAGTTATGCTAGTGATATCCCTCTCATGGACACCAAGGGGTATATTCAAGATACCCTTTGTTCTATAATTCATGTTTTGTTTTATCAACAAGTCATCTTGAATGACAAATGCTCCCCTATTTATACTACCATGGTCAAGTTTGGAGTGATTTCTACATGTATCCCAAATACCCACCTTTTTCCTAAATTTATCTATTGGTTGGTGTTAGTCATGTACCATGGGAAGTGTTTTATTATCAATTGTTAGGGAGATAATGTTTTGCAAGTGTCTACCTAGTTGATTCACCAAATCCTTTACTATCCTGAGTCAGAGTCATCTATTCAATTCTCTGATAATTATTTGGTAACATATTATGATAACCTTAAATGTGAAGAGTTTAATCAGTTCATATATTTTTTGAAGCCAACCACAAAGAAATTTCAGCCGGACAGCAAAGAGATTTCCATGGAGATTTTTGATGCATAAATTCGACAAGTATTAAGCAGCATTGCAAAAATTCTAGACAAAGATGATGACAATACATTGGATAAATAAGTCTTGGGGTTTTTTTCCATGATGACGAAGCCAAGAATAGTGCTAGATATTCCATCATATTAGCAGGAAGTAGTTAATTCACAGCTAATGAGCCTTTCATTAACATGTTATTTTAAATTTCCTTCATTGATTGTCTATTTGTTCTTACATTAAAATGTGGAAGAGTTCATGCATCTGGGTCTGAATATTATGGATATAAACAAGAAAACACAATCAGTAGTGATCTGGACTGATGTAGTAAGGAGAGAGAAAAATTAAGCTGGATTGTTTTATTTTTCCAATTATTTCATGTCAGATGCATATAAAATCTTGAATGGAGTTCGTCCTCCCCGTTTTCTACCTAAAACTCAAGAATATTTGCATTTGGGAGTAAATTACAAATTTGTAGATTGGTTTGTTTTTTAGGATTACTCTGAAACTGGGCTATACGGAGCAAGTGTTGAGCCTTATAGACTCCCAACATTTGTGCCTATGAGGCTATTTTCCTTGGAATTTATTCAAAAAAGCCTAAATGTTGATCAGGTTCACTTTGTGCCCATGAAAAAGGGGCACATGTACAAACTACCCATTACTGTAGGCCCTTTCATAGTCAATATGAGATAGATATTTGAGAAGGTTATTAAGATGTTAGATGAGATGCATATGCCGTTAGGGGAAAGGTGAGCTTATGATCCTCACAGTGTAATTTCGAATAGAAGAATTGAGAATGGGTATTCAACTTTCATTCATGAAAGTAGGTCAGATTTGGAGAAGATAGCAAGTAAAGGTGTGATGGGTTCAGCAGGTTAAAACATTCAGACTCCTATCATATCAAAGAAATCAAACAAAATAAGAAAAGAAATAGTGATTGATTTAGATGATGAAAAACAAGGATCTGAGAAGATGACAAAGTCTACTGAAGAATCTACATCTAACCCACCTGGTTTTTCTTTACATCCCGAAGAAGAAAAAAATGTTCCTACTTCACCGAGGAGTAATGAAATCTCTCATGAACAAATACCTCTAATAAAAAAGATGTTTACATAAATTGAAGAAAGGAATCAGAATATGAAGGCCAACATGGAGGCCCTCGCTGAATATCAAGTTGCTCTAGATCAAACAAGAATTTTGACTGTCATGGATCTTGAGAAAAATCAGTTCAGGATTGTCCCGTCACATCCTACAGACATTTCAATAGGTTCTTCTAACAATTTCAATACTGTAAATGTAACTGTATATGTGAATAATATTCCCCTGATGGATAAGATGAATTTACATATGCAAACTAGTCAGTTGATTATGAACGACCTGACAAAGACCAATGCAATGGCAATGAAGGAAGAAAATATGTTGGGAAAGGTACTTAAGCAATTAAATTTAGAGAAAGGTAACTCAAGAGCTTTAATAGCTTAGAATTATGAGCTAAAGAAACTCATTGTAAATATTGGAGTGGATGCTAGTGACAAGACTGCTGTATAGAAATTTATGCAAAGTGCTGAGACAAAAATATTTACATTGAGGAAAAAGCTAAAATTTCCTATAGGAGAACATTCTATGGCTGCAGAAGTTGGAGAGGTGGAGAAGGAAAAGGAAAATCTTTTACATCAACTCATGCGAAAAGATGAAGAAATCTCCGAAATAAAGAAAACTACAATATCACTGCAAAATCATATTGATAACCATAATTGTACTTTTGTTTTTCCTACAAGTAACAAAGATCCACAAGCACAGATTGTTCAGTTGAATGCTGAGTTTAATATGGCTGAAAGAGATCGGAAAAATGCTCAAGCTGATCTAGAGACTGCAACAAAGCTTATTCAAGCCATAGGGAATGAAGCTAACAAGTACAAAATGGATATTCAGAATGCCAATACTAAGATTAAAAATCTCAAAGAGAGACTGAAAGGAAGCATTTCACTAATACAAGCGAAAGGTATCATTTGGAATGATATCATTTTAGAAATGAAATCAATTTGGAGTTGTTTGATGATATTTGTAGAGGAGAAAAGTCTTATCAGGGAATGTGAAGAACCAATCATCACAAATAAACATAAGAAAATTAATAGTGCTATTTGGGCTAGAAAGTTCATTGAATTTATTAATACTAAAAAAGATCAGGAATTAGAAGAGAATATCATTAAATACAGGACCTTATATGTAGTAGAGATCAATAAGATGATTGTCGGAAATTACCACAGAAAGGCTACAGAAAAAAAAACTGATGGAAACTAAAGAAGCAATGAGCCAGTTTGATAGCTTATTTGACAAATTAACAATAATAGGTCTGCCATCATGTTGGGGAGATGAAGGAAATATTTTGGCATGGGATTCTTATGAGAATTTACTAGTTATGACAAAAAGTAAATTTGATAACAGGCATGAAAAAACTCAGGTGATTAAATAGGAAACAATGGTCAACTTTCTGTAGAAACATTTTTAGCTACTATGGTTGGTAAAAACTCTTTTCACAGAAGCACCATCCTATAGTCGAATTACTGCATTTAGATTGGAGTATCACAATCTAACACTTTTGCCCAGGACAAAGGTAGAGATATGGAAAAAGTGCAGAGCTTGGACAATAGACTTGCCAAAAGGATTTTCAGCATTAAAGAAAGACAAATGCAACAGCAGAATAAAATGAAATAAGGTAGTTCAAACTAATATGAAAGACAAATTAGCTAACCAAGGAAGGTAGTCCTTGAATAAATTGAAGTAATGAGTAGTAGGGCTTTTTTTACCTATGTAAGCAAGAGTTAAAACCCTTAATTAGTGCTCCTTCATTTTAACTGTTTCTTAAATATAATTCTTCTAGGGTTTGAGATGATATATTTTCTGTAACAACATATCAGTTTGGACTACCTTCTTTCATCTTCTTCTAGTCATTTCATTCAACATAATAAAATGACAACATTGTGAGATGTTCATTATATTTGATATTTGAGGGTCTTATGATAAATACTTGAGGATTATTAAACAAAGACAAATAATTTTGTGACATAATCATAAAATGGCTTAAGCACTAATTCCTTATCACAACTAAGGGATTGTCTCTTAAGGTACAAGATTAATTGACACCGTTGCAGGGGAATCAACTAACGAATTTTTTTCCCTGGGTTTTATTTGTATTTCCTTTGGTTGTTTAGAGAGGAGGAAATAATAAAAGTTGTGTTTCATTTTCTAATTATGGCTTATAAGAGACCGCATACAAGGTATGATACCTCTCAGCAGAAGGTTCCTACCCTTTCAAATCTAGAAAAGTTGGTTCCTAAAAAGAGCCAGAAATGAAAAATACTTTCTACACCTGATGCCACACTGCCTGCACCTAGAAATAGTTCACATACTCTTTCATCCAAGGATATTTTTTGGAATCTCACTTTCTCGGAACAAGAATCCTTGTCTTCATCCATTCACTTCCAAGAACCAAAGTTAGAAGACCAATCTTTTGAATGCGTGTCTTTCACATTTACAGAAACTGAACCTAATATAGTTGCTAGTTCTTCTACTCTAGCTTATCAACCCCTTCCTTTCTTAGTTATTTTACCCCATTTATACATACCTACAATTGGTACACAAATTCCCACTACTTAAGGAGTAGTGAATCAAGGCATAAACATGGAAGCCCCTTATTTCTTGATGAATAGATATGCACCATTAAATATTACTCAAACAATGAATGCAATGCCTCAAGAATATCTTAAGTTGCTTCTTAGATTTGCTGGTGAAGATGAAATAACTGCAGAACAACAGTTGCCTTTGTTTTTCACTTTTTTCGATATTCTCAATGTGGAACATCTTGATGTTGTAATGAGACTCTTTGTGTAGTCTTTAAATGGAGAGGCAAGAAAATGGTTCAAGGGATTACCAAATGGCTCAATCAATGATTGGGATGAATTAGAAAGAAAATTCACCCAAAGATGGGGTGAAAAGAGAGATCATGGTTATTCCTTAACAAAATTTAATGCTATAAAAAAAGTCAGATAAAAACATGAGTGATTTCATCAAAAGATTTAATAAATTGTACAATATTTTTCCTGTGGAAATGAAACCTCCTCCTATTGGAGAAAGGGTTGTTTTTGCTAGTGCATTTGCATCAGATTTCAGTTTCACATTGAGAGAAAGAAGATCACCAAATCTTGAAAAAATTCAAACTAATGCCTTAGAGATTGAGGCAAATATGACTGCTACTAGAAAAGTACAAGAAAAACAGTCAGTTCAAGATAAAGGAAAAGTTAAAGAGGATTCAATCATCATAGGATCAAAGGATCGATGACATGAATAAGGTCATTAAAAATTTGTCAAACAAATTAGTAAATATGGAAATCGATAACAAGAAACCTGTACAACAAAACAGAGGGGTTTTTAATCCCCAATTCAAAAAGCAGCCCGTGCAGATCCTGCAGAGGGAAAGAAGAGATCAAGATCAAGTTAAAGCACGCTCATATATAGAAGCAACACCATCACAGTCTCCTGATGATGATAAGAAAGAAGATGAAGATAAAATTTCTGATGTGTATATAGAATATGGTGAAAAAGAAGAAGAATGTGAAAAGGAATGTACAGAAGAATGTAAAGGAACTAATGTTTCATTTGATCAAGAAGAAATGGATGATTAATACAAAAAATTTATTGATTTTATGCAAGAAGAACTGCATAAAAATTATGACTTGAGATCAAATAAGAGGTTGGGAAGTCAAGATAATGAAGAGAAACAATCAGGGTCATTACCTTCCCTAATGGAGACTCCATTATAGAAAAATTCAATAAAACAATCAGACAAGGGGAAGCAACCCATGAATCCCGTAAAAGAAAAGGAGAAGCAGCAAGCTGAGGCTTCCCAAGTCAACTCTAATGACTCAAATATTTTGGAGAAGATTGTTACTTTTCCTGAGAAACATGAAAATCCAAACAAAAACCAAGAAGAACCTAAAAAGTTGACAAAACAAAATCAAACTTTCAGTTTTTTTAAAGAGTTAGAAAAATTTAAAATACAAGTACCTCTTCTTGAGTTGGCTAAAACACCTGGTTATAAGAAACAAATGGCAGAATTTATTATTTTATCTCAGTTTGATGAGGTGGGTGATATTGTGAATTTTCAAGAAGAGAAGCTAGTAGTTACTTTTGGACCTCATGTTGAAGAGGTAGACTCTTCTATTCCACCTTTTTATATGTCAGTACTTTTGCATGATATCATTCTAAATAATTGTATGCTTGATTCTGGTGCATCACATAATCTTATGTCATTAAATATGATGAAAGATCTATAATTAAAAATCACTAAGCCATATAGAGACCTTTATTCCTTTGATTCAAAGAGAGCGAAGTGTGTAGGTATTATCAAAGACATGGTTGTTTCCTTAGCTCAAATTCCAGCCAAGAGTATTATGATGGATGTTTTGGTGGAAGATATTCCGGCCAGATTTGGTATGTTGTTGTCTAGATCCTGGGGAGCAAAGCTTGGGGGTGTCTTGAAATTGGATTTCAGAAATTCCATCATTCCTATTTTTAATGGGGAGGAAATGAGGTTATACAAAGAAACCAGATTTCTGAAAACTACCACCAAGAAAGATGCAGGTAATTCCCCTATTTATGACCAAGAGAAGGAGGATCTCTGTTGTTTCATGTTGCATGAAGATGCTGAATTTGCTGAACACTCAAAATAAAATCTCTCCTCACCCAATGTACATAAGGAGCTGCATTCAAATAAAATTTGGAAGTGTTATTTCGAAGGTGCTTTTTCTAAAGAGGTTATTGGAGCTGGATTCATATTTATATCTGCTGAAGGAAACCTTTCACCTTTTTCCTTTAAACTGGAATTTAAATACATTAATAATGTGGATGAGTATGAAGCATTGATTTTAATCCTGCAAACAACCAAACAAATGGGGATTCAATCTATTTATATTTTTGGTGATTCTGAATTAATAATAAGACAGATTAAGAATTGGTGTCAAACTAAACATCCTAGATTTAGGCCCTATAGAAATGAGGTGTGGGATCTAGTTAAAAATTATTTTTAAGCCTTTAACATTCAATTTATTCGAAGAGAAGAAAATAGAATGGAAGATTCATTGGCAATTGCAGCCAGTACATTTAATCCACCAATTAATCGAAGGTTGAGATATGAAATTGAGTTGAGACACAGGCCTTGAGTCCCTGATAATGTAAGCATTGGCAGGTTTTTTAAGATAATGACCAGATTAATCATTTTTTCTCAATGATTGGAAATTTTGAAGATAGTCAAATTGGTTTAGAAGTTTATGAAAGTGGTCAAAGTGATATGTCTAGAAAACTGAAGCAGACAATTGGTGGTCAGAAGATAATTCAATTGAAGGATACTATTTTGCCTAGAGGTTCGGTGCCTTTTGAGAGATTTTTTGATGCTAATGATGTGGAATTTAATCATAAAAAGGTATCTCAGGATGGATAAATGGAGGACTATAATTTAGGAACTAAGCATGAGCCCAAAATAGTCAAGTTGTTCAAAGGAGTTCCTAAGGAATATAAAGAAAGGTATGTAGATATCTTCAAACAATTTATGGATGTGTTTGCATGGTCATATGAAGATTTAAACACTTATGATCTAGATATTATTCAACACAAAATAACACTGAAAGACGGGGTTAAACCACACAGAAAAAAGTTCAGACAAATTAATCCACTATTACTTGCCCCAATTGAAAAAGAAGCAAATAAAATTTTGAAAGCTAAAATCATAGTTCCACTCAGATATTCAGATTGGGTTTCCAATCTGGTACTAGTTAGGAAGAAAAATTGAGACATAATATTATGTGTGGATTTTATAAATTTGAACAGAGCTTCCCTGAAGGATAATTATCCTTTGCCGAAGATGGATTTTATTCTGCAGAAAGTGACTGTAGCTTATAGGCTGTCCATGGTTGATGGTTTTTTTTATATAATAAGGTAGTTGTGGAGATGGAAGATCAAAAGAAAACTACTTTCACCACACCTTGGGGTACTTTCATGTATGCCAGGATGCCATTCGGCCTCATGAATGTAGGAGCTACTTTCCAAAGGGAAATGGATATTGATTTTGTGGGTGACAAATTTTTAGTCATTTATCTTGATGACATTACTATTTTTTCAGGTTTTGATGATGAGCACTTAGAACACTTGCATAAAGCTTTCTTGAAATGCAGAAAATTTGGGTTATCATTGAATCGCAAGAAATCCTTGGTTTCTCTAGAGGAAGATAAGTTTCTAGCTCATATAGTTTCAAATCAAGGTGTGAAAATTGATCCACCAAGGGTTGAGGCTATGCAAGCAATTCCACTACTTATAAGTAAAAGGGATATCCAAAATTTTCTAGGGAAAATTAATTTTTCTGAGAAGATTTGTTCCAAATTATGTTGCGATTGTCAAGAAAATAACAGGTATGTTGAAAAATAATGCTGAAGTGAAATGGGACAAGGATGCAAGAGATTCCTTCCGCGAAATTAAAGAAGCTATCCAAGAAGCTCCAGTTTTAATCAGTCCAGATTACTTGAAGCCTTTCCAAATATTCTCATTTTCATCATCCTCTACTATTGTTGTTGTGTTGTTACAGAAAAATGAAGAAGGAAGTGAGAAACCTGTAGCACTTTTCAGTAAGCTCCTCAGAGATGCATAGCTCAAGTATAATATCCAGGAGAAGCAGGTATATGCTTTAGTTAAATCATTAAAATCTTTCACGACCTATGTACTTCATTCTCAAGTAGTAGCATATTTGCCTAATTTTTGTGTAAAAGATGTGCTAGTACAGAGTGATGTGGAGGGGAAAAGAGGGAAACTGATTTCCAAAATCCAATAATATGATTTGGACATTAAGCCTAATAATTTATTCAAAGGACATGGATTAGCTAAGTTCTTAACAAAATCTAATTTCCAAACTCTAGGAATTAATTTGCTTGCACCATTAGATGAAGTGGTTTAGGAGACTAATCAGATTACAAAAAAGTTGACAATCAAATACAAATTTCTCTGCTCAGATTGGTATAAAGATATTATTCACTATTTATGTTTTTTCTCTTGCCCTCCCTTAATCAATAGATCAAAAAACAGAGCTCTAAAAATCAAAGCTCAACCTTCTGTTATAATTGATGGTAAATTGTGTTGGAAAGACCCTGTTGGTATCTTGTTGTTGTGTTTAATAGGAGAATCAATGGGAGTGATCAAGGAGTATCATGAATGTTTGTGTGGAGGACATTACAGTTAGAAAGTAACTGCTCATAAAATTCTTAAACTAGGTTTCTACTGGCCTTGTTTATTTGCTGATGTATACAGAGTTGTTAGAAGTTGTCAAAAAAGGTAATTATTTGCATAAAATAAAAGGTTAGCTCCTTTACCTCTTCTTCCTGTTTTTACTGAAGAACCCCTTAGAAAATGGGGATTATATTTTCTTGGGTAGATTAATCCACCATCAAAGAAAATATAATCCCCCATCAAGTGGGAAATTTAAGTGGATTCTGACTGCCGCTAATTATTTTACAAAATGGGTAGAGGAAATTCCTACTAGGAAAGAAAATGATTTGGTACTAATGAAGTTTTTGGAAGAGAATATTTTCAGCAAGTTTGGGTGTCCAACAAAAATCATCACATATAATGCTCAAGTATTCAACTCAATAAGATTTATAAATTTCTGTCAAACTTATAATGTGATATTGTCTCATTCTACAGCATATCGTTCACAAGGGAATGGTTTAGCAGAGTCATAAAATAAGATATTGGTCAAGATTTTGAAGAAAAAAATTTAATGAGAACCAAAAAAATTGGGATTCAAAGTTGACATTTGCTCTATGCGCAGTATGAATGACTACTAGAAGATCCACTGGTAAGTCCCCTTATGAATTAGTATATGGTACTCAAGCTTTGTTTCCTACTCAGTTAGCAAAACCAGTAATTTCTTTTCCTTAAGATGCAAAAGAAGAACCTAATGCATTGATAAGAAGATTGAATAAGGTGATGGAATTAAGTGAAAGAAGAAATAAATTCAGAGATAATTTGGCCACATATCAGGAAAAAATGAAGTCCATTTTTGACAGGAAGGCAAAGGAGATCATGTTTCAAAATGGAGATATGGTATTAAGATGGGATACCAGAAGATAGGAGAAAGGGAAACATGGCAAGTTTGATCCTTTATGTTATGGGCCTTACACAATCACTGAAGCTAGATCAAATAACACTTTTATGTTAGAAAATCTTGATGGAGAAATAGTAGGGTTTCCTGTGAATGGGCAATATCCGAAAAAATATTTCTAGCATTGAAAACAACCATTTCATCATTGTACATATTCAGTTTTCCCACATTGTATATTTCTCATCAAGCAATTTTTGACTCCATTCCCGAAGTGAAGGCACTGATCTGAAATTTCTTAGTGTTTTGTGGCAAAAAAGTTATCCCCGGGTGGAGCCAAATGTTGTGGATCATTTGCATATCCTTTTATTTCAAATTCTTAAAAACATAATTTTATTTTTCAAACTGTTGAAATTATGTTAAAGTATTAAAATCCTATACTTTCGCATAAAAAAAATTTCTATTGATATATTGGAGTTAAAAGTTTAAAGACTTTAAAATTTATGAAAGTGGTTTCCACATTTATGTTTAAAGATAGATTAGTTTGTTGGGCAGAAATTGTTGATGGTTTAGTTTGTCATCAAAAGGCCCAACGTTCGGGCACAACTAGTGCACGAAATAATACGATGAGTACCTCCACAGTTGACTAGATTGACTGTGAAGACAACAGAGATAGACGATGGAGATTGAGCGTAAGGGCACCAACCAAAATTTTCCTCCATACCTCGTGACCCCCTGCAGTGACATAGGGAATTGAGTTGTTTAGAGTTGTCTTCCACATCAAGTGAAATCAATGGCTCATTGGTGCATCATGTCAGAATTAAATTTTAAAGTCACGCCACATATCTAAACAAAATTAGCATTGTTTCAAATTATTTGTGATTAGTTTATGTTGCGTCCTACTTCAATCTTCTGTCAACTTAGTAAAATTGACCACCCTATTAGTTGTTCTTTGCGATAATTTTCAGTCATGGCTAAGCATTCATTCTTGTCAGGTTCTACTAGTCATATCCCTCTCATGGACACCAAGGGGGATATTCAAGATACCCTTTGTTCTATAATTCACCTTCCATTTTATCAGAAAGTCATCTTGAATGAAAAATCATCCCCTGTTTATACTACCATGGTTAAGTGTGGAGTGCTTTCTACATGTATCCCAAAGACCCACCTTTTTCCTCAATTTATCTATTGGCTAGTGTCAGTGATGTACCTTGGGAAGTGTTTTATTATGAATTTTTAGGGAGAGAATTTTTTGCAAGTGTCTACATAGTTAATTCGCCAAGCCCTTTACTATCCTGAGTCAGAATCATCTATTTAGTTCTCTAACGATTCTCTGGTAACCTATTATGATAACCTTGCAGGTGAAGAGTTTAATCAGTTCATATATTTTTTGAAGCCAAACACAAAGAAATTTCAGATGGACAACAAATAGTTTTCCATGGAGATTAGTGATGCAGAAATTCGACCATTATTAAGCAGCATTGCAAAAATTATGGACAAAGATGATGACAATACAATGGATAAATCAGTCTTGGGGATGTTTTCCATGATGACGAAGCCATGAATAGTGCTGGATATTCCATCATATTGGTAGGAAGTAGTTAATTCATAGATAATGAGCCTTTCATTAACAGGTTCTTTTTAATTTCCTTCATTGATTATATATTTGTTCTCATATCAAAATGTGGAAGAGTTCATGCATCTAGGTCTAAATATTATGGATATAAAAAATAAAATACAATCAGTAGTGTTCTGGACTGATGTAGTAAGAAGAGAGAAAAATGAAGGTGGACTTTTTGATTTTTCCATTTATTTCATTTCAGTTGCATATAAAATCTTGGATGGAGTTCCTCCTCCCTATTTTCTACCTAAATCTTGGGAATATTTGCATTTAGGAGTAAATTGCAAATTTGGAGATTGGTTTGTTTTTTAGGATTATTCTGAAATTAAGCTAGAAGGAGGAAGTGTTGAGCCTTATACACTCACAAATTTTGTGCCAATAAGGCTATTTTCATTGAAATTTATTTGAAAAAGACTAAATGTTGATCAGGTTCACTTTGTGCCCATGAAAAAGGGGCACATTTACAAAATACACATGAATGTAGGCCCTTTCATAGTCAATATGAGACAAGCATTTGGGGAGGTTACTAAAATGTTATATGAGATGCATATATTGTTAGGGGGAAGTTAGGCTTATGACCCTCATAGTGTAATTTCGAATAGAAGAATTAAGAATAGGTATTCAGCTTTCATTCATGAAAGTAAGCCATATTTGGAGAAGATAGCAAGTAAAGTTGTCATGGGTTCAGCAGGTTCAAACATTCAGACTCCTATCATACCAGAGAAATCAAACAAAAGAATCAAAGAAAGAGTGATTGATTTAGATGATGAGGATCAAGGAGCTGAGAAGAGGACAAAGTTTACTAGAGAATCTACATCTAACCCACCTGGTTTTTCTTTACATCTGGGAGAAGAAAAATACGTTCCTTCTTCACCCAAGAGTCATGAAATCTCTCATGAACAAGTACCTCTGATCAAACATATGTTTACATAAATTGAAGAAAGGAATCAGAATATGAAGGCCATCATGGAGGCCCAAGCTAAATATCAAGTTGCTCTAGATCGAACAAGACTTTTGACTGTAATGGACCTTCACAAAGATCAATTTAGGATTGCCCTGTCACATACTACATACATGTCAATAGGTTCTTCTAACAATTTCAATACTGTAAATGTGAATGTAGATGTGAAGAAGATTCCCCTAATGGATAAGATGAATTTACATGCTTGTTGGGAAAGGTACTTAAGCAATTAAAGTTAGATAAATATAAATCAAGAGCTTTAACAGTTCAGAATGATGAGCTAAATAAAATCATTGTTAATATTGGATTGGACCCTAGTGACAAGACTGTTGTACAAAAGTTTATGCAAAGTGCTGAGACAAAAATATTTACATTGAGTAAAAAGCCAAAATTGCCTACAAGAGAACATTCTATGGCTGCAGAATTTGTAGAGGTGGAGAATGAAAAGGAAAATATTTTACATCAACTGATGCAAAAAGATGAAGAAATTTCCAAAATAAAGCAAACTGCAATATCACTGCAAAATCATATTGATAACCATAATTTTACTTTTGTTTTTTCTATAGGTAACGAAGATTCACAAGCACAGATTGTTCAGTTGAATACTAAATTTCAGATGGCTGAAATAGATCGGAAAAAGGCTCAAGAAGATCTAGAGACTGAAACAAAGCTTATTCAAGCCATAGGGAATGAAGCTGACAAGTACAAAATGAATATTCAGAATGTCAATACTGAGATTAAAAATCTCAAAGAGAGACTAAAAGGAAAAATTTCACTGATAGAATCCAAAGATATCATTTGGAATGATATCATTTCAGAAATGAAATAAATTTGGAGTTGTTTGATGATAGTTGTAGAGGAGAAAAGTCTTATCAGGGAATGTGAAGAACCAATCATGAGAGATAAATAGAAGGTAATTAATAGAGCTATTTGGGCTAGAAGGTTCATTGATTTTTTCAATGCTAAAACAGATCAGGAATTAGAAGAGAATGACATTAAAGAAAGGACCTAGTATGCAGTAGATATCAATAAGATGATTTTTAGAAATGACCACAGAAAGGCTACAGAAAAGATACTGATGGGAATTAATGAAGCAGTGAGCCACTTTGATAAGTTATTTGACAAATTAACAAGAATAGGTCTGCCATCATGTTGTGGAGATGAAGGAAATATTTTGGCATGGGATTCTTATGAAAAAACTCAGGTGCTTAAAGGGGAAACAATGGTCAACTTTTTGTAGAAACATTTTGAGCTACTATGGTTGGTGGAAAATCCTTTCACAAAATCACCATCCTATAGTCGAATTACTGCATTCAGATTGGAGTATCACATTCTAACACATTTGCCTAGGAAAAAGGTAGAGATATGGAAAAAAGTGCAGAGCTTGGACAATAGACATGCCAAAATGGTTTTCAGCATTAAAGAAAGATGAATCAGTTGAGCAAGGAAATGCAACAACATCATTAGCAATTCTTATAGATTAGGATATATATTTTTACATTATATTACTTTTTCAAAGACAATGTAATTGTAATAAGACATTTTCCAGGCATGAAACAGACAGCCTCCGAAGTCCTAAGTAGTTGTGGTAGTTAGGATTGGTTACAACAGTTCCAAACTTTTTTTTATTGTATCTAATGTAATTTTCAAGGGGAAGAAAGGTTTCGAGTTTTGGAACTTCAAACTATAATTTTTTACTCAAATTTTTCAAGGATTAATGAATGGGAAGAAACTTTCTAGAATATGTTTTTGTTGAGATGTGTTCAAGCTTTCATCTTGTGTTTTATATCTTTGAATAAATCGAAGTAATGAGAAGCATGTCTCTTTTTACCTATGTAAGAAAGATTTAAAGTCCTTAATTAGTGTTCTTTCATTTTAACTCTTTCTTTCATATAATTCTTCTATGGTTTGAGATGATATATTCTGTGTAACAAAATATCAGTTTAGACTTCCTTCTTTCATTTTCTTCTAGTCATTTCATTCAACATAAGAAATTGACAGCATTGTGAGATGTTCATTATATTTGATATTTGAGGGTTTCATGATAAATACTTGAGGCTTATTAAACAGAGAAAAATAATTTTGTGACATAATCATATAAATTGCTTAAGCACTGATTCCTTATCAAAGCTAAGGGATAGTCTCTTAAGGTACAAAACCTACACTACTACATTTGGCGGAAATTCTGACACTTGGTTCCAATGCTTTTGACCAAATGTCGAAAATTTCCCCAAATTTTTTCCATCCCGCTCGAAACCACCGCTAAACTGAAATTTATAGAAAAGTGTCACAATACCGACACTTAGAAAAGTGTCGCAATTGTGACATTTGGAGGAAGATGTTGCAATTGCGACACTATGGCCCAAAGCGTCGATATTGCGATGACTGCCTCCAAACGTCGCAAGTGCGACACAATGTCTAAGTGTCGCAATTGCGATGTTTGGAGGCCTTCGTCGCAATAGCGACGCCTTTTCCAACTTCAGTATACTGAAACTTATATGCACGCTGAATAAAAATACAAAACTTATATGCGCGCTACATAAAAATGATTTTATTGTTTCATATCCATCGCAATAGCTACATTAACGTCTAATATCACGCACGCATTTGCCCTCCGCTCTTGCTAAACAACAGTCACCCTCAGCATTCGCCCTCAGCTCTTCCAGAACAACATTTTCCCTCAGCATTCGCCCTTAGCGTTTTCCCTCGGCTCTTGCAGAACAAGCTTCACCCTCAGCTCTTGCAAAATGGTAAGTTCTTACTGCAGGCCCTTCCTCCTATAGTAGGGTTGACTCTATTTGGGTTTTTTTGGTCAATTCCATTGGATTTTGTTAGGCTGTAGGGTTCTCTCTAGATGTCAAGAATCAAGATTCAATACCCTCTATTATCTTCATCACCCAATACAAGATTTAAATTTTCCTAAAGAAACGCTTATTAATTTGGCAGCCATTATTTCTCCCTGCTTTAAAAACCCTACATTTAAATGAAAACTAGAATTTCATTTCAACTACACAAATCTATTAGTGTTCAAATGTACATGTGTGCTACATTAACGTCTGATATCAGGCACACATTCGCCCTCTTCTCTTGCAGAATAGAATTCACCCTCAGCATTCACCCTCAGCTCTTGCAGAACAGCATTCGCCCTCAGCATTCGCCCTAAGCTCTTGCAGATGAGCATTCGCCCTCAGCATTTGCCCTGCATTTGCCCTCAGCTCTTGCAGAACAACATTCTCCCTGCATTCACCCTCAGCTCTTGTAGAACAACATTCACCCTCAGCTCTTGCAGAACAACATTCGCCCTCAGCTCATGCAAAATGGTAAGTTCTTACTGTAGGCCCTCCCTCCTATAGTAGGGTTGACTCTATTTGGGTTTTTTTGGTCTATTCCATTAGATTGTGTTAGGCTGTAGGGTTCTCTCTAGATGTCAAGAATCAAGATTCAATACCCTCTATTATCTTCATCACCCAATACAAGATTTAAATTTTTCCGAAAGAAACGCTTATTAATTTGGCAGCCATTATTTCTCCCTGCTTTAAAAACCCTACATTTAAATGAAAACAAGCATTGCATTTCAACTACAAAAATATATTAGTGTTCAAATGTACATGTGTGCATCACTTGTGTGGGGTATTCCTTTTCCACTTTCACATTATCCAAGAATGTGTGCAGTATAGTTCATATTTTTTGTGATTTAGATTATCTTGAAAAAGGAAAGGTAAATTATTTCCCATGGAAAAAGAAGGTTTTCCTTTTTTACTACTGGAAATGGTACAACAAAGTTCCATTTCTACCCGAAACTCCTATGAAACAGGAACCAAATAAAGGCCATGTCCTCACTGAACATCATTTGGCTTTGAAAATGGCCATTGCACCGTGTTGTTTCTTATATTACATCACGATAGTTTCTTAGGTCATTTCTTGTTTCTTGAGATGAAAAACAACCAAAGAAATTGTGAAATCATTTCAAGAAATAAATGACCATTTCTCAATCATATCTCAACTATTTTTTATTTTATTCAGTGGTTGCTTACTTTTAGAGAAATTTGACACTTTTATAAGGAATATAACATAAAAACACAAAATGAGAAGGAATTGATGAGGTAGATGACCTTTAGTTGTTGTGAATTAAGAATTGATAATACACGATGCATGTTCTGTACTACAAACTAGATTCCTTCCTGGAGTTAGGACACAGAGTATTGAATCAAAGTTGTAGTTTCTAACTCCTTGTATTGGTTCATCAATCTTGAAATTCAGACATTGCATGTATTCATTGCTTCATGTTTGAATAATATGCATCATATCGTACAATAGGAAATTAGGAATTATGATTATTATTACTTTATGGATCTGTTAAGTTACTTTTAAGTTTTCATGGTTTAGTGTGAAATTATTCTAGTGTGCCCCTAGGCCCAGGTGAAGGAATGCCAAGGACTAAGAACCCTAGTTTTTAAGTGGTATTGTTTCTTATACCCAAAAACCCCTCAACATCACTTCTTATTAGTTCTTAACAATAATGTTGTAAACAATTTGAGAATTGATATAGAAAAATCTCGCACTTCTCAAGATAAATTCCTAAAGCTAAAGTGTGATACCATGTGTAATTCAATAGCCCCATTGTCACCTCACCAACCTCTTTTCACTTCGGGCTAGCTCTCCTCCAACTCAGGGGGGGTTCTCCCTAGTAGATGTTAGGGATCTAATGGCCCAACCAAACCAAGTCAAGAGCCCCCTAACTCTCTATGTTTACTACTATCAATCAAAATATTGAACAATAGGGTCAGACATGCATCTTGAAGATAAAATTGCCAGGGTATTTTTGGGTAATTTCAGAGGGAAAGTCCCCAAACACATATAATAAAGGAATTATAACGTGATTTCAAAAATTAAATATCAACAAAATTGTTTAAAGGATACTGAAAGGAAAAAGGTGATGGAATATAGAAAGTGACTTACTTAAATGCTCTAAGGATTTTTCAACAGTTGCTCCAAAAGCTTCACTTCAAGGCCCTTCAAGATCATCTCCAACAATGCTATACCATCAGCTTCAACAATGTTGCTCCAAAAATGTCCTCGAAGTCTCCACAACAAGTTTATTAGAAGTTGCTCCAACAATATATTCAATAAGGTCCTCATTTTCAACTCGTCTCTTGTTTGGGTGCCTTAATGTGCAATGACATGTTTCCAGGATTGAATTCAATGCAAGGCATATTTGAAACTCTAACTCTGTCGTCCGGTGTCTTATTTGAAATTATTTCAGTTTTCATTTTTTTTTTAAGTTAGATATTGTTTTCAAGTTTTTACATTTATAATTTTATTGCAATGGGGCAGACTGATCAGAGCATTGTAGGAACAACCCCGAGACGGGATGATCATGACAAGAGGCCAGTGGAAGAACATGTAAAGTGCCAGCATTTCTCTATCTTGAAGTATTTTAGTTATTTACATAATTGAAATAATATTAATTTTGTTCAAATATGCAGACACCTAGCCATGGTACGCCTGATGATTCCCTCTTTGAGGAACAGCTTTCTTCATCCCTATCTGCAGTGTTCTTGTTGCGAAAAAAGGCACGAGATGCAAGGTCGTAATTTAATACTTTGATAGATGTGCCTCAAACACATGAAATAGAAGAGAGGATAAAACAACTTATGAGCCAGCTAGAAACATATCAGGTAATAATAAAAAGTCAAAAGGATATTTTTTTTGTTCTGCACAAGATGAATTGTGATAGTTTTATTTTTAATTTTTACATTGACTGAACTAACAAAAAATTCTTTTGTATGTAGCGTTTTCTGGCACTTTTTGAATCCGCTGTTGGTGGTAGTGGGACACAAGGGCAAGAGATTTCCCAACAAGCCTCTCGTACACCTTCTACTCCTTTAGGTGCCAGCCAAGAAACACACCCTGCCCAAGCAGACACCCAACCAACCATTGAACGTGTTGGCAATGATGAGGTTGATATGGCCAACTACATTATTGAGTTTCCTAGAGCTACACATGTCAGCTCCACAGGGACCATTAATGGCACGTTGTTGGTGAAAAATGAAGGTGTCCCTATAAAGCATGTACAACTCCCAGGTAAATTTTAATATTTTAACTATTTCATGTACTTTATCTAAAAAATATTTATCATGATTTTTATTTTTAAAATAATGATAATATCTTATTTTTTTTCTGTGGAGGAAACAATGAGTTCTACAGGTATCTGGAGAACCATGCATTGGTAATTTTTGGCCCAACCATATGCATAGGGTGGAATTCCCAGAGTTCCAACCTGAAAAAAGAACTTCTAGATTATCTAGAAGCCCTTTTTGGGGTCGGCACATTTGACAGAACAGCGGTGGCTCGGGTAGCCGGCAAATATTTGAAATATACCAGGGACAGCTATAGGACGCAATTTCAATTTAACCCTAGATATGAGCGTCCTCTCATAGTTCCAGAAATTGAGTGGAGAGCACTAATCCATGATGGAAAAGAGAAAAGAGCAAATAAATAAGGGAAAATGCCAACTGGACCTGCAAGGTAAATTACAACTTTAATTCAATAACTTTAATTTTCTCTATGTCTAAAATAAAAGTGTGCTACGTTATATCTGAATTTAATATTTTGATGCTAGTTTTCCTGACACCTCAAAGGCAACCAAAGCTAGGATTGAGAAAAGGGCCATCAGAAGCTAGGCCAGGGCGACTACTTGAAATTGGCCGCAAGAATTGTAATTAAGTAGCTAAACATCTTATAATTAATTGTATCGCCTTCCAACATTTTTGTAATCCTATCAAATATGATTAAAAATACACAAACATATGTAATGTAGGGTGATGACTTCGGAACAGAAACTACAGAGGAAGATAAAAATATCGCTTTCCATTTCGGCTATCAAGCCGTAGTTGAACGTCGCATAAGCTTGGGGCAAGTCCCAAGATCCAGAATGCCTGATAAGGTAAAACATTAACCTTTCAATATGTTTGCTTTCATCCATAAATTTAATGTCTAACAAATTTGTTTAAATCAGGGGAGAAACACTACCAATGACACAAATAACCCAGTTTTAGAGCCAAATGTAGATGATCCTCACGTGCAACCTAATCATTGTAGTAGGGACCAGGTACTATCAGTGAGGGCCATGACGGTAATTAATTTCCACTTACATTTTTTTCTAAATATACCTTAATGGTTGTCCTTATAATGTTTTTTTTTTAAATGACAGAGAATGTTTCCCTTGAGGATCTTACCACTAGAGAGGAAGACAGGGCAACAGTCCCAAGGGAGAAAACTGGTGCACCAAGTAAATAATCTCATTGCAAATTTTTTTATTAATATTACTGAACTAGTTCAATGATATTTAAAAACTGACAATTAAAATTTAATATTATCTGTTTTTGTAGGCGATGACCCGTCACTGGATGAGACCAGACATCGTGACTATGCAACTAGGTCAGCGGCAACAACTGGTGCACCAGGTAAATAATCTCATTGCAATTTTTTTTTATTAATATTACCGAACTAGTTAAATGATATTTAAAAACTGACAATTAAAATTTAATATTATCTGTTTTTGTAGGTGATGCCCCGTCACTGGATGAGACCAGACATCGTGACTATGCAACTAGGTCAGCGACGACAACTTGTGCACCAGGTAAATAATCTGATTGCAATTTTTTTTTATTAATATTACCGAACTAGTTCAATGATATTTAAAAACTGACAATTAAAATTTAATATTATATATTTTTGTAGGCGATGCCCCGTCACTAGATGAGACCAGACATCGTGACTACACAACTAGGTCAGCGACAACAACTGCTGCACCAGGTAAATAATCTCATTGCAATTTTTTTTATTAATATTACCGAACTAGTTCAATGATATTTAAAAACTGACAGTTAAAATTTAATATTATCTGTTTTTGTAGGTGATGCCCTGTCATTAGATGAGACCAGACATCGTGACTACGCAAATAGGTTACCGACGAAAACTGGTGCACCAGGTAAATAATATCATTGCAATTTTTTTTTATTAATATTACTGAACTAGCTCAATGATATTTAAAAACTGACAATTAAAATTTAATATTATCTGTTTTTGTAGGCGATGCCCCGTCACTGGATGAGACCAGACATCATGACTATGAAACTAGGTTAGTGGCAACAACTGGCGCACCAGGTAAATAATCTCATTGCAATTTTTTTTATTAATATTACCGAACTAGTTCAATTATATTTTAAAAATGACAATTAAAATTTAATATTATCTATTTTTGTAGGCGATGCCCCATCACTGGATGAGACCAGACATCGTGACTATGCAACTAGGTCAGTAGTGTGGGTCGAAAGACACTAAATAGTAGCAGAGCATGATGATATTGATGATGTAATTAGGAGATTTAAAAATAGTAAGAAGAAAAAGAAAATTCGATAATGTAAAATATTGTATTATTATAAGACAAACGTTACCATACTTGGAACGTTTTTTCCGTTATATAAAAAACTCATTTATCATACTATTTTTATGTCAAGCATTAATTGCAATGTTTCCTTGTGTACTTTTTTTTGAATTTTTTTTTTATTAGTTATTGAATAATTTTTTTATGCTCATGAAAGTAAAAAATGAAATATAGATTGGGTATTGGGGAATTGAGAGTGATGTGAGGGGGGGAGGGGCCATAAGATCTTCCACCTTCACGTGGTTGGCCCTTTTTAGTAGAGAATAATTTATTGGAGTGATTTAATCTTGGAGAAAACCTCCCTCGATCTAGTGTAGCAAAAAAAAGTCACTGATGACTTAGTTGCTACTCTTTCAGATCATGGGAGGCTTGTTCCAAGTTCATGCGAATCCAATAAATTGTTCTTGAAATGAAGAGGAGCTTATTGAGGTATGTTTTGAAATTTTCAACATATGTTCTAACATTATCATAATAATGCATCTTAGAGTAAAAAATACTACATCAATTACTTGTATTTATTGTATAGATAATGATGGATTTTGATTGACTTGGCAGTGCAAGTACAAATCCTCTTGCATCATGAGCAATAAAACTTGTCAACCAGGGTCGTGTCCATGATATATTTTTTTGTGTGCTTGACCAGGTTCGTAATGTCACATTTTGTAAGTTCCTTTACGGTTCATAGTTCAATATTAAGTTTTTTCATGATTATTATCTAGGTTTTTTGTATGTGTTTTTTCATCTATTTGATTCTAAGCAAATCTGCATGTTTCCTGTTGTTCACTATGATTTCTCCCATTACCACTCCCAGGATAACTCTTAATTTATTGTTACATAGGTTACTTTATTGTTAGTATGATTTCTCCATTTACAATTTCATACGTTACATCATGTAAAGTTGTCAATCTCAAGTTGGTGATGAGCTTTAGTTCTCTAGATTTGGGGCTTTTCTGATATTTTATCCCTCATGTCATTCCTGCATCACCTCATTATTTGAGCATGCCAATTATCTACCACTTGTACCAATTTGCACATGTCAATCCCTGAGTGGTGCCACATTTCACCTATTTTTAGTGAGAGTTTAGGGTTTCTCTAACATAGCTTCAGAAATTTGATTCAGTGCCTGCTTGAATATTGTCACATAATACTCATGGTTTGGATTGATGAGCATGTTTTGAATGGTTGGTTGATTCATAAGAACCACCCATATAGTCATCTTGAGATATTTCAGAAGTTTTCTCGGGTTTCCTTTTTCACCATTTCTGGTGGGTGGGATGGTGTGGGGTGATCCATCAATACTGGTGCTCTTGTAGTAGGGAATTTGTTTTTGGGGATATAAAGGAGCATTTGATGTAGATATCCCATTCGATGCATTCATATATGGCCACGAGAGGTCAAGAATTTAAATTAAAAATCTGCAACCTCTAGCATGGCAACCTGAAGGCCGCGAGAAACACTGGTTAAATATTGTTTTGTGCTGGCTGTAATATAGGCGTGATTTATTTCTATTAGCTTAATGCAAATATATAGTCCAGTCTCATTAAAATGAGGATTGTGGTTATATTTCTCTTTGGTTGCTTCTCTCTTAATGATCCAGAAGTTGCCAAAAGTTGCGATAGTTGTTTAGTTTGTCTGTTACAACTTAAAAGTGGTTTATAGCAATGAGAGTCATGTTTTTTAAGGTTCATACTAATATGAAGATCTTGTAATTCTATATTCCACATAAGATAAGATGGCCCTTGCTTTGGGCAGTATGAAAACAATTTCCATATCTACCTCATTGGGTAACAATGGAAAGGGGAAGAAGTTGGGTGCAGTGTTTGATAATTATGGCGGACAATTGTCTTCTCTTTCAGTTTTTTCACCCATTTCCTTTAATCGCTCAAGAAGAAGAGGGACTTTGAGATGATGAGACAGATAGAAGGTAGTTAATACAAGAGCTATGGAAAAGGATTTGTACTTCAACAAGGATGGCTCAGTGACAAAAAAATTGCAGGTCAGAGAAAAAATTATGTTTAAAGGAAGGTCACCTGCACGTGAAACTTCACTGCGATGGATCTTTCCTTGTCCAATTATATTCGATTTTAATGTGTTATTTTAATTTTTCATGGAGGGTTGTTTTGGCATATGGTCTGGCATTCAATTGTACACTTACTGAAATCATTGTCAATTTTTCGTACAGGCGGTGTGAACAAACTTGTTGATCTTGCTGGAGTCACCCTTGGGGCGAAGGGAAAAATTTTATCTTGGAGAGAAAGCATGGTTCTCCGAAAATATTTAATGATGGTGTGATAGTAGCTAAGGAGGTAATTTGTAGATGTGTGCTCTGGTTTTCTTTTTAACGTTGTATTAGTTCCCCCTCTTAAATGTCTTAGATTTGGTAGGCATAATTTGAAAATTCAAAGGTGAAAGGAAACATATTTGTTACCGAGTGGTCTACTTGGCCTATGGACTAGCCACATTAGAGTAATGCAGAAAGCTTTTCAAAACAATAAAAGGAAAGGGTTATGGCTGAGTCAAATTTTATTGTTATTGTCAGTGTAATGAAATGTATCTCAATGCTATGGTTTTGGCCTTTTTATTGGTTGAATTAGAGGACCCAGTTGAAAATATTCGGGCCAAATAGGCTGGTTTTCCTTTTTGCTGATGGTTTGGTGAATCTAATTGAATTAGTTGCCTAAGGTATTTTTAGTTGCAAACTCCTTTTCATTTCTCATACAGTATTGGCCTTGTGGAATACATTTGATTGTGTGGTCTTGTTAGATCTACAACATTTGTAGTTGTTTAGTCTTATGGCTGAGGTGCACTTTTATTATGGAAATAGTTGATGCAATATTGTCATTTAATCCTTACTGCGGGGTAGCATGTTGAGAAGTTTCTTGTGAAACATTTGGTATTCAAAATGACACTTGATCCTATACAACATCATGCACTTGACTTCAAAATTCATATTCAAAGTGTGCCAGAAAATTCTTGCAAAATTTCAAATATTTATGTTGTTTTAAACCATTATCTTTTTCATGTATTGGATGCTGAAAATGTGAAAAAGACATTGGTATGAAACCAACTGGTGAATAATTTCCAGCAAAACAACCACTTCCAAGACATGATTTAGAAGTAGAACATATGTACTTATGAAGCATAGAAAGATATACTTGATGCATTGTCAATGTTTGGCTAGGCCTACTTTTGGAGAAAATAACTCCTTATTCCTAGAATAGTGATTTTCAATAAAAGTAAATGCCAGAGAAGAGAGATCATCGTGTGACACAAAAAAACTGAAATTGGACCCCTAAGGAGAGCTGGTGTGTCTACAATCGCTCTGTCAGCATTCTCCCTTGGTTTACCCCGTTCTTTTCCTACAGCCTGAGTCTTAATTGACTTCTTCTTTCTTCAGGTTTATTTATCAAATTCGTAGAATTTGATAAATAAATACTATGCACAATGGTTGGACTTTAATTTATATTCCCGACTTTATATTATTTCCAAGCCTTATAACCAATGTTTAACTTTCAACACTTTGTATTTATACTCCACGTTTATTTTTAAATAAATAACTTGTGATGAAATTTCAGCTCTATATTTCACCATCCAACCTTACAACAATCATGCTCTAGACTTATGCTAATTATCTGCCAATCGTTTAATTAAACAATTTCATTATACTTCGGCCCCACCTATATATATATATCAATAACCAATCAAACACACGTATCATACCTGGATATCCTCCGCACACCTTAGTTGACCTCCGGGCAAGTTCAACGTGCAACCAACATCTGACGGCCCTTCTCTAAATCAACGACTCTTGGAAATTTTGCTCGGCTTCCAACGTCGGGCTTTAACGTGCGATGGTGCAGGTTGAACGGTGGTTTTTTGGGGGTCACTTCACCACGTGTCGCATTCCCTATGGAATCGCTCACGAATAGGAAATACCGCCTACTCTGCAAAAGCGGTGCGATATGGGCAACCCGTTTTTGTGATTCTGCTCATGGTTTTGGTACAGGGCTTGACCACGGGTGCAAGTCTAGTTCCGCTATTCTTTTGTTTGTTAACTCATGTCCAATCCTCTGGTCAGGTTCCAAAAGCACAATAATCTTGTCTCTTTATTAAGTGATATTTTTATATTTGAACAGTGTTGACGACCCCAGTTCTCTACACAGACCTCGCCTTCGGGTGGGGTGAGTTCACAGGGTTATCCAACAATTGATGGGAATTCAAAGACAAAAGAATGGAATTATCAGTACCCAATCGCTTCATAGTTAAGAAATTCTTCACAATTATAAGTTCAAGATAATTCAATGGCAAATAAGCTTCGAAATCATTTAACTAGAAACAATTGTTCACAAACAGAGGTTTATTGCAGAAATCCCCTCTCTACTCTCCTTTTCCCTCTCTACTTTTATTCATCCGAGGAATTACAATTTATATACATAACATATGGCTCTTTGGTTCCTCTAAGAGGAGATTTCTAGAAATCAAAAGGTCTAATTATAACAATTTAACTAACTGAAATTGTTCGATTCCTACAACTCTAACTAGTCTAAGTAATACAGTCAGCTGAGGTATTGACACCTAACTATTACAACTCAAATGTTTTTGAACCCTCCTAGCCACAACAGGTGGAAAAAACCTCCTACATTGTTGGCTAGTGCCTAATGCCCCTACATCATCGTGTGACATAAACCTATTAACAAAAGTTAACAGGGAATGATTATTAATTATGGCATACTAAGTTGTCAGTGATTTTGACTATTTGTCTTTAACATGTAAAAATGTTAAATTCCAAACATACATCATCATGAGCTTGACTAATTGTCCACCATGGTCATAATTTCATTTTTGTATTCATATCTATAAACAATGTTTCAAATAATAATAAAAAAGTTCTATAAGAAAAATACAGACCTCGATGTTGTTGCTCCTTGTGAGACAAAGTCAAAATTGCATTACACAATCTGACACATAACAATCTCCTATATCCCGGTGGTATGTATACAAAATCTTATAACATTGTCTTCAAGACTTATGTTGACATTGCTAATGAGATATTTAAGCAATGAAAGATGGAGCCTTCTTCATTTTTGTATATGTAACAATATTTTATTAATATAAATATTGATGGTTTTTTCTTTCTGAAAATGAAATGTAAAAATAATTTATTGTGGTCAATTGAAAAGTTTTTTTTTTTAAAGCTTTTCATTATGGAAGGCCGACATAGATATATTCCCTTCTAATTGAATTTCGTACCTGCCCTTCAAATTTGATCACTGTGTGGAACCTTAACAGACAATAAAAATATTCCGTCGCGCATTATATAAAACATATAACAAAACCTTTGTCAAAACTTCAAACGAACCCTTTAGCCGTGAGTATTTCATCACGAATTGATCATTTTACCATGTAACTTCTTCTAGAGGAATATTCTTCCACTTTATTAGGTACTTAATAATGGTTATATGTCAAAGAGATACAGAATGTTTATCTATAACTTTTTTTGGTTCAAGAATCAGCTTTCATTCTTCATCTAATTTTGGAAGTTCTGTTTACATTGGCATATTTTTTCCCAAAACCTTTTTTAGTCAAGATACATGAAAGACCTTATGAATGCAAGAAGAAGGAAAATATAACTTATATACCACTTGTGAAATCCTATGAATAATTATTTAGGGCCATAATAGTTTTGCAGTGTGGAAAAAGTCGGCAAAAAGTCCCGACTTTTTGAAAAAATCCCGAATTTTTCCCGGAGCCGACTTTATTGGCCGACTTTTTGCCTAATTTTTCATCCCTAAAAAATTCACGATTGTATCCTCGAAGTCCCGACTTTTTGCCGAATTTTTCGAAAAAATCTTGAGTGAGGTAGTTTCTTTAATAATTTTTTAATTTTTTTTGAAAAAATCAGGAATTTTTCCAAAAATGAATATTTTTGTATTTTTTTAGCTTTGTCGACTTTTTGCCGACTTTTTCAAAAAAATCCAGACTTTATCGAGTATTTCAACTTTTGGACCCTTGTCAATTTAATCTTGACTTCGAATTTTTCCACATTTCATTTTTGAGCTAATTCTTTATTCTTCTTTTTCTTGAATGAAGATTGCTTGCATCTAAAAAATACCCCAATTACCCTCATCAAATTATCTTTCACTTCAATGTTGTTCCCCTTGTTGTTTTATCATGTTTCATGTCATTTGAAGGTTTTCCATAATAATTTTCAAAGTTTCTTTAGCATTTTCCATATGTGACTCTGTTTCCTATACTCTGGACTTATCTTGCAAAAAGTATGAGATACTAGGAGTTGGATATCCATAAAGGGCCTTAAATGGGGAAATTTTAGTAGATGTGTGATAGGTAGTATGATAGTATCATATTACCATTCTTTCTTGAGGAACCCACTTCATCCATTAAGATTTATTTTCTAAAGAGTAACATTGTAAATAACCGTAAAAACATTTGTTAACTATTTTTGTTTGACCATTTGATTATGTTTGATATGTAGAACTCATGGCAGCTAGTGTTTCTCCACTCATATTAAATAATTATTTCCAAAATTTTCTTATTACTATTACTTTAGGAAAACCATGAAGACTATGAATTTCTTTCACGGACACTTTTGCCACTTGGCTTGTTGTTTATGTACTTTGAGATCTACAAAAAAATCTACAAAATTTGTTTATATAAATGACCACAAAAATCTAATACTTACCTTTATATTTCAGTCACCCTATAATAAATTCTATTGATATATATTATAGTCTTTGAATATGTATGTGGAATGGTTGAAGTAACCCTATATATTTTACTATCTCTCTTTTATTTATTATGCAAACCTGACGTTCTCTTAAAAATTTTTGAATATCTTTCTTGATTCCTTCCAAAAATATATTTTTTGATCCTTTGAGATGTTTTATGGAACCCTGAATCCTACCATCAGAGAAACATGGGACTCCCTTAATATTTTTTTATTCAAATATGCTTGCGTGCATAAAAATATTCTACATTTGCACCAAAGTATATCTCTCTGTCACTCCCAATGCTCCGTAGAGTTCATCCCATCCTTTATAAATTTTAGTTTTTGTTTAGTACTATTGTCATTTTTCCATTATGGCAAGCTTCTTCTAGCCACCTAGGAATAGAAAATGTAATTGGATATAAATTTGAGGCCTCTTCTATTTTAGAAAGAGCATCATGTACTAAATTTTCCTTACCCTTTTTGCAGATTATCTCAAAATTAAAACTTTGCATTTTTCCTCCTCATTTTTGTTAATCTTCCAATGAAATCCATAGCTTCAAAAAATACTTTATGCTATCATGGTATATCTTGACTTTAAAGTACCTCCCAGTGATATACTATCCCCATTTTTATTGCATGTAATATTGCTTCCATTTATTTTTCATACGTAGATTTCACCAAATATTTTCTTTGAATTCCTTGCTTTTAAAAGCCAATGATATCCCTTATTTTGTTAATGTTACGTAAATTCCTTGTCCTATTGCCTCACACTCTACTATGAATGTTTTACCAAAAGTAGGTGCAACTGATGTTGGTGTAGAAGACATGGCATCCATTAAAAGAGAGAATGCCAAAGTAGCCTCATCATTCCATATAAATGATATTTTCTTGAAGAGATATGTGAGTGGACTTGAAATGCATGCATAATTCTTAACAAATGATCAATAATATCATGTAAGTCTAAAAAATCTTCTAAGAACCTTGATTTTCTTAGGAATAGGTCATTTTTTAATAGCTTGCATCTTTTGAGGCTCCAACTTCACTCCTTCCTTTAAAAAAATATGAACCAAATACTTGAATTCTTATTTCCCAGAAGCACATTTGGATATTTTTACATAAAAATTGTTGTTCTCAATAATTTATATAACTTTTCCACATGTTTAATAGTGTGGTATTCCCATGATTTATTATAAATATGTGTATTATCAAAGAAAACAAACACAAATTTTATAAGATGGGATCAAACAATTTTTTTTTTAAGTCGAGCACGTCGGACTTCAAACGGTGATAAACCATAATTCAAACCAAATTCGCGTTCTAAAATAGCCTGCTGACGTTGGCCAATTTTGTGACGTGAAAACCAAATGAATTCCGCCCTAATATTTTTCGGGTCTGAAGTTGGGCTGGCATACGGAGGGAGAGTTGTGACTTGAATTTCTTATCAAATTCGCCCTAATATTTTTTAGGTCCAGATTTACACTGCGCGAGAGGCCCAAACAAAGATCCGCTCCTATCCCTCTGTTACAAAACCATCGTACATGCTGACGTCATCAATCAAAACCCACCACCCTTTTGACTTTGTAAATAAAACAAACTGCGTCTGCATCATTTTCATTGTTCCATGTGCTAGGCAGTCTTCCATGCAACAAAATTCAAAAACCAACTGTTAATGCTTGCTGACCGTTACCTTGCTGAAGAGAATTGAAGCTGAGTATTTCAGGGTTCTTCTGTCATAACCAACGCCTGTTTAAACACATTCCATTTCCTGTAAACAGGTATTTATTCCAGTTCCCTGCTAAACTCTGTAAAAAATCCTGGTTTTAGTTTTAATTCTGCACTAAGGTCTGAAAACAAGTTCAGTTTGGTCTTTTTCGTTCCCAGAACTGCAATTATATTCCCAAAACTGGTAATTGTGCCCCTTTTCCACAAAAACCCTGAAATTCCATTTCTAAATCTACAAGAACAAGAAATGGAAGTTCCTGTAGCTCTGAATGCTGTGCCCATCAATTCCCCTCACAAGGACTTGGATTATTTGCCTTTAGCCAATATGGATTTTCAAATTAAGGACTTGCTTCTCAGTGAGAATCCTCTTCGAATATTTTGCCACTGCAGAGACAATTATTTGAATGGTTCTGACATCTTTGGACTTTGGGAATCAAATATTCCTATCTACCTTCTCCCCTCAGTCCATATTTTTCCTGAGTTAATGCATTATTGCTACGCAAATTATGATCCCAACCAACGAGCAGTTTTATCCCCAAGTCAAAATGTCATTTTCCTAATAACTACTCATTCCATAAATGAAATGCTATAATTCCAACCTGGTCAAGCTCTCACTCCCCTGTCCATGGTTGAATTACTTGATAAATCTACTAAGTTATCCCATGAAGAGTTAAACTGCCTATGCAAAACCTTCATGTTACCAGAGCATAGCCTAAAAACCCTCCCCCTTATGGTTGTACTTTATTTACTGATGAGGGTAGAGTTATTTTAAGCATGATATCTTCCATAATGGGCTTCCATACTAGTGAGTATGTTGATCAGTTAACCCTAGTATTTTTATCCATTTTTACCCCTGGACAGCCACCTGCTCTCAAGTACGATTTTGCATCTTATATTGCTAACAAAATCCATGATAAGTTCATGAGATTTGAGAACGAGAGAGTATTTAAGTATTCTTCTGTCATATATCATCTCATGATTTACTTTCAGTCAGAAAAATTCCATTTTTATGTTAAGAAACTTGATGCCAAAGGGAATCCTAGGTCAGTCATCTTTTGGTCTACCATTACTCAAAATTCCTCTGATTCTCCTTATTCCTATAATGAGTTTGTCGACCTTTTTGTTCATCCTGTAACTACCTTGTTGACAGGAGTCTCTCCTCCTAGAATTAACAATGAAATCAAGAGAATCCTTCAACTCTCAAAGAAGTACAAGATAGGTGACTGGTACCTATATCAAAACTACACAGAGATCAGGATATATGGATGTGAATTATGCCCATTCAAATTTCCCAAGTATGTCCCAATGAGACTCTTTGCATTAGAATATTTCAGGCAGAAGAATAATTCAGATATAATTCATTTTTGCAATGCAAAGAAAAAGGATCAACTCAGGATCAAGAGCCAATTAGGTCCCTTCATTTGTAACTATAGGGAAGCTGGAAAGGAATCCGAAAGGATTTTAGAAGACTATCTGAAACTAAAAAAGAGTTTCTACTGGGTGCGTTATGATCCGAACAAATTTATCTGTGATAGAAGAATGAAGAATAAACTGTCACCATACATCCATGAAGGAATCCCAGAAATAGAACAATATGCTAATATGGATGAATGGAAAGAAGGGACATTGGTTGAAAAAGATAGTGAGTAGGTCAATGTTGAAAATGTAATGAAATATCTTGAAAAGATACTTGACCTAGAATCTTTTGGACAGGTTCAGGGATCTTCTTCAGCCAGGACTTTACAACAAAATTTGCAGGAGATTAGTACAGTAGCAGTAGAATCTAAAGGAAAAGAAAAGGAGCCCGATATACAAATAATTGAAAAATTCCTAATGACAGAGCAACCAGAGGCTTCTAAAGAACAAGGTCAAGTACAAATTCCTCCTACTCAGATCAGTGAGCCAGAAATTTCTATTTTACAAACTCCTTTGAATATAGAAAAGGGAAAAAAGAGAGAGGCTGAAACAACTACTCCTATTGGTGGCTCTTCTGAACAGCAAGATGTTAAAAGGGAGAAATTAACTCCCCTTCTAGAATATGAATCATTTCAGGAAATCCGTGACAGCCGGGGAAGAGAAGACAGTCAGAAAACAGGTACAGGTAGTGGGACATCCACTAATTTTCAAAAACATGAAATACAGAGGCAACAAAGTGCAGAAATATCTTCTTTCAAACCTCCAGGAAAAAATGCCTCGGACATCAAAAGAACATTCATCAATATAAATGCCAGGAACGATCCACTTAGACTTCAAGTATACAACCAATATTTGAATATGGCTCCGAAAAAACAAGAAATATTGATGTCAGCTTATGACATCCAACAGGGTAAGATGTTAATGAGCCATTTGAAGCCCAAGGTGCAGCAGCCTCAAATAGCTGCAGATTATGTTAGGACTGATTTTGAAGTCTTAGGAAAGGATATCCATCCTTTAGATCAAATTTAGCTACACAAGCAAACATGTGAGATGATTTATTCTACTCTGAAGGATAAATCAATGATGACCCATAAGTTGCAGGATTCTTTGGATAATACTAATACACAGTTGTAGCTTGAAAAAGCCTCCTCCCAGGCTAAGGATAATAGAATCAAAACTCTAGAGGAAATAATCATTGGTTTGTGTCATAATCCTAAATATGTGAAAGGTATTGAAGCTTTGATCAAGAGAAAATATGATGATATTGTAGCTTTGAGAAAACAATTAAAGTTACCAGCCTCAAGACATCCACAGACTGCAAAAATCATCAAAAAAAATTCCGAGGAAGAACTAATGGATTTTCTCTTAAAATTTAATGAGCAACTTACTGCAACTGAAAAAGAGCTTGAGAATGAATTAAACGATAAGCAGGAAAATATTCCAGTATCTACAGCAGTAGTAGTGACAGGTACAATAACAACAGGTCAGCCAATAGAATTGTCACAGAGAAACACTGCAAATTTGAACACTGATGAATTAACAAAATCAATGGAAGATATGAAACTTCAGGCCATAGAGCTTCACAAAACAAAGGAACAATTTGCCACTCTAGAACATAAATATGATCTTTCAGAAATGAGTGTTGCTGATAAAACAACATAAGTGAACAAATTAGAAAAAACAGTCAAAGCATTGGAAAAGGATCTCACATGGGAGAAACCTTTAAAAGAAATAAATGAAATTCTTTGGGATAATATCATTCAATCAATAAAGGATGTTTGGTTCTCAATTCAAATAATGGATGAACAGAATAACTTAGTTAAATTGGCTCTGGATGAGATTGAGAGATCAAGAAAAGAGCTGGGAAATATGCCAGAAGAGGCCAATAGACTTATACATTTTTTGAATACTCAGACTAAGAATGAACTTGCAGAAATTGGTATTCAGGACAGGACCGGAACAATTATGGAAATAAAGAGAGTTTTTACTAAAAGAACTCTGGTACATAATTTAGAATGAAGGTGCTCAGATATGCAAGAAGAAATCATTGCCTTCAAAGAAAGATTGAATATTTTGTTAAATAGATGATTTCCCAGTGCTATAGTTGCAGAAGATAAGCTAATGGACCTTGATAGTTATGTTGAAAAATTGGACAAATATGCTGATAATCAAGCTAGTTCTTCAACCAGTTCATCAACAACAGCATTCCCTACAGGGAAAAACCTTCATGACAGATTGGATAATTGATTTTATCTTGAGAATGAAGTAAATCATTTGTTCCCAAATCATCCTAATTTCTTCAGATATACTGAGGCTGATGAAACACTAAGAAAGTTGCAAAGGACCAGAGTTCCAGAAGTTCAATGGTGGGAAGAAATGATGGAACTTTTGTAAAAAATTATCCTTACATAAATTTTTTCCTATTTACCACAGTATATCATGATAAAAAGGATAAAATGATGAACAAAGGTCACAGAGTATCAGAGAAGTTAAAGAGTATCAGTGAAACAAAATAATCAACGTATAATTACTAAAGAGGACAGCAGCAAGCCAAGATATAGGGCTTGCCTCCAACACATTCTTAAAAGAAGGAAACAACACAACATCAGTTATCATTTTTCTTATCTACGAGACCATCTGTCTCTATATTGTTGTAAAATACTTATTAGTTATCCTAGATAATATCTCAATTTGTTATGAGATATTTTGTATGATTTTTTGTATAAATACTCCATCAATTGGAGTAGTAAGTGTGGATTCATATACTTTGCAGTAACATTGACTTTTTCGAAATAAAGTGCTATTGGAGAAATTTCTTTGTGGCTTGTTGGATGATGAATTGATGCTAGAGAATTTTTACAGGATTCATGTGTCAAACAACAGATCAATAAGTCATTTCTATCCTCTGTTTTAAGTTTTTATATCTGTTTATTATATCACTGTGTTTCATTTTTGAATAATTAATGAAAAGGAGTAAATCATAAGGTACTTAAGTGTAATCTGGTTTTAATCATTATTATTCTAAATTTTTTCTTCTAAACTAGTTATAAACAGTGAATTCTTAATTGCTCCTGTTTTACTAGTTTAAGCATTTTGATTATTTAGTAAAGAATACTTAAATGCTCGGGTGAAAATGTGAAGTTGGGAAACACTTTTTTCCCTTTTTTAACATTGAAAATTGTAATTTTCTATGTTTTTCAACTTCAACTCCACCAAACTCATATTTTTGTCGCAAATTATGCTTTGACATAAAAACAAGAATTGTAGAGAATTGTCTTACCTCCATACCGATATTTAAAAAAAAAAAAAATATTGACATATAGAGGGGTAAATTTGTTGTTTACTAACTACATATACTTGAACTTTATTATCCTTAACTTTTTTTAGGGAAGGTTATTTATTTTTTGGATAAAAACCATAGCATCATAATCTACATATATTGCACTAGTGCACAGACTATTTTTTGGTAATTTTCAGATCAAATCACTATTTTTTATTATTTTTTGAAATGGACAAAGAAAAAAAAATAGTGATGTTTCAGTACATTTTATTATCCTTTGATTTTCTTTTCAATGTGATCATCAATAAGAAAAATCCAAGTACCCTTTTGAAGTAGACGGGGAGAGGAAGTGCACTATGATTTTTTTGAATTTTTTGGTGTCCTCATTTGAAAGTTATTGAATTTTCATTCAGTGCAATTTTTCGAACAATGAAATTCCACAATGACACAGTTTAGTGAAAAATTAATAAAAAATTGAATTTTTTAATGAAACTCCATAAATATCATATCATCAAAAACTAGATTTAGAGACGAATCTAATGGTACTTGGTCCGACATATAACATTTTGTTTTTGTAGGTGTTCTGTCCCTCCAAAGTTGCAGGTTTCTCAAAACTGCAGAGTTTTCTGATGTTTTCGTTGACCAGAAACTCTCGGCCGAGAAAAACTCTCGGCCGAGAAATTTTTAAAACTCTCGACCAAGAAATTTAAACCAATTTAACGCGGGAAAACTCTCGGCCGAGAGTTTTTCTAACTCTCAGCCGAGAGTTTGCGGCCGAGAATTTTGTGACCACAACTCTCGGCCGAGAGTTTTCAAAACTCTCGTCCAAGAAAATACCGAAATATTTAAATCTCTCGGACGAGAGTTTTGAAAACTCTCGGCCGAGAAATTTAGTTGACTTTTTTTCTCGGCTGAGAAGTTAAAAATTTCTCCCGAATTCTATCTCATGCCAAAAATTGTTTCCCAACTTCGCGTTTTCGCCCGCGGTCAGTATCACATAAATGCACCAAGATTTGTAATTGGTATTGGTATTCATATGGTGCCCATAGGTTGTACAAGGGCATCGGTGCATATAGACACACAAGTCCACTAGTGCCCAGTATCACACAAAACTAACCAAGATTTATAATTGGTATCAGTATTTGTGCAGTGCCCAAAGGTCATAGAAACACACCGGTGTGTTTCAGAATATAAATGCACTGGTGTACAGTAATTGACATGCACCAGTGTTCATTTTTTATTGTTTAGAAATATTGACCTGTGACAATGAAATTATTGTGATTTATTAAAATTCATTATCCATCAAAATTCAACACATCTGATAACAATATTCATATTAATTAAAATTGTATTAATGCATTTTAATGTGATGTTTGGATTAATTTATTATATCATGTCATAATTATTGCGATTTTTTAAAATTCATTATTCGTCAAAATTTGACACATATATATCTTATAACAAAATTCATATGAATTAAATTTTTATTAGTGCATTTGAATGTGATGTTTGGATTAATTTGTTATATCATATCATCAAATTTCACATCCCTTCATTGTAATATTTAATTATCCATAAATTTAATCAGTGTTGTTATATTTCACAGTGACAATGGGGGACGCAATAGAATAAATTAAAACATATTATATATATATATATATATATATATATATATATATATATATATATATATATATATATATATATATAGATAGTCTTTGTCATACAAAATGGGACAATTATTGGTGTCTCTTTTTCCTTCAATTAGGACACTATGTCCATTACATTAAAAAAAATGTCTGATTTCACAGGATAATATTTCCTAAAATACAATGCCTTGCTTTGATATCCAAACATAGTGATCATCATTCTTCGCTTTAACTACTGTCACTGCTAGAGCTACTTCCATGACTTGGGTTATTTTTAGGAATATTTTGTTCACGATGTTGATTGTTTTCTTCTTCTTCACCTTCCATCTACAAACATAAAAATAAATTGTAATGAGTGTATATACATTGGTGAGAATAATGAAATTTCAATACTAAATAATATACATCAATGTAAATAAAAAATAAATGACGTACCATTGCAACAATTGACTCATAAACTATACACATTATTTCGAAACCATGTAACATGCCATCTTTTAACATTTCATCTGTTGGCGCAATTCCATACTTTGTTTACTACAAGTTTTATACCCTGTAACAAATCATATATAATTTTAATATAAAATATCTTTTTGTTCTATTAATTATAGACGGAGCTAAGTAAAACAAGATCGATAGATGCTTAAAAATTCCACAATTAAGTTCTAATATGCCAACATATACTCACAACCCATATTTAACCCAATTTGAATCAATTCCTCTAATGGTTATTCTTTGAATGTTAGCACCTATTTGAAGACATTCACTGATGATTTTTGTAAAACAACATAAAAAATAAAAAAATGAAATCTAGTTAAGTTGTTATAAGGAAGTAACAATTACTCACAAACTTAGATATCAAACCTTTTCTTCCTTTTCATCCTGTTTTATGTGCTCAATGGGTTCCATTTTCTTTTCTTTTCTGCAAGAAAATACTTGAAAATTAATATTTAATGCTAAATTATTTATTTATTGTACCTAATGGTCAAAAAATTCAATGATTAGATATTACATTTGAAAGATTTTGTTTCTAAGATGGCTCGTCATGTGATGCAATTTTGTCCATTTCTATGATCATCTCCTTGTACACCTTTTTGGACATTCCTACTGGCATATTTTTTATATCAGCTCCTTGCTCTTTTGAGATTTTCATAATCTTCTTGAAAATGTAACATGAAAATAAACTATTTAATTTTTATACTGATATATGAAAATTAAATATAAAAAAATTAATATTTATAAATAATTCTAGACAAACATTTAACGGAATATTACTTTTTCATTCCTTCTTTTTTGTTTTTGTATGTTTTTTCTATTAAAAGTATGACATGTCTCATTGAAAAATTCCCTAGAAAATCTTCCTATAGTTTAGATAAAATTTGGTTCTTGGAATCATTGGATTGGATTTTGTATTGTAAGTGGAAAGACTGTCTATACATTCGTTCCACTAGATCCCTCAAACTTTTTTTCTTTTCTTAGAACAACATTCCTTTTCTCAATTGTTGGTTCCTGTAGAACATTAAACATATGTGAACTAATAGACTATTTGACACATGTTATCTAATAATTTTAATTATGTTCTTAATAAAAATTAAAAGAAAGAAACTCATATTGGATCGATAGTATTTTTTCCATTACCTGATTCATCCTTTTGCAACTTTTCCATCAACCTTTTACTCTCTTCTAGTTCTAGATCAGAAATAATATTATCAGGCTTCATCAATTTGTGTCTTTGCATGATACACAGTAAACAATACATATTTTTTAAACTCACATATAGTTCAAAAATAATAATTTTTATAAATAATGTACAAAGAACTTGCCTTTTTTTCTTTTCTTGATGTGTTGTCAGTACTTTTCATACTTGATCTCTTGCAATTCATTTCTTTATAAATCTCAAAAATGTACCATATCACTCATTAATATATTTATAAATAAATTGTCAAATTTTCAGGTAAAAAAAAAGTCTCAAGAAAATAGTGCCATTGATGGTGTATGCACCGACGCTGGTCCATGGGGGAATTATAAACACACTGTACGAAGAGTATAATAGACCATATGATGATGTATGTCAAAAAGGAGCACCTGTGCATTACATGTCAACCACTGCACAGATTAACCATGATAAAATAATACAAGTCATCTAGTGTTAGTTTTTGTAGAGTAAACTGGTACTATATTTTACATATAGTGCACTGATAAAAAATTTTTTTTTTTAAAATTTTTATCATAGTACTTCCGTGGTGCGTTAGGTTGCGTTATGCACATCGATGAAAAAAAAATATATGTTTTTTTTTTAAATTCATGCAAGGTCCGATATGGATTGGGATCCAACTATGAAAATCGTTTCGTCAGTTGGATGTCTTAGGTCTTAGCAATACAAACCCTATAAATCTAAATTGAAAAGCCCTAATTCTAAAATGACAGAAAGAGGGAGAATAAAGGGTAGAAACAAAAAGAATGTAGGGTTTGTTTCTTTAATGGATATATTTTTTTGTGCGAGATAGAACGTTCATGCTGCGCCATAATGAAATAGTGCACCGACGTCATATTTTACATATGGCGCACTGAGAAAAAAATATTTTGTTTTTTAATTTTTTTATCGTAGTACTTTCGTGGTGCGCTGGGAGAATAGAGCGTGTCAGTGCTCTAGGTTATGCCACGCGCACCGATGAAAAAAATCTTTTTTTTTTAAATTTACGCAAGGGAAGAAATGGATTGGGATCGGACTATGCAAGTCATCCTACAGGATGGATGTCTTACACTTATATTCAGCAATACAAACCCTATAAATATAAATTTAAAATCCCTAATTATGAAATCACAGAAAGAGGGAGAAGAAAGGGCAGAAACAAAAAGAATGTAGGATTTGTTTCGAAAATGAATTTTTTTTGTGCGAAACAGTATGTTCTCCGTGCGCCATAATGACATAACGCAGCGGTGCCATATTTTACATATGGTGCACTAAAAAAAAAAAAAAAATATTTTTTTATTTTTTATCATAGTACTTTCCCGATGCACTTAGATAATAAAGCGCACTAGTGCACTAGGTTACGCATGGCGCACTGAGGAAAAAAAAATATTTTTTATTTTAAATTCACACAAGGCCGACATGGATTGGGATTCAACTATGCAACTTGTCCCCTAGGTTGGATTTCTTACGCCTATATTTAGCAATGTACAAACCCTATAAATCTGAATTGAAAATCCCTAATTCTGAAATCATAGAAAGAGGGATAAGAAAGGGTAGAAACAAAAAGAATCTAAGGTTTTTTTCTAAAAATGGATTTTATTTTTTATTTTTTATTTTTATTTGTTTCTAAAAGCTGTAGAAAAAGTAAAAAGAAATGAAGAAAAAGTAAAAAAAAAAAACATTGATTTGGTTCTTTTACTGCATAAATAAAACTACAGAAAAATTTAAAAAAACAATAAACTTTGATTTTTTTCTTTTAATGCATAAAAAAAACTGCAGAAAAAGTAAAAAAAACAATACTTTATTCACGAGATCATTTGAAATTCCATGATACAAATTTTGAATCGCCATAGGTTTGGAATTTTGATTGTCTAAATAATTTTGTTCCAACGTATTTCCCTACTCCACAGTGCTCTCGTGCTTTGTTTGCTCTAGGTATGTCTCTTGCAAATATTTGGCTGAATTTTTTAGCAAAAATAATGAAATAATGAAAAAAATTTAGTATTTAAAGAAATGTTTTATGAAAATAATTTTTGAAAATATTTTTCCGCCCATTTTTCAATTTACCGTTTTTTTTTTTCACTTAAAGAAAATAGAGTTGTGCTTTTTTTTATTTGCGGTTATTCATCACTGGTGCATCCCTTATTTGAATCACACCGGTGCGTCTATGTATAAAACGACATAGTTGTGCATTACCAAAAATGCACCAATGCGGTGATCTATAGATTAGGCGCCGAAATCACTTTTAGGTGTGTGTACCAAAATTTATTGTTGGTTTTCTCAAATGCAAGGAGAAAATATCATAATTATTTCAAATGGAAAATTCTTTAAAATGTAGTTCATTCCATAATATTTCTCAAAATCCATCGCGGAGTTCTCCTTATCCATCTCGAGACGTAATATTTACTTCAAATTTTATTTATATTTTCACTATCTAATTGAATTTATGTTTTTTATCCATGCAGTCAATCATGCACAACTTAATTAAATTTATAATGTATACAAATTTGCAGGCTCATGTAGATTCAACATCGAGTTCAGATGCACAAAATATTCAAACTTCTCCAAAACGTTGGAAGTCAAGAGCCGCATACCGCAAAGCACATTTGGTAGATGAAAATGGATAGCCAATTCACCTTGCCAATTGTTACAATATTGCATCTTGTAGCCATAATCTCGGGACAATGATGGTAACAATTATAATTTTTTGGTATATATATTGATTAATATATAATTATTTCAATGTCAAACCAATTTATAGTCATTCAATATTGTGAAAATGGTTAAAAATTGTTATCATATATTTTGTACTAATCATGTTCAAATATATTATTTTTTAATTATTTCGATTCTAATGATGATGAATGACCTACCTACCATATTTCGTTGCACCCCATGACAATGTCAAATCGAGAGAAGACTGAATTAAGAGAAAAAATCAGAAAGGAACAATACCAATAATGGTTGAATCAACCACCAACTAGGAATGACTACAACAATAGTAGTTCTCCACAAGATGGGAATGGAGGCAATCAAATAGAGGTTGGTATGGATGATTACTTAAGGGATACAACTGTTATGGAGAAAATTTTGTTAGATGCATTCCAAAAGGATGATAAGCTATGGGATGATGCTCATATCACTGACATATTTTTTCAAAGCCTTAAATTTTCTTCCACCACCCCTCACTTTGGACCTGGTGGTTTGTCAAAGTCTACCGAGTTGGGGATAACAATGTTACTGTACAACTTGAAAGAAAATTTTGGCTTGTCGAATGAATGTTTCTCGGAACTTTTACAGCAATTTACCATAAAGTACCCCGTTATATAAATTTGAAATATAATCAGTACACTGAAATGAACATTACAAATGGTAAATTTTATGAATGTCAATAATTATATCAACATTTATGTACATTTATTAATATATTTTTCCATGATCACCAACTACAGGTTATTCAAAGATAAAGTTCTTATGAGTGATATTGTCTTTCCCGGTAGCTGTGAAGAGGTAAAGAAATTGTTGAAAATGTTGGGTGATAAGTAGATATCATACCATGCATGTCAAAATTATTGTATTCTATATAGAGGAGAATATGCAGACGAAGAGATGTGTCTAAAATGTCAGCATGACATGTATGATAAATAAATAAAGAAGGGTACATCACGTACTAGTCCTCCTTTTAAGATATTGAGGCACATGCCTCTAATACCAAGGATTCAAAGGCTCTTTCATTGCAAAAAAATAGCAATGTTTCAGGGATGGCATGCCTCACATAGAAGTGAGTTGGGAGTTATGTGAATCCCAACTGATTCAATATCCATGAAGCATATAGAGGATACATGGCCCAAAAAATTCAAGGATTAAGTACGAAATCTATGATTCAACATATCCATGAATGGCATCAACCCATATTCCCTCCAGAACACCAGATATTTTGTTTGGCATGTAGTAGTGATCAATAAAAATATCACCCCATGGCTTTCTCTGAAGAATGAACATACTATGTTGGCTCTCATAGTCCCAGTAGAAGACAAATGAAGAATATGGAGGTCTACTTACAAGCGCTGGTAGATGAATTGAAGGAACTATGGGATGGGATAAACGTATACGATGTATCAAGACCCATCGCAGTAGAGAGGTGTTTTATGTTGTATGGCATATGTGCTTACATGACACATGATTATCCAGGCTTAGGAGTTTTCTTTGGTAAATTACATGTTTAATTTATTGATTTTTTTATATATGTAATAATATTCTTTCACATATTAGTTATTTAATTCATTGTAATATATGTTATGATCTTCATGATATTCTTTAATGTGCCATGCATATTAACTAATTTATACAAATGTAATCTCACAGGTCTTGTAACGAAAGGGTATTTTGGATGTAAATGTTGTGGACCTTCTCTAAAAGCTAGATGGTCTAAGGACCTATGAAAGCCACTGTATGATTGCTCCATGGTATTCCTACTAGAAGAACACCCTTAGAAAAGAGTAGCATCCACTTTCAATTGTAAAATAGAGAGAACCCAAAGGACTCCAATAATGACACCAGCTGAATGGCTTAGAGCATGTGAGACAAACAAGGAGAAGGAGTTCATAGAAATGTTTGATTCAAATGGGGAGCCCATGTTCGATGATCTAGATTTCTTCGACACCTATGTTGAGAAATTTCCCATTGGGATGAAAAGGAAATCTATATTTTATAACCTCCCATATTGGGAGCATCTTAAGATTACCCACTTATTAGATGCCATAAATATATTTTAAAATGTTTCATATTCTTTATGGAGGCACATATCATCGAAAAAAAGTGACACATTGGTTTTTAGGAAATATCTCATTACTTCAAAAACTAAAAAGAAACATTGGCCTAGACGATTAGAAAGTATGGGATAAGAGGCAGGCACTGGTCCCTCTAATTAATGGTTTTTCAAGGAAGGTGATGTCCCATGTATTTTTAAAAAAGATGATATTTCTTTGGAAAAGGAAGTTATAATGGGTGTGAGGGTGCAAACTTCATATGGGTCTTTAGTACGATGCTACTTCACTGTGGATGACCATTTTTCGGGGTTGAAATCGCATGACCATTTGAATATTCTAAGAGTATGTATAATGTCAAAAGAATGATTTTATTATTTGTTATATTAATAAATTTTATCCCATGTGGGGATCATAAAACATAACTAATTTTGTATATTATTGCACGTGTTTATAACTTTACAGTGTCATTATCCTTTGATCATACATGGTTGTGTGAAACATGAATTCCCTCAAGACCTAGGACGTGCCATATCAAAATTATCTAGATTTTTTATGTTGGATCACGTCAAAGGAGATTCATGTGGCTAGCATTCCATGGTGGCATCAAGAGATAGTTGAGATCATTTGTATATTTGAGAAGGAACTGTCGACGAGTTTCATGGAATTATAGGTTCATCTTCTAATCCACGTAGTAGATGCGGGTGAATTATTTGGGGTGGTTTATTGTCATTGGATGTTCTTCTTAGAGAGGTACATGGAGAAATTGAAAGGTTTTGTTCGACAAAGGGAAAAACCAGTGGGGTCTATGGCAGAGGGGTACATTTTGGATGAGTATTTATATTATGCTAGTGAGTACATCAAGCAGATCGACAACATACCAGGTGTGGTGGTTTGGGATGATGAAAGGGATCCAGACATAAAAGAATGGGTGTTGCTCCAAATGAGTGGAAAAAAGCGCTTGAAAAAGAGTAAGAGACTTATAATTTTTCAAATTTACAAAATGTAATTAATATTCATGCTGGAATTTGATATATTGTATATTTTGATCTTTAAGTGCTATATAATGTTGGTTTGATTTCATCAGCGAATGCAGAAATAGAAGTAATCAATAAATTCATTCTTTACAATTCTGAAGCCACACAACCGTGGGTCGCATTGTACGAACAAAAGAGGATGAAATAGGATAGTGACAGGAAATAATTTAGATGGTTGAATGGTAGAAGTGTGCCTTATCCTGATCATTTAAAAGAAAATATGCCAAAAATATGCCCCAAAAGTTGGGTTTCTGACCAAGTGAGGGAGAAATACGGTGCTACCGATCGTTACCTCAGTGCTGAAGAGGATGCGCTAAACGTAGGGATTTGGTGCAGCAACTCGGTAATAATATTTTTAACTTATATGTAAATTTGAAACTTATAAGACATATATATTTCATATTTTAACTATTGGGTTATGATAAGACATATGACACTATGATTTCTTTAACATTTTTATAATAGGTGCATTTTTTCCCATATATGTGGGCATATGGACACCATTTTTGCACAGAAAATGCTGATGCTGGAAACATCACACAAGACTGTGGAGTGGAAGTTGAGTTCGATTAATCTAGTCAATCTAGTCACCATGATCAAAACCTAGTACGAGGGACGTTAGGTTACGTCGGAAAGCTACAAGAGATCATTGAAGTGGATTTCTCTTCTTTCCAATGTGTTATTTTTAGGTGCAAGTGGTGGGACACCTTTGATCGGAATAATGTAAAGGAAGATCGTGATAGTAGGATGATATGTATCAACTCTAGAAAGATGTGGGATGAAGCTAACGATCCCTATGTTCTCCCCAAACACTGCAACCAGGTGTTTTTTTACCCAGATGTGTTGGATAGGTATTGGTGGTTCGTATTGACACATGACCCTAGATCAAAAAATATTTTTGAGAACAATACTATTATCATGCCATGCGAGATGGAAGGTAATGAGGGTGATCATGAGAACCAAGAGTGATATGGTACATGTGTTATTTCATCAATATTTACACTTTTTAAGATGGGTTTTTCAAAACATTCTAATATGTATTTTGAAGTAATTGGTAATTTTCATTGTGTTAATGTTAAAAACAATAATTCTGATAATTTGCAATTATGTTGATCTAAAAAACAATTGCGTACTGTATAAATTAGTTTTTTTTTTGTATCTAATATCATAATAAAATATTTATAATTCTAAAGTACATGAATTTATTTGCATTATTTTGTAAACTTTATTGTGTTACAATAATTCATATTATTCTAGATTTATTATTTTACAATTATTTAAAATTTACAAATTTACAAATTTAAAAATTTTAATAAATTCATTTCACATTAATACAATTAAAATTTTACAAATATTTTAGATACAATTACAATTAAAAGTAGAATTATAATTACAATTACAATTTTACAATTTCACGTACAATTACAATTAAAATTACAATTTTACAATATCATGATCATTTATTATTAAATTATTTAATAAACATCATGTTCATAACAACCATTGTACAAACATCATATTTGTCTAAAAAACACATTCAAAATCGCTAACGTCATCGTGATCATGATCATCTAACAAAACACAATTAACATTATATATTAACATCATCACAACAAAAACATAAAATAGACATCTCATGTCAAATAACTCATGCTATCACATACACATCTATCTGTAGGTTGCACATTAAATGAACATATCTAACATGACCTAACAATAGACACATAATGATGATTAGCAACATGTAAATTAAGTAAAATTGCAACATCAACATAAAATACATGGACCATATATATATAGATATATAACTGAATAATGTGAAAAATGTACAACTGTAATATAAATGTCATGGATTAGTTGGTGTTAGTACAACATCAATAACAGTACTAGTGGAGGCTTGCTTAGTCAATGTTGCAGCCTCTATAGTCAATGGTCTAGCCTTCTCATGATCATGAGTACTAATGGATGCTAGAGGTTGCTGAGTGGATGTGGTAGATGGTCCAGCCTCATTTCCATGATGACTATTGCTAGATGCTAGTGTAGGCTCACGCTCATCTGGCACGGCGCGAGGAGAACGATCATGAGATCATGAGTCACTGCTCACACACTTTCCATCACGTGCTGCGGCTCGACCACGCCTATAATGTGCAAAATTCCTCCTCAGATGTGTAACAACTATCTTAGCTCCTACGACGTGCCGCATCAAGATTTACATGTCATGTGGCATGTCTATCCATATTTGTAATAGCCTATCATCGACCTGTATGTCTCTGTAACGAGTGGGACTGATGCCCGCCTCAACAATCAATGCACTAAGTTGCTCGCCCAACTCCATCCTGTATCTAGGATCAAGTCGACCATGCCTAGCAAAAGGTTGTACTGACGCACCAGTAGGATCAGGTTCTCTGCATCGGCCTGCTTATGATCCTCGACATCTGGAATGCCCTAATCGTCATAAGGATCCACACCTGGACCATGTGGTGGTGCTGGCATGTCCTCGCCATCAAAAGAGCCAATGTATGAAAAATATATACAAGTATAGAACAATAATTAGACAATTTCGTTACAAAATATAACAAAAACAAGTTAAAGAACAGGCTAGAATAAATTTAAATAAAACATTAATATTACCTCTATCATCTGGTAGCTCATCAGCTATGAAGAGGATGTTGGCACACCCTTGCCAATCCAAATGTGCATAAGGACAAGGGACCATAATGAAGGGATGCTCATCAAAACTTCCTCGAAACTCCAGTGCATCATGTGATATCCTCACTGGAAACAAAGTCTCATTCCTCTTAGGCATCATCTGCCCCCACATGTGCATACGTGCCTCAAACATCTTCCTACGAGGCTACTAAATTAAAGTAGGCATCGTCTCTAGAAACCTCTAAAAAAATAAACAAAAGATATCTGAAGCAAAGGGGAAATTTATCCTCCCTTGTGCATGAACATGACATCTATCTAAGGCTATACAGAACTGCCGCAAAAAACTGGTAGACCACCTGACAATTTGTGGCTCCTATACTAAAGCATCAACATAATATAGAAGCAAGAAAATAATGCATTTCTTTTCACCAGTGTTGTGTGAAATGGTCAAAATGATAACTGAGAGACACTCTAGCTTGTCACTACCAAATGCACCAATTTATAACTGACCTCCAGCGACCTAAAAATATATAGGAGATAATACATTTTTTGCAATGTATCTCCAGGAGTAAATTAATTAACTCCCTGCTACACAGCCAGCTGTAACCTCTGGGAACAAGGGAAAATCCACCCCTCTCCTCGATAGCCCTCTAATGAAATATATATCCTCCTCAGTGGGCATGTACCACTGGTCAATAGCAACCAGGAAAGCTTGTTGTTGGGCATTCCACCTTCGGATAAGATGTCCCAAAAGAAAACTATGGCCCTTTAGGGAAGTAGCCTCCTCGTAGAACTTGAGGAGGCCTACCTGTACTAGGAGCCCCTGCATAGCTGATGTAATAGGGTGAGGGTACGCATCTCTCTCCCTCTTCTCTCCTTTCACGTCTGTAAATGACTGAAATATTAAACATAATTTTTTTATTAAATGAGACATGTATTTAGAAATATACATATATAATTTTTTTAAACATAAAAAAAAAACAGTCGGTGTGCCAAAAACACAGTCATGCACCGGTCCCGGTGTGTCTTTCTATGAAGTGCACTGGCGTCAGTGCACATAATAATATTCAACGCACCGGGGGCAGTGCTCCAAAAAAATTTGTAGCACACCATTGAATATATATGGTGTCATGAGGGAGGTGGGCTGAATAAAATCTATGCCCCGGGGCATATTGTTAATTCAGCGAACCGACCTCCTGCCATCATGACATTGTAAATGGTGCAGTCTTTTACAAGGTCACACTGTTGAAGTAGGAAAAATATAGAAATCCATGCACTAAAAAAAATATCCATCCCAGGGTGCCTATTTTGGTCAACGCACCATGTCACCACTATTCCACTAGGTCAACGATGCAGGCAAGTAACTGACCACACCGCACTTTTAAAAAAAAATTAAAATAACACGGTGCACCTCCGGTACTGCCCCTAAACTGGTGTGGATACCATTAGCAACAGTTTACCAGGCCGAACCATTGACCATGTCGAAATGCAGTATCTTGTGCGCTGACAACATTACTCACCCAAGGGAGGATAACTCAGTCAATGCACTGTGCTGCCACTATTCCACATCGTCAACGGTGTGGGCTGGTAAATGACCACACTACACTTTTAATTTGTTTAAAAATAATATGGTGCACCTATCGGTACCACCCCATAAATAGTGTGGATACCATTAGCATTGGTTGCAATATTGCGGTAAATTTATAGGCAATACAACAAACCGGTGGGAGCTGAACGACTCGAGTACACTGCGCGATTAAATATTTTTCTTCTTCTTTTAAATGGTTAATTATAAGGTTATTTGAAATTATAATATGATAAAAGGCTTAATTATGGAAAAAAAATAAAAATACCTATAAATTTGGCCGTCGAGGAGGAATTTTGGGTGTAGAATTTGCAAAATAAATTTTTTCCACTGCTTTTCAAAATTCAAGCTGGAGATTGGTGGGCTGTGCACAGTAGCGGTGCGTGCAATGAGCGCAATGTGAGCACCAATGTCAGGGCAGCTCAGACAAGGATAAATGCAGTATTTTGGCCGTAATTTTTTTCTATTTAACCATACTCCGGTGCGCGGGGTTTTACGGGCGCACCGGTGCATTTTCTTCGTTCCGCACTGCGTGGTTTCTGTTTTTGCGCACATTTTATGAGGCACCGGTGTGAAGTGTTGTAAATAACCACTACACTACAGTAATACAACGCACTGAGCATATCTGTATAGAATGCATGGTGTCGGTGTGCCAATGTTTTGTGCATTTTTTTGGCCATATTTTTTTTTATTTAACCTTGTTTTGGTGTGCTGGGTTTTATGGCTGGACCAGTGTGCTTGCTTCATTTTGCACCCAAAATTTTATGTTTTCGTATGCTTTTTATGAGGCACCAGTGCAGAAGTGTTATAAATAACCAGTGTGCTATAATAATACAACACACCGAGCGGGTGTGTACGGAGCGCACGGTGTCTGGTGTGCGAATGTTTTATGCAATTTTTTGGCCATAATTATTTTTTTATTTAACCCTGTTCTAGTGTGCAGGGTTTTTATGGGAGCACTGGTGCGTTTGATTCATTCCGCATCAAGCAGTTTATATTTTTTCATGCTTTTTATGAGGCACTGGTGCAGAAGTGTTCTAAAGAACTGGTGCGTTACAATAATACAATGCACTGGGCGGGTGTGTACAGAGCGGATGGTGTCTGGTGTGCCACTGTTTTTTTCAGTTTTTTGGCCGTAATTTTTTTTTATTTAACCCTGTTCCAGTGTGCAGGATTTTATGGGCGCACTGGTGCATTTTCTTCATTCCACACCATGCGATTTCTATTTTCGTGCACTTTTTATGATATCGGTGTGGAAGTGTTGTAAAGAACCAGTGCGCTACAGAAATACAACACATACGGCGGGTGTGTATGGAGCGTACGATGTCCAGTGTGCCAATGTTTTGTGTACACCAGTGCTTTCTCCTGTTGAACACACCAGTGCCTTTTACTGTGATAATCGCACCGCTGCATTTTACATCCGTAAAAACCTCTGCTCGTTAACCTCCTCTAGTAACCTCCGCTAGAAACAGAGGTCTGGGTATTTTTATAAGGGTTTCCTCAAAAACATCTGCCAGAGTGTCTTTTCCTTGTAGTGGTCTTAGGATTCTACTCCATCCTCATGGATTTGAATTCCTGGTATAAATTTTAATCTAGTATTTATACCATAATAAAATTTCACATTCATTTATTAATTTAAAAAATAATATTTCCATAGATAGTTTTCATTAGGTCAACTTTACCTTTAGGTTTATTAGTTGTCTATAAAAGATGAAAAATATGGATATTACATATTCCCCCTCTAAAACAAAACATTGTCCTCGGTGTTGCAATTATTTATGTTTATTCCTTAAATGATGATGGATATTTTTCTTTCATCTCATATTCTCGCTCTGAAGTAGCTTCCTTAGGTGTAGACTAATTCCACTGCACTTTTACCCCAGCTATTGTTCTATTCAAGAGCATGATATCTTTCTGCTCCAGTATACGAAGTGGCTCTAGAATAAATTCCCATTCTATTTCCACTTGTATCACAGTCCAGTCAATCACATGAGTAGGGTCATGTACATATTTCTTCAATAATGAAGCATGAAAAATATTATGAAATTTCATATCAAAAGGTAGAGAAAATTTGTATGCTACTAGCCCCACTCTCTCCAAAACCTCAAATGGTCTGCATTGCATGGTGCTAACTTAGCACAACTACTGACATAGAATGTAATTTTGCAAGTCTTAATCCTTAAATAGACATGATATCCTACTTTTAATTCCCCATGAATTCTTTTCTATTCTGCATCACTTTCCTTATGATATTGATCCACTTTAATATTCTACATAATTCTTTTCACAAGTTGTTCCATTTCATGCAGTATTTCTGGCCCACAGACTAATTTTTCCTCTGGTTGACTCTAGCTGAGTGGAGTGTTACTGAGCTTCAAAAGGACTCATCTTAATTGAAGCCTAACAACTATTATTATAAGCAAACTCTACAAAATTAAGAAAATATTTCCACTTAGTGGGTCTGTTTATCACGTACATGGTGCATCATATCTTCCAATATTTGATTTGTTTGTTCAACCTATCCATCTGTTTGAGTACTGTAAGATTTACCGAATTTCACCTTTGTACCCATTCCTCCAAACATAATTTTACAAAATGCTGATGTAAATTTAACATCTCTATCAGAGATAATCATTTTTGGAATTCCATGGATTTTAAAAATTTCCTTCATGAATACATTGGCCACTTGTGGTGTGGAAAATGTAGATTTCATCGATAGAAACATTTTTTTAGTTAGAGTATCCACAACCACCATAATAGACTCATGTTGATACTTAGTAGGTGAAAATCCGGTAATAATGTCTATTCAAACCACTTCCCACTTCCATTCTGGAACAGGGAGAGGATTCAGTAGTCCTGCAGGATGGTGATGTTCTACTTTTTCTTTTTGACACTCCAAACACCTTTCCAAATAATCAGCAACATCTTTCTTCATGCCTAGCCAAAACATGTTTTTGCCTAATGTTGTTATCATATTTTGATAACCAGGATGGCGTGCATAAGGTATTTTGTGGTATTCATCTAATATTTTCTTTTTGAAGATGTTACATTAGTAATATATATCCAAAATGTCATCTACGCACAGTAATACAAAATTATCCAGATATTTATGCAGAACACTATTCATTAAACACATGAATGTAGCAATGGAGTTTGTAAGTCCAAAGGGTAGGACTACAAAATCACAATGTCCATATATAGTTCTAAATGTTTTCTTGTTGATTTCTTCATATTTAATCTGGAGTTGCTGATATCCAGTTCTCAAAGTAATTTTTGAGAATATAGTGGCTCCCCTTACTTGATAAAATAGATTGTCTATTCTTGGAAGGGGATGCTAGTTCTTGATAGTTAACTTATTCAACTATCTGTAGTCTATACACATCTAGAAACTACCATATTTATTTTTTACAAACAACACTAGTGCTCCCCATAGGGAAGAAATTGGTCAAATGTACCTCTTATATAATAATTCTTGTAATTGAAGTTCCAAATATAGTAGTTCAAGGATACTCATTCTATATGGTGCCCTGGAAACTAGAGTAGCTTGTGATACTAGCTCAATTGAAAAATAAATGTCTCTTTTACAGGGTAGATGAGGAATTTATTCTAGGAATACATCCCTGAATTCTATGGTTATTGGTAAGTCTTCTACAACCTCTTTTTTTGTTTGATGTCCCAAATCCTCAACTTATACAACATATACTTGACATCCTTTTCTTACTGTTATTTTAAATTGTAATGCAGAAATCATTCTGATAGATATTATTTCTGGTTTTCCTTTAACTGTTACACATTTTCCTACTTCATGTGTGGACTTTACTATTTTGTCTAAGAAATTTACTATTTTTTTTCTCTTTTTCTAGCCAATCCATTCCTACTAGCAAATAATAGGACCCTAGAGGTAGAACGTTTAAATGGAGTTCAATATTATATCCATTTAAATTTATAGTATTTTTGGGAAGTTTATGTGTAACTTTCCTCTTTGTTCCTATAGCTAATTGCACTAGCCAAGATTGCTAATTTTTTTTTGATTTTATCTTACATTTTTCCACTATCTCGGGGCTGATATGTTAGGTCCCTATAATACTAGTGTATCCCCTTATTTTTGTTAGTGTACTCGCCTTATTGTTATTATTGTACCCCCATAGCTCCCCTGTTATTCTTATTGTGCCCCATAAAAGCCACTATTGTTATTGTTTTTCCCTTACATTATTATTGTTAGGTCGGCTAAGATTATATTGTTACCCCATGGACTCATATATATATAGAAAGGAGGTTTTTTCATTTGTATCATCCAAGAATTGTTCATTTATGTAATGTAAAGGAGACTTGCCCATCGAAGTGGCTTATTTATAAGCTGTTGATCTATTTTTTCTCTATTTTTGGAGATGGTTTCATAACATTTGGTATCAGAGCCTTGGATTCTATTGTTTTGCCGCTCCAAATAGGTAATCATGGAATTTTCACTATAAAATTGTTTCTACGTCATTTCTAAAGATTAAATTCTTACCACGCGAATCATAATTCCTAAGGAACTTCCTATAAAAATATTAGATATTGGTTCGTAATATTTTCGGAGATATGTTCTATGGAAGTTAGGGTTTTTGGAGGCTCGTGAATTTCATCTAAAAGAGGTGACCTTGGGAAAATCATCATAAATCTCTCTCGAAGCATTGAATTGGAATTCTATAAAAAGTGGTCAAAAGTACAAGGACTGTAGTTTCCTGTATATCAACTTCAGAGCCGAAGGAAGAAACAATGACACATGACACATCGTACAATTCTGATCTACTGAGCCAGACCATAACTAGGTCATCGTGGGACATTGGGCATAATTTTCTCATCAAGCATCCAAATCAAGTCTGACATGTGGTATTCGAAAGATGATGCAAAGGGTTAATACAGGGTTGAATTTAAGTTATTTAAGATTTGAAATCGCAGAGATAATTCATGTTTAATATTGACGTCGTAAAAGGAAAGAAAAAGGTTTGTATTTGTTTTTTAAAATTGTATACCATTTGTTTGAAAAAGTAATTTGAAGTGATTCCAAGGGCATGCTAAATAATTTTCATCAGTATTTTGTTATATAGTGCCTCCAAAAAATAGTTCCACACCCATTAATCCCTAAAAGATATATACTATTATGCATGAAAATGAAGCATTGTAGTATGATATATCAAAATTACGGTACCAAGTGGAATATTTTTTATCTTACAAAGGGCAATCAAAGATGAAATAGATGGTTTAAAATAAAGAATCAAAGCTAAGTTGAATGGTTTTAAGGATAAAAATGAAATCTAATATGGATGATAAATTAGTGGAAGATCACATCGAGCATCAACAACAAGTTATCCAACACTCAAAGAATAAGCTAACTTTGGTGCATAATTGAATGAAACAATAGGAAGATCAACATCATAGAGAAAGAAGTTATGAAGCAGTCACAGAAACAATAACTCGAAAACTATCAAATCAATCAATTTTAGAGTATCTTAGCAAGTGGAATAACTTATCCATTTAAGATTCCACATGGGAGGATGAGAATTTTATACATAAGCATCGAGAAATAATCAAGCGCTGAGGGAAACACTTGTTTGAAGGAGAGGGGCATGTTAGGTCCCTATAATACTATTGCATCGCCTTATTTTTGTTAGTGTACCCCCCTTATTTTTATTGTTGTACTGATGTAGCCCCCCTATTGTTATTATTGTGCGCCATAAAATCCATTATTGCTATTGCTGTGCCCTTAAATTATTATTTTTAGGTAGGCTAGGATTATATTGTGACCTCATGGACTCCTATATATAGAAAGGAGGTTTTTTCATTTGTATCATCCCATAATTTTCCATTTATGTAATGTAAAGGATGTTGCCCGCTTGAAGTGGCTTATTTCTAAGGCATTGATCTATCTTTTCTTCCACTTTTGGAGCTTGTTTCATAACCACGGAAAATTTTAAGGATGGAAGTATATCTTAAATTTTAGAAACCTTGGCGAATCTTACTAGTCCCTAATATGTAAATTATAAATTTTTTAATGATATTTTTGTAGAAGTGTTTAGGTTTCTAATTATTTTATATTAGTATATATAGAAATTTGGCGATTTTTGAGGTAAAATAATTTTATACTCTAAAAATTGGGCAAATAAATTTAAAAAAAAATAGAAATTGGCGAATCTTTTTTTTTTTTGGAAAAAACCTTGAAAATTAGCCCATGTGTGAATATTAGCCCGTAAAATTTTCCCTGTTCATAACATGATATAACTTAAATTTTCTCCTGGATCAATAAAGAATAAAATAGGTTGGTCAAAAATCATACCTTTAATTTATATCATTGTTGATTGGTGTTTAGCCTATCTACCTTATAATGCAACAATGATATGGGGAATATTGCAGGTAATTTAATTTACTATAGTTGCCTCTCATCCTGCCTAAATATTTTGGATTGTTTGAGTGTTGTGTGGGCAGTCCTGCAACATGTGAGATTCTCCTCACCCCCAAAATTTTGAAGGTTCTTTCACTTTTACTACTCCTTCCCTTTTGTTGTTTGTTTCCATTGGCTTCGAACCAGCATGAGATTGTGTTTTTCGATATCCCCAGTCTTTTTAAAAATTTTACGCTGGTGGTTTTTCCCAAAAAATTTTAGGTAGGCTAGTTTTGATATTTTTGTAATTGACTCCCCTTTCCCTTTCTCTTTATTCTGTTATATTTTCAGCTGATCATTTCTTCCTTTAAATTGTTGGTATCACAGTCTTTATTTTCTAATAGCTTCATCCATTGTTTTAGGATTATCAAATTTAATTATTTTTTTGTATATGGTAGGTAGATAATTCAAAAATCATTGTACTTTTCCTTTTTCTTCCATGATGTAAGGTACATAGCGAACTAAATTTGTAAATTTTTGAACAAGTTCCTCAATCATGAGGTATCCAAGTCTTATCTCATGAAATTACTTTTCGCTATCATCATAATACCTCTCACTAAGCTATCTATATTTTAATTTCTCTTCAAATTTTCCTATGAAAATTTTTTTTCATCAAGCACGTGTACAATTTTTGTTTCTTCCCACTAAAGAGTGGCCTTACCTTGTAGTTGGTAAACTGCCAATCTAGATTTCAAATTAATTTTGTATTCATAAACCTGGAATTATTTGACCATGTTCAAGAGCTAAGCTTACGTATCTTATTTGTTTTCCCCATCAAAGGTTGGAGGTTTAATTTGGCAGAATTCCCCTTGCAACTCCTTTTTCTTTATTGATTTTGATTTATATTCTTCCCCACTCTCAGACCCCTCTGAATTGGGTTCAGTTTCTTTTCTCTTTCTTTCTTAGTCTTCACTTTGATGACTAGACCTGGAGGATAATTCCCTTATCGACCTCTCTTGCTCATTACTAGCTTGCAGCAATTGTTCATTGCTAGTCCTTAGCTGAACCATTTCTTGTTGCATATTCCTTATCATTTCCATAATTTTAGCATTTGGATCTGATGCCCCACCCCCCCAGTTCTACGTACAAATCTTCCTCACTATTCATAACAACAAATGTAATTGTTTCTACACTTCAATCACATTGTACACAAAATTAAATTAGTATTCACAAAAAAAACTATTTAAATTTTTAACACAACATAATTTATTTTCCTATGTTAGGATCCATAAGCCTAGAGTTCTCAACATGGGCTCTGATACCATTTGTAACAACTCCAACTAACCCAATTTCTATTTTTTATTTTTATACTAATTCTCGTCATGGTCAGTGTTCTATGTTGACATATTCCTCATTGATAATTTTTTTGAATAACAGTGCAACTCAAAGAATTCCTTTGTTTTATTTTTCCCATCCTTAACATAGATAAAGAATTATACTAAACACAATTTTCTCGAAAGGGATTTTTCTTAATTGGATTTTTATACAAATGTATCATATGTGTTTTATCCTAATTCCAACTCTTTCTTATTTTTAATCTTTTTCATAACACTATAATTTACTCTTGTTATAACCTTACAAGAGTCTTAAATCTTTTATATTTGAGTTATAATCTATCATCTATAATTTTTACCTATTTTAACCCTTATACATGTTGTCATATTAGCCATAGAAATATGTACATATATATTCAATTATAATTCAACGAATTATGGATTATATATAACTTAACGTATAGGTTCGTACCTTACTATTTGATTCATTGGTGGCATAAGAATTTATATATATAATATATACCATACCTCATGATGATTCACGCAATGTATATATTACCTAACACCATATACAACTCAACTAAGGGTTAAGTGCATATATCTCAACGTATTTCATAAGGCTCCCACCAGTTTCATTTAACATATCTCTTAAAGTTCCCACCACACTCATTTAACCTAAGGTATAATATGGAAATCACATCATAATTCTCAATTCGAATTATAATAGTTTTTCTCTTGTTTTTAATTCAGTCACAGAACATTGATAGCTTGATTCATAAGTGATGGGATTCTACACGTACTCTATTTGATCAGCTTTTTCACCTTATCATTTTGATTTAATAAACCATTTATTCCCGGTACATTAACCCTGCATATCACATGCCTATGGTCCTTGCAAGGAAACTTGTATGGTCGATCTGATATTTTAGCAACAATTGTGATTATTCTGAAACCATAATTCTTTGAATGTATTCAACCTAATTTTCCATTGTGTCATTTTTCTGTCATTTTGTCAGTTTATCATTTTGGTAGACAATAAACAGGGAGAACCTTTCCCCTATTTTTTTGAAATTTTATTTCTACGATCGTGACATAAGTTTCTCTGAAGTTTAGATTTCACTTAATTTTAACAATTCGATAATGAGATGCTCCCTTAAATAGTGGTATTTCTCTTAGCATTCATAGGTAATGTTTGTATTTCTAATTTCACTGATTTAATGGAAGGTTTTACACACTTATTTTCACTGCGATTTCTCTACGTACAAATTTTATTCCCATCCCCAGGGTTATACTGAATTTATTTGTTTTGTGATAGTCACATTTTGTGTAAAAATCATTTGAATCTCCTTTTTATTCAATATGCTCCTCATGGCTAGAAGAACGAGGTAAGAATCTCTAATTTATATTCTTTGTTTTCCATTACACTTGTTTTAGGATTTTGAAACTCTCATCTGGGTTTTAATTTTCTTGATGGTTTATATGTTAAATGAATTCCAAAATTTGTATAATTTCCTTTTCTATAACATAACTTATGGTTTTGCATTGACTTGGGGTAATGTTAGGTTTACACACGAGATTTATAATTCGTCTTTGTAGTTATTACCTCTACTACTTTTATCCATTTGAAACAGTTCCATTTCATTCTTTTGCTTTGTATTAATGGAGGAATTTATTGTCTTGTTTCTTTATAGGATAATTACAGTGAATTTATCATATATGTTTACATTTTCCTTTTTACATTGGAATTTTTCCTAATTGGGACTTCTATATTGCTTTTGTCCATAATTACTTTTACAACTACATAGTCATAGTTTCATGCTCTTTGATGCCACAAATTTTCTATTTCTCTATTAAAACGATATAAGATATAATTATATGGATATTTTCTTTAGTGAAAACAAAATCGTATCACTCTGTCATATAAATGTTTTATTACAAAATTATATTAGTTTTCTTTTTACATATATATTCTATTTTTTTTATTGTATAATAGAGAGATTCCTGTCACATAGAGAAGACTCTCTCACAAGTTCTCCACGAGAGAATACATTACTCTCTCTTCACCAACAAGTTGTTTTTTCCATACAATTGTTTTCGTATTTTTTATTTTGTAATTGTTCTTCTATAACACATAGGAATACCTTTCATTAATTTCAGCGTGGTTCTAGGATTTTAATTCCATGATTTCTGAATAATTAAAATTTGACATACATATCCAAATTGAAGACTCTGAGAATTAAGTTGTAGATTTACAATGAAATTCCATTTCATTTACTTCGAACTACGTACCTACATGACCTATTTCGCAATTTCCCCAATTCCATTTTTCTTTTGTATTTTAGTAAGTAAACTTCTCTGTATAGAATAGTGTTAAAGGTTCACTGTATATATAATTTCCATGTAATGTTAAGTGTTATATTTAAAATTTCTTTTATTTATTATATTTTGTATCCACTCTTCTATTTTCTCTGTGTAAAAGAGAAATGAGTGCATTTTATATGTTACTTTCTCTATATATAAAAAATTTATAATTGTTCTCTAAAACTTATATTAACTTTAAATCATATCATTTTCACTATGTGAATATAGTCCTACTTATGTGTTGAATTTTCCTCTAATTTCATTTCAGAAGTTTATTTATATCATAATACTCGGTATACTTGGATTGTAGCTATTTTAATATAGTATGTTATGAAACCAACTCGAAAAATAGAAGAAAAGAGAGATCAAAACCTTAGAAATAAGTCACTTCGAGGGGGAAATCTCCTTTACATTATATAAATGAACAATGCTTCGATGATACAAATGACCAAAACTTCCTTCTATATATAGGAGTCCATGGGGCCACAATATAATCCTAGCTGACATAACAATAATAATGTAAGGGCACAATAATAACAATTTTTGTGTTACAGGGGTACAACAACAACAATAAGGGGGCTACACTAATAAAAATAAGGGACTAAACTATTAATATAGGGACATAACATGCCCCTCTCCTTCAAAAAAGTGTTGTCCTCAATTCTTGACTAGCTCTGGGTTCTTCTATATAAAATTCCAATCCTCCCATGTAGAATGTTCAGTGGGTAAGTTCTTCCACTTGATGAGATACTTTGAAATTGATCGATTTCGTAGTTGTCAAGATATTGTTTCCATGACTGCTTTAGGTTCCAATATGATTTTTGCTTCATCATCAAGTTCTGACAATATTGTTTGAACTCGAAGACTTTCACCTATAACATTCTTTAAGCATGAAACATGGAAAACTGCATGCACTCGCAAAGAAGCAGGAAGCTCCAATTTCTATGCCATAGTACCAATATTTTGAAACACCTTGTAAGGACCATAGTACTTTGGTGATAATTTATTATACTTCTTAGTTTGCTTGAGGGACATTTTTTTGTATGGTTGTAGATTTAAAAATACCCAGTCTCCTACATCAAAACTTTTCTCGCTGGGATGTTGATATGCCTGTTGTTTCATTCGATTTTGTGACAAATTTAGGTTATCCTTTAAGAGTTGGACAATTTCTTGTTGATGCTTGATGTGATCTTCCACTGCTTGAACCTTATAATTTTCTCTTAAAGATGATGTGATGGACGGTGGTTGATATCCATATAGTGCCATAAATGGGGTCATTTTTGTTGTAGTATGGAAGGAAGTGTTATAGCACCATTCAACGAGAGGTAACCACTTGACCCATTTTTATTTTTCAATAGATAAAAAATAACGAATACATCCTTCCAAACATTTATTCACTATCTCAGTTTGACCATTGGATTGAGGATGATAAGATAATTTATGAGCTAGTTGAGTACCCAAACAAGAAAATAATTTCATCCAAAAATTTCCAGTAAAAATGGGATCTCTGTCGCTCACAGTAATATTTTGGTTTCCATGTAGCTTTTGAATTGTGTCCATAAATGTAGTAGCAACTATTCTTGCTTTAAATGGATAAGATAATGCACAAAAGTGTGCATACTTCGTAAGTCTATCAACTACCACCATTATGACACTCTTTCCTTTAGACTTGGGTAAACTTGTGATAAAATCCATTGAAATCTACTCCTAACGTTGACTTGGAATGGATAAAGGTTGTATAAGACCCGAGGTCTTAATTTTCTCAAATTTATTTTTCTCACAAAACATTCCACTACAAACTTTTGAATATCAAATTTAAGGCCACCCCAAAAAAATTCTTTCTTCACCGTGTGGTATTTTTTAAAAATCCTGAGTGTCCTCCTAAAGGAGAAGTGTGCAATTCCAAAAGAATCTTTTGTTTTAGTTTGGAATCCTTAAAAATATATAAGAGATATTTGTACCATAAGGAATCATTTTTCCAACTAAATGTATCATATGTACTAGGATGTTGCTACAAATTTTGAATGAGTGTCCACACTTCTTCATCCATCTTCCATTCATCCCTTGCTTTGGTTATCCAATCTGGTTGGATAATAGAAATGGCACAAAGCAATGCTTCCACCTCTTCATTCTTTCTTCAAAGCACATCTGCAACAACATTTAGCTTCCCTTTTTTGTAGATTATTTAAGTCATAACCCAACATCTTTGTGACCCATTTTTTAAGCTCTTCTAAAGATAGTCTTTGTTCAAAAAAGCTTTTAAGACAATCATTTATGTTTTTACCTTCAAGTGTCTTCCCATTATGTAAGGTCACCATTTCTTTACTTCATGTAGTATTGCTAAATTTTTCTTCTCATAAATAGCTTTCTATAAAAAATTTCCTTTGATTGGATGAATTTCAAAATCAATGGGTGTTCTTTCTTGCATTAAAAAAACACTAGTTCCATTTCCTGAGGAATCACATTCCACAATAAAGGTTTCTGTGAAGTTTAGTGTAGCTAAGCCCGATGCTAGGCACATTCCCTCTTTAAGATGTTCAAAGGCCTTAGTTGCTTCAGGAGTCCATGAAAATTCATCTTTCTTCAATAATGTTGTTAGAGGTGCTGTTATTCTCCCATAATTCTTAATAAACTTGTGATAAGACCTTGTTAACCCAAGAAATCCTCGCAACTTATTTATGGTTATGGGGAATTTCCATTCCTTAATGGCTTTAATTTTGTTAGGTTCTACCTTAACACCCTTGTGAGATAAAATATGACCCAAATATTCCACCTCTTGTACTCCAAAGAAACATTTGGATGTTTTTGCATATAATTGTTTCTCCTGCAATAGTTTGAGGACCCTGTCCACATGTTGAACATGATGCTTCCAATACCTGTTGTAGCTTACTATATCATCAAAAAATACTAGCACAAATTTTCTAACAAATTCATAATGACCTTCATGAGTTCAAAATGCTGTTTTTTGAATATCTTCAGTCTTCACTCTAATTTGATGATATCCTGAACAAAGATCCAACTTAGTAAAATAAATTGCTCCATGTAATTCATCAATCACGGGAATGGGAAATTTATTTTTAATAGTGAGATTATTGAGGTCCCTATAATCCGGACACATGCACCATGATCCATCCTTCTTGTGCACCAATACTACTGGAGGAGAAAAAAAAACTTTGACTAGGTTGAATTTTACCAGCCTCTAACATTTCTGCAATCATAAATTCAATTTCGCTCTTTTGGACATAAGGATATCTATAAGGCCTGATGTTTTGAGGAACACTTCCTAGAATTAAATGAATAGCATGATCATGATCACGAATAGGTGGGAGTCATTTGGGAGTTTCAAACACCTTGGAATAATTGTCAAATAATTTTTGGAGATCTGCAAAAATAGATGATTTTGATGTTGAACTTCTAGTGAGAATAATTGTGAAATTATGCCTCATTGATATTTCTTTAGAAGCTTTGTCATGAAAGTAGAGCTTATTATATTTCCTAGATTCCCTGCGATACCCCATAATTCGACCTCCTTTCCTTCTAAAAGAAATTTCAAGAAAAGTTCTTGAAAATTAAAGCTACCATCCCCAAATATTGTAACCATTGTACTCCTAGCACAACATTAGTGCCGCTCATTGGAATGGAAAGAATTGGACTATTAAATACATATTTCCCCATGGTTAGCTTGATATTATTCCATTTTCTAGAGCAATTTATAGTTCCTCTATTTGAAACCATCACTTGACATTTTGGTGCTGGGTATAGGAAACAATTCAATTCCTTGGCTACATTACAATGAATAAAATTATGGGTACTACCCGAATCAATCAACACTATTACCTTTTTCTTGTTGACATTTCCTTCTATCTTGAGAGTTTTAGGAGTGGTAATTCCTGCCAATGCATTACACGATATGGTCGGGCTCATTTATTCCTCTTCTAGGTTTGGCTACTAGTGTATATCCTCTTCTTTTGAATATTATTGTTTATTTCCTTCTTCCTTTTCACAATCTATGTAAAATAATTTCTTTTCAGCACACTTATGACCTTTAGTGTATTTTATATCACAATTATATCGAAGACCTTTTGCTCTTTTTTCTTTGAATTTTTGTTGTGTAACCTTATAGGTTGTGGAAGTCTAGGAGTAGCAACACTTCCATCTTTATATATGTGAGTCGTACGCTTCCTTGTTGCCATAATTTTACATTCAATTTTTCTTGCCAACCTGAATGCATTTTCCAATGAATCAGGTTCCCAAACGTGAACTTCATGTTGGATGTTATCCTTTAAAGTCCTATTGAATACATCAATCTTTTTTTCCTTTGGAATATCAGTTACCCATATATTCAATTTTTGGAAGTCCTCAATGTGCTCCACCACTGAAACCTTTTATTTGAGATTTATGATTTGGCTAAAGCAGGTGTTTCTTTTTGTATCCTCATAATGTGTTATCATTTCCTTCATAAAAATTGACCATGTGACAATTTTTTTACGGGAGAGAAGCCACTGATACCATACAAATGTACTTTGTTCTAAATGTAAAGTTGCAATGCGTAATTTTTTGTGTTTTCACATTATTGAGTATTGAGATCAAAATATTTCACCATATATAGTATCCATGTTACATAATCATTGCCATAAAACTTCCTCATATCCATGTTTGGAATATGGCGGTTCTCCCATCCAACATTATATTTTATGAAATTTTTATTAACATTTATTTTGTTCTCATCATGACTTTCCTCTACTATCTTTTCGCCATGAGGAAAAATTTCTTGTATCAAATTTTTCAAACCTTCCTTGTTTTCTTTTAGATCATTCTTCATGTTTTGCATGTTGTATTGAATTTTTTCATCGATCTTAGCTTCCATTTCATCCATATTATCTTTGATTCCAGCTTCCATGCCATCCATCTTATTTTTTGTTTCTCTTTGCGAGAGCGAAATTTTGTGCACTTGCTCTTGTAAATTTGGTATATCATGTCGCATTTCTTCATCTTCATGAGTCATAGTAGAGACTTATAAAGGCTTAGTGGGTGTTGAATTATTTTTAGGTGGCATTTTAGAAACAAATACTAATATCTATGCTACAATATTCCCTTGGTATCAATTCGAACTGATTTTTTACAAAAGACTTATGAAATTTTAAAAAAAATACACACCTTGTTTCTTACTTTTGAGGAGCTTGATATTGAAATTGAATTACCTTTGTGATTTTAGATATTCAATACCTAAAATTAGGCCCGATAGTATCCCAATTAAGCTTCCTTCAAATATCACAGGTCTGACCTGATTTAGATTCTTCAAAGCAAAGCTATACCCAATCTCCCACAATGACCTAATTATGGATTGGTTCAGTAGAGAAAATTTGTACGACATGCCTGGTGTGATTGTTTCCTCCTTCGGCTCTGAAATTGATATAAAGAAAAAATCAATCCATGTAATTTTGGCCACTTTTTACATAATTCCAATCTTATTCTCAAAGAGAGAGGTATGACGATTTTCCTACGATCACCTCTTTGAGATGAAATTCAAAAGCCTGAAACAATCCTAACTTCCATAGATCATATCTCCACGATGTTCCTAAGGATTTTAGCTTCACTCTATAAAAATTTTAGCTTCTGAACCGTCGTATAAAAAAAGTTACAGCGAAAATTCCGCGATGACCTGTTCAGGTTAAATTCAAGAGCCTGCAAAATTCCCTAACTTCCACAGATCAAATCTATGAAAATGTTGCGAACTAAGATCTTAAATTTTTCCATGACATTCCTCAAGATTTCGGCTTTGCGCTGTGAAAATTTTAGCTTCTGGACCTTCATATAAAAATTGTTATAGCGAAAATGCCACGATGACCTGTTTGGAGCATCGAAACCCTAGAATCCAAAGCTCTAATACGAAATGTTAGAAAAACAACTCCAAAAATAGAAGAAAACTGAGATCAATGCCTCAGATATAATCCACTTTGAGGGGGAAACCTCCTTTACATTACATAAATAAAAAATTATTCAATGATACAAATGACCAAAACCTCCTTCTATATATAAGAGTCCATGGGGCCATAATATAATCCTAGTCAACCTATCAATAATAATGTAAGGGAAAAATAATAACAATATTGGGGTTACATCGGTATAACAATAACAGTAAGGGGCCTACACTAATAACAATAAGGGACTAAACTAGTAATATAGGGACCTAACATAGTACCAATTCTAAAATTAAATTATTTCTATTTACATTTCGGATTTATATTTATATATTGTATTACTATCTACATTTAGAGTAATTGACATTGAAACTAATTATTCCAAAATTTAATTATGAGCTTACTTTATAAAAAATTTCTTTCTGGAACTAATCTAGAAATAGCTTTTCTAGATTGTCATAGTCTTTCGAAGATATGTACAATACTGATTCGCTTCACGACATCTCTTCCCTTAGGTCAATATTGAATTTTCCCAATTCTGCAATAATTACTGTCACATAATTAAATATGTTATTTTTATCCTCTTGTACCTATAGTTTCTTTTATTGTATGTAAGGGAAGAAATATTTCAGCCTGAAGATAATTTCGTAGGTATTATTATTATCTTTACATTTTCTAAATTTACCTTTTCTTTTTCATTAATTTATTTTCCTAACTTTGGTCTCTATGTTTTTTCAGGTTTGTCCCATTAATTTCATTCTCTGATAAAATTATTTGCAATCAACTGTTAGAGTACGTGACTATCAATTTCACCCTATTTTAGGATGGTCATCCGAGAAATGGAGGCTCTTCCACCATTTTGTGTACTCTACATAATTCATATTCATACTTTGTATTATGAATTTAGATGATGACCCTGGTTAATTTGTAATTAATTTTTTTTATAATGGATCTATGTTTTGAAGTTTGATAGAATTATTTCATTGTCATCTCCACTAGAAGATTTTTTTAAAAAGTATTTACACATGAAATTAAGTATTTTAATACAGTTATTTACCTTTTTCTACACATGTTGGTAAATAGGTGACTATATCTTGATATGTATAGAATGTATAATAATTTATTTACTACAACAGATATATTCATGTTTCTAGTTTCATCATAATTGCATATTCATAGTTTCGATATGTATTATGAAACATGTTGTATATACAAATGATATTCTGTTTAGAATTCCATATATATTTCATAGTTTTTGGTATTACTATAGCTTAATTATATTTAGTATCATAGTACATATACTGTAACATTTTCAGTGAGAATTTAGATATTTAGTTGGACTTAACCAACAGATTTACACCCTGACCAAGGGTTTAGAGAATTTTTCTGTTTGTCCCTAAATTTAATTAAGTCTATGTAACAACACAGAAAGATTAATTATATTCCTCTATATTTAATCTCTGTAAAATACATATGACACTTAAAATTTCTGAACTAAACATCGTTCAATACACACAATTTCTATAACTTAATCTATAGAAATTCAAATCAGAATTTATAAGATAATAATAACAGCAGTGTAAACATATAAAATTCACAAAATGTGCATACCATTGTTATAAAGACTATTTTCCTCCCAACCCTCGGCTTATTCCATAATTCTCCCTTAAGCAGAGACTGATTTTTCCTTACTATAGACAACCTCTTATACTAGGAATAGCTTATTTAAGCTTGCTTTCCCTCACTATGTTTCCATAACTGCGTCAAGTTAGTTTGGGATTTTTTTCCCTTAGGCTATGCTTTTTTTTTTAATTTTTTCCACAAAAACTCATTTTAAAACTAGATTTTCCTATTTCTAGTTTTATTCTCACCTCTTCTTAGTATGTTTCCACTTTACTGAGGCTTTTATTAGATTTTTTTTTCCATTATAATAATTTTAATTTTATTTTATTTTTCTCCATGGATTTTTAGAGAATTTTGGGAAAGTTTCAGGATTCGATTCCATCCTCATTGATTTCAATTCTTGGTCTCAATTTTACTCTAGCCTTTACACCGTAATAAAATTTCACATTCACTTATTAATTTCAAACATAATATTTCCACATATAGTTTTCCTTAGGTCTACTTGATCCTTAGGTTTATTAACTATCTATAAAGGGTGAAAATAGGGATATTACAATAACTATCATACAAAACAACAAGTTAACCTATATCATACCCATCAGCCACATATAACATAAAACAACGATAGCAATGCATACCACTATAGGTTTTTATCATTTGTGACTATCTGACACATGTACATATAACTACATTAATCAATTAGCATCTATGATTTATGTAGCCATAAAATCAATAGAATGAAATGAATACTCATAAAAATAATGAATATAACAATCCTTAACCTACATATACCTACATGCCCAACATCCAAACCTGTATCAAAATATGCTCTTGCCTCGAAGTCCAATGTTGTAACCTCACTTTGATGGTCTTCATCTCCTGCTCTATCTCAGCCAACACATTATCATCATAACATAACAACATCATCATGATGACCCAACTACATACAATGAAATTACGCACAAAAACCTCAATCAAACCAATGCAAACTTTACCATATGAACCCACTTGACATGTTTAACCAATCTTGACCGACCAATGCATGTCAAACACATGACATCAAACAAGCACGCATACATAGAAAAATCATGACCAATATGTAACCTAGCATAAATAAGAAATGCATGTACAACATGTATACAAAAGTAGGAAATCATGTAAGAAGCATACATAATCATCAGTAACACATAACCAGTCCTACACGCATGACAACATGTTGACAACCACACCATGAGTACTTGAATGGTGACACCAGTGTCTACATGGCCAACAAAACATGGGTGCAAAAAGAAACCATAGAATACAAAAGTACTAAATTCCTATTAAACCAACGAAAATGCACTATCAACACATTTCCCATCCAATCCAAGGGTTGAACCATGCTCTTATACCACTCGGTAGCACCCTCTTCCCACATATACCCAACTAATAGGCCAACTAGGGTAAACATGAGATTCAACCTCCTAGATGACCTTAAGGAAGTGGAACGGATGGAAACCTTAGAGACCCCTAAACCTTGAGCCACAAAATTTCTAAGGCGAGGTCAGGGACAAGGTCCCAAAAATTCAGTTTTGTACCTACAACTACGGGATTTGTGCTATGTTTTGAGACCTAGAGCTCGGGTCACTTCCCAAAACTCCATGAAACTCTAGGATATGATAAATAAAATTAGAACAAAGGTACAAAATAAATCACATCATTGGGAACTCATCTAGAGCCCTCTCAACCATGACATGAATCTCATCAAACATGTCACAAACATTGCATCTATAGATATGAATAACATATTTAAAAAAAGGGGGATCATACTTCTCCAAGAATAGTTAAGAAGAATTTCTCCCATACATAGTCATATACAATAAAGTCTATTTAACCATAGATACATTATCTATGCATCTACAGGTAAAAACATAGATAGATCCATACATCATCACTGATCTAAGACATGCTTATAACCATCATAATGAAAACATAAATATAATGGACATAAGGGAAAATAAATCCATACAGAAACCAATACATTTTCATATCGTATACCAGAGGAATGACCTCTTCATTACTGAATGTAAAAAGCAATCGGAGATGGGACTCACACATTCCAGCCAACCATATATTTGTTGAGAGAAGTATCACTTCAACCAATCACCCGCATGCCATGTTCTAAGCATGAATGTGGGAGCCCATCAAACACATAAATCACAACCAATCCACAGTTTCCAGAGGAAAAACCATGTCAAAAGTCAATGAGTGATTCCACCTCACGGTTGGACATCACAAGCATCACAAATCAGTCTGTATCCAAGCTGCATGAGGGCTCTTGAGTGTTTCTTCCAACCAAGGCTCCAAGACTAGTATCTCAAATTGATTTGTTTCGAAGATCCCGAGAATTTCTCCAGCGAAGGATTTAGGACTAGTAATTTAACCCATATAGGGCTCCAGAGCGTATTAGAGACAACACATATAGATTTGACTGCATATGGAACTGATAGTGCTTGGATATGTCAAGAGGGGTCATGTTATTGAAAAATTCCTATGCAGGAAGAGGATTCGAATTGTGGGAGAGCGCTTGTTATAGATATTTTTCCTTAGCTATATGAGGAGCATGGGTGTTGTGTTGACTGCGCAGTGGGGAAAGTGTTATGATGCAATGAGGGAATCGACTTAGAGAGGGAATTTTGGCAATATGACAGGATTTTGCAGTATGACAGAGGTGACCATCTACAAAAGAATTGCAGAGATATATTTGTGGAAAGGAGGATAGAGTTACAAGGGAATGGAAGCCAAAAATGGGTTGGCTTTGATACCATGTAAGGCCAGGAGGTAATTGCGAAAAAAATTAGTTGATTTGCATTACAAGATGCTCCCAAATAAATACATGGAGGGTGAGACTCTTGGGGTTCATTTCCTAATGTCTCTTCATCTTCCAACTCTCCTTATTTTCTATTTACACTAATTTACAATTTCACCCAATCCCCAGGATTAGATGTCAACATATTTTATAAATCTAATAAATTGAAATTATCTATCAGTAATGATTGTGAATGGATCATTTACAAGTTAATAATACAGTTGGTAAAAAGGGGTGAATACCCATGGTTAAGAATCTTTTTATATTGTATGTTTATCATAAGTTTTATTTTTTAATATAAAATGGTTATAAAATTAAATTAAAATAAGTCACGATATGGACTCATTGTAATGTAACAAATCTATTTACAAGTTAATAATATCTATGGTAATGTGGGGGTTAATAATATTGTTATATTGTATGTTTATTGTAAGCATTAAGTTTTACTGTAAAAATGTTATAAACTAAATTAAAATAAAATATCTATAAAAAAAATTATTTTGAAATGAGTTATGGTTTCTGGGTACGTGGTATTGACAAGCCATGATATTGGCTCGTGGTATTGTACAACGTTTTGAAGTTAATAATATCCAATGTAAAATGGATTACTATTTATGGTTAACAATATTGTTATAACGTAAATATTAATTTTTTTATGTGCTTATTAATTAAATTTAAATATAGTTACGAAATTATTACTTTAATTTATATTGTAAATGAATGTTAATTTATAACTAGTATTGGTACATTATATATTTTAATATCATGTATATTATGATTTTATTTTATTTAATATTGTGTTCATAGTTTTACTTTTAAAAAGAAAATTACGATATAAAAAAATGAATTTAAAAAATATGTACATCTAACATCTAAGATATAACACCTACACATCTATCATATAGGCTATACTAACATCTAATGCCTACACAACAATTCTATAGGATATACTAGACTATAATGCACCACTCCGGTTAATTAGATGATGTTAGTGAATTTAAATGTGTATTTTACATTTTATGTATGTTTGTTAAATGGTTATCATCATGATTTTTACTTTTATGAAATTATATATATTTATTATAGATTATATATTGGTGAAATTTTATCAAAGTTTTATATATAAAGTTACATGCAAAAATACTTACTTTAAATAAGAAATGGAAAGATATTTATATAAATTACAAGGTTTAATATTGTTGAAGCTGTAATTGTAAAATTACCATAAATAATTTTTTATTGTATATATTTTTCATACATGTTCATTCTAACTAAATTATTTTTCATTAAAGAATTACATATGATTAAAGTTGACTACAATACAATTTTTAAATTACTTCATTAATTGTGGTATTTTTCAATGAAATGGTTATCAGACTACCTGGAAGAAATAATTCATGCAACGCTTTTCACAATTTTCACCAAGTAGAGCATGTCTTTAGATATTTGAAAGAGACACACAATATTTACCTCTATCACTTGAGCTCAACTCCTTTGACAATTCATTAATTCTAGTTTTACTCAACAATGGGGGAATAACTTAAATATTTCCAAAATAAATGATAGAAGTATGTAAAATAATAAACAACTAAGTTTAAAACCATATTATCACAAAATCAAAATTAAAGTAATCACAAACTTAGAATTAAACAAATATGCTAATTTTTTTTAAATTATAAAATACCTAATTGGAAATACCTAGTTTTAAGTATAAAACCATTTCCACAAGAAAGAAAAAAAACATGTAAAAATGTTTGTGAATCTTACCAATTATATAAAACTCCAATAAATATATGAATAAGAAACAATATAATTAGTGAAATAAAGAAAAAAAATGATGAAATAACACAGGTACATATCATTTTATATTCTCGTCACCCTGATTCTCTTCATCACTTGAAATGATAACATTGTTGTTCTCAAAAATATATTTTTATCTGGGGTTGTGTCTTAATTTGAACCACCAATCCATATATGGCACATCTAGGTAAAAAAACACATGGTTGGAGTGTTTGGTGAAAACTTAAGGCTCCCTATCTTTGTGCCTCACCTTTCTAGAGTTGATATATACCAACCCACCATTACGATATTCCTTTACATTATTCAAATCAAAGGTTTCCTCCCACTTGCACCTCAAAATAACACATTGAAACAAACAAAAGTCCACTTCAACGATCTCTTGTATTTTTATGATGTAACCTATGATCCCTTGTATCAAGTTTTCATCACGTTGGATATCATGACCAGATTGGTCGAACTTGACTTCAACTCCACAATATTGTTTCATGATTCCATCATTGACATCCTCCATGCGAAAATTATAACCATATTCCCACATAGATGGGAACAAATGTACCTTTAAGAATTTGAAAAAATCACAACATCACGTGTTTAATAACCCGAAAGTAATTAAAATAGATAATATATATCTTACAATTCAATGATGCATTATGAAGTTAACTATGTATAGAAAGAGATTATTACCAAGTTTCTGCAAACAATACCTATGTTTAGTGCATCCTCTTCAACATGTGGGTAATGATGAGATGCACCATATTTCTCACTAACTTGGTCAACAACCCAACTATTGGGGCATATCATTAACATATTTTCACATGATTAGGATAAGGAAAACTTATACCCTTCAACCTTCTAAATTATTTATTGTTACTTTTCCAATTCATCCTCTTTTGTTCTTACAATGCAACCCATATTTTTTTCTTCCAATTGTAAAGAATGAATTTATTGATGGCTTCAATTTGTAAATCTTATGATGAAATAAAATTGTTATATAGTATGTATGAGATAAAAATAAACATAATGAATTTTAGTGTGAATATATACTATGTATAAATTTGACAAATTATAAGTCACCTACTCTTTATCATATGCCCTTTTCCATTCATTTTGAGAAGCTTCCCTTCACTTTTTTCTTCAGCCCTTTCTTCATCGCAAATAACCGCCCCTAGTGTGTTTTAGATATGCTTGATGTACTCACTTGCATAATATAAAAACTCACACAATATGTACCGCTCTAGCATAGACTACTTAGGTTTTTCCCTTTCTCGAACAAAACTTTTAAATTTCCTCATTTACCTCTCTGAGAAGAATATCAATCTACAAGAAACCACCTTAACTAATTCAACCTCAACTACTAGGTGAATTGAAATATGAACTTGCGAGTCCAAAAAAATCATTGGTAGTTCCCTCTCAAACATATAAGAAATCTTAGCCATCTCTGAACACCATCGTGGAATGCTATCCATATGAATCTCCATTAGTGTGATCCAACATAGATATGTAGACAATTTAGATATGGCACATCGTAGGTATTGGGGGATGTTATGTTTCACACACCCACAAATGAGTAAAGGATAATGACATTGCAAAGTAAACAAATAAAAAAATTAACTATATTTTCTCTCATGCCATAACAAAATAAAAAATAATAAAATCATGTTTTTGACATACGTACTCCTAGAAGTTTCAAATGATCATGTGATTTCAACCCCGAAAAATGGTATTCCATAGTGAAGTAGTTTCATAGTGAAGAACCATATAAATAAAGCACCCCCACACCCATTATAACTTCCTTTCCAAATAAATATAATTCTTTTTTAAATACATGGGACATCAACTTCTTTAAAAGTCCAAGAGGGAACAACCTCTCCTCTATTTTATTGTGTTGGTCAATGTTTATTTTCAATTTTTTAAGACACTAGATCTCTCCTAACAATAAATTTGTCATTTATTTCAATTATATGTGCCTCCATAAAGAAGATGAAACAAGTTTGAATAGATGCATGAGATCTAGTAAGTGGAAAATAATAATATGCTCCCAATATGGGAGCTCTTAAAAGAATAATTTTATTTCCATCCCAATGGAAAATTTCTCTGCTTAGGTGTTTAAGAATTCTATATCATCAAACGTATGCTCCTCATTTCAATCAATTTCTTTTTTCATCTTCTTCTCCTTCTCTCTCTCATATGATCGAAGCCATTTAGTTGGTGTCATTATTGCATTATTTTGGGTTCTCTAATTTTTACCATTGAAATAAGATATTTCTCTTCGATAAGGGTGTTATTTTGGGATGAATACCATGGATCAGTGATACAAAGGCTTCTATAGGTGGTTTTACCACCTACCCTTCATAGAAGGTCTACAATGTTTACATCCATGATACCCTTTTGTAACAAGATATGTGAACTTATTTTATACAGGGAATATTAGAAATCATTAAAATCTGAAAAATTACAATGAATTGAATTAATATGAAAAATAATATTGTTACATGTATAAATAAATCAATAAACATGTAATTTGCGAGAGAAAAATCCTAATCCTCGATACGCATGTGTGTTGTAAGGACATATACCATACAACTTAACACTCCTATCTATTTTGATGGATCTTGATACATCGTATACATGTATCCCTCCTGGTAACTCCTTCCATGGAAAATTTGAAAGGCCAATATTCGTAGGTGGGCTAATTTTCCAATTTCCATTTTTTCTAAAAATGATTCCCCTATTTTTTACAATATAAAATAATTTTACCTTAAAACTACCAACATTACATATATAAAAAATCATTATAAATTTGAATAATTTAATAAATATATCAACAAAAAATTTATAATTTGCATATTAGGGACTTCTGAGATTTGGCAATGTTTTTAAACATCAAGTTGATTTTTCGTCGTTAATTTTTTTTGTGATTTATTCATTTCATCTACGAATGGTTATAAGTAGACATTCGTATTATTCACTTCTCTTCTACCAACAACTATGAGGGCCAACATAATATGTTCATTGTTCACAAATAACCATTGGGGGATAATTTTATTGATCACTACTATAGGCCAAACAAAATAGTTGGTGTTTTTGAGGGAATATGGGTTGACAACATCCATGGATATGCTAAGTAATAGACTCCATACTTCATCCTTGAAGTTTTGGGACATGTATCATTTGTACGCTTTATGGCTATTTATTCTATTTAGATTCACACAGCTCTTGTCTCACTTTAGTGTGAGGGATGGCATCCCTATAACATTTCTAAATAATTTCAATGAAAGAGCCTTTCAATCCTTGGGATTATAGGCTGGTGCATCAGTAAATTATGAGGAGGACCATGTGATCTAACCTTTATGTTTAATGGTACCTTTCATGCCCATATTTTAGATATATCACTTTGTCTATTATTCTCCTCTATATATAATACAATCATTCGTACATGGATGATATGATATGTACTCAACACCCAACATTTTCAACAACTTCTTTGCCGCTTCGCAGCTACCGGGCTAGACGTTATCATGCAGAAGAACCTTATCTTTAAGTAACTTGCAGTTGGTGGGAGATATAAATTTACAATGTCAATACTTAACGTTCATAAAATCAACCATTTTTAATGTTGATTGTGTTATAATATTTCTCAAAATATATGGGACATGATCATGGTCAATTACCTCGATATTGTAGAGAAACATACATTTGACATGACAAAAATTTATTTCATGTTCTATAGTAACATCATTGTCCCTAGCAAGGTAGAATTTGACTGCCCACTAGATCTAAAGAGTGGGGTGGTGGAAGTAGATTTTATGGTTTCAAAAAATGTATTAGTGATATTGTTGGGCAATTTATTTGAACAAATTGCTGCATTAAATTATCGACCAGGGAAACTCGTGAGCTTGTGATGGTGCCAGCAATATATATGCAGGAGTAGGCAACTAACTCTATGTCTAACTAAATTGCTTATGATTCAATATAATATGCAAGGGAAGTTCTCAGATAAGCAGGCTCCTAACTTAGGAGGTCCTGGTTGTCCTTCCCTACAGTATCATAGAGAAATCATTCATAAAACCAGAAACTTGAAATAAAGACAAGGCTATTCAAAAGCTGAAAGTAATATATTCTATAACTCTAACTCAATTAGTTTAAAAAGAGGAATAATATTGAAATGGTTCTTGACTCAAGAAATCCACTTTCACCTCAATTACCACTTAATGAATCAGAGGTTAAAACCAAGAACTTAAGATGGATAAATTATTAATGAAAGAAGCTCTTAACTTAAGAGACATGTAAAGTATTCCATTATAATTCATTCATCAATCACACACAAATCCTTAAACATCTAAGAAATGAAATGAAACAAAATCTAATATGAAATAAAATGTTTCTCTCATCCTTTTAGAGTGATCTCAATTCTCTTAAGAACAAGACAATTTATTCCATATACTACATTAAGGAAACCTATATCTAAAACTACAGAAATTCCATAAACACAATTTACATCTAAAACTACATAATGGAAATATATGAAAAATGAAGCTTTATTCTATTCCATTATCAATTGGATACAATGCTCTAAGAGTCCTCCTCTTGGAACGGAGGAGTTACTCCTATTTATACAATGAGAGGAGTAACAAACTCATAATGATCATCCACTAATATCTCTAACCATCTAGACACATAACCCTATCCTCCATGATCTCCTCCATAATCTTTTCCATGAGGTTTATCTTCTTAAGTTCGAATTTGATCATCCAAGGCCACATAAAGGTGTCTTGGAAGCTTCCTTTGTGCCTACACATGTCAACAAACTCATGCTAATTGTTAGGTATAAGTATAAGCATATTATTTTCTAAGCTTTAGCCATAAATTCACTTTAAAATATTAAGAATTAATAAACTTTGGAAAAACATAGTTATGACCCAATAATGAGGTGAATGTAATGATATGGAGGTGGAATGGAGGTGACATGAAGGTAAAATGTGAAGATATTGATGAATAATGGAGTGAAAATAGGGACTATTTTGAGGCCCAACATACCCCCAAACTGAAGGTATTGCATGTCCTCATGCAATCTATTACATTACTTTTTTGGTACTTGAGCTTTGGCTTAAACTCTGCATGAGATCATTTACTTAACTTTTGCAAAGCGTTATTTTGATGAACTACAACTTGGTTGGTTCTTGTGTTTCAACCATATTTTGTTTGTTGCGTTCATTGTATGATCTTTGCATAATGATAATGTGCTTTTTATGGCAGAGTATTTTTGTTGGAATGCATCATGGTTGGTTCTTGTGTAACAACCATGATTCTATTGGCATCCAATTAACTTTTTAAATACTTTAGACAAAGCCATTTGTATGCTCATGTAATAGTAAATATATTTTGAAGGTAAGTGGGTTTAAAATGTGATATATAACTGTGGATATGAATGTGACAAAGCATGTATGTAAATGTATCCTTCCCATTAAACGGATGGCTTTGGCAATGAAAGGAAAGGAAGTGAAGTTTTTTCCAAAAATTATTATTCTAACATTTCAAGGAATTTAATGGTTAAAAGTTAGAAAATAGCATACCTTAACTTACCCTTCCAAAAATAGGTGAGAGTCGTGCATGTGTGACTGCAAACTGTTGTGAAAATGGTGGATGAAAGATGGATCTGCATTGTCGTATCAGCTGCTGGATCTGCTGCTACTAGATGAAAAATCTGAGGAGTCTGCTGAACATGGCTGAAATTTGTATCTGCTGCTGGATGATGAATCCGATGAGTTTGCTGAATATGGCTGAAAATCTATAAGGCTTGGAAGGTATACAAAATATAGAAGTTACATTTTCCTCCCAGCCTTATTTATTGACTTGTCCTTAAGTGAAATACAATGAATACCATGAATGGAAATACAATGAATGGAAATTGGCTTCATCTGCTGCAAAATATGGGTCTTCAAGTCTTCAACGCTCGATGGCACAAATCTTGCTATGTGATTAAATGTGTCGATGTCGAACATAGCAAGAAGTTGTTGACTTAGTGGCCGTTAATGAATGCCCCTAGCCAACACAAGAGCTCCCACCATTGATTCCAATGGGAGTCAGGATGCCTAACACATCTTTGTAGGTACGAATAAAATTGTCGTGGTCGAGTCACCTACAAGATCCAACGAACAAGGGATATTAATGTACTCCCATTGTTCATTGGCAAGAGTACTTGCCATTAAGGCATGCAAGCCTCTAGGTGTTTTTCAATGATACTTAGACTCTAGGACTTTTACTCAAGCAGGGTTTTATTGGCGGAAATGAAAAAAAATGGTATGAAAATGGAAATGGAAATGGAAAATGGATTTTATTGATGAGTTAGGAATAGATGAGTTAGGAAATGCATGGTGAATGAAGAAGAACTCTTGCTGTGAAAAATGGATATGGAAATGTCATGCGTTATAGATGTACAATTGATGGGATTCAAAATCTTTTCAGAAAGGGAGGTGGAAGGTAATGGTTGTGGAGATGGATTTGTCTTGAGAATTTTTTTCATGAATTTTGTCTTTGGAAGACTAATTGTCGTCACAATGTAGTCTTCGTAATGATCGCTTTGTCGTCCTGTAACCTGTAAAAAAAAACTTGACAAAAAGAAACATAAGTGTGTTCAAGAAGGAATGCGCATTTCCTTCATGATTCTTACGCAAAAATTTTATACCAAATAAAACAAATTAAGGACAATCAAAGGTGTTGAAATTGACTTAATCATGATATTAAAATCAATCCATTCTTAAAAATAACCATGAAAAATAATACTCCCTGTCAGATAACTCATGAAATGTGCTTCGCAATTCTGTTCTGTAAAGCATACAAGAACCATGTGATGAGTTTATACCATCTCGATGCTATCGAAATATAATTGAATCCTCCAATTGATTTTTAAAATTTGTTTCCAAGTGTTCCATTATTTATTCTCAAATCTGCGTGAATTTTGTGAAAAGTGTGTTTATTTTTTTATTTTTTATTTTTCCCTTGTACCAACTGTTGCGGTTTCATCCAATTCCATTATTCTCTCAATATGCATTTCACCAAAGTTTTTTATGCCAATGTTCTTTACTTTATAAAATGCCAATATTTGCCCCTCAAATCCTTCAAAACAACTACTGTCACAAAACACAATTTTTTTTTTATTTTTATTTTTATTTTTTTTTTAATAAAAATCATAACCTAACAATATATTAATTCAATCATATAACAACAAACATAACAACAATTATATACAACAAATTAAATAAAAAAAAAAAAAAAAAATTAATAATAATAATAACAAACTACAACTATAACAATTAATACAATTATATCAATATATAATATATTAATATAATTAATATATTAATACAAATATAACAAACCTTAAATAACAAACATAGACATCAACTTATAACAAATTACAATTAACAAAAGAAAAATAAAAAATAAAAATTTACAACTATATTAATATAATTATAACAATATATTAATATATTAATATAATTAATATATTAATATAATTAATATATTAATATATTAATACAATCATAGCAAATCAAATATTAACTATAAAAAGAAATTATAACAAATACAAATCAAAACAAATCAACATTAACTAAAAATATATAAATATGAATCAAAACAAATAAAAAAAAAACATAACATATAACATTAAATACAAAACAAATTAAAACTAAAAATTCAAACAAACCAAAAGAAATGGAAAAAAAACGGATCTCGGCGCAATATGTTAAATTGTGATTGAAAGAACCTCAATTTTCTCCTAAACCGCTGCAAATTTCAGGAAATTTCTCACGAGTCACCTAATTACCCCCGTTCTGGAAAAAACCCATGTCTCAGTTTTTTTTTAATTCATCTTAGTTTGCTCAGAAAATCCATTTTAAAATCGCATGTTGAAACTGATGCGATTTCGTGAAGCTTTTGGCAATAGAAATCAATTGCTGTGCATGGTAATGGAGTCCAGCATACAAAGGTAAAGAATTTAAGGAATGAAATAAAGCTTTTGATCTATATTTGATTGTCATTCACGCCAACAACTTGACAATGTGTTTACAATGAAAGAGCAAATTCAGAGTTGTGATTTTTTTTTTTTTTTGTGAGAACTAATCAACTCTTAAGGCAATTACCCACTATTTACTGCATCCATTCTACTCCACCCAGCTTTTCTTATTGGAGGATTTCAGTCTCCAGTTAAGGTCGGTACGCAGATCAATTTTTCAGCAAGAGTTTTTTTATTTGAATAAATCAATTGATTTTCTGATCTTCCTGATCGCACGAAGCGTAGGAAGAGAGCATACTCATCTCTTGATTTGTTTTTATTTATGCAGGGGGGTGTTTTTGAAATGACGAAATTTAAAACATTAAAACATCAGAAAATTCAAACTTAAACTCCTTTGCGAAGATCCTGCTGTCACCAGGGTTCACAAATTATTTTGTCTAAAGAAAAAAAATGCTAGTACTAAATTAAATTTCTAATGCCTAATCCCTTAGCACCATCCCCGGTAAAATGTTGGACAATTTATTTGAACAAATTGCTGCATTAAATTATCGACCAAGGAAACTCGTGAGCTTGTGATGGTGCCAGCAATGTATATGCAAGAGTAGGCAACTAACTCTATGTCTAACTAAATTATTTATGATTCACATACAGCAGTAAAGGGAAGCCTTTGATAAAGGTGTCTTTAACTTAGGAGTGTCCTGGTTATCCTTCCCTGCCGCATCATGTGAGAAATCATTCATAAAAATTATCCCTTTCAAGACAGAGGCTATTCAAAAGTCAAATGAATATATTCTATAACTCTTAACTCACTAACTTAAAAGAGAATAATATTGAAATGGTTCTTGACTCAAGAAATCCACTCTCACCTCAATTACCACTTAATGAATCAGAGATTAAAACCAAGAACTTAAGATGGATAAATTATTAATGAAAGAAGCTCTTAACTTAAGAGACATGTAAAGTATTCCATTATAATTCATTCATCAATCACACACAAATCCTTAAACATCTAAGAAATGAAATGAAACAAAATCTAATATGAAATAAAATGTTTCTCTCATCCTTTTAGAGTGAGCTCAATTCTCTTAAGAACAAGACAATTTATTCCATATACTACATTAAGGAAACCTATATCTAAAACTACAGAAATTCCATAAACACAATTTACATCTAAAACTACATAATGGAAATATATGAAAAATGAAGATTTATTCTATTCCATTATCAATTGGATACAATGCTCTAAGAGTCCTCCCCTTGGAATGGAGGAGGTACTCCTATTTATACAATGAGAGGAGTAACAAACTCATAATGATCATCCACTAATATCTCTAACCATCTAGACACATAACCCTATCCTCCATGATCTCCTCCATAATATTTTCCATGAGGTTTATCTTCTTAAATTCGAATTTGATCATCCAAGGCCACATAAAGGTGTCTTGGAAGCTTCCTTTGTGCCTACACATGTCAACAAACTCATTCTAATTGTTAGATATAAGTATAAGCATATTATTTTCAAAAGTTTAACCATAAATCCACTTAAAAATGTTAAGAATTAATAAACTTTGGAAAAACATAGTTATGACCCAATAATGAAGTGAATGTAATGATATGGAGGTGGAATGGAGGTGACATGAAGCTAAAATGTGAAGATATTGATGAATAATGGAGTGAAAATAGGGACTATTTTGAGGCCCAACAGATATCAGGATCATCCCAAAGCTCCCCATTTTGGAATGCATATAACACCAAGGAATGTGTGGCAGTTGTATCCCGTAAGTAATCATCCATACCAACCTCTATTTTATTACCTCAATTACAAACTTGTGATGAACAAATACTATTATTGTAGTCATTCCTAATCAGTCAGTTTGGACATAGTGGGAATTGAAAAAGTGGTTTATTCAACCATTATTTGTATGCTTTCTCTCTTATGTTTTTTCTTAATGCAACCTTATCTTGATTTTAACATTTAGTGGGGTCCATTGGAAGATGGTAGGTGGCTCGCTCATCATCCTAAAATCCTAATTTCAAAAGATATTGATCAACATTAGTACAACAGTTATATTAGTAATGACAATGCAATTGGTTTGTTGAAATTACCTTATATCAAAACAAATATTACCATCGCTAACTCTGGATTGTGGCTGAGATATGTCATGTTACAATTCTAAGGGTGAAGTGGATTTCCATTTTCATCTACAAACTTCTGGCAGTATTTTTCTCGTGATAAGAGATTCTCACATTTTTGAAATGGTGGAATATTTTTTGAATATGAACTCGATTATAAATCACGATCCTACAAATTTGGATACTTTTTATTTAATATTCATGGATAAATAAAATTATTTACATAATCTAAATATAAGTAAAATATGAACTTACAAGAGATGGATAGGAAAAAATTCTCGAAGGACTTTGAGCAATATGGAACGAGATGGAATTTGAAGAATGTTGGAAAAACTACTCAAAGTGGGGGGGGTGAATCAGTATTTAGAGTTCACTGATAAATTTTATTTTTTCTTTGTTGAATTCCATACACAACATTAATGAACCCAACTCACTTATACACGCACATATACCGAAAGAAGCTTGCATATACTGATATGATTTTATTGTTAGAAAATTTTGAGAAACAAATTTAACTTATCTTATTAGTTTATGCATATGTTAGTTAAGAAGTAAATATGTGCAGTAACAGAAAAATAAATCATTACAATATCATCACACATGGACACCAATATTTAAGGTGGAAACCCGATTTGGGAGAAATCCACTGTTATTGTCGACCACGTCTTCAATATTTATTATATTGAAAACTTCTTATGATATTGTACTGATGCAGACTTATCTCAGTATGCAGGCATCTACCTGTAGAAGGCTGCTACCTTCTCTCATTCTCTAGTTGCTACTGGAAGGGAGCTACAACCCCCTAATCTCGTTTACGAGTCACTACTGGAAGGGAGCTTCAACCCCCTGATCAGAACATCAGCTTCTACTGGCAGGAAGATTCTACTTCCATACTGAAGGTTTCAACCCTCAGACTCACTGTAGACCACGTTTGATCAATTTTCAGACTAGATCAAATAGCTTCAACAAAAATCTTCATAAGAACAATTAAATTCACCCAATACTTCAATCACAACAGTGAGATCACTATAACCATGACTCAGAAATAACCCAAACTTATAATCAATATGAAAAATCAAACTTAACCCATAACATTCATCATCTTAAAATGCATACTCTACTTTGATTCACTAAACCCGCGTGTATACGTGTTTTATTTCACACCAACCTAAGAATAGATCTGTCAATACTATTATTCAGAATGTGATCAATATCAGATCCAGATGTGAGGCTTCCAGTCAGACATCTTTTCATAAATTCAGAACCCTTGAACAATCAGTCATCATTAACCTTTTTTATTCACTCATTAATCGGAATTGTACATATTCAGTTCAATAGCATGTACAGTATTTAGGTAACCAAGATCTACATGAAGACTTCACTGATAGACAACAAAAATACAAGAGGAATAAACAAATAACCTCTACAATAAGCTTCAGAAAACTCTGACTTCCACGGGTGCCTTTTGTGAGACAAAGTCGCGTATATACGCGATTTTACCAAGATGAACTATCATATAGATATATGAATAATAAATTTGGAGATTGTTTTAGATCTATAGAACTTACCCATATTTCTTCACTTTACTTCAACAAGCATGTGTCAGATCAAGGATATAATAATCTCTTAAGTGGATCATACAAGAGCATAGTTATTTCACATCTAGATATCTTGAACAATCATTGTATCCATGGGTTCATTAGAGATTCATATCTATCAATTAAGAAGATTTCATCCCACGCATACATACACCAAAGTAAACTATTCAGTAGCAACCCTTACACATGCACACATTGCACTATCATCCTTTTCTCCTTATATAGATTCATCCATTACCAATAACACAAGTCAAAACCACAAAACTGCTGATGGTATTCTTGGATGGAATCAAATAGATGACACAAATCTCAATTTTGTGGGCTAATACCATGGTAATGCCCCTTGGTATCATAATTTTAGAGCACAAAATTCATACGCGACTTGGATTGTACTTATTTTCCTATATATGTGACTTCGTTTCATAAAAACTACGTATATACTAATTCTGGATGTATACACGGGTTGCCTTCGCTAAAGTAGCATATACATTGCCTCCATATGTAGGTTGCCTTCATTAAACCTGCGTATACATTGAGAAATATTTCCTGTTTCATTTTTCTGGCACTAACTGGAATTCCTTTCTCTATCACATCTGAACTGACCTGTAGAGACATCATTTTTACATCATTAACACATATGTTTCTTATCAAAAATAAACTCATCAAGTAGGTTTCCATCAAGGAGAACTTCATCAAGTAGGTCGCCATCAAAGACAACCATTGTGTCATATTTCCAACAATATTCGCTTGTGGAATTGATGTTCTAAAACATGATGGTGTTTGATCACCACAACAGATAAATACATTAATCCTAACAATTATTCCAACGCCAAAATACTCTCCCCCTTTGACATCAAGGGCAAAGGGCAGATCAATACCAAAACAAGGATTCTCTTTCCTTGTGCTCCCGCTAATTTCATGCTTAATCTCTGGACAGATATATATATATATATATTAATGAAGTACATGACTCTATAGCTCAAATGAGTATGACCTTTCCTATATCTAAGGACTAATACTTACATCAATGATCCAACCATGTGGAATTACATATTTGACTCAACTTCCCAACCAAGTGGGTTTACAAATTTGAACAAGTCCTTACATGATTGAATATAACAAGTTTACATCATAGGTCGCAACATGACCTTTTCATCAAATTACATATATGACTATTTATAACCAAAAACAAATAATCTCAAACATGAGATCATAACATAGCAACCAATCAGAATTCCAACAATGCATCCTTTACCACAAGGCAGGTGCTCCCCCTAAGCTTGTGCATCCTGAACACCTTCAACAACCAAATCGTCAAAGCATATTCAACAAGGAGATAAATATTAGATAATGATACAAAAAGAAGAATACTTGAACAAAAACAGATATTACCCAACAAAACCAAAATTGTTCTGAATGTTGACCCAGAGAATTTATGTCAACGAAACCCATATGCGGTTTTATGTATAGAAACTCACGTATATATGTGATTCGTATTTATGAAACCAGCGTACCGAATTTAATCTTCTGAATTTAAATATATTTTATCAGAGAGGTAGAGACAACTCCCAGCTTTTGTCTGAGATATTTGAATTCTTCCCTAGGCAAAGTTTTAGTAAATGTATCAACAACTTTTTCTTTGGAGGGAACATCCTCCGATTTAACCTTTTTTTCAAGCACTTGTTCACGTAGGAAGTGATACTTGATAGGAATGTTCTTATTCTTGGAATGCATAACAAGATTCTTTGAGATATTAATAGCACTTGTATTATCAAATAAAATGCAGATAATAGGTGGACATTTTATTTGAATGTCTTGTAGAGTCTGCATCATCCAAGGCAGTTTTGTGAAACATGATGCGACAACCACATATTCTGCTTCCGCTATAGATAACTCAATAGAAATTTTTTTCTTGCTAAACCAGGATACTAATCGGGGCCCCATATAGAATGCACCACCACTAGTGATTTTTTGATCATCAACATTTCCAACCCAATCTGCATCTATGTAAGCATGAAGAGTGAGATCGACATTCTTTAGATACCATAGACCAAAGTCTTGTGTCTCTTGTAGATATTTGAATATTACTTTTATAGCTTGAATGTGAGACTCTTTTCTATTATCTTGGAGTCGTCCAAAAATCCCAACTGCATGCATAATGTCTAGTCTTGTCTCAATTAGATAAAGAATACTTCCCATCATGGATCTATATTCTAGTTGATTCACCATGGGAGAATCATCATGAGAACCGAGGTTACATCCAGTTACCATTGGTGTACTCGCAGGTTTGCAGTCTTCGATCCCATACTTCTTCAAAATTTTCATAAGATATTTTTCTTGTGATAATAATATGCCATATGCTACTTCTTTCACTTGTAAGCCAAGAAAAAATGTCAGTTCCCCAAGTAAAGACATTTCAAATTCTTGCTGCATGAAAAAAGTAAATATTTGACTCGTGGAATATTCATTACTTCAAAAAATGATGTCATCAACATATACAACAAATATCAATAGTTTATCATTCTCAATTTTTCTGTATAAGTTACTATCAGTAGATCCCTTTGAAAAACCTTGTTGATGAAGATATTTGTCAACACGATAGTATCATGCCCTTGGAGCTTGTTTCAGACCATATAAAGCCTTTTTAATTTTGCAAACAAATTTTTCATCATTTCCCAGCATGAATCCTTCTATTTTTTCTATATAAACTTTTTTTCTAGATCACCATTGAGAAAAATCATATTCAACATCCATTTGATACACTTTGAATTGTTTAAATCTTGAAAAGCAAGAAACATTCTTATGGCTTCAAGTATAGCTACAGGAGCGAATGTTTCTTTAAAATCTATACCTTCTTGTTGAGCATACCTTTTAAAAACAAGTCTAGCTTTGTGTCTAATAACATCTTCCTTTTCATTTAACTTATTTTTGAATATCCATTTTGTTCCAATAACATTTTTATCATGAGATCTTGGAACCAATTCCCAAGTATGATTCTTTTCAATCTGATGAAGTTCTTCATTCATGGCTTGAATCCAACATTCATCTTTACTAGCTTGATTTACATTATTTGGTTCAATAGTGGATAAGAATTACATATAGCTAGGGGATCCTACAACAGTTCTTCCTGTTTGGACACCTGATCCCTTTTCTCCAAAAAATTGAGATTCTGGATGATTCTTTTGTACATAACTAGATGGAGATTTTTCAGATAGATCTCCTTCTACTACTTCATTGGGTTCACCTTCTATATTGTTTCTATTTGATGAGGGAAAATATACATCATCATCATTTTCATTTTTTTTTGTTATTTCCCTTTTTGGGGCTGAGAGAGACTCATCAATTAAAACATCAATACATTCAACAATATTCCTAAGTATTTTATTGTAATACTTATATTATTTACTTCTTGAAGAGTAGCTAAGAGATATTTATTCATCTACTCTTGGTTCAAATTTACCAAGTTTTTCATCATTGTTCTTGATAAAAAATCTGCTTCCAAAAACTCTAAAATGCTTTACAGTGAGAAGATTTTCATATGAGAGTTCATAAGGAGTTTTATCATTGTTTACTGGAACATGAGAAATGTTAATAATTTTTACTACAGTATGTGTTGCTTCTCCCCAAAAGGTATCGGGAGTTCAAGATTCATCAAGCATATCCCGAGCCATTTGTTGAACTATTCTATTCATCCTTTCTACCACGCCATTTTGTTGTGGCGTTCCAGCTACTGGAAGTTGTCTTTTTATGCCATGATGTTCACTAAAATCAAACAACTCATCTGATATATATTCTCCTCCTCGGTCAGATATAAGACATTTGATTTTTAGATCTAATTGATTTTCAACCAAAGCTTTGAAGATCTTAAATTTTTGAAATGCTTCATCTTTATGTTTTAGTAACCCAATCCAACACATTCTAGAGAAGTCATCAATAAATAAAATATAGTATTGTTCTCCACGTAGTAACTTTTTTCGTACATGACCACATAAATCAGTATGTAGAAGTTCAAGAGGCTTACTTGCTGATCCTTATTTGGCATTAAATTGCACTCTAGTTTTCTTATCGAATTGGCAAGATTTTCATATGGTACTTTCAGGCAGAGTGATGCTGGGAAGATCACGAAAAGCTTTGAGTCTGCTAGATTTGCTAGTTTGAGAGAAACTCAAATGCTCCAATATTCTGTGCCATAACCAATTTTCTGAAGATTTACACAAGTAACATTATTCTTTGCAACCTTTCAATACATACAAATTTCATGGTATTCTAGTTCCTTTTATTACCGTTTTTTCCGTGTCAAGTTCACGTACCACACATTCTTTTGAACTAAAGACAACTTCATTTCCTTGATCACACATTTGGCTCAGACTCAATAGGTTATTTTCTAGTCCATGCACATACATAACATTGTTAGATTTTACCTTTTCTTTTAGAAAAACAAAACCTTTTCCTTTAATGACAGCAGGAGTATCATTTCCAAATGTAACATTTTTTTCATTTTCTAGAGCATTGTATGCCAGGATTTTATTTTTATCACTTGTAATGTGCTTTGAACATCCTCTATCAATGTACCATTCATATTCTTACCCTTCGGAAAATAAAGCCATGCCAAAGTTTTCAACTTGTAAGTCCTTCTTTCTCCTTACCTTGGAATTTGAAGGTATATGCTCTTTTCGCTGAAGTTTGCTCCTGCATTGATATTATTCATGTCCAAAGTTATTTCAACAAGAACATTCAATTTCATTTTGAAGAGGAGAAAAGTTGTTATAACTATTATTTTTTATTCCAGTCTCATTTATTTTCCTTCTTGATTCTCTTGTCATAATAGTTTTGTTTCCAACACATTGAGCAGCTTTATGACCAAAATTATGGCATGAGAAACATTATCCATTAAAGAAATTTTGGAGATCATAAAACCTTCTATTTCAGTTTACCTACTGATTGATATTTATGTTATTGTTCTTCCTTGTATTGAACTATTCATGCTTTACCTATGTAGTGTCTTTGTTCTTTTTCTAAGTTTCAAAATGATGCAGACTGTCTTTGGTGACATTTAGAGAGCTTGGTGCTAAAAAATGAGAGGATTCTTTGATATATCCAAGACCTTCCTTTATAGTAGGAGAGTGTTGAACCTTGATAATTTCATCTAAGGTTTCAGTTCCTTTAGTAAATCTAATACTTAAAGTTTTCTCTTTCTCAATTTCCTTTCTTAGAATTACTATTTTACATTCTAATTTCTCATTGTGCTTATTCTTTTCTATAAGCTTATTCTTTAGAGTATCTATGGAAATATTGTTTTCTTCCAAACATATTTTGAGCTGATTTATTTCTTCAAGAAAATGATTTTCTTCTAGTGCATCTATAAAGGTACCTCTAGCCTCACTTGAATCCCTTTCAAAAGCCATGAGTAGTCTAACATCTTGATTAGATCCTCCCTCTTCACTATTTGATATCCCATCACTATCTTCATGACTATAACAAATTTTTCTATTGATAAACTGATTCTTATTTCCTTTTGCCACTTCCTTTCCTTTTTCATGTTTTTCTTTACAAGGACACTTGGCAGCATAATGACCAACTCTTCAACAAGCAAAACATTTAAAAGGAAGCTTACCTCTGAACCTTCCAGTGCCAAGTTGTAGCTTCTTTACAAAATTTATCTCATCTTCTTCTGAAACATACCCTGATCCTTCTTGTTCTTCTACTTCTTTTTCTTTTGCAACAGCTCTAAAGACAACTTATTTGACTTCAGATGGACCTCCTTCTCCCATTTCACAAGAATTCAGAATACCATGAAGATTAACAATAGTAAGAGTTTGAAGATCCTGGTTCTCTTCAATAATAGACACTTTTGACTCAAATTTGGAAGTTAGAGACCTTGAAACCTTTTATACCACAGTAGTGTCAGTTATGGCTTCCCCTATATTTCTCATACGATTTACAATATCATCTAGACATAAAAATAAATCAACAATTCTTTCCTGATTATGCATCCTAAGATTTTCATATTGAATTCTAAGAGTTTGGTGTTTAGCACTTTTTACCTTAGAGAGTTTTGAGGTTAGCACATTTTACCTTAGTATCACCTTCATAGCCTAGAATTAATTTTTCCCATATCTCCTTTTTTGTATTCAACTGCATGACTTTGACAGATTCTAACTCAGTCAGACTTCCAAATAATGCATTGACCACCTTTGCATTGGTTTCATAGTTTTTTCTTCCTGCTGCATCTATTGGAACTGATTCTGGATATTGATAACCTCCTTAAACTATAGCCCATACATCTGATCCAAGGTACTGAAGATATGATCTAGTCCTTGCCTTCTAGAAGATTAAATTGTTTTCTTTGAAGAGAGGAGGCTTGATATATGTAGTCCCATCTTGATTGCTCATCTTAGTTGATCTTCCTTCTAGCGATTAAGCTTCTTCAAAAGGACCTGCTCTGATACCAATTGTTGGAAAAAATACTCATAGCAAGGGGTGAATCAATATTTAGAGTTCACTGATAACTTTTAATTTTTCTTTGCTAAATTCCATACACTACTTTAATGAACCAAACTCCCGTATACACACACATATACAAAAATAAACTTGTGTATACTGATATGATTTTATTGTTAGAACATTTTTAGAAAAAAAATTAACTTACCTTATCATTTTATGCATCTGTTAGTTAAGCAGTAAATATGTGCAGTAACATAAAAATAAATCATCATAAGAGAATCACACATGAACAATAAGACTTAAGGTGGAAACCCAATTTGGGAGAAAACCACCACTGTTATAGTCTATGTCTTAAATATTTATTATATGGGAAACTGCTTACAATATTGTACTGATGCAGACTTATCTCAGTACGTAGGCATCTACCTGCAGAAGGCTACTACCTTCTCTCGTCCTCTAGATTCTAATATAAGGGAGCTACAACCCCATAATATCATTTACCAGTCACTACTGGAAGGGATCTTCAACCCATTGATCAAAACACCAGCTTCTACTAGCAGGAAGCTTCTACTTCCATAATAAAGGCTTCAGCCCTCAGAATAAATATAGACCACGTTTCATCAATTTTCAGACTACATCAAATAGCTTCAACACAACTCTTCATAAGAACAATAACCTTCACCGAATACTTTAATCAGAATAGTAAGATCACTGTAAGCATAACTCAGAAATAACCCAAACTTCAGAATCAGTATGAAAAATCAAACTTGACCCTAAACATTCATCATATTAAAATGAATACACTACTTTTCTTCACTGAACTCACGTGTATACACATTTTCGTTCACACCAAACTGTGTATATATATTTGTGAATACTGTTTTTCAGAATTTGATCAATATCAGATCCAGATCTAAGGCTTTTAGTCAGAATTCTTTTTAGAAATGCAGAAACCATGAACAATCAGTCATCATTAACCATGTTTATTCACTCATTAATTAGAATTGTACATATTCAATTTAGCAGCATGTACAGTATTCAGGCAACCGAGATCTACATGAAGACTTCATTGACAGTCAACAGAAATATAGGAGGAATAAATAGATAACCTCTGCAATAAGCTTAAGAAAACCCTCACTTCCATACATGCCTGTTCCGAGACAAAGACACGTATATACATGGTTTTACCAAGACTAACTAGCATATAGATCTGTGAATAATAAATTTTCATATTGTCAAATATCTATAGAACTTACCCAGATTTATTCACTTTACTTCAACAAGCATGTGCTAGATCAAGGATCTAATCATATTTTAAGTGGATCATACAAGAGCATAGTTATTTCAGATCTATAGATCCTTAACCATCATTGTATCCATGGGGACATCATATATTCAGATCTATAAATTAATCAGACTTCATCCCATGCAGACGTACATCAGATAAAAGTATTTAGTAACAACCCTTACATATGCACACATTGCACTATGATATTGTTCTCCTTATATATATATATCCATTACCAATACCATGAGTTAAAACCACACAACTTCCGATGGTATTCTTTGAGGGAATCAAATAGACGACACAACGCTCAATACAGTGGTCTAATACCATGGTAATGCCCCTTGGTATCATAATTTTAGAGTGCAAAAGGCATACGCGACATGGACCATACTTATCTGCATATATATGAGACTTCGCTTCATAAAAACTGCGTATATACTAATTTTGGATGTTTACGTTGGTTTCCTTCATAAAATTAGCATATATATTACCTCCATACGTGGGTTTCCTTCATCAAACCTACGTATACATTGAGAAATATTTCTTGTTTCATTTTTCTAGCACTAGCTGGAATTCCTTTCTCTGTCACATCCGAACTGACATGTAGAAACATCATTTTTACATCTTTACCACATAGGTTTCTTATCAAAATGAAACTCATCAAGTAGGTTTCCATCGAGGAAAAAATCATCAAATAGGTTGCCATCAAAGACAACATATTGCATCATATTGCCAACAAAGAATTGGCTAGTTTATATAATGATATTTTCTCCCTAGATTTGAGAAAATTTAGCAACAATTTGTTCTCTACATACCTAAAATTAATTACGAGAACCATATAACCATAATATAAATTTTAATATAGTTTTCAAAAAAAAAATGAAGAATAAGGTGACTTTAAATAGAAAATGTATACTATGAACTATTGCAACTCATGTGGATGCATCCTAACTAGTAATTTGAGATGAATATGCCATTGTATGTGAAAATAAAAATTCAAATAAATTTTAAAACATAGTAGTACACTTCTAAAGATAACTAAACTGACGTGTTTAAGTAATAACAACATTCATGCATTAAAATAGTAACCGCACCAATTTTTCAGGAGTTCAAAAATAAAATAAAATAAAATTATATCATACTATTAAATTAAAAAAATTAGTGTTCCGATAAGTCATCTTAGTCGGTTTACATTATTATTAAATGCACCAGTGATTTTTAATATCAAATGCACTAAATTTCTGAATAATTTGAAAATAAAAAAGGTGCGATTTTATTTTTTTAAACTTAAAAATATGTGGTAGTTTATTTTTCGAAATCTAATTTCATAAATACTGTGAAATAGAAACAATATATTCATTATTTCATTATTTTTCCCAAAACTTCAAGGGAGATATTTTACATGTGAGAATTATTGGGAGCATTGTGGAGTAGCATTATTCATTGGAACAACATAAATATTTATCAGAATCTGACACGTTTGGTGATTCACTCAAAACCTTGTATAGTAAAAATTTTAAATTTTACTATTCATTTTACTAATAATGTTTTTTACAATTTATGTTAAATTTAAATAAACTTCAAAATAAAAATAAAAAACTTACATAGTAATAAAACTACTATATATTTTCCTAATAAAAAACTTTACAACGTCTGTTTTTATTTAGATTTAAGTAAAAGTCAAAAAAATAAATAATCAATACTTACCTTAAACGGTTGCTTCTTCTTGGTTATGTGACTGCAAAATTTCACCATAGGGCTTAACACCTTCTCTGACTTCATAATTAGGAATTTTAATTTTAGGCACTTAATATGTAATGGATTTTTGTTACTATACATTAGGTGTTTGACACATAAAGTAGGGGGGCCATTTATTGAATTATATCCAGACCACCGCATCCCCGTACATTTAAAAAAAAATGGATTTTGTTTATCAATGAACCCCGTGTAACATAATACACTAACACACCTCTGCCACATAATTAATTCCAAAAAAAATATGTTTAATTTTTTCTTCCTCTTCTTTTTTTATTGTAATGGAAGTTCTTTTATTATTACATAATGCACCATCATAATTTAATGTTTAAAAAAAATATCATTCTCGATGCTAAACAACTAAACATCATGGTGTGTTTACTAAATTAAACACTCTGAGGCGTTTATGCCCATAACATCACTAGATACGAGACATATTTTTTTGGTTTAAAATATTTGATCTATTTGTAAAATATATTTAATGGCTTTTGTATTGAATGTTATAGGTTGTCTATTTATAAAAAAATGTTGGAGAAGTTACCAAGTAACAAAATTACTGATCGACACTAAGTTAGCGCATCCAAAAAAATTAAAAAGGAAAATTTCTTAGTAATTTCTTTAGAAAATTAATATGTTTCAACTATATGTAACTTTAGCTAATATGTATTGTTTAGTGTGTTCTATGTGGAGCCACAAAATGATGAAGCTCAGTAAGGTTGTTTCTTATCTAAGCTCATAAGAGCGTAAAAGCCTGATAGAAAAATTGAGTAAGGATTAATCAGGTGAATGAAAAAATACTATTCAATATGAGTCTTTTTTTTTAAGTTTTCATTTAATAATATACTTAAGAATATTAGCTAACATGTTTCAAAAAATATATCAATTCACATATGTTTAATGTTCTACAGGGACCAACAACAAAGGAAAATAATTTTTTTCTAAGAAAATTAAAATTATAGAACATATAAATGACGACGAATTGGACCTTGGCTCATATGGAGTGGTGTTGGAAGTTAATGAAACGGGGAATAACATTTACAAAACTATGAGTGATATAGTGTAACAAATGTATAGACGTACTCTCCACTTATAATACAAAAATAAATTTAATGATTCTAAGAACCAAGTTATACTTAAACTACACGAATCATTTCCAGAGCAATGGTCAATGAGATCTCTCAGATATGCAATAGAAAATACATACAGTAACAAAAGTTAATCATTTAGAAAGTAATATTCCTAATTGAAATGATTTAGTATAATTATATGTAGATGCTACTATAAATCATTCATTTATTAATCTCAACAAAATACATACAGTAATAAAAGTTAATCATTTAGAAAGTAATATTCCTAATTGAAATGATTTAGTAGAATTATATGTAGATATTACTATAAATGATTCATTATTAATCTCAAATTTGTTGTATTTAGTTTTCATACATATTAAACATGCTAGTAGGAATGTCCAAAAACGTGTACAATGAGATGGTAAAAGAATTGGACATAATTGCATCACAAGAGAAGCCATACCAACAACAACATGCTTCAAATGTATGAAATTATTGATTTTTTTTGTTAGGTATTTATAAGAAAATAATTTAGAATTAAGTATTAATTTCGAGTATTTTATTTGAGAAAAGAAAACAAAATGGAACTCATTTGACATATAAAACCAGATGACATGGAATAAATTGGTTGATATCAAAGTTTGTGTGTAATTGTTAACATTTCCTTATAACAACATAAAATTTCATCTTTGTATATTTTAATTTTTTTACAAAAGTCATCCTTAAATGTCCTCAAATAGGCGTTATCATACAAGGAAGAGCCATCAAAAGAATTGATTAACATTGGGTTAAATATGGGTTGTGAGTATATGTTCGCATATCAAAAATTATTTGTGGAATTTATAAGTATCTATGTCATTTTACTTCTCAGATTTTATAATTAACAAAACAAAAAAATATTTTATATTAAATCGATGATTTATTATGGGGTATAAAACTTGTAGGAAAAAAAGTATGGAACTTTGCCAACAACAGAGTTCTTGAAACAAGCCATGTTATTTTGTTTTGAAGGAATCTGTACAATTTTGGACTCACTTCTTCTTATGGTACATTGTTATTCAATTTACATTATTTTACATTATTTATTTCAATTTTCATTATTCTCACCAATTTAGATGAAGTAATTACACCTTTCTTTATGTTTATAGATGGATCTTGAAGAAGAAAAAACAATTGATGAAATAAACAAAAATCTCATCCAAATAACCCATGATGGAAGTCTCTCGAGAAATGACAATAGTTCGAGTGAAGAATAATGATATATTTGGATATCAATGCAAGTTTTTGTATTTTTGAAATACTTTTCTATGAAAAATCAACACTTTTTCTAATGTAATTAACATAGTATCCCAATTTAAAGACAAGTTGTTACCAATAAATATCCCATTTTATATGACAAAGAGTGTCTTGTTCGTATATAATAAAATACCTTTTGTTTTATTTTATTGTATTTTCCAATGTTGCAGTGAAATGTTACACCATTGGTTAAGTATATGGATGATTAAATATAATAATGAAGTGATGCAAAATATGATGATATAAAAAATTAATCAAAAAATCATATACAAATGTAGTAATCAAAATTTATTTTATAAGAATATTGTTTTTGAGATATATGTCAATTTTTCTATGAATAACGAATTTAAAAATTCACAATAATTGCACTATCATTGTCGATGTTTCTTAAAAAGAGAAAATTTATACCCAGGCATCGTATATCAATGCGCACCACTCCAAATATGAGTTTTTAAACAATCATATTGACAATAATAAAAACCGTTATCCCTATGCATTTGAAAAATAAGTAGGCATTGGGAAGATATACACTTCATGTGCTGGTGTGATTCTCCTTTAATGAACCTCATTATATTTACCTTTAACGCATCGGTGTCTTATCTTACATAAAATCACTTGCACTAGAATATTATTTTTTCTCCCTCGATGTCTTTTGTGAAAAGTATAACACTCAGGATTTTTCAAGCACACAAGTACTGAGGAATTATATTTTTGAATCACTGGTGTTTTTTATACAACTCATCAGCACCAGTTCATTATTATGCATAAATAGCAAGTTCATTGGAGAAGATAAAATCATTAGTGCCACAAGTTATTTTTTCCTGCCGTAGTGCCCTTCCTAAAAGGTACTTCCTGGTGCATTTTTCGAAGACATAAGCACAAGGGAAGTATACTTTTCAAGCAGTGGTGTTTTCCTAATTCAATGCCCGAGTGCACGGTATCATAGATTATACGAGTCAGTGCATTTTTATTATTAAATCACTATGGTTTTATAAATTTAAACCATCATTTCTCTATTCATTTTTTCCGAGTCCCAATGCCTTTATTCAAACTTACAGCATTAATGCTTTTATATTAGTAGCACACCGATGTGATTTTTCCACTAAGCGCGATATTAAGAAAATATATGATAAACCTTAATCGCCCAGGTTATTTTGGTTGTTATGAAGTTTCACTATCATATTCGCTAAAACATCCACTACCACAAGAAAATGTTAAAGATTTTATTTTTTTTTGGAATTTTTTTCCAATTTTATGACACTAAAAACCTCCTTTATATCATCTGCTAGAAGTTATTTTCCTTGTAGTGTTGATCAATTAAGATGAAAGTATATATTCCACATCTTAAAGGCCATTACTTTTATAAAATAATGGATTTATTGGGTAATGGCTTCAATATCAAAATTTGTTTCTCTTTCTTAATCAATGGTTTCCATTCCTCTTGATTCAAACTGTTAAGGTCTTGGTAAGGCCATCAAATTTTATGTATCCATCAGAAGGATAAAAGAGTTAAAACCCCATGGTGAACAAATAACCCTTTTCACATCAACAATTTGTTGATAATACCCTTGTCATGGTAGCATGCATAATAAGTAATTTATTTGTATTCGAATTTATTATTTCTACCTTTACATAAGCCTTTAATATGAACATCAAACTTTTCAAATCTCATTTTTTCTTCTTAAAAACTCCCTTAGTAGTCCAAATAAATGTTACACAAATGTTCAAATTCTATAGGATCTTGTTTCCATCCAAATATCTTGGAGCTATATTAGTTTCCAATTCCCTCCACCATGGATGTTTGGAATATCTTTTATGTAAGGTGGAAAAAACCAAGAAATTTGGGGTTTTTTCCCTATCAACGTATCTTCTTGACTGGTCCTTATAAACATTATATTAACATACATGTCTGAATATTTTTTTTATATACTATTTTATCTCAATATTATCCTCCACAATATTTGTATCCTTAAAGTACCATTCCTTCGGGGGGTGAGCTCAAAAGGAATTAAAATGGACCTTGGTAGCTTGGGATAAACTTTACTATCCGAAGTGGAAATGAGGGTTGGGTATTAGAGATCCAAATTTTCTATATAATATTGCTGGAGCCAAAATATTATGGTGATGAGTTTGACATCCAACATAACTTTGGAGTATATTTTGGAAAATGAAAAATCCCACCAACATAGAAAAATATAATATAGTTTTCTTGAATGGGATATTTCCTATCTCTCACATATGAAATGTAGTTTGGGAAAATTTCCACCTAATAAAGGACCATTCCTTTTGAAAATAAAGTATAGACAATATATGCTCTTATGGGAACATTAATGGCAAGAGTAACCACATTTCAAATTGGATGTTTATTATCTCCAAGAATATTTTATCTCTTAGGTAAACATCTCAATTTCATAATATTGGATACATTCAAACTGACAATAAGGATGGAGGAGATATAAAAGAAGAAGAAATGGTCGCCATTAACATAAGAAAATTGATTATGAATGTTTTTGTGAGAATTTTAATCAACAAAAAATAAAAATAGAAGAAGTGGCACAAACTTTAAGATGAATATATATAGCACTAAGAACATCAACCTGAAACAAAATTATGGAATCCTTACTGGCTCTTAAGGCAATATGGAACCACGAGGCCTTTACTGGGAGAGAAATACCATACCACATACATTCATAATAGGGGATAGATATTAGGGAAAAAATGAAATAATATATTGAAAGTATATTAGGGGGTAAAGGGTTTTTCTATTCGAGGATATAAAAAATGGAGCTCAAATTTAATGAAAATATATAAGGGGGTATAAAAAATGTTAATGAAAAAATGGATACCTATAATATCTAGTGAAATTATGGGATTTAAAAATTGGGAAGGTGTATTGGGTTCGTATTGGTAGGGGGTTAAATAATGTGATTTTTAAACGTATTTTCCAATATGTAGTGAAATTAGGGGAATTGTGTAGTATTCCATGAGCACATGATATATGTGAGAGGCTCATTGATTGAAGCCCCCATGAATGGAACCCATTAACTCAATTACTTCCTCTCAATGGTAAAATCGTGGAACTTGAAACACTAGCCAAATGTTCCATTTTCATATCGATTACTTTTCATAAGAATATCCTCACATGGGACAAAATTGAGAGGAACGTTTTTAAGGGCCCCTCTTAATTCCCTCTTTAACTTCATAGACCCAAAATAATTGAGAAAATTCTCAAACTGTGTAGTTTTTTCACTGCACAAAGGGACATACGGCCATGATGTTTCATCAATTAGATCAATGCAACGTGGACAAATATCTACAACAATTTTTCTGAATCTGAAATGCTTCAAGAATCCCATTCTTAATTGTGTTTAATAATTAACACCAAGTTTTATGATTTAGTAGGTGTGAATGGAATGAAATCACAAGCTATTCAAAGATAAAATTCTTCTTGACATGCACATTTTGGGAAATATAAATAAGAAGATTAGTTAAATTTTCCTTTCCCACTCTTTGTGAACCCAAGATTTCTAGAGAAAATCCCTTGAATCAACCATTCTTTCTTCCCCCCACCCTCTCCATTCCCCTTCTCTCTACCCCTCTCGGTTCTTCTTCTCCCCCCCTGAGTTTCATCGAAGTCAACATTGGTAATTCTTGTGAAGTTATTATTAGAAAAAAATGTTATGGAGGTCAATTCAAATATTGGTGAGTTAACATCCTCCATATCTTTCCAACCCTTTGGGATTAGGATCCAACAATTACACTGAACTATTTTCAGTATAATTGGACTAAGAGTGGTCATTTGGAGGATTGTTTCAAGGCCGTTGATTGAAGGATATTATAAAATAATAGTTCATCAGACCAGGATTCCACTACTACTATTTTATCAGTTATTTTATAACATTTATTTGACTTATATATATATATATATATATATATATATGGTGTATTTTTTATTCATGTTGATGCACTTAATTTATATGTTGGTGTTGATGTGTATATTGTTAGGTCATGTTAGATATGTTCATTTAATGTGGTTGTAGATAAATGTGTATGTTATAAAATTTATTTGAAAATATGGGATGCATGTTTGAGGATGTGTGTGGCGAGGGTGTTAGAAAATGTGTGTGTTTTATTAGATATAATCACGGCGATAATTCCATATTATATTATTATATTTGTGTGCTACATAATTATGTTTATATGTGTTAGTGGCGTATATAATAGATGATGTTTGCGAATTCAAATGTGTATTTTAGATAATGTTTATTTTTGTTAGATTTTTATCATCATGATGTTTATTTTTATGAAATTATTTTTATTATAGATTATGTGTTGATGAACTTATAGCAAAATTTTATATATGAAATTACATGCAAAACAAGTTAATTTAAATTAAAATTGCAAAGATATTTTTATAAATTAAAAAGTTTAATATGGTTGAAATTATAATCGTAAAATTACCATAAATATTTTTATATTGTATAGATAGTTCATACATATTCATTATAATTAAATTCTTATTCAAACAAGGGTTGCGGGAAACGACCTATAGAAAACATAGAAACAAAAAAATTGTTTATAAAATATTTCTAAAAATAACCACTACCAAAAAAATAAAAAATTACACAAAATTAAATTGTAAAAACCTCTAAACAAAAATACCTTTCTAGTCATAGTCATGTGTACAAACTATAATGTTGTGACCTATACTTATAATACAAGAGCTAGACACTATCTAATTAATATTTTCAATTTATTTTCAAAATGTATATTACATGTCATCATTAACTTAAAAGTTCAAAATATATAAATAAAATTAAAATTTATAATTTATTTGTCTATAAAATTAACTATAATTAATAGAAAATATTCATAAAATATTGGATTATAAAAGTAACATTACAATTAATTTGATTCTTTCAGGCCAGGAGTTAGCTCAAACAAAAATGAATTTCTTTTGATTAAAGGATGCTCACAAATATATAAATGGAGGGTGACACTCTTGGGATTCATATCCCATTGTCTCTTCATATTCCGACTCTCTTTATTTTCTATTTACACTAATTTAAAATCTCACCCAATCCCTAGGATTTTTCCTCAACATTCCCCCCTTAATCTGAAGGGATGTTAGTGAGTCCAAGCATCATTCTGAATCTTTTGAATTTTTCTCTTCCAGTCCCTTAGGTGAAGATGTTTGAAATATTATCATTGGTCTAACAATGACATAGATGGATTTTCTTGGCCTCACCATGATGTCAAATTATATGGTTTTTTATATTGATGTGCTTCATTCAATGACAGAACTTTGGATTCTTGGAAAACTTTATTGCATAAGTGTTTTCGATCATGAGTGGATTTGAATGCAGTTGTTTCATATTCAAATCTTCCAAAATTATCTTGAGCCCCACAATTTACACTGTTTCTTTAGTTGTTGCCGCATATTCTGCCTCAATTATGGAATCTGTTGCAACTAATTGTTTGTGTGATATCTAGGAGACAACTCTTTATCCGAGAATTATAGATACCCCAGTTTATTTGTCTCCATAAAAATTTAAATCAGAATATCCAATCAAGATGAAGCCTCCAACCTATTTATACTTGAGTCCCTTTCAGGTACTTTAGAACTCTTTTTGCATCAGAACAATGTCCCTCACAAGGCTTTTCCATAAACCTGGAGAGGATTCAAACCATAAATGATATGTCCGATTTTTGTAGTAGTCAGGTATTTAATAATTCCTACAAGTTGTCTATACTTTGTTGCATCCTAAAATTATTTTCCTTCAACTGATATGAGCTTCAAGTCTTTTTCTCTTGGAGTCATCAAAGTATTGCACTAAGCCATGATAAACATGTTCTATATATCTCCAATGTAATACTTTTGAAAGAGGAATATGAGCATAGGATGTTGAGTTACTTCAATACCATGATATTAGTGAGCATAGACCAAATCAGTCATTTCAAAACCTTTCCTCAATTCCTTCTTTATGGATGCAATATAGCTATCATTGTTCCCTATCATCAAAAGATAGTCTACATACACCATAAAATATACAATTGTTTTTCCAACTTTCGACATCATGGTGAGGCCAAGAAAATCCATCTATGTCATTTTTAGACCAATGATAATATTTCTTATTTTTCCAATTTTTTTGCATCATCAAGATCATAACATTTGAAGCTATGTTTCAGAAGATGCTCAATTAACTTCTTGTACTAGCCTCATAGTTCTTGTTTGAGGCCATACAATGATTTTAGAAGCTTGCATACTTTGCGTTCTTGGCCCCTCACAACAAATCCTTCTGTTTGGGAGATAGAAACATTCTCCTTTAGATCTGCATTCAAGAAATTAATTTTTACATCCATCTGATGGAATTTACAACCATTTTGAGCTCCCGAATTAGAGACTATATAGATGGTAGCTCATTTTTCTATGGGGGAAAATGTCTCTTCATAATCAACCCCTTCCTTTTGTGTAAAACCTTTTTCCACAAGCTTGGTTTTGTGATTTTCAAGTGAGCCATCATATTTTCACTTATTCTTGTAGACCCACATGCAACCAATTGGTTTGGTTCCCAATGGCGGATCAACCAGCTTCCAAGTGCCATTCTTTATCAAGGCATCATATATGCTCTACATTTATTTATTCCATTCTTCATGAGAAGCATATTATTTCAAGTATGTTGGTTCAAAATATGTTCATTTCATAATTATAAGAAACATCCATATCAACAAAAGAATCAGAGTCATCTACATCACCTACATTTTTCCTAGTGGAACTTCTTGTTCCAGTCTTTCCAACCACATAAGGATGAACATTTTCAAGTGTCTTTGTCAGCATTTTTGGAGGACCTTTCTGCCTTAATCTCATAATTCTGTCAAGATATCATCCATGGTTGGATCTTCATGTGAGGGAGAGACTTATTCAGAAGAAGATTCCAAAGACTAGTTCAGCATAGGAATCCCCCCTTAAAGATGTGGAATAATAATACAAAATTATTGAGATGATTTTACATGCCCAAATATATCCAAGCAATCAATTTGTCGCTCAAAAACATTGCCTGTCTTGAAATATTCAATAAATATGACATCTATAGATACTACAAACCTATTATTAAGTTAATCATAGAGACAGTATGCTTTGAAGGTATTTGAATACCCCAAGAAGATAAAATTATGAATCCTTGCTCCAAGTTTGTTTCTTTGTTCCTTAGGTATCAAGGCATAATAGGTGGAACCAAAGACCCTGATATGCTTTAAATAAGGAATCTAGCCATGCCACAATTCATAAGGAGTCTTGTTTCAAATTTTATTGGAAGCATACTTATTCCTTATATACAGAGCACATAGAAATGCATTATCCCAAAACATCAATCTTAGATTCTTGAATAATGTCATGGAGTGTACCATCTTTAAAATTGTCTTGTTCATTCTTTCAGCTACACTATTCCATTGGGAATTGTAAGGCACAATTTTTTTATGTTTGATCCCATTTTGGTGAAGGTAATTTTCAATTTCATTTGACATGTATCTTTTTCCATTGTTAGTGTGAATAGAGCCAATATGAGTTTGTGCATGATTTTCAATCCATGCATGAATTTTCTTGAATGGTTGAAAAGCATCATATTTTTTCTTCAATAAGTAAACCCAACACATTCTGGTGTAGTCATCAATAAATTTCATCATATATTTATCACCTTTTGTAGAAGGCTCAGACATGGGGCCACATAAATCCGAATGAATAAGTTCAACTTTTCAATATGCTCTCGAATGTGAATCATGAAAACAATGCTTTCTACGGTTTCCTAGAATACAAGCATCACATTGCTTAATTTTCCTAGTAATTGGAGGAAAACCAGTAACACCATTTTTCTTCAAAAATCAAAGGTTCTTATAGTTCATTGTCCACATGTAGAATTCCATAAAAGACTTGATGGAAATGTACATTCATCATGGCGAGAACTGAATGAAAATTTTTGTGTACGAGCAAAGGTACCTTGCAACTTTAGAAGTCTTTCTAATTTTATCTCCATCATGACAAGTGAGTGATATGATTATTTTCCTGCCTCAACCTTGCCATCAAAAATGAGAATGGAGTTTCCTTTCTGGCATATATGGACCAAATACAACAAGTTTCTCCTCAACTCTGGGAGGTATAAAACCTCATGTATAAGAAAGTCTCGGAGACCAGGCAGTTTAAGCTTGATTCTACCAAGCCCTGATGGCTTGAAATTTGATTTGTTTGAAAAGTATACTTCTCCTTAAAACTTTTCAATAAATTCTTCAAAAAACTATTTTCTAAAATTCATGTGGAATTTTACTCCTGAATAAAGCAACCAAACATTTTCGGAACAAGCAAGTTAATCATTAAATAATTTTTCAGGTACTCCAATATCACAATGTGCCACAACATAATGAGTGGATTCATGTGCTTTACCTTTCTCTTTAATATGGTTTTTAACTTTGGATTCATTTATTTCCTTCTCAATTCTCTCCCAACGCATCTTACATGTTGATGCATCATGTCCATCTCTATTGCGCTGTGTGCAATTAAGATCAGATTTTTCTCCTTGAAATTGCCTTCCCCCCCTTCCTCTAAAATATCTTCTTCCCCTTCCTCTTTGGCCACCTCATCCTTTATAAGAATATTGAGAATGATTCTTCTCTCTATGTGAAAGACACATAGCTTATTTAGAATATTGAGGAGTTTTCTTCTTCCCAAAATCCTTTTTTCTCTCTGCAAACGTTTTCTCAAGGGAGTCAAAGGTAATCTTCTTGAGCTTTCCACTTTCTTGAAATGACTCAAGATAATGTGAGTAACATGGATATAATGCCTTGAAAGAAATTATGAGAGGTACGTACATTTCAACACCACTTTTTTTAATGTCATGCATGATATATCTTACTTCTAATGCTAAAGTAAGAGGGTCATCATTTTTAAATTCAAGACTTAATAGTTTAATCATAAATTAGACAACTTCAAGTTCTCGATGTGAGTCATATAGTGATTTCAACTTCTTCAAGGATTCATAAGCATTTGGTATTTTTGTACTATTACCATTGAGATGTTCATTTATATATGATTCAATCAAGGCATATGCCTTGTTATTCTTTTTGTCCATAATGGCAATCTCGTTCTATGAGGTAGGCTTTGGAGGTGCATTTTCTCTGTCTCCTTCAAAAATTCCTTTCCACTTCTCATTAAAAATGGGAGTATCCTTGATTTTCTAGGACCACTTGGGAGAGTTCTCCTTGCCAGTGAGAACCACTCCCACAATCAATATGAGTTAAAGCATTTTGAACATGCACTGTAAAATAAATTTACTCCCCTCCAACTATGCCAATACTGTATTTATATCTGAAAAAAATTAAATGTTTTATAGAGGAGAGCCATATTTGGGTATACCCAATATGGGTGAGGTTTTATTTGGACGATTTTTTGTATGGGTGAGATAAAATATGTGTAGGTGATATGTGAGGGAGGTAGTAGCATACCATGTGTGTTTGTCTATGGGAGGCTGATACTTATGACGATCAAAAATGTATGGGAGGCTACGTATAAGAGGGTGTGAGTAGCGTATAGTGAGTGTATGAATATGTAGAAAACTAGAGTGTGGAGTGGGAAACGAACCAGACTGTCCAATATGAAAATTCGATGCTTGGCGTAAGGCAAGGTGAGATGGTGAATGAGGAAATAATAAGACCAAAGTGATGTTGAGGAATGATGCAACAATGACTCAATCACGATATAGAGGGAGGAGGAAGGAATCGACCAAAGAGGAGCACTATGAGTGTAGATGAGGCTTGGATGCGTAATGGAGCAGTGTTGAGAGCGCAATAGAGTGATGGTAGCTACATATATGAGTGTTGTTGTGGACCAGTATATGGAGGCTGGAAGTAGCTGCGAGGCTAAGAGTGGAAGGAGAACAAATGTGTATGATAGTGGGAAGGTAGTGGATCGAGGTTTATGTGGTCAAGACAACATTGTATTGATATTTTATGAGTATGCTACAAATATTAAGGGACTGCGCCACGAGGAGTAGCAGAGCCTGAATATGGATTATCATGGGAATGTGACATAATATTCTGATCCAAATGAGCACGCCAAAACATGACAAGCCATGGGAACACGCGAGAGCATGCCTAGCCATGGGAGTAATGGAGTCTCCAGCTGTGGGAGCACTACAAAGTCTCACCAGTTTGGCACATCGCGGGAGACTGCGTGTATGGAGTTTACTACAAATGTGGTTGACATTGCATGGATATGTTAGGGGGAGTCGGCTTATGGAAAAATACCTATGCATGAAGAGGAGTCAACTCTGGGAGAGCCCTTGTGGTAGCGATTTTTCCTTGGTGGTATGAAGAGTGTGCGTGTTGTGTTGACTGCACAGTGGAGAGAGAATTATGTTGTAGTGAGGGAAATGACTTTCAGAGGGAATTTTGGCAGTATGACAGGATTTTAAAGTACGAAAGAGGTGACAGTATGAAAGAAAATGTAGAGACAATTTTGCAGAATGGAGGAGGGAGCTACAAAGGCATCGAAGCCAAAAATGTTGTTTTTGTTGATAACATGTGAAGGAGGTAACTCCAAAAAAAATGAATTGATTTTAATTATAATATTCTCACAAACATATACATGGAGGGTAACAGTCCTGTGATTCCCCTCTTCTTATTTTCTATTTACAATAATCTACAATTTCATCCAATTTCTAGGATTAAGTGTCAACATATTTTATAAATTTAACAAATTAAAATTATCTATTAATAATAATTATGATTCCAACATTTATAAGTTAGTAATATACATGGTAAAATTGGTTAATATCCACAGTTAAGAATCTTGTTATATCGTATGTTTATTGTAACTTTTATGTTTTAAGATAAATAATGTTATAAAATTAAATTAAGATAAGTCATGGTATGGACTCATTTTATTGTAAAAAAATCTATTTACAGGTTAATAATATATATGGTAAAATGTGGTGAATATACATGGTTAATAATCTTATTATATTGTATGGTTAATGTAAGTATTACGTTTTACTGTAAAAATGTTATAAAACTATATTAAAATATAATATTTATAAAAAAATTAATTTTGAAATGGGTTATCATTTTTGGGTATGTTGTATTGATAGGCCGTGATATTGGCCCATAATATTGTAAAAAACACTTTTAGAAGTTAATAATATCCATGGTAAAATGGATGAATGTCCATTGTTAACAATCTTCTTATAATGTAAAGATTATTATTTTATGTACTTATTAATTAAATTTAAATATAGTTACTAAATCATTATTTTAATTTATGCCATAAATGCATGTTAATTTATAACTAGTATTTATATATTATATATTTTAATGTCACTTATATTATGATTTTTTTTTATTTAAAAATGTGTTCATAATTTTACTTATAAAAAGGAAATTACAATATAAAAAAATGAATTTAAAAAATATGTACATATAACGTTTAACATCTAACATCTAACATCTCATGCCTACACATCTATCCAGTATGGTATACTAACATTTAACACCTTGACATCTATCCTATACGCTATACTAGATTTTAGAGCACCATTCCCCTTAATTAGATGATATTAGTGTATTTAAATGTGTATTTTAGATGGTGTTTATGTATGTTTATTAAATGGTTTTCATCATGATGTTGAATTTTATGAAATGATATATATTTATTATACATTATATAGTGGTGAACTTTTATCAAAATTTTATGTATAAATTTATATGCAAAAATAATTACTTTAAATAAAAAGTTCAAAGATATTTTTATAAATTACAAGATTTAATATGGTTGAAACTATAATTGTAAAATTACCATAAATATTTTTCTATTCTATATATTTTTCATACATATTCATTCTAACTAAATTCTTTTTCATGAAACAATTACATATGAATAAAGTTGACTAGTATCAAAATTTTAAATTAATTCATTAATTGTTGTTTTTTTTCAATAAAATGGTTATTAGACTACCTAGCAAAACTGGTTTATACAAATATTTTCACAGTTTCATGAAGTGGAGCATCTCTTCAGATATTTGAACCAGACATGGCCAGAGACACAATATGTGCCTCTACCACTTAAGCTCAACTCATTCGACACTTCATTAATTCTACTTCTAGTCAACAATGGGAGAATAATTTAAATATTTCCAAAGAAATGATAAAAATATGTAAATTAATAAATAACTGAGTTGAAAACCAAATTATCACAAAATCTAAATTAACCTCACCACAAGCATAGAATTAAAAAATATGTTAAAATAATAAATTTTAATTATAAAATACATAATTGGAAATACATAGTTTTAAGTGTAAAACCATTTCCACGAGAAAGAAAAATAAAATGTCTAAAAATGTTTGTGAATCCTACCAATTATATAAATTCCAAGGATTATATAAATAATAAATAATATAATTAGTGAAATAAAGTAAAACAAACATACAACAATAGTATAAGTGATGAAATAACACAAGTACATATCACTCTTTGTTTTCGTCACCCTTATTATCTTCCTGACTTGGCATGATAACGTTGTTGTTCTCAAAAATATGTTTTTATCTAGGACCGTGTCTTAATACAAACCACAAATCCCTATCTGGCACATCTAGATAAAAAAACACACGGTTGCAGTGTTTGGGGAATAGATAAGGCTCCCTAGCTATGTGCCACATTTTTCTACAGTTGATAGATATCAACCCACTATCGTGATATTACTTTAAATTAATCTCATCAAATTTTTCCTACCACTTGCACCTAAAAATAACACATCGGAACAAAGAGAAGTCCACTTCACTAATATCTTTTATTTTTCTTATATAGCCTATCATCCTTTGTATTAGGTTTTTATCGCAGTGGCTAGCATGACCAGATTGATCGAACATGACTTCCACTCCAAAGTATTGTGTCATACATCCATAATTGACATCCTCCATGTGAAAATGATGTCCATATTCCCATATAGATGGGAACAAATGCACCTTTAATATTCCAAAAATCACGACATCGTGTTTGATAACCTGAACATAACTAAAGTTTAAATTATAGATGCTACAATTCAAAGGTGAATTATAAATTTAAAAATGCATAAAAGAGATTATTACAAAAATTCTACAAACTATATCTATGTTTAGTGCATCCTCTTCAGCATGTGGGTAACGACCAGATGCACTGTATTTCTCTCTAAATTGGTCAACAACCCAATAATTTAGGCATATAATTAACATACTTTCTTTTTAATGACTATGATAAGCCACACTTGTACCATTCAACTGTCTGAATTCTTTCATGTCACTTTCCCATTTCCTCCTATTTTGTTCTTACACTGCAACCCATAGTTATCTCGCTTCCAATTATAAATAATTTATTTATTGATGGCTTCATTTTTTTAATTTTATGATGAAACAAAACCAATATATATAGTATGTGTGAGATCAAAACATACATTATGAATTTCAGTGTGAATAGTTATTGTGTATAAATTTGACAAATGAAAAGTCACATACACTTTATCATGTGCATTTTTCGATTCATTTTAAGAAGGTTCCATTCTCTGTTGTCTTCTGTAACACCCCCAAGTTCTATGCTTTTCAAATTAGATATTGGAACATAAATCCAAAGGGGAGTGGACCCCAATGGATAGTTACTTCTGTGGATGTGGTTAATTATTTATTTATGAAAAATAAATAAAATATTGTGCATGCACTATGACCAAATGAGAAATTGAGATCATATGCCTAATCCATGAGGTTATGGACAAGGTAAATACTTTCCCCAAAATCTTTCAAAAATCCTTGAAAGAAATTATTTCTAAATTAGATTTTCGAGGAAAAATCTAAATTCCCCAATGATGAGGAAAGTAGTTGGGAAGACGTAAAAAACTGGAAAAGCTGGAAAAGCTGAAAGAAGCTTTAAAGTCCCTAAATAAGGGAAGCCTAGGCAAACAGGAATAAAGCATCCTGAAATTCTGGACGCAGAATTGGAAACAGGCTTTGGGGAAAGCATAGCTTAAATAAGCTGCTCCATAACATATGGAGGTTAGTCTGTTCTTGGAGGATCTCAGCTCGGGGGTGAGTTCTGGAGATAAACGAACTCTAAGGTTGGGAGGACTGGTCATAGTAGCGGTATGCATGCATAATTTTGGAGATTATTTTATGACTGTATTACTTATATCTGTGTTAAGTATATCAAGGTTATATGCATGGTTCTGTTAGGACTTCTTATTTAAATTTCAGATTGAATTTTGTTCAGTACTTCATGCAATTACAAGCTAAGTGTAGTAGCTGAATATTCAGTAGGTTAATAACAAGGAGAAAGTTAATAAAAAACCAAGGGGTTAGTTCTGGGGATTTGTACATTACAGTAATAAAGGGTAGAGATCATAAATCAATCTGAATGTTGAATCGAATAGAAAAATTCAATTGGTAGCTTGCTGTCTTTGGAATGAAAAATTTTGTTGATGTGTTGTATAAACATAACCTTTTAATAAAGCTGTAACCAATAACAGCAAGTAGGAAACCACTAAGTTTGTGATAGCGGTATGGGGTTCAGTATATCAGTTGTATTACAATGGAAAGAATTGTAGAACTAAGAGTTTAAATTGTTCTATTACATGAAAGTTTAAATATATCAAAGCAGAGGTTGATTCCTAACCAAGTACGAGGATCTGAAACTAGGGAGTCTAAACTATCGATATTCAGTATTCACTACCACCATTTGATTAAAGCAAGAGGAACTATATCCTAGTTTTCCCATGGAAGAGTTTAATATGCACCAGAGTTTCAAATATGTTGAATAATTGTAACAATAACATAAGGGGAGAGTCCTATTTAAAATCTATTTGTGTGATAAAAGTGTGTGAGGAAAGATTGTAAGCATATTTAGAAATACTAAGAAAAGAGCATCTACGTACCTTCCACATAAACTGCTGGGAAAGTAGTTGGAGCAACGAAGGTTAACTGAATATAGATAGATGTATATGTGGATGCATACATCTATACCTTGATGCTGAAACTTTATAATGCTGAAAAGTCTACAAGGCTTGCAACTGGAAAGTTTGAGGAAGGGCCTATTGATCAGCTAGAGATGGATAAAACTCTGAAGAAATTGGCCTAAGAAATACAAAATAATATGAATATAGATATATAAGTCAGCTAGATGGACTGAAAAGAGTGGAGGTCAAGCCCAAAAATCCTCATGGAACTTCTTATATTCCCATGGCTGCCTATAATTACTAAAAAGAAATTAAAAGACAGGATAACAGTATGAAATTTTAATTGAGTCAATAGAAAATTTTTGAATGTTATCTGGTGCATAAAGCAGAGTATATCTGAGTGTATGTATATGGATAAGAAGCTGGGTCTGGGAGACGTGACAAATGGTATCGGAGCACAAGCTCAAAAAATTGGGCAAGATATGTGCTCACAAAGAAATAATAAACTGTTATAAATTTTAGGAATATTAAAAATATTACTTCAAGTATACAAATATCTTGGATATACTTTCAGGTATACTTGCAGGACAATCACTTATCCCTGCAGAAATTTAGCTAAAACACGGGGCAAATCATGTACTCACACAGAAATATCTGTTGTTGGAAAATTTTTGCTAAGGTTAAGAAATTTTGAACAGTAAACAGTCTTGAAGGATATAGTTGCAGAAACTTTAAACCAAAGACGGTTTAAATATGAAGGAACTTAGTCTCCACAGAAAATTAAATATTAACTGGTATTGCATGTAGTTATACAAATGTGAAAATACATGCTCATATGTCTGCTAGAAAAATATTGTATTAGCATTGTCAATTTACATGGTATAATAAAAGAGAAGAAAAACAATTGAGTATGCATTTTGAAATTTTGTAGCTTAAGAAGAACTTCTACTCTATAGAAGTGCTATATTAATTATTACCTTTAAAGTGTATATGGTATTATTGATCTACTTCTAATCCTTAAAATAGCTATATAATAAAAAATAAAAAAAAATTAACTTAAAATTTATGTCCATTACTCACTTTACTATTGAATATATATACAAAACGACCATAAAGGTCAGCGCCGAGAGCTAGTGCAATAGTTCATGTAAATAACAAATTTCAAAAGAGTAATGGGTGTAAATAATATAGATGTGCACAATATAAATATGTAAATAAATGAGTAGTCGAACTATACGATTTTCCGGGCGAGTATTTAAATCGTTATGCATTGGACCTGCGTTAAGTTAATGACTACCGAATTGTATAAAGGGTTCTGCTCACGGCGTTCAGCTCCTTTTTAGACATGATAGGTAAGAAACAGATGTATAATGAAGCGATGACGAATATGTATAGGTTCAACCTGTAGTATTAAACATGCATATGAATATGAGTTACGATTAATTTTGCCACGTCATTCTCATTACTATTATATCACAATCAGAAAAATTTATGGTAGCGCCGGGACAACCATTAATATTTTGTATATGCAAACGAGATTAACTTTCACTTACGGTCATAACCCAAAGGGTTGACAAAAAAACAAATAAATAAACTCGTTTAAGAAATGCATTTAATAAGAACAAGACTGATTATATGTCTAAACATAAAAACCGAGGTTAACTATCAGAGCTACACGACGTTTTAATGTATCCAATTCTAACCTAGAAGTGAGGTCAATGAAAAACAATATGCGGGTAAAACTTAGCTATTAACTCTACTATTTAAACGCGGCAAGAACCCTAGAGTGATAGGGATAACCGTATCACTTATGGTTAGAAATTAGAGGAAACAATTGTGATACCGATGCATGGAATTAATTATAACCTGTAACTTGAAAGGAAAATTCCCTGCTACGTTAACGGAAATTTAAATTTTGATCGGTTATCATTACTATTAAAACAGAGCGATTATTGTTGTATCATCATTTTAAATGAACACCTAGGGTTTTCAGGCGTGAAAGATAAACTAATATTTCATTTTACAACCATAAATCGCAGAAATAAACCCGAGAGAGAGAAAGGCATAATAGGTTTGGAAAATGGTGGAGCACTCCTGCCCAAATTCACCGGAAGTCGATTCCGCGGCAGAAAAAATGAGATGGGATTCCACACAATACGATTTTGTCCGTCCCCAACAATATTACTAACCTATCGTGGCCACAACCGCCTTCTAGGGTTTCAAAATCCACAAATCTGAAGTGAAAAACACTCAATACTTCGCCAAATTGTTTGTCTTATTTGGTCTTTCCGAGTTCTAAACAAATATATATATACATATATAAGTTTGTACTCGGATCCACCGATTCTGTAGACAGAGGAATAATCGAGAAGGGAAAACGTCTTACAGTAGAATGCGACTAAGTAGAGTCTTCTTCAGTTGATAGCCGGAAAGAAATGAAATGACAACCACTATCTTATGGGGCCACGACATCCATATGACTAAATCCCTTGACCCTTTTCGGAGGCCGAACCATCAACGCAACAGGAACTGCGCCCAAATCGTTCCTTGAAGAATCGGTGCCTGGGCAACCTGTACATCAGGATTTCCATAAAAATGAGTTAGTGGGAGTGTATAGGAAAACGCCAAGAGTATTTATACAAACCCTGAAAGTAAAACAATCATCGCTGTGCCACAAAACAAATAAGAGAAGAAAAAATAAAATTTTTAATAAGCAGAGAGTAGGGAGGATAATTCGATGAGAAATAAGAGTTACCGTCGGTGATGAAATCTGCAGACAGGACAACGAGTCTGCGCCGCGATAAGAAAAACTGGAACCTGCAACCAGAAACCTGAAATCTGCCTCGAAGTCGCCCAGCAACCCTGCAAAACATGATAATAACAGAGTACGAAAACAAAACGAAATTGAATCACCGTGCCTGAATAACATAGGGAAAAGAATTTATTCTAGGAAGGGAACCCACGAAATACTAAGCACCGAGAGGCTTGTGAAGAAAATAATAAGATCAAAACTAGTTGGCGAATGGTGGCTAACAACAGTGGTAGGGTTTGTTGTTGCAATCTCTCTGGCCGCGCAGCGATAGACCCTCATAGAGGCAACCCTGATTTGAAGAGCGAAACGGCCACCGAGATGTTCGATCACAAGCTTCGTAGGCGCACACACTCGATACCAGAGCCGGAATCTAGAGTGGCTTGGAACAGGGGGCGTTCCGTGTTGACGAGTGCAGATCCACAACCCCTCTTCGGCCATGAGCTTTGGAACCCTTTGGTAGCCACATACCCTCGTTTGGCATCAATGCGGACTTGCATTTCCCGCATAAGGGCATCTGTTCACGGAAGGGAAGGGGTGAAACAAGCTCAGGGCTGCCAAAGAAATAAGACAAGAAATAAAAGAGCTATACAAACAGTAAGAGTTCTGGACAAATGAGGGATTATAACAATAACCAGAAACCCTAGGGTGAAATCCACCAATGTACATGGGAAATCTGGTGCAGGGATGGCCGTAGCGACCCCGCGTTTTGACAAAATCCCGAAGGGGATTTTCACAAATCCCGTTGCACAACCACTTCTGTACAAATCGACAAGTTAAATATTATTTAAGTGTTTTTCATGGTACTTGGAAAACTGATTTACGGTAAATATATCCTTGCCGAAACGACCTCCCCATCTCTTCTATCCAGCTGTTGATGAAAGGTGTTCTCAGTTTCGAGATGAGGTACGAATGTTGTACGAATTTTGGATCGAATGGCCTCAGTCTCGAACCAGAGACACGCTAATGAGTTGTATGAAACATTGTGGCGACGGAGGGGGAGGGCGCGTGCACCTCTCTCAGTCAAACGACGGTTTTTCCGAATTGTACAATCCTCTCATACTCCGACACGTAACGATTAGCACCACAAGAAAACCCTCTGTCAGAGATATAGACCTGAAACTGAAAATCTTCGGCGTATGTAAGTACCTGTCCATAACGTATGAAAAATCCCACATTTTAGGGTTTGATAAAAATCACGGTTACATGTACGTGATGCTCAGAATTAAACCTATCGATTCTCACTGTTCGGGAATCGAATTTTCAACCATACATAAGAATCAAAATAAATCGGCGTAACAACAACTATGAAAGCTGTAGGTTTCATAATGATAAATCGTGCCTGAGAATATATCTACACAACGCTGATATACATGTTAGCAGTTACATAAAACCATTACGCGGCATACCCAATTATTGTGATGACAGCACTAGGGTTGGCCGATATTATACATATAAGTGTCTACGTCAGCTATCTTATCATTTTCTTACATAATGAATGTCTACGTGGTTTATGATGTTTAGACTTTTATATGTAAAGCGCCGAATGGACTATGATATTTAGATTATTATATGTAAGCGCTGAATGGACTAATGGTTCATGATTTTGCTAGTGGGTTAAGAACATGAATGCAAAAAGGAGGGATTAAAATTCTCACGATTTTCATATATAGATTTTTAGATATAAAAAGATCTAAATGACAGTTGAAAAGGTTATACAATGATAGATAAATAAAAAGGGTTGAAAAGCTTATACAATAATAATTAAACAAAAAGGGTAAATACTTCTTGACTCTAACTTGTGATGGGTAAATAAGGATATCATAGTTGGAAGCGGAATTCCTATGGTTTAATCCTATTACAATTTAATTAAGATGAAAAATTAATACACCTATAAACCCCACTAGAGTGTGGTGGAATTGAGTATAAACAATTATGTGGGCAAGAATATATATCTATAGGGAAATTAACCTTCAGGATAAGGTTAAGAAATGGATATATGTAATTAAAACTGAAGGAAAAAGTTTGGGAGTGTTAAAACAACTAAAATAGAATCTTATTAATATTCATTATAACAATAAGTTGATTAGAAGCATGAAAAGATATAAATGAATAATTGTGGGGTGATATATGTTCTTAATATGTTGTATAATACTATGTGTTACCATAGTTATTAGAACAAAAGAAGAAGGAAAGTTTATATTGGAATATATAGAGAAAGGTGTATAATAGAAAAATGACAATTTATATTTAATAGAGGTATGTTAAATATAAGTTGTAAATTCTTAATTAACTATTAAATATATATATATATATATATATATATATATATATATATATAAAATAATAATAATTATCATGAGAAATGATAGAGTAAAATGAAACAAATTGCACGTGGGACATAAGTTAAATCTACAATTAACATTATAAATATAGGTGATCTTGTTATATGTTATAATGTTAACTTTGTTGAGTTGTATGAATATAATATCTTCATACATGATAATTTATTTCAGTTCGTAAATTTCAAACTGGGGAATATTAAAAGTGAATTCACTAGGGAATATTAAAAGTGAATTCACCTTAAAAGTTGCAAGTAAAGTGGAAGGACATATTTTACCATATGGCCGGAATATTATTACTCTAATTATGGTTAAAGGAGTAATAAACACTAGTTGTGGTAGATTAAGTGTTAAAAGTATAATGTGGAAAAAAAAAAATATTGACATTGGAAAAACTTCCAAGATGATTTAAGTCATGACTAGAGTATTTTGTGATAAGCATATTTTAGTTCATGGAAAATAATGAAGTGGTAAGCTTAAGTACGAGTTATAAACACAGTTAAATAGTTGGTTAGTAATTGTGGACCATTGCATATTAAATAATGTAATGCAAATCCATTACATTGAGTTATGAATGAATGAATGAAGGGATAAATCAAATTTTCCCAGGTGGGCTAGCTAGGGTAGAATTGAAAACCTATATAAACCATGGATTTATTTTTAATGATTAGTGAAATTCACATATAGATAAAATTGGTGAATCATCATTGGAATTAGTAAAGCATGAACATACAATTAAAAGTAAATGCATAAATTCTGGTGATTCTTTGAAAAAGGGGAAACTGTGTCAAATTTACTTTTGACAGTATCAAGTATTTGTGAATGTGAGGAATCATAGTAATTACATATATCACTATAAAAGGAATATGTATTCACACTATAAAATTTTGTTGGTGTAAATTTTATTAAATTTAATTTTCCTGAGTCTTAAATTCAAGACAGGGAAATAGGGTGAAATCATACAACTACCAACTGAGAGAAAAGAGGATGAGATGCATTTGGACTTGGGTGTGGAGGAAACCCATCAGATCCAAATTTATTCACGTAAGTTTTGAACTAGTGGATACAATTCATAAAAGAGGTTAGAGGAAAAAAAATTTCATGTGTGAAGTAAGAATTGAATTATAGAGATTATTAACGAGTCTAGTTATTACTAATTAAATTGATTGACTAACAAAAGAAAACAATGAGAAGATGCTGGAAGTACAACTATGAACTGAGAAAGGGTAAGCATAACCATGCATATGATACAATTGTTTTCTTTCATTTATGAGTACAAATGAAAAGTTGTAAAATTGTTTAGCCAAGTGTGTAACAGGAAATTGTACACTCTGGAAACCAAGGAGAAAAAAAAGGTGAAGATAAATCACCTAGAAAATCAAGAAAAGCTGAACTGGACCAAGTTGCATGAGGAAAGAATCTCACTAAAAAACAAGAAAGGATAAGTAGTGTACTAAAAGTGCACTAAACTATTATGAACCTGAACGGTTTGACTAATAACTGAAATTCTTAAGTTTATCGAAATGCAGAATGTTGTCGTGGATTATCAATTGTATGTACCTGACATTACTTACATTGGTATGAAGTGTTGACAGAGAAAACAGAATAAAAGATCTTCCAGACAGACTTCTTGCAAAGAAGTAGGAAGAAAATCAACTGCATAAGGCATCAGTAAATAGAGCGGAAGTAGGAGAGTACTCTGCTGGAAACTAATCAAGGACGAAGAAGAAATCTTTGTCAAAGTTGAAAAATCAACGTTAAAGTGTAACACCGAGGAAGGTGTTGGAAAGGGGGGAAACTAATGGCTTATAAACTAGCCTTACCCTTGCATATTAAATTTCATGATGTGTTTCATGTCTCCTTGTTGGAAAAAAATAATTTTTGTACATGATGCTTCTCACATTATTGATTGGAATGTGATCCAGGTGGAACCAGAAGAGGAATTCCTTCCAGAGTCGCCTCAAATCTAAGAGCGGGAAGAAATTTAATTGCGAAATCGAACAGTAGCTAGAGTAAAGGTGCAGTGGAGCACCTTACTGCTGAAAAAGCTACATGGAACAGAGAAGCTGAGATGATGGAAAAGCATTCATATTTATTTTCAAAATAAACTAAGTAGATAGTTGTCAACACCGAGGACGGTGTTTGTTTTTAGAGGGGGAATATGTAACACCCCCAAGTTCTATGCTTTTCAAATTAGATATTGGAACATAAATCCAAAGGGGAGTGGACCCCAATGGATAGTTACTTGTGTGGATGTGGTTAATTATTTATTTATGAAAAATAAATAAAATATTGTGCATGCACTATGACCAAATGAGAAATTGAGATCATATGCCTAATCCATGAGGTTATGGAAAAGGTAAAGACTTTCCCCAAAATCTTTCAAAAATCCTTGAAAGAAATTATTTCTAAATTAGATTTTTGAGGAAAAATCTAAATTCCCCAATGATGAGGAAAGTAGTTGGGAAGAGGTAAAAAGCTGGAAAAGCTGAAAGCAGCTTTAAAGTCCCTAAATAAAGGAAGCCTAGGCAAACAGGAATAAAGCATCCTGAAATTCTGGATGCAGAATTGGAAACAGGCTTTGGGGAAAGCATAGCTTAAATAAGCTGCTCCAGAACAGATGGAGGTTAGTCTGTTCTTGGAGGATCTCAGCTCGGGGGTGAGTTCTGAGATAAACGAACTCTAAGGTTGGGAGGACTGGTCATAGTAGCGGTATGTGTGCATAATTTTGGAGATTATTTTATGACTGTATTACTTATATCTGTGTTAAGTATATCAAGGTTATATGCATGGTTCTGTTAGGACTTCTTATTTAAATTTCATATTGAATTTTGTTCAGTACTTCATGCAATTACAAGCTAAGTGTAGTAGCTGAATATTCAGTAGTTTAATAGCAAGGAGAAAGTTAATCAAAAACCAAGGGGTTAGTTCTGGGGATTTGTACATTACAGTAATAAAGGGTAGAGATGATAAATCAATCTGAATGTTGAATCGAATAGAAAAATTCAATTGGTAGCTTGCTGCCTTTGGAATGAAAAATTTAGTTGATGTGTTGTATAAACAGAACCTTTTAATAAAGCTGTAACCAATAATAGCAAGTAGGAAACCACTAAGTTTGTGATAGCGGTATGGGGTTCAGTATATCAGTTGTATTACAATGGAAAGAATTGTAGAACTAAGAGTTTAAATTGTTCTATTACATGAAAGTTTAAATATATCAAAGCAGAGGTTGATTCCTAGCCAAGTACGAGGATCTGAAATTAGGGAGTCTAAACTATCGATATTCAGTATTCACTACCACCATTTGATTAAAGCAAGAGGAACTATATCCTAGTTTTCCCATGGAAGAGTTTAATATGCACCGGAGTTTCAAATATGTTGAATAATTGTAACAATAACATAAGGGGAGAGTCCTATTGAAAATCTATTTGTGTGATAAAAGTGTGTGAGGAAAGATTGTAAGCATATTTAGAAATACTAGGAAAAGAGCATCTATGTACCTTCCACATAAACTGCTGGGAAAGTAGTTGGAGAAACGAAGGTTAGCTGAATATAGATAGATGTATACGTGGATGCATACATCTATACCTTGATGCTGAAACTTTATAATACTGAAAAGTCTACAAGGCTTGCAACTGGAAAGTTTGAGGAAGGGCCTATTGATCAGCTAAAGATGGATAAAACTCTGAAGAAACTGGCCTGAGAAATACAAACTAATATATATATAGATATATGAGTCAACTAGATGGACTGAGAAGAGTGGAGGTCAAGCCCAAAAATTCTCATGGAACTTCTTATATTCCCATGGCTGCCTATAATTACTAGAAAGAAATTAAAAGACAGGATAACAGTATGAAATTTTAATTGAGTCAATAGAAAATTTTTGAATGTTATCTGGTGCATAAAGTAGAGTATATCTAAGTGTATGTATATGGATAAGAATCTGGGTCTGGGAGACGTGACATCTTCATTCATTTCTTCATCCAAAATCATCGCCCCTAGTGTGCTGTCAATATTCTTGATGTACACACTGGCATAATAGAAAGACTCACATGATATGTACCCCTCTACCATACACCGCTTAGGTTTTTCTATTTTTTGAACAAAACCTTTAAATTTCTTCATGTACCTCTCTAAGAAGAACATCCAAATCAAGAAACCACCCAAACTAATTCAACCTCATCTACTAGGTGAATTAGAAGATGACCCTTGTAAGTCCATGAAAATCATCAGCAATTCCTTCTCAAGCATACAAGTAATCTCAGCTATCTCTTGGCACAAGCATGGAATTCTATCCATATGAAGCTCCATTACTATGATCCAATGAATACATGTAGTTCATTTGGATATGGAAAATCATAGGTCTTGGGGGAAGTTATGTTTCACAAACCCACACATGAGTAAAGGTTAATGACATTGGAAAGTAAAAACATACAAAAATTAATTATATTTTTTCTCATGGCATAAAAAAATTAAAAATAATAAGATCATGTTTTTAACATACTTACTCTTGGAATTTTCAAATGGTCATGTGATTTCAACCCCGAAAAATGGTATTCCATAGTGAAGTAATGTCATAATGAAGAAACATATAAATAAAGCACCCTCACACCCATTATAACTTCATTTTCTAAATAAATATCATCTTTCTTTACAATACATGGGACATCACCTTCTTTGAAAGACCAAGAGGGACCAATGTCTCCTCTACTTTCTTGTCTTGGGCAATGTTTAATTTTAGTTTTTGAAGACATAATCTCTCTTAACTATCAAATTTTCATTTATTTCAATAATATGTGCCTCCTTGAATAAGATAAAATATTTTTTAATATATGCATGGGATATAGTAAGTGGGAAATCATAATATGCTCCTAATATGGGATCTCGTAAAAGACAATTTTTTTTTTCATCCCATTGGAAAAATTTCCAACATATGTTTTGAAGAATTATAGATCATTGAACATAGGCTCCCCATTAGAGTCAATCATTTTTTTCGTATCCTTCTCCTTCTCCCTCTAATATGCTCTAAGCGATTCAGTTGGTGTTATTCCTGTAGTATTTTGGGTTCTCCCTTCTTTGCCATTGAAAGAAGATGTTTCTCTTCTGTAAGGGTGTTCCTCTAGGAGGAATACCATGGAGTAGTCATAGACTGGATTTTTTAGGTGGTTGGACCACCTAGCCTTTATAGAGGGTCTACAATATTTACATCCATGATACCATTTTGTAACAAGACCTGTGAAATTATTTTATAAAGGAAATATTAGCAATCATTAAGATCACAAAAATTCCAACGAATTTAATTAATATGTGAAATAATATTGTCACATGTAGAAAAAAATCAATAAACACGTAATTTACGAGAGAAAAATTCTAATCTCGGATAATCATGTGTGGTCTAAGAACATAATCCATACAACATATAGATCCTCTCAATTGTTACGGGTCTTGATAAATCATATACATGTATGCCTTGCCGTAATTATTTCCATGGGAAATTTTAGGGGTTGATGTTCTTAGGTGGGTTAATTTTCCATGATTTTTTCAAAAAGAGATTTTCCAGTTTCCATTTTTTCTAAAGATGATTCGCACAAATTTTACAATATATTATTTTACTTTAAAAATTGCCAACATTATATATATATATATAATAATTATAAATTTGAATAAATTTATAATATATCAATAAACATTTTATAATTTGAATATTAGGGACTAGTGTGATTTTCCAATGTTTTTAAACTTGAAGTTAAATTTTTGTCCTTAAATTTTTTCATGATTCCTTCAATTCATCTACGAATGGTTATAATTAGAAATCCATATTCTCCAATTGTATTCTACCAGGGACCATGATAGGTAACATCATATTTTCATTATTCACGAATAACAATTGGGGGGTATTTTTATTGATCACTACTATTGGCCAAACACAATAGTTGGTTTTTTTGAGGTAATATGGGTTGACGCCATCCATGCATATGCTAAGTCATAGATTTCATACTTCATTGTCTGTATGCTTTAAGGCTATTGAATCTGTTTGGATTCACATATCTCTCGTCTCACTTATGTGTGAGGCATGTCATCCATGTAACATTGCTTATTATTTGCAACAAACGAGCCTTTGAATCCTTGGGATTATAGGCATGTGCCTCAATATATTATGAGGAGTACCATTTGATTTTTCCTTTTTTTTAAAGGTACCTTTCATTCCCACATTTCATACATATCTCTTTGTATACATATTCTCCTCTATATATAGTAGAATCATTTAGACATGGATGATATGATATGCACTCAACACCCAGCATTTTCAATGAATGATTCTCCTCTTCACAACTACTAAACAAGAAATGATCACGCTAAAGAACCATATCTTTAATTAAATTGCAGGGGTGGGAAATATAAATGTATAATGACAATATTTAATGATCATAAAATCGACCATTTTTAGTGTTGATTTTGTGATAATATTTTTCAAAATGTATGGGACTTGATCATGGTAAATTACCTCAATATTGTCAAGAAACATACATTCGAAATTAAATATGTTTTTTTTCATGTTGTATAGTAAAATGCTTTTCCCAAGTTGGGTACAATTTGGATGCCCACTAGATCCAAAGAGAGGGGCGATGGAAGAAGATTTTAGGCTTTCACAAAAGGTATCAGTGATGTGAGAATCATCCCCAAGATCATCATTTTTTAATGCATCTAATAGCATTGCATGTGTGGTATTTGTATCATGTAAGTGATCATCCATACAACCCTCTATTTTATTGCCTTAATTGCGAACTTGTGATAAAGAACTATTATTTTTGTAGTCATTCCTAATTGGTGAATTTGGACATAGTGAGAATTGAAAAGGAAGTTTATTTAACCATTATTTTTATTCTTCCTCTCATAGTTACTATCTTAATGCAAAATTCCCTTGATTTTACATTGTAGTGGGGTGCACCGAAAGATGGTAAATGGGTCACTCATCATCATTACAATCCTAATTTCAAAAAATATTGATCAACATTAGTACATAAATTATATTAGTAATCACAATGCAATAGGTTTGTTGAAATTACATTATATATATAAAAAAAATTAATACCATCACGAACCCATGATTGTGGTTGGAAGATATCATGTTAAAATTTGTAGGGTAAAGTGGATGCCCATTTTCATCGACCAACTACTTGTAGTATTTTTCTCCCGTTAAAAGCTTTTGACACTTTTGAAATAATGGAATATTTTTTGAATATGAACTCGATTCTAAATCACGGTCCCACAAATTTCGACACATTTTTATTGAAATATACATGGATAAAAAAATAAATTAGATAATCTAAATATAACTAAAATATGAACTTCCAAGAGATGGAAAAGAATAAATTTGCAAAGGACTTTGAAAAATATGGAACGAGATTTAATTTCAAGATTTGGCTATTTGATATTATGATATTTTCTCCCTACGTTTGAGAAAAATTAGAAATAATATTTTGTGTACATACCTAAAATAATTTATGAGAAAGATATAGCCACAATCTAAATTTCAATATAGATTTTAAAAAAAAAATCAAGAATAAGGAAACTTTAAGTAGAAAATCTATACAATGAACTATTGCAACTCATGTGGATGCATCCTAAAGGATAATTTGAAATGAATATACCATTTTATGTGAAAATAAAATTCAAATGTCTTTTAAAGCATATCGGTACACATGTAAAACTAACTACATCGACGTGTTTAAATAATGACAACATCGATGCGTTAAAATAGTAACCACACTAGTTTCAATATTTTTGAAAATAAAAGAGGAATTATATCATATCAGTGCATTAAAAAAAAATAGGATGTTGATAAGTCATCTTAATCGGTGTTCATTTTTATTAAACACGATTGTGATTTTTAATATCAAATCCATTGATGTTCTGAAGAAAGTGAAAAGAAAAAAGATGCGATTTTATTTTTTTCCAAATTGAAAAATGTGTGATAATTTATTTTTCAAAATCTAATTTCATAAATACTTATAAATAGTAAAAATATTTGCACTATTTCATTATTTTTCTCAAAACTTCAAGGGAGATATTTTACATGTGAGACATAATGGGAGAATTGTGGAGAAACATTATACTTTGGAACAACATAACTATTCATAATATTAGAATTTGACTAGTTTGGTGATTCACTCAAAACCGTGCATAGTAAAAATTTTCAATTTTATTGTTGACTTCACTAATACTTTTTTTTACAATTTATGTTAGTTTAATTAAAATTCAAAATAAAAATATAAACCTTACTTAATAAAAAATCTACTATATATTTTACTAATAAATTTTTTTACAACCTCTCTTATTATTTAGATTTAATTAAAATTCAAAAAAAAAATAATAAATAATACTTACCTTAAAGCCTTGATTCTTCTTCCTTATGTTATTGAAAAAATTTCACCTTAGGGCTTAACACCCTCTACCACTTCGCAATTAGGCCTTTTCATTTTAGGAATTTAATATTTAATATTTTTTTGTTACTATACATAAGGCATTTGAAACGTAAAGTAGGGGGGGAATTATTTAATCATATCCAAACCCTCACCTCCCTATCCATTTTTTCAAAAATGGATTTTTTTTATCATTGCACACCATGTAATATAACACACTAGAACACTTATGTTGCACCATTAATTCCAAAAAACTTATGTTTAAGTTTTTACATTTTCTTTTTCTATTGTGATGGAAGTGCTTTTATCGTTACATTTTTCACTATCATAGTTTAAAGTTCATTATAAAAAAAAATCATTGTCGATGCTAAACAATTAAACACGCTTATGCATTTACTAAATTAAACACACCGGGCGTTTATGCCCATAACCCCACTGACTACCAGACCTCTTTTTTGGCTAAAAATTATTTGATTAGTCTATAAAATATATTTGATAGATTTTTTATTCAATGGTATTGGTTGTATATTGATAAAAATATGTCTCATAAGTTACCAAGTAACAAAAATATTGATCGACACATTATTAACACATGCAAAAAAACTAAAAATGCATCTTATTTGTAAATTATTTACAAAATTAATATGTTTCAACTATATGTAACTTTAACTAATATGTATTTTTTACGGATTTCTATGCAGAGAGAAAAAATGAGGAAGCTCGATAAGATTGTTTCTCATCTAAGTGCAGAAGAGTGTAAACGTCCGATAAATTTTTTGAAGAAACATTAATTAGGTGAATGAAAAAATATTATTCAATATGAGTTTTTTAATACTTTTCATTTAATAATAGACTTAACAATATTAGCTAACATGTTTCAAACAATATATTAATTCACATATGTTTAATGTTCTACAGGGACCAACAACAAAGGAAAATAATGTTTTTCTAAGAAAATTAAAATTATAAAACATATAAATGACGATGAATTGGTCCTTAGCTCCGTTGGAGTGGTGTTTGAGGTTAATGAAAATGGGAAAAACCATTTACAAAATTATGAGGGATATAGTGGAAGAAACGAATATACGTACTTTCCACTTACAAAACAAAAATAAATCCAATGATTTTAAGAACCAAGTTATATTTAAACGACAAGAATCATTTCCACACCAATGGTAAATGAGACCTATCAGAGATGCAATAGAAAATACATACAATAACAAAAAAAAAAACATTTAGATAGTAATATTCCTAATTGAGATGTTTCAGTAGAATTATATGTATATGTTACTATAAATCATTCGTTTATTAAGTTAAAAAAAATTATATTTAGTTTTCATACATCAATATAAAAATATTTATAACTCTTTTAGGAAGATTATGAAAATACCAAATGATCAACGAACTGACATATTAAAATTTCTACTAGGAATGACCAAAAAATGTGTACGAGGAGATGTTCAAAGAAATGGACATAACTGCATCTAAGGATGAGCCATCTGAACAACAACATACTTCAAATGTATGTAATCATTGATTTTTTATATTAACTATTTATAAACAAATAATTTAGCATTAAATATTAACTTCCAGTATATTCTTTTAGAAAAGAAAAGAATATGGAACACATTTACCACATAAAACAGGACGACAAGGAATAAAACTGTTGATATCAAATTTTTTGGGTAATTTTTAATATTTCCTCATAGCAATATAGCATTTCATTTTTGTATATTTTAAGTTTTTTTACAAAAATCATCCTTAGATGTCTTCAAATAGGTGCTAACATACAAGGAAGATCCATTAGAAATATTTATTAAAGCTCCCTTAAATATGGGTTGAGTATAAGTTAGCATATCAAAAATTAATTGTGGAATTTATACGTATCTATGTTGTTTTAATTCTCTAATTTTATAATTAATAAAATAAAGAAATATTTTATATTAAATCTATGATTTATAATGGGGAATAAAAATGGTAGGAAACAAAGTATGGAACTATGCCAATAGAGGAGTTGTTGAAACAACACATGATATTTGGTTTTGAAGGAATGTGTACAATTCATGACTCACTTATTTCTATGCTAAATCGTTATTCACTTTACATTGTTGTATATTATTTATTTCAATTTTCATTATTCTGACCAATGTATATACACTCATTACAAATCTTTTTATGTTGCAAATGGAACTTGAAGAAGACAAAAACAATTGATGAAATCAACAAAAAATCATCCAAATATCCCATGATGGAAGTATCTTGAGCAATGGCAATGGTTGTAGTAAAGAATCATGATATATTTGGACATCAATGCAAGTTGTTGTATTTTCGAGATAATATTTTGTGAAAATATTACATTTTGTCTAATGTAATGGAAAAAGTATCCCAATTTAAACACAAGGGGTTACCAATAAATATCCATTTTTTTATGAAAATAGCTTTTTTTTATATATAATAAAATAATTTTTAATATATTCTATTTGTATTGTCGAGTGTCGTTGTGAAATGTTACACCACTGGCTAAATATATGGATGATTAAATATTATACCGAGGTGATGAAAAACATGATGATATAAAAAATTAATTGAAAAATTATATACAAATGTATTAATCAAAATTTAATTTATATGAATATTTTTTTAAACATATATGTTGATTTTTGTTGGGTGGTGGAGTTGTAATTAAAAAAACTCCATCAACACTTAATTGTGAACCTAGGGCTTCATACACTTCGAGGCGTAGCACAAGAATTGCCAATAATAATGGTATAAATTTTCTTCTAAATTTTCTTCTATATTAATAATTACACTTATAGAATCGAAAGAGTCAAAGCAAATAACACCAAGGAAATTATGGTACTAGAATGAGCAAAAAGAAGAACTTGCAAGAAATATATGAAAAGAACTTGAATGAACAGAAATAATTCTTGGTAACTGAAAAGAGAAAGAATATATATATATATATATATATATATATATATATATATATATGTATGTATGAATGAATTACAATATAGTAAAAGACAGAGAGGATAATGAAATTTCTAATTATATTTGTCTCTTTTTTAATTGATCTATTCCTGGAGTAGAAGAACACTCCTACAGTACAACAATGTTCATGTACTGGAATAGAGTTCTTGTGCTAGAAAAATATTCATGTACCAAAGTGTTGTTCCTATACTAGTATTTTACTTCCTCCACTCGATATTGTTACTATTCCCAACCACTTATATCAAAATTAAAGAGAAATAATTTTAACTAAATTAAAGATAAATCATAGCAAGGCATGAAATCATAAATGAATCATTCAAGGAAACATAATTCTCAATATTAACTCATTAATAAATACATACATTGCAAGAATTGAAATAAAATTCTGTCACAACATAGTTTTCGGACAGTTTAACATTTCAATATGAGAGACAACATCCTTAGAATTATATCACTGCATGGAGAATATTTATATCCTTTTAAGGAAAATGTATCAAATTAAGAATGTCTGCAACATACCTCATCTGTTTACACAAGAGATTTTGTACAGGTACCATATCTGTGGTGTGAATAGGGTCTCATCAATACTCAATAAATGCAAAGAAAATGAGAAATCTAATCCCTTTGTGGTACACACCTGCTCGGAATATAAACTCTACCTTAGAAATGAAACACATTGTTACACAATAGAAATAAGAAAAATTGCAGAAATGAACTATTCCCACATAAGATATTAAACAACACTTTGCATAATGAAACGTATTAAATAAAACATGTTCTTTCAAAAATGTAAATAAATCCTCACAACGAATAAATGAAGGGGAATGAAATATTACAACATTCTTGAATAAATTTAAATGAAATTAAATTGCAAAACCTCAGATCCGGTTAACACACAACTCATAAATAACAGGAAATATGTAAAAATATATGCATAAATGAAATGTTCCTTTGGTCTAAACCTGCATATGAAATACTAGCACACTCTTGTACATAGAGAGAGAATCAGTTGTGTTTGCTGGGCCCTAGCAAACCCTCTCATTTCCCCTAAGAAATATGGGAGATAAAACACTCAAAAAACTCATCCACATCAGATCTGAAACTATAGATTAACAAACTGGAATAGAAAGCATGTAACTTCAATTCCATGTTCTAGCCCAAATATAGGTGATACAAAATTATAGTACAAATTTATGAAAATTAAGGCTAATTGATCTATCTGATAAACCCTATGAAATACAATACTCATCTCTTTGGTCATAATAGAAAAGAAACAAGAAATGAAAATTTAGGCTCTCGATTGTTAGCAGAGTCTAAATTTGGGTGATGGTAAAAACCCTAGCCTTATTCTTCCCTCATTCTCCTCAATGCTCCAAGCCTAATCAAGGTTCCAAGCAAGGCCATAATTGGTTCTTCCCCAAGCAGTGCATGCCGGTCAATGATCAATCATGATTATTCTTAGTAATAATATCGTTTTTCCTATGAGTGCAGGAATGGTGGACAATACTGGAACATTCCTACACCAACCATCTTTATAATAATTAGCACTTCTATTTAACCATGCTCTTCATGAAAGAAATATATAATTTACAGAGAAAAAACAAATCATTTAAACCACTTTTAATTTATCATTAAGCTTATGTAACATATGATTTCAAAGCCATGAAGGAATGTAGGTATGGGTGGAAGGGTTAGGTTCAACTTGTAAAACATAGGGTTTGGATAGTGTGGTTAGGGTGTAATTAGGGGTAAAATTATGACAATTTTTGCAACAAAATCCCCCCAACCTCAACTTGTTGTGTGTCCTCTCGCAAACTTTACTAACCGTCTACAAAAAACAACATGGAAGACTTGATTTAATCCTGAATTCGAATGTTAATTTCTCTCCTTCCTAGTCTTCATTTTCTGTTGCGAGCTCTCTTGAGATGTTTCATCACCTTCTTGAGGTGAATGCTCCACTTAGATATGCATAATTTCCAAATTTTATCCTGTCATTTATTTTCCTACACTATTTTCATCAAATCTACACTCATATTCTTCTCAGTATTGTTTAGCACTTCAATCTTAATGATCTATTGTTTTAATTCCTCAATTTGACTATGCATGTGAAAAACATGGTCTTCTTCCTTGGATTCTTCTTAAATTGGTATTCCTTCAACAACTGGTTCAAAAGAAATATAAACATCATCAGGGGCTTACTTACATTGTGTTTCCAGACTCTTAGGAATAGTATCCTCAATCTTTTAAATTTTCGGCTCCTTAACCAAACTTCCATCATGTGCATCGGCTATATTTATTTTATTCGTTCTTTTAATCAAAATTGAAAAGGGACTTCATCTTACTCTTCCATATAACATGTACTAAACGCTGAACCAACTACGTCATCTGCTAAAAGAGAAAGGTTGTCTTGTACTGGAAAATTAGGAGGAGGTTTATCTGCATGAGAATTTATAGAAGGGGCACATTCCTCAGAATAATTAATATTTATTGGGGTGGTTTATGTAGCAGAATCAACCTTTGAGGAGGCACATAGTTTCTTTAGAGAACTCATGGTCAATATTTTCAAGGGACTCGGGGTCTTGTCCATGACCTTCTCCCTCTTCTTCGGTGTTAACTTCCTATACTAGATTTTCTAGGTTTCGTTCTTCATTATTTTATCATTCCTCAGGATTGACAACTTCCCTTTTCAGTCAGACTCTACCTTAGTAATTTTCTTGCCTTTCTTTAATTTCTTCATAGTTCCTCCTAGAAATGCTTTTGAGAACTCCTCCCATGTCATTCATTTTCCCTCTAATTATTTCTTAATTAACATCATAATCAGGCCATAGTTATATAACTAAAGCCCTGCTCGATTCACTGACTCTTTTGTACATATTTAGACATTTTATCCAGTATTTTTAACAAGAAATGAGGGAAGTTAATTGTCTTAACCAATTCAAAATGAAACAACAGGCGGATATGGTACATGTAAGTGAGGGAATAACTTCCTTTGCAAGTGAATAATTTATGTAGAATTTATAATAAGTGCTTCCCTTTTTCCACTATGGAATTCCTTGGAAGCCCAATTTTTGAGTCTACCTTTTGATATTGATTCAAAAAAAATCAATGCCAAGATCCTTTCTCAAATCCCCTATTCTTGATTCATTTTTCTCCTATAATTTCTAATCTTGTGGCATGGGGGAAGGATTTTTCTATCACCCTCAATTCCAAGAACCTGACTCTAGCTCTTTCCCCATCGAATGTGAGAACCAATTCAAGTGTGACTGTGGAGTCATACACATCAAACCTAAGTAGGAAGGGAAGTAATATTGACACCTACCATAGGGTTAGATTGTTCCTATAGCTTCTTTACGGACCAGGGTTCAATAGGAATATGTGCCATAATTACTTATAGCCTACACTGGTTTTTTAGACCTTAAGAGTGCCAAATAAAAAAATGTGGGAATATATCTTAGAAGGTTTTAATAGTTTCCAATTTAAGCTACATGTAAAACGTCCTTCCATTCACATCGGAGATCTTAAACGGTAATGTTACCGCAAGAATTTGGTTTTGGAAGGGCTTCTGATTGGGTATGATATTTATGTAAATGGAGTAATGATGATACACTACAAGGAAAATACCCTCTAGCAGAGGTTATAAAGGATGTTTTTAGTGTTATAAAATTGGCCAAAATGGTCAAAAAACATTTTCTACAACATCCGTTTTTGGTAACGAAGGGTTTGGCAGAGCTTCTAGCGAAATTTCAATGCAACTTAAAAACTGGGAAGCAAGAGGTTGTTATGAATGTTTTTCTCATTTGTGCGCTAATCAAGTGTCAATGCACCGGTATTGTAAACCTACCAAGGAGTGGGACACAAATTTTTTTTTTGATGTCCCAAGACATTTAGCAATATTCTGGTGCGTTTCAGCAAGACAGTTGCACCAAGCCATTGGAAGGTCCATGCACCAGGCCCTCTAGGTGATACAACAAACCGGGTCATCCAGTTATAAAAATGCACCAACGTGTAAAAGGACAACCACGCCGGTGCATGTAATGCCTATCAGAATTCCCAGGTGGTAGCTGTCGATAAAGCGCATGGGTTGTTCTAATTTGTATTGGTATTTGTGCGGTTCTCATAGCGTTGAAATTTACCGGTGCGCAGTATCACACAAACGCACGGAGTGTTATAATTTCTATTGGTATTTTTTCGAGTCCCATAGGTCATAGAAATGCATTTGTGTGCATTATCATACAAACACACTGGTGCACAGTAACTAACACACTGGTTTTCATTTTGTATTTTTTAGAAACATCGACCTGTGATATACTCCCAACATATACTAACAGCCCATATTTAACCCAATGTCAATTAATTTGTCTGATGGTTCTTAGTTGTATGTTAGCACTTTTTTTAAGACATTCAATGATGATTGTTGTAAAACAACTTAAAATATACAAAAATGAAATGTAGTTAAGTTGTTATAAGGAAGTAACAATTACTCACAAACTTATATATCGACCATTTTCTTCCTTGTCGTCCTATTTTATGTGTTGAATGGGTTCCATTTTATTTTCTTTTCTACAAGAAAATAATTGAAAATTAATATTTGATGCTAATATTTTTATTTATTTTACCTAATCAAAAAATTCAATGATTACATATTCCATTTGAAGCACGTTTATGTTGAGATGGTTCCTCGTGCGATGAAATTATGTCCATTTATTTCATCATTTCATTTTACACCTTTTTGGACATTCTTACTAGCATATTTCTTATATCAACTCGTTCATCCTTTGAGATTTTTATAATCTTCCTAAAAATGTAACATGAAAATAAACTATTTAATTTTTATATTGATATATGAAAATTAAATATAACAAAAGTGATCTTAATAAATGATTTCTTTCTAGAAATATATATGTATAATTCTAGAAAAACATTTAAAGGAATATTACTTTTTCATTCCTTATTTTTTGTTGTTGTTTTTTTTTTCTATTAAAAGTCTCACATGTCCCATTGACCAATTATCTGGAAACACATCCTGTAGTTTAGATAAAATTTCGATCTTGGAATCATTGGATTGGTTTTTGTATTGTAAGTGGAAAGAATTTCTATACATTCGCTCCACTAGATACCTCAAATTTTTTTAAGAGTTTTTCCCCCTTTCGTTAACCTCCAACACCACTCCAGATGAGCTAAGGAGAAATTCATTTTCATTTGCATGTTCTATTTTTTTTCTTTTCTTAGAACAAAATTCCTTTTCTTTGTTTTTGGTCCGTGTAGAACATTAAACATATGTGACTTAATATATTTTTTGAAACATTTTATGTTATATTTTCTAGTATTTTATTAATGAAAATTGAAAAAAGAAACTCATATTGGATCGATAGTATTTTTTCATTTACTTGATTCATCCTTCGGCAATTTTTCCATCACACTTTTATTCTTGTATGGTATTAGATCATAATTAGTCTTATTGAGCTTCGTCATTTTGTGGCTCTACATGATACACAGTAAACAATACATCTTAGTTAAACATACATATAGTTCAAAAGTAATAATTGTTGTAAATAATTTAGAAAGAACTTAATTTTTTTTCTTTTCTCAATGTGCTATCAGTATTTTACTTACTTGATCTCTTGTTAGTCATTTCTTTATCATTATGAATAATGTACCATACTATTAATTAATATATTTTATAAATAAATTACATACATTCCAGGTATAAAAAAATAAATCAAGAAAACAATGTGCCTTTCAAGATGTACGCACTCACATCGGTGCATCATGTTCTTATAAACACAATGCCAAAACAGTAGAAACACCATATGGTTCTCTCTGTCAACAAGGAGACCCGATGCATTATATGTTAATGAGTGCACTGATTAACATAGAAAAATTAATAAAAACCCTCTAGAGTTAGTTTTTGCAACATAAGATGTTGGGGAGGAGGTAGTATGACATGTTCTTATAAATGCATCGAGAAAGCGAGGGACCACCATATGGTGCTCTCTGTCAACAAGGATACATAGTGTGTTATATGTTAATCGGTGCACCGATTAACATAGACATAAAATAATATTTTTTTTTTATCAAACAATACGTATGCGATGTGTTATAATAAAATAGCACACCGTTGCTCTATTTTACATAGGCACATAGATAAAAAAAAAAAAATTGTTTTTAAATTGTTTTAATCAAATAGTATGTGTGTGGTGCGCTAAAATAAAATAGTGCACAGGTGGGCTATTTTACACAGGGCACACAGATTAAAAAAATATGTTTTTGATTTTTTTTTATCATACAGTAGATGTTGGGTGCAGTATAGTAAAATAGCTCACTGATGTGCTATTGTACACTAGGCACACCGATTAAAAAATAATTAAAGGGCCGACATGGATTGGGATACAACTCACCAAGTTGTCCCATGGGTTAGATGTAATACGGCTATATATATAGAAATACGAACCCTATAAATCTAAAATCAAAAACCCTAATTGTGAAGTCACAGAAACAAGAAGAAGCAATGGAAAAAACAAGAAGATTCAAGAGTTCAGCGTAAGAATGGACTTTTTTTGGCTCTTTTTTTTTAAAATTCAGTGTAAAATTAAAAAAAAAATTACTTACCATGTATTAAATCAAACATAAACTGTAAAATTAACAATTATTACAACAAAATTTAACATTTTTACTATACTAAAGGGTTCGAATCACCAGATATTTGAAATTCAGATTCTTTGAATAATGTTGTTGTTCGAAAGTATTTCTCTACTCCACAATGCTCTCGTGCTCTCTTTCTCCATGTATGATTCTTGTGGAAATATCTCCCTGAAAATCTTCGCAAAAATAATGAAATAATGTATAGGTTTTACTATTTAAAGAATTTTTTTATGAAATTAGATTTCCGAAAATAATTTTTTGCCCATTTTTCAAGTTATGGCTTTTTTTTTCACTTAAAAAAATTAAAGTTGCACTTTTTTTATTTGAAGCTCTTGGGTGCATTTGTTATATAACCGCACTGGTGCATCAATTAATAACAAAACATCGGTGCACAATAACTAGAACACACCATTGTGGTTAATTGAACACTAACACCGATAACAATAAGTCCATTTTTAAGGCACCGAAATTACTTTTAGGTATATACACCAAAATTTATTGTTGATTTTTCCCAAATGCAAGGAGAAAATATCGTAATTATATCGAATGGGAAATTCTTCGAAATCCATCTTGTTCCATAATATTTCTAAAATTCCATCGCTGAGTTCTCTTTATCCATCTCAAGAAGTAATATTTACTTCATATTTTATATATATTTTCATTATCTAATTGAAATTGTTTTTTTATCCATGTCAATTAGCTAAATAAAATTAATGTATTCAAATTTGAAGATTCATGCAAATTTAGAATTGAATTTAGATGCACAAAATATTCAAACAACTCCAAAACTTTAGAACCTCTTATCAAGAGTAGCATACCACAAGGCGCATTTGGTAGATGAAAATGGACATCCACTTCACCCTACCAATTGTAACATTGCATCTTCTAGACACAATCTTAAGGCAACGATGGTAATAATAATTGTTTGGTATATTAATGTAATTATTTGACGTAAAACCAATTAATCATGAATTTTTTATGTGCTTAGTAATTGATATCATATATTTTGTACTAATCATGTTCAAATAATTTTTTTGAAATTATTAAGATTCTATTGATGATGAGCGACCTTCCTACCATATTTCGTTGCACCCCACGACACTGATTATTTGTATGTTTGAGAAGGAACTAGCGATGAGTTTCATGGACTTGCAATTTCATCTTTCAATCCACCTAGTAGACGCGGTTGAATTATTTGGGGTGGTTTCTTGTCATTGGATGTTCTTCTTAGAGAGGTACATGTATAAATTGAAAGGTTTTGTTCGACAAAGGGAAAAACCCGAGGGGTCTATGGCAGAGGCATACATATCAAACAAGTACTTTTATTATGCCAATGATAACATCAAGTAGATCAAAAAAATACTAGGTGTGGTGAGTTGGGACGATGAAATGGATGAAGACAAAAGAGAAGGGGAGATTCTCTAAATGAATGGAAGAAGGCGCTTCATAAAGAGTAAGCGAATTATAATTTTTAAAATTTACAAAAAGTGAAGATTCATGTTGAACTTCTATATAATAGATATTTTAATCTCATATGTACTATATGTCAGTTTTATTTCGTCAACGAATGCAAAAATTAAAGAAATCAATAAATTTGTTATTTACAATTCTGAAGTGACACAACCATGGGTCGCATTGTACGAACAAAAGATGATAAAATGGGATAGTGATAGTAAATAATTAAAATGGTTGAATGGTATAATTGTGCCTTGTCTCAATCATATAAAATAAAATATGCCAAAAATATGCCCCAAGATTTAGGTTTCTAACAAAATCAGAGAGAAATACAGTGCAACCGGTCGTTACCCGCGTGCTGAAGAGGATGTGCTAAACGTAGGGATTTTGTACACCCACTCAGAAATAAACCATTAACGTACATTTTAAACTTAATAATGTACCTTATAAATGTAATCACCTCTATGTTTCATATTTTAACAGTTGGGTTATTATAAGAAACATGACACTATGATTTTTTAACTTTTTTATAAGTCAATTTGTTCCCATCTATGTGGCCATATGGACACCATTTTGGCACATAAAATGTTGATTATGGACACATGACACAAGACTGTGGAGTGGAATTCGAGCTCAATCAATCTAGTCGAGCTAGCCACCATGATCAAAACCTAGTATGAGGGACGTTAGGTTACATCAGAAAGATACAAGAGATCATTGAAGTGGATTTTTCTTCTTTCCAATGTGTTATTGTTAGGTGCAAGTGGTAGTACACCTTTGATTGGAATAATGTAAAGGAATATTGTGATCGTAGGCTGATATGTATTAACTCTAGAAAGATGTGGGATGTAGCTAAGGAGCCCTATGTTTTCCGCCAAACACTACAACTAGGTGTTTTTTTACCCATATTTGTTGGATAGGGATTGGTGGTTCATATTGAGACATGACCCTAGATCAAAACATATTTTTGAGAACAATAGTGTTATCATGCCAAGTGACCTGGAAGATAATGAGGGTGATCATGAGAACTGAGAGTGATATGATACATGTGTTATTTCATCATTTATATTTTTTAAGATCGGTTTTTATAAAGAAGAGGACTTAATTACCTTATAACTAAGACCTTTTTTTTCAAAACATTATAATATGTATTTTGAATTAATTGGTTTGCATTATGTTAATGTTAAAATAATTTCACTTTATACTTTTCAATTATTTTGATCTAAAAAACAATGGCATATTGTATAAAGTTGTTTTTTTTTATAATGTCAACTCCTAAAATAATACAACTGCTTGATTGCTTTAAACGTGTGTGAATGATATCTTCAAAATGTATATTGTTGTTTTTGGTATGTAAGATCATTTTAAAATAATGATAATTCTAAACATGAATTTATTTGCATTATTTTCTAAACTTTATTATGTTAAAAAAATTCATATTATTAATTTTGATTTATTATTTTACAATTATTTATGTTCATACAAATTTACAATTATGGTAATTTAACAATATTTACGGTATGCATTTTACTTACAATAGTAATTATGGTTCAAAATTGAAAATTAATTGACAATTTTAAACATTCACAAATTTAAAAATTTTAATAAAATTGAATGAGGATAATACATACTATTACAATTACAATTACAATTTTACAAATATTTTACATTCAATTACAATTAAAATTACAATTTTACAACTTTACAATTTTAGATATAATTACAATTAAAATTAGAATTAGAACTGAAATTACAATTACAATTACAAGTTTACAATTTCAAATACAATTACAATTAGCATTACAATTATTGTTACAAATGAAAATTATAATTACAATTACAAATGAAAATTGCAATTACAATTAAAATTAAAATTACAATTACAATTACAATTACAAATTTAAATTAAATTTAAATTTAAAATTACACTCAAAATTAAAATTAAAATTAAATTTACAATTAAAATTAAAATTACAATTACAATTAAAAATTAAAATTACAATTACAATTAAAACTAAAATTAAAATTACAATTACAAATTAAAATTAAAATTACGATTAGAATTAAAATTAAAATTACAAATACAATTTAACTATTTTACATACAATTAAAATTGAAATTTCAGTTACAATCACGACATAATATTTAATAAATATCATAATTTAATATTAAAAATAAACATCACGATCATGATAATGATTGTAGAAACATCATATTCGACTAAAATGCACATTAAATTTAACTAACATCATCTAATCATCGTGATCATGATCATCTTACAAAAAAAAACATTGTATAACATCATCACAACACAAACATCAAATATACATCTCATCTCAAGTAATTGCTATCACATACACATCTATATACGAGCACAGTAAATGAACATATGTAACATGACCTAACAATATACACATCATGATGCACACCAACATGTAAAATAAGTACATCAACATGAACATAAAATACATGGACCATATATATATATATATATATATATATATATATATATATATATATATATATATATATATATAACTCACTAATGTCAAAAGTATAAAAATATAATATATAAACATGAATATAAATGTCAAATATTTGGCTGTACATCAATACTAGTACTAGTCGATGTTTGCTCAATCAATGGTGAAACCTTATGCTCGACGTGCTTGCTCTAGAGGTGCTTTTTGATCAGTCAATGGTGCAGTCTGATCAGAAACTACATGATGATGACTCGTCTATGGAGAAACATGATCATACATGGATGGTGTGGCCTGTGATGATGGACCTGCCTTCTCAGATGGACCCTCTTGCTCAATATCAGGTGCATACTCAGGACTAGGTGTTTGCTGAGATGGTGTAAACTCCTCAAACGATGCCTGATTATCATGACAAGATGCTCGTTGCTCATCATGATCTCTGCCATGAGGTGAAGGAGGAGGAAGTGGAGTAGTAGAATGATGATCACTACTATCATCATCATGATCATCAGATGAAGTGTTGGTCTGTCGTGGCACATATCCACGATGCCTACCACTCCTAGCCCACGCTAGTGCTCTACAAGCTGCAACGATATGATGCATGAGGGTCAATATACTACGGGGAAAGCCACTTCAAATCCATGTGAGCCTACAATCAGCCTGCATCTCTATAATTGTAACTGGGTGGACTCCCTCATCAACTAACAATCGACAAAGTTGGTCACCCAAATCCATCCTAAACCTGGTGTCCAGCCTATGCCTCAGCCCCATGGGCATCTACACCCGATTAGGATCAAGTTTTTCACTGTGATCCTCCGCCTCTGCCATCTCCTCATCATCAACATATAGATTAGGATGATTTGGAGGGGATGGAATCTCATCCCCAACGAATGTCGCAATAGCTACAAAATATATAGTACACAACAATATTAATTAGACATTCTCATTAAGAAATTTGATAAAAAAAGGTAAAGAATGTGTTAGAATAAATTTGATAATTCTAATTAATTAATTAAGAAAATAAAATTAAACGGTATTAATTTAAATAAAACACTAATATTACTTCTCGCGTCTGGCAGCTCATCCTATGTGAAGATGATGTTGTTACACCCTCGTCAATCCAAACTAACATATGGACATGGCACCAGAACGAAGGAGTGATCATCAACACTGGATAGCAACTCTTGTGCATAGGATATGTCATAGCAAGAAAGTGACACTGGCCCCTCTTAGGCATCATCTAGCCCCACATCTCCATCCATACATGCAGCATCGTCCTACTAGGCTGTCAAAAAAAAGTAGAACTCCTCTCTGGAAACCTCTCAAAAAATAAAAAAAATAACTCTGAAGAAAAAGGGAAGGCCAACCTCCCACATGCCTGAGAATGAAATCTATCTAATGTTGTATAAAAATGTCACAAAAAGTCACAGACTATCTCACAAGTTGTGGCGCCTCGAATAAAAAATCAACATAAATAAAAGTGGGCAGCTAATGTATTGTCCGTCGTTGGTATAGTATGTAATGTTCATCGACAGTAGTGAGAGGCACCTCACCTCCTCTGAACCAAATGAAGCAATACGTAACTGACCACTGGGCACTTGAAAATCTTCAAGAGAAACTATATCGTCCCTAATGTATCATTGGGAGTACTCCAAATAGCCCCTTGTTGCATAGACGACATGGACATATGGGAGCTATGGAAAATCCTTCCCTCTTCTAGATAGGCCAGTATTAAAATATATGTCCTCCTCAGTGGCTGCGTACCACTAGTTAGGACCGAACTGGAAAGCCTGTCGGTGGGCATTTCACCTAAAGATGAGTTGTCCAAATAATCCATTATGGCCCTTGAGGGATGTAGCCTCCTCATAGAGCTTGAGGAAGCCTACCTCCCTTAGGAGCAACTGGGTGGTTGCCATAATAGGGTGAGGGTACTTAAGTCTCTCCCTTTCTCATGCCTCCCATAGCTGAATCACATTATATTGGCCCTCCATATCTTCTTGTTGTTCCCTTTGTTCTTTTTGCTAACGTCACTGAATGATTCAAGTATTAAATACATTTTATTTATTAAATGAGACATGTATTTCAATATATATATATATATATATAGTATTTTGAAAAAAAAAATCATTCAATGCACTCAAAAAAACAGTCACGCAACAGTAGTGGTGAGTACTTTCTTCTCGCTCACCACTCTCAGTGCGCATGGAAATTGTTCACGCACCAAAATAAATAAATTGTAGTCTTTTTGTGGTGTGTTGACGAAACTATCTGCCTCGAGGCACATAGTTCGGTCAATGAACCACCCAAAAATAATTGATGGTCAATGGTGTAGTCGTTTAAACGACCACACCATTGACTATGTACCAGCTCAGGAGGGTGGTACATTGACCAAAATATGCGCCATAGGGCGAATATTTAAGTTAGCACATCGCCCTCTAGACATCAGTACATGGTCAATGGTGCGAACCTGTAAACGACCGCACCATTTACTATGCACTAATGTGAGGACGGTGGTGCATTGACCCAAATATCCACCCCAGGGCACATAGTTTGGTCAATGCACCACTTTCGTGGCACTGATGCATAGTCAATAGTGTGGTCGTTCAAATGACCGCACTACCATGTATATTTTTTTAAAAATCACAGTGCATGTTTTCGGTACCACATCAAACCCTAGTGTAGTTTCCATTAGTAGGAAGCATTGTGAACAGTCTGAGTCGAACGGCTTGAGCACACCGCGTAGATTTTTTTTCTTTTGTAATTTGTAAATTTTAATTTTGTTTACAATTATATTCCACTAAAAGTTTTATTTATTATGAAACAAGTAAAATACAAGTACATTTGTGCATCGAGGAGGCATATTTGTTGAGGAGTTGCAGAAAGAAAATTTTCCCACTGTTTTCCAAAATTCAAACTCCATAGGGTGGGAAATAGATGGTAGTAGCGCATGCAATGGGAACATCAATGGAAGGGAGCCTCACACAATTTAAATTTACACATATGTTTGAGAGGTCTGAAGCACTGAACAAGTGAAAATGCAGTTTTAAGTTCAGTAATTTTTTTTTATTTAACCCTATTTCGGTGCACGATTTTTTGAGATGAACTGGGAGGTGCATGGGTTTTTTGGATGCACTGGGACTTTTTATGCATAGCGCACCAGTGTGCTGTAGTAATTAGATGCACCGGGTGGGTTTTTATGGAGAGAATAGTGTCTTGGTGTGCCAAATTTTAGTACGCACCACTGTGTTGTGAATTAAATGTGCCAGTGCATTTTATGATGAGAAACACAATAAACAAAAAAAGACTCAAAAACCTCCACCCGCCATCCTCCTTTAGTGACCTCCACTACAAACGGACATTTGGGCTATTTTTATAAGTGGTTCCTCAAAAAAATTCACTAGAGGGTCTTTTCCTTGTAGTGATATGTACATGTAGCGATTATGGGAAGGTTTTTTCAAAATAACGCAAGGAATTATGTGATACCGACGCAATCATTAATGATTGATGAGGGGTCAGGAGGCTGTACTTTGATATGAAAGGATTTCACACAGATTTTGATCACATCATGTCCTTGAATAAGGTATGCATAATGCTTAGTTTAAGATAAGGTTAAAGTTCATTATATCTAAAAACTTAAAAAAAATACTTATTCCTATCAAGAAAGGATACAAATAAATGTATAATAATATATATAGTTTCTAAATAAATTATCGCATTCCTTCATTCTAGTCGTTCACCCATTCATGATTATGACAAATTTCCTTTACTTAGACCATCCTTTTTGCACTAAACACATACTCCTATAATGGGTATATGTTCCTGCAATATAGCTTGTATTCATGTAGCAAGGAATTCTTCCTGCACTACGGAATGTTGCAGTTCTTGTACTTAAATACATGTTCCTTCATTCAAAAGTGTTGTGGTCTTCTGTAGCAAGGTTTCTTACAAAATTTATTAAAAAATATACAGGCTATATCTAAAAGGATTTGCATAATTTCCAAGTACTTTTATTTTCCATTTCTTGGTGTCATCATGTTATTTTTCGTTTTGATCAATAAATTCTTTGATAACCATAAAATCATGCAATTGAGTTCATCAGGGAAGAAAGAAGTGGGAGAGGGGTAAGATTTTTTTATAAAGGGAAGGAAATCATCAGGTAAATTCAAGAGTGATACAAATCAAACATAGGGACAAAAATAAGAGGGACAGGGAAAAAATTTCTTGGTAAAAGACGAGGAAAAAATGAAATAGGATGGGAAAATTTTCTTTTTGAAGAAAGGGAGGGAAAATATTTTAAATATGAAAAAAACATGGATTTTTAGAGGAAAATTACAAAAATGGAGAAATAAGAAGGGAAAATTTTCACCTTAAATTTCTGTCAGATAGTGCTAAAACAAAAGTAACTCTAGGGGGAATTGAGTGTTACTTGCACAAGATATGTCATGTCAATTATATTGAACTCGGTTAAGGGCTTGGTTCTGCTAATAATTTTGCTGCACCAAAAAATTCACAAAACATGGTTCTTCTCAATGACAAATATCATTTACGAAGATCAGGCAACATTCCCATTTTATTAGAGATTGATCCACGTGTGAGCATGTTGATCTTCAGGCTCATCATTCTATGATCATATCAGCAAACTGATTTTCACAACCATAGGTAAAATAATTTTTTAAATTTCTGTCATTTTTTTATCTATTTTATTTTTATGTTTATAAAAAAAATATTCTTTTTTTTTCAATTATTTATTTATTGCAAAAGGAGAGATCAAACTTGTAATAGGTTGGCATGGCCACCTACTATCCTAATTTCATATTACTGCTAAATGTGTTGCATAAACTCTTCCTTTGTCAGACGCTGAAAATAAGCTTTAAATCTATGTCCATTCACTAAGAATACTAATTCTCTTCCATCAAAAGTTTAATTTTTTTCTACCCCATTTTCAAATATTTTAATCACCTCATAAGGTCCCATCCAGTGTGTGTGAAATTTCTGTTTAAAATGTTTAAATTTAGAGTCATAAAGGAGTACCAAATCACCTGGTTGGAACTACTTCTTTCTGATCAACTTGTCATTCCCTTTCCTCCGTTTTTGTTTCACTAACATGTTATGTTGAACACCATCTCTTCTAAATTCATCTAACTCATTTAACTGCAATAGACATTGTTGTTATGCTTTTGATATGTCTAGTCCTACTTTGACTATAGCTCAGAAGATTTTTATTTGGAATTCAATTCGAAACATGAATTTCTTCCCGTACATCAAGTCATAAGGTGTATGACCTATACTATTCCTCCATGTGCTTTGATAAGCCCACAAAGATTCAGGTAACCTACTGGCTCAATCCTTCCTATGCATATGTACTCTTTTGGTAAGGATGAATTTGATCACCTTATTAGTAGATTCAACCTGACCTTTTTCTTACAGATGGTACGATGTTGATTTCCTATACCGAATTTTATATTGACCGATAAAACCTTGAACCACATTAGAAACAAATTTTGGTTCATTTTCAGTCACAATCTCTCTACAAACACCAAATCTAGTAAAAATTTCAGTAAAAAAAATTCAACAACTTTTCCTGTAGCGAAAGAAACAACTTTAGCCACTACCATTTTGTCACAAAATTTGTAAAAACCAAGATATGGTTTTTGTTTAAAGATGTTCGATTTATTGGTCCTACTAAATCATTGGGCCATTTTCCAAAGGATTCAATCATAACATGAGGACACAAAGGAATTTAATTGTCTTAGACAGGTCGGCCAATTCACTAACAACTATCACATTGCTTGACATTTTGTTTGGCATCCTTTAATAAGGAAGGCCAAAAATAGAGGGCTTGTAAGATCTTATATGTAGTTATTTTTTCAAAAAATTGGGTGCCACAAGTTTCATCATTAGCAAATTTCAAAATTTCAAACACTTCTTCGCCTCTTACACATCTACGAGTAATAATATTTAGCCCAGTGTAGAAGAGGTCTCCTTGGATCCATGAGTATGAAGCACTTTTTTGTATAATGTTCCACTTTTAATGAACAGATAAGTGAGGCGGTGTTTTTCCTGTGACTAAATAATTATTTATTCCAACAAACATGGGGAGTTTGTTAACAAAAAAAAAATATGTTTTTCATGGAAATCATCATTTAAAGGAATTTCTTCACCACGATTATTTAATCTAGAAATTTAATGAGCCACAAATCATATTTCCATGGTCTATCATTAATAGTAACATTAAATTATTGTAATAAAAGTAACCACCTAGTAACTCTTCCGCTAGTGAATGGTTTATTCAGTAAATAGTTTATGGCAGAATAATTTATATGTACAAATTCTTAATATCCAGCAACATAGTGTCTAAATTTATTAATAGGAAACATCATGGAAACAAAACTCTTTTTCAGTTAATGTGTAGTTTAATTCAATAGGTGGAAAGTTTTTACTAATGAAGTAAATATCATAGTATTTTTGGTTTTTTTCTTGGCCTAAAGCTACACCAATAATAGTATTTGAGGTATCAAAGGAAATATGAAATGGAATGGACTAGTCATGGCCTCGCAAAACTGGATGTTGTAATGGTTTTTCCTTGATTGCCTCAAAAGCTTGTTGGCAAGTCATAGTCCAACATAACTCATTATCATTAACTAGCAATCGAAAAATTGCGGTAGTATCCTAGAAAAATTCTCAGTGAATCATCGGTAATATCCCGCATGTCCCAGCAATTCTCTCACTTCCCTTTGTGCTTTGGGTGCCAGAAGATGTAAAATAACCTCTATTTTATGTGGGTCTACCTGAAGACCTTTGTGAGAGATAATATGACGAAGAACTACTCCTACTTTACACATTAATCTACATTTTTTATCACTCAAAGAAAAATGAGCTTCTTGGTAATGAAAAATATTTTTTTCTATGTCTTTTAGGGCTCCATGGAATGAAACACCAAATACCAAAAATTCATCCATGTAAATTTCCACACACTCGAGGTCGGGATAAATAGCCAAAACTTCCCTTTGAAAGCTAGATGGGGCATTACAAAGCCCAAAGGGAAGAACTTGATAAATGAATGTCCCCCATGGACATTTTAAGGTAGTCTTATCTTGATCCTTGGGTGCGATTTGTATTTAATTGTAACTGCTAAAGACATCTAAAAATGAAAATCATTTTTTATCAGCAAGGGTATCAAGAACCTAGTTGATAAAGGGAAGTGGAAAATAGTCCTTGAGAGTGGCTTTGTTCAGTGCTTTATCATCAATGCAAATGCCCCATCTCTCATATTTTTTTGATACTATCACAAATGGAGAGGCCCATTGGATGTCAGATATAGGATGGATGAAATCAACGTCTAATATTTTTTGTAATTTATCTTTCACAACTTCTCTTAGTGTAGGGTTGATGCACCTTTTGGTTTCTCAAACATGTCTAGCTCCCTCTTGAAAATAAATATGGTGAGTACATGTTTCAGGAGGGATGAATTCCATGTCCTCATAACGCCATGCAAAGGCATCAACATGGTCTCGTAACAAAATCACAAGCTGCTCTTGCTGGGATGAATATAGGTCTCAGCTGATGTGTAAGGATTTTCCTGGACTAATCTCAACAAGAGTGGTTTCTAGTTCGAGAGTACAGGGAGGTGTTGCTATAGTTCGTGGTGAAGAAGGTTGAGAAGTGTAACTTTCTTGAAAATACAGGATTAATATTTGATGTAGTGAGTCTAAGTTTGGCATTGTATCTATATTATTCAATAAGTCTCGTATCTCACCCTCCTGAGTTGACTCAATGTGATGATGTGTTAATGAAACAGATTTGCAATTAATTTTTAAAATGTATACTACAACATGTCATCATTAAATAAAAATTTCAAAATATCTAAATAAAATTGAAATATATAATTGATTATTATATAAAATAAACTATAATTAAAAAAAAATATTCATAAAATATTGGATTATAAAAATAACATTACAATTAATTTGATTTTGTTGGGCTATGAGATAACTCCAACAAAACTGAATTTGTTTACATTAAAGGATTCTAACAAATATATACATGGAGGGTGAGACTCTTGGGATTCATCTCCTAGTGTATCTTCATATTTTGCCTCCACTTATTTTCTATTTATACTAATTTACAATTTCACCCAATCCCTAGGAGTAGGTGTCAATATTACCCCCTTTAATATGAAGGGATTTTAGTGAGTCCAAGCATCATTCTGAATCTTTCCAACTTTTCTCTTCCAAGAACTTTGGTAAAGATGTTTGCAACCTTCTAATTTGTGTAACAATGGTGTAGATGGATTGTCTTGGCTTCAACATGGTGTCAAATCTGATGGTATTTTATATTTATGTGCTTCATTCAAGCATCGAACTTTGGGTCATTGGCCAAATTTATTTCAGAATTTTTTTCGATCATGAGTGGATTTCAATGCACTTGTTTCATATGAAAATATTGCAAAATTTTTAAAGCCACACAGATTCCTTTTTTGCTTCAGTTGTTGCCACATACTCTGCCTCAATTGCTATAACTAATTAATTGTGTTATCTCTAGGACACAACTCTTGATCCAAGACTCATAGTATAGCCTAAAGTAGATACCCCAATTTATTTTTCTCCATGAAATTCTAAATCAGAATATCCAATCAAGCTTAAGTTGCCCACATGTCTATATTTGAGTCCAAAGACTTGAGTCCCTTTCAGATACTTTAGAATTCTTTTTGCAACAGACCAATGTCCCTCACAAGCCTTTTGCATAAACCTAGAGAGGATTCAAACAACAAATTATATTTCTAGTCTCGTAGTAGTCAAGAAGTTAGTACTCCTTACAAGTTGTCTATACTTTGTTGCATCTTCAAATTCTTTTCCTTCAATGGAAATGAGGTTCAAGTTTTTCTCAATTGTAGTAATAAAAGGACTGCACTCTACCATTCCAAGCATGTTTAATAGACCTCCAATGTACTTCTTATGAGAGAGGAATATAAACTTAGGATGTTGAGTTACTTTAATACCAAAATACTAGTGAATAGTCCAAATCAGTCATTTCAAAACCTTTCCTCAATTCCTTCTTTATGGATTCAATATAGCTCTCATTGTTCTGTGTCATCAAAATATCGTCTATGTACAGCACAATATATACAACTCTTTTTCCAAATTTCTTGACAAACAAAGTTTCATCATCAAGATCCTAATGTGTGAAGTTAATTTTAAGAAGATGCTTAGTTAACTTCTTATACAAGGCTTCTGGTTATTTTCTGAGGCCATACAATAATTTTAGAAGCTTCCATACTTTGTGTTCTTGGCGCTTCACAATAAATCCTTCTGGATAGAACATAAAAACATTCTCATTTATATCTCCATTAAATAAAGTAATTTTTACATCCATCTAATTTACTTTAGAACCCTTATAATCTACCAAAGCAAAGAAGGTATGGATGGTAGCCCATTTTGTTGTGGGGGAGAATGTCCCGTCATAATTGACTCCTTATTTCCATGCAAAACCTTATGCCACAGGCCTGGTTTTGTGCTTATCTAGAGAACCATCATGTTTGTACTTGTTATTGTAGAATCACTTGTAGACAATTGGTTTTCTTCCAAATGGATGATCAACCAGCTTTCAAGTGCCATTATTTATCAAGCCATCATATTCCTTTTGTGTCGCTTCATTCCTTTCATCATGAGAAGAGACTTATTTGAAGGAACTTGGTTCAAAATCTGTAGACAAATTCTATTCAAAATTAGAAGAAACATCAATATCAACACGTGAATCATAATCATCTACATCACCTACATTTTTCCAGGTGGAAATTCTTGTTCCTCTCTTACCAACCTCATCAGGATGAAAATTTTCGAGTGTCTTTCTCAGCCATTTTGGAGGACCTTTCTGAGATGGCCTAGGCTTCTTAGTTGACTGAGTTTGGCTGAACCAATACTTAGTCTCCCAATTCTGTCAATCACACCACCCAAAGTTTCATTTGTGGTCAGATATTCATATGAGGGAGAGAGTGTTTTAGAAGAATATTATATGAATTAATTCAGTATAATAATCCCCCCTTCAATATGTGGAATCTGATTATTAACTTATTGAAATGAATTTTCATGCCCGAATCTATCCAAGTGATAAATCTTCTACTCAAAAGAATTTGCAGTATTGGAAGATTCAAGAAATATGACATCTCTACATACTAAAAAAATTCTTTTTAACTTCATCATGGAGATGATATGCTTTGGATGTATTTGAATACCCCAAGAAGATACACTTACGACTCCTTTCTCTAAGTTTGTTTCTTTGTTCCTTAGGTGTCAAGGAATAACACATGGAGCCAAAGGCCCTGAGATGTTTTAGCAAAGGAATGTGGCCATGCCCCAATTAGTAAGGATTCTTGTTTCTAACTGTATTGTAAGGACACCTATTGTTTATATACATAGCACATAGAACTGCATTAGGAAAAACCATCAATTTTACATTCTTGGAAAACATAATATAGAATACCATATCTAAAATTGTATTGATCATTCTTTCAGTTACCATTTTGGTGAAGATAGTTTTAAAATTCATTTGAAGTGTATTATTTTCCATTATCAGTGCGATCAGATCCAATATGACTTTGTGCATCATTTTCAATCGATGCATGGAAGTTCTTGAATTTTTTAAAAACATCAATTTGTTCTTCAATAAGGAAACCCAACACATTTTGTTTTCGTCATCAATAAATGTCATCATATATTTATTGTCAATTCTGAAAGGAACAAGCACGGGGCCACATAACTTTTGCATTAATAAGATCAAGTTTTGTATGTGCTCTGGAATGTGAATCATGAAAAGACTATTTTGTATTATTTTCTAGAATGCAAGCATCACATTGCTTATGTTTCCTATGAATTGTAGAAAAAATAGTAACACCATTTTTCTTGAACATTTGAAGGTTCTCATACTTCAAGTGTCCAAATCTAGAATTCCATAAAACGCTTGATGGAAATGTACCTTCATCATAGTGAGAATTGAATGCAAATTTTTTTGCACGAGCAGAGGTACCTTGCAACTTTAAAATCCTTTCTTCTTATATCCCTGTCATGATAAGTGAGTGATATCATGCTTTTCTAACCTTAACCTTGCCATTAAAAATATGAAAGAAGTGTCCTTTTTGGTTGATGTTTACCAAAAAAAACAGGTTTCTCCTCAACTCTGGGAGGTATAGAACCTCATGTAGAAGAAATTCTGGAAGATCGGGAAGTTTAAAACTGATTGTGCTAAGCCCTGATGGCTTGAGTTTTGATTTTTCTGCAAAGTATACTGCTCTATCAACCTTTTCAGTAAATTATTAAAAAAAAATACTTTCTAAAAGTTATGTCCCATGCTTCTCTTGAATCAAGAAAAAAATAATTTTACCAAAAAGCAAGTGAAGCATTAAACAAGTCTTCAGTTCCTCCAATATTACAATGTGCAACAACATAATGAGGATATTTAGGTGCTTTACCTTTCTCTTTATCATGATTTTTACCTTTGGCTTCATTTATTTCCTTCTCAATTCTCTACAAGGGCAACTTACATGTGGATGCATCATGTCCATCTCTATTGCACTGTGTGTAATGAAGATCATATTTTTCTCCTTCAAATTTTTTTCCCCCCTGCCTCTGAAATTTCTTCTTCCTCTTCCTCTTAGTCCACCACTTCCTCGATAAGAATATTGAGAATTATTCTTCTCTCTATGTGCAATACAAACATATTATTTAGAATAGTAAGGATTTTTCTTCTTCCCAAAATGATTTTCTCTATATGCAATTATTTTCTCAAAGGAGTCAAAGATAATATTCTTGAGGTTTCCACTTTCTTAAAATAACTCAAGATAATGCGAGTAAGTGGGATATAATTCGTTGACATAAGATATGATAAATATGTCCATTTCACCACCAGCTTTTTTAATGTCATGCATGATAGATCTTACTTTTGATGCTAAAGTAAGAGGGTTATAATTTTTCAATTCAAGACTTAATAGTTTAATAATGAATTGGACAACTTCAAGTTCTCAATGTGAATCATATAGCTCTTTCAACTTGTCCAAGACTTCATAAGAATTTTATAATGGTGGAATATCGTGACTCACCTCTTCATTTATAGATATTGCAATCAAGGCATAGGCCTTGTTGTTATTGTTGTCCTAAATTGTGATATCCTTTTCTGAGGCAGGCTTTATAGGTGCATTTTCTCTGTCTCCTTCACAAATCCCTTTCCACATGTCATTAAAAATGAGAGTGTGCTCTATTTTAGGGGACCACTTAGGATAGTTCTCCGTTCTAGTGAGAACCACTCCTACAATAGATATGAATGAATACATTCTGAACGTGTACTGTAAAAAAAAACTACTTTGGTGCCACTATGCCAATACTGTAAAAGAATAATTATGTTGTTGAATTGTAAAAAAAATCAATGTTTTATACAACACAAGTATATTTGGGTAGAGAACATATGGTGGATTTTTTATTTCAGGGAGGTTCTGTATGGGTTAGACAAAATATGGGGGGGTGTTATCTAAGGCAGGATGGGATGATGAAACTTATGATGATCGAGAACATATGGGAGGTTGCGTACAATGGGGAGTGAGTAGCTTATAACGAGCATATGAATATGTAGCAAACTGGAGGTTAGAGTGGGCATCCAACAAGGCTATGTAATATGAAAATTTGGTGCTTGGTGTAAGGCAACGAGTGATGTTTAATGAGGGAATAGTGCCACTGGAGTGGTGTTTAGCCATGATGGAGGAGTTCCTCAATCACCGTATGGAGGAAGGAGGGAGGAATCGACCACCCGAGAGTAGTGTGAGCCTAGAGGAGACTTGATTGCATAATGGAGATGTGTTGAGAGCACAACATAGTTAGGGTCATTGTATCTGAGGGCCATTGCGATCATTATATGGAGGTTAGAACAAGCTGAGAGGTTGCGAGAAGAAGGAGCGCAAGTGTGTATGACAGTGGGAAAGTTGTGGAGTGAGGCTGATGTGGTCGAGACTACGCTGTATGGATATGTTATGAGAATGATGCAAATGTAAATGTTTTCAAAAAAGTGAAAATGTTAAGGAATTGTTCCACAAGGAGTAGCAGAGTCTGCAGATGGATTTTCATGGGAACACACTAGAATAAACATAGCGACAGGAACACAACTGAACATGCCAAGCCATGGGAACACATGAGAACATAGGAAGCCATGGCAGTAGCATAGTATGTAATAGTGGGAGCACCACAAAGTATCTCCTCTTTGGAACCTCGCTGGAGACTACACATATGGTGCCGACTGCATATGGGGATGACAGTGCGTGGATATGCCAAGAGGAGTCAAGTTATGGATAGATTCCTATGGAGGAAGAGAATTAAAACTCTTGGAGAGCACTTCTGATAGCGAATTTTCCTTAGCTGTGTTATCACTTATAATTTTTAACATTTTCATCGATAGGGTCTTCAATATCATTCACCTAGTTTCCATGTTGTTTTCTTAGTCAAATTCATGAAATTTATAAAAAAAAATAGGTGATAAGGTTTACCGTAAGTCTGAACCCACCATGTGTCTTGTCATATTAGTCAAATCCATTCCATATCATTTAGTCTTCGCACCCATGCCTTAAAATTTAAAAAAAGAGCCACTTGTCTATTTTTTAACTTTTCTAGCGAATACAATGGTAGAACAGTGTATTTCACTACGAAACTACCTGACAATTCATAGAAAATCTATCAGAAATTGAACTGTTTTTGCAAATCTGACAGAAAACACAGAGCGTTGTGAGGTATCAAGTTTTCGATGGTCAAGGGTAGACGTGAGGCAAAAAAATTAGTTATCATGATCACCAAGCATGCAAGATCATATTTCTTTCATCATTGCTTTTTGAAGGCACATGCATCATCATTCTCCCCCAACATGTCGAATTATGTTATAAATATTCCCCCTAAGCTTGTCTATGTCCTTCATCGTTTAAAATATTGCATGTAAAGCATCTCAGTGTCATCCTTGAAGAGCTAGTTCACAGTGCAAAGTAGCTTGTTGTCTGGGTTTGTTCATCTACATGTGTCATAGCTAGGAGGCAAGGATGGTATAAAGGAGCAATGGAAGCAAAGAAGAATGTGAATAAATGGGGTTACTTTGTGAGATATAAGCCTATGGATTTAAAACTATTGAATTTATATCCTAGTGTTATGGATGCCTTCAAGAAGGTTGGTTTTCTAGAGATCTATTAGAAGCTGCAGATTTTTCATCCTGAAATATCCAAAGACTCCGAAGCCAATTTCACAGGGACAACCTCAAAGGTTGGGGTATTGAATTTCACAGTATCACCTGATATTATTCGTCAAGCTACAAAAATACCCAGATGAGGTGTGGAATGTTTCAAAGGTACAAAATTAAAAATGCAAAGCTATGAAGAATTTATAAAAATGGAGCACATAGGGGTTAACATGACAAGTGGCATCCCGAGGGGTTATATGAAAGAAAATTATTCAAGGCTGTTGTTTGTGGTCCAGAAGTATTTTACCTACGAAGGGAGGTTTCGCATGGTCTACTCTTATCACATTAGATTACTTCTGCATTTCATTTGTAAGAAACCCTTGATTTTCCTTTCTTTTTATTTAAAATTTTGGGGAATATGTTAGATAAGGTCCAAGCCAAGAATGAGGGTAGTGAGACATAATTTTTTCACCATGGCCTGATTAAATTGTTAGTAGTGGAGGAATTCAAAAATTTAAATAGATATTTGGAATCTTTTCTCTTACTGAGTGGATATGATGTAGAATTAGTGACAACTAAAAATATTTCAATGCCAAATAACACTTCATCTCCAGCTATGATAGAATAAATTAATGAAGAAGGAGGACAACCTAATATATAACCAATGGATATTGAATTTGAACCTCTTCCAAAGAGTGATATACCACAACCATCACCCACAAGACAAAAGTATAGAATTTGTAAACACAACACCAGGAGCGTAACCGGGAGAAAAGCCCTTGCCAAGGGAAATCTTGAAGACACCCACCACGAAATAGACATTGAATAATCTCCAATTTTCCAAGAAAAATTCATTGAAGAGGATAAAAGGAAGATGCAAAAAGGTAAGTCTATCAAAAAATTGGATTTTTCAAGAGAAGATGATGGTTTCATTTTACAACCAAGGAAGCCAACGACAAGGTCACCGCTTGCAAAGGGTGCCGTGGAGAGCAAGAGACTAGAAAATATTAATGAAGGTAAGTAGCTAGAGAACATCATAAACCTATCTCCAATAAAAAAATAGCCTTTTGTACAAAGGAAAGGGAAAGAACAAGTAGAGGAAAACACTGAAGTGAAAATTTTAAAGGAACAATTAAGAGAGGCTAGGGAATAATTAATTCAAGTTGAATTATAATTATAAGAGGCGAAGGTAGACAGAAAAATAATGGCATAATTTGAGAAATAAATGAAGAACCAGCTGGACAAGTATGACAAAATTTTGTCAAATGCGAAGAAGATGCTGAAGAGAATTCGTCCTCCGAGGAAAGTGGTGAAAAACACAAGGAAGAGAAATATGTGGTTGTAGTCTGAGAGAAAAAATATGAAAGGGCCAGTTAAAGAGTTGGAAGACAAAATGAATATGATCCATGAAGAACTGAAGAAAATAGGGCTAAATATTAGAATGGTAAATGAACCTGAAGAGGTTCAACCTCTTGTTGCTCAAGATGAGATACCCAAAGTCTGAGGGGTTGGTCTATAATTATTTTTATTAAGTTTAAAACTTTCAGGATACACAAATTTTTGTTTAGAAAATAATTTTTTGAAGAAAAGTGACAAAGTTGCACTTTTAGCCAAGTTAGGCATTTTCGTAGCAAGGTCCAGGCTTGAGGGCCAAAATTCGCTACGAAATTTCTGTAGGATGTTTTTCACTTAAAATATTAGCTTTAATGGAGATCCAAGGAGGAAAATTGATGGTATTTAGCTCATATGACCCAAGAAACACCTCTTCATTAGAATAGGAGGAAAAAAAGGAGGTTGAGTGGCAGAAGTAAACATGCTACTCAATTTTGTTACGAAACTTCCTAAGGTCTATTTAAGTTTGCAACAAAGTGTTTTTAATAATTTTTGAAGGTTTGAAAAGTGTGTTGAAGTAAAACCATCCACCTTGAGACATCGAAGCTGATAGTGGGCCATCCTAGCATAGATTTACTACTTGATAGATGTGTCACTTATCCAGACCAACATGAAGACAAAGACTAAAACAATGTTTATATTTTCCTAAAAAAAGGAATGTTGTTTCCTAAATCTAGGGGGTACATTAATGTATTTGTGATGGTAAATGCCACTCGAGCATCTCATCCTTATCCATGTAATTGTCCCACTTCTGAAGAAGTGAATGTAATAAATGTAAAGTAGAGTCCTATTAGAAGTGTAAGTCTTTAGAGACTAGGTGTCTTTTCCAGTTCCAAATATAGTTTTTAGTTATCATTAGGTGTCAAAGTTATGGTTCGATGATCTAGCCAGTTGGGTAGATCCTATGTAAGAAAAAACAGTCTATTTATAGACAGGAAATTGAATCAAGAAGGGTGGGAGAATGCTTTTGACACTACCACTATTGTAAATTTTTTATGATCAGTAATAGATAGTGACTGTGTTTCTTCTTCACCTGAGATTCTTGAGATGTTTCAATGAGTTTATGTCTTATGTTTCCCCTTATCTTTCTTCCAGTATATTGATGTTAAATTACTCATAATTCATGTTATTGATGCTTTGAATTCCATTTAGCATTGAGCTATTGATTATTACTCTGTGTTATTGTTTTCCTTTCATTGAAACATAAAAATCCTTATTTTCCACAAGAATATACAAGTCTTTTCATTGAATTCCTTCTTAATCACTCCATGAGCCCAATGGTACTGAAATCTATCCCATTTTTCACCTACAATGAGATAAAATAAGATACACAGAAAGTTATCCATTTGATTTAAGACCTAATTGATAAAATCATTACATAAATTGAGAGAGCCCTCTCGGGCTGAAGAGGCTAATCCTCGGTCAAAATCTAGTTTGAAAGAGTTACGCTAAGTTGTTTGTTGGAGCATCCCATTAATACCAATTTAGATATAACACGATGTATGAGGAGTGTGGGTGCTTTGTTGACTATGTAGTGGAGATATTTTTATGTTGCAATGAGGGAATCAACTTAGAGAGGGAATTTTGGCAGTATGAATGGATTTTGCAGTATGAAAGAGGTGATCGTCTACAAAAAAAATCAGAATTTTTTTTTCAGAATGGAGGAGGGAGTTACAGGGGCAAGGAAGTCAAAAATACCATGTAAGGCTTGGAGGTAACTCCAACAAAACTGAACTGATTTTCATTACAAGATTCTCACAAATATATACATGGAGGGTGAGACTCTTGTGATTCATCTCCCAATGTCTCTTCATGTGGAGTCTCTCCTTATTTTCTATTTACACTAAATTAAAATTTCACCCTATCCCTAAGATTATGCGTCAACATATTTTATAAATTTAATATATTAAAATTATCTTTAGTAAAAAATATGAATGAAGCATTTACAAGTTAATAATATAAAGGTAAAATTGGGTCAATATCCATGGTTAATAATCTTGTTATATTTTATGTTTTAATATAAAATGTTATAAAATTAAATTAAAATTAGTCATGGTATGCACTCAAATTATTGGAACAAATTCTTTTTAAATGGGGGTGAATATACATGCTTAATAATATTGTTATATTTTATGTGTATTATAAGTATTAAGTTTTATTGTAAAAAAAATATAAAATTAAAATATAATATAATATTCATAAAAAAAAATTGATTTTGAAATGAGTTATGGTTTTTGGGTATTTTGTATTGATAAGCCATGATATTGTCCCATGGTATTCTAAAAAACACTTTTATAAGTTAATAATATCCATGGTAAAATGGATGAATATTCATGGTTAAAAATCTTTTTATAATGTAAATATTAATTTGTTTATGTACTTATTAATTAACTTTAAATATAGTTATGAAGTCATTATTTTCATTTATATTGTAAATGAATGTTAATATACAACTTGTATTTATATATTTTATATTTTAACGTCATGTATATTACGATTTTCTTTTATTTAAAAATTTTCTTAATTTTAGTTATAAAAACAAAAATTAAGATAGAAAAAAATGAATTTAAAAAATATGTACATGTAATATTTAACATCTAACATATAACACCTATACATCTATCCTATAGGTTATATTAGACTATAGAGTGCCACTCTGTGCAATTAGATGATGTTAGTGAATTTAAATGTCTATTCTATATGATGTTTATTTATGTTTGTTAAATGGTTGTCATCATGATATATATTTATTATATATTATGTACTCGTGAAATTTTATTAAAATTCTATATATAAAGTTATATGAAAAAATACTTACATTAAATAAAACATGCAAATATATTTTTATAAGTTTCTAGGTTTAATATGGCTGACACTATATATGTAAAATTACCATAGATATTTTCCTATTCTATATATTGTCAATACGTATCCATTCTAACGAAATATTTTTCATAAAAAAATTACATATGAATCAATTTGACTACTACCGAAATTTTAAATTACTTCATTAATTGTGGGTTTTTCAACGAAATGGTTATTAGACTACCTAGTAGAACTCGTTTATATAAGTTTTTTCATAATTTTCATAAAGTAGAGCATGTCTTCAGATATTTGAACCAACCACGACCAGATACAAAATATGTGCCTCTATCGCTTAAGCTCAACTCCTTTGACGCTTCATTAATTATGGTTTTAGTCAACAATGGGAGCATAATTTTAATATTTCCAAGAGAAATGATAGAAGTATGTAAAGTAATCAACAACTAACTTGAAAACCAAATTATCACAAAATCCAAATTAAACTCATCGCAAACTTAGAATTAAACAAATGTGTTAAAATTTTGTGTTTTAAATTATAAAATACATAATTTGAAATGCATACTTTTAAGTGTCAAACAATTTCCACAAGAAAAAAGAAAATTTGTGTAAAAAATGTTTGTGAATATTACCAATTACATTAAATTCCAAGAATTATATGAGTAAGAAACAATATAATTAGTGAAATAAAGAAATAAAAAACACACAACAATAGTATAAATGATGAAATAACACACGTACATATCACTCTTTGTTGTCGTCAAACTAATTGTCTTCTTCACTTAGTATGATAACATTGTTGTTCTCAAAACAAAAAATTGTCTAGAGTCGTGTATGAAAACAAGCCACCAATCCCTATATGACACATCTAGGCAAAAAATAACATCATTGTAGTGTTTTGGGAAAACATAAGGCTTCCCAGCTTTGTGCCACATCTTTCTAGAGTTGATAGATATCAAACCACTATTGCAATCGACCTTTACATTTTTCTGATAAAAGGTTTCCCACCACTTCCATGTAAAAATAACACATTCGAACAAAGAGAAATCCACTTCATTGGTCTCTTTAATTTTTCTGATGTAGAAAATCATCCCTTGTATTATGTTTTCATTGTGGTGGCTAGCGCGACTAAATTGGCTGAACTCAACTTCCACTCCGTAGTCCTATTCCATGCATCCATGATGGAAATCCTCCATGCAAAAAATATGTCCATATGCCCACTTAGATGGGAACAAATGCACATTTAAAGTTTTGAAAAAATCACAGTGTCATGTGTTTAATGACCCTAATAGAATTAAAATATAAAATATAGATGTTACAATTGAAAGGTGCATTATCAATTTAAAAATGTATAGAAATATATTATTATCAATTTTCTGCAAAGAATACCTATGTTTAGTGCATCGTCTTCAATATGTAGGTAACGACCACATGCAAGTTATTTATCTATGAATTATTTAGTAACCCAACTATTGGGGCATATCATTAAAATATTTTCTTTTAAATGATCAGGATAAGGCACACTTCTACAATTCAACTGTCTAAATTATTTCCTATCACTTTCTGATTTCCTCCTTTTTTTTTCATACAATTCAACCCACACTTTTGTCGCTTCAAAATTGTAAAGAATGAATTTATTGATGGATTCATTTTTCTAATTTTATGATGAAATAAAACTGACATATATGGTATGTATGAGATCAAAATATACATTATGAAGTTTAGTGTGAATATTTATTGTGCATGAATTTGAATAAATATAAGTCACTTACTCTTTATCACATCCCTTTTTCATTTGTTTTGATAAGCTTCCCTTCTATTTTGTCTTCATCCCTTTCGTCATTCCAAATAATTGCACCTAGTGTGTTGTCAATTTGCTTGATTTAATCAATGGAATAATAGAAAGACTCACACCATATGTATCCCTATGCCATAGGACGCTATTTTTTTTCCCTCTGTCGAACAAAACCTTTCAATTTCTTCATGTACCTCTCTAAGAAGAACATCCAACAACAAGAAAACACCCGAACTATATAAACCTAATCTACTAGGTGATTTAGAAGATGAACTTGCAAGTTCATAAAAATCATCGACAATTCCTTCTCAAACATACAAGCAATATCAGCTATCTCTTGAAGCCATAGTGGAATGCTAGACATATGAATCTCCATTAATGTGATCAAACATCCAAATGTAGGTAAATTAGATATGGAACATCATAGGTCTTCGGGGAGGTTATTTTTTATACACCCACAAATGAGAAAAGGATAATGAAATGAAAAAGTAAACACATATAAAAAATAATTGTGTTTTATACCGTGGCGTACAAAAATAAAATAATAAATAAGTTTTTTTACATACATACTCCTGGAAGGTTCAAATGGTCATGTAATTACAATGCCAACAAATTGTATTCCATAGTAGAATTTTCATAGTGAAGAACCATATAAAGAAAGCACCGTCAGACCTAGTATAACTTCCTTTTCCAAATAAAAATTATATTTATTTAAAATTCACGGGACATCAACTCTTCGAAATACCAAGAGGGAATAACCTCTCCTCTACTTTATTATCTTGGAAATTGTTTCTCATTTAGTTTTTCAAGAAATAATATCTCTCCCAAAAATCAATGTGTCATTTTATTTCAATGGTATTTTACTCCGTAAAGAAGATGATTTTCTTTTGTTAATATATTCATGGGATCTAGTAAGTGGGAAATCATAAGATTCTCCCAATATGGGAGCTCGTAAAAGAGAAATTTTATTTTCATCCAAATGGAAAATTTCTCAACATAGGTGTTGAAGAATTAGATATCATCGAACATTGGCTCCCCATTTCAACGGATTTTTTTTTTCATCTCCTTCTCTCTCTCTTATATGCTCTAAGCCATTTGGTTTGTGTCATTATTGAAGTATTTTGGGTTCTCTCTGGTTTTCCATTCAAAGAGGATATTTCTCTTCTAGAGGGTTTCCTCTTGGTAGGAATACCATGGAGCAATCATACGCTAGCTTTTCTCGGTGATTGGACCACCTAGCCTTGAGAGAAGGTTTAAAATTTTTACATCCATCATACCCTTTTATAACAAGACCTGTCAAATTATTTTATAAATGGAATATTAACAATCATGAAGATCAGAAAAAGTGGAACAAATCGAATTAATACATGAAATAATATTTTTATGTATTTAAACAATCAATAAACATGTAATTTACCATAGCATAATCCTAATCATGGATAATCATGTGTGGTGTAAGCACATATGCCATACAATGTAAAAATCCTCTATCTTATGATGGGTTTTGATACATAATATACATTTATCCCTTCCCATTATTCCTTCCATGGAAAATTTTATGGTCTAATATTCGTAGTTGGGCTAATTATCCATATTTTTTCCAAAATTTTTTTTGTCAATTTCCACTTTTCCTGAAACTTATTCGCCCAAATTTTACAAGATAAAATTATTTTACGTTAAAAATTTCCAGCAATATATATATATATATATATATATATATATATTATCATTATAAATTTGAATATTTTTTAAATATATCGATAAAGATATTATAATTTGCATATTAGGGACCAATGAGATTCACCAATGTTTTTAATATTCAATATAATTATTAATCCTTAAAATTATCTATGATTCCTTCAATTCATCTACCAATGGTTATAAGTAGACATCCATATTCTTCACTTGTCTTCTACCACGGACTATGAGAACAAACATAATATGTTAATTCTTCATGAATAACCATGGGGGAATATTTTTATTGATCACTACTACAGGCCAAACAAAACACTTGGTATTTTGGAGGGAATATGGATTGATTGCATTGATGAATAAGCTAATTCGTAGACTCTATACTTCATCCTTGAAGTTTTGGGCCATTTATCCTTTTTATGCTTTATGGATTTTAAATCTATTTGGATTCACATAAATCTTGGCTCACTTCTATGTGAGGAATGCCATCCTTGTAACATAGGTAATTCTTTGCAACGAAAGAGCCTTTGAATCCTTCGGATTATAGGAATGTGCCTCAATATATTATGAGGAGGATAATGTGATTTACCCTTTTTTTTAATGGTACCTTTCATGCCCACATTTCAGAAATATCTCTTTTTTAAAAAGAGAGTCCATATAGGTGAAATTAGTTTTCAAAAGTAGAGGAATAACCTATTTCGAGTATTTTTGATAACCCATATCTCTTTGTCTACATATTCTTCTTTGTATATAATGTAATCATTCAGACATGAATGATATGATATTTACTCAAAGGCAAAAAAATTCAACAACTACTTTGACTCTTCGCAGCTACTGGGAAAGACATTATCACATAGAATAACCTTAGCTTTTAATAACCTGTAGTTACTAGGAAATATAAATTCGTAATTTCAATATTGAATGTTCATAAAATGGACCATTTTTAATCGTTATTGTGGGATAATATGTATCAAAATATATTGGAGTTTATCATGGTTAATTAGCTCGATATTGTTGAGAAACATAAAATATAAATTCTTTACTTCTCTTTCATTTTTTATAGTAACACTATTTTCCATAGATGGGTAGACTTTGACTTCCCACTGCATCCAAAGAGAGGGGTGGTGCAAGAAGATTTTATGCTTTTAAGAAAGGTATCAGTGATATGACACTGATCCCCTAGCTCATCATTATGGAATGCATCCAACAACATTTCCTTTGTGGAAATTGTATCCCATAAGTAATCATCCATACCAAACTCTATTTGATTACCTCAATTGTGAACTTGTGATGAAGAACTGCTATTGTTGTAGTCATTCCTAATTGGTGAATCTGGACCTAGTGGGAATTGAATAGGTAGTTTATTCAACTATTCCTTATATGATTCCTCTCTAATTTTTTCTCCTAATTCATCCTTCTCTTGATTTGACATTATAGTGGGGTGCACCAAAATATGGTATGTGGGTCTCTCATCATCACTAGAATCCTAATTTCAAAAAGTATTGATGAACATTAATACATCAATTATATTAGTAAGAATAATGTGATTTCTTTGTTGAAATTACATCATATCAAAACAATTATTATTATCGTTAACCCTAGATTCTAGATGGAGGATGGAATTTTACAATTGGTAGGGTAAAGATGTTGTCCATTTTCATCTACCAACTGCTTGCGGTATTTTTCTCCTAATAAGAATTCTTACTTTTTCGAAATGGTGGAATGTTTTTCGAATCTAAACTTGATTCAAAATCAAAATCCTAGAAATTTCGATATATTTTTATTAAAATAGACATGGTTAACAAAAATAAATTATATAATCTAAATATAAATAAAATATGAGTGTACAAGAGGTATAAAGCAAGAAATTTATGAAGGACTTTGAGCAATATGGAACGAGATGGAATTTGAAGAATTGGCCATTTTATATTATGATATTTTCTCCATACATTTGAGAAAAATTAGTAAAAAATTTGTGTGTACATACCTAAAATTAATTACAAGAACCATATAAGCACAATTTAAATTTCAATATAGTTTAAAAAAATAAATCAACAATGAGACGACTTTAAGCAGAAAAGGTATACTATGAACTACTCCAACTCATGTGGATGCACCCTAAAGGATAATTTGAGATGAATATGCAATTTTATATGAAAAAAAATTCAAATAAATTTTAAAGCATATTGATACACTTGTAAAACTAACAACACCAATTTTTTTAAATAATAATGGCATTGATGCGTTAAAATAGTAGCCGCACCATTTTCCCATATTTTGAAAATAAAAAAAGAGTTATATCATATGAGAAAATTAAAAAAAAAATCAGTGTGATGATAAGTCATATTAATCGATGTGCCTTATTATTAAACGCATCAGTTTTTTTTAATATGAAACATACAAATGTTCTGAAAAGAAAAAAAGAAAAAAGGTGCGATTTTTATTTTTTCAAATTGAAAAATGAGTGATAGTTTATTTTTTGAAATATAATTTCATAAATACTTATAAATAGTAATAATTTATTCACTATTTCATTACTTTTCCCAAAACTTCAAGGGACATATTTTACATGTGAGTCATATTGGGAGCACCATGGAGCATCATTATACTTTGGAAGAACATAACTATTTAGAAGATCATAATTTGACTCGTATAGTGATACACTCAAAACCCATACTAAAAATTTTGAATTTTATTGTTGATTTTATGAATAATTTTTTTTACAATTTATGGTAGATTTAATTAAAATTCAAGATAAAAATTAAAAAATTACATAGTAAAAATTATTATAGATTTTACTAATAAAAACATTTCTAATCTCTGTTGTTATATAGATTTAATTGAAATTGGAAAAACAATAATAATAAAAGAATACCTTAAACACTTGATTCTTCTTGCTTATATCAGTGCAAAATTTCACCTTAGGGATTAACACCCTCTACAATTTCACAATTAGGCCATTTCTTTGTAGATTATTTACAAAATTAATATGTTTGAACTATATCTAACTTTAAATAATATGTAGTGTTTAGTGTGTGCTATGTCGAGTGACAAAATGAGGACACTTGATAAGATTGTTTCTCATATAAGTGAAAAAGATCATAAGAGCTTGATAGAAAATGTGAAGAATGATTAATGAGGTGAAAGAAAAAATACTATTTAATATGACTTTTTTTTAATTTTCATTTAATAATATACTTAAAGATATTATCTAACATGTTTCAAACAATATATAAATTCACATATGTTTAAGGTTCTACATGGACCAATAAAGAAGGAAAATAATGTTGTTCTAAATAAATTAAAATTATAGAGAATATAAATGACGATGAATTAGTCCTTAGCTCATCTTGAGTGGTGTTAGAGGTTAATGAAAAGGGGAAAACATTTTACAAAAATAGGACGAATATAGTGAAACCAACATATAGTCGTACGCTCCTGTTATAATACAAAAATCAATCCAATGATTCCATAAGCCAAGATATATTTAAACTATGGGAAGCATTTACAGAGAAATTGTCAATGAGTCTTGTGAGAGTTGAAATAGAAAATACATACAATAAAATAAGGAATCATTTAGAAAATAATATTCTTAATTGAAAGGATTTCTTATAATTATATGTATATATTAGTATAAATCATTCATTCATTAATATAAAAAAATTTATATTTATTTTTCATACATCAATATAAAAATAGTTTATAAATTTTTTAGGGAGATTATAAAAATAACAAAGTGTCAATTAACTAACATCTTAAACATTCTAGTAGGAATGTCCAAAAACATGTACAATGAGATGGTCAAGGAAATGGACATAATTGCATCAAAGGATAAGCCATCTCAACAACAACATTCTTCAAATGTATTTAATCATTACTTTTTTTTATTAGGTACTTATAACCAAATAATTTAGCATTAGATATTAATTTAAGGTATTTTCTTGGAGAAATGAAAAAAAAATTGAACTCATTCATCACATAAAATGGGGTGACAAGGAACAAAATGGTTGATATCAATGTTTGTGAGTAATTGTTCATATTTCCTTATAGGAATATAATATTTCATTTTCGTATACTTTAAGTTGTTTTACAACAACCATCCTTCAACGTCTTCAAATAGGTGCTAACATACAAGCAAGAGCCATCACAAGAATTGATTAACATTGGGTTAAATATGGTTTGTGAGTATATGTTGGAGTTTATAAGTATCTATCATGTTTTACTTCTCAGGTTTATAATTGATAAAAAATACATCTTTTAAATTGAATCTATGATTTAATATGGGGTATAAAACTTGTAGGAAACAAAGTATATAACTATGCCAACAAAATATTTTTTGAAACAAGGCATGATATTTGGTTTTGAGAAATATGGCACGAGATGGAATTTGAAGAATTGGCCATTTAATATTATGATATTTAATCTCTATATTTGAGAAAAATTAGTAATAAATTTGTGTGTACATACCTAAAACTAATTACGAGAGCCATATAAAAACAATCTAAATTTCAATATAGCTTAAAAAATAAAATTCAAGAATGAGGCGAATTTAAGTAGAAAATGTATACTATGAACTACTGCAACTCATGTCAATGCATCCTAAAGGATAATTTGAGATGAATATGCCATTTCATATGAAAATAAAAATTTAAATAAATTTTAAAGCATATTGATACACTTGTAAAACTGACAACACCAATTTGTTTAAATAATAATAGCATCGATGCGTTAAAATAGTAACCGCACCAGTTTCTTGTATTTCAAAAATAAAAAAGGAATTCTATAATATCAGTACATTAAAAAAAATTAGTGTGTTGATAAGTCATATTAATCAATCTGCATTATTATTAAATGCTCCAGTGTTTTTTAATATGAAAAACACTAATGTTCTAAAGAAACATAAATAAAAAAGGTGTGATTTTATTTTTTTCAAATTGAAAAATGAGTGATAATTTATCTTTTTAAATATAATTTCATAAATAATTATAAATAGTAATAATATATTCACTATGTCATCATTTTTCCCAAAACTTCAAGGGATATATTTTCCATGTGAGACATAATGGGAGCACCGTGGAGTAGCATTATACTTTCGAATAACATAAATATTTAAAAGATCAAAATTTGACTCGTATGGTGATACACTCAAGAGCCTGCATACTAAAATTGTTTAATTTTATTGTTGATTTTACTAATAATTTTTTGACAATTTATGGTATTTTTAATTAAAATTCAAAATAAAAATAAAAAAATTACATAGTAAAAATTACTATAGATTTTATTGATAAATAAATTTCCAATATCTGTTGTTATACAGATTTAATTACAATTGAAAAAAAACAAAATAAAAGGATAGCTTAAACCCTCGATTCTTCTTGTTTATATGAGTGAAAAATTTCACCTTAGGGATTAACACCCTCTACCACTTCAAAATTAAGCATTTTCTTTGTAAATTCTTTACAAAATTAATATGTTTGAACTATATCTAACTTTAACTAATATGTAGTGTTTAGTGTGTCCTATCCAGAGTGAAAAAATGAGGTAGCTTGATAAAGTTGTTGCTCATCTAAGTGAAAAAGAGCATAAGAGCTTGATAGAAAATGTGAAGAATGATTAATTAGGTGAAAGAAAAAATATTATTTAATATGAGTTTATTTTTTTAATTGTCACTTAACAATATAATTAAAAATATTAGCTAACATGTTTCAAACAATATGTCAATTCACATATGTTTAAAGTTATACAGGGACCAATAATGAAGGAAAATAATGTTTTTCTAAAAAAAATAAAACTAGCAATTGCACCACATGTTGCAAAAGAAACGTTGTAAGGAAATAGCATAGGAAAGAATAGCCTAGAAGAAATAATATGTTGCAGAGGGGGAGCCATCATAAAGAAATGAAAGGAAAATTTTGCTTTCATGGAATGAGTTCATGGAGGCTTGAAAGATATTGATGATAATAGTGATATTGAGTTCACTATTATAAACACATTATTTTCCACTTTGGCTCTAGATTATCATGTGGGAAAATTTTCTTGTATGTGGGAAAATTGTCTTTTTATGTTTCTGATGATGGAGGATCACTCCCTTGGATGCTTCAAGTTTTGCAAAGATTTGGATTCCATTTTGTGATAACTACTCCATTCAAGATAGAAGTCCACATGCACACTTAGTATTGTCCACTTTGGATCTAGATTATAACATGGAAAAATTGTCTTGTTATGTTGATGGTGGGGGATCACTCCCTTGGATGCTTCAAGTTTTGCAAAGATTTGGTTTCCATTTTGTGATAACTACTCCATTAAATATAGAAGTCCAGAGGCATACTTATCAAATTTCAATGCCCTCGAAGATGTGAATTATGTTTGTGATGATGGAGGATCACTACTCTATATGCTTCAAGTTTTGCAAAGATTTGGATTCCATTTTGTGATAGAAGATGTGAATTTGTGAATTCGCACTTCATTTTTTTTTCCCCATTTCATTCTTCTTTGAATTAAAGGATCGAATCACAAAAGTTTCTTCCTGGAATTGAAGGATCGAATCACCAAAGTTATGGAGATGGGCAATTGGGTAGTGTGGGCAGTGTTCAGCAAACAAATAGAAAGGAAACAAGGATTCAAGGATATGGGCAGTTAGGCAGTGGCAATGTTCCAGTGGCAGTGTTCCAGCACACAAACAGAAAAGACACAAGGATTCAAGAATTGGGTTTCTGGAAGTAGGTAACGAGATCATTCAAATATAGTTCATGTCTTGAGACTTTGAATCATATGTATTTTATGTTGTGCTAAACTTCTCTAGTTTATATCACATGTCTTTCACCATATTCAAATTTTTCACATGTATACTTCCACTAGATTCTCGATTGAATTTTGAAACAAGTGAAGCAACTGGTCCAAATTTGTATTTATTATCTATTTACATGCTTTTTATCAAAAAAACCATTTTTTTTTTCTCGAGAGCAAGCAGTAAGTTCTCAAGATAGTGAAGCAAGAACTAAGTTCTCAAGATAATGAAAAACTCATCCAACTTCGTATTTATTATCTATTTACATGCTTTGTATCAAAAAAATCCAATTTTGTTTTCTTGAGAACAAGCACTAAGTTCTCAAGATTCTCTAGGGATCCACACAATATAACAATATTTTAAATAAGTTCTCAAGATTGTCTAGGGATCCACACAACCAACATCTAAGTTCTCAAGATTCTCTAGGGATCCACACAATATAACAATATATTAAATAAGTTCTCAAGATTGTTTAGGGATCTACACAACCAACATTTCAAACTCATCCTGAACTTGTGATTCCCTTGTGATTCCTCTTCAATAATGATTCACATATGGAGCTTCATCCCACATTGATAGTTAAAAATATCAATTTCGGTTTATATTTTCCCACCTAAATGCACAATATAGAACTATTGGTACACTCAAAAAAAATTCATGAGCTGGTTTGGTGATTTCTCTCAAATGGTTTGGTGATTTCTCTATTTCTCTCAAAACATGATTTCGTGATTTCTCTCAAATGGTTTGGTGATTTCTCTATTTCTCTCAAAACATGAATTGATTTCTCTCAAATGGTTTGATGATTTCTTTGTTTCTCTCAAAATATGGTTTTGTGATTTCTCTCAAATGGTTTGGTGATTTCTCTATTTCTCTCAAAACATGAATTATCTTTCGTTCAACTTTGTAAAAGTTTTTAATTGACTATATTTAGCTTATATCAAGAAAATTCTCAACCACATGAACAGATATGTTCAATATATATGAACATACCTAAATTGATTATATTTAGCTTATATCAATAGTTTATATCAAGAAAATTCTCAACCACATGAATATATATGTTCAATATATATTAACATACCTAAATTGATTATATTTAGCTTATATCAATATCTTATATCAAGAAAATGCTCAACTGCATGAATATATATGTTCAATATATACTAACATACCTAATACCACTGCATAAAATAAATCACCATGAATTAATAAGAATTGCATAATTATTATAAAACTTAATACCACTATATAAAATAAATCATAAGAAACCCAACATCACAATAAAAAAAATAACTATTAAAACCTAAAACCTATTATCTTATCTTTAGCTTATATCAAGAAAATTCTCAACCACATGAATAAATATGTTCAATATATATTAACATTCTTAATTGTATTATTAAAATTAAGAAAATTTCTATGAAAACCATAAAAGCTAAAAAATGTAAACTATTAAAACCAACCTAGAGAGTGGTCATCACAGTGAACACCACCACCATGAGTTAACAAAAATTTCATAATTATTATAAAACCTAATTCCACTACATAAAATAAATCACCATGAATTAATAAAAATTGCATAATTATTATAAAACCTAATACCACTATATAAAATAAATCATAAGAAACCTAACATCACAATAAATAAAAATTTGTAAACTTAATATTTCATTATAAATCTATTAATATTATATAATTTAACACATCTACATAAACTAAAAAATAATGAACCTAAAACAGAAAAACTAAAACATAAACTATCAAAACCTAAAACCTATTATCTTTAAACCTAACCCTAGCCATCACACACTCAGGAGGTAAGACCATGGTCATCACACAATGAGCAATACCACGAGATAACTTGCATTGCATAACACCACTAAAAAAAATTCTGGATGGAGGACACAAACTTCTGGATGGAGGTTCTAGTATATTTATTTAACCACGAGATAACGAGCATTGCATAACACCACTAAGCAATAAAAAAACTTATGGATGGATGTCACAAACTTCTAGATGGAGGTGCTAGTATATTTATTTAACCACGAAGTAATAAGGGAATATTACAAATGTGCCACATCGATATTCTTAATTAATATGTATGATTGTAATTGAGACGAAGTATATCCAAATTTTATCAAACTATTCAAAAAATTCAATTTTTGCGAAAAATAATTTTTTTAATAAAATAGTATGAAAAAATAGAAAATATTATCCTTGTCATTTTATATTACAACAAATACAAACAAAATTTTCATAGAATTTTTTATTAAATAATTTAGTAATTTTCTTATGTTTAAATATGTTAGTAGTATTTATTTTAATTAAAAAATGAAAAAATATTATTAATTCTCTTAGAGTTTATGTTTATTTTTTCTTATGAAATGTTGGAAAAATATCAAATTCGTATTTGCATATTACAACCAACAAAACTCTCTTGAAATAACTTAGCAATTATATTATGTTTAAATTTGTTGTTGGGAAAAATACTAAGAAGGGAGGGTGAATCAGTATTTAGGGCTGAAATTTTTTTACTTTTTCTTTCTCTTAAAACCATACACTATTTTATAGAATCCAACGTGTATGTCCAGAGATCTTATTATGTCTTTACTTAGATCATTGCATCATTCATTCATCAGATGTTTAGTAAGCAGTAAGTATGAACAGAAATAATAGAACAAACCATTAAACATAAGCCACACATATGAGCACCAGTATTTAAGGTGGAAACCCAATTTGGGAGAAAACCACCGCTGATGTTATCTCAGTCTTCAATATTTATTCTAAATAAGACTTCTTACAATTTATGCTAGCGCGGACTTATACCAGCACGGAGGCACCTACCTGCAGAAAGGCTACAACCTTCTCTTGTTTACCAGCTACCACTAGAAGGGAGCTACAACCCCCTCACTGAAGGCTTCGACCCTCACCACCACTGTGGACCACATTTCATCAATTTTCATACTGGATCCACCATTTTCCACACAGAATACCTTGTAGGCCACCATATTTATTCATTTTCTTGAGTACATTCACACCAGTTTTTCATGATTTTGTCATTCGATCAAAGTAGAGATTCATCATCGTCATATCATTATATCCATGGGTGCATCGTAGATTTTTATTTACCAATTAAGAACATAGATCGTCCATGCAGATATTCCTTAGAGAAATTTATTTATTCACCACCCTTACGCATGCACACCTTGTACAATAATCATCTTCTCCTTATATATTTTTTTCCTTTAGTAAAACCATGAGTCAAAACCATCCAACCGCTGATGGTATTCCTTCTTGAATTGGAATTTTATTTATCCAATTTCTGGAATTTGATAAATAAACATTATCCACAACCTTTGGAAATTTAAAATGTGTAATAGAACTTTATATTAATAATCAGCGCTTTTAAATAGTCCTTAACAATGAGCAATATAAATTAAATTGGGGCCCAGTGCTAACAATAGACCTGATCGAAGGCCTCACGCTCCATCGCGCTGCAACATCCAAATTGACGGATATCGATTGGGTAACTTGCACGGGAAGTAATGCGCGATGGCATGCTGTACCTGGGTTATCCTTCGCGCACCTTCCGAACACAGCCACCATCTGATGGCATCTTCCCAGATCAACGGTATGTGTCAATATCGGTGGGCATCTTAGGTCGAACAATAACGTGCGATGGTACATAGTGACAAGCGGTTTTCCGTGGGTCCTCCATGCCACGTGTCGAATGATTTCTAGAATTGCTCCCAACTCCTCAAATACCGCAAACTCTGCATAGGTGGTGTGATGAAAACCATAAACTGCCTTCACTGTTCACTCAGTCACAGTTCCGCTCTTCCACACAGGGTTTCGTTCATGATTCGAAAGGGTTAGTCTGGGTTTGCGCTATATTTCTTACTTAGTTAACTCTGGTCTATCTTCGACAAGATTTTCAATAAACAACAAACAAATTTATTTCTCCTTCGATGGGATTTTCACTACCATTAGGATAGAGTTAGTTGTATGCAGGCTTCCTCTATGAGGGGAATGAAGAATCAATGGACGAGATTTCCTCACAAACATCAACTCGAGAGAATTCAATGTCATTCTATCTTCAATTCTTTTCTATTCGATGGCCTTTTTCTCCTACTCTATCTCTGGACAATTCTGCTTCAAATATGCACTCTTCTTCTACTACTACTTTTCTTTTCCTCTTTTCATGGTTATAGTTTCAGATGCTCCTTCTTTGCCAATTATTTTTCCATCAATGACAATATTTCCAACAATCTCCCCCTTTGGAATTGATGGCAATACTCTTCCTCTGATTGTCTTTATAGAAGCCCCTTTTTTTCTTTTCCTCCCCCTTTGACATCAATGGCAAATAATTGATCAAGATCCTTTGAACCGACAATACCATGCTCCCCCTGAGATCATGTTGTATCTTCAAACAAAAATGACTCAACAATGCATCCTTGACCAATGCTCCCACTTAGCCTGTGCATTCAAAGATGCCCAAAAACACCTCACAACCAATTTAATCTTCTGTATTTAAGTAGATATGATCTTCTGCATGGCAGAGACTACTCCCAGTTCCTGTCTAAGATATTCGATTGCTTCCGTGGGTAGAGGTTTGGTAAATATATCAACAACTTGTTCTTTGGAGGGAACATACTCCAATTTCACTTTTTGTTCAAGCACTTGTTCACGTAAGAAGTGATATTTGATGGGAATGTGCTTGGTCTTGGAATGCAAAACAGGATTCTTTGAGATACTAATGGCACTTGTGTTATCACACATAATGGATATAAGAGGTGAAAATTTGATTTGAATGTCTTGTAAGGTTTGAATCATCCAGAGAAGTTGATTTCATCATGATGTCGCAACCACATATTCTGCTTGTGTTGTAGATAAGGAAATAGAGCTTTGCTTCTTGCTGAACCAAGATACTAATCGGGGCCCCATATAGAATGCACCACCCCTGGTGCTTTTCCGATCATCAACATTTCCAGCCCAATCTGCATCAGTGTATGCATGAAGAGTAAGATCAACATTCTTTGGATACCATAGTCCAAAGTCTTGAGTTCCTTGTAGATATTTGAATATTCTTTTCACAGCCTGAAGGTGAGATTCTTTTGGATTAGCTTGGAATCGTCTAAAAATCCCAACTGCATGCATAATTTCTGGTCTTGTCCCAGTGAGATAAAGTAGACTTCCTATCATAGATCTATATCCTGGTTGATTCACCGTGGGGGAATCATCATTAGAACTGACATTACATCTGGTTATCATTGGTGTACTTACAGGTTTGCAATCTTCCATGCCATACTTCTTCAAGATTTGCTTAAGATATTATGCTTGTGATAAGAATATGCCATCTGTTGCTTGTTGCACTTGCAAGCCAAGAAAGAATGTTAGTTCCCCAAGTAGAGACATTTCAAATTCTTGCTGCATATCATAAGCAAATTTCTGACTCATAGACTCTTCATTACTTCCAAAAATGATATCATCAACATATACAACCACTATAAATAGTTTGTTATTTTCAGTTTTTGTGTATAATTTTCTATCATCAGACCCCTTTGAAAATCCTTGTTGATGAAGATATTTGTCAAGACGATAATACCATGCCCTTGGAGCTTGTTTGAGACCATGTAGAGCCTTTTTAAGTCTACAAACAAGATTTTCATCATTTCCCAAAATGAATCCTTCTGGTTGTTCTATATAAACTTCTTCTTCTAGATCTCCATTGAGAAAAGTATATTTAACATCCATTTGATAAACTTTGATTTGTTGGAAGCTTGAAAAATCAAGAAACATTCTTATGGCTTCAAGTCTAGCTATAGGGGCAAACGTTTCTTCAAATTCTATACCTTCTTGTTGAGAATACCCTTTGCAAACAAGTCTAGCCTTATTTCTTATAACATCCCCATTCTCATTTAACTTGTTTTTGAATATCCATTTAGGTCCAATGACATTTTTGTCATGAGGTCTTCGTACTAATTCCCAAGTGTGATTCTTCTCAATTTGATCAAGCTCTTCATTCATGGCTTGAATCCAACATTCATATTTGCAGGCTTGACTGAAATTGTGTGGTTCAATAGTGGACAGAAATGCCAGATTGCTAGAAGATCCTACAAGAGACCTTCTTGTTTGTACACCTGATCCCTTTTCTCCCAAAATTTGAAATTCTAGATGATTTTTTTGAACATATCTGGATGGAGCTTTTTTAGATAAATCATTTTCGGATTCTTCATTGGGTTCACTATCTATATCATCCTTATTTGATGTAGAAGGATATATGTCATCATCATCTTCATCTGTTGTTTCTTTTTCCTCTTTTGGAGCTGCAGGAGACTCATCAATAACAACATCAATACATTCAACAATCTTCTGAAATCTTTTATTGTAACATTTATATGCTCTACTCTTAGAGGAGTAACCAAGGAGTATTCCTTCATCTGCTCTGGGTTGAAACTTGCCAAGTTTTTCATCATTATTTTTGATAAAGCATTTGCTTCCAAAAATTCTAAAATGCTTTACAGTGGGAGGATTACCATACCAGAGTTCATATGGAGTTTTATCACTATTTACACAAACATGTGCCTTATTGAGAATGTTTACTGTTGTATGTGCTGCTTCTCCCCAAAATGTGTCAGGTGTTTCGGAATCATCAAGCATAGCTCTAGCCATTTTTTGAACTGTTCTATTCATTCTTTCTACAACACCATTTTGTTATGGATTGCCAGCTACAGAAAACTATCCTTTTATGCCATCTTGTTCACAATATTCAAGGAATTCATCCGATGTATATTCTCCTCCTCGATCAGATCTGAGACACTTGATTTTTAGATCTAATTCATTCTCAACCAGTGCTTTGAAGATCTGAAATTTCTCAAATGCTTCATCTTTGTGTTTAAGCAGACCAATCCAACACATTCTAGAGAAATCATCATTAAATAAGATATAGTATTGTTCACCACGTGGTGAATTTTTCCTCACAGGTCCACATATGTCAGTATTAATAAGTTCAAGAGGCTTACTTGATGATCCTTCCTTAGCATTAAATTGTACTCTGGTTTGCTTACCGAATTGGCAATATTTGCATATGGTATTTTCAGGTAGAGTAATATTGGGAAGATCACGAACAGATTTAAGTCTGCTTGATTTTTTTATTTGAGAGAAGCTCATATGTCCCAACCTTCTATGCCATAGCTAGTTTTCTGAAGATTTACTCAAGTAACATTGTTCTCTACAGTTCTTCAATACATACAGGTTGCTTGGAGTTATTTTTCCTTTTATGATCATTTTACCTGTATCAAGATCACGTACCACACATTCTTTTGAACTAAATACAACTTCAGTTCCTTGATCACACATTTGACTTACACTTAACAGGTTATGCTTTAATCCATCCACATACATGACATCATTAGCTTTCACCTTTTCTTTTAGAAAAACAGACTCTTTTCCCTTAATGACCGCAGGAGTATCATTTCCAAATGTAACATTCTTTTCCTTATCTAGAGCACTATATGCAAGAAGTTTGCTTTTGTCACCTGTCATGTGTCTTGAGCATCCACTATCAATGTACCAATGATTTTCTTCACCTTCTGTAAATAACGATATGCCACAATTTTCAACCTGTAATTCCTTATTTTTCCATACTTTTGAGTTTGAAGGAACATGTTCTTTTGGCTGAACTTTTCTCCTGCATTCAGATTCTTCATGGCCAAAGTTATTGCAATAAGCACATTCAACTTCATTTTGAAGAGGAGAAAATTTGTTATAAGTATTCTTCTTTGTTTCAATATCAATCCTTTTCTTTCTTGCTTCTCTTGTCATGATGGTTTTATATGCAACACATTAAACAAATTTATGACCAAAATTGTGACATGAGAAACATTGTCCATTGAAGAAGAAATTTCTGCGATCATGAAATATTTTACTTGAATTTACCTATTGATTATTGTTTCTTTGAAAGATATTCGTGTTAGTGTTATTTGAATTGAGATGATCATGCTTTACCTGTAAAGATTCTTTATTCCCTTGCTGAGTGGTAGTATGTTGTATACCAGCTGTAGCTAATTTTAGATAACTTGGTGCTGAAGCCTGAGAAGATTCTCTGATATATCCAAGACCTGACTTTATAAGAGGAGAACGTTGTACCTTGATAATCTCATCTAAGGTTTCATATCCTTTATCAAATCTAAGATTCAGAGTCTTTAATTTCTCAAGTTATTTTCTTAGGCTTACTTCTTCACACTCTAATTTCTCATTGTGTTTCTCCTTTTCTTCAAGCTGATTTTTCAGAGTCTCTATGGTTATTTTACTTTCTTTTAAGCATATTTTGAGTTGGTTGTTTTCATTAAGAAAATAATTGTCCTCTAGAGCATCCTCAAAAGTATCTTTTTCTTCTCTAGATTATTTTTCAAATTCCATGATAAGTCTAAGATCTTGTTCACATTCTTCCTCACTATCAGATAACCCATCACTGTCTTCATGAGTATAGTAACTTTTTCTAGTGCTAAACCGATTCTTTTTCCTTCTTTCTACTTCCTTCCCCTTTTTATGTGTTTCTTTATGAGGACACTTAGTAGCATAATGACCAACTCTTCAAGAATCAAAACATTTGAAAGGAAGCTTACCTTTGAACCGTCCTGTGCCAAGTTGAAGTTTCTTTACAAAATTAACCTCATCTTCTTCTAAGATATATCCTGATCCTTCTATTTTTTGTACATCCTTCCCTTTTTTAGAAGCTCTAAAGACTGCTTATTTGACTTCATATGATCCTCCTCTTCTCATTTCATATGCATATAGTATTCCATGAAGTTGCACCACAGTAAGATTTTGAAGATCCTGCTTTTCTTCAAGAGCAAAAACTTTTGACTCAAATTTTTCCGTTAGTGATCTTAAAATTTTCTCAACCAAAGTAGATTCGGTTACTGTTTCTCCCATATTTCTCATACGATTTACAATATCATCAAGACATAAAAATAAATTGGAAATGCCCTCCTCATTATCCATTTTTAGATTCTCATATTGAATTCTAGGAGTTTGGAGTTTAGCACTTTTTACCTTTGCATCACCTTCATAACTCAGAATGATTTTGTCCCATATTACCTTTGCTATATTCAGCTGCATGACTTTGACAAATTTTGATTCAGTTATACTTCCCAATAGAGCATTGACTGCCTTTGCATTTGTTTCATAATTCTTTCTTTTCGTCGGATTTGTTGGTACTGTAGCTGGATATTGATATCCTTGTTCAACAATTGCCCATACATCTGCTCCCAGAGACTGAAGATAGGATCTCATCTTTGTTTTCCAGAAGATTAAATTGTTTCCACTAAAGAGCGGAGGCTTGATAGATGTTGTTCCGTCTTGATTGCTTATCTTGCTTGATCTTCCTTCTAGCGGCTAAGATTTTTTTAGAAGGACCTTCTTTGATACCAATTGTTGGGAAAAATATTGAGAGGGGGGGGGGGTGAATCAGTATTTAGGGCTGAAAACTTTTTACTTTTTCTTTCTCTTAAAACCATATGCTATTTTACAAAATCCAACGTGTATGTCCAGAGATCTTATTATGTCTTTACTTAGATCATTGCATCATTCATTCATCAGATGTTTAGTAAGTAGTAAGTATGAAAAGAAATAACAGAACAAACCATTAAACATAAGCCACACATGTGCACACCAGTATTTAAAGTGGAAACCCAATTTGGGAGAAAACCACCGCTGCTGTTATCTCAGTCTTTAATATTTATTATAAAAAAAACTTCTTACAGTTTATGCTGGCGCAGACTTATACCATCACGCAGGCACCTACCTGCAGAAAGGCTACAACCTTCTCTCATTTACCAGCTACCACTAGAAGGGAGCTACAACCCCCTCACTGAAGGCTTCGACCCTCAGCACCACTGTGGACCATGTTTCATCAATTTTCATACTGGATCCACCAGTTTCCACACAACATACCTTGCAGGCCACTAGATTTATTCATTTTCTTCAGTACATTCGCACCAGTTTTTCATGATTTTTTCATTCGATCAAACCAGAGATTCATCATCGTCAGATCATTATATTCATGGGTGCATCGTAGATTCAGATTTATCAATTAAGAACAGAGATCATCCATGCAGATATTCCTTAGAGAAATTTATTTATTCACTACCCTTACGCATGCACACCTTGTACAATAATCATCTTCTCCTTATATATTTTTTGCCTTTAGTAAAACCATGAGTCAAAACCATCCAACCGCTGATGGTATTCCTTCTTTTATTGGAATTTTATTTATCAAATTCGTGGAATTTGATAAATAAACATTATCCACAACCTTTGGAAATTTAAAATATATAATATAACTTTATATTAATAATCAACACTTTTAAATAGTCCTTAACAATGAGCAATATAAATTAAATTGGGGCCCAACGCTAACAATCGACCCGATCGAAGGGCTCACGTTCCATCGCGTTGTAATATCCAAATCGATGAATATCGCTTGGGTAACTTGCACGGGCAGTAACGCGCGATGGTGTGCCGTACCTGGGTTATCCTTCATGCACCTTCCGAACACAGCCACCATCCGATGGCATCTTCCCAGATCAACGGTATGTGTCAATATTGCTGGGCATCCTGGGTCAAACAATAACGCATGATGGCGCATAGTGAAAAGCAGTTTTCAATGGGTCCTCCTTTCCACATGTCGAATGATTTATGGAATCGCTCCCAACTCCTCAAATATTGCTCACTCCGTATAGGTGGTGCGATGAAAACCATAAACCACCTTCATTGTTCACTCAGTCACGATTTCGCTCTTCCACGCAGGGTTTCGTTCATGATTCAAAAGGGTTATTCTGGGTTTTCACTATCCTTCTTACTTAGTTAACTATGGTCTATCTTCAGCAGGATTTCCAATAAAGAACGAACAAATGTAGTTCTCTTTCGACGGGATTTTCACTACCATTAGGATAGAGTTAGTTATACACAGGCTTCATCTATGAGGGGAATGAGGAATCAATGGATGGGATTTCCTCACAAACATCAACTTGAGACAATTCAATGGCATTATGTCTTCAATTATTTTCTATTTGATGGCCTTCTTCTCCTACTTTGTCTCTAGACAATTCTGCTTCAAATATGCACTCTTCTTCTGTTGCTTTTTTACTTTTCCTCTTTTCATGGTTACAGTTTCAGATGCTCCTTCTTTGCCAATTCTTTTTCCATCAATGACAATATTTCCAACATTTTTTGGTGGTAGCAGCAGGTTCACCACAACCTCCATGGCATTAAAAATCACAATTTTGTTCATTGAATGCCTCAGATCCCTCACATGCACATCCTTTTGTAGGAAGGTCACCAGCTCACAATTATGTTCAATTGAATGCTCACAATTATGTTCATTGAACGCCTCAGATCCCTCACATGCACATCCCTTTGCAGAGAGGTCACCAGATCCTCCTTGCCTCGGGATTTTAGCTTGGAAATCTTCTTATTATTATTGTTTTTGCTACTTTCATGCAAAGAAAAAAAGAGCATTTCAACTTGGCAGTCTTCTTATTATTATTTTTTTGCTACTTTCATGCAAATAGAAAAAGAGTATGCGTTGGGAAGGTTGGCGATGGTGGAGTTGAAATTTGATTTGGTTTGGTACTCAGCCAGTTAGTTTTTTTAGATTTCAAATATTTTGAATGTGTTTTATGTAAATTACATTTTCTTGGAATTTATTAAGAGTTTCATTTTAAGAAATGTTTAAATATTTAATTCTTTTTCTATCCAAACTGCACTGTAATTAAATTTAATTCTACCATCTACATTTTCAAAATATCTGAAATTGTATTTTCTTGTAAATTCCATCTTGAAAAATCACTCAGATTGTCGATATATATGACCAGGCTTTTCTATTAGCTACGAAGCATATTGGAAGAATGCTTGTGGCGACTGAATAATTTTTTTTAGATCTTGTAATTTCACTGCAGAACTTTAAATTGATGAGCCTGTTTGAGATAAAGAATATTTAAATAATATAAGTCTCTATTTTACATTTATGTCAAAATTAAATTCATAAAACATTATAAATAAATATTTAAAAGCTTTCATGCTTCAGTTTGTCTGTAAAAATAAATTTTCCTTAAGTTAATTCAAGAACTTCATTTAAAGAAACATTTAGAAATATAGTGCTTTAGAAATTTGTAAATTATGCTTTCACTACATTTCAAAAAAATATACATAAAAATAAAAAATCTTCCCATTTTCATTAAGTTAGTTCCAGAAATTCATTTAAAGAAACTCTAATTAAATTTAATTCTATCATCTACATTTTCAAAATATCTAAAATTTTATTTTCTTTTAAATTCCATCTTGAAAACTCACTTGGATTGCCGATATATTTGACCATGCTTATCTATTAGCTATGATGCATGTTGGCAGCAGGCCAGCAGGCTTGTGGCGACTGAATGATGTTCTTCAGATCTTGTAATTTCACTGCAAAACTTTAAATTCATTAACTGTAATTTTGTTGCAAAACTTTAAATTGATGAGTCTATTAGGGATAAAGAATATTTAAATAATACAAATCTCTAGTTTACATTTATGTAAAAATTAAATCCATAAAACATTATAAATAAATATTTAAGAGCTTCCATGCTTCAGTTTCTCTGTAAAAATACATTTTCATTAAGTTAATTCAAGAAATTCATTCAAAGAAATATTTAGAAATCATATTACTTTAAAAATATGTAAATTATGCTCTCACTCAATTTCAAAGAAATATGCAAAAAATTGAAAACTCTTTCCATTTTCTCATTAAATTAATTCAAGAACTTCATTTAAAGAAACATTTGGAAATGTAGCGCTTTAGAAATTTGTAAATTATGCTTTACCTACATTTCAAAGAAATATAAAAATAAATAAAAACTCTTCCCATTTTCATTAAGTTAATTCCAGAACTTCATTTAAAGAAACATTTTCATTAAGTTCATAAAAACTCTTCCCATTTTCATTAATTTAATTCAAATATTTAATTTAAAGAAACATTTTCATTAAGCTAATTCCATAATTTCATTTAGAAATGTAGTGCTTTAGAAATCTATAAATTATGGACTGCATTTCAAAGAAATATGCAGAAAAATGAAAACTCTTCACGTAATAAATTTGGCTCCTCACCTAGAAAATTCTAGATCGGCAGCTTCTTCAACGGCTTAATAATCAACATAAAGGGGCGCGGTCCTCAATTTTCTTTGCTGCTACTGAATACGCTTACTCCACGACCGGATATGCTATTGAATAAGTCAGATAAATTAATACATCTCGATCAATCTCACCAGAATCTGAACATGGATCTGGTTATGCGTCTGGTTTGACTACTTTAGAGAGTTCATATCTTATTTTATAGTTAGGTGGAAGAGACATAGGCTTTGATGAGTTAGTTAGGTAGTTTAGTTATGTATTTAACACAGTGTAAATGGAGGGAATCTTTATCTAATGGCCTAAAACATTTCAATATTCTAACATTTGATCTAATGGTTCATAAAAAGACAGACCGACAGCTAGGAAAGTTGCTTTCAAATAAATACGCCTTACGGCATAATTATAGAGCATATAAATGATGATGAATTTTTCCTTATCTCATCTTCAGTGGTGTTAAAGGTTAATGAAAAGGGGAAAATAATTTTCAAAAATAGGAGGGATATAGTGAGATGAACATATAGTCGTATGCTCCACTTATAATACAAAAATCAATATAATGATTCCATAAACCAAGATATATTTAAACTATAAGAAGCATTTATAGATAAATTGTCAATGAGACCTGTCAGAGTTGCAATAGAAAATACATACAATAAAATAAAGAATCATTTAGAAACTAATACTCCTAATTCAAAGGATATTTTATAATTTTATGTATATATTAGTATAAATCATTCATTTATTAATATCAAATTTGTTATTTTTAGTTTTCATACAAGAATATAAAAACACTTTATAAATTTTTTAGGGAGATTATAAAAATAAAAAAGTATCAACGAACTGACATCTTAAACATGCTAGTAGGAATGTCTAAAAACATGTACATGAAGTTGGTCAAAGAAATGGACATAATTGCATCAGAGGATGAGCCATATCAATAGAAACGCACTTCAAATGTATTTAATCATTAAATTTTTTTATTAGGTACTTATTTTTAACACTGGAAAATCGTACAAGAAGAAGAAAACATTATTTAATGTCAAGCAGAAGGATTTACAGAGCTGGAAGACATTACATAATCTAGAAAGTTTTTAAAAATCTCTAAGTTTTGAAGAAAAATCAAATTTGGGCAAGTCATAAATGATTTTGCGCGCATTATCCTTCGTGAAGAGTACCTTTCCATGCCTTATGACCCAAAATTCGTGCAATCCTAGGAGTGGCAAAAGTCACTTTCCGGGACCACAAAAAAGCACACTCTAGGATAGTGTTTCCTCACTTAAAGTTGCCTAAGGACAGCCACCAAATCCTCCTTAAACATAAAGTGAGCACACAATGGAATATTTGTGGCACACAAATGAATCATCCCCCTCTCTTGGGTCACCATACACAATGTACCAAGCGAGGGAAGGAAAATTTGAATTCTCCTATATAAGGCCACCATGAGATGAATAAAATGTGAACACAATGTTATGCTGGCTAGAATTACCCAAGAAATACCAGCAATGTAATCTGAGGCTAGAGATAGAGGGGATTGAATTTTTTTCCATCAAACAAGTTCAGTCCAACACAGTAGAGAGAGGGAAACTTTGCACCGAGGCAAGCTTGGGAGTAAAAACATCCTTGCATCGAGACTTGGAACCCATGTTCTACGGGCCCTTTGGCAAGAGTGTTAAAGTTTCATCCTCATTTCCTACTAACACTTCATAAGAACGACCGAAGAGCTAGCGTTCGTATTATTGCAGATGTTTGACTGTATTCAGATATTTTTTTATTTGTTTTAGTTTTAGTTTATTTTTTGTTTATATATGCATGATATTTCTCTATCTACTATGTTTATGATTCTAACTTTTTCCACTAACTTGATTGACTCCACTATTTTTTCTCCTTGTTACCAATAACTTAAGTGGTTAAACCACACCCCTAAGTTGTTGTGATTTCGTACGTACATGCACCAAACACACTAAAATAGGATTGGAAAATCCACTAATGTTTCTTGCCAAGTTTATGTGGTTGTGCCTCTTTTTTGTAGAGACCCCTGTCTATGCCGTGGAGTGGAGCTAAATTTCCCCATTTTTCTCTTGTAAACCCTAGTTCATCCCAAGTGTTACACTGAAGAAAAATAGATCCAAAAATCACTTTTGTAGTAATTTTCATGATTTTCCCTCCCACAGACGCGCCTAGGGCATGCGTTCAAATCTGACTCGTGCACAAACATCACGCATGTTTCAGCCTTTTACGTGAAAAAGACAGAAAGAGACATTTATCCCACATTTCTATCTTTTCCTGCTTTTAAAGTCCTTGGAAACCCATAATACATCTACCAACACTAGTTGTGGTACCCCAAAGCTTGCTAAAGCTCACTCTTAGCTGCATTTTATTGGCTTAGTGTCAGTTTTATTTCAAGTTGATTTTGCAAAGTTCACACATAGTTTAAGTAGGGGTGGGAAATTAACTTGCATTCCAAAAAAAATTTATGTTTTTCAAATTTAGGTACTAGCACACCTAGATAGCTATCCAAAGTAATTGGCCCAAGTCCATGCATGCTTAGTTATTTTCTTTTTTCTAGTGTAAAATTTATTATTTTAGTTCAATTTTTTGCACTAGGATTTCCATACTAGGATTAAATTTTCGATAGAAAATAAAGTAATCTCTGCTATGTTTTCACCCTCCAGTGATCCTAGGAAATCATATGAACACTCTATATTCACAAGTCGCCATCTCCCTATAGTTGATGACATAGATTAACTAGGAAAAATAGAAAGCGGCCCATATCCACACATGTTTTTTTTTTAGCAAGGAACAATACAACATAGTTTAATAGGGGGTTTTGAAAAGGATGATCGCATATCCACACGTTGAAACTATGTGCTTGTCCACATTTTTCTCGCACAAATACACCCACTAATAAAATCAAAGAAACCTAAAACTAACTTAACCAAACTCACTAAATTCTCCCCACATTGGCCACAAAAGAATTTATAGTTTAAGATAGGATCAAGGCGGTAGGCATCCAATAAGCCGCCTTGATCATTCATCATATTGAAACATAGAATTTTATTTTCTAGAGAGCTTTGAATCCACCTATCATCCCATGGAAAGGAAAACCTGAGCGCGGCAGAGACCCGTTTCAGACGGGGTTAGGCTTAGGCACAGTGCGTGCGGTATCATTTTGGGCTACCTGACCCGGCTGATACTTGGTACTATTATCTGACTTACCAAGAAGCTGAAGACTTGAACGCTCACATGGGACAGTGGTACTTAGTGGAAAAATATAGGGCATCCTTTCACTATAGGTGACGGTGCAGGCAAGCGCCAAACCCTCTACCCTTACCTTGGTGGATTTTCTTCGGCTGACTAGGGGTGTCACCAGCTCTTACGAGACATTGTGCGGGCACTTGTAAGATATCCTCTCAAGTCCCAATTACATTTTAGTGTATGAGGATGAATAGGTCTTCTATTATTTTGAGTATGATACGCAAACAAACAAAAACCACTTTTTTGATTGCTTGATCCCATAGGATTAATTTAAAGGGATATTTTATTTTATTTCCACTTTTTTGTATGTATGTGACCAGAATTTTTTCTTTGATCATAGACTCTATGCTCTCAAATTTTTCCAAAACCAAACCTAGTCGACACGAGAATAGACCCAACGGGACCTCATCGATCTAGGTGTCTTTTGGACCTCCTCCCATTACCGACAGAAGTTCCAAGTCTTTCACTCTTTAAGTGTCAAAGACAGAACACTGCCACCATTATTGGTTCAACCTTTACTGGGGAATCCTTAGCTTGGAACCCTGCTCAGTCTCCCAACACCACAACACAAACCACTCCTCACACGACCCCTAGGGAGTAGAGGAGTGTGACCCATTCGGGAAGCCAGTCGAATACACAGTAGGGTACATCATTGAACAGCCCTCTTTGTAACCAGAACTTTTTTTTTTCACACATTGCAATGGCGTCAACCTCCCAGTCACCTTTCATAGCTTCATTGAATCTACATGATTTAACCAAGCTAATGAATCACCCCATCGCAAATAACCCTGCATGGCCTGACATGCCGACGAAGCTCCCTTCAGATATTCCAAATTTCGAAGGAAAGGAAGTGGAAGACCCAGGTAATCATGTCATGAACTTCCACCTGTGGTGCTCAACAAATAGTATCATTGACGAAACTATTCGATTGAGACTATTTCAATGCACTCTTACTGAAGTAGCTGCGAAATGGTACGTGGAGTAACCCTTTGCTTCACATGGAACCTTTCCTACCCTTTCCACCATGTTCCTATCATATTTTCAGTTACCCATTCACCGTGATTCCGAAATGGAATTACTAACACATTTTAGAAAAACCCCCATCGTACATATCTTGGACCATCTCCACAAATGGAGGCGCCATTATAGTTTATGGAAAGAAAAACTCGATGATGAGGTCCTTTTAGATTTGTTCCTGAAAACTCTCACAGCAGAGATTTCGAAGGATGTGGCACAACAAAGGCGCACATTCGAAGATGATGTCATCAGAAAATCCCAGTAGCTTCGGCTGATTTACACGCAGTCAGGATACATTTACAACATCCTCCCTAAGGCCCCACACCTGCAAAATTATCAAGAATTTCCAGGCACATCGAATTTTGCAGACAAAATGATTGGGTCATTGACCCAAGGTTACCTAGGCAATAGTAGTCAAAATCCTGGTTACACGTACAGTTCTACCCAGAACATATCTCAACCAAGTTTTCAAATTCATCATATGCCTCAGCCAAATTTGAATAATAGTGCACAAACGTATCACTAGGGATGACCCTATCCTTCGGCTCAGGGGACCCAGTACGTAGAGAGAAATATTGACAGAAGAGATCCCCTCCAACAGCTAGGTTGAAGCCAAGGACCTCTTTACGCTAAGTCCCCAGCACAAGACCCGCCTAGGTAGACCAATGCACAAGTGAACTTTGTGTAGCCTTCCCAAAATCGACCTCACCAATATAAATAGGATAACCACCCTCCTAACGTGGTGAATAAAAAAGAAAAAAACAAGCCAAAAGGGAACCTTGGATAGGGGGGCAACAACCAACAACTTCCTCTACAATCCTAGGCTCTAAGCAACTCCAACCAAAATCAGACCCAGGAGCCAAGCAATGCCCTATGACAGAGAAAAAGGCCACCTCTCCAAAAAACCCATTCTTGTTTGATATATGGTGAGTACGGCCATTATACTCACAACTGTCTCGATCTCCCTGAGTTGAAGAAGCTACAAAGTAACCAAGGATAAGGAGGATATTCCCAGCAACCAGCTATGATGTAGGAGCCTTTCCCCCATCAAGGGATGGTAAGAACTCAGAAAAAAAATACAGATGACACTATGAAAAGAAATGAAATCTACATGACTGGTGAATACATGATTTTCAAAACAAAGAATCGCAATTACGACACCCCACTAGACACCAATATGTCAGGGGAAGGTACTAGTGCACCGACTGCACCTTTGAACATTTCAAAGATGGCTATCGAGCCATTTCTAAAAATGGCGGAGGGACCCAATAGGTGAGCGAGGGACCCATGTAAAGTGGCTCATAATTATAGCATTGTGGACGATCTAGCACAATCTCCCACTACTATGTCATCTTTGGAAGTATTGCAGTCATGCCCAAAACAACGAAAAGCCTTACTTTCCACGTTTGGCGGTATCGACCCTGCTGTTACATGCCTAATGGCTTTTCAATTAGAGAAGTCCACTCCCAGGCTTCCCTCCATGGTTGCCTTCCAGATACCAGTGTCGGTCTAGAATATCACCATTCACCTATGCGTCATTGATGAGGGTGTGTCCACCTGCATCATGTTAAAAAAAAAATTTCAGAAGTTAGGGTCTCCAGAACTAAAAAATTTAGTCATCACACTTAGAGCATACCACAGTCATCCTTTGATCCCGGTCGGCCTCTACCAAAACATCTTGGTCTTCTTAGCCAGAAAGACGGTCCACATAGACATTGAAGTCTTGTACGCTCACTTGGCTTATAATATACTCCTTGGGTGGAGTTATATGTACGTAATGTCATCCATAGCCTCCTTCGTCTTCTACAATATGATGTTCCCCCACCAGGACAAAATCATTACTATAGACCAATTGACGCATAGTGATAAGAAACACTAAAAAACAGTGATTTAATTCTACCATATGTAGATACCTCCTCGGATGCACTTTCACGGTAACAAGAGTATGGCCTCGGCCAATTCAAACCATCATCCATTATGGGGTTATTCCTAAGAGATCCTCCCATTATCTGTGATTCATCACCTAATGTCACATGGGCTCCTATGTGCATGTTGTCCACATCAAGTAACAAACATAGTCATAACATGGACACAAGCAATAATTTCACTGAGTCATTGGCCACGACAACATCTCTAGGCTACACTGCTTCCCAAACCCCTTTCCTCTACCCCCCAGCTTGTTTCGTGTACCATCAGGTTTTGGAAATGATGGTGTTATGAAACATATCATTTTCAATACCATTTTGGTACCTCATTTCCCCTACGGGAACAAGAGTCACTCACATCACTACCACAAGGATGAAGCCCCTAAGTCCGGAGGAGGCCCCACCCATCCAAGAAATGGTCGAGACCACCCCTACAAAGGAAATTTCCATTGCAAAACCGGTGATCATGGCTAAGAAAACCGAGAAAAGAGGAAAGAAGATGGAGACTCTCACCATACAATGGGAATCACCAGTCTGTGCCATATGCGACGTAATAGGACACCCTATCCATATCTGCCAAGAGATGGATGAATTAAAACCACTCCTTGGATCTGAGGCAGAGATCACGACGCCACGTTCCCGTAAAAAGGAACCTGCCACCAATGGTAAAGGAAAAAAATTGTGTACCAATCACGCATGCACTATCTGCAGTAACTATGGGCACTATACCCATCATTCCCTAGAGATCCCGCGATATAAGGATTCCTTACATGCCATAGAGTGATCATATCAAGAGAATCCCTCCACCTAGTCATATGAAGATGAAGCTCTCACCATCCTGTACCTGGAGGAGGAACGACAGTCACCAGAAAGATAGCCATTTGTCCCTCTTCCCCCCAAGCCACAATACACCAACTAAGGACAGGGGAACCTCGTTGCCTCATCCTCTTGAGTTATCACGTGCATTTCTTACTACAAACAGTTTGATCGATTCTTTGACCCAAGGTCACCTAGGTAGTAGTAATCTGTATTCAGGGAGTTACCAGGTGTGTCATCCACCGCAGACGGTCTGATACAGGTCCTTGACCCAAGATCACCTAGGTAGTAGTAGCACCCATGATACTCAGAGAGTTACCTGGTAGGTAGATTCTATAGACGTCTTGATCAGGTCTTCAACCCTAAATCTCATAGGGAACAGTAAGAACCAGGTAGGTAGATTATGCAGACGGTTTGATCAAGTCTTCGACCCTCAGTCTCCTAGGCAACAATAACACCTAGGTAAGTAGATTCTACAGATAGCTTGATCGGGTCATTGACCTAAGATCACCTAGCCAATATTAGTACCATGCGCATCGATCCTGCAGATGGTTTGATTGGGTCTTTTTCCCAAGGTCACCTTGGCAACAGTAGTACCATGCACGTTGATCCTGTAGACAGTTCGATCGGGTCTTTGGACCAAGGACACCTAGGAAATAGTAATCAATACCCTAGATACTCATATGATTCTACTCAGAATGTATCACAACCTAGCTATCATGAAAGTCACCCCGTCACTCATACCATCCAGGGACAAGGGAACCAATATCTCCCATTCCCAGCACAGAATGGACCACTAAAACAATGTAATGCACCAGTCAATCTAATGCAACCCTTCCTAGGCTCATCAGCAACCATACAACTAGGATAATTATGACAATCCTACAAATGCTACAAAAATAAGCTACGGAACAAAAAAAAGGGAGATCCTCGATGGGGGGTAGTAACTAGCAACTCCCCCTGTGATCTTAGCCTCAGGGAAACCCCAACCAAAGTTATAACTAGGAGCCATGTAAAAAATCCCAAGGGAAAAATAAAGCTTAGAGTATCTGATAACCAGACTGAAAGAAGCACTGTGATCAACACTCCATAATGCCCAGAGCCGATGCCACACATTTGCACTCTCGAAAAAATAATTTTTCAGCACCGGCAAGTATGCCCTCTCCCATCTTCTTTTTTAAAGCTCATGAATTTTAATAATATTTTATAAAGAAGATTATTTCACTTGAGGTAGTGTTTTTTGTAGGGAAAGCTCGCAAACAATTCACAACTCCATCCACTGAAAGTTCCAGAGCAGGTATCATTCTACCCCTAACATGATAGAATCCCAGTAAACTCTACATATCCTGACATCATTTCTCCATCAGAAATCAGCCATAGGGTCCTCATATCTGACCATGTTTATCATCACCCCACCCCAAACATGATAAATATTCTCGTCGGTCGGTACAGCCTCCCATCCATGGCATTCTTCACCCACAGTAGACAATATTTCACAGCAAAAATGAGTCCATGGCCATACAACTTTAGTCTGGGAATCAACTCATGTCCGTCTGTATGCCATGCATAAAGGTCAACTTTTACCACATAAACTAAAATCCCCTTCCCAGATGACCAGGTTGCATAAGTAGATGAAAAGTGCACTACCACGCCTCGCATTTGGCCCACCATACCTCCACCAGCATAATCCCATCTGTGATAATTTTTCATTCGCTTCATCAACTCCACACATGATACCAACCAATGGGACCCCCCACCCTTAGAAAAACACCTTCCTCACAACATCGGTGAGCGAACACTTTCATGTTTTGGGGTGTCTGTCTCTGTGTTTTGTACAAACCAAACCCCATTATTTTATTCTTTTGGTAAGTGTGCAAAGACCGAAAATGGCGTACTACGTCCCCCACCCTCTCATTCATCTTTTTTTCCCATGGAAGCAGTCCCTGACCACCCTTGGTTAGAGTATTACACCCCCACACACAAGCCCCCATGAAACTCATAGCTAGTTTATAGCCACCCTGGAAGTCCTACTGAATCACAGGATTTCCCCATCTGCAATAACTATGACTGTCGCAATGCTGCTTAGTATACTCTGAACTTGGGCCACTAAATCCCCATCATCAGTTTCTAGTCACCCCTCACGAACATGCATATGTTAAACCCATCACATTCAGGTCCCTGAACCCCCATGTCGGCGACCCTCATTCGGTTGAGGCTTATTTTTTGTCGACTTCGACCACTATTTTCCAAAATGGAAGCAGTACCTTGGATCACCCCTCTCCATAAAAGGAGCATCCTTGGGTGGCACTATGGGAGACATCATTGTCCACATATGTCATTGATCCTCTTCACATTGGACTACAACAAAATCATTCATGTAAATATGGTATTGTACCTTACAACCATTACACTTTGATCAAATTCATTGAAGACCCATCCCTTCATAAGCGTCTCTTTCAACAATGCTTACACGAGAAGGTCCCATATTCTAGCACCTATGCGTACAATGCACAACTATATGCCATACCAAGTTTACGCATATGGGTACCACATTCCACCTGTTGTCAAAGATAAAATGCCCCGGAGGGCGTCATTAGTCGTCGTCATCTACCAGCAGATCACTACCATATTAGTGACACAGACAGAACATGTATCTGCCAAATAGATTTATTTAACTAGCCACAGCATCACAAGCATTTGACATTCCCACATCCTAGAAAATTTGTATTTGTATTTTATTATATTTGCTTACAGGGGTCCCATAGGACATGATCATTCTTGGAACCGGTGCAGGGTGTTTCCAATTCCAAGCTTCACGCAGGTCTCTCTCTCTCTACGCACAATATACATAAAATAAACTATAATGTATTTCGGCTATACATTTCTTCCTAGACCTCACACATTAGGGGGAAATTGTTAACACTGGAAAATCATACAGGCAGAAGACGAAATTATTTAATGTCAAGAAGAAGGATTTACAAGGATGGAAGACATTAAAGAATCTATAAAGTATTTAAAAATCTCTAAGGTCTGAGGAAAAATAAAATTTGAGCAAGTCATAAATTCTTTTGGGCACATTATCCTTCGTGAAGAGCGCCTTTACGCGCCTTATAAATCAAAATGTGTGCAATCCTAGGAGTGTCGAAAGTCACTTTCTGCGACCACAAAAAAGCACACTCCAGGACAATGATTCCTCACTTGAAGCCACCTAATGACAACCACCAAATCCTCCTTAAACATCAAGTGAGCACACATTGGAATATTTGTGGCACACAAAGGAATCATCCCCCTCTCTCGGGTCACCATCCACAATGTACCAAGAGAGGGAAGGAGGATTTGAATTCTCCTATATAAGGCCACCATGAGATGAAGAATTGGTGAACACATTATTATGCTGGCCAAAATTTTTGAAGCAATACCATCATTGTGTGATCCAGAGCTGAAGATATAGGGGAATCAATTGTTGGTGATCCAACAAGTTTAGTCCACCACGGTAGAGATAGGGAGACTTTGCACCTAGGCAATATTGGGAGTAAAACCATCCGTGCATCATGACTTAGAACACATGTTATAGTGGCCCTTTGGCAAGAGGGTTAAATTTTCATCCTCAGTTCCTACCAGCACTCAATAAGAGGGGCTGAAGAGCCATTTTTCGGATTATTGTAGTTGTTTGAATCTAATCAAAACTTTTGTTTATTTTTTTTAGTTTTAGTTTAGTTTTAATTTATATATGCATGCTACTTCTCTATCTAGTATGTTTATGATTCTAGCTTGTTCCATTAACTTGCTTGACTCCACTTCTTCTTCTGCCTGTTACGAATAACTTAAGTGGGTAAACCACACCCCTTAATTTGGTGTGATTTCGTAGGTACATGCACCAAACACACTAAAACACTTATAACCAAATAATTTAGCATTAAATATTAATTTCAAGTATTTTATTGTAGAAATGAAAACAAAATGGAACTCATTCATCACATAAAACGGTATGACAAGGAATAAAATGGTTGATATCAAAGTTTGTGGGTAATGGTTCATATTTCCTTATACCAATATCATATTTCATTTTTTTATATTTTAAGTTTTTTTACAGAAACCATCCTTGAATGTCTTCAAATAGGTGCTAACATACAAAGAAGAGCCATCACAAGAACTGATTAACTTTTGGTTACATATGAGTTGTGAGTATATGTTGGAATTTATAAGTATCTATCATGTTTTACTTCTCAGGTTTTATAATCGATAAAAAATATATGTTTTATATTGAATCTATGATTTATTATGGGGTATAAAACTTGTAGGAAACAAAGTATTGAACTATTCCAATAGAAGATTTGTTTAAAGAAGGCATGATATTTTGTTTTGAGCAATATGGCAAGAGATGGACTTTTAAGAATTGGCCATTCGATATTATGATAATTTTCTCCCTACATTTTTGAAAAAATAGTAATAAATTTTTGTGTACATACCTAAAACTAATTACGAGAACCATATAAGCACAATCTAAATTTTAATATAGTTAAAAAAAAAAATTCAAGAATGAGGTGACTTTAAGCAGAAAATGTATACTATGAACTACTGCAACTCATGTGGACGCATCCTAAAGGATAATTTGAGATGAATATGCCATTTTATATCAAACTAAAAATTCAAATAACTTTTAAATCATACTGATACACTTGTAAAAATAATAACACCAATTTGTTTAAATAATAACAACATCGATGCACTAAAATAGTAACCAAACCAGTTTCCCATATTTTGAAAAAAATAAAAAATTTCTATCATATCAGAACATTAAAAAAAAATTGTGTTTTGATAAGTCATATGAGTCTATGTGCGCTATTTTTAAATGCACCCATTTTTTTAATATGAAACACACTAATGTTCTGAAGAAATGGAAAAGAAAAAAGGTGCCATTTTATTTTTTCAAATTGAAAAATGAGTAAGAATTTATTTTTTGAAATATAATTTCATAAATAATTATAAATAGTAATAATATATTCACTATTTCATTATTTTTCCCAAAACTTCAAGGGATATATTTTACATGTGAGACATATTGGGAGCATCGTGGAGCAGCATTATACTTTCGAACAACATACCTATTTAGAAGATCAGAATTTCACTCGTATGGTGATACACTGAAAACCCTACATACTAAAAATTTTGAATTTTATTGTTGATTTTACTAATATTTTTTTACAATTTATGGTATATTTAATTAAAATTCAAAATAAAATTAAAAAATTACTATAGATTTTACTAATGAAAAAATTTCCAATCTCTGTTGTTATATAGATTTAATTAAAATTGAAAAAATAATAATAAAAAGATAGCTTAAACCCTTGACTCTTCTTGTTTATATGAGTGAAAAATTTCACCTTCGGGATTAACACCCTCTAGCACTTCACAATTAGGCATTTTCTTTGTAAAATATTTACGAAATTAGTATGTTGGAACTATATCTAACTTTAACTAATATGTAGTGTGTAGTGTGTGCTATGCAGAGTGACAAAATGAGGTAGCTTGATAAGATTATTTCTCATCTCAGTGAAAAAGAACATAAGATCTTGATAGAAAATGTGAAAAATGATTAAATAGGTGAAAGAACAAATAATATTTAATATGATTTTTTTTTTCATTTAATAATATACTTAAAAGTATTAGCTAACATGTTTGAAACAATATATCAATTCATATACATTTAATGTTCTACAAGGACCAATAATGAAGAAAAAAAATGTTGTTCTAAAAAAATTATAATTATAGAGCAAATAAATGACGATGAATTGGTCCTTAGCTCATCTCAAGTGGTGTTAGAGGTTAATGAAAAGGGAAAAAGATTTAACAAAAATAGGAGGGATATAGTGAAACAAATGTATAGTCGTACGCTTCACTTATAGTAAAAAAATCAATACAATGATTCCATAAACCAAGATGTATTTCAACTATAGGAAGCATTTACAGAGAATTGTCAATGAGACCTATGAGAGTTCCAATAACAAATACATACAATAAAATAAAGAATCATTTAGAAACTAATATTCCTAATTGAACGAATTTTTTATAATTATATGTATATATTAGTCTAAATCATTCATTTATTAATATCAAATTTCTTATATTTAGTTTTCATACATCAATATAAAAATAGTTTATAATTTTTTTAGGGAGATTATAAAAATAACAAAGTATCAATGAACTGACATCTTAAACATGCTAGTAGCAATGTCCAAAAATATGTTCAAGGAGATGGTCAAAGAAATGGACATAATTGCATCAAAGGATGAGCCATCTCAACAACAATGTGCTTCAAATTTATTTAATCATTAATTTTTTTATTAGGTACTTATAACCAAAAAATTTAGAGTTAAATATTAATTTCAAGTATTTTCTTGCAGAAATGAAAACAAAATGGAACTCATTCATCACATAAAACAGGACAACAAGGAATAAGATGATTGATATCAATGTTTGTGGGTAATTGTTCATATTTCCTTATAGCAATATAATATTTCATTTTTGTATATTTTATGTTTTTTTATAGAAACCATCCTTGAATGTCCTCATAGGTGCTAACATACAAGGAAGAGCCATCACAAGAATTGATTAACATTCGGTTAAATATGGGTTGTGATTATATGTTGGAATTTATAAGTATCTATCATGTTTTACTTCTCGGGTTTTATAATTGATAAAATTATATCATTTATATTGAATATATGATTTATTATGGGGTATAAAACTTGTAGGAAACAAATTTTAGAAGTATGCCAACAGAAGAGTTGTTGAAAGAAGGAATGATATTTGGTTTTGAAGGAACCTGTATAGTTCATGACTCACTTATTGGTACGGTACATTTTTATTCAATTTACATTTTTGTATATTATTTATTTAAATTTTCGTTATTCTCACCAATGTAGATACACTCATCACACTTTTTTATGTTTTTAGTTGGAACTTCAACAAGAAAAAAACAATCGATCAATCAAAAAAAAAATCATCCAAATAACCCATGATGGAAGTCTCTCGAGCACTGACAATAGTTAAAGTGAACAGTCATGACATATTTGGATATCAATGTAGGTTGTTGTATTTTTGAAATAGTTGTCTGTGAAAATGAAGCATTTTTCTAATGTAATTGACATAGTATCCCAATTGAAACAAAATGCATTATCAATAACTATCCCATTTTGTATAAAAGAGAGCCTATTTTCATATATAATAGAATAATTTTTAATTTATTCTATTGTATTGTCCAATTTCATTGTGAAATGTTATACCACTGATTAAATATATGGATGATTAAGTATTACAATGAAGTGATGCAAAATATGATGATATAACAAATTTAGCGAAAAGTCAGATACAAACCTGCTAGTCAAAATTTAATTTATATTAATAATGTTTTTGATATATATGCCAATTTTTCAATGAATATCATATTTAAAAATTCTCAATATTTTCACTTTCATAGGTCAATGCTTCTTAAAAATATAAAATGGGTGCCGAGGCATTGTATATTAATGCGCATTCCTCTGGATACGATCTTTCAAAAATGAAATCTACAATAATAAAAAATGGTATCCTGATGCATTCGAAAAATAAATATGGATGGAGAAGATATACATTTCATTCACCAGTGTCATCCTTGTTTAATGCACCTCTACATCATTACCTTTAATGCGTCAATGTGTTAGATTACGTAAAAGAACTAATAGTGGAAGATATTTTTTCCTCCCTCGAGCTCTTTTGTAAAACTTATAACACTGAGGAATTTTCAAGAACTCATTAGCACTAGCGCATTGTTACGCATAACTACCCAGTGTGTTGCACAAGATAAAAGCGCCATGGCAGCAATTTCTTCTTTCCTTCCCTAGTTCCCTTCCTGAAAAGTACTTGCCAAGGCATTTTGGAAGACATAAGCAGGATGGAAGTATAATTTTCAAGCACTATTTTTTTTTTCATTCAATGCACCATTACATGGTATTATAGATTATACGAGTTGGTGCATTTTTATTATTAAAGAACTATTATTTTGAAAATTTAATACAACATTCCTCTAAAACTATTATTTAAAGTTACATCACCAATGCTTTTATATTCTTAGTGTACCGATGTGAATTTTCCACTAAGTGCGCTACTAAGAAAACATCTGCTAAAACCTTTGATCATCGAGGTTTTCTTAGTTGTGATGACACTTCATTATCATCTCCGCTAAAACATCCACTACGACAAACATATCTTAGAGAAATTTATTTTTTGTGATTTTTTGCCAATTTTATAACACTAAAAAACTCCCTTATAACCTCCACTAGAAGGTATTTTCCTTGTCGTGTTGATAAATTAAGATGAAAGTATATCTAAATAATTAAACACCTTTTATTTTACAAAATAATTGACTCACTTGGTAATGGATTAGATATCATAATGTTTTTCTCCTTCTTATTCAATGCTTTACATTCCTTTTGATTCTAATTGTTAAGGTACTGGTAAGGACATCAAATTTGATGTAGCCATGAGAACGATAAAATAGATAAATCCCCATGGTCAAGAAATAACATTTTCACATCAACAATTTGTTTATGATACCCTTTTCATGGTGTCAACTACAAAAAGTAATTTCTTTGTCTTTGAATTTATTCTTTCTACCTTTAGATAACCCTTTAATCTGAGCATCAATATTTTCAAATCACATTTTTTCTTCTTCAAAAATATCTTAGTAGTCCAAATCCATGTTATGCAAATCTTCGGCTTCTAGAGGATCCCATTTCCATGCAAATATCTTGGATCTATATTAGTTTCCAATTCCCTCCACCATGGATGTTGGGAATATCATTTATGTAAGGTGGAAAAAAGCAAGAAATTTCGGACTTTTTCCCTCTCAAAATAGCTTCTTGTTTTTTCCTTATAAACATTCTATTAACATCAATGCCTAAATATCTCTTTTATATGCCATTTTCTCTCAGAATTATTCTCAAAAAGTTTTGTATCCTTCAAATATCATTCCTTTGGGCGAAGCTCAAAAGGAAATAAAATGGGCCTTGGTAGCCTGGAATAAACTCTATTGTCCAAAGTGGAAATGAGGCTTTGGTGTTAGAGATCCCAATATAATATATAATATTGTTGGAGAAAAATAATTATGGCGATGAATTTGATATCCAAAAAAAATACAGAGTATATTTTTGGAAAAGGAAATTTCCCCCGACATAGAAAAAAATAGTATATTTTGCTTGGATGGGATAATTGTTAGCTCTAACATATGAAATGTAGATTGGGAAAACCCCCCCCCCTAATACAAGATCATTCCTTTGGAAAATAAAATATAAAAAATATACACTTTTATGGGAATATTAATGGTAGAAGTGCCCAAGGTTGAAATTGGACGTGTGTCTTATTAATATCCAAGAATTTTTTTCCCTTAGGTAAAATTATCGATTTCATAATATTGGATACATTTAGACTCACAATAAGGATGGATGAGATATAAAACAACAATGTTTTTTGTTGCCTCTACCATAAAAATTTTATTATGAAGGTTTTTGTGAGAAGTTGAATCAAAAAAAGATTAAAAAAAAATAATAAGTACCAGCACAAAATTTAAGATAATGACATATATAAAGTATGAAATTCAACCTAAAACAAAGTTATGGAATCCTTACTCGATATGAAGGTCATATGGAACCACGGGGGAGTTACCGGGAGAGAAATACCATACCACATGCATTCATATTAGGGGATATATATTTAGGAAAAAATGACATAATATATAGATCATATATTAGGGGGTAAAGTGATTTTTTATTGGTAGATATAAAATATGGATCTCAGAGTTAATATAAATATATAAAGGGATATAAAAAAATTTAATGAAAAAATGGATACCTACAATATCTAGCGAAAGTAAGGGTTTTTTAAATTAGGAAGGTGTATTGGGTTGGTATTGGTAGGGAGTTAAATAATGTGATTTTTAAAGGTATTTTCCAATATGTATTGAAATTATGGGCATTGTTTAGTATTCCATGAATGCATGAGATATGTCAGAGGTTCATTGAGTGAAGCCCCCATATATGAAACCCTTTAAATCTTGTACTCCATTTTCACAGTAAAATCATGGAACATGAAACATTGGCCAAAAGTTCCATTTTCATATGGACTATTTCTCAAAAGAATATCCACCCATGGGACAAAATTCAGAGGAAAGGTTTTACACACCACTCTTAATTCCCTCTATATCTTCATAGCCCAAGCATAGTTGAAAATATTCTCAAATATTGTAGTTTTTCAACTGCATAAAGGGACACATAGCGAAGACCCATGCAAAATTTTATGGGCTAGTATTTTCAAGTGGGCTAATTTTCCATGACTTTTCCACAAAAAATATTCGCCAATTTCCATTTTTTCTAAAAATGATTTGCCCCAATTTTAGAATATAAATTTATTTTACATTAAAAATCACCAACATTATATAGAGACTGTATATAAAATAATTATAAATTTGAATAATTTTACAGATATATCAATAAACATTTTATAGTCTGCATATTAGGGACTAGTGAGATTCACCAATGTTTTTAAACTTCAAGATAGTTTTCAATCCTTAAAATTTTCCCTACCGAAACCTTAAATCAATTAGATAAATGCAGCTTTGATAAATATCTATAATATTTTTTTGAAATCCAACATCCTTCAAGCATCCCATTTTTAGTTATGTCTAATAATTAACACCAATTTTCCGATTTAGTAGGTGTGAACGGAATGAAATCACAAACTATTCAAAGATAAAATTCTTCTTAACATGCTCATTTGGGAAAATATAAATAATAACATGAGATAAATTTTACTCCTCCACCGTTGGTCATCCTAAGGTCTGTAGAGCACATCCCCTTAGTCCACCATGCTTTCTTCCCTCGACCTTCTCCATTCCCCTTCTCTATACGCCTCCCAATTCTTATTCTCCCCCCTAAGTTTCATAAAACTAAAATTTAATAATTCCTTTAAACGTATTCTTAGACAAAAATGTTATGGAGGTCAATTAAAATATTGATCGGGTAATATCCTCCATATATTTCTAGCCCTTTGGGCTTAAACTCCAAAAATTACATCGAAATATTTTCTCTATCATTGGACTAAGAGTGGTAGTTTGGATAAATATTTCAAGGCTGTTGATTGAAGAAAATAATCAAATAATAGTTCAAATGCATATGGATATTATTAATGGGTCTCCTTCCCTCCATTCCCCTATCTCTACCACTCCCAATTTTTGGTCTCCTACTCCCCCCTAGTTTCATAAAACTCAACCTTGTCGATACCTATAAAGGTAATCCTAGACATGAAATATATGGAGGTGAATTTAGATATAGATGAGGTAATATCCTCTATATTTTTGCTAACTCTTTGGGCTCATACTCAAAAAATTCTACACAACTATTTCTCTAAAATTTAGACTAAGGGTGATCATTTCGAGAAATTTTTTAAGCATGTTAATTTAAGGAAATTCTTAAAAAAATATTAAAAATGATAATGAATATCATTAGTGGATATCTTGCATGTAAAATAGTAAAAATTGGGTGATTTTTGGAATTTTAAACTAAATAAAAATACACACATGAATTTACTTTAATTAAATATGACACACATATAAGTAATATATTCATGACCATTGGACTCACATCCCAAGTTCTATTGGACTCCCACTAATGGTTCACCTTCAAAACCATAATTCTACTTGATTAGGTGTCTAGCATCCCCCCCAATACGAAGGGCTGCACATGAGTCCAAGAAGAGAGTTCAAATACAAAAATGCATCGTAGAAAATGGTTGAATTTGATCTCTAAAATGGTCATTTTTAAGGAATACCACAAACAAAAATAGGTTGGAGAACCAGAGGTCTCTAGTGACAGTGGTCTAATCATGCACACCAACTTTAGAACTAAATGTTGATGTAGTTTCTAGAAAAAATCCAAATCTATATAGAATTTAATGTCTTCTTATGGTGGAAATGCTCCCCGATAATGGTTTAAAGATAACAAAAGAGAATTAAAAATGTTGGTTTGAAGTTAACTAAAATTTTTTAAATTGGCTGCAAGGCTCAAGAGTTCCCACAACATTTCCAAATATGGAAAGAAGTTGTTGTATTCTACTAGTGGAAATTATCACACATGTATATTTCAATATAACTGCAAACTGTGCCAATTTGAAGAGGATCACAAACTAAATCATGCTCATAACTTTTACTTTGTCTACATCTTTGATTCTATTTTAGACTTCTGGCTGTAGTTTTGGGTATTGGTTAGGATCCTTGAAACTAGTAGCTAATTATCGATTCTCTTCCTTTTTAGATACAAGGTAATAGGATGATACTATTGTTTCTTAGGTTTACTAATACCTCCTTTAATGATAGAGCTTCAAAACTAGAAGCCTCATAGTCAATAACTGATATTATTCCCTCTCATAAAATATGAGGTCAAAGGGTGAAATACTTTCCACAAATATAACATGGATGAATATATAAAAAATATGATCCTCCATGCGGAAAACTAAAAAAGGATGTGATATTCTACTGCAAATGAAGCCATTTACAATGCAATTTAATTGGTAAACCAACAAAAAATACTATTTGTGAGTTACCATAAATTTGTTGTTTATTCCCAATAATGTCTTCACCTTATGGCTCCATAATCCCATGAACACTTTCAAATTCAACTACTTTCTTGTTAATAAATCCATATTTAATATAATTTTGTCCAAACACCATAAATCCAAAACATCTTATACTAGCTAGTTTGAGGATTATTAGCAAATTAAACAAGCTCAACTACACCATGTTGTGGCTCCTAGAGACAGCCTTGAGTTGTGAAAGACCAGTGCCTAGGACATCTTATATAGCAAGGAGAATATGGTATAACAGGGGGAGTTATCAACAAAAATCTCTCATGCTATTTCCTGAAAACAAGGAATATTAATTTGAATGGGACCAAGACCTTCAGAAACTAGATACAGGGAGAGAAAAACTGCAGAGGAAAGGTGAAAAACTCCAATATAAAAGCATCAGACAATTCAAAGGAAGCTTACTGTAAAGAGGGCCAATTCAAAAGATATGTCACAGAAATAGATTATCAGAGGGTGTTGGCTATGTATGAGAGATTAAGAGGATACTAGCTGTCATTGAGATGACATCTAGATACAAAATATTACCATGTAATGGGTTTACAAATTTAAGAATCCATACATGACAATAGCGTTTTAAAAATATCCTCCCAAAGAAACTAATATAGCATAAATGTGGTTGAAGTGAATGGTGAAACAGTATATCATGCCTGAGCCATATTTAAAGTGCTTAAATAATTCGAGCATGGGTGTCAGCTGAGATAAATCCATACCAGAAACCAGTGATCCACTCGCATTCTAGAAACATGATACAAGAAAGGCGAATGAAACGAAATGAACCATTAAATTAACACATATAAGAGAAAGTTACACACTGTGAGACACCAAATATCAGAATCCTCTTTAAAGATGGAACTCCTCCTCTCTAAAACCCAATGGGATCTGTACGTTGATATGAGATTTTTTACAAAATGCATACAAAAATCCTCTTACTGCATAATTTTTTGATAAAATGTCGAACCCTGAATAATTTGTTCTTCAGGAGTTTTATAGGAGAAAAATAAAACTCCGTAAAGCAAGTCAATGATGAACATTTACTTTGCCTCATTAAGACATCATGGTGAAAACATGCATGCCCATACTTCTTCATGACTCTGTAGTGCTGATGTACTCTGTGGACTGCTTTCTGAAATAAATGCACTGGGTGGAAGTCTCTTCAGGAACACGGTATAGAAATAAAAACCACATGGGCATTCCATCCTTTCTTGGAAAGAAACTTCTGATGAAATGAAATTTTGAGGGTATTGTTTTATGTGCATAGACCTCCTGAGTGATCTATTGGGTCTTAGATCTGGTATTCTACCTTCAAACGGTTAGGTTAAGGCTCCAAAATCTTCAATTACGTGCCTTTGACTCTCTGCCTTTCCCTGATACTCTCTGTCTACAATATTAATGTCTCTGATTGTGAAATTTGCACTTTGACTGACTTAGGAGGTTTTTGACAGAGTTTAACCCTGCTTCTTTAATGGCGGTCATGTCGTAACAACTTCCCAAGCCTTTCTCCATATTTCTAGCCTTTGAAGAATGGTCCTTTCCAGCGTTCCTTGTTACTGTAATTGATACTGTGAATCATGGCGATTTACTGCCTCTTGTACCCTGCAAAACACGCAAAATCGTTAAGAAAACAAATTCATGAGAAGGTGGATGCAGCGGGGATAACAAGTATGACATTGTGGCATGGTGAAATGGTGGGACAATGCAGGTAAATGACGGAAAAAAGTAGCAAAATGGTGGAGAAATTCTCTGGTGAAGGTTGGCAGAATGCAGAAAGTTAAATGCAAAACCTTAGAAGTCGGCCCTAGAATGGAATATATATAAGGAATGGGAGAAAATGTGACAAAAAACATGGACCAATGATGTGGTGGGACCAGTCAATGACAGGCATGCGAATAAATCTCGACCATCAGATCTCAGATCTCAGATCGATGGTGGGAAACATATCGGAGGGCGACGGATGGTGGGCCAGGGGTATGGATACCTTCGCTTAATTTCCGTGCATCTTCGGGGTGCGATGACCATTGGATGGAGAGCCCGAGATCGGACGGTTGATATGCATATTGTGCCAAGTCAAATTCCAAATGATAACACGTGATGGGAGGGCGGTTTTGAAATATTGACGGAGACACATGTCATACGCTAAGTGGAATCGCTCCGAAACAGGAAACACTGCCTACCCCTCAAAAGGTGGTGCGACGAAAACCGGTGGTTTTATGAATAGTGCTTCTGGGTGAGGGGACCACAAGGGCAGGTGAGCTGCTGACCATTGATTTTTCGGGTCGATTGGACAGTGGACAGGCAATCAGAGTGATAAACGGGTTGGGCCACGAGCACGACGTTGATTTATGAAGGCCGTCCGATCTTGTACAGATCGATGGTTAATAATGCACTTGATCATTTGGTTTATAAGAACTCTCCAGGCTAGCGCTTGATCTAGCGTCCAGGTCACGTGGAGAAAAATACTGAGGGGGTTAGGGCCGAAAGGTGCTAGGCCTTAAATATGTTAAAATGTGTGATTTCGGCCCTTTTTTTGCAATTTTGAGTTTAGAGGAGGGGAACTCTAGGCGGAAAAAGGATTTTTTAGGCCAAACAAAAGGGTGTTAAAGGGGATTTCTTGTCCAAATTTAACAGGGGGATGACATGATCAACATTGGCTCCACCTGGGGACGACACGTTCATCCCTGGGCATGTCGAGAACTTCACAGACCACTGGTTAATCTTCTATGCAGACACTTCTCTTCAACACTTCTACTTTTCTTTTCATAATTCACCATGACACCCACATTATTCAAACAAGGATGAAAACAGGAAACTAATGTACAGTATGATACACCAGGCTATCTATGCCTGGATCAGAACTGGAAGTAGGGTTTAAGGAACTGGAAATTTACAAGGGCGTCAAGCAAGTCTCCCTGTAAGTTCTCCAACATGAAAGTGTTGTTACCCCCTTGTTCTATGATTTTAAAAGGGCCAAACCAGAGTGGGTCGAATTTACCATGTTTTCCCTTTTCAGCTATCCGGATATCCCATCTGAGCACTAAATCACCAATCTACAACTTCCTGTCCTTGGCATGCTAATAAAAAAGGTATTTCATCTTCTCTTGATATTCAGTCCACTTTTGACTTACCTGGTTCCGTGTTTCCTCCAACTCCACCAGCTGATTTATTCTCCTAGTCACATCATCAGGCTCTTCTTGACTTTCTTGCATGAATCAGGCTATTGGTAAGGCTAACTGAATAGGGAATACTTCTGCCCTCCCATATACTAATTCATATGGGTATTTCCTAGTTTCTCTCTTGCTGGTAATTCTATTGGCCCACAGAGGTAATTCCTAGTTTTATTTGAAGATTCTGCCAAGCCATTTCCTTGTGGGTAATAGGCTATGGAGTGACTTAGTGTGATGTTATACTGTTGGCAGAAGCTCACAAACTTTGCAGACTTGAAGGGCTGGGCGTTATCAGTTACGATTCTGGTAGGGCAGCCAAACTTGGATATGATGTTTTCTTCCATGAACTTTATTATCATAGTATCTGTTGTGTTCCTCGCAGGTATGGATTCCACAAATTTTTTCAAATAATCTGTGGCAGTTAATATCCACTTATGCTGACCACTCGACGGAGAATGTATTTCACCTATAAAGTCAACTCCCCATTTCCGGAATGGTTCATCCACATGAACAGGAATCATGGGAAAAGGTGCCAATTCTTGTCTTTCAGCAAATTTCTGACATTTCTCACAAGCTCTAACCCTGGAAAAAACATCTCCAAAGAGCTTGGGCCAATAGAAACCATCCTTCAAGATTTTGTGAGCAGTGGCCCTCCAGCTGTAATGACCCCCATAGATTCCTTCATGAAATTCGGCCATTATATTCTCTACCTCATCCTCTGTGAGACACAGGAGTAGGATGCCTAAGGGATCTCGCCAGTATAGCCGACCATTCGTGACTATGTACTTTTGTGATTTAAACCTTAGCGCTCTATATTTAGCTTTATCACAACTTGGAGGGAAGCTGAGTGTGAGGAGATATTCTACTATCTCTTTGTACCGCTGACTAGTGAGGTACTTTATATGTGTTTCCGAAGTAGTTATATCTACTCCCTATCGCTCTTCTTTCTCCTTAGGTTCCTCACTTGCTATTATGGACAGATTTATACCCAGAGCCTGATAATTTGATTCAGATAAGATTTTGGCTAGCCCTTTTCCTTTGATCAGTTTGGTAGGGCGGATGTCTAGCTCATATTCTTGTATTTTGGCAATCCACTTTCCCCTTTTTCCTTCACTATCCCCTTGGATAAGAATATATTTTATAGCTGTTGTAGGCACAAATGCAATGATATGGTATTGCAAGACATACATGCAGAATGCTTTAAGGGATTTCACCAGGGTGTATGCTTTCTTTTATAATATGTTATATCTCAGTTCTGCATCACGGATCACTTGACTGAAGAAGGCGATTGGTTGCTCGTACCCTTCTTTTTTTTCTGCAATAAAACTCCTGCCTCTGTATGAGGTGATGCAAAAGAAAAGAACGTGAAAGGTTTGGCATAATATAGTCCAGCTAACACTAGGGCTTATGCAAAAGAATTTTTTATTCTGGTAAAGGCCTCTCATGATTCCTGGGACCACTTAACCTCATTATCTTTCTTCAAAATTTTAGTTATATGTCTAACTATCTCAACACAGTTAGGAATAAACCTTCTCAAAAAATTAATGCGCCCTAGGAATACCTACACCTCCTTCTTATTTCTGGGAAGAGAAATACCATTTATAACCTCTAACCTCTTAGCGTCTATTTTTACCCCATATTTAGTCACAATATGCCCCAAGAGCTTGCTTTCTTCTATTGCAAATAAAGACTTTTGTGGATTGATAGAAAGACCATACCTTCTGCATTTCTCAAAATTTCTATGCAAATGCTCAATGTGCTCAGTATCATCCTTTGAAAACATAGTGATATCATCGAGGTATACTACCAAAAACTTATCTTGCTCCCCAACAAAAGCAATGTCCATGGCCCTATGAAAAGTGGCCCCTGCATTAATCAACCCGAAAGGCATCCTGTCATACATAAATGTACCCCATGGTATTGCGAAAGCAATCTTATTTTGATCTTTTGGAAGTACAGCCACCTGATTATAACCAGAAAATCCATCCGTCATTGACATCCTAGAAGCTCCAACCACCTTCTACAGGATGTCATCCATCTTCGGCAGTGGGTAATTATCCTTTAAGGATGCTCTATTTAAATTTCGGAAATCAACACACAGACTTATTTCTCCATTCTTCTTTCTGACAGGGACTAGGTTTTCCACCCATTCATAGTACCTCAATGGCACAATTATTTTTTCCTTTAAAAGCTTCTTAATTTCCTTCTCAATAGAGGGAAGAAGCAGGGGATTTATCTGTCTAAGTTTCTGCTTGTGAGGTTTCACATCTCCCTTTAGTGGAATTTTATGTTTCATGATACTAATATTGAAAGTTTTTAGGTCCTGATAAGACCATGCAAACACATCTTTTTAAGACTAAAATAATTTCTGGTATAGCTTTTTATATTCTTCTGGGACCTTCTTGGATAGTTTTACAATTTTGGGGTCAGCATCAGTACCAAGATTCAGGTCTTCTACCTGATTTTCTTCCACCACTTTTCTTAGCTGTAGTGGGACATCTTTCTTCTCAAATAATCTTTCTAAAGGCACCAACCCTCTAGTTATAATGTTTCCCTTCAATTTCAACACTTTATTGCCTGCCATTTTCTCCTCCCAATTTCTTTCTAAAGTGTCCTCAGTCCCTTCTTCTTCACCAGCATCAATCTTCATATTGGAGAATTCCCCTACTGTTTCCAGGAATCTCTTCACTTGTTCTTCATCCTAAAATACCTTCCAGTGCTTGATATTATCTGGGATTGATGGTCGATAACGTACCTCAATTTCATACCTTAAGAGAGGGTTCTGAGGTGGACGGAATGCAATAGCAGCCAAAGCAAGGGAATTGGCCATCCTATTCTGTTCCCGAGGCATGAACTGGATATTAAATGCTAAGAAAAAATTCTCCACCATGTCCCAAACTTCATTCCTATAGGCCCTCAGCTGAGGATGTTTGGTTTGACACTGATTCCTGACTTGTCTAACCACCAATTCTGAATCTCCCAGAACTTTTAAAATGTGTATATTCATGCTCCTGGCTATCTGCAACCCTAACAGAAGTGCTTCATATTTAGCCACATTATTACTGGTTTCATATTCTAGCTTGAAAGTCAATGGGACCAATTTTCCTGTAGGAGAAATCAATAGTATTCCATCTCCATTACGTTCTCTTGAATTTTCTCTGTCAAAATGAAGTTTCCAGATTCCTGCTTCATGGCTATCTAAGGGTTGTTCAGCCTTGATCTTGTAGAAGGATGGTTCATGAGCATAATCTTGATCTTCTTCCAGCATCAAACATGAGAAATCTCCTTCTTTACTGTAGACTGGTGAATTAATAGAGTTGTCAGCCTTAGTAACCATCTTTACAAATCTAATTTCCCTGTACAACCTCCTCTCCTAGCCACCAAAAACTAGGATAGTGGCATATGTTAAGTCCAACTTGATTGACCCACCAATTTTTGTCCCCCAAGACCTTGACAGTAACATGCTAAAGCGAGCTAGGATGTCAGCCACCACGATGTCCATTACCACACTTTTTGCTGGGATTTGGGCCAAATTGACCACCAAATCCTTGACCATCCCCAAGCATTTAAATCTTATGGAATCAAATGAATAGAGGCCCTTGTATGGATGGGTGATTTGTAATCCTAGTTGTTCCATGACTGACAGAGGTATTAGATTATGGGAAGCTCCAAAATCTAACATACAGTTATGTAATAGCATTTCATGAATCACTAGAGACACATAGAAGGGAGGAGTAGAGGCATCTAAATCTTCAACATGTGGGCCAAATACAACCATGGGTCTTTCTTCTTGAAGGTTGAGACTATTTGGGATGAGTGTTGCTACTGGAGGGATCATGAAAGAGGTGACTTGGGATTTATATGCAGGTTTCTTCAAAAATTCAGTCAAGGGAACTGGGATTTTGACCTTCTCAAGTTCCTTTTGCAGAATGAACGCAGGAGAGGATTTCTCTATTACAACTTATTTTGAATCTTTATTTTCAGCTGCGGGTTGCACTTATTTTGGCACAGTCTTGGCATTATGGGGCATGACTACTTTTGAAGAGGAAGGAATTTGATCATTAGACTACAAAGTTTTGTTTAGAGCCCCCTTACCTTTGTCTGTGACTTTCTGCATCGTTAACTCCTTCTGTGCAGGCTCTTCCTTCTGGGGTAGCTCTTCTTCTTGATCTTGAGTACGAGTCCTCTTCCTGGAAGATCTAAGGTCATATCTCCTATTGAAATGTGCTTGCATTAAATCAACAAATTGTTTACAATAGTGATCAATTTCTGAGTCTTCCATGTCTCTAGCCTTCTCTTCTTCTTGCAATGAGAACTCGGTTCCATCACTATTCGAGAAAGCAAGATTTTCATCCTCCAATTCATAGGCAGCATCTTTAGCGGGACCATCCACTGGACCTTCCAAGTACAATGGGTGTGGTACCTAATCTTGTTGTTCCTTTAGTTCCCTTTGCAATATTTGCAGGGGTGGTTTCCTATACTGAGGATTGTAACCTCTATTTGGAGCATTTTGGAAATTCTTGGAGGCTAAATTCTTGGCCTCCAATTCAAGCTTAACCAGCTTACCAGAAAGGTTCTTAATCATTTTGTTCATTTCTTCAATTCTGTCATTAGCTGAGTCTCTATCTTGGTTAGAGGTAGATACCTCCTCTTTGCCCCTTCTTCTAGTATCTAGTTCAGATTTTCCCTTTGATTTACCAGTGGACGTGAAATTTGCCTCCAAATCTAGTGCAGCTGTCTGAGCATCACAAAAATTGGCAGGCTTTCTTTCTCTCAGAGAGAAACCGAATTCTGAGTCAAAGGCTGCTACGAAAACAACTTTAGCAACAGTTTGATGAGGTTTCATATTAGCAGGAAGACTCAAATACAATTTATTAAATCTCTTGATAAATTCTGACACCCCTTCATTATGTCTTTTCTTGACTGTTTTGAACTCAGTAAGACAATGTCCATGATCTTTCTTCTCTCCCCATTTCCTGAGAAAATTATCCTCCATTATTTCCTAAGTGGTAACGGAATGGTCTCCCAATGTCTTGAACCATTTTAGGGCTTCACCATCAAGAGATTGGACAAACAACCTTAAGAATACATCTAAATGTTCTGCATTAAATTTCTCTGCAAAAGAGCAGAAGACCTCAAGATGTTTTTGAAAATCCATCTCATTTTCCCCATTGAATCGGGGTAAAATATTCAGATAGTTCTGTGGCATATCATTCAACACTTGAGGTAACGCCAGGGGGGCATATTTATTTAATAAGAAGCCTGGAAAATTATCCATTGGAGGGGGTGGAGGTAGAGTATGAATAAAAATAGGAATGTACTGGACAGCAGCTTGAGGTGTTGAGGGGAAAAATGTTCTGTTAATAGCAACTACCTCGATTACCTCCTTGACCTCTTCGACCTCAGGAGTAGGGTGAAAGTTGTCTTTAATTCTGACACCTCCCTCGGGTGGACTATCTGAATAGTAATCGGTATCTCCCACAGTGGAGTCGGGACCTAGCACTTGGGCTACTTGAGAAGAAGAGGATGGAAAGTTTTCTACAGACAATCAGGAATTTTAGTGTAGACTGATTGTCTTTCCCTCCAATTCCTCCTATGTAGGATCTTCTCCAGGTTAGACACAGAAGGTGTCTTTGGCTTAGATGTATCTAACCTCATGTGTGGCTTACAGGGAGCCAGGACTGCAAGTAAATTTATCTAATAAACCATTGTGGAGTCACTAAGGTGAGGGATCTACAATTCTGAAATATCCATGCTCACCTGTTTGAAGACTGAATTAGGTTTTGTCGAGGCCCAGGGATTTAAATTTTCTCAACTTCATTCCCTGGCAAGGGTGCCAATAAGATGTTGTGGTTCCTAGAGACAACCTTGAGTTGTGAAAGACCAGTGCCTAGGACATCTTATATAGCAAGGATCATATGGTATAACAGGGGGAGTTATCAACAAAAAGCTCTCATGCTATTTCCTGAAAACAAGGAATATTAATTTGAATGGGAGCAAGACCTTCAGAAACTAGATACAGGGAGAGAAACACTGCAGAGGCATGGTGCAAAACTCCAATATAAAAGCATTAGACAATTCAGAGGCATCTTACTGTAAAGAGGGCCAATTTAAAATATATGTCACAGAAATAGATTATTAGAAGGTGTTGGCTGTGTATGAGAGATTAAGAGGATACTAGATATCATTGAATGATATCCAAATCCACAATATTACCATGTAATGGGTTTACCAATTTAAGAATCCATATATGTCAATAGCATTTTAAAAATATCCTCCCAAAGAAACTAATATAGCAGAAATATGGTTGAAGTGAATGGTGAAGCAGTATATCATGCCTGAGCCATATTTAAAGCCATTGACTAATTGGAGCATGGGTATCAACTGGGATAAATCCAGACCAAAAACCAATGAGCCACTCGCATTCTAGAAACATGATAAAAGAAAGGCGGATGAAACGAAATGAACCATTAAATTAACACATATAGGAGAAAGTTACACATTGTGAGACACCAAAGATCAGAATCCTCTTTAAAGATGGAACTCCTCCTCACTGAAACCCAACGGGCTCTGTACATTCATATGAGAGTTTTTTCAAAATGCATACAAAAATCCTCTTACTGCATAATTTTCTGATAAAATCTCGAACCCTCAATAATCTGTTCTTCGGGAGTTTTATAGGAGAAAAATAAAACTCCGTAAAGGAAGTGAATGATGAACATTTAATTTTCCTCATTAAGATAGGATGGCGGAAATGTGCATGCCCATACTGCTTGTTGAATATGTAGTGTTGTATGTACTATGTGGACTGCTTTCTTAAATAAATGCACTGTGTGGAAGTCTCTTCAGGAACACGGTATAGAAATAAAAACCACATGGGCATTTCGTCCTTTCCTGGAAAGAAAATTCTGATGAAATGAAACCTTGAGGGTATTGTTTTATGTGCATAGACCTCCTGAGTGATCTATTGGGTCTTTGATCTGGTATTCTGCCTTCAAATGGTTAGGTTAAGGCTCCAAAATCTTCAATTACACGCCTTTGACTCTCTACCTTTCCCTGATACTCTCTGTCTGCAATATTAATGTCTCTGATTGTGAAATATGCACTTTGAATGACTCAGGAGGGTTTTTACAGAGTTTAACCCTGCTTCTTTAATGACAGTCATGTCATAACAGCTTCCCAAGCCTTTCTCCATAATTCTAGCCTTTGAAAAATGGTCCTTTCCAGCGTTATTTGTTACTGTAATTGAGATTGTGAATCATGGCGATTTACCACCGCTCGTACCCTGCAGAACATGAAAAATAGTTAAGAAAAAAAATGCATGATAAGGTGGATGCAGCGGGGATAGCGAGGATGACAGCGTGGCATGCTGAAATGGTGGAACAGTGTAGGTAAATGGCAGAAAAAAGTAGCAGAACGACAAAGAAATGCTCTGATGAAGGTTGGCAGAATGCAGAAAGTTAAATCCAAAACCTTAGAAGTCGGCCCTAGAACGGAATATATATAAGTAATGGGGGAAAATGTGAAAAAATTCATGGACTAATGACATCGCAGGACCGGTCAACAGCGAGCGTGCGAATAAATCTGGATCGTCAGATCTCAGGAGGAGATCGACGGTGGGAAACATATCGAAGGGCGATGGATGGCGGGCCCAGGGTACGGATACCATGGATTAATTTCCGCGCATCTTCGGGGTGTGATGACCATTGGATGGAGAGCCCTAGATCTGAGGGTTGATATTCATATCGTGCCAGGTCAAATGCCGAATGATAATGTGTGACGAGAGGGAAATTTTGAAATAGTGAAGGAGCCACGTGTCATACGCTGAGGGAATCGCTCTGAAACAGCAAATACTACCTACCCCTCGAAAGGTGGTGCGATGAAAACCGGTAGGTTTATGAATAGTGCTTCTAGGCATGGGGACCATAAGGGAAGGTGAGCTACTGACCGTTGATTTGCGGGTCGATCGGATGGTGGACAGGTGATCAGAGCGATAAACGGATTGGGCCACGGGCGCGACCCTGATCTATGAAGGCCGCCTGATCTTGTATAGATCGACGGTTAATACTGCACTCGATAATTTGGTTGATAAGCGCTCTCTGGGATAGCACTTGATCGAACACCCAGGTCACGTGGAGAAAAAGACTGAGGGGGTTAGGGCCGAAAGGTGCTAGGCCTTAAATATGTTAAAATGTGCGATTTCAGCCCTTTTTATGCAATTTTGAGTTTAGAGGAGGGGAACGATAGGCGGAAAAAGGATTTTTTAGGCCAAACAAAAGGGTTTTAAAGGGGATTTCTTGTCCGAATTTAACAGGGGGCTGACATGATCAACACACCAAACGGCTCAAAAATTGGCCGAATTTGATCTCACGAGGGTTTCACTCAATGAACATATAAAATAGCACGTGCATTCATGGCATACTGAAAAATACCATTATTTTCACTACATAGTGGAAAATATCTCTAAAAATCACATTATTTCACTAGATATTGTAGGTATCTATTTTTTCAATAACATTTTTTATACCACTTTTCATTTTTCCATGAAATTTGAGCTCCATTTTTATACTTGTCGATATATAACCCTTTACCTCCTATTATATGCTCAATGTATTATGTCATTGTTTCCTCAATATATATCCCCCAATATGAACCCACTTAGTCTGGTATTTCTCCCCTAGCGAAACCCCTATGATTGATCCTCGGTTATGTTGAAATTGATATTACCAACCTAAAATATTTTTGCTCCGCCAAAATAAGGCCCAATAAATCCACCAACAACTCTAATAGCTCCAGTAAAATTTTACTGAGCTAGGTTTTTCTTAGGAATTGATGGTTTCACCATTAAAATTTGATCAAGAAAAAACTAAGGAGATAAGGTTATTTCCACTGGAACTAGCATGGAATTGTAAAAATCAATATTCCCAACACATTTTGACTCAGAATATTTTTCCATTATAAGACTCACATTTAATTCCTTCCTAGTGTTAGTTTAAGTCTTTTCAGCTTTCCTCCAGTGATCATACATGCTCTTACAAAATGATTTTAAGGTGTCAAGGTCAAATTTTGTCATTTCAGTGAGTCTTCAAGCAAAATTTGGTCACTAGGTATTAGGTCTAGGGTTTGCTAACACTCCTTTCAAAGTTGTCCAAATGTCGTTCCATGTCACCATTCAGCTGAGTGCACCTTCATTTAGAGGGTTTTCATCATTATGCCAGATTCCAAAGGGTCATTTTACACCTTGTCCATGCTTCAATTTTTCCTAGGTAAGGTTCATTTCCCTCTCCTACAGTTTTGAAGGTAATTTCTCTTGGATTGTCAAATCATCAGCAAAAATTGTATCCTAATGTCCATACACCTTCCCCCTACCCTTAATGTACCTTATTAAACACTTCCCATCATTGAGATCCCCCAAATTCCTCATTTTCGCACAAACCCTAGTTTCTTACTACAACTTGACAATTTTCTAGGCTAGGCCTATGTTTTTCCCTTTTGGACCCCTTCCCCTCCCTCAATATTTTAAATTCCACTTTCCCCTACTTCCTAACATCCCTCCCTACTTCCCAAAATTTTCTCAAGAATTTAGAAGCCCCTTATCCCCTTCATTTCAACAAATCCCTTGTTCCACACATCGGGATAGGTTTTACTCCAATTATGTTTATGAGAAATAAAAGATGAATTTTGGAAAAATAAGAGAGGTTTTTTGTCCAAAATATTCCTAGGAAGAAAAACCTCATTCAATTTTTACACAGGTGTCATGGTTTTAGAGAAATGTCAAACATATAGTTGCCTTAGGAGAATTGATGCACCTCTGAAGTGACCTTGGGAAAATCAAGATTTATCCTAGCTTAGTTGGCCTAATTACTTTCTTGATGAGTCAAATGATAACTAGACACAAAGATATTTCCAATGCACTATCATGAGCTCAATTTGGAGTTGAGGAAGACCTTCAAATTTTGACTGCAACAGCACTCATCCTTGAGGCAGCCTCATTTTTCACATGTTGACCAGTCTTGGGAGATTTCATTTTTAACAAGGCAAATGAACTCCAAATTGAAAAATTTAGTTGGAAATTAAACTCAATAAGCTTTCCAACGAGCTATCCCACACCCAATTTGGACATCATGAAGGCCTCCAAAAGTCTCCTGCAGAAAGGAACTATGCATTGATGGGACACATTTTGTAATTTTTGAATTTTTGGCTAAAAGACAGACTTTTCTGCCCAATGCGCCATGCCACCTGGCGCTCGCTTTTTATAGGGGACTCATTTTGATGAAAACTCAACATTTTTTTATTTTTCATGGAAAAATATGCATGCTCACCAATGGCCAAGAAATTTTTATAGGTTTTGAGCCCCCAAAATGCTCAAAAACACCCCAAAAATGACCTTTCTGCCGTTTTTTTGGACACACATGAAGCAGTGCTAGGAGAAACCAATTTTGGAGGGGAAAATGGAGGCCAAATTCAAAAATTCTACTTGTGCAGGAAATTAGACAGGCATACCTTTCCAAAAATCCCACTTGGAGCAAATTTGGCCACCGGGAAGGCCTCCAAAATAAGCTGCAAAAAGGCACTACGCATAGGGAAATCAGTGTGGCGCATTGGAGGAATTTTGCTCATTTTTGGTCAAAAACTATGTTTTTGGCCTAGTTTTTTCACAGTTTTACTTTTTTCCTTCTAATTGTAAAACTTATGATGTAATTTAATGTGAATTGATGGATTTTGATGTAATTATGCTAAATTTTTACTCATAGAGGTAGATTCATCCATGAAAAGGTAGTTTACAACTGAATGAATCAGTTCCCTAGTTTTTAGAGGCAAATTGTTCCACTACCTAATTTTTAGTTCTCAGTTTAGAATTTGTTGGAATAGATCCTAAACTCATGAGCTCAACCCCTAGAGGCTAGGATGAGTTCTTGTTTGCCTATATCTTATGTTTTTTCAGTCATTAGCATGGTTGGACTTTTGGGAATGCTTTAAGCATTATTGTATATTCATCTCTTCAGTTTGGCAAAGGAATAGACCAGGGTTTGCAGCACTTAATGGGATTCTTGTGGAATCTTGATTTGGTATTTTGTTTCCTTCTGTAATTTCAAGTTTTAAATGTGATTTATGTATGCCATTATCTCTCTTTGCTTCATTTTAACTAAATCAAACAAGGATTAAGGTAGAATCCATTGAAATTGCAGTGCTCTACCTAGGGTTTGTTTAGTTATTTATTTTTTCAGCTAATTGAAAAGGATCCATGAGACTTTCATGCCCTCTCAAACTCCTCACCAATCTAAAATCTCTCCATCTCACTCAATTTGTAGTACCAAAGCATTTTCCTACCTCGCCCCATAGAGATCTCTGCAAAACTGAGCTTCATTCCCCAGACCCGAATCTGCCTTTCCATTTGAGCCAAAAAAACATCATTAAATTCAATAAAATTATTTTTCACACATACCTAGCCTAAAATCAATCATCACATCAGTCATCTCAAGCTCTCATTGGCCATATTTTCTAATATTGACAAGGAGAGAGCCCTCTCCCGACCTGGTAGGGCTAGCTACCAGGTTAAGCATGGTTTGATGTTACCCTGGATTATGCCTTTCTCAGCCTGGGGTAGATTTAGGCCCTAACACCTAGCATTTGAGAAAAAATTGTATACATATATTTCATGTACCTTTAAGAATTTTTTTAAGAAAACACTATCCTTTGATCCTTCTCTCAGACGTATTCTGGTTTTGTAGCTTCATCCTTTGTTTCCTCAAAATTCTTCCCTGGTAGTTATAAGATAGCATGAATGTATTTTTAATCATTTTCCAATCAAATCATCTATCAGGAAGAGCATAGTGTGCACCAATTGTAGATTTTTCACTATCAAAACGCATGTAAACATTCTTGGTACTATGCTTGTCCAAAAAAATGTGATTTTCTACACCAAATTTGTAGCATTCATCCTATAGATCCTCTTCAATATCCAAATCAAATTGTCCTTCAGTATAATTATTTGGATCAAGCATATTTTTAAGCAACAAAAAATCACGTATAACTCCAATAACATCCACAACTAAGGTATTAACTATATTTGTGTTATTGTCGTGGCATGTACCCCCATATATATATATGCATAGTAGTTGGTCCAAGAAAGGGCATAAGTGGTGCTACAATAAAATTCCTATCAGAAATAATAGGACCTTGAACTCTTAAAGATGCATTAGCTAGAGGAACAAGGGCCAATGGTCTACCAACTGTTGTGGCTATACCACTGCTCTCCAATTTTTGCATTAGAAATAACTCTATAATGTGCATTATGAGATATACTACCTCCATCATCATCATCAAAATCAACAACATTAGCCCCAAGCTCCTGCATTCCCACCCAACTAGACATTGTTGACACCTTTATGATTCAACCAACAATTTCTAGTTATCCATTTAGGTTTTATGAAGCTCTAGCATCTTCAAGTTTTGTATATTCAAAAAATCCCACAATGCATGAAACATTTATCTCCTTCAAAGAAATAACATCATGCTTATATTTAGCACTAATGTAGAGGTATTATCTCCTCACAAATAGCCAAAAAAAAATAATGATCATCTTCAAGATGTTGCACATGCATCGAACCAATCTCTAACATATGCATAGCCGCATGCATAGTGAAAACTCAAATGCATGGGCTAGGTAAGGAACAAAATAATTACATAACAATAAGAGAATGGCATAATGCTCGACAAACATAACATGTGTAGTTAAAATATATAAAGGAAATATGGATAAAAAAAATTATTAGTCTAATTCTACCAAGGGAATGCCAAAGCAGAGGGATGGACTATAAAAAATGAAGATCTGTGAATTGCAGAGGACATGGAAGAATGTAAAGATGATAGGATTTGAAATACACCTAGATTTGTCAAGGTTTGATACCACTGTCGGAAGGTGAAAACAAAATTAAAGATAAGTATGAGATTATTTTCATTAAAGATGATACAAATATAAATAAAATATTCATAACCATTGGATTCATCTTCGAGGGTCTCCCTAACTCCCATTAACGGTTCACCTTCCACACCATAGCCATAATGGATTATGTGTAAACCAGTGATTAGAAAGTGTTGTGGAATGGGTGGCTCAACATTTACCATCAACCGACATTTAAACCATTGCACTTCAAATTCTCATGGAATATGCTGAATTTAAAATGGAGAATGTTGTAGTGAATTAGGAAGGATATCCAATTTACCTTAATTTCACTAATCAAATCCCTTAAAATCTTATGAAACTATGCTCCTTCATTACTAGATAATACCTTCCTTCTCCCCTGTTAGGGTCCTATAAATATCGGTTTCCTAATTTTAAACTTACTCTATTAAAATCTTGAAATTATGTACATACCTTTGTTTTCTGAAAATGTATTCCGAAGTTAAAAATATCAAAAGAGGGTACGTCCTAAAAGAAAAATCAAAGGAAAAAAAAGAAACAAAGATCAAAAGAATATTAAATATGAACCCCATCAAAAATATATCATGAAAGTGTTGCAAGTTTAAATGCCACTACTATTTACTTTTCAATGCAAATAAATGATTATGTGCAGTTTATTCAAAATGCCATAATCCATGATGAGTTAAATAGTTTAATATTAACTTTTTCATGCTTTAAATTTCATGTTTATAGATAGAGAATAAAGATTTTGTCAAACAGTTTAAACTTGACAAATTAGTAGACAGTTAGAGAATAAATGAGGAACTCAACAGTTTAATCTAAACCCTCGGTTGAAATAAGGTTACAAATAGATAGTTTCATTCTTTAAAATAAAAATGGATTCCGGTTTGCAAGCTCAAATGCACCCATACAAATAAAGGAGAAAATGGTAGAATAAATGATGGGTAGGTAGAAAGCAGTTTTACAAGGCATGGATAAACATTATCTGGAAAATTATTAATTTCCCTCCCCATAATGAACTCTACTTCTAAAAACCTTCAGTTATAAAGGCTCTAAGCATTTCTTTGACTTTTGGTGGGACCAGACCCACGTCTTTATGACTGATTGGTACTAAAATATTTGAATTCCCTTCATAAAAAGAAACCCTTCCTCTTCATAAGAAGCCCTTTTTCCCCTTCATCATTCATTTTACCCTAAGAAAACCCCTATTCCTAAACACAATTTACATAGGAAAAGTAAAACCCTTTTGAATAATTATATTTTTATGCAAAAACGCTAAAAAAACCCACATAAATGCTTTTAGCCTAAGTATAAATGTGAAAGTGATGATATTTCGACTTATAATGAAGAAATTCAATCTAAAAGTCATATTTTACACTATACTTGGTCTATTTTTTCATTCCTACTCATTCATTTCATATTAACACTAATATAAGTATTAACTCCCTATTTACCATTTAGCTCGTATTAATATAATTCCCGCATATATTAAATACCTCAACCCATATTTTTAACCATAACCTATAGTTTCATTCTGCACATCTTCTATATGTCGGACCCACTATACATTATACCCACAACCCTATGTAAACAAACATAACCCAATTATGTATTAAACATTAAATTAATGCATACTTAATACCTCGCATCATTAAAATTACTCGGCCCCCACGCCTTATTGACCAGCAACTACATCATATATTCTGCACCGTCTGATCTTCACCCGAAAGATCTGATGGTTAAGATCTCATTTCACACATTTCAATGTGAAATGTTTAATTGACCCCAACCCTTATGCAAAAGGTGGTTTTCATGCTTTCTCTCCACTCCATGCATCTAAGTTCTATTCGATCGCATCTACCAAACAAATTTTGCTTACCACCTTTGCCTATTGTGAAAACCACTTGTGGTTTTTTCCCTCCTGCAAGCCAAACCATCCGTTTATTTGATAAGACTGCCATTAAATTAATTTTAATGTTAAATAAAAATAAATAAACCCGCCCACCTGCATCATTTTTTCGCCACTTCAGTTAGAATTTGTGCACAAAAAGAGTTGTTAACCGAAAAATAACGTTATCGAATCCATTTTAATCCTAAATTGGAGCTAAACTCACCAAAGTTCTGCTAAGAACCTCACAAAACCTTCGTTGTCCCACAGAAACCCTCCTTGCAAACCTCTGTTTCATTAAAAAAATGTTTGATTTTTGCAGGTTATTCTCAAAATATGAAATTGGGCCAACAATTTCAATACTAGTTGACAAACTTGCTTGCTCCAAATTCTCAGATATTAATTCAAAAAACTTCATTGAAAAAATAGTTTGTATATATAGAAAGGATTAAATCAAATTCAGAGAGAGATCAGAGAGATTAAATTGCACAGTGAAGGGTAAAAGTGAAAAGGTAATAGATCAGTCAATGTAAAACAGTAAAAGTAAAATATGGAGGCAGTAAATGGTAAATAGAGATGAAAACAATTTCACCAAAAAGAATGGAGTTTATCTGAATTACAAGTGGAAAAATTTAAAATAACAATAAGGTTAGAAGATGAAAACATAGCAAGAGGAGACATTTTTGCAGAAATTTCCTATTTAAGTCATAGTTTTGGACAAAATATTGTGCCCAATCCAAGATGATTTTTTCAAAAATGAATTAGGTTTATGTTCCTAAGATGTCCGCCTAAAAAAACCTCTCTCACTTTTATAAAAAACATTATGAGTTTGGAAATATTAAACAATATTTTACAGCACTTTTTACATAAATTTCCTTTTTAGTCATCATTTTGAAGAGAAGATTGCGCCCAATAAAAAATGAATCTTACAAAGCTGGAGGAGTTTGTGTTCCTATGGGACCCATATAAAAAAACTGATCTCACTTGTCACATAGGTATTAAATAATGAGAGATACATGCACATCTTCACAGCCTATTTTTCAGACTGTGAAAAGTTTTGTTTTAGACATTGTTTAGCAGAGTATATTGTGAGTAGCTGGAGTGGAATATTAGGAAACGGAGAGAGGTTTATCTCAAAAATATATTTATCTACAGTAACCTATTTCAATTTTTACATGTCTATCTCGGATTGAGACATAAAAATGTATCACTGGACCACAAGTTTGCAAAATTTATGGAGCAAAATGCACAAAGGAAGTAGACAGTTAGTGACTTGGATGCTTCATCATCCACTAAGAGTTGATATCAAATTCGAATTCTCTTATTTGTCACCATAAATCCATAAGTATAGTTCCAAATAGATTCATTAGTTTTGAGTGTCCTTTATTTAAGTTCTATTTATCTAATACAGTTTGAGATATTTGGAAACCAATATTGATATTTTTTCAAGATATTCTAGTTTAGAATTTTTATAAATACTTCATCAGTTGAAGTATTGAGGGTGGATAAATTGCTGAAGATTTCTATAGTAATATTTTCTCAACCTAAAGGGTTTTTCTATCAAGTTCAAGTCAGCAGGCTGGATCAAAGAAATAAAGCATCATATTTCATGATTCATGTGTTGGGCCACTTATGTGAAGTAATTTCTATTGTTATTTGTTAAATATTCTTATGTTTTTCATTCATTCATAAATTTGTTCCAAATTTTAATGTGAAATCAGGAAGCGATATATCGGAAATTTTTAAAAGCACTCTTTTATTTACAGGTTTTCATTTTAATGTTTTCTATTGATTTCCAGAGTAAGGAACCCTTAATTTCTCTCTCTTTCGAATGACCTCTTTCTTCTCATCCTTATCTGGATCAAAGAATCCTTGATTTCTCTTTATATCGATTAAAATAATTCACCAATCAGACTCTTGAGATCTTGAGTGACTCTGCTATCTTCCCTTGAAAAAGTTTGACTTTAGACCTTGATCTTGATATGTCTGTTTGACACATTGAATCCATATGCCCAATGGAAAAAAGATCTATTACTATCCATCTCAGTAAGTGATTTTCCCATCGAACCAAATCAAAACCTCAAAACCAATTTTCGCCATATAACTAGCCTAAAATCATATATAAAAACAAAGCTAAATATTATAGAGAGAGCCCTCTCTGAGCATTAGGAAGGCTAGATCCTAAGGCTTAAAGGTAGGTTTGTGGTTACCTCGGTAATTTCCTTCTTTGACCTTCAGAAATTATTGAGTGATAACATACTGGCGACCATACTGGGGAAACTAAATTTTTCCTCATAAATATTTTACATTTTCAGATCTGATCTATGATGGTGGACCATGATCAGATGCACAAAGGTTAAAATCATCCACCTGACGACTTCAAATCAATTTCCCAATAAAGACTCCACTAGAGGAATGAATCTAAAAGAACAATATGGAAAGATCAGGATTTTAACTTGGATTACAATCTAAGGCATCATGTTCTTTCTCATTAAGAAATTTTTTCAATATATATTTGTATTTTAGAGAAGATCCTAAATTAGTTTTTAATTATTTTCCTTTAAGGATTGTAAATACTAATTCTCCTAATCCCTTTGAGCAGCTTTCTTCTGAATCTTATGATGATAATTTTCTAATTAAGAAGCCTCAAATAATAAATATAGATCTTACAATCCTTGTACATATTCATGTAGCTTTTAAAGTTCTAGATAGATATAAGCCCCTCATTTTACCTCCTATACTCCATGATTTCCATGATAACTAGTACAAATTTATTTCCAGGTTTGATGGAGAAAATAATAACATCACTGCCCAAAAACACATTCAAGGTTTTGAAAATTATATGGATTTATTTAAGATTTATGAATATGATGTTAGAATCAGACTTTTTTCTCTTTCTTTGCAAAACAGAATAAAAATTTGCTTCAATAAGCTGCCTAATGTGAGCATCTCAAATTTCCAACAGTTTGTCAAAAGTTTTCTTGACAGATGGATAGTTAAATTCAATATTTTTATGATCATAGAAGATTATAATCAGTAAAAAATACCTCCAAATGAAAAAATACAACAATTTTCTGACAGATTTAATCAATTTTATTATTCAATGCCAGAAAATATAAGACCTCCTCATGATTCAACTCTCTTGCATTATCCAAGTGCCATTGATCCAAAAATATAATTTAAGTTAAGAGAAAGAGATCTAGAAACACTTGTACAGATGCAGAACATTACTGTTGATGTAGAATTTAATCTACAAATCAGAAACGAAAATTTTAAAGCTGAAGAAGAGAAGAAAAACATTGCAGAGGTAAAACTCGGCCTTTTGGTAAGAAAACTAGATGAAATAATTTAGAAGATCACTATGAAAGATGATTTTTTTATTCAAAATCACCATGAAGAAATAGAAGAGTTTGATAGACATGAAAAAATCCTGCTAATTCCAATTATCATAGATCAAAAAATGGATTTACAGATCAATATGTGGAAGACGAATCTACCATGTTAATGTGTATGTTTGATGACATTCCTTAATTTAATGATTTTCCTGACTATGATCAATATGATGACAATCATATTCTCCAAATTCAAGCTAACTTTAGAGAGCAATAAGAAGGTAGTTTGGAGGATGAAGAAATTCAGTTTCAGCAGATTGAAGACAATAATCAGCTAATGAAAATAAGTTATGAGAGTAATGAAGAAAGAGGACAAAATTTGGAAATAAGTAAAGGTTATTTACCTATTTGTTTTTCTTCATTTTAGTTCATTAGAGACAACTTTAAAGCCATCAATAATCAACATTATGTAGGAATTGTGATGGAAAATAAAGAAAACACTGAATATCCTGATCAAGACTTTTCAGTTTCACATTTACAGTTATCAAATTTTATTGAAACATTTGATGAAATGAAACAAGAAAGTTTCATACCACTATGTTTTGAATCATTTCATATTTTAAAGGAAATGTGGTATAACATATTTAAAGAAAAGGATGAGCAACTTCTTGAAATTTATGAAGTCCCATGGAATTCTATATCCCATAGGTTGCAAACATTTTCCCAAGTTTTTCATGATCCAATAGCTGATATGTTGGATATTGAATGCATTAAAAGCTTGCCTCCATTAACTAACTATGAGTTTCAGAATCAAGATGATAAAGGTTTCGGGAGTCAAACATTACAATCAGTAGAAATATCATCACAAAGCTTATCTGAAATTTTGCAGGGAGATAAAGATGAAAATAAAATTTCAGTTTCATGGCATGGATGCCATCTAGAATAGAAGTACAATTATTTATATCAGTTATGCATTAGTGTATATATCTTGGAAAATTCTTTTGAAAAGTTTCTAGAGTCGACAACGGAAATCAAGTATTTCCTTATCCTCTCATTTGTTGACAAATTTCTAAGAGGTTATAGAATTACAGTTTTGATAATCAACAAGAAAATGAAAAAAAATCTATCAAAGTACATAATGATTGAATGGTTGCATTGGCTATTTAATTTTATCTAACCAACAATTGAACAATTTATTAGAGTAAGTAGGTAGGATTTCAGCTTATTTAAGTTTTTAGTTTTCAGCTAGTTTTGAAATAATTCATTGAGATTTGAAGCTAAGGAAACAGCCCTAAGATATTGATTAATTAGTAGTTTGGTTTGAAGGTTGTAACACCTTTTAGTCTTAGATCAGATTTCAATTTACAGAAAAGGGTCTAAATTTCAGTTCAAGAGTTTCAGTCACAGATATTTTATAACGAAGCAAGTGCATGTTTGGGATTGGCCAAATGGATCAGGCTAATAGTCGACAGTGTTCTAACATCTCACAAGGAAATGCCATCCCCATGTGAAGTTGCTGTTAGGGTCCTATAAGTATATGATTCATAATTTTCAATTTACTCTCTTAAAACCTTTAAAATTTGTACATACCTTTCTTTTCTACAAATGTATTCCCAAATTAAAAAATAAAAAGAGGGTATGTCCTAAAATAAAAATCAAAGCATAGAAAGAAACAAAGATCAAAAGAATATTAAATATGAACCCCATCAAAAATAGATCATGAAAGTGTTGCAAGTTTAAATTCCACTACTATTTACTTTTCAATGCAAATAAATGATTATGTGCAGCTTGTTCAAAATTCCATAATCCATGATGAGTTAAATAGTTTAATCTTAACTTTTTCATGCTTTAAATTTCATGTTTATAGATAGAGAATAAAGATTTTGTAAAATAGTTCAAACTTGACAAATCAGTAGACATTTAGAGAATAAATGAGGAACTCAAAAGTTTAATCTTAGCCCTTGGTTGAAATAAGGTTTGAAATAGATAGTTTCCTACTTTTAAAGAAAAATGGATTAGGGTTTGTAAGCTCAAATGCACCATTACAAATAAAGGAAAAAATGGTACAATAAATGATGGGTAGGTAGAAAGTAGTTTTACAAGGCATGGATAAAAATGATCTTGAAAATTACTAATTTCCCTCCCCACAATGAACTCCGATACTAAAAACCTTCAGTTATAAAGGCTCAAAACATTTCTCTAACTTTTGGTGGGACCGGACCCACAGCTTTATGAGTGATTGGTACTAAAATATTGGAAATCCATTCATAAAAAAATCCTTCCTCTTCATAGGAAGCCCTTTTTCCCCTTCATCATTCATTTTACCCTAATAGAACCCCTTCTCCTAAACACAATTTACCTAGGAAAAGTAAAACCCTTTTGACTAATTCCCTTTTTATACAAAAACACTCAAAAAACCAACATAAATTCTTTTAGCCTAACTATAAATGTTAAAGTGATGATATTTTGACTTATAATGAAGAAATTCAATGTAAAAGTCATATTTTACACTATACTTAGACTATTTTTTCATTCCTCCTCATTCATTTCATATTAACACTAATATAATGTATTAACTCCCTATTTACCCTTTAGCCCGTATTAATATAATTCTTGCATATATTAAATACCTTAACCCATATTTTTAACTATAACCTGTAGTTTCATTTCACACATGTTCTACTTGTCGGACCCACTATACATTATACCTGCAACCCTTGGTAAATAAAGATAACCCGACCATGTATTAAACATTAAATTAATACATAGTTAATACCCTGCATCATTAGAAATACCGAGGCCCCACACCATTTTGACCAACAAATTCATCATATAGTCTGCACCGTCTGATCTTCACCTGACAGATCTGACGGCTAAGATCTCATTTCACACATTTCAATGTGCAATGTTTAATCGACCTTGAAGCTTTCAAAAAAGATTTTTTTTGTGTTTTCTGTCCCCTCCGTGCATCTAAATGCTATTCGATCGCATCTGCCAAACAAATTCCGCTTACCACCTTTGCCTATTGCAAAAATCACTTGCTCTTTTTTCCCTCCTATGCACCAAACCATCCGTTTATTTGATAAGACTGCCATTAAATTCATTTTAATGTTAAACAAAAAAAAAAAGAACTCGCCCGCCTACACCCTTTTTTCGCCATTTCAGTTGGAATTTGCGCACAGAAAGAGCTGTTAACCAAAAAATAACGCTTTTGACTTCAGTTTAAGCCTAAATTGGAACTAAACTCACCAAATTTATGCTAAGAACCTCGGAAAACATCTACTGTCCCAAAGAAACCCTATTAGTTGAAAAACTTGTTTGCTCCAAATTATCAGATTTTAATTCAAAAAAAATCATTGAAAAAATAGTTTGTATACAAAGAGAGGATTAAATCAAAGTCAGAGAGAGATCAGAGAGATTAAATTGCACAGTGAAGGGTAAAAGTCAAAAGGTGATAGAGCAGTCAAGGTAAGACAGTAAAAGTAAAATATGAAGGCACTAAATGGTAAATAGAGATGAAAAAACTTTCGCCAACAATAATGAAGTTTATTCGAAGAAAAAATCAAAACACTTAAAAGAACAATAAGATTAAAAGATGAAAATAGAGCAAGAAGGGATGTTTTTGCAGAAATTTCTTGTTTAAGCCATAGTTTTCAAGAAACTGTTGTGCCCAATCCAAGATGAATTTTTCAAAAATAAAGGAGTTTTACTTTCCTATGATTTCCACCTAAAAAAACCTCTCTAGCATTTCTACCAGCCATTATGGGTTTGGAACTATTAAACAATATTTGACAGCACCTTTTACAGAAAATGCCTTTTTAGTCATAATTTTGCAGAGACGATTGTGGCCAATCACAAATGAATCTTACAAAACGGGAGGAAATTTTTGTTCCCAGGAGACCCATCGACAAAAACCTATCTCATGTTTTATACAAGTATTACAGAATGAGAGATACATGCACATCTTCATAGGATATTTTTCAGACTCTACAAAGTTTTTTTTAGACATATTTTTGCAAAGTATATTGTGAACCGCTGGAGCTGAATTTTAGGAAACTGAGAGAGGTTTATCTCAAAAATAGATTTATCTACACTAACCTCTTTCACATTTTACATATCTAGCTTGGATTGAGATATTGGAAAGTATCATTGGACCCCATGTTTACATAATTTCTGGAGAAAAATGCACAAAGGAAGGAGACAGTTAGTGACTTGGATGCTTCATCATCAACTAAGAGTTGATATCAATTTTGAATTCCATTTTTTGTTACCATAAATCCATAAGTATAGTGCCAAATAGATTCATTAGTCTTGAGTGTCCTTTATTTAAGTTCTATTTATGTAATACATTTTGAGATATTTGTAAACCAATCTTGATATTTTTTCAAGGTATTCTACTTTAGAATTTGTATAAATACTTCATCAATTGAAGTATTGAGGGTGGATGAATTGCTGAAGATTTCTGTAGTCATATTTTCTGAACCTGGAGGCTTCTTTTACCAACTTCAAGACATCAGGTTGGATCAAAGCAATAAAGCATCATATTTCATTATTCTTGTGTTGGGACACTTAAGAGAAGTAATTTCTACTATTATTTGTTAAATATTCTTATGCTTTTCATTCATTCATAAATGTGTTCCAAATTTTAACGTGAAATCAGGAAGTGATATATCAAAATTTGTTAAAATCACTCTGTTATTTATTGGTTTTCATTTTAATGTTTTCTGCTGATTTCCAGAGTGGGGAACCCTTAATTTCTCCCTCTTTCAAATGACCTATTTCTTCTCATCCTTATCCGGATCAAAGAATCCTTGATTGCTATTTATCATGATTAAACCACTTCACCAATCCATCTCTTAAAATCTTGAGTGACTCTGCTATCTTGACCTGAAAAAATTTGACTTTAGACCTTGATCCTGATCTGTGTGTTTGACACATTGAATCCATCTGCCCAATGGAAAACAAATCTATTACTATCCATCTCAGTAAGTGATTTTCCCACCAAACCAAATCATAATTTCAAAACCAATTTTCCCCATATAACTAGCCTAAAATCATATATAAAACAAAAGGTAAATATTATAGAGAAAGCACTTTCTGAGCATTAGGAAGGCTATATTCTATGGCTTAAAAGTAGGTTTGTGGTTACCTCGGTAAGTTATTTCTTTAACCTTGAGAAATTACTGAGTGATAACATCCCCCACGTGGGGTGATCACCAAAGAAAACTAAGGAAATCACCAACAACATGTTATGCCACCTCCCTTGTAACCATTGAGCATATAAACTATTTAAGGAAACATGTTAAATAATTTTTTTTGTCGCTTAATTTACCACCAAATTTCCTTCATTATCAATCTAAGAGTAATAAAAATACAAATTCATAGCAATATGTGGATTGAACCTCTTCTTGGTGGAGCTCATGAGTAAATATTGAAAGAGATAGAAGCCAAGGGAATGGGATTTCCCTTAAGAAAATAATTTTGACTCAAAGAGAAATAGGAAATGGGATTGAGTGCTTCTTGTGGGCTAATAAACCACTCATGGAGTGCTTGAAACATCTAATAAACCACTCAAGGTGCTTGCAATGGATGATAAATGGCATTTATAAAGGTGTTTTCTTAGGTATGATAAAACATTCGTTAAGTGCTTGAAACAACTAATAAACCACACTTTATATGACTTATGTTGGGATTGACTAGTTGATAAACCACCCACTATCAAAATTTCCTATCCTTTGTATCATGAAGAATGATTTCTACAAAGGATGTTGAGAAATAAATTACCGTACATCATGGATTTCGCTCGGGCTAACTGTTGTAAGTAAATTCTAGATACATTAGGTCTATAGTTGGGTGGAAAATGAAAGTCCCACCTTTAATTACTTTTTATTTTTGAATTGTAAATGAAATTTTGTGAGTCAAGAGTTGTGAATTTATGAATGGAAAATTGTTGCTTGATAAAAGTCCATGAATCTTGATGACTAAAATTCCTAAATACCTTATATTTCTATTTAAGAGCCTTTGTCATGGATTTGTAAGTTAAATGTCTATGAATTTCATTGTACTTTTTGTGTAAATCAATTTGTGTCTGTTATGTTCATAAATGGCTTCATATTTCTTCAATGTATGTTTTTTTTCTATGTGGAAGTGAGAATTTTAAACCCTAGGTAAATCCTCGCAATATTGTGAGATTTTTGTGTTCTCTCCGCGTATCCAAGTGTTATGGATGACGTTGATATGAACTATATATATAAATATATGTTAAAGGAAGTTGTATGTGAAGTGTGTAGATATGCAAACTGGGCATTAGTCTTTATTTTACAAAATTTTGAAAAATCATGAGGGTTACCCTTGTTGTGCTATGTAAATAAAATGTTATATATATATATATATATATATATATATATATATATATATATATGTGTGTGTGTGTGTGTGTGTGTGTGTGTGTGTGTGTGTGTGCCGAGCAGAACTCTCATGGAAAGCTCAAAAGAGATAGCACCTATGAGGGCCATATAAACCTTAAGGGAAATGGGTGAGTCATGGAGCCAACCCAAACATTACAAAACCAAATAGGTTAAGCCAGAAGCTTATTCTCTTTGAAATCAACTTAACACCAACCAAAAACACAACGATGTTATTATTCAACCCTCGATTATTTTCAACTATAAAGCAAAAGACTTTTCCATGTGACTCAGACATTAGAATATCAAACCTCATTAAGACTAGGTGGCATTGTTTCACCAAACTTCCAAGGTTATTTTTTTCCAATAAATAACATAATATATTCCATCTATGGATGGTAAACTTCCCGTCAGTTCTCGTACTACAAAGTTGTATAATTTACAAGGTAAGTTCCCTAGATCAAGAACCAAAGGTCACCTCTCACAAAAAAATCACAAATCAGTACACTAGTATAATCATGTGGTTAAGACCCTCAAAGAGGGAAATAATACATGGTCTGAGCCAAGGAGGCCACTTCAGGAAATTTATTAATATAAAAAGAAAATTTACATATGTTTCTCTCATAAACAGTTACCGTACAAATGAACCTCTATGCTATTTAAATAGATATTATGGACCAATCGGGTGTTAAGCCACGGATCAAGTGTCGTTAATACCGAGGTGAGAACTAATCGTTGGATCACTACAAATCGTGACTGTCAGATTATAATTTACAAATGTACATGGTAAAGAAACACACTTTACCTAACTCTACACTAGACTAAGTTATTATTAAATATTTCCTATGTGTCAGAATATCCTAATGTCCCCCCTTAAAAGCTACTTGGGATAGGATTGAAGGATTTACAAAGGTGACACAAAAGGAGCCTATTTCCTATCTGTCAAAATATCCTAACATCCCCCCTCAAGAACAAATTTTTATAGGATTGAAGGATTTACAAAAGTGACACAGTAGGAGAAGGAAGGAGGCATTAGAGCCTATCCTCCCTTAATGACAACTTTCCTGAACTCCAAGCATGGATCAAATTTTATTAAACTTCTCTTCTGTGAGAAATTTCGTAAAGATATCAGCTACTTGATCATTGTTTCGACAGTACTTCGCTTCAAGAACACGATCATGAATGATATTTCTGATGAAGTGTATGTGGATTTCAATGTTTTTCATAAGATAATGCTGAACTAGATCTTTACATAGCTGAATGGCACTCTGATTATCACACCAAAGTGTAGTTGGATGTTGCTGATGAAGACCAAATTCAGGCAGAATTTGACAAAGCCACATGGCTTCCTTGCTGGCTTCAACTACACCATGATACTCTTCTTCTGCCAAAGAAAGAGATATGGCACTTTGTTTCTTACAATACCAAGTAATAGTTCCTAAACCAAGAGTGAATACATATCCTGCAGTATACTTTCGATCATTAGGATCACGGGCCGAATCAGAATCATTGAAACCAATCAAAAATGGAGATGCTCTTGCACTGTAATGAATCCTGAACTAAACTGTACCTTGAATATATCGAAGTATTATTTTAGCTGCTTTCGAGTGATTTTCATGAGGTTGGTGCCTAAACCGAGCGACAAGACCAATGACAAAGGAAAGGTCAGGACGGGTATGGGTTAGATACAAAATTTTACCAACAAGTTGACCCTACACTAGACTAAGTTATTCTTAACTGTTTCCTATGTGTCGGAATATCCTAACATCCCCCCTTAAGAACAACTTGGGATAGGATTGAAGGATTTACAAAGGTGACACAAAAGGAGCCTATTTCCTATGAATTGAAATATCCTAACATCCCCCCTTAAGAACAAATTGGGATAGGATTGAAGGACTTAAAAAAGTGACACAATAGGAGAAGGAAGGAGGCATTAGAGCCTATAAAATTATGTCACTATGATTGACTTACCAGTGCACCTAAGAGGAAATGGTTCTTGGCAAGAACCCTTCTCAAAAGAAACGGACCCCGACAGAAACCCCTCATAGGAATGAATTGATCTAGGAGGGATTCTCAGTGGTATTAGTTCTTAGTGAGAACTCTTCTCAAAGGAAACCTTTTGTAAGAAATCCATCAAAATAAATAATCGCAATGGTAAAGGGATTTTTGGTGAGAACTCGCCCATAGAGGAAAACTCCTTAGTCGGGTTAGATATTATCGATGAGAAATAGACACTTAAAGGAAAAGGTTCTTACAACCATGGTTTTCTCCTGAGATTGTATTGTTTAAGGTGATGTGTCCTAGAAGGGACCTGCACCCATTGGCCCTCATGCCTGGAATATACAATAGTGTGGGCCATGTAAACGGTGAACGGGTCAGTAGATTATGGGTGGTGATGTGTTATAACCTTGTTGACTTCGAAAAGTCAACAACTTATACTCCACTACCAAGTGGTGGTTGTAGGCTCACTTAGGTAGTGGCATGGGCGCCACATAGAAAAATGATGATCTCGTGCTAACTGATTAGTTAAATTTTGAAATAGCCATATATTTCACTCGAACGAGAAAAATTTCATATCACCAGAATCATCTTCATGAGACGAACACAAATATTTCATTTATTTAAATTTTTGAATAAATAAATAAAAAATAGAATTTTTTTGACCCCATCTCCATAGCAATGCTTTGGATCTTGGGTCATCATAATAACCATTGCTATCTAAACCTTGTGTTTAGGTTGGTCAAAAGGGAATGCGTTACATTAGACATTTTAATGGAGAATTGATAACCACTGTTATCTAAACCTTGTGTTTAGGTTGGTTAGAAGAGAATGTGCTACATTAGAGATTATAGAGGAGATTTGATACTTTCCAAGAATAGGTGATTTGATCCATGTTTAACTGATCTCAACAAATGTATTCTTATTGTATATAGACAAATTATGTAATTGGAAAAAAAAAATATATATATATATATATATATATATATATATATATAGAGAGAGAGAGAGAGAGAGAGAGAGAGAGAGACAAAGAGAGATAAGAGTGAGTGCGTGTCTATAAATCAGTGAGAAGAGAAATTAGAATAAATTTTTTTTATCAACCCAACATATAGTAGAAACACAGTGGGTTTTGTGAGAAGAAATAGTGATAAGTGAGAGAAAACATCTATAATTTTCTTCGACAAATTACCAAAAGACGGGCTTCGTTTAAGAACAACAGCATATCAATACTATATGTTTATAAATATTTATTTTATATATTGTTTGAATTCATGGATTTAAGCTTGGACCAAGGTGTTAGTTTCTTTAACTAGTTCTATATTAATTCAAAAATCATCACACAATAGCCTTGACCAATTTTTTGGAATCTGGAAAATGGTTTAATGTTCAGGTCGGGACCAGAGTCATTGTTTATATGCAAGTTTGTAAATAAGCGAGGTAGTGGAAAATATCGTTGCGCAGTTTTTTAATTGAAATAATATGACACACACCGGAATGCACAAGAGGAAATAATACCTGGACTCCCAGCCTGGTGGATAAAATATAAATGAACTTGAATGCAAGTTGGGAGCCACATCCAAGATGAAAATATTAATTTGGCTTAAAACATATCCAGTGCTCAAAATATTTTGTAGAATAATATGTCTATTGGATCATCCAAAACAATATCGTTCATTTTTGACCCCAACAAAGAATGAAAATTGAGGTAATATTTTATCTTAATAAAATGTATATCATGCATGTACCAGTCTTAGATACATATCCAATTCTTGACCCAGATACAACAATGTTGAGAAGATATCTTGGCCCTAACACTTTGATATAATATCAAACAAAGAAAGTGCATCCGATAATGTAATACATTCAGGCCCCTTTGAAGTTTTGTCCTCCCGAACCTTCCAAATCATGAATATCAAAAGAAAGTAGAGGAGGTAGATCTAGCCTTACAAAACTCCGATCACGTGAAAGACGGATTTGTGCGACATTTGGTTATAACATGAAAGTGACGAACAATGAGATTGATAGGATTAACTTCCTTTGGAATAAATCCCTTGGTTTTCACCATAGTCACATGGGATACTTATGTAAATCATAGGTCTAGGGGCCAAACCAAATATTGCAGGTTCACGTGACTAAAATTTGAGGGAATTTGAAGTGCTATCTTCAACCAAACGAATCCCTGAAGCTAGCACCAATCCAAGTCGAAATAAAATACCTCAAGATCAAGCTTAGAATTAATAGAGATATTAGATAGGATGCGTCAACGTGGTATTAGAGTAGAATAAGTCCACTCACTTGGAGGGAAAAGACAAGATATAAGGGATTTTTGCAAGAAATAGTGATTCTTGTTTGTAGAGGAGGAGAGATATGAAATATGATGACCAGAAAAGGGTTCCTATAAAGGAAAAAGTTCAATAGAAGAACCTTGAAATAGTAAATGGGAGAAAATTCAAACAAAGAAGGAAAGTTGGATAAAATTATTTGAAGAAAAAAAAACTAGTATAGATTTGCAAACATTGAGTTTTATGTTTTTTAATAATTATGGTAAATATGTACGTGGTGAATGTGGGTAGAAACATATAAGGTATTGTGTAGAAAATTACAACTAGGAAGATGTGACAGAGGAAACAAGGGTAAGTGAAGTTATCAAGTGAAGTAGGGTGTGGCAGAAACCCTTTGCACCAGAGGTTGCATAGCAGAGAAAAGCGAACAACTTCGAGATAAGGTTTGGTAGAAGTTGTCAACATAGCTCCACAATTGTATGTGTGGGTAGATTTTTTTGGAGAAATATTGTGTGTTGCTCTTGCAAGAGACGAATTTTCAAAACCATAAAAGGGTAGAAGAAGCTCAATAGGTTATAGATAAGATAACTAATAAGGTAACAAAAGACAACGTTCAAAGGTAGCTTAATGAGGTATTATATAGAAGATGTGAAGGCTTGGTTGCATCTCACACTAAAAATAGGGATACTCTGGAACAAATAAATGAATATTACTTGAGAAGGTTAGATAAGGGATGAAAGCCAAAAAAAAATTGCAATGTTGCCAAGGAAGTTGGAAAAACCAACATGAGTCATGAAGAATTTGACAAAGAGATGATTCAGTTAAAGGAAAACTTAGCATAGTGATGATGTTGCTATGACAAAGTGGAAAATTCTAGAGAGATGAATGGAAGCTCAAGAAAAAAGATTAAAATTCCTATTAAGAAATTGTATATAAATAAAGAAATGCATAGAATGAGTTTCTTGGTTGATAGGGAGAATAAAGTTACAACGATTGAGTATTAACATAGGTCTTTGGAAGAGAAATAAGTATCTTATATCTATGAACCAGAGGAGGGAATCATTGTTGGAGAAGTTGAGAATGTTGATGACATATATAATAACAATCTTCCTGAATATTTGGATGAACATAAGGAATATAATCTAGAAGCATCAAGAGGGATTAAGGAATCTCATGTTTTTCAAATTAATGAATTTTGTATATATGTAGGTTATCCATGTCATAAAGGTGGATAGCCCATAAAAAATTTCCTAAGGAAAAATTTTGTAAGGAAAAAACAGACTCAGTTTGAGGAAGTTATGGAGAGTTGAAAATTAGCTAGCTTATTTTTCTTCTCCCGTCGCCCATGGCCATTTTTATGTTCCTTTCTATTATTTTTTGTAAATAAATCAGTAAAACTAATTAAATATTTATAATCCTCCAAAAATTTTACCTAAAAAAAAGAACTACCTGAAATAAACTCTTTATAAGGAAGCTATGGTTGATTGAAAAAACAACCTATTTTCTATCTGTTTTACCCAATTCTCAGGTTTTCTTTCAGCTTATTTGCTTGAATTTTCAGGTTTTTTTCTTCAAAATTTCCTAATTTCTTAGAGATATGTTGGATCTATTGTTTTTTTTTTATCTGCTAATATTTGTTAGATTTCAGACATTTATTATTCACTGGTTGGGATCTTCCATTGCTTATGTTTTTCAAGCTTCCCTTGAAGTATTCTTTGTGTACTTTGATTGAGGACTAGTGTTCTCATCTATACATCTCAAATTCAGATCTGTTTGGTTGTTTTTGGTGACTACTTGGATCTATTTCATAACTCACTTTCAGATATTTGTGTCCTTGTGAGCTTTTTTCACTTCTTTCTGAGTTATCTCTTTCTTTCCTCAGTTATTTTTGTCACAATCAGTGGTGTTTTGATTGGTTGTTAAAATTCCATCTACAAAATTTACTTTCAGTGACTTTCCATTTCTTTTCATGCATGACTCTCATTTGATATTGTTTAGGCCTTCCTCCCTCTATGGTCTGGTTTTCACCTTTGTAGAACCTTGGCCCTCATTGATCCATTGTCATACAACCCTAGCTTATTGACATTGCCTTCTGTTTTTCACTTTTGGATTTTGGTTTGATTTCTTTGAGTGTATTTGTTTGATTAGGCTTTGTTTTCCTAGTTGTGACACTTTTGGAGTTCATTGCATTCTTCCTTGGGAAATTTTCTTTGGTTTCTTTTCGGTTAATTTGGTTTTCATTTTTTGTTTATTTTTATATCATTAATACACCAAATCTTAAGAAACTTTTCATTTGAGAATAATTATTGAAGAGATGCATCATAATAGGCATTAATGTGTTGTGAAAAATCTTACCCTCTTGTATTTATATTTCATTGAAGTGAAAAACTAAAAATTACATAGAGTTGCATTAGGGTGTCTAACAAAGAGTATTTCACACCATCTGAGTTTCATCCCACATCCCACTTTTATAAGAAACAACCACTAAAATCAATGCAATAATAAAATTAACTAGATTTTTCTTTTACTTTTAGTGGTGGTAGACAAATACTAACTTAGGCTAGGATCTTGGAGATAGGAGTCTTAGTTAACTACTCAAAGACTAAAAAATCAACTTAGGAGCTTGCGGTACAGGGATTAAAATCTAGTTGGAGTGGTGTGGTCTCCGAATCCCTTCTCACAAGAGGATCAAGCACGAGGTCACACTTGAACTAGCCGTAGTGACATAACACATTTCTCTTAGTCTCGGGTGGTGTGATATAGCAGAATATTCACACAAACAAATGATGTTATTAGCATTTGTTGTAGCACTTAGGGACCACTTGGGAGGAAACTCTCAAGGGGGTTTTGGTCTTGGCTCCTTTTTTGAGTTAAGTGTCATGCCCTTGAGTGTTGATTTGTCCTGCGAATATCCCCGGAGGTCATGCTATTGTGGGTGGTGACCATAGTTGCCTATATGTTTAGGGCTCATACACAGGTGCAAGGTCAGGGTTGTCTTCTCTATACCTAGGACATATATTATTCATACTCTCTCATTCCTCTTGAGGGGTGCCCCATGTATAGTAAGGGTATTTGCGCTGAGTTCAAAGCTAAAAGGGATGGCAAGAAGGTCGTTAATAAAACTGTTGCACCGAGAGCTTCTTTGTATTTTGGTTTCTTTTTGCTATCATTTAGGATGTTTCTACTCTGTGATGTTTGGCCCAAGTTCATAGTTTTGGCTCTAGTGTGTTTTGCACTAAAATAATTTTGTTTTAATTATAATCACCCTCGCCGAATTTATTCATTGATGGCTCGTCGTTTTTAAGGTTTCTCGGCGAAATGAGGTTGAGTTATCACTCATGCACAGAGAATGCCTCTAGGTGCTCAAGACTTAAACCATCACATAGTATTGAAGTCTCTACCTAGTCCCTCACATAGTGATTTGGTCTCTTTTAAGACATTAGTAGACTATTTTGTTGCTCATGCCAATCAACCTTTGACCGATCCATTAGGACTTAACTTATTGCCGCTCTGAAGGTTTTACACTAGCTTATACTTACATGCCTTTGTTAATTCTTTACTCTATTGAAGAGTATGAGATCGTGTTACCTTCTTTCTAAATTGGTAGTGTCCTTCTATATGTACGAGGCGAGCATCAAATCTCACAAAACAAAAACCATAGTGGTATTTTACTCTTTGAACTTCATTGAAACATACAATGATCTCATTGTAGTCAACATATTTTACTTTAAGCACATAGCCCAAGAGTATGTTCATTTGAAATTAGAGAATAATATAATTAAAATATCACTCCACCTTCCCTTAGTGTGACCTACATTAAGTATGCAACTAGCCAATTCAATTTAAATTTTTGAGTGAGAATTAGCCTCGTGATAATTGGGGGTTAATGTTTTAAATAATTTCCTTTAACTTTTTAGTTTATATTTTTAATCAATATGTAACATCTAATGTCATACTAAAAACTGTATTTTTCTTTTTAACTTTTTAAAAAATCATTATTTTATTTTTCTAACCTTTGAACCCGTTCTTACAAAATGGGAAAAGAGATACATACATGTAAGACTTGTTAACGTTGTTAACGATTATGGGTGAGTAGATTATGGGTGGTGATGTGTTATAACCTTGTTGACTTCGACAAGTCAACAACTTATACTCCACTACCATGTGGTGGTTGTAGGCTCACTCAGATAGTGGCATGGGCGCCACATAGAAAAATGATGATCTTGTGCTAACTTATTAGTTAAATTTTGAAATAGCCATATATTTCACTGGAACGAGACAAATTTCATATCACCAGAATCATCTTCATGAGATGAACACAACTATTTCATTTATTTAAAGTTTTGAATAAATAAAAAAAAAAAAAATTTTTTTTGACCCCATCTCCATAACCATGCTTTGGATCTTGGGTCATCATAATAACCATTGCTATCTAACCTTGTGTTTAGATTGGTCAAAAGGAAATGCGTTACATTAGAGATTTTAATGGAGATTTGATAACCACTGTTATCTAAACCTTGTGTTTAGGTTGGTTAGAAGAGAATGTGTTACATTAGAGATTATTGAGGAGATTTGATACTTTCCAAGAATAGGTGACTTGATCCATGTTTAACCGATCTCAACAAATGTAATTGGAATATATATATATATAAGTGAGTGCGTGTCTATAAATCAGTGAGAAGATAAATTAGAATATTTTTTTTTATCAACCCAACATATAGTAGAAACACAGTGGGTTTTGTGAGAAGAAATAGTGATAAGTGAGAGAAAACATCTATAATTTTCTTCGACAAATTTGCAAAAGACGGACTTCTTTTAAGAACGACAGCATATAAATACTATATGTTTATAAATATTTGTTTTATATATTGTTTGAATTCATGGATTTAAGCTTCGACCAAGGTGTTAGTTTCTTTAACTAGTTCTATATTAATTCAAAAATCATCACACAATAGCCTTGACCAATTTTTTGGAATCCGGAAAATGGTTTAATGTTCAGGTCGGGAACAGACTCATTGTTTATATGCAAGTTTGTAGGTAGTGGACAATATCGTTGCGCAGTTTGTTAATTGAAATAATATGACACACAGCGGAATGCACAAGAGGCAATAATACCTGGACTCCCAGCCTGGTGGATAAAATGTAAATGAACTTGAATGCAGGTTGGGAGCCACATCCAAGATGAAAATATTAATTTGGCTTAAAACATATCCAGTGCTTGAAGAATAATATGTCTATTGGATCATCCAGAACAACATGCTTCATTTTTGACCCCAACAGAGAATGAAAGTTGAGGTAATATTTTATCTTAATAAAATTTATATCATGCATGTACCAGTCTTAGATACATATCCAATTCTTGACCCAGATACAACAATGTTGAAAAGATATCTTGGCCCTAACCCTTTGATATAATATCCAACAAAGAAAGTGCATCCGGTAATGTAATACATTCAGGCCCCTTTGAAGTTTTGTCCTCCCGAACCTTCCAAATCATGAATATCGAAAGAAAGTAGAGGAGGTAGATCTAGCCTTACAAACTCCAATCACGTGAAAGACGGATTCGTGCGACATTTGGTTATAACATGAAAGTGACGAACAATGTGATTGATAGGCTTAACTTCCTTTGGAATTAAGCCCTTGGTTTTCACCATAGTCACATGGGATACTTATGTAAATCATAGGTCTAGGGGCCAAACCAAATATTGCAGGTTCCCGTGACTAAAATTTGAGGGAATTTGAAGTGCTATCTTCAACCAAACGAATGCCTAAAGCTAGCACCAATCCAACTCGAAATAAAATACCTCAAGATCAAGCTTAGAATTAATAGAGATATTAGATAGGATGCATCAGCGTGGTATTACAGTAGAATAAGTCCACTCAATTGGAGGGAAAAGACAAGATATAAGGGAGTTTTGCAAGAAATAGTGATTCTTGTTTGTAGAGGAGGAGAGATATGAAATATGATCACAAGAAAAGGGTTCCTATAAAGGAAAAAGTTCAATAGAAGAACCTTGAAATAGTAAATGGGAGAAAATTCCAACGAAGAAGCAAAGTTGGATAAAATTATTTGAAGAAAAAAAAACTAGTATAGATTTGCAAACATTGAGTTTTATGTTTTTTAATAATTATGGTAAATATGTACGTGGTGAATGTGGGTAGAAACATATAAGGTATTGTGTAGAAAATTACAACTAGGAAGATGTGATAGAGGAAACAAGGGTAAGTGAAGTTATCAAGTGAAGTAGGGTGTGGCAGAAACCCTTTGCACCAGAGGTTGCATAGCAGAAAAAAACGAACAACTTCGAGATAAGGTTCAGTAGAAGTTGTCAACATAGCTCCACAGTTGTATGTGGGGGTAGATTTTTTTGGAGAAATATTGTGTGTTGCTCATGCGAGAGACGAATTTTTAAAACCATAGAAGGGTAGAAGAAGCTCAATAGGTTAGAGATAAGATAACTAATAAGGTACCAAAAGACAACGTTCAAAGGTAGCTTAATGAGGTATTATATAGAAGGTGTAAAGGCTTGGTTGCATCTCACACTGAAAATAGGGATACTCTGAAACAAATAAATGAATATTACTTGAGAAAGTTAGATAAGGGATGAAAGCCAAAAGAAAATTGGAATGTTGCCAAGGAAGTTGGAAAAACCAACATGAGTAATGAAGAATTTGACAAAGAGATGATTCAGTTAAAGGACAACTTAGCATACTGATGATGTTGCTATGACAAAGTGGAAAATTCTAGAGAGATGAATGGAAGCTCAGAAAAAAAAAATTAAATTCCTATTAAGAAATTGTATATAAATAAAAAAATACATAGAATGAGTTTCTTGGTTAATAGGGAGAATAAAATTACAACGATTGAGTATTAACATAGGTCTTTGGAAGAGAACTAAGTATTTTATATCTATGAACCAGAGGAGGCAATCATTCTTGGAGAAGTTGAGAATGTTGATGACATATATAATAACAATCTTCCTGAATATTTGGATGAACATAAGGAATTTAATATAAAAGCATCAAGAGGGATCAAGGAATCTCATGTTTTTCAAATTAATGAATTTTGTATATATGTAGGTTATGCATGTCATAAAGGCGGATAGCCCATAAAAAATTTCCTAAGGAAAAATTTCGTAAGGAAAAAACAGACTCAGTTTGAGGAAGTTATGGAGAGTTGAAAATTAGCTAGCTTATTTTTCTTCTCCCGTCGTGCATGGCCATTTTTATGTTCCTTTCGATTATTTTCTGTAAATAAATCAATAAAACTAATTAAATATTTATAATCCTCCAAAAACTTAACCTAAAAAAAAGAACCACCTGAAATAGAGTCTGTATAAGGAAGTTATGGCTAATTGAAAAAAACCTATTTTCTATCTGTTTTACCTAATTCTCAGGTCTTCTTTCAGCTTATTTTCTTGATTTTTCAGGTTTTTTTCTTCAAAATTTCTTGATTTCTTAGAGACATGTTGGATCTATTTTTTTTTTTTTTTATCTTCTAATATTTTTTAGATTTTAGACATTTTTTATTCACTGGTTGGGATCTTCCATTACTTATGTTTTTCAAGCTTCCCTTGAAGTATTCTTTGTGTATTTTGATTGAGGACTAGTGTTGTCATCTATACATCTCAAATTCAGATCTATTTGGTTGTTTTTGGTGACTACTTGGATCTATTTCATAACTCACTTTCAGATATTTGTGTCCTTGTGAAGTTTTTTCACTTCTTTTTGAGTTATCTCTTTCTTCCCTTAGTTATTTTTGTCACAATCCATGGTGTTTTGATTGGTTGTTCAAATTCCATCTACAAAAGTTACTTTCAGTGTCTTTCCATTTCTTTGCATGACCCTTATTTGATATTGTTTAGGCCTCCCTCCCTCTATGGTCTGGTTTTCACCTTTGTAGAACCTTGACCCTCATTGATCCATTGTGATACAACCCTAGCTTATTGACATTGCCTTATGTTTTTCACTTTTGGATTTCGGTTTGATTTCTTTGAGTGTATTTGTTTGATTAGGCTTTGTTTTCCTAGTTGTGACACTTTTGGAGTTCATTGCATTCTTCCTTGGGAATTTTTCTTTGGTTTCTTTTCGGTTAATTTGGTTTGCCTTTTTTGTTTATTTTTACATCATTAATTCACCAAATCTTAAGAAAATTTTCATTTGAGAATAATTATTGAAGAGATGCACCATAATAGGCATTAGTGTGTTGTGAAAAATCTTACCCTCTTGTATTTATATTTCATTGAAGTGAAAAACTAAAAATTACATATAGTTGCATTAGGGTGTCTAACAAAGAGTATTTCACACCCTCTGAGTTTCATGCCACATCCCACTGTTTTAATTATAATCGAATTTATTCATCGATGGCTCATCTTTTTTAAGGTTTCTCAGCTAAATGAGGTTGAGTTATCACTCATGCACAGAGAATGCCTCTAGGTGCTCAAGACTTAGACCATCACATAGTATTGAAGTCTCTACCTAGTCCCTCTCATAGTGATTTGGTCTCTTTTAAGACATTAGTAGATTATTTTGTTGCTCACGCCAATCAACCTTTGACAGATCCATTAGGACTTAACTTATTGCCACTCTGACGGTTTTACACTAGCTTATACTTACATGCCTTTGTTAATTCTTTACTCTATAGAAGAGTATGAGATCATGTTACCTTCTTTCTAAATTGGTAGTGTCCTTCTATATGTGCGAGGCGAGCATCAAATCTCACAAAACAAGAACAATAGTGGTGTTTTACTCTTTGAACTTCATTGAGACATACAATGATCTCATTATAGTCAACATATTTTACTTTAAGAACAAAGCCCAAGAGTATGTTCATTTGAAATTAGAGAATAATATAATTAAAATATCACTCCTCCTTCCCTTAGTGTGACCTAGATTAAGTACACAACTAGCCAATTCAATTTAAATTTCTGAGTAAGAATTAGCCTCGTGATAATTGGCGATTAATGTTTTAAATAATTTCCTTTAACTTTTTAGTTTATATTTTTAATCAATATGTAACATCCAATGTCATACTAAAAACAGTATTTTTCTTTTGAACTTCTTAAAAAATCATTTATTTATTTTTCTAACCTTTGAGCCCGTTCTTACAAAATGGGAAAAGAGATACATACATGTAAGACTTATTAACGATATAATGGGAATAACACAAGTTGGCTTGTCTAGATATACTTGCTTTATAATATTTAAGATATTTAGGAAAAAAAATGACGGTGCTCTCAACATACAATCTTCATGTGAGAGGTATCCAGCTCACTTGATTAAGCAAGTGGGCTTCGCTCTTCTCAAAGGGTTGACTTTTGCTCTTCTTTAAATTTGATTTAAACATGAATGGTTTACATTGTTCTGATGCTCCTTTTCAGCCAAGATTGGGATCTTTAATCTCACACTAGTTTTGACTCCGCCTTTTGGATTTTACTCTTACGTTACTTTCTACTATGCAACGATGACGATGATAATCAGCAGCAATAATATTGGGGGTTCATGAATAATGGTTAAGATTTTAGATTATAATCCAATCCACAATAGATTTTTAATAATGATATAGAATATTATGAATTTATAATTATGATGATAGAGATTTAGATTAAAAATGGAAAATATTTTTGAATGTAGATGAATATTTTTTACATTAATCACATCATTAAGATTAAATTTTAATGATGTGATTAATCTTAAAGATATTTATCTACATTATGAATCACAAAAATCTTAAATCATATCTTGTAATTGTTGAATATTAATGTGCCAACTTTTTAATATAAAGATAGTTGTTGACATTGCCCTATGTAAATTAATGTTCATATATAGTACTTTAAATTATTTTTGTTTGAATTGGTTATAGGGTTTTTTTCATACTTTCTATTTAATAAAAAATTAATATATTTAAAAATTTAACATATATATAAGAAATTAATTAATTAAAATAAATAAATTTTTTAATTTGTAAGTAAAAAATTTAATACATATTATAGATAATGAGATAATAAGATGGTGACACATAATTATAAGTTTATTTAAAAAACTACATCTCATATTTATGTAACTGCTTTTATTAATTTAGGTGTACAAATTTCTTAACTTTACATTATTGTTTCACTATTTTTTTTACTAATTAAAATAGTTTTAAGCCCATTTATTCAAAATTATACTTATATTTTGTCACATTCATTCCTTTAAAATAAATTATTTTTATTTTTATATTTTTTTTAATGGTAGTCAATACTTAATTAATACTAAACTAGAAGACACTGATTTATTAAAATAAAACCTTGCCCTCTTGGCGGTCTAAATCAATTCCACTAGAACTAAAGCTCAAATATATCTGATCTTCCTTCATATTATTCAACGTAATGATAATTTAAGTGTCTGCATAGGTGTGTTCTGCACCACGCTGTGGCTGTCATGGCTCAACACTATATTAGAGCTATAAATATATAGTAAATCAAAAAGTGGAAGCCCATCAATAATTACAGTACCATGGGAAAATACACTCGTGCACGCTACCTAATACATCTACAAGACAAAACCCGAAACCATCGTCGACAGAGAAATAAACCAGCTCACTCTTTAAGCGCCCACCCACAAAATGAAGACATTAAGGGTATGGGATTGTCCTTACGTCAACATGCGTTCATTCCCATATACAACGGCGCCTTTTAGAATTGTATATTGTCTCATGCACAGCGAGGGTTCACGTGCAGGTTCTGGGTTTCAACCACCCATACGCCCTATAAAACCCCACCCACACCCTTACACTTCCTCCACACACACTACAGCATTTGTATTGCCTTCACATTTGCCCATCTCAATTTTGTTCCCTTCCCTCATTTTATTTTTGGGCCACTGCTCGCCTCGCCGGATTGTTTGAATCCGAGATGACGAAAGCCCGGGCATTTGCGTTCATCTTCATGATCCTCGTATCAGTGATGCCCTCCACCATTGCCTGCGGTTACTGCCCGCCACCGAAGGGCAGTGGCGGCCACCATGGCGGAGGATCCTCTCCGCCCAAAACGCCCAAGCCTCCTGCCGGGCACGTGCCCACTCCAACCGTCCCAGCACCGAAAACGCCTAAGCCTCCAGTAGTCATCCCTCCCCCCAGCGGTGGATCAGGCGGCTACCCGCCGTACGTGCCCAAACCTCCCTCCGGTGGAAGCCCCAAGGTTCCCACGCCCTCTGTTCCCACTCCTACTATTCCCACCCCCAGTGTTCCCACTCCTTCGAAGTGCCCTAAGGATACTCTGAAGCTGGGAGCCTGCGTCGATCTCCTGGGAGGCCTGGTCCATGTAATTATCGGTGACCCCGTTGTAAACGAATGCTGCCCCGTCATTGAAGGCCTTGCAGCACTCGAGGCAGCGCTCTGCCTGTGTACCGCTATACGAGCAAAGGTTCTGAATCTCAACGTCTATCTTCCACTGGCGCTTCAGCTTATTGCCAGCTGTGGATTGACTCCTCCCCCGGGCTTCAAGTGCCCGGAGGCCTCATAGGTATTGAGTTATAATACCCCATTCTTTCATTTTTCTTTAAATCTATTTATTGGTTAGAGGTCTACTTTATCTCTTCTTCTTTTTTTCCTCCCAGTCAAGTTCAAATGACTGTTTCTGTTTATTTAAGCAGCATGCACGGTGTATCATTCGTTGTCACTTGGATGCCATCTAGGAGGTCATTTTCAACCGGCGATCTTGTTTCATACCTTGTGTCTTCTGATCTTGTGGCTTCAGAAATCTTGTTTTTCTGAGCATGACACAATCTTTTAAGACCATTTATTTGTGTATTATGCTATTTAGAGAAAGTTTTCTTATCTAATATATAGTCTCTCAGATTTCTTTTATCTCTGTTCTAATGGTGTGTGAAGTTCATCAGTCACTTTTCTGGTATAGTGCGGTAATAGTGAAACGGCAAAGAATTTTTGTATCTACGGGTTTGTATACTGCCATAGATCCAATTTATTAAGCCTTCACAGCGATCAAAAACTCAGTTACAAACTTCATTAGTTTTGATCCTATTGAAACAACCTAATGCCTAATAAATCCAAGGTTGACATGGGTCTGTGCTTGTTTATATTGTAAAGATGGATAATTCATCATCTTACGTAAGGTTGAGTAACTCAGTATGCTAGTATATCCTTTCATTTGAACAAAATTTCTCGTGGCTATAGTCTCCTACTATGTAATGTAACAAAGACTTTTGTTGATTCGTTTTCAGGTGGAGGATTCACATGTAACGGCAGTAGTAACCAGCTTGCAGCTATTCAGTCAGCGGCCACACGAAGGATGTCTACCTTCGTTCGGCCTTGTAGGATTAAGGTTTTGTGGAGCATCTTCTTGGCTCTTAATAAGTGTGACAGTGGTTTATGGTATTCGTCATTATTAGTCGATATTTTCTGTGTGCTGTAACGGCAGTAGTAACCAGCTTGCAGCTATTCAGTCAGCGGCCACACGAAGGATGTCTACCTTCGTTCGGCCTTGTAGGATTAAGGTTTTGTGGAGCATCTTCTTGGCTCTTAACAAGTGTGACAGTGGTTTATGGTATTCGTCATTATTAGTCGATATTTTCTGTGTGCTGTAACGTGTGATAGTTTGTTTTTGTGTCCTGTAATGTCTGATAATTTGTCTCGGTAAACATCATAATGTTCTGAATGTTTCATGAACTTGAACTGTTTTAATATTTTCTTCAATAAATCAAGAGCTATCACTCATTCAAAGCGCAACATTTGTGTCACTCTTCACATATTTGGGCTTCTATCGACCACTTTGCTCATAATAGTTGCTTCCATTCATAATTAAGTAGTCTTCCTATTGGAATTGGAAATTTTAATGATTTTATTTATTGGAATTGGCCATTTTAATGATTTTCTTAATTAACTTTTTTGATATGATGGTTTAAATTTAAAGAGGTTATTATATTTTTGTCATTGCCACCATATTAATAAATGAAATTCATATTACTAAGTTCATTGCATATCTAAATCATGTGTTTAAACCATACTTAAATTACTTTTTTTACAAAGTATATAAAAGTAATTTACGACTAATTATAAAGATTAGATAAATTTAATTAAAAATCAAAATATTTAAAATAATATTAATATAAATAATCTTTACACTTGTAAATGCTTGTTTAAAAAATACATTTAGATTCATTAACCCATTGCAATTTGATAAAACTACCAATATATTAACACGACTTTCGAACTAATTTTAAAATGATTTACTCAAATAAAAAATATAATCGTACTTTTATCTTTTACCACTATTAATATGGTTTTTATTTCTTTACAAATAGATAAAAAAAACCATATAAGAGTAATTTAAGCCATATTAACATGGTTTTAATTTTCTTTAAATAAGAAAAAATATTATAATAATATGATAACGGTTATAAGTTTTAAGTTTAATAATAGTTTTTTGTTATAATATATAACATAAGTAAGTTTGATTATTATATATAATATAAATTTTAGTTTTAAGTTATTTTAATTTTAATATTAATACAAATACTAATACTAATTTTAATATTACTATTAATTTGAATATTTATTATTAAAATTAAAATTAATTAATATGAATAAAAATATTCATATTATTTTTAATATTATTAATATTAATTTTAATGCTAGTTATTTATATTAATAATATATAATTAATAATATTAATATTATTAATTACTTTAAAATTATTATTATAAATAATATTAACATTGATAGCTTTTTTTTAAAAGTTAGGCTAAGCTATATTATGTCAAAAAGAAAATTTTATATAGACTTTGGGCTCAAATGGCAAGCGGAGCTTAACCAATCCCAGGTTTAGAAGCTTTTAAAATAGCGCAGGTTTGGGGTTGCCTCCTACGAGGAAACAAACCCCTTAATAGCATTAGGCAGTCAATATTTACAAAATGTTCTCTCACATATATAAAAGAAAAATATCTGTAGTATGTCCTGAAATAATAGAAAACAGAAAAGAAATGAGGAGTCGCACAGTCATGGTGCTCCTTAATCATCCTCTGTAGTAGGGTCCTCATCCTCGATGCGACATCCATATTCCTGCGCATTGGCCTCCTCCTCAGAAAAAGGAACGCGTAAGGGCTTAGGAGTGCCTGCGCAGATGATAGGAGCGAATCAGTACTCAGCGTGTGGAACTCTCGTCTAAAGTCCTTCTGAATCCATGACCCACACGTCTGTATCCTCCTCTATGGGTTCTTGAACTAGGAGAGGATCACTTTTTCGAGTGGGTGGCTCAGAGTGCACAATGGTGGACTTCGTGGACCCTCTTTTTCCCCTCTGATTCTTTGGAACTAAGGTTGTCTCATCCTAGGTTTTCTGAGACCATTGAGGTACTTCCCTATCATGGGTGCTAGAGGAGGTGCCCTCAATGGATTCCAAATAGTTATCCTAGGTGCGATGATAACGACTAGATAACACACCTCTTTGGCTACTCCTGATAGTCTTTTGATGTTGTCACAGAGCCATGGGGGGTTCAATAAGTTGAGGGAGGATATGGGGCTTAATACAGTGAGGTGCACAACAAGAGAACGTGCAAAAAAGAAGCATAGTGAGGGGGTGTTGTAATTTTTCTCATTCACAAAAAAAAGAAAAAAAGAAAAAAAGAAAAAAAAAAACTTTTACCTATTAGAATCACTAGATTGTTCACTAAATACAAAGCCAAATGATTAAACTCTCCAATTAAAATTGACAGATGGTTTATCAACTAATAACCTTCTGAGTTTCATCTTTTAATGGTTAGTAATTTCAATATCCTTGTAACATTAATTTATGTCCCCCACAACTTAACACCCTTAACACTTTATAAAATAGTTCCCCCCCCTTCCTTATTTACATCAAGTAACAATTGTAGAGTTCATGAACATATACCTGTATAAATATGTATTTTCATACATATATAGATATATATATATATATGCATTAGAAGTATTTAAAGTAAAGACTCTTCATATAACCCAACTTATCACTACACATTTTTCTAAGCCCTAAGACCCACCTCTACACATTTCCTAAGTGAAATCTTTATATGCAAAGGTATAATTTCGAATTTCACATATATGCATGAAATATTTTTTAACACTTATACCAACATTTCTATCATTATTATATCCTCCCTAAGGTAATGTCAATTCAGTGTTACGATTTTTGTGGTATTAACTTAGGCTATGAATTAATTTGTGATTTGTAATTAAGCCACGTTTAGGGTCCGCTTTCCATACACATTCTGAGAAAGATCAACGTATGATTCTTGCTTGATGTTAAGTCATATCATTTTGGTACAAGGAATTCAATGTAGGGTTTGAACTTTTATGACAGGGATAATAGCTATTAAATGAAGCCAGCTCTTAAAATTGAATCCTCGGGCCCAGTGCAATCCCACGTGGATCTGAAGGTACTCTATAACGTTTATTACATTTATGAGACTGGGATTTCTTCATTTAATTCGTCCTATATGGTTTGAAATTTCTCGGGTTATTCACCCATGACTCATCGATCCGAACGGTATGCGTCCATCCAGTGACACTTGTATGGAAAAGATGAATTAGGGTTTTCCATGACAATGGGTTTTTAAATGCGGATTTTCGGGATGACTTCCACTCTTTTCGTTCTCTATGAATTTCTGTTTCTTCTCTCTTCAATAATTCACGCACATCGGCTGTGGAACGTCTCCATACCTCACAATCCAATTTCTCACTCATTTATAATTGGTAATATTATTTAATTTAATTTCACTGTAATTTATACTCGTTTTGGGTTTCGCCTAATACACTGTTTGGCTTATGCATCTCCCCAATTTGCAATTTCATTACTCAACCATTAATCACTGGTTAATTCTCATTCCTCGATTTAAAATGTACAACGCCTACATTATTGTTCTAAATTCTACCAATAAGAAAATGTCGTTTTGCCTTGTATTATTCCCTTACATCAGAAGAGAATTCGTAATCTCTAATTTTTCCCTATGTGGCATATTCGGTTGCAAGTTATTTGTGGTTGGAAACGTATTCAATGGTTGATATAGATCACATTAACTCAAAGTAACATTTTACATCATTTTTTTTTTGTAACCATCCGATTTCTCATCTATGAAATTTGGAATAGTCCCATTATATTTTTCTGGGTTTGATTTTCTATTGGCCATAATATTATTCCAGAAATTTTACTTCATATTTTTTTTTGTTTTCAATATGTTGGGGCTCAAGGATAATGTAGGCGTGCGAATGAAGCATGGTCTGGGAATTCAAATAACTTCGACGTCTATTCCAATTTTCCCATCCTCATTTTTGACAGGTAATATCGCTATTTTGTCCCTTTTAATTTTTTTATTTTTTTCCTATTTTACTCCTATATTATAATGTTTTCGTTTTCCTATATCCAAATATAAATTAGGAACTGAGCTAATCTTTCCCAGATTTTAAATGTGCAGGTAATAAATCTCTCCCTTTCGCTCACTCCAGATTCAACATTGTGCCTTTTGAACTCTTCCAATTTTCGAATCTAATTCACTGCTACTACATAGGTTGGTCTTCAACGTTTTGTGTGGATTGTAGTGCTTCACTCAACCTTAGTTGGATTCTTACTTTTCTATGTTCATCTATATTAGGATTCTTGTAATTATATTTGCCTCTTTGGCTATGTTGAAGTTGACTTAAAAATTGAACTCGTTTAACCGTCAGGTTACTATTCTTTCATGTATAAATGGGTTGTGATTCTAATTTCGTTTCCATGATTGGCATGGTTTCATTTGTACAGTTACTATTTCTCGATATTTCACTTCACTACCTTAATCATATATTTACACCATTTTCCACATGATTCTATTACAGTTTCAAAATAATAATCTCTCACTTATGCTAATTATGTACTATAGAATTCCAGCAAACTTACATAATTTCCTGGATTAGTATGCTAGTTTTCATTTTATACTATATAGGTTATGCTGGACTATCAGCTTTAAAGAAGTATTATATTCATATATTAGTTCCTATTTTTTTTTTTTATTTAACTTTCTACTATGAAAATATACTGATAAAACTAAAATGAAAATGGTTCCATTGCATTGATTTAGTATACATACAGAATGAATATATATATATATATATATATATATATATATATATATATATATATATATATATATCCACCTATTCTTTCTTTTTATAATGATTTGTTTAAATTCTGCAATATGGAAATTTTCTACATCCTTGCATAAATTCTGATACTACTCAGTACTGCTATATAAATGTTACATCAGTTTTGTACAAAAATTTATCCATTTTATTTCTGTAACAGTCAAGGAAACACAGTTTAGAAATCGAAGTATTTACTCCTAATTAGAGTGGAAATTTATCAGTTTGTACAACTTGTATATTCTATTCAGCATACATGTGTTAATTTTGAAAGTTTAGTGCGATACTACTTTCACTTTTCTTCTGTAGTTTGCATCACGGTTCTTTTCTGTGGTACTAGAATGGCTTATTAAAATAATTCACTTGTTAGATATTGTATTTTCTACGAAATAATTATAACAACAATATAATAACCAAAATATATCAGTTTTAATTTCCAATTATTAAATTTTTATTCTCCATCTGAGTTTGGATTTCGCATGAATGTATATATAGACAATTTAAAATAAATAAATAATAGCATTTTCTCTTACTAGACAGAATCAATAATTTCTCTGTGAGATACTGATCTCCAGATTTAAAACTATTACAGGTTTAGACATTCTGGTAGATGGGTCTCATCAGACTACTCCCACACAACTATACAGATTGCATAAATTCTGCTTTATGAAAATCTATTAAATTTAGGCGTACTTGACAACTCAGTATGTCAGAATTTAACTTACTTGTTAGACAAGAATCAATTTACCTGAACACAGTCACTCTTTCATGGTCTTTACTCATTCCTCAATTGGAGAATTTAGTACACATAGGTTAAGGTTAAATAAATATGAATTAAGCTAGTTCAGTGTGCGTACCAATTTCTATGACTAATCCTCCCAAACTTAGAGTTATATCTTCATAACTCACCCCCGAGCTGAGACCTTTTGCTTCCAGTGATAGAAAACCCTTTTTCTATCCTGGAGTAGCCTATTTAAGCTGTGCTTTCCCAAGCATATTTCTAATTTCTGCATCCAGAAATTTCAGGATGCTTTTTTCCTGCTTTGCCTAGGCTTTCCCTCATTGAGGTACTTTAAAGTTGTCTTTTCCAATTTTCCAGCTTTTTATTCCTCTTCCCAATTTCTTTCCTCTTCATTGGGGAAATTAGATTTTTATCTCCAAATCTAATTTTGTTAACATTCCTTCCAAGGATTTCTGGAAGGAATGGGAAAGTCACATCACCTTATCCACATCCTCATGGATTTAGATTTCAGATCTCCGTTCTCAATCTAGTCATTGCACATATAGCTTTTCCATGTATTTTTATTAATTAAAATTAAATAAATCCACACAATAGTTATCCATTGGGGTCCACCTCCCCTTTGGACTTATTCAATTGTCAATTAAAAATCATATAAATTGGGTGTATTACATATTCCCCCTCTAAAAACAAACACTATCCTCGATGTTGACAAAATAAACTTAAATAATTCACTGTGTAAACAGTGATGGGTATTTTTCCATCATCTCAACTTCTCATTCCCAGGTCACCTCTTTGGCTATAAAGTGCCTCCATTGCACTTTTACTCAGACTACTGTGCGGTTTCAAAGTTCAATTTCTTCTCGCTCCAAGATTTGAAGTGGCTCTGGTAGGAATTCCCCTTTTGGTTCCACCTGGATCACATTCTAATCAACAATGTGAGCAACATCATGCACATATTTTTTAAATAAAGAGACATGAAACATGTCATGAACTTTAATAGGAATGGGTAAGGCAAATTTATAGGCCACTAGTCCCACTCTTTCCAGCACTTCAAACGGTCCACAATATCGTGGAGCTAATTTTGCACAACTGCCAATGTGCAAAGTGCTCTTCTTAGGCTTAATCCTCAAATATACATGCTCACCCACACTGAACTCTTAGTGAACTCTCTTTTTGTTTGGATTACTTTTCTGTCTATCTTGAGCTATTTTGATGTTCTTCTGAATATGTTTTACAACTTTTTCCATTTTGTGCAAAGCTTCTAAGCCGAGTACTAATTTATCCTTAGGTTGAATCCTACTTAAGCGAGTGTGGCACTTTCTACCATAAAGTGCTTCAAACAGACTCATCTTTATGGAATTTTGATAATTGTTGTTATAGGTAAATTCTACTAAATGTAAATAGTCTTCCCATTTGGTTGGCCTATCCATTACATATATTCTTAACATGTCTTCTAGAATTTGGTTTGTCCTTTCATTTTGGCCATCTGTTTGGGGGTGATATGCAGTAATAAAGTTCAATTTAGTGCCCATGCCTCCAAATAAGATCCTCCAAAAGGCTGTAGTGAAATTTGTGTCTCTATCTGAAATTATCATTTTAGGAACCCCATGTAGCCTTACAATCTCTTCAATAAATACATTTACTACTTGGAATGTCCCAAAAGTATATTGAACAGGTATAGAATGAGCAGCCTTAGTCAAGGTATCCACTACCACCATTATCAAATCATGCTGATATTTGGTTCTTGGTAGACTTGTGATAAAATGCATAGAAACAGTTTCCCATTTCCATTCCGAATTCGGTAAAGGATTTAGCAATCCAGCTGGATGTTGATGTTCAAATTTTACTTGTTGACATTGAATGCATCTGGCCAAGTAACCTGCTACATCATTTTTCATTCCAGGCCAAAATAAATTCTTTTTCAAAGCTGTGAGTAATTTCTAGTATCCAAGATTTCTAGAATAAGGCTTTTTGTGATATTCATCCATAATTTCCTTCTTTAAAGAGTCTACATTAGGGATGTACAATCTATCTCTATAAAAAATCAGCCCCTTCTGATTTTGTTTATACCCTTTCATTTCTTTTTTCATCATTTGAGTTTGGAGTTTTTCATAGTTTTGGTCTTGATCCACTAATCTTTGAACTAGTCCCAACAAGTCAAAGTTGACACTACTCCAAATGTTACTTACATTTTTCCAAGCATTTATGCTTAAGGCATGGGAAATATTGTTTTCTTTACCTTTTAGGTGTCTTATTTCCATGTCAAATTCACTCTAGAAAGAAAACCATCTAGCTTGTCTAACATTCAAGTCTAGTTGAGTGAATAAATACTTTAGGCTGATGTGATCTGACATCAGTACAAATTTCTTTCATAGAAGATATTGTCTCCACATCTTGAGAGCATGTATTACAACAGCTAACTCAAGGTCATACACACTATAATTCTATTCATGTTTCTTAAGTTTTCTAGATTCATAAGCTATAATAGAATTTTCTTCTAATATTACCCCCCCTAATCCTTCTCCACAAGCATCTGTGCATACTGTGCGAATGTGCGAAAATTGTGAATGATTTCGCGGCAATTTATATTGCCGCGAAATGTGTTTTAGTAGGGGCTCCGCAAAACTTTCTGGCCGACGGAAAGTTACACAATAGTTCGGCCGAAATTTTGATTAAAAGTTCAGCCGAACTATTGCGTCGTTAGATTTAACGGGCTTTCAGTGGAAAAAATAGTTCAGCTGAACTTAGATTAAAATTTCGGCCAAACTAATGCGTCACCAATTACGCAAAACCAGGCTCTGAATACGGTTCTGCAACTTTGGACTGATTAAACTCCATGAAAAGTTGTTGATTAACTGTCGGAACCAAGACAAGCATTTTCAGAATTGAATCTAATTTCAGGAAATATAAATTTTATGGAATTTCATAAACGTTTACTAATTTTAATTATTTTTCTAATAAAATTGGTGTAAACAATTTCTCAGGGTCATTGTGATTCAGTGAAATCAAAATTTTGTATCTCCCAAAATACATTGTAAAAACAATTGAAAAAATTATGGGGCATTACATTGGTCTGTCGTCTCTAATGGGTAGCTTTTAGATTTTTAGTTTATAACTTATATGTTAAGAAATTTCTTGCGACGCGAAACATATCCAAAATACGCGGTTTTTCGTATTGGACCAGTTCAAAAAATTCTCGTAATTATGATATTCATCCATTGGCTTTGTAAATATTATGAAACTAAAATAGACTCTGTCTAGATTGTTGTAACACATTTTGTTTTCTCAAAAACACAAATTTTAAATGAATACAACATTGCGTCATAACATGACTTCTTATGAATCCTTTCATTGTTAATAAACACACACTCAAAGAAATGCTAAGTTGACATGTCAAATTTGCATAAAAAAAATTCAAAAAATAAGTAATAGAAAGCTAACAAAATTTCTCACAACTTTTTTTTTTATCGCAAAATGAAATTCTACACAAAAAAATTGTTATAGTGTGCAGAATGTTGAAGAACCCAAAAAAATGAAATTTTTTTCTCAAAAAAGGGCAAAACGTGTAACCCAGCTTCACATTTTCACCCACAGTTACAAACTCCTGATTTGGATCTGCAATCTTCAGAATAGGTGCTCTAGTAAGTTTCAGTTTTAATTTTTCAAAATTGTTCTCGCATTTTCTAGTCCATTCAAATTTTACACCTTTCCTTTGCAATAAAGTTATGGGATAGGCTAAAGCTGAAAATATTTCTACAAACCTTCTGTAGTTTCTCGCAATTACCATAAAATATCTTAACGATGATACATCAATAGGTACAGACCATTCTCTAATTGTTTTTATCTTTTCGGGATCTACAACCAACCCTTGTTCTAAAATTGTATGCCCTAATATTGAATTTTGTCTTTGTAAAACTCACATTTACTAAACTTAGCATACAACTGATTTTATTTGAGAGTTTGCAAAAAAATTCTGAGGTGTTCTTAATGCTCTGCTTCACTTTTTGAATAGATTGAGATGTTATCAATAAATACTAGCACGAACTTATCTAAGTATTTATTCAAGACATTCTTCATTAAACACATAAAAGTGGCGAGTGCATTTGTCAACAAAAATGGTAGGATCACAAATTCATAGTGTCCATACCGAGTTCTAAATGTTGTATTGCTGATATCTTCATCTTTAATCCTTAACTGGTGGTACCCAGTCCTTAAATCAATCCTGGAAAACACTGTTTCCCCTCTAACTTGATCAAAAAGGTCATCTATCTAGGGTAATGGATATCTGTTTTTGATTTTCAGTTTTTTTAATTGATGGTAATCAATGCACATTTGGAAGGTACCATCCTTCTTTTTCACAAAAAGTACCAGTGCTCCTTAGGGGGATACACTCGATTTGATGTAACATCTTTCCAACAACTCTTGTAGTTGCATTTTTAACTCCATTAATTCAGGAGCGCTCATTCTGTATGGGGCTCTAGAAACTCGAGTTTCTCTAGGTACTAAATCAATTGAAAAATTGATTTCTCTCTTGGGGAAAAATGAGGAATTTCATTAGGGAATACTTCTTTAAATTCTCTTATCACTGGTAATGTCTCTAGAAACTTCTCCCCTGTCTGCTGTCCTAAATATTCAACATTTACAAAATACACCTGATACCCTTTTCTAGTGGTTCCTTTAATATCTCCAGATATGGGTTTAGGCTTTCCTTTGATTATTACTGGTTTTCCCTCTTTATCAATGAAGTGTAAAGTTTTGTCTAAACAATTCATCATAGCTTTCTGCTTTTCTAACTAGTCCATCCCTATCAGTATATCATAAGACCCTAATGATAGAATATTTAAATTTAATTCTGTTGGATATCCATTCAAATTCATGGTTGTTTGGGGTAACTTATGAGTTATATTTCGTTTGGTAACAGTGGCTAACTTGACTAACTAAGAATGTTGAAACTTCTCTACCTTTAATTTACATTTTTCTACTATTTTAGGGCTAATATAGCTCAAAGATGCACCTGGATATATTAAAAATGTAACATATTGGTCAACAATCATACCTTCCATTTTGACCATAGTATATTGGTGTTCTGCTTGACGATTTTATAGGGTAGCGCTGATGGTGAGGATGTTCCTTGCGATGTCGTTAATTGTATTTTCCTCTCGTAGTACTTGTACTGTCTCAATATTTCGATGTGGGCAGTCCCTCAATAAATGAGGTTCTGAAAAACCCCAAAACTTCAAAGGTTCCCTCATTTTAACAGCCCCTTCCTTCTTTATTATGCCCATTCATTGGCTTTGACCCAGTTTGAGATTGAGCAATTTGATTTTCACTCATTTTACTAAACTTATTTCTCTACTGGTTCCTACCAAAGTTTTTCAAATAAGATGATTTTTGTTTCTTTCCACTGAAATCACCTTTGCCTGAACAATTCTTTCCTTGTTCTGTATTACCCCTAAATTGTTGGTAGGATAATCTGGCCTTTCGTACTACCTCATCCATTATTTTTGGGTTATCAAACTCTATATTATCCTTATAAACAATAGGAAAATAGTTCAAAAACCTCTATACCTTTGCCTTCTCTTCTTTCATATAAGGTACATAGCGTAAAATATTTGTGAACTTGGTTACAAACTCATCAATTGTGAGTTGTCCCAATCTAAGTTCATGAAACTCTTTTTCCTTATTGACATAGTAGCGTTTATTCAAGTATTTATTTTTAAACTTGACTTGGAAATCCTCCCAAGTCACCATTTTCTCATCAATGGCATGAACCATATTTGTTTCTTCCCACCACAAGGTAGCATTTCCTTGCAACGGATAAATAGCTAGTCTGGCCCTTAAGTTACTTTCATATTCGTAAACTTGAAAGTATTTTATCATATTCAGAAGCCACACCTCAACATCCTCTTCTTTTTCTCCATCATAGGAGGGAGATTTAATTTTCTAGAATTCACTCTGTAATTCTTTTTTTTGTCTAGACTATTGTCTAGTGGCGTCATATTCCTCAGAATCTTCTGAGAAATTGACTCTTCCCTTTCTCTTCCTTCCAGAACCTTCACCCTCTTGGCTGTTTCGTGAAGTCAACTCACTTATCAGTTTGTCTTGCTCCTCACTGGCTAAAGATAGCCTGTCATTATGGCTTTTAAGCTGTGCCATTTCTCATTGTATTCTATGAAACATAGCCATCAATGGAGCATTTAGATCTGGTGTTTTTTCTCCACCACCCAGATCTACATACAGCTTGTCCCCTTTAGTCATGGTTCGTAGTTGTACACTTCAATACTGTTCACGGTTCAAAAAATTAACATTAGCAAAATTTTAAACTTCAAAAAATTTTACAACAACATATATTTCTGTGTGAGCACATAGTTTTCCCAGTGTTTTAGCTAATTCTCTCATACCATTTGTAATGTTTATCATTCACAAAAAAAAAAAAAATTAAATAAATAAAATCTTTTACTTGTTAGAATCACTAGATTGTTCATTAACTACTCAGCCAAATGATTAAACTCTCCTTCAATTAAAATTGACAGATGGTTTATCAACTACTAACCTTATTAGTTTCATCTTTTAATGGTTAGTAATTTCAATATCCTTGTAACCTTAATTTATGGCCCCCACAACTTAGCACCCTTAACACTTTATAAAATAGTTCCCCCCCCCTTCATTATTGACATCAAGTAACAATTGTAGAGTTTATGGACATATACCTGTATAAATATGTATTTCCATATATATATATATGCAATAGAAGTATTTAAAGTAAAGACTCTTAATCTAAACCAACTTATCACTACAAATTTTTCTAAGCCCTAAGACCCACCTCTACACATTTCCTAAGTGATATCTTTCTATGCGAAGGTATAATTTTGAATTTGACATATATGCATGAAATCCTTTTTAACTCTTATACCAACATTTCTATCATTACTATCTCCTCCCTAAGGTAATGTCAATTCCGTGTTATGGTTTCTATGGTAGCAACTTAGGCCGTGAATCAATTCGTGATTTGTAATCAAGCCACGTTTAGGGTTGACTTTGCGTACACATTTCGAGAAAGATCAACGTATGATCCTTGCTTGATGGTAAGTCATATCACTTTGGTACAAGTAATTAAATGTAGGGTTTGAACATTTATGACAGGGTTAATAGCTATTAAATGAAGCCATCTCTTAAAATTGAATCCTCGAGCCTAGTGCAATCCCACGCAGATTCGTGTTGAACCCTTAGTTAAACTGAGAGGGGGGGGAGGGGGGGTGAATCAGTTTAACACATTCATGGACTTTTAAAACTTTTTCATTAAAAATTATTTACACCTTCATTTCATGTTGAACTTAATATGTGAATAATCTTAGAATGTGAGCAGCAAGTATTAATATAATGTAACAGTAGACTTAATATGAGAGAATAAAGTATTAAGCAGATGAGATAAACCATATCAACACATAAACATCATGCACAGAGACACCAGATATAATTGAAAACCCATAAAGGGATAAAACCACATCTTATTATTGTTGTGATGAAAAGGTAAGCTTCAACTCCCTCTCACCACTGATTTTCTGTAGGCTCCAACCCAAAAGAGGATCCTACCTCAATTCTACAAGCTACAACATGCAAGGAAGCTCCAACTCCCATCAATTTTCTGCAAGCACCAACCTACAAGAGGCTCCAACCTCAGTCAACTACAACTTGATGTGGAAGCACCAACTCCCATCTATTTTCTGCAGGCACCAACCTACAAGAGGCTCCAACCTCAGTCAGCTACAACTGACATCTATCAAGCTACAACTTGATAGGGAAGCTCCAACTTCCTTACTCTTTCAAAAGAAAACACTTTCTAATTTACCTTGGATATCAGATATGTTATGTTCCTTCTTTTCTACTATCCATCAGTCCTCATATCTGCCTTGTATCATCTTTGCATCTTCTCAGATTCTCGATCAGCTCCTCCTTCTTCTCTGCCTCACTACTTCATTTTTGCATTCTCTGACCTCTCTATGCATATCTATGAGATATTATTTATAGAAATTTCCTTATGACTGTTATCATTCCTCAGAGAATTTGAAATGGATAGCCATGCCTCTTTGCCTTCTGCCTTCTCATTTCTTTTACCATCTCATTCAGAAAAATATAACAATATGTGCTAATTTCACTACTACAGTGGGATTTTTGTTTTCCTCCGAAGACTTGGACATGCATCACAAACAATTATAAAATCAATTTAAAACATTTACAATCACATTTTCAGTTCCAATAATAATTTCAATTCAATCCATTCAGGTTTTGACTCTCTGTGAGTTTGTCTTTTCTGCTGCTGTAGTGTAAATGTTCTGCATATTCTCCTGCTCACTACAATTGTGTATCTGCTACATATATAACTGTTTTACCATTTTAGTCCTAAATAAATCTCAGAGCCTTGTGCAAATTAAAATTCCTCTCCATTCATTTTCCCTACGCTGGAAATTAAATAAATGTATGCAGAGCCTTTTATTTTCCCATCTAATGGTTATCAAAACCACATTCCCCATATTTCAAATCTAAGTCACTTTAACTCACATTTTGGAAATTATAACACTATACATCAAGATTTCATTTATATCCAACACCTCGACTTGTTTCAATGCATGTTTAGACCATGGTCTAAACCCACTTCACAATCTTCATATGCAGGAACTTTGCCTTTTTCAAATCTATGGTTAAACCATAGTCCAACCCATTTCATGAGGTTGCCTCATTATTCAAACTTCGTAATTCAACCCATAATGGTCCACTGTATAAAATGGATATTTGTAATCCCATAATGCAAACCTTTGGCCAAACAGTTGGGCCCACCATCAATGAGTATTATAAATGTTCGCTCATAATGCAACAACCCATTTTATCCCATGGACATTCACATTAATAAAGTTTTATTATAAAACTTTTGTTCATACCTCATACTCTATGGTCTAAAACCCATTGGCCTTCATACCCGAAATTCAAATTTACTTTAGACCAACTGTCCTTGCATATAAATGTATATTCCAACATTTATGTGTGCCTTCACCATGGTATGCTGACATATTCGTTACCTTATTATAGTTCTCAACATTTTCCCATTGAAACAAAATTCAATTTATAAGTTGGTTTCACGCATATATAACTTTATATAAAGCCACATTATGACTTTATGGTCAGGTAACATATATTATATCAGATATCAGTCTTCGCGTGGGTTAACACTTTCACAGCCCATCTTATGATTTGATTAATCATCTACTCGAATTTCAAAATATCTCACATATAAGCTCCCTCTTGCTTTGTGGATTTGTGAATGCCGTTAAAACTCAACTCACATAAATGCGCCCCATCCAAGTATATGCTCACGGTTTGTCAATTCACATAATATTTTAACATGTATTATGTCCTCCACAATATTTTAGTTGGAATGAAACACCATATGTTCAATTCTTTTAAACTACGCCATCACATTCCAATCATAATATATGTCAACATACATTACGTTCTTCGTTCAAATGTTTACGAAATAGTCAATAATCCTTAGACTTCATCAACAACCATTAAACTTATAAAACTCGGGTCCACAACAACGAATACATACCTTGATTTAACTCTTGTCCATCGCACAATAGTAGCTACCGTCGATTCCCCAACATCTTTGATAATACGGATAGAATGCTTATCGCGTTTTTTCAATCTCCAAGCTTTAATGCTCCAAATATACGTGATGAATGTGGTTTCATATTACCACTCTTCTCCACGTGTCACTCGGGTACGTACATCGTGTTTTTCTTTAGCAGTTCCACTTACAACTTTTCAATCGTGTGATATTATCGGTTTCCTATCTCAAAACCTCCTTCACTATCCGTTAGAGGTTCTGTTCTATTCGTGGTTCCACCTTCCAAAACTTCAATTTCGGATTGCTTTGAAGTCAGGTTTCACAGGCTTTTAATTCGATTCAACCTGGAGTCAAATCATTCCTCTCTAGCACATCTTCCTTTGCGTTAAGCTTGGGTTTGCTCTCAATTTGAGCTGAAGCTGGAATGACTTCAGCCCCGATTCAATGTGGGTAATAACAAGCCACAATACGGTTCATTGATTTCTATTGAAAGCCTTACCCAAGTTAAACCACATTCGATTTATTAACAGGGAATCTTGAACCAAATGCGTTCAGCCTAATGATAGGCGTCCATATCACAATTTCTCCTCTGTTGCATATAATTCAATGAAAATGAATCGATTCTATCGATTCCCAGAATGGAAAAGAGTTCGTCCCTTATGGATCTTCAAGTAGGAATAAAAATGTTTTAAACAATAGAGACTGTGTTTTTAATTAACAGAATAAAAGTCTTTCGCCTCTCTTGATTCCCATACAGAGTCCTTTTCACACACAACACACAGAGGCTCAAAATAACCATATAGCTCAGTAGTAAAGCATGAATTTATAATAATTCTCTATATTAACACATACAGAGGATCATTAAACCCTAAATGCCTCCATTTTGGTACTGATTCAAACTCACTATTTGACCAGAGTACTGCCCATCAACTTCAACTGTATTGTGACTATAATTTCCTCAGTATATATAACCTCATACACCATACTCCACACTAATTTAACCAACCATATCTAGAGTCACATTTCTAAACCGATGTACAGAGTTAAACGTACAATTTTAATCATGTCTCAACAATTTATGGATTTTCTTCAATTATCTGCAGAATACCATAAAAAACCTTGTCACAAAGTTTATTTAAAACTGTTTATAAACCCTGATAGACTCAAAATCATCAATGCATAGATAATTTCACATAGGATCCATTTATACTCCCAATTACAGAGTCTCATCATACCCATGCAATGCTGAACAATTCCTTCCATAGATACAAATGAATCCACCTGCAAGCACTTCTTCTTGTCTTGGCAGAACTTCTTCTTCTCTTAACTCTACCCATTTTTCAAAATCCAATGGCCCTCCTTTTGACCTCACTACTCTGCACCTTGAATAGCTCTCTTCTTCTTTGATATCCTCTGCTCCTTGACTGATGCTACTCCTTACTTCTCTTTTTTCTGCCTCTGCTACCTCTCTTTTTGCTTCCTCTACTCCTTGACTGATGTTTCAGGTGCTTCTCCTTTTTCGTCTCCTTTGCCATCGATGACAACATTTCCAACAGTCTCTACCTTTGGCATTGATGGAAATACACTTTATCTGCTTACCTTTTAGAAGACCCTTTCTTCTGTTGCTTGATTTTCCTCCCCCTTTGACATTAATGGCAAAAGGTTGCACATTTCTTAGTGTGCTTTCTATCTGTGCATTTCTTCTCTCTGAATTGTTTTTAGGCCCTCGTCTTTTGACTTTCTACCAAGCTGCTCCAGACTGGTGTATAAGAGTTGTTGAGAGAACACTTTGAGGATTATTGGACTTGAATATACACTGTAAATTGGTACAATCCAAAGCACAGTCTCCTTTCATTAGTATAAATCTGCAAGTGAAGATAATGACACTTCATAGAACATATTGTACCAGCCTTATCTAATCATAAATGCATCATTGGATCAAGCCTTAAAGATTGTGAATGCTCCATGTGACATATCAATCTTGCTTCAGCTATACTTCAGTCTATATTATAATCTTCATCTACGATGCATATCTATTGAGGAAGGTGGTAGATGGAGTAAGTCTTTTTCTGCAATGCACATCTACAGTACAACACCTATTGATGATGATTCCAATACATATTTTATAGTTGGTGATTATATGAGCTAGGATGTTGATAATGATATTACACTTAATAGCTGTAGGTCCTTGTTACTTCAGTGTATTCGTCAGTCTCACTTATCAATCGTGCAATTTTCTTCATGACATAAGGGGGTATGTATGTCAATAATAAATCTCTCTTTAAAGGTGAATTACCAGCAAATCCTTTATGCTAAAGTAGGATCTGGATGAATTAATAAAGGAATTTTGAGCTTCAATGGTAATCACAAATAGTCCTTCAAACTTCAGATACTTTAACTATTCTGTCATGATGATCTTCCACAAAGACATATTCAATATGTTTAATTGATATCTCTGTAAACAGACTTCACATGGTGTTATGAATGATTCAATAGAGAGACCTGATATATATGTACTAACTTCAGGAAGGCATGCAAATAAATAGAAAAAGATATTGCTTCAATGCTCAATATAATGTTTCAAAACAAAATATCGATCCTTTAGCTCTGTAATTGACCTTTTGATGCTTGAATAATGTAGATAACTCTGGGATACTAACTTGGTATACTTTTACCATAATCCCTTGATCCTGAGGACCTGTACCATACTGTTGCTCCACTAATAACACCTAGTATTCTGTTGATAGGCATGTTGCTTGTACCAAATACCAGTTGATACTAATTTGACAAATTATGTAGAGATTTCACTTTATCTTGCACATGAACCCATATTTTCTACCATTGATATTTCCACTATTCACACCCACAATCATCAATATACTGATTTTGATCTTGGCATCATTAATATTTTGCTTAATCTTTCATTCTGGTTTAAAATAATGTCCCTGCATTTTCTTTTCTATGACTGCTCCAGAATCATTGCTGCTTTATATACAATTCAAATGTTCTAATATAAAGATCTTTGGGAAGGCATCTTCAATTTATTTACTTGGAATCTTCATGGGCAGACCACTTCAGAGATTTATCACTCACTTGATTGCATTCCTCCAAGGAGAATTTTCATAGATGAAGGATGTAATGATATAATGATGATAGGCTCTTCTCTTAATCCTCCTTCTTAATTTTATTCATTGGTAATTCTAGCAGTATGATACACAATGTGATCATCATGTAATGTGTTGATGTTTTCTTAGCTTATAAGTTCATGGCTGATGTTTCCTCTATCATCATGGCTGCTTGCTGTTTTCTTTCCTTCCATCAACCTACTGGTTATTGTGTTCTTTAGGTGATCTTCTTCCACTATAGTTCTCTGTTAGAGAAATTTTCCTTTCCCTTCTTGATCTTATAGATGTTCTCATTTCATAGAGCTCTTCTTAGACTACTTCTGTGGGGACTACATATGAAATTCTCTCCCCCTGGGATGTTGCTTCATATCTATCACTGGTTGGATATTTGATTTTCTTCCTAGAGCATCTCCCCCTGAGACTATGATGGACTCATTATGTTATTGAGATAATAGGCTCCCCCTTTCTTTTTTCCTTCCATACTTTATTGGGGTTCTTCAAAATGTCTGCACTTCTTTTAGATTCATAGTTTTGTTTGATTTGCTTTGATTCCATCATCTACCTAGAGTTCTTTAATGTATATGGCAGATTACAGTCCTTTGCTTTGTGACCACGCTTGAGGCATACATCATCTTATTTGACCAAGGTACATTTGAGCTGATGTATAATATTTTGTTCCCCTTTGTTAATACAATTTACACTCAACAGATTTATGTCCAAAATTATTACATGCATAATAGTAGCCATGGAAATGATTTGTGTACCTGGTGAAAGATTGTCTTTTCCATTTTCTTGCTTGAGGTAGTCTTCTCATTTGCTGCATCTTTTGCTGGTTGAAGTTGATAGGCCTTGTCTTCAATTGTGCTGCAATATTTCTTGGTTTATGACAAGAAAAACATGTGATATTTTTCATAGGAGGAAAGAACCTCCTTTGACATCTTCCAAATTTTTTCACTTCATAATCAAGAGTGTATGAGCATTTTTCAGCAGACTGTTTCATCCTTTAATTTTCTGTCCTTTCATGTTGTTGCTTGGTTTTGTTTGTTTCTTCACAAATCATGTTTTTGCTGGCTTCTGCTTCTGTAGGAATTTGCTGAGCTGCTTCACTATCCTTTACAACTTTTACAAAAATGACATTCATGTTATCTTCAACCTTGGACTTACTTGTTTCACCTTCATATCCTATCCCAGCCTTTATGAGAGGTGACCTTTGAGCCTTTAGAATCTGGTCCAACTGTACAGAGCTTTTCATTTTAGGAGTATTCATTAATAATTCTCTTTGGGACTTTTCTAATTTCTTTCTCAGGCTCACTACTTCTTCTTCCAATTTTTCACATTCCAGACTTTTCTCTCTCATTTTTTGCAGCGGAGTGTCTTCTACTTTGTTTTCTTCTTCAAGCTGTGTCTTTAGGCCAATAATTTCTTTCTTATCTTCATATTCTTTCCCATCACATATTTGCACCAATTTCTTCAGGTCTTTGTTTTCATTCTTCAATCTTTCTATTTCATTCAAGGTTGTGTCAAGTTTGGCTTTTTCCTCAACTGCAATTTCTTCACGGTTCTTACTTCCATTCAAAATGGAAGGTACCTCATTTGATTGAACATTTTCCTATTGACATGAATTTTTCTTCTTCTTAATTCTCTTCTCCTTCTTGACTGTGCAGTCCTTAGTGTCTACTCTATGCATGAATTGCAATCTATCCCATATTTCTTTTGCAGAGGTTAAATCCATTATTAACTCAAGATCCTTGTTATGAAGAATGTTGAATATCACAAATTTTTCCTTTGCATTCCTATGTTTTTCTTACACCAAGGGAGATTCTGTGCAGCAAACATCACATACAAGTTTCCATACCTCAAGTTCATAAGCCAATAATCCTATTTTAACCTTATCTCTCAATTCAAGAAAGTTTTTTGTATTTAACATAGGTACATTTTGATAGTCCATGACTCAACTAGATCTCTTTCAAGCTATTAGGCATGCACCAAAGGAACCTGCTCCGATACTAATTGTTGAACCCTTAGTTAAATTGAGAGTGGGGGGTGAATCGGTTTAACACATTCATGGACTTTTAAAAAAGTTTCATTAAAACTTATTTACACCTTAATTTCATGTTCAACTTAATATGCGAGTAATCTTAGAATGTGAGTAGAAAGTATTAATATAATGTAACAATAGACTTAATACGAGAGCAACAAGTATTAAGCAGATGAGATAAACCATATCAACACATAAACATCATGCATAGAGAATCCAAATATAAGTGGAAACCCATAAAGGGGGGAAAACACATCTTATTATTGTTGTGATGCAAAGGCCAGCTCCAACTCCCTCTCACCACTGATTTTCTGTAGGCTCCAACCCACAGGAGGCTTCTACCTCAATTCTGCAAGCTACAACTTGCAAGGAAGCTCCAACTCCCATCAATTTTCTGTAGGCACCAACCTACAGGAGGCTCGAACCTCAGTTAGCTACAACTGACATTTATCAAGCTACAAATTGATGTGGAAGCACCAACTCCCATCTATTTTCTATAGGAACCAACCTACAGAAGGCTCCAACCTCGGTTAGCTACAACTGACATCTATCAAGCTACAACTTGATAGGGAAGCTCCAACTTCCTTACTCTTTCAAAAGAAAACACTTGTTTATTTACCTTCGATATCAGCTATGTTCTATTCCTTCTTTTCTGTTGTCCATCAGTCCTCATATCTGCCTTGTATCATCTCTGCATATTCTCATATTCTCGATTAGCTCCTCCTTCTTCTCTGCCTCACTACTTCATTTATGCATTCTCTGACCTCTCTATGCATATCTATGAGATATTATTTATAGAAATTTCCTTATGACTGTTAGTATTCCTTAGGGAATTTGAAATGGACAGCCATGCCTCTTTGCCTTCTTCCTTCTCATTTCTTTTACTATATCATTCAGAAAAATATAACAATATGTGCTAATTTCACTATTACAGTGGGATTTTTGTTTTCCTCCGGAGACTTGGCAATGCATCACAAACAATTATAAAATCAATTTAAAAAATTTACAATCGCATTTTCAGTTCCAATAATAATTTCAATTCAATCCATTCAGGTTTTGACTCTCTGTGAGTTTTTATTTTCTGCTGTTGTAATGTAACTATTCTGCATATTATCCTGCTCACTGCAATTGTGTATCTGCTGCATATATAATTTTTTTACCAGTTTAGTCCCGAATAAATCGTAAAGTCTTGTGCAAAATAAAATGCCTCTCCACTTATTTTCCCTGTGCTGGAAATTAAATAAATATATGCGGAGCCTTTTCTTTTCTCATCTGATGGTTATCAAAACCACATTCCCCAGATTTCAAATCTGTGTCTCTTTAACTCACATTCTAGAAATTATAACATTATACATTTAGATTTCATTTATATGTAGCACCTCGACTTGTTTCAATGCATGTTTATACCATGGTCTAAACCCACTTCATAGTATTCATATGTGGGAACTTTACCCTTTTCAAATCTATGGTTAAACCATAGTCCAACACATTTCATGAGGTCGTCTCATTATTCGAACTTCGTAATTCAAGCCATAATGGTCCACTGTATAAAATGGATATTTGTAATCCCATAATGTAAACCTTCGGCCAAATATTTGGGCCCACCATCAATGAGTATTATAAATGTTCGCTCATAATGCAACAACCCATTTTATCCCATCGACATTCACATTAATAAAGTTTTATTAATAAAACTTTTGTTCATACCTCATACTCTATGGTCTAAAACCCATCGTCCTTCATACCCGAAATTCAACTTTACTTGAGACCATCTGTCCTTGCATATAAATGTATGTTACAACATTTATGTGTGCCTTCACCACAGTATGCCGACATATCCGTTACCTTATTATAGTTCTCGACATTTTCCCATTGAAATAAAATCCAATTTATAAGTTGGTTTCACGCATATATAAATTTATATAAAGCCATGTTATGATTCTATGGTCAGGTAACATATATTATATCAGATATCAATCTTCGTGTGGGTTAACACTTTCACAACCCATCTTATGATTTGATTAATCATCTACTCGAATTTCGAAATAGCTCACGTATAAGCTCCCTCTTGCTTTGTGGATTTCTGAATGCCTTTAAAACTCAACTCATATAAATGTGTCGCATCTAAGTATATGCTCACGGTTTGTCAATTCACATAATATTTTAACATGTATTATGTCATCCGCAGTATTGTAGTTGGAACAAAACACCATACGTTCAATTCTTATTAAACTCCACCATCACATTCCAATCATAATATATGTCAACATACATTACGTTCTCCGTTCAAATGTTTACGAAACAGTCGATAAGCCTTATACTTCATCAACAACCATACAAATTATAAACCTCAGGTCCATAGCAATGAATACATACCTTTATTTAACTCTCATCCATCATGCAATCATAGCCATCGTCGATTCCCCAACATCTTTGATCGAACGAATAGAACGCTTATCACGTTTTTTCAATCTCCGAGCTTTAATGCTCCAAATCTATGTGATGAAAGTGGTTTCACATTACCACTCTTCTCCACATGTCACTCGGGGACGTACATCGCATTTTTTTTTAGCGATTTCCCTTACCACTTTTCAACTGCGCAATACTATCGGTTTCCTATCTCAAAACCACCTTCACTATTCATTAGAGGTTCTATTCTATTCGTGGTTCCACCTTCGAAAACATCAATTTCGGATTGCTTTGAAGTCAGGTTTCACAGGATTTTAATTCGATTCAACCCGGAGTCAAATCGTTCCTCTCTAGCACGTCTTCCTCTACGTTAAGCTTGGGTTCGCTCTCAATTTGAGCTGAAGCTGGAATGACTTCACCCCCGATTCAATGTGGGCAATAACAAGCTACAATACTAATAGTGTCCATCAAGACTCATTGATTTCGATTGAAACCCTTACCCAAGTTAAACCACATTCGATTTATGAACAGGGAATCATGAACCAAATGCGTTCAACCTAATGATAAGCGTCCATATCACAACCGCTCCTCTGTTGCATATAATTCAATGAAAATGAATCGATTCTATTGATTCGCACAATAGAACAGAGTTCGACCATTATGGATCTTCAAGTAGGAATCAAAATGTTTTAAACAACAAAGATTATGTTTTTAATTAATAGAATAAAACTCGTATGCCTCTCTTGATTCCCATACAGAGTCGTTTTCACACACAACACACAGAGGCTCAAAATAACCATATAGCTCAGTAGTAAAGCATGAATTCAGAATAATTCTCTGTATTAACACATACAGAGGATAATTAAACCCTAAATGCCTCCATTTTGGTACTGATTCGAACTCACTGTTCGACCAGAGTACTGCCCATCAACTTCAACTGTATTGTGACTGTAATTTCCTCAGTATATATAACCTCACACACCATACTCCACACTAATTTAACCAACCATATGTAGAGTCACATTTCTAAACCCATGTACAGAGTTAAACATACAATTTTAATCATGTCTCAACAATTTAATGGTTTTCTTCAATTATCTGCAGAATACCATAGAAAACCTTGCCACGGAGTTTATTTAAAACTATTTATAAACCCTGATAGACTCACAATCATCAATGCATATATAATTGCACATAGAAGAAATTTATACTCCCAATTACAGAGTATCATCATACCCATGCAATGCTGAACAATTCCTCCCATAGATACAAATGAATCCACCTGCAAACACTTCTTCTTGTCTTGGCAAAACTTCTTCTTCTCTTAACTCTGCCCCTTTTTCAAAATCCAATGGCCCTCCTTCTGTCCTCACTACTCTGCACCTTTAATAGCTCTCTGCTTCTTTGCTATCCTCTGCTCCTTGAATGATGCTGCTCCTTACTTCTCTTTTTGCTGCCTCTAATACCTCTCTTTTTGCTTCCTCTGCTCCTTGACTTATGTTTTAGGTGCTCCTCCTTTGTCATCTCTTTTTCCATCAATGACAACATTTCCAACAATCCGAAGGTACTCTTTAATGTTTATTACATTTACGAGACTGGGATTTCTTCATTTAATTCATCCTGTATGCGTTAGAAATGTCTTGGGTTATTCACCCGTGACTCATTGATCCGAATGGTATGCGTCCATCTGGTGACACTTGTATGGACAAGATGAAATAGTGTTTCCCATGGCAATGGGTTATTAAATGTGTATTTTCAGGATGAGTTCCATTCTTTTCGTTCTCTGTGAATTTGGATTTCATCTCTCTTCAATAATTTACGCATAGCGGCTACGGAACGTCTCCATACCTCACAGTCTGGTTTCTCACTTATTTATAACTGGTAAGGTTCATTAATTCAATTTCACTGTAACTTATACTGGTTTTGGGTTTCACCTGATACTTAGTTCGGCTTATGCGTCTCACCGATTTGAAATTTCATTACTTAGCCATTAATCATTGTTTAATTCTCGTTCCTCAATTTAAAATGTACAATGCCTTCATTATCTTTCTCAATTCTACTGATAATAAAATGTCGTTTTTCCTTGTATTATTCCCTTCCATCAAAAGAGAATTCATAATATCTAACTTTTTCCTCTATGTCAGATTCAGTTGCAAGTTATTTGTGGTTGGAAACGTAGTCAATGGTTGATATAGATCACAGTAACTCAAGGTAATGTTTTACATTGTTTTTTTTTTTAACAACCATTTGATTTCTCATCTATGAAATTTGGAATAGTCACATTATATTTTTCTAGGCTTGATTTTTTATTGGCCATACTATTATTCTAGAAATTTTACTTCATATTTTTTTTCATTTTTAATATGTTGGGGTTCAAGGATAATGTAGGCCTAGAAACAAAGCACGGTCTGGGAATTTGAATAACTTCGACCTCTATTCCATTTTTCCCATACTCGTTTTCGACAAGTAATTTCGCTATTTCGTCCCTTTTAACTATTTATTTTGTTTTCCTGTTTTACTCTTGTATTATAATGTTTTCATTTTCCTATATCCAAATACAAATTAGGAACTGAGCTAATCCTTCCCAGTTTTTAAATTTGTAGGTAATAAATCTCTCCCTTTTGCTCTCTCCAGATTCAACATTTTTCCTTTTGAACTCTTACAAATTTTTCATCTAATTCACTGCTACTACACAGGTTGGTCTTCAACATTTTGTGTGGAGTGTAGTGCTTCACTCAACCTTAGTCGGATTCTTACTTTTCTATGTTCATCTATATTAGGATTCTTGTAATTATATTTGCCTCTTTGTCTATGTTGAAGTTGACTTAAAAATTGAACTTGTTTAACTGTCAGGTTACTATTCTTTCATGTATAAATGGACTGTGATTTTAATTTCGTTTCCATGATTGGCATGGTTTCATTTGTAAAGTTAGTACTTCTTGATATTTCACTTCACTGTCTTAATCATATATTTACAAAATTTTCCACAGGATTGTATTACAGTTTCAAAATAAGAATCTCTCACTTCTGCTAATTATGCACTATAGAGTTCTAGCAAACTTACATAATTTCCTAGATTAGTATGCTAGTTTTCAATTTATACTATATAGGTTATGCTGGACTATCATATTTAAAGCAGTATTAGATTCATCTATCAGTTCCTAACTTTTTATTATTTAACTTTCTACTCTGAAAATATATTGATAAAACTATAATGAAGATGGTTCCATTGCATTGATTTATTATACATGCGGAATGAAAATGTATATATGTATATATATATATATATATATATATATATATATATATATATATATATATATATATATATATATATATATATATATATATATACAACTATTATTTATTTTTATAATTATTTGTTCAAATTCTGTAATATGGAAATTTTCTACATCCTTGCATAAATTCTGATACTACTCAGTACTGCTATATAAATGTTACATCAGTTCTGTACAAAATTTTATCGATTTTATTTCCATAACAGTCAAGGAAACACAGTTTAGAAGTCAAAGTATTTACTCCTAATTAGAGTGGAAATTTATCGGTTTGTACTACTTGTATATTCTATTCTACATGGGCTAATTCAGAATGTTCAGTGCCATACTACTTTCACTTTTTTTGGTAGTTTTCATCACAAATCTTTTATGTGGTACTAGAATGGCTTATAAACAAAATTTACTTGTTAAATATTGTATTTTCTATGAAATAATTATAAAAACAGAATAATAACCAAAATATATCAGTGTTAATTTCCAATTATTAAATTCTTTTTCTGCATCTGAGTTTATATTTCCCATGAATGTATATATAGACAAATTAAAATGAATAAATAATAACATTTTCTCTTACTAGACAAAACCAATAACTTCTCTGTGAGATACTGATCTCCAGATTTAAACCTATTATAGGTTTAGACATTTTGGTAGATGGGTCTCATCAGACTACTCCCACACAACTATACAGATTGCAGAAATTCTGCTTTATCAAAATATGTTAAAGGTAGGGGTACTTGACAACTCAATATGTCAGAATTTAATTTACTTGTTAGACAATAATCTATTTACCTAAACACCGTCACTCTTTCATGGTCTTTACTCATTCCTCAAATGGAGAATTTAGTACACATAGGTCAAGGTTAAATAAATCTAAATTAAATTAGTTCAGTGTACATACCAATTTCTATGACTAGTCCTCCCAACCTTAGAGTTCTATCTTCGTAACTCACCCCCGAGCTGAGACCTTCTTCTTCTAGTGATAGACAACCCTTTATCTATCCTGTAGTAGCTTATTTAAGTTGTGCTTTCCCAAGCTTGTTTCTAATTTTTGCATCCAGAAATTTTAGGATGCTTTCTTCCTTCTTTGCCTAGGCTTTCCCTCATTGAGGTACTTTAAAGTTGTCTTTTCCGCTTTTCCAGCTTTTTCTTCCTCTTCCCAATTTCTTTCCTCTTCATTTGGGAAATTAGATGTTTATCTCAAAATATAATTTTGTTAATATTCCTTCCAAGGATTTTTGGAAGGGATGGGAAAGTCTCATCACCTTATCCACATCCTCATGGATTTAGGTTTCAGATCTCCATTTTCAATCTAGTCATTGCACACATAACTTTTCTATGTATTTTATTAATTAAAATTAAAATAAATCCACACACTAGTTCTCCATTGGGGCCCACTTACCCTTTGGATTTATTCAATTGTCAATTAAAAAGCATAGAAACTGGGGGTATTATAGGTGCGCAATAGAGGGTTACGCAATAGGGAGGCAGACAGAAGGGGGGAGTAGAGAAAAGGTGCCTAACTCAAAAATCATGTAATGGGGTAGAGCAAAAGAAAAGGGTAATTCTGGAGGGAGGCTCGCGGCCATGAGGGGACGCCAGGGGGGGCGTGTAGCGAGTGGGGAATATGCATGATAAGCACACCGTAGGCTTGCACAAGTAAGGGGGCTCTTGGCAGGGAGAGTGCGCAACACGTGGAACATGCAGGGAAATTAAAGCAGCAACACGATGGCTAGGGAAGAGGAAAAGAAGGATCTGGAGGCTGACTGGAGCAACGAAGGGATGACAGAATGAGGAGTAACAATGCCTTTTTAATACCTGTGGAATGAGCGCAGATGTTGTGTGATTTTGTGGCACACTAGTATATGCGAGTTAGGATAGTTCACTTGAGATTTCATGTGATTCAATGTGTGGAAGAATATCAGGTGCACTAGGTGAATGATTGCTGAAATGAGGTTTTGCATCAGGTTAAGGCTGGCTATGAAGCGCATTGTCAGCCAGAGCATGAGACGAACAGGCTTCGCATAGTTGCGGCATGTCATCCACATCAAGGGAAGTTTGATCCTTTTTTAGGCGAGTGTGGCAGTTCTCTTGCAAGGATTCATCCTCAATCTGAGATAAGTTAGAGTGATATAGCATTGAATGGATATCCACTACTTTCTTGGCCAGGAGATCAACAACAGTGTTTGCCTTTCTATGCACATGGTGGAAGGTAATGGCCCCAAGGTGCTGTAGAAATTGTTCCAAGAAATTGAGATGATTGGCTAGCTTCCACCTGGTAGAAACCTTTGAGGGAGAAGTGCCAAGAAGTATGCGGGTGGCCGCTTAAATGATGAGTTGTGAGTCTCCTTCCATTTCAAGTGGGAAAAAATTGAGCTCAATGGCTCTAGAGATACCCTATATAGGCCCCTCTAGCTCTGTGGAGTTGTTTTTGTCCCACCTCAGGTTTCCATAGTAGACATGTATGGGTTTCCTTTACAATCTCTGAAGATACCCCTAAAGTCCGTTTCCCCTAAGTTGCCTTTAGAGGCTCCATCAAAGTTGCACTTCAAAAAATGAGTCGGGGAGGGGGGGTGGTTCCTTTGGTCAGGTACATGGATCCTACCTATGCTTGGGGAGGATTTATCCATTGGGGGCTTAATGCATATGTGACAGTTGTTCCAAATTGTGCATTCGGTTGTGGTTCTCAAGAGGTTATCCTTCCCCTAGTGAGCCATGGCAAGAGTTTATTTTAAGTTTTTATGTAGCTTGGCCCATATTCACTCTCTATTTGAGGTTGTGTTTTTAAAGATCCAGTTGTTTCTTTATTTCCAGAGATTCCATATGAGTAGACCTAGAATCAACTGCGAGAGACGATTCATAAGATTACTAGAGTAGGGATTATCTTGCCATTTTTTGATGGTGTTGGTGACGTTGCCCCTATCTCTATTGGATCTTCGGCATAGAATTAAAATCTTGTCCCAAAACGTCTTAGATATGGGGTATAGGTCTAGCAGATGATAAATGGTTTTGATATCGCTCTGACATAATGGGCACCTCAAAGGACCCATAAAATCCCACTTCAAAATATTCTCCCATATGAGGATGTGTATTTTACGAATCAGCCATAAAAATGTAGCTACTTTGGGCCAAATATTGGCAGTCCATACCTTCTTCCATATCTGATTTGTGGGACCCGGGTTCGGCTATTGTAATAGATGATTGGCTTCCTTGGTTTAGTAGTTACCACTTGGAGTATGGCCCCAATAACAAATGTCTAGCCCATTCCAAGTTCTGATTCTTATTTTTTTTTTAATTCCTCCCAAATATATTTGTGATGTTCATTGTTCCAATCCTCCAGCCATATGTCTGTGTGCAGCCAAGTCCTGTAAAATTGAGTTGTTTCATTAGTCCAAAAGTCTTAGACGTGATTTTGTTATCTTTCCTATAAGACTATGCTCCAGAGGGGTCGAGGGAAAATTGAGGATAGACTAGGCATTTGCTGCCATTAATCCTACCAGAATCTTGCTTGAGTTACATTGTGCAATTCCTAGAAGCTGCTGGTTTCAATAAGCTATTTTTTTTGGCTGGCTGCATTCCATATTTTGGATCCTCCAGGAGCAATGTTGAATCTGATTAGTTCCTCCATGGGAAAATTACCTACATATTTGGCAACCCATAAGTTTTTCCATGGTATGTGAGGGTTGGATACCCATTTCCACCATATACTAGTGCCAATGATGTTATTGATATGCTCTGGATCTCTAAGTCCCAGTCCTCCCTATGCTTTTGGTGTACAGACCTCTTTCTGTCTTACTAGTGCCCACTTATTTTTGTCTTTGTATTCCCCCCATAGGATTTTTCTTTGTAGATTGTGAATGTCTTTGAGGACCCATTTTGGTGCCACTAGAATAGAAAAGAGGTGTATGGGTAGGGACTTAAGTACAATTTTGATGAGAACCAAACGTCCAACAATGTTGAGGGTGTGATGGGTCCAGTTGGACAATTTAGTCTCCCTTCTTTCCAACAGCTCTCTCCTGGAAGAGTGTTTGATAACTGAGTCTATGAGAGGATCTCCCAGGTATTTGGATGGAAAAGAGGATATGGTGAAGCCTAGGACGCAAGCTATGTTGCGCTGGGTGATAAGAGGCATATTGAAAAATAATATTTGACATTTTTTAGGGTTGACAATGGTTCTAGAGGCTTCATAGAAACAATTAAGAAGGGTTTTGAGGGTGTGAGCTTCCTGTATAGACAGGTGCCCCATAATCATATTATCATCCAGAAATTGATGGTGGGAAATGTGGGGGAGATTGTGTAGAGGAATTCCCTGAGGGTTTTGTAAATGGATAGAACTCTTTACCAGCAGCATAGGCTCTTGGCCATAAGAACAAAGAGAAAGGGTGAGAGAGGGCCTCCTTTCCTTATACCTCTAGAGGGGTTGAATGTTGCCAAAGGGATGCCACTGAAAATAATAGAGATAAAGGGAGATGATATCAAGATCATGATCCAGTGGACCTAAGCTCTACTGAAGCCAAAGGCCAGTAGGGTTTTCTTTATGTAGTTAAAGCTGAGCTTGTCAAAGGCATTGGAGAGGTCAATTTTTAGGAGAATACCCAGTTTTTTTGAGGTTTTTAAGGAGTGTATGACCTCATGGGTTAGGATGATTCCATCAAGGATCTGCCTGCCCTCAACATAGCCTATTTTCTATGGAGAAATGAGCATGTGAAGAAGCTACTTAAATCTATTAGCTATAACTTTGGAAATGATTTTTTAAATTACATTGCAGAGTACTATGGGTCTGTACATAATTGGACAAGAAACATTGTCTTCCTTTGGGATAAGAGTGAGGAAGGTTTCATTGAGAGCTGGTAGAATCCAGTGGGTGTTGTATCATTCCTCTACTATGCCATAGACTTCCTCTTTGATAGTGTCCCAGAAGAAATGAAATAAGTTGGTCGTGAATCCATCCGGTCCAGGGGCTTTCCCTTCTTTTAATTGGAAAATCACTTGTTTGACCTCTGTTAGTGTTGTGGCTTTGAGAAACATCCTATTGTGATCCTCATTGACAAATTTTCGAATATGCTATGTGATTTTTAGAATGGCCTCCTATCGTTGGATGTTGGGTTCTTTAAGGATGTCCTTGAAGTGATTGAGCAGTTCCTCAGTGATGTCCTTGTATTTTTCCTTATGCTCCCCATTTTTATTTTTGGGGACTGTGATTTTGTTGTGCATCCTCTGCTAGATGGTGGAGAGATGAAATAATTTTGTGTTTCTTTCTCCATCCTTAAGCCATCATATCCAAGATTTCTATTTCCATAGGACCTTTTCTTGGCTTATTCTCTCTTCTAGTTGGGAATTTAGGGACTTTTCCTTGTTCTATGAGTATGTTGATCTTCCTTCTGATATGATTTTTTCTTGGAGCTGCTTCATTTTATTTTCCAGATCTCTTTGGTATTTCAATTGTTGTCGAAGGTGTTCTTGCTCCACAATTTCAGTTTCCCCTTGAGCATCTTCAATTTCTGTTGTAACTGATACATTTTTGTGCCCAATAGTGTTGTTAGGGAAGCCCACTAATCTGATATAAGGTCTTTGAACCCAAGATGTTTGAGCCAAAAGTGTTCAAAGCGCAAATTTTTTGGGGTGGATGTACCCAGTCTAAGCCATTGGAGCTGGATCAACCAATGATATGAGGTAGAGGCTGGGATGATGGTGGCCACGAGCTCTCCTCCAAGGCGAATGAATTATTCAGTGATGAGGAAGCGGTCCAGTCTAGAAGCGATTTGATGAGATCCACATCTTCTGTTATTCCAGGTAAAGATGCCACGACATGTTTGAAGATCTATAAAATGATTGTTGTGGATGAAGTTCTTGAATTTGGTGTTGTCCATTTCAAGGTGAAGTCTTCCTTCTTTTTTTTCCTCAAGGGTTGTTATCACGTTGAAGTCTCCTCCAATCAACCAGAGAGGGTGAGTACACTAGTTGTTGATATCTGCAATACTTCTAGGAAGCTCTGATTTTTTTGGAGAGGTTGGGGCAAGTAGACATTCATGAAATGTCCATGAATGTTATTTCCAATCAAGTGAAAGGAAGCTTGATTGAAGTCTCTATTGGTTTGATTGTTCTATAGAGTAATGAAGTGGGGATTCCAGATGATTTCTAGGCCTCCCGAAGCCCCATTAGTGTCTGCTACTAGGCTATTGCAGCCTTTCCAGAGTCCTTTGAATATTGTGTCCAGAGTGGATCTAGATCATTTGGTTTCTTGAATAAAGAAGATTGTGGGATTTTCCTCTGTAATTATTTTCTTCATTAACCTGTTCTTGGAGGGACTATTTAGGCCTCTGATATTCCATGAGATGATCTTCATTGAGGGGGGTTGGGAACTACAGAGTAAAACCTGGTCAACTTGGGGTATCTCCCCGATTATACTAGCTCTTTTCCCATGATAACCATTCGCTGCAAATCTAATTTTCTTCCTTGTTTTCTAGATTGTTTCAGAATGAGTTTGGTGTTCAGGAGCGTACCTCCTTGAATGCCAAGGGATCGAATCTGTTGAGCTCTACTAAGGACTTCCTCCAACTTTTGGATCTGGTGCAAAGGAATTGAGAGAAATTCTTTCCACTTGCATGCTTCTTCCAACCCCATGAGATTGATGTCCCCATAGTCAATGCTCTCTGGTTCTTCTTCCATTGCTTCTGGGATTGAGTCCAGAATTGTGCCTTTACCTTTTTCTTCCTATTTTTCCCCTATGTGCATAGAGGACAGGGAAAGTAGAAAGGCTTTCAGTTGGATTTTGGTTTGTTGAGTCTTTGAGGTCTCGAGATTCTCCTGCGAAGGTCACTCTAGGTCCCTTGGAGGTTCGTTCTCATTCAAATTCATTTAAGATAGGGTGCCAAAGTTGTTTCTTGATGATGGAGCTCCTTTTTTCTAGTTCATGTTTACCTTCTTGGTATGCCTTTTCCTTCCAGCAACTTTCTTGAACCCTTCGGTGTCTTTATCTGTTGAGTCATTATTCGGTGCAGCTCTTTGATTTAGGGGAAATCTCTGAACAAGTTCCCATGTTGGTGAAAATTATGGCATATAAATGGTACATTTCCATAACCTACTATTTGAATCCATTCATAATCATCATGGATCAGGCTTACTTCATCAGGGAGATACTCTGCAATTTTCACATAGACACAGATCCTTGTGTAGGTTGCGTGTTTATTGATCTTTATGTGTCCACAATTTTAATGAATTGTCCAAGAGTGTTGCCTATGTATCGAATAGTTAACTTGTCCAAATAGTCCTAGAGAAGGTTGTAGAGCCTGATCTAGACTATAGCCCAAGTCAAATCTTGTTTGTCTAGGTTGAAGTGTTCTATCGAGATACGTAGGTATAGACCCACGGAGTTGAAAAAATATGGCGCATCGTCTATGATACAGTTTTTGTCTCTGATGCAGGTGATTATCATGTTGAAGAAGCTCTTGGCACATAACTATAGATCTATATGGCCCTTGGGCTTCCATTTGAGGGGATCCAGCCTAGGAGGGATTTTTCTGTGGACTAGAAACCCATGAACTTTCCTATCACTACATGGTCCTTCATGTATTGGGTTTTTTCATTTATTTGATGAGCAGGGGGCTCGATATTGGTTCTTGTAGTGGCCTTGGGTATGCATGTGGAGGATGTGATTGTTATTTCTTTTTCTGTTGCTACAGATGGTGATTTCAGAGTGGGATACGCCCCAGTTAGGTCAGGGAGCGGGCCAGAGTTCTGCTAACGATGATTATCGGCCCCTATCACCGTTGCAATGGAAAGTGAAACAGAGGAGTGGGAGAACCCATCCCCTGACTGTTTTATTTCATGAGGGAGCCTATCTCTACTCCATGAGTATGAGAGGGTCCCAACGCTCAAGAAGAAGGTTTGCGAGGTGAAGCCTGCTCAGAAGCCACCAAACCTTAGGTCATGGCGGCGATGTTCCTTCAGCTCTCTCTTTCATTCTTCATGGCATGATGTGTATAATCATGTTAAAAATGATATTAATAAGCAATATTAACAAAATTTAGTATTAAAAAACAGAATTAATAAATGTTCATATTAATATTAATTTAAATATCAATTATTACTAATAATTTGAATATTTATTATTAATATTAATATTAATTAATATTGTAACACCCTGTTTTATTTCCAAATTTATGTTTAAAAATACTTTTACTAATACATTTGAATTTTCAAGTGAAAAGAGAATTAATGAATGAGGTTATTCATTAATAAATAAAATTGAAATTTGTTTCATGAATAAAACAGAGAGGGATTTTCTGACAGTTACCTTCCCCAAGAGGATAAAATGAAATCCTGAGAAGGGGAACTGGTTCTATTCTTTAAAGAAAAAAAAAAGTGTTTTACAATAGCATGTTGTGAAGGAAACAAAGTTGTCGAGAGTTGGTGGTTTACCAATGGAACTCTGTAACCTGAGAGAAGCGTAGATTGGACAGAGGTCCTAAGGTTTAACTTCTGACAAGAAAAATTTCTATCTAGACTCTAGTGTGAAGCACGGGGAGAGAAGAGGACATGATCACCTCTCTCAAGGTTGGGTGATGCCATCAGTTAACCGAGAATACAAAGAAGTATTTATAATTTATTGGTCCAATTTGATAAGAGAAAAATATAATTTCATGTTAAGTTTATGTAATGGTAATATTTATTATTTATGTTATTTAGAAGAAATGATGATTTCCATTTACTTTGAAAGAGGTGATAACTCTAGAACTAGCTGAGATAGAAGGGAAACATTGTAATAGAAATAAATAAATAAATATTGTTGTTTAAAGTACAGTAATTTGTTTCTTCTCTAAACATTGAACAAATGGAGAAGATAAAGTAGTATGATAGTGTATTAGACAATACATGAGCTATGTTTAATTAGCTACGCTAGTAATCAAACTTTTTAAATAATATTGAGCAAAATAAGAAAACTTCCATTGTATGAAAACAAAATATTACACAGAGAAAAATCGAAAAAAAAAAATCTAGAATTGAGAAGACATGAATTTTGTACCTGGTAACCATAATTAGATAAACTTAAAGCATTCTGTGTAAGAAACATAAGAAGAAATAGGGGTTTGGAAGCTGAGCCTTGTAATTACGGGGTAGGGTTCACGATCCCCTGGATGATAAGGCTTACTGTACAAGAAAACAAAACTCCTTAATGGAGATTAAGTAAGTGTCATAATGCTTAATAAAAAAATATGATAGGCATGGATAAATTATACAGAATTATAGAAGCTCCAATGATCAGTACATAAAACCAAAACTTGTCCCAAGTTTATAAGCATGATAGGAATGTAAAGTAAAACTTTCATGTCAAAATACCCTGAGGAAAAAATTATGAAATAGAAATGTATTTTGATAACGAGCTGAAAGAGTGCGGATATTTCTTGCATCAAAAATAGAATCATACTATACAATGTATGGGTTTCAGAACATGCACGGAAGTAAAAAAAACCTCTGAAATCATTGTAAGCCAAAACATCATTACGACAAAACAAAAAATGTTTATATGTTCCCAGAATGGACAAAAAACAAAGTAAGCGTTGTTAATATTTAAACCTCAGTAAACGATTGTGCCAAAACCTTCATGATGAGAGGTAACACAGAATGTCTTCCATGAAATAAACTTAAGGGCCGAAGGCTGCACTTTTTCACGAAGAGGATTTACCTGTAGTAAACTAAGGAATAGACTTTACAGAAAACCATGAGAAATATGCGAAGTTGGTGCAAGGTCAGGATTACCTGGGACCTTGAATGACACATTACGAGACCCGATTTGCTTCCTTTGTGCAAAAAAATTTCTAGAAACATCGTGTCTAATCCATCAACAACAAAACAGTAAGTAAGCTTCTGCAAGTAAACACCATATAAAATATATATAAAATGTAATTTAATATTTAAATTGGTGAAATATATAAAATGATTGTGCATTTTGACCAAGATGAGTATTAGAGATCACTTTCCAAATCCATGAGGATGGATAAGGCAACAAATCCCCACAAACTTTCAAAAATCCTTGAAAGAAATTAATTTAGATTTTGAGGAGGAATCTAAATTTCCCCAATGAAGAGGAAAGTAGTTGGGAAGAGGTAAGAAAAGCTGGAAAAGCTGAGGAAAAGCATAAAACAACTTTAAAGAGTCCCAAAATGGGAAGCCTAGGCTAAACAGGAAAGAAAGCATCCTGCTATTCTGGACGCAGAATTAGAAACATGCTTTGGGGAAATATGAGCTTAAATAAGCTGCTCCTAAGCAGATCAGGGGTTGATCTGTGATGGAGGTGATCTCAGCTCGGGGGTGAGTTTTGGGAGACAAAGAGGACTCTAAGGTTGGGAGGTTGGTCATTTGCAATAGTGGTATGTTTCTGAAATTCTGGTTATTTTGATTTATGATGGTATGAATTGGCTAGATATAAAATAAATTTAATGGTATAATTGATTTTAGTACCACATTTAATAGAATCCATCCTAAGGCATTCACCTTCCAGATTCTATTTAGTTGTAGACCAGAAATTCATAGAGTAGAAACCCACAGAAACTATAAACCAAGTTCGGTTTAAATCTGAAGGTACTTAGTCTCCACAGATAATTAAATATTAACTCGTTTCATATGTATACAAAGGTGAAATTATGTGCTCATAGGTATGCTAGAAAAATATGGTAGCAGAACTGATAGTTACATGATACAATAAAAGAGAAGAAAAGACATTAGAATAGGTATTTCGAGTTATTTCTAATTTAAGAAGTGATTCTACCTTTAGCTATATTAATCATAAGAATTTCCTTTGAAATCTCTGCACAGTTGTAGATAACACAACAGTAGACATGCCTCTAGAAAAAAATTTATTAACTAATGCTGGTTCAAATCTGGAGGACTATTATTTTTACAGGAAAAATGTTGTGTTAACTTGAATCTTCTTCTGCTTATAAAATAATTTTCAGACTTCCATATCTAATATGGAGGAATCTAAAATCTGAACTGAGAAAAAAAAAGGAAATGAGAAATACCATAACATAGCATACTAGTACTTTATAAATATTAAACTTCTCAGAAAGGGGAACCAAAAAGGAACAAAGAATCTCTATTCTATAATCCACATTAATATTCCATGGACACCGCATATAGAAAAACAAACATTAGCGAAGGTTATATCGAGGCATTAACCGAATTATCCACTTTGATAGATATATTGCTTATCACCAAATCAAAACAAAAAAAAAAACAAGGGACCTTTAGTTCCCAGTTAACAGAATTAGGATGATTTAATAAACCTTGATAACTATCTATTCGCTTGCAAGGAAATAGTTAAATGAGTAATGAAAATGCTTAGCTATGTCTGCATAGTATTAGAGTTTATCCTGCTGTGTGACCGCCATAGGAGCAGGAAAAGCTCATATTGTCATCAGCCAGTAAGGAGCAGGAAAAGCTCATCAGAGAACTCACTTCCCGGAATAGCCAAGAAGGCGAAGGTTCCGGAAAGAGAAAGATGGATGAGTCTGATGATGATGATGATGCTAGACAGCAACATAAACAGAAAAGAGAATTGCAGGGGGAGTTCCGAAAGATCAAACCTCCCTCCTATGATGGGGAGAAGGAAGAAGATGCTGAAGCCTGGTTGCTGAACATGATTAAGTATTTCCAGGTCTATGAATATGAGAGCAATCTGAAGGCCAGATTAGCTGTGTACCAGCTACAAGGTAAAGCTACTCTGTGGTGGGAGGAGACAAAAATGGTGCATGCCATTGATGAAAAGACAGTTACTTGGGAAGATTTCCAGGTTAAGTTCAAACATCGTTATTTGAACGAGCGTTATTATGATGATAAAGCAAAAGAATTCCACGAACTTAGACTAGGACAGCTCACTATCGATGAGTTTGTCACTAAGTTTACAAATTTATTAAGATATGTCCCTTATATTAGGGAAGAGAAGGCAAAAGGTCCAAAGGTTTTTGAATTGCTTGCCTACTGTGTACAAGGAGAAAATTGAGTTTGATAACCCAAAGACAATGGACGAAGCGGTTAGAAAAGCAAGATTATGCTATCAGCAGTTTAAAGGTAAGGCTGAACAAGGGAAGAGATGGTTGAACAAGGGTGAGTTCAAGGGGAAAAGACAAAAACCAGCATATCTAAGGAATTTTGGCAGAGATCATCAGCGGAAAAAATTCAATAAACCAAAAGAAAGCCAAACTGCTCAGTCCCAAGTGGCTTCAAAACAAATAGAAGGAAACAATAAAAAGGAAGGGACAGTCAGAATGAAGGAACCATTGAAATGTTGGGGCTGTGGAGAACCCCATATGATGAGGGACTACCCCCATCGAAATATTCATATGATCAGTAGAGAGCGAGAAGCAACAACAGTAAATGACATAGCCATAAATATACCAACTATCAGTGCAGCATTGGAGAATCGGCAAGCAGAACATCAAGCAACCATGGTGGAAATGGAGGGTAAGATTTCTGACCTACCTGTTACTGTTTTGATTGATCCAGGTGCTTCTTTGAGTTACATTAGTCCTGGAATTGTAGAAAAATGTAAAATTAAACCTGAAAAATTTCAGCAATCATGGTTGGTACAGTTGGCCACTGAAACTAAGAGAAAAGTCACACATAAATTTCCCAAAACAGCAATACAATTAAATGGCTTTCCAACAGAAGTAAATTTGAACATATTTCCATTAGGATCCTATGAATTGTTTATAGGAATGGATTGGCTGGAAAAGAAGAAAGCTCTGATGAACTGCTGCGATAAAACCCTGCATTGCGTGGATGAAGAAGGGAAACCTGTTACACTAAAAGGGAAAACAAAATCCATTTCAGTAAGACAAATATCAGCCTTACAATTAAAAAAAACAGCTAGAAAAGGATACCAAGTTTATGCAGTACATGTGGAAGAAGTAGAATAGAGAACTGAAGAAAATCTGCTGAGTGAATTACCAGTGGTAAGGGAATTTAAAGAAGTTTTCCCAGATGAGATTCCTCATCTTCCCCCCAAAAGAGAAATTGACTTTTCCATAGATCTGGTGCCGGGACCCACACCTATTTCCCGAGCCCCCTATCGAATGAGTCCGCCTGAACTTATGGAGCTGAAGATGCAGTTGCAAGAATTACTAGATAAAGGTTACATTAGACCAAGTGTGTCTCCGTGGGGAGCACCAGTGTTATTTGTGAAAAAGAAAGATGGGACTTTTAGGATGTGCATTGATTATCGTCAACTGAATAAGTTGACCATTAAGAATAGATATCCACTCCCTAGAATTGATGATCTTTTTGATCAAGTGAGAGGGGCCTCAGTCTTTTCAAAGATTGACTTAAGGACTGGGTATCACCAGCTCAGAATCAAAGAAGAAGACATTAGCAAAACAGCTTTTCGAACCCGGTATGGACACTACGAATTTGTAGTCCTACCTTTTGGACTGACAAATGCCCCTGCCACCTTTATGTGCCTGATGAACAGTGTGTTAAATAAGTATTTGGATAAGTTTGTTCTAGTGTTCATAGATGATATTTTAGTCTACTCCAAAAACAAAGAGGAACACCAGGAACATTTGCGGATAGTGTTGCAAACTCTGAAAGAAAATCAGCTATATGCTAAGTTCAGTAAATGTCAATTTTACAAGGATAAGATTCAATATTTGGGTCACATTATCTCTGAAAAAGGGCTTGCAGTTGACCCTGAAAAGATAAAAGCAATTAAAGAATGGCCGGTTCCAACTGATGTTTCAGCAGTAAGGTCATTCATGGGGATAGCAGGCTATTATCGTAGATTTGTGGAGAGATTTTCTACCGTAGCACATCCCATCACTTCATTGCAAAGAAAGGGTGTTAAGTTTGTGTGGACTGAGAAATTTCAAAACAGCTTCGAACAATTAAAACAAAAACTTATTTCAGCCCCTATATTAAAAATTTTTGATCCTGATAAAGAGTTTGTTGTATGTACAGATGCTTGCAGAGAGGGGCTAGGAGGAGTCCTATTCCAGGAAAATTCAGTTATTGCATATGAATCTAGGAAACTGAAAATACATGAACAAAATTATAGTGCATATGATTTAGAATTTGCAGCTGTTATCCATGCTTCCGAAATGGCGACGACATCCCTCTTTGGGAAAAGTCTACGTTGATGACTTACTTAGTTGTCGCCAAATATTTTTTCCAACTGACTATCGCAAGACAAGCCAGGTGGCTGTCCTTTTTAAGTGAATTTGATATGGACATAAAACATATCAAGGGAAAAGAAAATAAATTTGCTGATGCATTAAGTAGAAATGCTTGTCAAAGTTTAAACAGCATTGGGAGTAGTGCCCAGGTGGAGGTAGAGGAATTGGTGAGAAAAGCAGCAAATCAAGATCCCAACTATGAAGCACTCTTGGTGAAACTACAGAAAAGGGATAAAACTGATTTCACTCAGAATCAAAAAGGGTTACTATATTACAAAAACAGGTTGTATATTCCAAATGTAGAATCATTAAAAAGGGAAATTTTGGATGAATATCACGAACAGCCTTATGCAAGACATCCAAGATACCAAAAGATTTTAACAGCCTTGAAGAAGAATTTGTTCTGGCCAGGAATGAAGAGAGATGTGGCAGAATATTTAAGTAGGTGTATGGAATGTCAACTAGTCAAAGTTGAGCATCAACATCCAGCAGGTCTTTTAAACCCTTTTCCAATTGCGGAATGGAAATGGGACACAGTCTCCATGGATTTTATAACAGGTTTACCCAAAACTAAATATCAACATGATTCTGTAATGGTAGTAGTAGACACTCTCACAAAAGCTACCCACTTTATACCAGTGAAGTCTACCTTTGGGACAGCTCAAGTAGAAAATGCTTTCCTGAAGGAGATAGTAAGGCTTCATGGAGTTCCCAAGGTAATTGTTTCAGACCGAGATGCTAAGTTTACAACAGCGTTTTGGAAGGGATTGTTTGGAGGGATGGGTACTAAGCTGAATTTTAGTACTGCCTAGCACCCTCAAACCGATGGGCAAACAGAGAGGAATAATCAAGTATTGGAAGATATGATGAGAATGTATGTGATGGATAGACCATCAAAATGGGAAGAGTATTTTCATTTAGCTGAATTTGCCTATAATAACAGCTACCAATATTCTATCAAGATGAGCCCATTTGAAGCACTGTATGGTAGGAAGTGTCGTACTCCTTTGAGTTGGAGCCAACCTGAGGATAAATTAATGCTGGGACTGGATGCCTTACAGGAGATTGAAAGAATTGTTAAACAGATACAGAGAAATATCAAGACAGCACAAGATCGACAGAAAAGCTATGCTGATAAGAAAAGAGTGCACCGAGAATTCAAAGTGGGGGATCATGTGTATTTGCGCATCAAACCCAAAAAGAGCACACTTTATGTGGGAAGTTGTGCAAAACTTGCTCCTAGATATTGTGGGCCTTTTGAAGTTTTAGAAATGGTGGGACCAAAGGGTTTACAAGTCAGTCTTACCACCCCACAGTACAGTGCAGAATGTGTTTCATGGTCACATTATTAAAAAGATATGTGCATCATGCTTCACATAGTTGATTGAATGTTGTGGCCAGGAAACTCAAGGGAGTTTTCGCTGCAACCGCTGTGGTTGATAAAGAAATGACCAAGAGAATGACAAAGGCTGAGTAAAGGTGCAAGAAGTACTTTACTTAAGAAGCTACCGGGAAAGGGAAGCCGAAATGATGGAAAAATATCCATTTTTGTTTAAATGAACTCTAGTAGTTGAATAACACCAGGACTGTCTACGTAGGGGGAACATAAATGACTCTCCACTTTACTCTCAACTAGTGTTAGACATTTGAACCTTAATCCTAAGGGGAGTGACCAAAAGGATAAGTGGTGAATGTAATTTAATATTTAAATCAGAAATAAATAAAATGATCGGTGGGTATTTTGACCAAGATGAGTATTAGAGATCACTTGCCAAATCCATGAGGATGGATAAGGCAACAAATCCTCACAATCTTTCAAAAATCCTTTAAAGAAATTAATTTAGATTGAGGAGGAATCTAAATTTCAATGAAGAGGAGTAGTTGGGAAGAGTAAGTGTTTGTTTATGAAAGACAAATTTTAAAGAGTCCCAAATGTAGCTTCCAAGCAACAGAAAGAGCAGACCCTGCCTCAGACGCTGTAATTGTAGCCATGCCTGGGGAAACATGAGCTTAACAGTCAAGCCCTACAGATCAGGGGTTGATCTGTGATAGAGGTGATCTCAGCTCGGGGGTGAGTTCTGGGAGACAAAGAGGACTCTAAGGTTGGGAGGTTGGTCAATTGCAATATTGGTATGTTCTGAAATTCCTGTTATTTTGATTTATTATGGTATGAATTGGTATAGACATAAATATAAATTACAGAGAATGATTTTATATCATTACTTCTAATAGAATCCATCCTAAGGCATTCACCTTCCAGATTCTATTTAGTTGTAGACCAGAAATTCATAGAGTAGAAACCCACAGAAACTCTAAATCAAGTTCGGTTTAAATCTGAAGGTACTTAGTCTCCACAGATAATTAAATATTAACTCGTTTCATATGTATACAAAGGTGAAATTCTGTGCTCATATGTATGCTAGAAAAATATGGTAGCAGAACTGATAGTTACATGATACAATAAAAGAGAAGAAAAGACATTAGAATAGGTATTTCGAGTTATTTCTAATTTAATAAGTGATTCTACCTTTAGCTATATTAATCATAAGAATTTCCTTTAGAATCTCTGCACAGTTGTAGATAACACAACAGTAGACATGCCTCTAGAAAAAAAATTATTAACTAATGCTGGTTCAAATCTGGAGGACTATTATTTTTACAGGAAAAATGCTGTGTTAACTTGAATCTGCTTCTGCTTATAAAATAATTTTCAGACTTCCATATCTAATATGGAGGAATCTAAAATCTAAACTTCGAAAAAAAAAGGAAATGAGAAATACCATAACATAGCATACTAGTACTTTATAAATATTAAACTTCTCAGAAAGGGGAACCAAAAAGGAACAAAGAATCTCTATTCTATAATCCACATTAATATTCCATGGACACCACATATAGAAAAACAAACATTAGCGAAGGTTATATCGAGGCATTAACCGAATTATCCACTTTGATAGATATATTGCTTATCACCAAATCAAAACAAAAACAAAACAAGGGACCTTTAGTTCCCAGTTAACAGAATTAGGATGATTTAATAAACCTTGATAACTATCTATTCGCTTGCAAGGAAATAGTTAAATGAGTAATTAAAATGCTTAGCTATGTCTGCATAGTATTAGATTTTATCCTGCTGTGTGACCGCCATAGGATCGGCTAAAGAGAAAACAAAAACGAAGACATTATTCATCACAGTGTACTAGAAAATGTTCGGCGTATCACTTTAGTGGTGACAGTGGAGGTTACGAATCTCCCACACTTGTGTAAACATCAAATTCAGGAAAAATAGTGCATGCCTGCAAATATGTAGTATTGAACCATTGAAATACGAAACCTGTTGCATGACTGCTAGAGCCGAGAGATGTATTAACAAAAGAAAAACAAGGGATAATAGATATATTTGGAAAAAAATAATAATGACGAAAATAAAAACGCCATTCCAGTAGTATTACTTCTAAATTTGAATAGACTCCCTTTAGTTATAATCGGAGTGAAAGTAGTATTCATATAAATATAATATCCGTCATTCCTTTCCAAAACCAAGAAATAGAATCATTCGGTTAAATAAGTGGTTGGTCCCCACAATATTAATAGCATAGTCACGCAATAAGCGTTTGATCGATTTAACACACAGTGACATTCCATTTAGAAATATACGGAAAGGAAAATCAATTCTCGGAACAATAGTGCGTACGCTGGGCCACTTACCCTGCACCTGGACATGGAGGCGTTTCCAACGGAGGTGCGAATTCAAAAGATACACGTCGCACTATAACCAAGATAATAAACATAATCTCTAGAAAACAAGGAATTGCTAGTACGTAACGACATGAAAGAATGAAATGGGGATGGGTAGAGAACACATACATCAATTCGACTTAACGCTGGAGTTAGCAGAAATGAAAAGAATACTAATGACTGGGCAGTTGATGCGATGCCTATCACAAACCTAACGTGCCATAACTAACTAAAAATACAGAAATTAAAGAAGTTTATTTACCAGCGCGAACCAGAGGGAAGAGTGGAAACGAGCACAGACGTTTTCACCAGATGCAAAAGGGCATGCAATGCAACCAGGGGTCATCCTGTGAAAATGATAATGCACATTCACTTGACCATCAAACCATGTTTTCGCTATTCAGAAGGAACAGAAATGACCAAAGGAGGAACACGAACAGTGAACCCGTTAGCATAAGTGGAGTAATGCATGATTTAATGAACGTCAAGTATGAGAAGTAATACAAAATAAAATTTCAGTTCTGCGCCAAAAACCCACTAGAAGAACAACCCGACCCTTTATTTCAAACAACACTTACGCGTGAATGACAGAGGTGGGGAGCGGTTCAGGAACATATGATTTCCACTATGCTGGTGGTGAATCGCGCGCCCTTGGCACGTACGCCGATTGATATCGATACCTGTAGGGTGGAGCAATAAGAAAAAAAAAAGGAGTGCAAAGAGAACTGAACACAGAAAATGAAATAATAATGATCCGAGGGGGCAGTGGGTTTAAAACGTGAAACCGCAACCCTAAACCCTGAATCGACATTATTACACACGAGAGTTCGTTTCAGGTTGGCGAAAAGGGCAGAGACTCAAACCCTAATCTGCAATGACAGCTAGCTGCACGAAATCCCGAGGGGGATTTTAGGAATCATGACGAGTAGGTAAATCTATACCATTCCCTAGAAATTGATTTTCTCAGCTCTAAATTCGTGCATCGAGCAGGCGGAAATTCGGCAAAGCTATGCGTCCATCCTGCTGAAGTGACCCTTACTGATGGCACTTACAGCTGTGGTTAAAACCGTGCCGATGGCACAGAGTAACAGTACCGTGGTCAAAAACCTAATTCTCCCGAGGTGGGCGAGAGCGAATGCCAATCGATAACGTTGCAGAGTTCATCGCCTTTGCGTGGGACGCGTGTATCCTTCTTTCCATGGTAGATGGTCTGAAGCGATGCGAGAAGTACACAAACAAAAAAAAAGGACGCAGACCGCCGCCACGGCTGGTGCACCAAATGAACACTCCAACACACAAACGAACTCATAAAAATTCTTCCGTGTCAAAAAGGTGTGAAATCTTACTTTGGGTGGTTATATGAAATGATTTTGGAGAAAGATCGCGTGCGGGTTTCATACCACTGTGTAGGGTACCTAAAATGTATATGGTGTAGGGTTTTGAATAGAAATCTTATACATCGGGTTTATTTACTCATTACATAATTCGTCCATCACATGTTAGATGGCGTTAAACGATAAGATAATAAACCTATACTATGCGAATTTGAATGAGAGCATAATCATATTAGATTATGTGAATTTAAAAAGGTAAATATGTGATGATTTAAAATCTTATATCATGCGATGTTTTAAAGTCTTATATAATGTGAGGATTTTAATGGTTAGGCTATTAAATACCTATATATATATAAACATTTATATATTGGATTTAATAAGTTGAACCATTATTGATTTTAATGGGTAGGATATTAAATACCTATATATATAAATATATATATATATTGGATTTAATAAGTTGCACTTTAGTTGGATTTAATAAGTTGAACAGGTGTGAACTTTAGAATTTGATTTAAGAAATATATATATATTGTGTTTAAAATAGAAGCGAAAGATATTCTGAGGAAAAAAAAAAAATTGGAGGTGTGACAAATGGTATCAAAGCCCAAGTGAAAAAACTGGGCTGTTGATATTGTGCTCACTGAATTCTGAATGTTATTGAACATGGTAGAGATTGTTTTTTTTTTTTTTTTTTTTTACTGATAAAAGTTATGAGTGTGTACAGTGGTGCTAAAATGGCTGAAGAAGGAGGAATTTATGTGGATCTGCGTAATGAATTTGCTACTCCAGATCCCAATGCCCCGGTAATGGCTATGTTGCACCGGTTGCAACGAGAATTGGCTAAACTAAGAAGCCAGAATGACATATTGTCATCAGCCAGTAAGGAGCAGGAAAAGCTCATCAGAGAACTCACTTCCCGGAATAGCCAAGAAGGCGAAGGTTCCAGAAAGAGAAAGATGGATGAGTCTGATGATGATGATGTTGCTAGACAGCAACATAAACAGAAAAGAGAATTGCAGGGGGAGTTCCGAAAGATCAAACCTCCCTCCTATGATGGGGAGAAGGAAGAACATGTTGAAGCTTGGTTGCTGAACATGATCAAGTATTTCCAAGTTTATGAATATGAGAGCAATCTGAAGGCCAGATTAGCTGTGTACCAGCTACAAGGAAAAGCCACACTGTGATGGGGAGAGACAAAAATGGTGCATGCCATTGATGAAAAGAAAGTTACTTGGGAAGATTTCCAGGTTAAGTTCAAAAATCGTTATTTGAACGAACGTTATTATGATGATAAAGCTAAAGAATTCCATGAACTTAGACTGGGACAGCTCACTATCGATGAGTTTGTCACTAAGTTTACAAATTTACTGAGATATGTCCCTTACATTAGGGAAGAAAAGGAAAAGGTCCAAAGGTTTTTGAATTGCTTGCCTACTATGTACAAGGAGAAAATTGAGTTTGATAACCCAAAGACAATGGACGAAGCAGTTAGAAAAGCAAGATTATGCTATCAGCAGTTTAAAGGTAAGGCTGAACAAGGGAAGAGCTGGTTGAACAAGGGTGAGTTCAAGGGGAAAAGACAAAAACCAGCATATCTAAGGAATTTTGGCAGAGATCATCAATGGAAAAAATTCAATAAACCAAAAGAAAGCCAAAATACTCAATCCCAAGTGGCTTCAAAACAAATAGAAGGAAACAATAAAAAGGAAGGGACAGTAAGAATGAAGGAACCATTGAAATGTTGGGGCTGTGGAGAACCCCATATGATGAGGGACTGCCCCCATCGAAATATTAATATGATCAGCAGAGAGCGAGAAGCAACAACAGTAAATGACATAGCCAAAAATATACCAACTATCAGTGCAGCATTGGAAAATCGGCAAGCAGAACATCAAGCAACCATGGTGGAAATGGAGGGTAAGATTTCTGACCTACCTGTTACTGTTTTGATTGATCCAGGTGCTTATTTGAGTTACATTAGTCCTGAAATTGTAGAAAAATGTAAAATTAAACCTGAAAAATTTCAGCAGTCATGGTTGGTACAGCTGGCCACTGGAACTAAGAGAAAAGTAACACATAAATTGCCTAAAACAGCAATACAATTAAATGGTTTTCCAACAGAAGTAAATCTGAACATATTGCTGTTAGGATCCTATGATTTACTGATAGGAATGGATTGGCTAGAAAATAAGAAAGCCCTGATGAACTGCTGGGATAAAACCTTGCATTGTGTGGATGAAGAGGGGAAACCTTTTACCTTAAAAGGAAAACCAAAATCCATTTCAGTAAGACAAATATCAGCCTTACAATTGAAAAGAATAGCTAGAAAAGGATACCAAGTCTATGCGGTACATGTGGAAGAAGTAGAATAGAGAACTGAAGAAAATCTGTTGAGTGAATTACCTGTGGTAAGGGAATTTAAAGAAGTTTTCCCAGATGAGATTCCTCATCTCCCCCCCAAAAGAGAAATTGATTTTTCCATAGATCTGGTGCCGAGAGCCACACCTGTTTCCCAAGCCCCCTATCGAATGAGTCCGCCTGAACTTATGGAGCTGAAGATGAAGCTGTAAGAATTACTAGATAAAGGTTACATTAGACCAAGTGTGTCTCCGTGGGGAGCACCGGTCTTATTTGTGAAAAAGAAAGATGGGACTTTTAGGATGTGCATTGACTATCGCCAACTGAACAAGTTGACCATCAAGAATAGATACCCTTTACCTAGAATTGATGATCTTTTCAATCAGGTGAGAGGAGCTTCAGTATTTTCAAAGATTGACTTAAGGACTGGGTATCACCAGCTTAGAATAAAAGAACAAGACATTAGCAAAACAACTTTTCGAACTAGGTATGGACACTACGAATTTGTAGTCCTACCTTTTGGGCTGACAAATGCCCCTGCCACCTTTATGTGCCTGTTGAATAGTGTGTTAAATAAGTATTTGGATAAGTTTGTTCTAGTGTTCATAGATGATATTTTAGTCTACTCCAAAAACAAAGAGGAACACAAGGAACATTTGCGGATAGTGTTGCAAACTCTGAAAGAAAATCAGCTATATGCTAAGTTCAGTAAATGTGAATTTTACAAGGATAAGATTCAATATTTGGGTCACATTATCTCTGAAAAAGGCCTTGCAGTTGACCCTGAAAAGATAAAAGCAATTAAAGAATGGTCGGTTCCAACTGATGTTTCAGCAGTAAGGTCATTCATGGGGATAGCAGGCTATTATCGTAGATTTGTGGAGAGATTTTCTGCCGTAGCACATCCCATCACTTCATTGCAAAGAAAGGGTGTTAAGTTCGTGTGGACTGAGAAATGTCAAAACAACTTCGAACAATTAAAACAAAAACTTATTTCAGCCCCTATATTAAAAATTGCTGATCCTGATAAAGAGTTTGTTGTATGTATAGATGCTTGCAGAGAGGGGCTAGGAGGAGTCCTATTGTAGGAAAATTTAGTTATCGCATATGAATCTAGGAAACTGAAAATACATGAACATAATTATAGTGCATATGATTTAGAATTTGCAGGTGTTATCCATGCTCTGAAAATGTGGCGGCACTATTTTCTTGGGAAAAAGTTCACGTTGATGACTGATCATATTAGCCTCAAATATTTCTTTTCCCAAACTGACCTGAATGCAAGACAAGCCAGGTGGCTGTCCTTTTTAAGTGAATTTGATATGGACATAAAACATATCAAGGGAAAAGAAAATAAAGTTGCTGATGCATTAAGTAGAAATGCTTCTCAAAGTTTAAACATCATTGGGAGTAGCGCCCAGGTGGAGGTAGAGGAATTGGTGAGAAAAGCAGCAAATCAAGATCCCAACTACGAAACACTCTTGGTGAAACTACAGAAAAGGGATAAAACTGATTTCACTCAGAATAAAAAAGGGTTACTATATTACAAAAACAGGTTGTATATTCCAAATGTAGAATCATTAAAAAGGGAAATTTTGGATTAATACCACAAACAGCCTTATGCAGGACATCCAGGATACCAAAAGATGTTAACAGCCTTGAAGAAAAAGTTGTTCTGGCCAGGAATGAAGAGAGATGTGGCAGAATATCTAAGTAGGTGTATGGAATGTCAACTAGTCAAAGTTGAGCATCAACATCCAGCAGGTCTTTTAAAACCATTGCCAATTGCAGAATGGAAATGGGACACAGTCTCCATGGATTTTATAATAGGGTTACCCAAAACTAAATATCAACATGATTCTGTAATGGTAGTAGTAGACACTCTCACCAAAGCTGCCCACTTTATACCAGTGAAGTCTACCTTTGGGACAGCTCAAGTAGCAAATGTTTTCCTGAAGGAGATAGTAAGGCTTCATGGAGTTCCCAAGGTAATTGTTTCAGACCAAGATGCTAAGTTTACAGCAGCATTTTGGAAAGGATTGTTTGGAGGGATGGGTACTAAGCTGAATTTTAGTACTGCCTATCACCCTCAACCCGATGGGAAAACAGAGAGGATTAATCAAGTATTGGAAGATATGCTGAGAATGTATGTGATGGATAGACCATCAAAATGGGAAGAGTATTTGCATTTAGCTGAATTCGCTTATAATAACAGCTACCAATATTCTATCAAGATGAGCCCATTTGAAGCACTGTATGGTAGGAAGTGTCGTACTCCTTTAAGTTGGAGCCAACCTGAGGATAAATTGATGCTAGGACCTGATGCCTTACAGGAGATGGAAAGAATTGTTAAACAGATACAGAGAAATATCAAGATAGCACAAGATCGACATAAGAGCTATGCTGATAAGAAAAGAGTGCACCGAGAATTCAAAGTGGGGGATCATGTGTATTTGCGCATCAAACCCAAAAAGAGCACACTTTATGCAGGAAGTTGTGCAAAACTGGCTCCTAGATATTGTGGGCCTTTTGAAGTTTTAGAAAGGGTGGGACCAGTGGCTTACAAGCTGGCCTTACCCCCCCATGTTAGAGTGCATAATGTGTTTCATATTTCATTATTAAAAAGATACGTGCATGATGCTTCTCACATAGTTGATTGGAATGTTGTACAGGTGGAACCAGAATGGAGTTTCTGCCAGAACCGCTTCAAATATTGGAGCGGGAAGAAATTGAATTGAGAAACAGAACAGTAGCCAGAGTAAAAGTGCAGTGGAAGCACTTTACTGCTGAAGAAGCTACCTGGGAAAGGGAAGCTGAAATGATGGAAAAATATCCATTTTTTTTTAAGTGAACTATGGTAGTTGAATAACAACACCGAGGACGGTGTTTATTTTCAGAGGGGGAATATGTAACACCCCCAATTTATGTGTTGAATTTGAAAAGTTAGACATTTGAACTTTAATCCTAAGGGGAGTGGACCCCAAAGGATAAGTATGGTGTGAATGTAATTTAATATTTAAATTGATGAAATAAATAAAATGATTGTGCATTTTGACCAAGATGAGAACTAGAGATCACTTGCCAAATCCACGAGGATGGATAAGGCAACAAACCCCCACAGTCTTTCAAAAATCCTTGAAAGAGATTAATTTAGATTTTGAGGAGGAATCTAAATTTCCCCAATGAAGAGGAAAGTAGCTGGGAAGAGGTAAGAAAAGCTGGAAAAGCTGAGGAAAAGCATAAAACAGCTTTAAAGAGTCCCAAATGGGAAGCCTAGGCTAAACAGGAAAGAAAGCATCCTGCTATTCTGGACGCAGAATTAGAAACATGCTTTGGGGAAATATGAGCTTAAATAAGCTGCTCCTAAGCAGATCAGAGGTTGATCGGTGATGGAGGTGATCTCAGCTCGGGGGTGAGTTCTGGGAGACAAAGAGGACTCTAAGGTTGGGAGGTTGGTCATTTGCAATAGTGGTATGTTTCTGAAATTCTGGTTATTTTGATTTATGATGGTATGAATTGGCTACATATAAAATAAATTTAATGGTATAATTGATTTTAGTACCACATTTAATAGAATCCATCCTAAGGCATTCACCTTCCAGATTCTATTTAGTTGTAGACCAGAAATTCATAGAGTAGAAACCCACAGAAACTCTAAACCAAGTTCGGTTTAAATCTGAAGGTACTTAGTCTCCACAGATAATTAAATATTAACTTGTTTCATATGTATACAAAGGTGAAATTATGTGCTCATAGGTATGCTAGAAAAATATGGTAGCAGAACTGATAGTTACATGATACAATAAAAGAGAAGCAAAGACATTAGAATAGGTATTTCGAGTTATTTATAATTTAAGAAGTGATTCTACCTTTAGCTATATTAATCATAAGAATTTCCTTTGGAATCTCTGCACAGTTGTAGATAACACAACAGTAGACATGCCTCTAGAAAAAAAATTATTAACTAATGCTGGTTCAAATCTGGAGGACTATTATTTTTGTAGGAAAAATTTTGTGTTAACTTGAATCTGCTTCTGCTTATAAAATAATTTTCGGACTTCCATATCTAATATAGAGGAATCTAAAATCTGAACTTAGAAAAAAAAAGGAAATGAGAAATACCATAACATAGCATACTAGTACTTTATAAATATTAAACTTCTCAGAAAGGGGAACCAAAAAGGAACAAAGAATCTCTATTCTATAATCCACATTAATATTCCATGGACACTGCATATAGAAAAACAAACATTAGCAAAGGTTATATCGAGGCATTAACCGAATTATCCACTTTGATAGATATATTTCTTATCACCAAATCAAAACAAAAACAAAACAAGGGACCTTTAGTTCCCAGTTAATAGAATTAGGATGATTTAATAAACCTTGATAACTATCTATTCGCTTGCAAGGAAATAGCTAAATGAGTAATGAAAATGCTTAGCTATGTCTGCATAGTATTAGAGTTTATCCTGTTGTGTGACCGCCATAGGATCGGCTAAAGCGAAAACAAAAACGAAGACATTATTCATCACAGTGTACTAGAAAATGTTCGGCGTATCTCTTTAGTGGTGACAGTGGAGGTTACGAATCTCCCACACCTGCGTAAACATAAAATTCAGGAAAAATAGTGCATGCCTGCAAATATATAGTATTGAACCATTGAAATACGAAACCTGTTGCATGACTGCTAGCGTCGAGAGATGTATTAACAAAAGAAAAACAAGGGATAATAGATATATTTGGAAAAAAATAATAATGACGAAAATAAAAACGCCATTCCAACAGTATTACTTCTAAATTTGAATAGACTCCCTTTAGTTATAATCGGAGTGAAAGTAGTATTCATATAAATATAATATCCGTCATTCCTTTCCTGAACCAAGAAATAGAATCATTCGGTTAAATAAATGGTTGGTCCCCACAATATTAATAGCATAGTCACACAATAAGCGTTTGATCGATTTAACACACAGTGACATTCCATTTAGAAATATACGGAAAGGAAAATCAAGACTCAGAACAGTAGTGCGTACGCTGGGCCACTTACCCTGCACCTTGACAGGGAGGCGATTCCAACGGAGGTGCGAATTCAAAAAATACACGTCGCACTATAACCAAGATAATAAACATAATCTCTGGAGAACAAGGAATTGCTAGTACGTAATGACATGAAAGAATGAAATGGGGATGGGTAGAGAACTCGTACATCGATTCGAATTAACGCTGGAGTTAGCAGAAATGAAAAGAATACTAATGAATGAGCAGTTGATGCGATGCCTATCTTAAACCTAACGTGCCATAACTAACTGAAAATACAAAAATTAAAGAAGTTTATTTACCAGCGTGAACCAGAGGGAAGAGTGGAAATGGGCACGGACGTTTTCACCAGATGCAAAAGGGCACGCAATGCAACCAGGGGTCATCCTGTGGAAATGATAACGCACATTCACTTGACCATCAAACCCTGTTTTCGCTATTCAGAAGGAACAGAAATGACCAAAGGAGGAACACGAACAGTGAACCCGTTAGCATAAGTGGAGTAATGCATGATTTAATGAACGTCAAGTATGAGAAGTAATACAAAATAAAATTTCAGTTATGTGCCAAAAACCCACCAGAAGAACATCCCGACCCTTTATTTCAAACAACACTTACGCGTGAATGATAGAGGTGGGGAGCGGTTCAGGAACATATGATTTCCACTGTGCTGGTGGTGAATCGCGCGCCCTTGGCATGCACGACGATTGATCCCGATACCTGTAGGGTGGAGCAATAAAAAAAAAAAAGGAGCGCAAAGAGAACTGAACACAGAAAATGAAATAATAATGATCTGAGGGGGAAGTGGGTTTAAAACGTGAAATTGCAACCCTAAACCCTGAATCAACATTATTACACGCGAGAGTTTGTTTCAGGTTGGCGAAAAGGGCAGAGAATCAAACCCTAATCTGCAACGACAGCTAGCCGCACGAAATCCCGAGGGGGATTTTAGGAATCATGACGAGTAGGTAAATCTATACCATTCCCTAGAAATTGATTTTCTCAGCTCTAAATTCGTGCATCGAGCATGCAGAAATTCGGCAAAGCTATGCGTCCATCCTGCTGAAGTGACCCTTACTGATGGCACTTATAGCTGTGGTTAAAACCGTGCCGATGGCACAGAGTAACAGTACTGTGGTCAAAAACCTAATTCTCCTGAGGTGGGCGAGAGCGAACGCCAATCGATAACATTGCAGAGTTCATCGCCTTTGCGTGGGACGCGTGTATACCTCTTTCCATGGTAGATGGTCTGAAGCGATGCGAGAAGTACACAAAAAAAAAAAAAGGACGCAGACCGCCGCCGCTGCTGGTACACCAAATGAACACTCCAACACACAAACGAACTCATAAAAATTATTTCGTGTCAAAAAGGTGTGAAATCTTAATTCGGGTGGTTATACGAAATGATTTTGGAGAAAGATCACATGTGGGTTTCATACCACTGTGTAGGGTACCTAGAATGTATATGGTGTAGGGTTTTGAATAACAATCTTATACATCGGGTTTATTTACTCATTACATGATTCTTCCATCACATGTTAGATGGCGTTAAACGATAAGATAATAAACCTATACTATGCGAATTTGAATGAGAATATAATCATATTAGATTATGTGAATTTAAAAAGGTAAAGATGTGATGATTTAAAATCTTATATCATGCGATGTTTGAAAGTCTTATATAATGTGAGGATTTTAATGGTTATTCTATTAAATACCTATATATATATATAAACATTTATATATTGGATTTAATAAGTTGAACCATTATTGTTTTTAATGGGTAGGATATTAAATACCTATATATATATAAATATATATATATTGGATTTAATAAGTTGCACTTTAGTTGGATTTAATAAGTTGAACAGGTGTGAACTTTAGCATTTGATTTAATAAATATATATAGCTTGTGTTTAAAATAGAAGCGAAAGATATTCTGAGGAAAAAAAAAAATTTGGAGGTGTGACAATCTAGAGGCAGAGTAACCACCTGAAATATTTCCATGCCATAATATAGTAAAAAGATACTCGAAATAAAATAGTTTAATTTTAAAACCAAAGTCATGAAGTTTAGACCAAAGTAAAGAGTGACAACGATGGGTTACTTGTCTGAACAAAGAGCCAAAGAAAAAAGGTTGTGGAGCTAGCATCGACTAGAGCCGAGAAGCAAATGAGCTAAAGCGTTACCCTTAAGGTTGCGGTGGTTACCCTAACCTCTTCAACCAGAGCCCTTGCTATCAGATATAGGGTTACCCAAATCAATAGTGGATACAGGAAACCATGTAAATCAAATTGATTCCAACTACGAGCCACCTATAAGGAAAAGAATGCAGAATACATTATAATTATTGATAAATTCTCCTTAATTATTTAAACCATGATTCTCAACTTATGGTTGATACACAATCATTCTATAGGTACATGAATAATCAAAATGTTCAAAATTCTAACAAAACATTATGCAATATAACCATAATACCATAAGAGATTTATCATAGTGAAAATGTATCCTAGAAAATAACCAACGAAATTAAGTATGAGGTATATAATAATTAATATATAAAAAGTTGTGAAATATTCAAATCATGATGAGTATATTATATTACAATGGCAGTTGGCATAGAATTTTTATGGGGTAAGTTTATTAGTTGTGACATATGGTATCAGCGCGTGGTTTACACACTGGGCCAACTAACTCTGGGTCAATTTTAATTTTGTTAAGTCCATGCACAACAAGTAATAGGAACTATTGAAAATCTAATGAGGAGAGGATCCAGCCAAAAACCACCGAGAACTATAGGGGAGACTCACTCCCAGCCTAATCCATAAATTAACCCAGAAATTCGAATACAGTCGAGTGTGGATTAGCACCATCAAACTAGTAGGTTACTAGAAGAACAACAGCTTCAAACAATGTGACTGTTAAACACGGTACAACTACTTTATACAAAAAAGATTTTTGTACGAAATGAAAATGAAATATTATTGAGGGAAGAAGAGAGGATACTCAAGATTCTCTCAGATAAGAAGAAGCATCTTACAGCATAGCCTAGTACATAAAGGGATACCCATGAAGAAGGAGAACAACAACAAAAAGTTAATGATAATCCGGAAGGGTGTCAAACTCAGTGAAGTAACAAAAACAGAAGCTACAACGAAGTAGAGTTTGGAAATGCTTCAAAGAAAGAGGAGATGAAGAAATAGAACGTGGAGTTACAAGGTGAATTTCGGAAAATTAAACCTCCTACCTTCGATGGAGAGGCCGACAAAGTAGCTAAGGTGTGGATAATTAGCATGAATAAATATTTTCAACTCTATGAGTATAACATCAAGCTAAATGCTTGCTTGGCTATTTTTCAATTATGGGGAAAGCCACATTATGGTGGGAAGAGGTGAAAAACATGCATGAAATTGAAGACCAGAATGTGACTTTTGATGAGTTCCAGCAGTATTTTAAAGACAAGTACCTAACATAGCAATTTCAAGATGAAAAATCTCGAGAGTTTCATGATTTAAGGTTGGGTCAACCGTTGATGGCTGAGTTCATCACTAGGTTTACCTCTTTGTTAAGATACGTACCATACTTCAGAGATGAAAAAGAAAAAGTAGAATGATTTTAGCAGCCTGCCTACTAACACGAAGGAAACAATCAAATTTGTAAACCTGAAAACTATGGATGAGGTGATACGAAAAGAAAGTATGTGCTATCAGTGAAATTGGAAGAGGTTGGCCACCAAATAAAGGACAAAAAGGTCCCTCAGATTATAAAAAAATTAGACCAGGAGCCATACAAATGCTCTGAGAAATTAAGAAAATAGAAAATTTGGGAAAAACAAGCAAAAAATAAAATGGGAAGTTGAAGAGTGGCCTACAAAAGCATCAAACAGGCCATAACTTAGACCATCCCAGAAACAACCATTACAATGTTAGGAATGCAGTGAGGCACATTACTTTAAAAATTTCCCTCACCATGGAGGAAATGAAGTTACAACCAACTTGCAAGAGGCGTCTATAGTAGGGGATGTTGCCCAAAACATACAGAGAATCAATTCTGCACTAGAGGACTGGCAAGCGAATTTCCAATCAACTATAAGAGAACTGGAAGGTAAGATACATTCTGAAATTGGTTTTAGTTTGGCTGATCCTAGTGCCAATTTAAGTTTTATAAACCCTTGAGTAGTTGCAAACTATAAACTGCAAAGTTGGAAATTTAAAAGTTCCTATTTGGTAAAATTGACTACCCGGGAAAAGAGAAGGCTCAATGCTAAAGTCTCGGATGATATCCTGGAAACAGGAATACAATATATAACTATGGAATTGAATATCCTACCTTTTAGTTCCTATGATATTCTGTTGGGACTCGACTAGTTAGAGAGACACTGGTAACTTGTACATTGCAAGGAGAAAATTATCCATTTCAAGGTTGAATATGGAAATCGTCAAGAATTACAGGGAATTAAGAAGCCACTTCAATTACGCCCCATCACAGCATCTCATCTGGGTAAATGCTTTAGGAAGGGGTGTCAACTTTATGCTATTCAAGCGGGGTTTACTAACTCCAAAGACAAGATCCTTATGCTCGAAAATATTCCAGTTGTTCAGGATTTTATGGATGTATTTCCTGAAAATATTCTGGGATTACCCCCAAAAAGAGATATTGATTTTACTCTTGAATTGCTACAAGGACCAACACCTGTATCATGAGACCCATAGAGTATGAGTGTGCTTGAGTTGACATAATTAAAAATTCAGCAGCAAGAACTATTAGACAAAGGGTACATTCGACCAAGTGTGTCCCCATTGGGAGAACCTATGATGTTTGCTAAAAAGAGAGATGGAACAATGCAAATGTGCATGGATTACTAACAACTTAATAAGTTGGCAGTCAAAAATAAATATCCATTGTTGCGTATAGATGATCTTTTTGATCAGGTAAAAGGAGGAAAAGTATTTTCAAAAATAGATCTGAGATCTGGGTATCACCAGATACGAATTGAGGATGAAAACATATCTAAACAAATTTTTGCACTAGCTACAGACACTACGAATTTGCAGTACTATCGTTTAGATTAAATAATGTCCCGAAAACATTTATGAGTCTTATGCATGGAATATTTCACCTATATTTGGACAAATTTTCTTTAATTTTTATTGATGATATATTGATATACTCTAAAAATATGGAATAACACCAAGATAATTTATGCTTAGTGTTGAAAACATTGTGAAACATGAGATCTACACAAATTTTAGCAAAAGTGATTTCTACAAAGAATAGATCCAATATTTGGGCCATGTAATATCTCGTGAAGGGATATCGGTAGATCTTGGAAAGATAAAAACAATATGGAATGGAGAGTCCCCATAAATGTGGCAGACATATGTTCTTTCATGGGCCTAACTGGTTACTACTGGTGATTCATTGAAGGCTTTTCTAAGATAGCCTTTCCCATTACTTCCTTGCACTAGAAGGGGTGAGTTCTTAAGTGAACTAGTGAATGTCAGCCAATTTTGAATGGTTAAAGGAACTATTAACTAATGCCCAATTGTTGCGAGTGGCTAACCCAAACAGAGAATCTTAAGCCTACAGAGATGCTTGTAAGAAAAGGGTGGGAGCAGTACTGGCACAATATTGGAAGGTAATAGCGTGTGAATCTAGAAATCTAAAGGACCATGAGCAATGATACTCTGCTTATGATTAAGAGTTGAGTGCAGTAGTGCATGCTCTTCAAGTTTGGAGACATTACCTGTTGGGGAAAAGGTTTGTGCTAAGAACTGACCGTAGTGGCTCGACCAGCTACATTAAACAATCTGATTTGAATGCTCATCAAGCGAGATGGAATATGTTCCTAAGTGAATCTGATTTTGACATTTAACAAGTAAAATGTAAAGAGAACCACGTACTGGATGCTTTGCGCAGGAAAATTCACTGTATCTATGGACTCTACTTTATCAAGTATAATTTAAGTTCCACGAGAAAATAAGGGAGGCAACAAATGGAGACCCTGAGTATCAATTCTTAAGAGAGAAAGAAAAATAAACTGAAAAACAAGGAAAGCAATATGATTATGGAATTAATGATAAACAACTCTTATTATTTCGACGGAAGATACGCATTCCAAACCAGATGAGCTTGAAGGAGATGATTTTGGACGAATGTCATCGGAGTTCCTATGTTGGACACCCCAAATATTAGAAGATGTTGACATCAATTAGAAAGGACTATTTCTTGCCTAGAATGTATAAAAAAATTGCAGAATATTTGACTAAACTTTTTGAGTGTCACTAATTCAAGGTGGAGCACCAACATCCAATAGGATTTCTTCAGCCCATTCCTATAATGAAATGGAAGTGGGATGTCATATCCCTTGATTACATCAGAATTATATCGAGAATTAAAAGACACAATGATTCAATTATGGTGGTGGTTGAAAAAATCAACAAGGTAGCTTATTTCATACATGTCTAGTCGAATTACAAGACTATACAGATTGCTCATATCTTCAATAAGGAGATATTTAGAATGCACGACATTCCAAGAATTTTCATCTTAGATCAAGATGTAAATTTCACCTCAGTTTTCTGGAAAGCACTATTCACTGGTTTGGGGACACATATCTAGTTTAGTACAACATAACATCCTCAAAGGGATGGAAATACTGAAAGGTCGAATCAGATATTAGAATACATGCTACACATGTATGTGATGCCGCAACCCACAAAGTGGGAAGAGTATTTACATATGGACGAATTCTCCTACAAAAATGGATACCAGGAATTTCTCAAGATGAGTCATTTTGAGGCATTGTATGGAAGAAAATATCGGACCCCCATAAACTAGAGTTGTCTCGAAACGAAAATGATGCTTGGACAAGACATGCTGGAGGAAACGGAGCGGGAGGTGTTAAAACTTAGACAGAATTTAAAGGCAACACAAGACAGGAAAAAGATATATGTCAATCGGAAAAAACCTTTCAAGAATTTGAAGTAGGTGACCATGTGTATGTAACAATTAAACCCAAGAAAATCACCTTAAGTGGGAATACTTGTGCGAAATTGGCTTCGAGATACTATGGAACCGTCCAAATTTTGGAACGGATAGGGTTGGTGGCTTACCAACTCATTTTTCCTAGTCATATATTAGTACATAATGTATTCCATGTAACTTTACTAAAGAAATACATAAATAACCCCAAGCATGTGATACACTGGAGAAATGTACATGTAAGTTATGTTTACATTACGACTTCCAAAAAAAAATAATTCTTAATTAATTAGTTATAAAAATATGTTGGTTGTAGGTAGAAACGGTCGGCGAATTGCTGGTAAAACCTCAATATATTCTCGATCAGAGATAGATAACCCTCTAGAGGTGAGTCATCACCCAAGTTAATGTTCAATGGAAGCACTTTAGCTCTAAGGAGGCTACTTCGGATGATGAAAAATCTGTTTGGGAGACATATCATGAAATGTTTCCATAATGAATTAAACATCGAGGACAATGTTTACATCTAGTGAGGGAAGATTTAACACCTCGATTTATTTTCAAATTTATGTTTAAAAATACTTTTACTGATACATTTAAATTTTTCAGTGAAAACAGAATTAACAAATGAGGTGATTCGTTAATAAAGAAAATTGAATTTTATTTCATGAATAAAATATTACATTGAGTAATTTATTAACTGTATGGTAAACAATTCCAAGATTCCATAGTAAAAGAGAGAGGAAGTTTCTAAGAGTTACCTTCCCTGAGAGACAAATGGAAATCCTAAGAAGGGGAAGGGGTTCTATTCTTGAAAGAAAAATAAAGGTTTTACAACAACAAGTTGTGAAGGAAACAAAGTTGTCCAGAGCTGGCAGTTTACCAGTGGAACTTTGTAACTCGAGAGAAGGGTAGACTGAACAGAGGTCCCAAGGTCTAACCTCTCACAAGTAAACTTGTTATCTAGACTCTCTTGCAGAGCACGGGTGGATAAGAGGACGTGGTCACCTCTCTCAAGGTTGGGTTGTGCCATCAGCTAATCAAGAATATAGAGATAAGTATTTATAATTTATTGGTCCAATTTGATAAGAGAAATACATAGTTTCAGTCCCGAGGTCTAACTTCTCACAAGTAAACTTGTTATCTAGACTCTCTTGCAGAGCACAAGTGGATAAGAGGACGTGGTCACCTCTCTCAAGGTTGGGTTGTGCCATCAGCTAATCGAGAATATAGAGATAAGTATTTATAATTTATTGGTCCAATTTGATAAGAGAAATACATAGCTAATCGAGAATATAGAGATAAATATTTATAATTTACTGGTCCAATTTGATAAGAGAAATACATAGTTTCATCTCAAGTTTACGTAATGGTAATCTTTATTATTTATGTTATTTAGAACCAATGCTGATTTCCATTTACTTTGAAAGAGGCGATAACTTTAAAAATAGCCCAGATAGTAGGAAAACACTATAATAGAAATAAATTAAAACTTTATGTTGTTTAAATTACAGTAATCTATTTCTACTCTAAAATTTATACACACGAAGAATATAGAGCAGTATGAAAATATATTAGACAATAAGTGAACAATGTCTGATGAGCTACCCCATACATCAAACTTATCAAATATTATTGAGTAAAATAAGAAAATTTTGAATGTATGAAAAAAGAATATTACACAGAGAAAAATTAAAAAATAAATCTAGAATTGAGAAGACGTGAATTCTGCAGCTGGAAAACATAATTATAGAAACTTAAAGCATTCTGTGTAAGAAACATAAGAGAGCACAGGGGTTTAGAAGTTGAGCCCCATAACTACAAGGCAAGGTTCATGGTCCCCTCGCCTATAACGCTTACTGTACAAGCAAACACAAATCCTTTATGGAAATTAAGTAATTGTCATAAGGCTTAATAAAAAATGATAATAGCCATGGAGAACTTATACATAATTATAGAAGCTAAAATGATCAATACATTAAACCAAAACACTGTTATGAATTTAGAATCATGATAGGAATTTAAACTAAAACCTGCATGTCAATATACCCCGAGACAAACATTTTGAAATAGAAATGTATTTATATAACCAGCTAAAACAGTGTGGATATCAGTTGGATCAAAAATAGAATAATCATGTACAATGTATGGTTTGCGCAACAAACGCGGAAGTAAAAACAACCTCTGAAATACATTGTATAACCAAAATAGCATTACGACCAAACAACAAATGTCCCTCTATTCCAAGAATGGATAAAAACTGGACAATTAATCATTGTTAACATTTAAAACTTAGTAAATGAATGAGTCAATCCCTTCATGAAGAGAGGTAACACACAAGCTCTCACATGCAATAAAATTAAGGTCTAGAGGACACACGTGTTCAGGAAGAGGGTTTACCCCGAGTAAAGTAAGAAATATACTTTCCAGAAAACCATGAGAGAGATGCAAAGTGGGTGCAAAGTCAGGCTTACGTGGGATGTTGAACGACACGTTGCGAGACCTGGGTTGCTTCCTCTGTGCCACAAAATTTCTGGCAGCATCATGTCTAACTCATCAACAACGAAAACAGTAAGTAAACTTCTGCAAGTAAAAACCCTCCAGCAGGAGGAAATTTCTTGTAAATAAAAACAAAAAAAGAGAGTAAAACATAAGGGAAAAATGATGAGGTTACCTATCCCATTAGGAATGCATGGAGGTTGGCATTATAAATTTCGTTCAGAGAAAACAAAGGAGGTAATATTGTCACTTGTCGATAAGACTTTGCCCATTTAAATCTGAACAAGCATAAATTAGAAAATTCATAGAAAGAACTGAGTAGAATTTCCCTTGCAAACACCATTACCCTAGTTCAAACGCCAAATTGGAACATCAATTAAACAAGCAAAGAAGCATCATTACCTGCCTCGGTCATAGCACATCCTCTGTGACATTTTTATGCAAGTAAAAAGTCATAGGAAAGAAATATGGAGGCAGAGTAACCACCTGGAAGATTTATACGCTGCAATACAATAGGAATATACTAAAAGAAATGAAGTTTAAAGCCGAATCCGTGAAGTTTAGATCGAAGTAAATAGTGAAACGATGGGTTACCTTCTGGAACGTAGATGCGGAGAAACAAAGGTTGCAAAGCTAGCATTAAACAAAGCCAAGAAGAAAATGAGCGGAAACACTATGCTTAGGGTTGGGGTGGTTACCCTAACCACTTCGACCCAAGCCCTCACCGTCGGATCTAGGGTTACCCAAATCAATGGTGGGCACAAAAAACCATGGCAATCAAATTGATGCCAGCTGCTAGCCACTCCCAAGGACAAGAATCCAAAATACATTATAACAATTGATAAATTCTACTTAATTATTTAAACTATGATTTTGGACATATGGTTGATAAGATATCAGGATATAAGTACATGAGTAATAATAAAAACTTCAAAAGTCTAACAAGACATCATGCAATAAAACGATCATACAATAGGAAATTTATTATAGTGCAAATGTATCTTAGGAAATCACCAACGAAATTAAGTATGAGATATATAATAATTACTATAGAATAAGTTGTGAAATATTCAAATCACGATGAATCTATTATATTATTGTGGCAATTAGCATAGAATTTTGATGGAGTAATAGTAAAGAACTTTTCTTTTATGGTGTAAGTTTAGTAGCGGTGACAAATATGAATAGAAATATTAACATTACATTTAATATTATTAAGAGTTATAAATATCAATTTTAATTTTAATTTTTTTATTAACATTAATTTTATTATTAATATAAATATAAATATTCATAATAATAATAATAATAATAATATTATTATTATTAATATTAATAATGGATATTAATATTATTTTTAATATTATTAATATTAATTTTAATACTAATTATTAATATTAATAACATTTAATTAATAATATTAGTATTATTAATGACATTAAAATTATTATTATACATAATATTAACATTACCATTAATAAAAAATATTAACAACATTTAGAATTATCAAGGCTATTAATAAATTTTAATATTAATTTTAGTTATTAATATCATTTGAGTATTTATTATTGTTATTGATATTAATATTAATATTAATATTAAAATTGTTATTAATATTAAAATTGCTATAAATATAATATTGATATGAATTTTAATATTGATATTGATATTAAATTTAATATTTCTATTAATTTTAATTTTAATATTAATATTATTTTTCACACGAATATTAATATCAGCTTTAATATTATTAATATTTATAAATATTAATCTTAATATTATTTTTAATATGAATATTAACATTAATATTAATAAAATTAATATTATCAATTACGTTAACATTATTACTATAACTACTATTAACAACATTTAATAATTACAACAATATCAATACATTTAAATTTTCATTATTTTTTATTATTATGATGATTTTTTTTATTAATATTGTTAATAATAATATTAATCAATAAATTATAGTATTAATATTTTTAATATTTTTAATATTTATATTAATTTTAAATTTAATCTTAATTTTTAATATTAATAATATTTAATTAATAATATTAATATTATTAATGGTATAGAAATTTAATTAATAATATTAATATTATTAATGGTATAGAAATTGTCACTAGAAATAATATTAATATTCATGATAATGATGATATTAATACTTATAATAATAATTATAATCTTAATATTAATACTGATAAATAATATTAGCAACAGTTTATTTTAATAATAATATTAATAAATTTTAATTTACAACATTTATTATTATTATTATTGTTATTATTATTTATTAATATTACTAATATTAATATTAATTAAATAATTTAAATAATTATTATTCAGTTTATTATTATTATTATTAGTAATATTAATAATAATAATAATAATAATTTAGTTTATTATTATTTAATATTATTTAAATAATAATTTTAATATTATTATTTAATATTATTTTAAATAATAATATTAAAATTATTATTTAAATAATATTAAATAATAATTTTAATATTATTTATTAATATTAATTTATACTCAAATTAATATTAATAAATAATATTAAAATTTTATATTAAATGGCTATAAAATTTTTAATATTAATATTAATTAATATCAATATGAATATTGTTTTAAATGTTTTTAATATTTATAAATATTCATTTAAGCATTAATTATTAATACTAATGACATTAAATAATATTGTTATAGTCAACCATGGTCTAACACCGCATTACGACAAATATTGTCTCAATATGAAAATCAATGATGGTCAACTATGGTCCAACGTTGCATTGTGACAAAGATTGTGTCAATATCAAAATCAACCATGGTCAATGATGGTCAAATATGTTCATTTAAGGATTTATAATATTTATTCAAGCATCGCATTGTGACAAGTATTCTCTCAATATGAAAATAAATCATGGCCAACCATGATCAGTCATGGTCAATATGAAAATAAACCATGGTCAACCATCAGCGACCATGGTCAAACATGGTCCAACGTGAGATTGTGAAAAATATTTTGTAAATATGAAAATCAACCATGTTAATCATGGGCAACCACGGTTAACCATGTTCAATAATCATGGTCACATTGTAACAAAGATTGTCTCCTTGCCCAACATCACATTATGAAAACCATGGTCATCCATGGTCAACCATGGTCCAACGTCACATAGTGACAAAGATTTGTCAATATGATAATTACCCATGGTAAACCTCGACTCAATGTCGCATTGTGATAGTGACTATCTCAATATGAAAATCAATCATGGCCATCCATGGTCCTACATCACATTATCACAAATATTGCATCAATTTAAAAATCAACCGTTGTCAACAGTTTTCAACCATGTTTATTTTAGGGTTTGTATACCTCGGATCTATTGTATTAATCTCTTAGGTTTAATATTGTTCCTTTGGGTGTTTAGTATTAATCCCTTGTGTTTATTAGTCGCTTAGGTTTATTATGCTAAAGGTCTATATTCCTAGGGTATAGTTTTATTCATGGGGTTTAATATAAATCCATTGGGTTTATAATCATGATCAACCATGGTCTAATGTCACATTGTAACAAATATTGGGTTTATAATATCAATCTCTTGGGTTCGTTAAGCTAAGGGTCCATATTCATAGGGTATAATATTATTCATATGGTTTAATATAAATCCCATGGGTTTGTAATCATGGTTAACCATGGTTTAATGTCACATTGCGACAAATATTCTCTCAATATGAAAATAGACCATGGTCAACCACCTTCAACCATGGTCAACAATTTTCAACCATGGTCCACCATCATCGACCATGGTCAACCATGGTCAATCATGGTCGACCATGTTCCAATGTCACATTGTGAGAACGATTGTTTCAATGTGAAAATAAACATGGTTAATCATGGTCAAGCATGGCTAACCATGGTCAATAATCATGGTCACATTCTAGCAAAGATTTTATCTTTGTCCAACGTCACATTATGAAAACCATGCTCATCGAGGTTCAACCATGGTCAAATGTCGCATTGTCACAGTGATTGTCCGAATATGAAAATTACCCATGGTAAACCATGCTTCAAGGTCGCATAGTCACAAAGACTATGTCAATACAAAAAAATAAAACATAAGGGCCAAACGATGGGGTTACCTATCCCATCATGCATGCATGGAGGTTGGCAATATAAATCTCGTTCAGAGAAAACAAAGGATGTAATATTGTCACTTGTCGATAAGACTTTGCCCATTTAAATCTGAACAAGCATAAATTAGAAAATTCATAGAAAGAACTGAGTAGAATTTCCCTCGCAAACACCATTACCCTAGTTCAAACGCCAAATTGGAACCTCAATTAAACAAGCAAGGAAGCATCATTACATGCCTAGGTCATAGCACATCCTCTGTGACATTTTTATGCAAATAAACAGTCATAGGAAAGAAATATGGAGGCAGAGTAACCACCTAGAAGATTTATATGCCGCAATACAATAGGAAGATAATAAAAGAAATGAAGCTTAAAGCCGAATCCGTGAAGTTTAGACCGAAGTAAACAGTGAAAACGATGGGTTACCATCTGGAACGAAGATGCGGACAAACAAAGGTTGCGGAGCTAGCATTGAACAAAGCCGAGTAGAAAATGAGAGGAAACACAACGCTTGGGGTTGGGGTGGTTACGCTAACCACTTCGACCAGAGCCCTCGCCGTCGGATCTAGGGTTACCCAGATCAATGGTGGTTAGAAGAAATCATGGCAATCAAATTGATGCCAGCTGCTAGCCACTCGCAAAGACAGGAATCCAAAATACATTATAACAGTTGATAAATTCTCCTTAATTATTTAAACCATGATTCTGGACATATGGTTGATAAGATATCAGGGTATAAGTACATCAATAATAAAAAAAACTTCAAAAGTCTATCCAGACATCACGCAATAAAACAATTATACAATAGGAAATTTATTAAAGTGAAAATGTATCTTAGGATATCACCAACGAAATTAAGTATGAGGTATATAATAATCACTATAGAATAAGTTATGAAATATTCAAATCACGATGAATCTATTTTATTATTGTGGCAATTGGCATAGAAATTTGATGGAGTAATAGTAAATAAATTTTTTTTTTTTATGGTGTAAGTCTAGTAGTGGTGACAAATATGAATACAAATATTAACATTACTTTTAATATTATTAAGAGTTATAAATATCAATTTTAATATTAACTATAAATATCAATTTTTATTTTTATTTTTTTATTAACATTAATTTTAGTATTAATATAAACATTAATAATAATAATGATGATGATGATGATGATGATGGAGGATATTAATATTATTTTTAATATTATTAATAGTAATTTTAATACTAATTATTAATATTAATAACATTTAATTAATAATATTAGTATTATTAATGACATTAAAATTATTATTATACATAATATTAACATTAGCATTAATAAACATTATTAACAACATTTGGAATTATCAAGGCTATTAATAAATTTTAATATTAATTTTAGTTATTAACATGATTTGAATATTTATTATTATTATTATTGTTATTAATATAATATTGATATGAATTTTAATTTTGATATTGATATTAAATTTAATATTTATATTAAATTAAATTTTAATATTAATATTATTTTTCACTTGAATATTAATATCATTTTTAATATTATTAATGTTTATAAATATTGATCTTAATATTATTTTTAATATAAATATTAACATTATTTTTAATATTTATAAATATTAATTTTAAATTTAACTATTAATATTAATAAAATTAATATTATCAATTACATTAACATTATTACTATAACTACTATTAACAACATTTAATAACACCAACAATATCAATGCATTTTAATTTACATTATTTTTTATTATTATGATTATTATTATTACTATTTTGCTTTATTAATATTGTTAATAATAATATTAATTAATAAATTATAGTATTAATATTACTAACATTAAAAACATTAAATACTAATAACATTTTAATATTAATTTTATTTTGAATGTTAGTTATTAATATTAATATGAATATTTATCATTAATATTAATTTTAATATAAGTTAATATGAATTAACTTTAATATTTTTAATATTTATATTAATTTTGATTTTAATCTTAATTTTTAATATTAATAATATTTAATTAATATTATTAATATTATTAATGGTATAGAAATTATCACTGGAAATAATATTAATATTGATGATAATGATGATGATGATATTAATAATTATAATAATAATGATAATATTAATATTAATATTAGTACTCATAAATAATATTAAGAACATTTTGTTTTAATAATAATATTAATAAATTTTAATTTACAACCTTTATTATTATTATTATTATTATTATTATTTATTAATATTACTAACATTAATATTAATTAATAAACATTAATATTAATATCATTAACATGAATAACGTTAAATATTTATAGCCATTTAATATAAAATTTTAATATTATTTATTAATATTAATTCTAATATTTATATTAATTTGAGTATAAATTTTTAATATTAATATTAATTAATATGAATATGAATATGAATATTGTTTTAAATATTATTAATAGTTATAAATATTCATTTAAACATTAATTATTAATATTAATAACATTAAATAATATTGTCATAGTCAACTATGGTCTAACACCGCATTATGACAAATATTGTCTCAATACGAAAATCAATGATGGTCAACTATGGTCCAACGTCGCATTGTGACAAAGATTGTGTCAATATGAAAATCAACCATTGTCAATGATGGTCAAATATGTTTATTTAAGCATTTATAATATTTATTCAAGAGTCGCATTGTTACAAGTATTGTCTCAATATGAAAATAAATCATGGTCAACCACGATAAATCATGGTTAATATGAAAATAAACCATGGTCAACCATCATCGACCATGGTCAACCATGGTCCAATGTCAGATTGTGAAAAATATTGTTTAAATATGAAAATCAACCATGTTAATCATGGGCAACCATGGTTAACCATGGTCAATAATCATGGTCACATTGTAAAAAATATTTTCTCCTTGCCCAACATCACATTATGAAAACCATGGCCATCCATGGTCAAGCATGGTCCAACGTCACATAGTGACAAAGATTTGTCAATATGATAATTACCCATGGTAAACCTCGACTCAATGTCGCATTGTGATAATGATTGTCTCAATATGAAAATCAACCATGGTTGGCCATGGTCCTACATCACATTATCACAAATATTGCATCAATTTAAAAATCAACCATTGTCAACAATTTTCAACCATGTTTATTTTAGGGTTTGTATGCCTCAGCTCTATAATATTAATCTCTTAGGTTTAATATTATTCCTTTGGGTGTCTAGTATTAATCCCTTGTATTTATTAGTCCCTTGTGTTTATAATATGAGTCCCTTAGGTTTATTATGCTAAAGGTCTATATTGCTAGGGTATAATTTTATTCATGGGATTTAATATAAATGCCTTGGGTTTATAATCATGATCAACCATGGTCTAATGTCACATTGTGACAAATATTGGGTTTATAATATCTTGATCTCTTGGGTTCATTAAGCTAAGGGTCCATATTCATAGGGTATAATATTATCCATAGGGTTTAATATAAATCCCATGGGTTTGTAATCATGGTCAATTATGGTTTAATGTCAAATTATGACAAATATTCTCTCAATATGAAAATAGACCATGGTTAACCACCTTCAACCATGTCAACAATTTTCAACCATAGTCCACCATCATCGACCATGGTCAACCATGGTCAATCATGGTCTACCATGTTCCAATGTCACATTGTCAGAACGATTGTTTCAATATGAAAATAAACATGGTTAATCATGGTCAAGCATGACTAACCATGGTCAATAATCATGGTCACATTCTAGCAAAGATTGTATCTTTGTCCAACTTCACATTATGAAAACCATGCTCATCCAGGTTCAACCATGGTCAAACATCACATTGTCACAGTGATTGTCTCAATATGAAAATTAACCATGGTAAACCATGCTTCAAGGTCACATAGTGACAAAGTCTATGTCAATAAAAAAATCAATAATTGTCCAACTTCACATTATGACAAAGACTCTGTCAATATGAAAATCAACCATGGTCAACAATTGTCAACCATGTTTATTTCAGGGTTTATAATATTTATCTTAGGGTTGATATATCTTGGGCCTAAAATATTAAAATATTAGGTTTAATATTATTCCTCTGGATTTTTTGAATTATTCCTTGTGTTTATTATTCCCTTAGGTTTATAATATTAATCACTTGGATTTATTAAGTTATGCATCCATATTCCTAGGGTAGAATATTACTCATTGGGTCTAATATAAATTCCTTCAGTTTATAATCATGATCAACCATGGTCAACCATGGTCCAATGTCACAATGTGAAAAATATTGTCTCGGTGTGAAAATAAACCATCTTAAACCATCGTCAACCATCCTCAACCATGGTCATTCATGATCAACCATGGACCAATGCCACATTATAAGAAATATTGTCTCAATATGAAAATCAACCATTGTCAGCCATCCTTAATCATAGTCAGTCGTGGTCAACCATGGTCAAATGTTGCATTGTGACAAAGAGTGTCTCAAAATGAAAATTAATCTTTTTCATTCATGGTCAATACAGAAATAAACCATGCTCAACCATGGTCGATCATGGTCAAGCACTGTCAACCATGGTCCAATTTCACATTGTGACAAATATTCTCTCAATATGAAAATCAATATTGGTCAACCATGGTCTAACATCACATTGTGACAAATATTGTCCCACTAAGAAAATCCACAATGGTTAACCATGGTCAACCATGTTTATTTTATTTTTAATAATTTTTTTGTTGTGGTTTATATACCTTGGGTTTACAATATTAATCGTTTGGGTTTTTTAGGTTTTTAGTATTAATCCTTTTTTTATTTGTGCCTCGGGTTTATAATATCAATCCCTTGGCTTTATTAATCTAAGGTTTCATATTCCTAGGATATAATATTGTTGATATGGTTTATAATATTCATCCTAGGGTTTAATATATATCCGTTGGATTTTTCATCCATTAGGTTTATTATATTAATCATAGGGTTTAAATTCTTAGGGTTTAATACTAAGCCTAGTGTTTAAATTATTAATCCCTTCACTTTTTTGATTTCACGATTTATATTCTTAGGGTTTAATATTCATCCTTGGGTTTAATGTTATTCACTTGGGTTTTTAATATTAAACCATGGTCAACCATTTTCCAACATCACATTGTGACAAATATTCTCTCAATATTCAAATCAATCATGGTCAAAGATGGTCCTAAGTCGCATTTTGAAAAATATTGTCTCAACATGAAAATCAACCATGGTCAGCCATGCTTGTTTTATGGTTTATAATATTGATTTTAGTTTTTATATACCTTGTGTTTACAATATTAATCCTTTCGGTTTTTAATGTTTTAGTACTAATTACTTGTTTTTATTAGTGCCTTGTGTTTATAATATCAATACCTCCTCTTTATTAATATAAGGGTTCATACTCCTAGGGTATAATGTATTTGATAGGATTTATAATATTAATCCAAGGTTTTATATATATGTCTTGGGTTTATAACCCATTAGGTTTATAATATAAGGTCCTTGAATTTTTTTTTTTTTAAGTCAGCAGTTGTATTAAAAGCATTTAATGTACAAATAATTATAGAGGGTTATGCTGGTAACAGAACAACGAAAAACCGTGATCCCCAGATATAACACGAGGAACCAACTTAGACATAATTGACGAAACAAAGCCTACCCATACAGTGCGAGAAAATCCACTGATGACAAAAGGCAGCCATCTAGTAGAGACAAATGGTTACATGCAAGTGGACCGTGGGCTCGTGGCATAAGCAAAATAGGCTACACAAAGTAGAAAACAGGAGCAAGAAAAACCAGGAGGAAAAGACTCACGGCTCTAACCAAAGGCGATTAAGTGCACAATGCGAAATTTCTTCCCTTTCTTGTTGACAACTTTGACCAAGCCATCGGGGCCTAAGGGGATGGAGACCACTTGTAGATCACAACGACTCCCGGGAGGAGCGTCTTTTTCTGAGTCGGAGGAGTTGGAAACATGCGAGCATTTCTGAACAACCGAGGAGACCGGGGGCCTCTCAGGGATATCAGAGGGAGAAGGTTGTTGTTGAGTAGCAATCTCTTCATCTGAATCACTGCCATCCTCTTCTAAGCTATTGGAATCAAGGTCCTCCAAAGGGGGGAAGGGTCAAAAGGTTTCGAGGTTTTATTTTTTGGTTTGCGCTTGCCAGATTTCTGACTTGCTAGAAACTGAGCACATGAGTTTTGAAGATGACTAGTTTGATGACAGTTCCGGTAGTGAAAAGTTGTGTTCTCATAGTCAAGAGGTTGAGGCCAAGAGAAATCCCCAACTTTGAAAATGATATGGTCCAGAAGTCCTTTGCTGATATCAATTTTGGCACATATTATGTCATAGGTGTAGAGACCCTTCAGGCCCCTTGAAGGATTTGTCGCAAGGAAACAACCAAGAGTATTGCCAATAGTTTCGAAGAACGCACTATGCGAAAGGTGAGTAGGCAGGTTGGGAAGATGAACCCAGATCGGGAGTTTGGTTATGACTGCCATGGAGGGATCAAGGTCTGGGAACCAGGGGGTTAGGAAAAGCCCCGCCTTACCCCAGAACCAAGAACTGCCTGTGAGGGCAGTCTGATAATCCTTACTGTTGGCTAAAATGACAATGAAGAAACCCTTGGAGCACAAAATTATCTTGCAGTGTTTGGTCCAAGTGGCATGAAACTAGCTATAGAGATCTTTTGACCACAGCCAAAGACTGTTGAATCTACAGATGAGGGAATTTTATTCATAGAGTTGGAGCACCCTAGCTAGGTCTAGGTGGGCAATTTTTGCAGAAGGAAATTCCTCCATTTTGTCCACCAAGAAAGGCTTGGGAGCCTCCGTGGTAGGGGAAGAAGGAGAAGAAGCAGGAGCCTTGACAGCTTCCTTGTCGGAAAAGCCCTTGGGTGTAGAGGACTGCCTTGCTGTGCCGCCCCTCAGTCGATATGACAAAATCACTATGGCATTCCTTTCAATATTGTAAAATGTAAGAGGCATATTATCAACAAGTAGCTTACCAGCAAAAAGGATCCTAAAACACAAGGAAGGGATCCTCAATTTCTATTCGAGGGCCATAGAGAGGTTCAACCCCGTAAAAGAGGACTGAACCCATAGGAGCAGGGTTTTTCCCGTAGGAAGAGAGATCTTTATTTGAAATATGTTTGACTGGATTTGAGGATCCGGGTTGTTCTGGTTGAAAGATGGATCTATTTCAGAGGAACCACAGGGCTACATAACCAACTCCTGACCCGAGCTGTAGCAACTCTTCCTTCGGACGCAACGGAAGGAGACAGCATCGGGAAGAAATCTGCATGAAAAGCTGTAGAGGGCGCAAATTCGGCGGCCAAGAGGAGAGGCAACCAGGGAGAAAAATCGAGCCACCGTGCAGCAGGCAAAAAGAAGCGAGACGGTATTCCGTGCGATATTAACCAGCAAAAATCTGCGCCTAACAGTTAAGCTAGCGGCCAAAAGGGCCAAGGACTAGCGAGTGCCACAGGATTCAGACACATTGCCCAGTAACCAACTTCGGAATGCCAAAGAAATCTCCCACTGGAGGGAAGGAGTTGAAGCAATGCTCACATCTGAGCTGGATGAGAACAGAAGAGAAATGGAGGCGTCAATGGAAATCGATGCTGAAACCCTAGGATCCATCGCTGATCAATAGTGTGGATCACCTCTTGAACTCGGTTGATAAACTTATTATCCCTTGAGTTAATAATATTAATCATAGGATTTATAATCCTAAGGTTTAATATTCATCATAGGGTTTAATGTTATTCCCTTAGGTTTATAATATATATATTATGCTTTATATATATTTTGGTCAACCATGTTTTTTTTAGGGTTTATAATATTTATTTTATGGTTTATATATCTTTAATCATAGTCAACCATGGTCAACCATGGTCAAATGTTTCATTGTGATAGATATTGCCTCAAAATGAAAATTAATCATGGTCATTCATGGTCAGTATGAAAATTAACCATGCTCGCCCATTGTCAATCATGGTCAAACACGGTCAACCATGGTCCAGTTTTATATTGTGATAAATATTTTCTCAATATGAAAATCAATCATAGGCAACCATGTTCCAATGTCACATTGTGACAAATACCATCTCAATATGAAAATAAAAAATGGTTAACCATGTTCAAGCATGTTTGTTATATGGTTTATAATATTTATTTTATGGTTTATATAACTTAGGTTTACAATATTAATTCTTTGGGTTTTTTAGTTTTATGTATTAATCCCTTGTTTTTATTAGTGTCTTGGGTTTATAATATCAATCCCTTGGATTTATTAATCTAAGTGTTCATGTTCCTAGGCTATACTATTATGGATAGGGTTTATAATATTCATCCTAGGGTTTAATATAGATTTTTTTTGGTTTATAATCCATTAGGTTTATAATATTAATCATAAGGTTTATGTTCCTATGGTTTAATATTAAGCATAATGTTTAAATTATTAATCCCTTCAGTTTATTGATTTTATGGTTTAATATTCATCCCAAGGTTTAACATTATTTACTTGGGTTTTTAATATTAAGAAAGTGTCAACCATTGTTAATCATGGTCAATCATTGTCAACCATTTTCCAACACCACATTGTCAAAAAAGTTCTCTAAATATACAAATTAGCCATGGTCAATCATGGTCCTAAGTCGCAGTGTGAGAAATATTGTCTCAATATGAAAATAAACCATGGTCAACCATGTTTATTTTAGGGTTTATAATATTTATCTTAGGGTTTATATACCTTGGGTTTACAATATTTGTCCTTTGATATTTTTAGGTTTTTAGTATTACTTCCCTTTTTTTATTAGTGGCTTGTGTTTATAATATCAATCCCTCTACTTTATTAATCTAAGTGTTCATATTCCTAAGATAGAATAATTTTGATTTTGTTTATAATATTAATCCAAGTTTTTATCTAGATGCCTTGGGTTTATAATCCATTAGTTTTATAATATAAACTCCTCGATTTTATAATATTAATCATATGGTTTATATTCCTAGGGTTTAATGTTATTCCATTGGGTTTATATCGCTTGAATTTTTAATATTAATCCGTAGGGTTTATAATATTAATATTAAGGTTCATGATATGAATCTTAGTGTATAATGCTTATTTTAAGATTTATAATATTTATCTTTGGGTCGATATCGCATGGGTTTCCCTTTGATTTATAATCGCTTGTGCTTTTAATATTAATCCCTTGTGTTTATTAGTTTCTTGGGTTTATAGTATCAACGATTTAACACTATAACATTGGAATGGTGCAAAAATGTATCCAACATCACATTGTGAAAAAAATTGTCTCAATATGAAAATAAGTCTAACAATCGTAATAGCAATGCTTTTTCTTCCAAAGAAAAAATCAGCAACTTTCTATTAATGAAAAATAATAGTTACCTTTAGTATATGAAATTAAGCATTCAGAAAAATCCCATAGAGCTCATGTGCTCATGCACAAAATGCAACGTAGAGAGGCTACTGAAGCATTCCCTAAGAAGAAAATAAGAAGTGCCAAAAGAAAAGAAGAAAAGTAGAGAAAAGAAAAGACTAACGACCCCAAAAATATCCTCAGCCGCCAGAGTGGGGGGAAAGCCCCACAAATCAAGTTTTCCTCTCTATCTTCTTCTCAACCTTGTGGAATTTTCCCTCAAATGGTACACATGTGGCAAGGACAATTTGATCATCTTCCACTCGAGTTTCGTTGTACTTATATGAATCTGAATTATCTGATGAATGTTGTCATTTAATCCCTCCATTTCCTGTGTCCTCTCAATTACTTTCTAATTGGTTCAGATGATTTTTTGGATCAATGTGTACTATTGTATCATTCATTTTTACCTCTGGTTCCTTTGTGGGCTAATTATTTTCCATAAGAATTGTATCATCCTCTTCTTCTAACTCATCCTCCCCTAACTCAGATGGGGGATATTGCAAACCTTTCTTTTCTTTCCCATTATTTCTCTTTTTTCTGTTTTCATTTTTGGCATCAAGGAATGTGTTTTGTAAATGTCTTGTCATCCTAAAAATTCTTCATCTGAATGTTGTGTTTTCATAGTCTAGTGACTGCAGCCAGTTTTGTTGTTTGTAGATCATCATGATATTCTCCGGTAAACCTTTGCTTGGGTCTAATTCCACGCAAATCGATGAAATATTGTAGATCCTCTCCTCTAGTCTCTCAATTTCTCTTTTAATCTATCGCTTGATACTATTCCAAATACCTTCAAAAACCTAGTCATTCTAGAAGTGAAGGAGGTGACTATATAATCTGACCCATACCGACATTCTGGTGACTTTCATAGTGTTTGCATCAAAATCAAGGAACCATGGGGTAATGAAAATACTGGTAGATCCCCAAAACCAAGGTCCTTGTCTAATAATCATATCTCTATCCTCTGAGGATTTGAATTTAACAATGAAGAACCCCTTGGAATAGAGGTGGATTTCATAGTTTGTGGTCCAGTGTGTGAAAATCGAATGGAAGAGCTCCATCGGTTTAGGCCAGAAGAAGTTAAAGAAGCATGTTAATGCATGAGCTTCATATGTCTTACAATAATCCTCTGTTTCTAGACTGTCTATCTTTAGTGCTACTATTTGGCATAGTTTTTTCTACTATGTATGGCCGTGGGGCATTTCCACCTTGTTCTGGAGGTATTACTACTACTTTTTTCCCCTGTAAAATATTTTTGTAAGATGGGCCACCATTTATTTGATCCTGATTTGTGGGTTTTTTCCACTTTCCCCCCCATGTAGATCTAGAAGTTCCTAGATATGCGGCACCCCCTCTTAGGCTGAAGTTAAGGGTGAGGGATGCCCCTGTAACAAAGGAGTAATTCTTCAGAGACCCACAGTCCTGAATTAAACCAAATATTGTATCTGGATAGGGTAACCCATAAATTCCCAAATTTTTTGTTTTAGTTGAAGAATTGTGTAGGAATATTGAACCCAAAATAAAAACAATTTTCCCACAGGAGATCTAATAAAAATCTGAAAAACAGAGGAGATTACTTGTTCTCATATTTCTACATCTATTGAATTGTCTTCACGTTGTTTTGTTGAGTTTTCTTCATGATGTTCCATGCCTGGGGTTAGAGCTAAAATATGTTTCAACAAATTATTGTGTCTTCTAGCTGAGTCTTGTGACATATGGAGACGCCCACCAAGGGGAGAATAGAGTGCCCACGCCCATTCCCACTCCCATAAAATGAGGGCAAGGGTAGAGAACAATAGGGCATCTACCTCCACCCTGTGTCTGTGCATAAGGGCTAGTCGACTGCGTCCATTCCCAGTCCAGAAGTCGACTTGAGGCATCATATGGATAACAAAGAAACATAGGACCGAGTGGGGATGGCCCTACTCCAACTGCTTGGGATTGTATTTGTCTCTTCGAAGATTCCACTGTACCCAAAACCAAAAAGGAGTCGGTCGAGTGGTCCCACGTCCATGAGGGCCAAACTTCCATCCTAGGGTAGAAAGAGAAAAGTAGACCGTAATCCTCAAGCCTTAACCACAGGAGTATGTGATCTGAATCCTCTATGCTGCCTCTCTTCTCCGCATCCTGTCTGGCATAAACCAGGATTTTTCTCTCCCTTCACCCATGAAAACAATACTCATTAAACAGAATTTGGGTAAATCGATGGCTCGAGAGCAGAGGGTGGTTTGTAAAATGAAAGGTTCCAGTATGTGGAAGCGGGTCCTCCTACCTCCATTCTCGCACCTCCTCATTCCGCTATGCCTTCTGCACCGACGAGTTGTAGCTCATAGAAAACCCCAGCGGTGACTTTTTTCTTTCCTTGTTTCCTCATAATGACAATGTTACATTACATTGTAATTTATTAAACGTTGCATTGTTCTATTACAAAAATTGGGTTTAATACAAGGTTTATAATATTAGGGAATTTTAGTATTCATTTTATAATATTAAATTTTAATATTGGCTTTATAATTTCTAGTATTGGGGTTTAGAATATTAATATTACGGTTTAATATGAATCCGTTGGGTTTATGAATCCCTTGGATTTTTAATATTAATCCTTTGGGTTTATCAATCCCATAGGTTTATTAATTCCTTGTATTTATAGTATTAATCTCTTTGGTTTATAATATTAATCCTAAGGATCATAATATTAATATTAGGGTTTATATTCCTAAGGTTTAATATTAATCATGGGGTCTAATCATATTCCGTTGGGTTTATATTCCTTTGAGATTTTTTATTAATCTAATGGGTTTATACATATTGTTACTATGGTTTCTAATATTAATCATAGGGTTTATATTCCTAGGGTTAATATTAAGCCTATGGTTTATAATATTAATCTTAGGGTTTAATATTAACCCCTTGGGCTTATTAATCTTAGAGTTTATACTTCGAAGATTTAATATTAATCTTAAGGTTTAATGTCATTTTTTTTTAATACTAAGCCTTTTAGTTTATTAATCAGATAGGTTTATAATGTTGATCCTAAGATTTATAATATTAATCTTATGGTTTAATGTTTATTTTAGGGATTATAATATTTATGTTAGGGTTTATATCCTTTGGGTTTATAATATTAATTCCTTGTTGTTAATATTATTCCCGTGGGTTTATAATCCCTTGGGTTTATTAGTCCCTTGCTTTTATGATATCGGTCCCTTAGATTTATTAATATAAGGGTTCATATTCCGAGGATAATATATTTCATAAGGTTTAGAATATTAATAACTTGGTTTTATTAATAATATTAATGTCTTTGATTTATTATTATTTTAATATTAATATATTGCATTTATACTTTGTAATGTTAGGGTTTATAATACTAGTATGTTGGGTTTACCGATCGCTTGGTTTTATTGATTTCTTATGTCAATAATCGCAAAATTTTATAATATTTATCCTTGGGTTTATAATATTAATAATTCCTTGGGTTTATTAATCCCTTTGGTTTTTAATGTTAATCACTTGGGTTTCTTAATCACTTAGGCTTTTAATATTAATACCATTAGTTTTTAATGTGTTTGGTTTTTAATATGAATAATCCATTGGGTTTATAATATTCATCCCTTGGGTTTACAATATAATCCATCTCATTTATAATATTTATCCCTTTTACAAATAATAATTATTAATAATTAATATTAAATAATTTATAATTTATAATTATTATTAATTATTATAATTAATAATTAATAATATTTAAATTTATATTTATGTCATTAATAGCAACATCATATTATTGCATTTATAAACTTATTCATTTGGGTTTATAGTCTTAAGGTCTATAATCGTAAGGTTTATAATACTAATATCGAGGTTTTTGATCCCTTAGGTTTATAATATTAGTTCTACGGTATACAATCCCTTTGGTTCATAATATAAATCCTAGGTTTTAATATTTTATCCTTATGTTTATTTTCCCTCACATTTATAATATTAATCCTTTGAGTTTATAATATTAGGGTTTTTAATATTGGGTTTATAATATAGCATTTAGTATAAGGGTTTGAAATGTTCATTTTTAATATTGGGTTTTATAATTTATGGTTTATAATATTAAGCCTTTGAGTCTATTATTTCAAAGTGTTTATAAAATTAATCACTTCGGATTATATCATTAATATATATCATTTATTATTAGAGTTTATAATACCAATCTTAGGGTTTGGTTTATATCATTAATATCTAGTGTTTATTAATAGAATTTATAATCGTAATATTAGGGTTGATAACCTTAGGTTTATTTTTAGTTGTGTTTATAATATTAATTCGTAGGATTTATTTTCCTTTAGGTTTATTATTATTATTAATATTAGGGTTTAATATTTCTTCCTTATGTTTATTTTCCCTTGGGTTTGTAATATTAAACCCTTGAGTTTATTTCCCATTGGGTTTGTAATTTTAATCCCTTGGATTTGGGATATCACACTTTTTTATTATGGGTTTATAGTATCAATCGTGCCATTTATAACATTAATCCTATGGTTTAAAATATTTATTGCAAGATTTATAATGTTAATCTTAGGGATATAATATTAATCTTAGGGTTTAAAATGTTGGATTTTATAATATTAGCAAAGTTTATAATAATTGATTTAATATTATATTTAATATTATTATCTTGGAATTCTTCATAAATATATTATTATGTATAAAATATAGTCATAGTTACATTAATAGGTTAATCAATGTATATTATTCTTTAAGATAATGGTGAGGGATAAATAAGTATTATTAGTACTATTACTATCTTATATTAAGTTTGTTATGGCGATATATATATATATATATATATATATATATATATATATATATATATATATATATTGTTTCTATTATTTATATAGTTATTAATAAGTACAAATAATCAATCTCAAATAGTGAAATTAACATTATACATCTAATAATTGTTAAGGTGAGTGATAGATTCATATCGACATATATCAACCACATTTACTAATGTGGTTGTATATGTGCTTAATATAATCCTATCGATGTATATCAATTACACTAGTATTCTCACATTATTACCTTCTGATGCACTTACTCATGCACTAATATTCATCTGTGTCTTGCATTACCTATTAGGTACCACAAAGCTCTCGTGAGATAGAAAAAATTCATATTTCCCAAAAAATTCCTAGACTATTAAGAAAAATGAAAGAACAAGAAACAATAAGAAGAAAATCATGAAAATCCAGAAGAAATATGACACGGAAACAAAGTAGCATGATCATGCACTTGACACAACCAAAACCGTCAATCAAGCACAACAAAACACAAAATACCAAAAGCACAAGACTGACAGCAAACACCATGACTCAATCCCATGGGTCCTAGTGCTTCCCAAGGAAAGCTCAACCTGAACCTTCTTCAAGGTTTCATGGTAGCCTCTTTTTTCATGGAATCCCCTGCATCACACTGTCATAGACACATAAGTATAAGTTCACAATAAACATAGCAACAATCTAGTTACCTTACCTTGTTAGGCTAATCAGGCTAGCTTGTAACTAAACACACACATATCAGTCATGTGTGCAAAATATCAAGACAACATATCTATTAACTCTAAATCAAATTTTACCAAGACTAACAACCATGTCATAATAAATAATCAACTCACATTGATCCATCATAATACACAAAACTACAACTATCACCTACTAGCGCTCAACTACATGTGAACTATCTTAAAGCATATGTGTTATTCAAATTGTTTGTAAACGAATGTCATTACTTCATGAAATATTATAGATAAAACCTCATATCGTGTGAATAATCAAACATTAATCATTAAATAGACAAAATAATAGAAGCCAACACTCAGACACCAAATCGATGACATATTAAAACATTCAAGTACAAAGTAGATGACACAAGAAAGATCATATCTTAACGTATCTCACGGTAGGATATCTTGTTTGCACAATCATTCTAGATTAACACATTATAAATTCTCAACATATAAACCAAATAATAAATATAGACATGATATCCATAACAATATCTAGCTAACATGTTCACGTCATAAGCTCATAAGAAATTGTCATTAATGAATAACAATCACATATACATAGTTAGTCTAGGTTAGTACAACACACTATCATAATAAAATTGACTCATGCCTAAATTTCATAACCCTAACCATCAAGTCACTAGCATGTAAGAACAATAAGATATATAGCATGATCATCAACAACATGTAACGTAATCATCAAGCTGAATATCATACAAAACAACAAGTTAAACTATATCATGCTCATCAACAACATATAACATAACTAATATAAAACAACAATAGCAATGCATACCACTACGTGTTGTTATCATTCATGAATATCTAAAACGCGTACATATAACTGCACTAATCAACTTGAATCTATAATGTATGAAACCATAACATCAATATAATGAAATGAATACTCATAACCATAATGCATATAACAAACGTTAACCTACATACCTACATTCCCAACACCCAAGCCTATATTACAACATACTCTTGCCTCAAAATCCAATGTTGCAACTTCACTTTGATGGTTTTCATCTCTTGCTCCATCTCAGCCAACACAATAGCATCATAACATACCAATATCATCATGATGAACCAATTTCATACAAAATCCTCAATCAAACCAATGAAAACTTGACCACATGAACCCACCTGACATGTATAACCAATCCTGAATGACCAATGAATGTTCAATATATGACATCACACAAGAAAGAATACACGAAAAAAGCATGACCAAGACCAATATGTGATGTAGCATAAACAATAAATCCATTTACAATATGTAGCAACAAGTAAGAAAGCATGCAAAAACCATACATAGGCATGATAAACACATAACCAATCATACACTCATGAAAACATGTTGACAACAACACTATCAGAACTTCCATGGAGACACCACTACCACCATGGCCAAAACAAAATGGATGCAATAAGAAAACATAGACTACAAGCATAATAAATGAATATGAAACCAACATAAATGAATGATCAACACACTATGGATCAATTCCAATGGTTAAACCATTCTCTGATACCACTCAGTAACACCCTCTTCCAACATCTACCCAAGTAACCAAATAACCAAGGTAAACAACTGATGAGAGGCTACTAATATGAGATTAAACCTCCTAAATTACCTTAAGTAAGTGGAACCGAAGTAAATGTGACAAACAAATCTTACACAACATCAACAACAACTTTGAGAGGCAACCCAGCCTCCCATACCCTTGAACCCTGAGGGGGAACTGATTTTTAACCCTTTTGATCCTTATTCGATGGCATGTAATGGTAAGGGAATGACTATAATCCTATAGCCATAGGTATGTAAAGGCAACGTTATGGACAGGGCCCCAAAAATCTAGTTTTCTACTCGCAACTCCGAGATTTGTTCTATCTTTTCAACCCCAAAGTCCAACTCACTTCCCAAAACTTCATGAAACTTTAGGAGATGATAAATAACATTATAAAAAAGGTAAGAAAGAAATCACATCATCGGGAACTCATCTAGACCCCTCTCGGCCATGACGGGAATTTCATCAAACATGTCACAAACATTGCATCTACATGTATAAACAACAGATTTAAACAAAGGGGGATCATACTTGTCTGCGAGTCGATAAGAAGAATTTTTCCCCTACATCATAAGCAACAATATAGTATATTTTACCATGGATACGTTGTCTATTAATTTATAGGTAAAAACATAAATATATCCATACATCATCATTGATCAAATACATGCTTATAACCAACATAATAGAAACAAAAATACAATGGATACAAGAGAAAATAAATCCATACATAAACCGATAAATTTTCATACCAAATACCGGAGGAATGAGTTATTCATTACTAAATGTAAAACCCAACCGAAGATGGGACTTCCATGTTCCACCCAACCATAGATTGGTTGAGAAAATTCTAACTTCAGCCAATCATCCTCATGCCATATTCCAAGCATGAATGTGGGATTTCATTAAACACATCAATCAAAACCGATATAGGGTTTCCAAAGGAGAAACCAAATCGACCCTCAACCAATGAATCCACCTCACGATCAGACATCAAAACCATCATGGTTCAATCTCTATCTAAGCTGCTCCATGGCTCTAGAGTGTTTGCTCCAACCAAGGCTCCAGGACTAGTAACGTAGCCCTAGTTGTTTTCGGGCTCCAGAGAATTTGTCCAACTAAGGCTACAAGACTATTAACTTAACCCACCTAGAGCTCCAGAGAATTTTCCCAACAAATGCTCCAGGACTTGTAACTCAACCAAACAAATATCTAGTAGGCTCCAGAGAATTTCTCCAAGTAAGGCTCCGTGAACTGATAACTCAAACCAACAGCTAAAGGAATCATGAGAACCAACCAAAACCAATCAATGGAATAAATCCACAACACCATGGCTATCTAGGAAATGGAAAGGTTAGTAAATTCTACATTCATACACCATGCATGCCAGAACTAGTGAGGAAAACATACATGCGTCTCAGTACCTGCACTAAGAACCTATTGTAGATGATGATACTAATGTCCTCTTGCATTTTTCTATTCTTCCTTTCCCTTCTTTATCTAAATATCCAAGTATGTCACACTCTCCAAGAGTGCTCCAAGAATACTCTGTCTCAAAGACTATGAGAGAGAGAGAGAGAGAGAGAGAGAGAGAAGTGAGAGCTCCAAAACTAAACTGACAAAAAGCTTACGAACTCGTGCTTACAATACTTTTTACTAATGAGGACACTATTTTCTTCATTTTCTATCATTTTGTTCATTTTTCTCTTCACATGAAACCTTTGACATTTCATCTCCCTTTTCTCCTAATTTCCATTATTTTCATAGATAAATTCCAATAAATGCCTCATGCCATTCCAAAGCCATTTCCTTTTCCTTTTCCAATTTCGTTAGCCATAGTAAACTAAAGTGAACAGCTGCTAGGATTTTTTTTCCCACCATTGATCTTGGAATATGTGTCCCATCAACCATGGTTAAAATTTTAAATTAATACATGGAATTTTCACGAGGGTTGTTACAATGTTTTTGACAACTTTTTCCAATTTTACAACACTAAAAACCTCCCTTATAACCTCTGATAGAAGGTATTTTCCTTAGAGTGAAAGCACACCTTGCACTACAATTCCGATGTCCTTCTCATTGTCCTACTCTGCAAAACACTTCATGAAATAGGCCTCTACTATCCTCCTATTTCCTTGCACAATTCTTGACAAAATTAACCCCTAAAAAATAGGGGAATTTCCTTTTCCTTGTGCAAGTCTTGAAGGACTTGACAACCTGCTCGATTCAAAAACATTATACACTCAAGTAGTATACAATTAATAATTACAATGTGCCTTTTCCTCTACCCCAACTAGTAAATTTAGATTCCATACATGATTGAGACTATTTTTAATAAATTCATTAATTAACTAAGAGATTAGTGAGTAAACAATTGTTATAACTAATCAAATGAACTCCTATTGACTCCACTAAATACTAGAGATCAGTTAACTAAGTTTTACTAAAAATAACTCCACTAGATTGCTAAATTTTAGTAATCAACCCATGAAGAACTCTTATTCTAGCCTATAACTAAAATTTAGTGATTTAAATAGTAGAAAAAACCATGTCACTCCATCTAACTGCAATCCAAGTTATCCCGCTGATGTGGAAAATCAAATTTCTCCACTTAACTAAAGCACAAATCAAATGGATCCTTTTCTTGCTACAATTTTAAAAAAATTTAAAAGTTGAAATATCAATAGAAAATTTACCAAAGAAAGAGTCAATATTTAAATCATCAATAAGAATTACTCGTTCGTTCGGGCCATCAATATCCGAAAAAACATGTCGCATGTATTTTTTACATTAATTCTAATCTTGTTGAGTTACCCTTTGTAGGGTTATGATAAATTGCATCCAATCCTAGCTCAGGAATAAATTATATGCTTAAGGAATGTCAACAATAGCTATGTTAATGGTTTGGCGAACCTTTTGATATGATAATAGTCTAATAAGTACATCAATAAGCTCTCCTGATAACTTCACATTTTTTCTATCAAGTTGAACAAATTTTTCTTCACGAGGTTGCATTTGGGTGTTTAACCTCTTGAATACAGAGAGTGGTATGACAATCGAGGAGGCCCTTGAATCTATCATACAATTATGTAAATTTTTATTAAATATATCATAGGTAAGAAATAATGGGTGTGGTTTTGTTTTCTGTGTAGGAATAGTTTCTGATGGATGTTTAAAAATATTTATATGATAAATGGAGGGTTGTCAAAACTAGAAACATCTCTATCTGAAACAACTTCATTTTTAGTAGAATTTTCATCTAAATGTTGCTAAAAATTATGCTTTATTAAATGGATTTTCAATCGCTCAAACAATGAAATGTTATTTTATTTTTAAGTTCTTATATGGGTTTGTGCTCTACGTTTATGAAAAAAAATTTCTTCACCTTTGCTAAGTATTTTTTGGTGTTTTTGGCTTTATCAATGGGAAGAGAATCGTGATTTTGAACTGAAATTTTATTGTGTGTGTTGTCTTGGTGTTGATTGAAAGCAATTGTATCAATATCTTCTTCAAAAAAAAATTCTAAAAAATTCCCTATAGCAGATGTTGGTTGATCATCGTCTTCCTCAATATTGATTTCAACATAATATGCGTCATTTTCATCAGAGATAGAATCAACAATTATTTCTTGTATAAAATCTAAGAAACATTCAACAATAAGTCTTTCATTTTGATGAAAATGCTTATTTTTGAATGGCTTCGTGTTAGTATTTATAAAATTTTCTCTATTAGAACAACTTTAAGCTGAACCTTTTTCCAGATTGAAATTTTATTTAGACCCTTCTGAAGTATTTCCAGATCAAAAGGAGAAGTTTATTTTTTTTCGGGTTGTTTTGATGTTTCAGATTTTTTACTGGAATAATGTGTTGTTCCAATCTCTTCATTATAATTGGGTTTTAAACTAAGGATATCAATTCCTACATACAAAGCTTCCTCAAAAATAGCTTGTAGGGTATCTTTTTCAGTTCTCTTAAAACACATCGAAATTTCAGTAGGTATGGCTTTGAAATTTTAGGCAACAATGAAATTATTCATATGCATATATTCAACAGGGATATTAATTTTTAGTCAAATGAACCTTGCTTTGAAATATTTTACCTTTTTTTTTTCTCATGTTTGACAATTATCTGATGAGAACCTTTGTTGTTTTATCATCTCCAACTTTCTCCACAAACAAAAGTTCAAATTGTGCCAATGAAATAATGCGTTGGGGAGGATGAGAAAAGCACCAAGTAGTATCCTTCCCCTCAGATGTATTAGGGAACAATTTGAAACTATGTCTTCATGTCATAAACCTTTCTATCTTCTGGCCCATATTAAGGCTTTAATGTGATACTTAGTTTCTTGCTTAGAAGAGAGATCAAATTTTTGTAGGAACTTATGATAATTTATAGATAGGGGATGTTGCACACAAGGAATAATGACAACATATTGGGTAACCCATGAGGCTGCGGGATTGTTCTATTTATTTCTATGGTTGTTTCCATACTTTCTTTGGGTTTCATCCATCTTTGGAGATCCATAATATTTTTATGATGCAGAAGAGTCTTCGTCACTAGAGGATTCTTTGAAATAATATTCTAAGATAGGTGGGGAAGGAGGAGAACTAGATCCTCCAAAAATTGAAGGATGGTCAGTTTCAATAGCAGATAATTTAGATGCAGGTTGATTAAAATTCGTGATCCTGCTTGTTACGATGTCCTCTAACCTATGATTAACAATACTGGTGATTTCAGGAATATATGCATGGCGACATAAAATTAAGGGTTCCTTTATTTGAATATAAAGAGGAATTACTAGATGTTGGGATAGTCATCTCTCAATATATCTAGTTCTTTCCAAACTCTCTTATGTTCTAAAAATAAGTTCGAGAAACTCGTGGAGAAATTTTTCAGTCTCAGATCGAGCATGTGATTGGGTTAGACTGTTAGTTTCACTATTTTCCTATTTAGGTTAAGGATGAGAACTAGTAGAAGCATTGGCAGGGGGAGGGTATGTATGATTCCTTGTGACAATAGGTGACCTAATGGTTTTTCTCCTATGATTTCCTTTTTCCATTTACAAACAGAGGTTCCCTCCTTCTAGCGCCATCTTGTTGACGCGATTTTTATGCACCCAAGTCAATGAGAGAGAAGTGACCTAAATAATATCTCTTCAAATAGCGTAGTTGTTTGGTGTGGTCACCGTCTATGGGTTTTAATGCTTCTTTGGCCTTCAAATTCTCCCCCCTGGAAAGAAGAAACTAGGGGAAGGCTAATCCTAACCTAGAATATCTAAGTAAAACCTATGCTAATGTTAAATATACCTAAAATATTATTGATTAATGAAAAATAAAATACGATTAGAAATCAAGATCTCATTACTAATGGAGATATAATAAAATATGTACAAATAACAACAAGATTATGCTACAATAAATGAATGACCAGAATAAAATGTAATTAGTTCAAAAGAATGGAATACAATTCCTATCGATAAAATGTAATCTAATTTGATTTTATAAATGAAATTATAAATAAACTAATCCTTAATGAAAATAATGAAAATATGGGTAACTACTAAAATGAAAATCCCAAGTGATGTTTGAACGAATATAGGTAAATATGTTTTTTTTGAATAATTAACATCAAGAATAAATACTACAAAATAATTGGTGCATTATAAATCGTACTTCTCAATCAAGGTGCATATAAATGGAAACTATAACAATTCCATAAAATAGATTAATCATTCAATTAATTTTTTATGAATCAAACAAAAAAAATAATATTCAAAATATGAGTATGAATTTAGAAATCTCTATAGTATAAACATTAACTCAATTCACATAAAAAATATAACATTACCTAAGTTCTAAATTTCTAGAATGAAACCACAACAACCTAGACCTGATAGATTCCCACATAAAATATGGATATGAGGAAACAGGTAAATCAAGAGAGATATTGATCATATAATAAATTATACAAATTGAATCAATGTAAGATGGAAAATAAATGCAATAAAATTGATAATTGTTTACAGAATGAAATGACACAACCAATAAATTAATTTCTTCTATTCTTTTAGAAATAAAAATACATAGAACTCAGAGGAAAGTAAGAACCACTGAATATGGAGAAAATGAAGCAGAAATATGTAATCAACAAAATAATACCAAGTTTGGAAAACTCACAATGGTATTCAATAACTATTGCATAGTCAGATAAAGTTAAAGAGAATTTATTTCCTTAAAATATACCCCCCTTTGCTATAGAAAATATAAATTTTATATATAGGTTTGGAGACCTCATGCTGGCTTGAGGGGTCTTGACCTAGGTTCGGAGTTAAGCGTAACCAATAAAACCCTCTTACTAATGGCCCTTTCGGCAGTGACCTAACTGCGCAGGTAAAAGTCTGACCCGAAGCATTACGACGGGGTGCTGGAACCAGGATTCCACATCCCGAGAGAGAATTAAATAATGTGGGTTTCCATAGACCTATAATAATAATAGACTATCTTATGCACTAGAAATCCTAACTAGAATCCCTAACTAGGAAAATCTAGGTCAAATTATGTAGGCTACACCGCGTTCAGAAAGATAGGGGCTCCGCAATCCCTTAAACAATCTTAATAAAGTGATATTCAAGTCTTACATTAATAGATATATGCAGCTGACCTTCATATTTAACAACTCCACTTACCACATTTTGTTTTTCCAATTATAACATAATTAACAAACTGTCATCCAGTGCATTAAGATAGTCCGTCGCCATTTGATGCACTCTTTCATTATATTTCCTATTAATATGACTTCCTTCGCAACTTATGAATTTAAGTACAACATATTTCGTCTAGTTTGAATTCTTGAATTCATCAATCATTTTCATGGATGCATGTAATTAACAACAACTCCTCACCCCTTGTTTTAATATCATTGAATTTATGATATTTATGCTAACTCTAGCATAAAATAATGCTTATATTATACCTTAATATCCTACTTCCCTTATTAGCTACCATTACATTTTATGTGGTACTCTAATTTCTATCTATGTCACTCTTACTAGTTCATATATCTAACTTGGTTATATTATAAACTTCCATCCATTGATAATTCTACCTTTTTATTTGATTAAGACTATAGCTTAACCATTGTAAAATATCTATTAAGGTGTTTTTTATACCCTATCGCCTTTGTGCACATTCACTTGTTATAATTTAACTATCATAAATTTGGAAGGTGTTCTACCTTATTACAGATTTAATGAACCAAGACTTTATAATTCGACTTGTAATATATATATTTTAAAAATTTTATCTTTCCATAACTACCAGCAATTTACCATTCGTAACATGAGGATTATTTGTTAATATATATGGTATTGTATGGACTTGATTTAATTGTATCTAACTTTTAAATAAATTTTAACTTATTAATTCATTCGTTCTTAACTTAGGATGGAGCTATGCATTTTACATTAAGCATGTAATGTATTAACACAATACTATTCCATATAATGATGAGTATTTATGAATTTGGGATTCGAAATTATTATCCAGAGCTTTAAAATTCAAATGATTTTAATTCTCTATCCTTTCGATATTTTCATCATTTATGAATTGTACGCTGGTGATTAATGTGATCACATGGCTCCAGAGATTTTTCTCTCATCTGCCAAAATAGATCAACCAACTTAGATCTACACCATGTGGACGGTTACGATGGGATCGTATTTCTGTCTCACATTAACTCGTAGACTAAAACCTTATATTTTTTTTTCATTGTCATTTTGGCACTGTGGCTCTTCGGCTCTGGTTCTTTCTCAAACCCTTGTTTTCGAAATTTTTCCATGCCATCCATTCAGCTTTTCCAGAATCATGATGTAGACATTCTAGTCTTTGACAATGAGGCTTCATCCTCCATTTCGTTTACGTCGTCTTAAGGTAAGGTAACCTATGATATGATTATTAACACTTTCCAAAAATTACCTCTGTTATATTTATTTTGTTTCACGTTTCAATCCATTTTCATAAAGATTATATTCTCTGCATTTATACTTTTCGTTTTATTTGTAGTAGTTACATTTGATTTGAGGTTATTAGCTATTCTCCTTGCATGTTTCAGTCAACCATGAGCTAATTTCCCTCTCCATTATACGAGGTAATAATTGTCATCAATTAACTAATGAATTGTGCCTATTGTAATTAAGATTACTTTTGAATACTTTACTGGTAACATAGTTACCCTTTTCCATCGTTTTCTCTTATCCAACATTACGATGTAGTAAATATCTCAAACTTTACCTCTGTAACTTTGATTATCATTTAAGTATTTAGGTTTTAATTATTTCATTCGTATAATAGTGATATGTCGCAGGCATAATAGTCTTTGTACATTACTTTCACACTCATGATTGTTCTGTATAGATTCTTCATGCATAAATTAAAATGACCATTTAATATATCTCAATAAAATTATATCTTCCTCGCCATTCATATTGAACATCGATTTATTAATTTAGAATTTGGGTTTTTCTCCTGGGAGATAAAAATTCATTATGCCATTTATAATTTTCCCCAACTTAAATCTGAGTCTATATTGAGCATGACTGTTTTACTAATTCCAATATACCTGATTGGTTTCTATTTCAATTATTATGAATTTTCTCATTACCTAAGTTTTAAATATTGGTTTCAAAATGTAACTTGATTTCTCTCTACCATAACAACTCTCAAGAGTCATCATAAAACCAAAATTTCAAAATGGGACTTCACATATAACATCATTATTTCGAGCTTGACTCAGAAATTCGATTTTATTTTTTCGAAATATTCATACATTATCATATTAATGCAGATTTCCTTTCCTTTGATTTATTTTATATGTAATTAATAGTACTGTGTTACATATTCATAATCTATATGAATTTTGCATTGTTACATTTTATTAATTTTCCTTGTTTTAATAAAATCACATTTGGTACCGAAACAATGATTTTTACTCAATGCTTCAGAATTTGACGAGCACTCTGTTGATGAGATTTCAAGTAATCACTTTCCTTCTCATCACATTAATTTCCTCTTTATCTTTTGTGTCATCTAATTATCGCACTTAATCATTTTCCTCTTTTTTCATATGAAGATTTATTGTCACTAAATAGTAAGGTAGTATTTCCATCCTATTTATGTATTTCTTGCTTTACTTATATTTAATGAATATTATACACCTACTAATTCCTATGTATCATTGTTTGTATGTGCAGGTAATCTATTTCCTTTCCTTCACACTCTTACAGTTAATTTATAATTCTGTAATTTTTTTGCTCAATACAATATGTCATTGATTGATAATAAACTTTGGTTTCTTCTATAGAGGTTCATCCATAATTCTTTAAGGAAATCCTCCTCTTGAATTCTGAACTAAATTCAAATGGATAATTTGGTTGTAACCATGTAAAGAACCATGAAATATATCTAAATTTTATCACAACATTTATGTAGGTTTTAACCCTATACAGAAATTATCTACAAAAGAATCTTAAAACAAAAAATAAACAATAGGGAGAGCATAAAACGTAAAATAGATAAACACAGATATTTTCCCCTTGATCCCAAATCAGGACAACCAGCTTGATTTTTCATTATATTCCTTTTAGTGTTTCAAAACATATATATAAATGTCGAAGCATACATAAACCCCAATCTGTTAACCCTGGATTAGAACATAACCGTAGTTCCCTTGACCGGATCTACAAAATACCAGGGGTCGAAAACCATCATGCCCAAAAACCATGTGCAAACCCATTCACAAAACCATGGGCAGGTCCACCACCAAAAAATAAGGTCCAATTTTTTTTTCCTGTGGCACTGCCGCCCCCCTGTGACCCCCCTACTGTGCTGAATGTAACGTTCAATGGGGGGCTATCGCCCCCAATATGACCCCCCCCCCCCCCCCCCCCCATGCGTGACTAGTCATGGAAAGAATATCACACATACCCAACATTCTCCCACTTGTTGTTTTCTTTCCGCAAGGGACCACAAGAGAGCTTAGTCATTACCCCAGCTCTGCAACACCCATTTCTTCTCTACACCAAGAGAACATTTGAGTGCTCATAGACTTCGTCAATGCATCTACAACATTCTTCAAAGTGTCCACCTTTACCAGCAACACCCTTTTAGCCTCAACCATATCTCTCAAAAAGTGATATTGAACATCAATGTGCTTTGTCTTTGAATGATAAGAAGGGTTCTTAGCCAAGAAAATTGCACTTTGGCTGTCACAGTCTATCCTTATAGCTTGTTGCACCAACCCCATACTTGAACACAATCTCTGCAACCAAATTGCTTCCTTGCTTGCATGAGTGGCCGCTATGTATTCTACCTCTATAGTTGAAATAGCCACTACTGACTTCCTTTTACTCATCCAACTGACTGCACCTCCAAATAGGCTAAACACATACCAACTTGTAGATCTTCTTTGGTCCAAATCTCCAGCCTAATCTGCATCAACAAAAACACATATGTCCAACACTCTTTCCAATCCTGGTCTTCCCTGGTAGCACAAGCCATAATCACTAGTGCCACACAAATATCTGAAAACCCGCTCCACTATTGTTCAATTCTCCTTCCCTTGGTTTGACATAAACCTGCTCAACACTTCCACTGCATGTGCAATGTTTTGTCTAGTATAGACCATTTCATACATCAGGCTACCCACTGGACCTGCATATGGAACATGGGACATATCCTCCTCTTCTTCTTGTGTCTTGGTACATTGTTCACGAGACAACTTTATAGCTATAGGAATCAGAACATTCACTGGTTTACTATCCTGCATATTGAACCTCTTCAATATAGTCTCGACATACTTCCTATGGTTTAACCAGAGCTTCCTCTTTGCCCGATCTCTCCTAATTTCCATGCCAAAAATATATTTTGCAATACAAAGATCCTTCATGTCAGATTTGGAGAATGGTTAGGTCTTCAAATCTTGGATAATTTATTTGTCATTTCCAATCAACAACATATCATCCACATACAAGACCAAATAAATAACACGGTCACCAATTAATTTCAAATAAACACAATGATCCTCCTTTCTTCTAGTGAAGCCAACTCCCCATATATAGGTATCAAATTTCTGATACCACATACTTGGTGAATGCTTTAACCCATATAGAGACTTCTTTAACCTGCATACTAGTTTTTCCTTCCCCTTCACCATAAAGCCTTTAGGTTATTTCATGTATATCTCCTCTTCCAGATCCCCATAAAGAAATTTTGTCTTCACATCCATCTATTCTCCCTCAAAATCAAATGTACCAGCAACAGATAAAAGTAACCTAAAATAAGTAACTTTCACAACATGAGAAAAAATATAACCAAAATCAATTCCTGACACCTGGGAATAACCTTTTGCTACCAACTGAGATTTGTATTTCTCCACCTTTCCTTCTACATTCATCTTCTTCTTAAAAACCCATTTTCTCCCAATGAGCTTCCTTCCAGCCGAAAACTCCACCAGATCCCATGCCTCATTTTTATGCAATGATGCCATTTCCTCAACCATGGCCTCCTTCCAAAGTTTTCCATCCTATGAATCTACTGCCTCCCTGACAGTTCTCATATCATGATCAGTTATAGTTAAAAAAAAAATTGAACAGAAAGCAGATGGACTATACCTTTCTGGTTGTGTTCTTTCCCGGACTGATCTTCTCAGAGCTGGGGTTTGTGGCTCTTTCTCTTTTCAGTCTTCTTCTGTTGTAGAGTATGATTAATCCTCCTTTAGATCAAATTCTATCTTCTAAGGTTCCTTTGGTAGGACTTCATGTTTAGCAATATCTTTCACCTCTCTAAACACCACATCTCGACTGTACACAACCTTCCTTGTTTCCGGGTTCCAAATCTTGTAACCCTTTAAACCATCCTTATACCCAATAAGGATGTACTTTTCATATTTATTATCCAAATTGGTCCTTTTCTCATTTGGAACGTGTACATATGCATCACATCCAAATACCCTTATATGTGAAAGAGAGGGTTTCTTACCAGTCCATACCTAATGTGGTGTCTTATCCTCCAACGCTAATGAAGGTGATCTATTAACGAAGTAACATGTAGTCTCCATTGCCTCTGCCCAGAATTCTTGTCCTAACTCACTACCACTGAACATGCTTCTTGCCTTTTCCATCATCGTTCTGTTCATTATTTCTGCAACTCCGTTTTGCTGAGGTGTGTATGGAGTAGTCTTCTTTTGTGCTAGACCACACTTCTTACAGAACTATTTAAATTCCTTCTTGCAGAACTCTCCACCATTATCTGTCCTCAACACCTTTATCTTCTTCTCTGTCTGGTTTTACACCAGAGCCTTAAGTTATTTAAATATTTCAAATACTTTCAATTAAATTATTCCTCAAGAAATATATCCATGTATTCCTTGAGAAGTCATCTATGAATGAAACATAGTACATAGACTTACCCAGTGATGGAACCGACACAATTCCAAACACATCACTGTGCAGAAGCTCTAATATCTTGTTCTCCCTCTTAGCACCAGAAGGAAAACTCACCCAATTCCACTTCCCATATACACAATGTTCACAGAAATCAAAATCCAGAGAGCTATTAGACATACCTTCTACCATACCATTTCCATGCAGTATCTGAAGGCCGTTCTCTCCAATATTTCCAAGCCTTTGATGCCATAGCATGGTCTTTTCTCCAGAGACTGCTAGGCTTTCCACTCCACTTTTGGGAACCACAAAACTGTTGCATCCATCAATAACAGGGCTTCCCTAAAGCTTGTACAAAGTTCCAATCTGAACTCCTTGCATTAATACCAGTGCTCCCATAACCATCTTACAGGTATCTTTCTCAAACATTTTTTTTACACTTGCATCATCCATCTTGCTTACAGAAATCAGATTTCTAGCCAATGCAGGAATGTGCAGAACACCAGGAAGTGTTCTAATCCTTCCACCTTGTAGCTTCAGCTTGAATTTTCCACATCCAATGATTCTAGCCTTCCTATCATCACTGAAGAAGATATCATAGCCATAACATTTGTCATACTCGCAGAACCACTCCCTGTGGGGAGTGAAGTGAAAGGATGCAGCCGAGTCAATCAACCATGACTCATGATCTACATGTGTATTTGAAGAAGAAGCCAAATATACATCCCCACCTTCATCTGAGGTGGCTTTTGCATCTGCAGAAGGAGCATCATCAGATCCCTTTCCTTTCTTAGGAGCTTTAGATCTGCAGTCATTTTTGTAGTGCCTTTCCTTTCCACGTTTCCAACACACCTTTACAAACTTTCCAAGAGATTTAAATCTCCCTCTAAATTTATATCTCCCACTCAAAATCTTATTCTTGTTCCTATTCTGGGACATTCCTCATACAGATAAGGCATCTCCATTCTAACCCTCCATATTTCTTCATCTCATTTCCTCTGATAGTAAGGCCGAGACAATGTCATAAAAACTCAAGGTAGTTGTATTGCTACTTATTGCAATAACTAGATTGTCCCACGAGTCTGGTAGAGAACACAAAAAACTAATGCACTTATCTCCATCTAAGATTTTAATATCAACAGATGATAACTGACTTACCACAGTATTGAAGGTGTTCAGATGCTCTATCACCGAGTCTCCATCCTTCATCCTCATGTTATACAAAATTTTCCATAGGAAGAATTTATTCACCAGAGACTTATATTGGTACAAAGTCCCAAGTTTTCCCCAAACACTCTTCATTTTAGCTTCCCCAAATACATTCAACAAGACCAAATCTGAGACACATAATAGTATTGTGCTCGTCGCCTTCCAATCCAACTTTTTGTAGTCATCATCTGACATTGCCGTTAGTTTAGTACCTAGATCTCCTGTGATCCACTAGTCTTTATCCACCAACATATCCTCCATCTTGAGCTTCCACAACTCAAAACTTTGACCATTAAATTTCTCAATATCTTTCTTTCCACTGCTCGCCATCTTCTTTCACCGCAAGAATCGATCCCGCAGATCTCCCTCTGAACAAGGTCTACCTCAGGTCTGAGCAAAAAACCCCTCAACAATAAAGGCGTCCCCTTGAAGCCAAAACATCTCTGATACCAAATGTAGGTTTTAACCCTATACAAAAATTATCTACAAATGAATCTTAAAACATAAAATAAACAATAGCGAGAGCATAAAACATAAAACAGATAAAGACAGAGATTTTCTCTTGGATCCCAAATCGGGATGACCAACTTTATTTTTTATTATATTCCTTTTAGTGTTACAACACATATATATACATGTCGAAGCATGCATAAACCCCAATCTGTAAACCCTAGATTAGAACATAACCATAGTTCCCTTGACCGGATCTACAAAATACTAGGGGCCGAAAACCATCATACCCCAAAACCATGTGCAAACCCATGCACAAAACCATTGGCGGGTTTGCCCACCGAAAAATAAGGTCCCATTTTTTTTTCCTAGGGCACTCCACCGGACCCCTAACAGGGGGGGCTGTCGCCCCCCCTGTAACCCCCCTGCTGTGCCCGACGCAACGTACAAGGGGAGGCTTTCGCCCCCCCCTATGACCCCCCTTCGAGTCACTATTCATGGAAAGAATATAACACATACCCAACAATTTAATTGTAATTTATGTATAGAAAAATGTCTAGACTTAATTTATTACAGTATAACACAGTATGCTTTATTCTCATAAAGTTTAGTTATGTGTGCTTTTAAACATGCACTTGGCTCTATTTTGACCTTTGCGACATTTTTGAGATAATGCTATGATTTAAATGTATGTCAAAAATATTCTAGATATGTTATAGTAGAAGATATCATTTCGAATTCACATTTTCATGTTTACCAAGAGAAAGGAATGCTCCTCTTTATGTATAAATTTCCTATTTATGAGATAATGGCACAACTGATAAATACACTAAATTTAATTTCTTTCCCATGCATTTATCTATGTTTCTAGTATATAATAATAATATTTACAACCTAACCTTAGATCTAAACCTGTTACTGAGGTTTAAACATTATGAGAGTTATTTTATTACTTAAAATTTTCTATGTAACCATACATATCAACTACAATTTCTATAGTTGTTGTTTGTTAAATACACCAGACTATCTAATTAACTTTATACAGAATTTAATCATGCATAAATTTAACTTTCTTATCAACTTCCATCTACTATAAGTAAAATTTCATAAATCAATACAATTACATTGTCAGTAAACACCGTCCTCATTGTTTCAAAATTTTAATTTACTTTGCAAACAATGATCGATATTTTTCCTTCATTTCTTCTTCTTGCTCCCAAGTAGCTTCTTCAGGTGAAAAGTGCCTCCACTGCCCTTTCACCTTAGCTACCGTCCTATTCCGGAGCTCAATTTCTCCCCGTGCTAGTATATGAAGTGCCTCTAGAAGAAATTTCCCTTCTAGCTCCACATGTATCACATTACAATAAATTACATGAGTATGATCATGTACATAATTTTTCAATAAGGAAACATGAAAAACATTGTGAACCTTAATATGACTAGGTAGAGCCAGCTTATAAGCTACTGTCCTTACTCTTTCTAGAACTTCAAAGGTTCCACAGTAGCGTGGTGATAATTTAGCACAACTACCAGTGTATAAAGTACTCTTTTTAGGCTTAATCCTTAAGTAAACATGGTCTCCCACTTTCAATTCTTTATGAATTCTCTTTTTGTCTGCATAACTCTTTTGTCTAACTTGAGTTGTCTTAATGTTTTTTTGAATTCTCTTCACAATTATTTCCATCTCTTTTAATGCATTCGGTCCAAGAATTAACTTATCCTCAGGTTGACTCCAACTAAGTGGTTTTGGCACTTTATTCCATACAATGCTTGAAAATAACTCATATTTATTAAGGATTGATAAATTTTATTATATAAAAATTATGCCAGATGTAGAAAATCTTCCCATCTTGTTGGTCTGTCAATAACATACATGTGTAACATGTCTTCTAGAATTTGTTTTTTCCTTTTAGTTTTTCCATATGTTTGGGGATGGCATGTGGTACTAAAGTTCAATTTGGCATGTGTTCCTCCAAACAAATTCTTCCGAAAAAATGATATAAACCTTGCATCTCTATCTGATATAATCATTTTAGGAATACCATGTAACTTTACAATCTATTTCATAAATACATTAGCTACTTAAGCTATACCAAACATAGATTGTACTGGTAATAAGTGAGCATCTTTTGTCAAGGTGTCTACAACCACCATTATATAATCATGTTGATATTTAGTTCTACACAAACGAGTAATAAAATCTATGGAACATATTTCACACTTCCATTCTTGAATAGGTAAAGGATTCAACAATCCTGTCGGATTTTGATGCTCTACTTTTACTTCTTGACATTCTAGACATCTAGCTAGGTAATCAACCACATATTTCTTTATGCCAGGCCAAAAAATATCCTTTCTTAATGCTGAAATAAATTTTTGATAACCAGGATGCCCTGCATAGGGTCATTTGTGATACTCATCTAACATTTTTTATTTTAATGAGTTCACATTTGGAATATACAATTTGTTTTTATAATCAGCCCTTTTTTGTTTTGAGTATATCCCAATATTTTAGTGCTTTGTAATTTTTCTTGAAGTTTTTCATAGCTTGAATCTTGATTCACCACTTATTGTATCAATGCTTCTATATCAAATTTCACACTACTTCCAACAGTATTCAAAATCTGATGTGCATTCCTACTTAAGGCATCTCCAATCTTATTTTCCTTTCCCTTAATATGTTTGATTTCTATGTGAAACTAACTAAGGAAAGAAAACCATATAGCTTGTCTAGAATTTAAATCAGGTTGTGTGAATAAGTATTTCAGGCTTATGTGATTTGTCATTAACACAAACTTCTTTCCTGAAAGATAATTTATCGACATATTCAATGCATGTATTGCGACAACTAAGTCTAAGTCATATACAGTATAATTATGTTCATGCTTATTTAATTTTCTTTATTCATAGGCTATGACAAATTTTTCTTGTAATAATACCCCTCCTAACCCTCCAGCACACACATATCTACATACTACAAATTATTTGTTTGGATCAGCAATATTTAAAATAGGAGCAATTTCTAGTTTAAGTTTTAACTATTCAAAACTATGTTGACATTTTGTTGTCCATTCAAACTTCACTCCCTTTTACTGTAGCGATGTAATAGAATAAGATAAGGCTGAAAATCTTGCTACAAATCTCCTGTAGTATCCTGCGATACCCATGAGTGATTTGATAGATGGAACATCATTACGCATAGAACAATCCAGGATAGCTTGTATCTTCTCTGGGTCTACTGCCAAACCTTCCTATGAAATCACATGACCCAAATACTGAATATTATCCTTGTAAAATTTGCATTTGATAAGTTTGGCATATAAATTATGTTCTATAAGTGTTTGTGAGAAAATTCAGAGATGTTATTTATGTTCTTCTTCATTCTTGGAATATACCATAATGTCATCAATAAACACCAAAAAAAAAATTCTAGATACTTATGTAACACACTGTTCATTAGACACATGAATGTAGCAGGTGCATTAGTCAACCCAAAAGGTAGAACCACAAATTCATAATGCCCAAATCTAGCTCTGAATGCAGTCTTGTTGATGTCTTCATCATTAATTCTTAATTGGTGATAGCATGTCCTTAAATCAATATTTGAAAAGATAGTACATCCTGTCACTTGATCAAATAAGTCATCTATTCTGGGTAGAGGATATATATTCTTTATAGTCAATTTACTAAGTTGTATGTAGTCTATACACATCCTGAATTTACCATATTTATTTTTAACAAACAATATAGGTGGTCCCCAAGGAGACGCACTTGGTTTGATATAACATTTTCCTAATAACTCTTGTAGTTGCAGTTTTAATTCTAACAAGTTAGAAGTACTCATTCAGTAAGGTGCTCTAGAGACAGGTGTAACTCTGGCTACCAATTCAATTGAAAATTCAATTTCTCTTTTAGGTGGTAATTGATGAATTTCATCTCGAAACACATCTTTCAGTTGTCTAATTACTGGTAAATTTTCTACTGTTTCTTTTTTCAGTTGTTGTCCCAATTCTTCCACTTGTACAACATACACTTGACAACCTTTCCTTGATGTTCTCTTTAACTGTAGTGTTGAAATGTGTCTAATTGATATTGGTATGGGTTTTACTTTTACTGTCACTGGTTTTCCCTCACCATCTATACCATGTACTCTTTTATCTAATAAATTAACTATTTATTTCTATTTTTCTAACCAGTCCATTCCCACTAATACATCATAGAAACCTAGAGGAAAAATATTTAAGTTCAGTTCAGTTTCATAACCATTTAAATTTAGATTAATCTTTGGTAATCTATAGGTCACTTCTCTTTTTGTTCCAGTACCTAACTGAAGTAACCATGCTTGCTGAAATTTTTCTGATCTTAATTTTCAATTTTCCACCATCCGAGGACTTATATAACTTAAATCCACTCCTGGATATATCAAAATAGAAATAGGTTGTTCAAAAATCATACCTTCGATTTCGACCAAGGTTGATTGGTGTTTAGCTTGGCGATCCTCTAGTGAAACACTGATTCTGGGAATGTTTCTTGCAATATCATTTATTGTAGTTGCCTCTCTCAAAATTTGAATATTTTGAGTTGTTCGATGAGTACAGTCTCATAACAAGTGAGGTTCTTCACAACAACAACATTTTAATGGTTCCTTCATTTTTACAGTTTCTACTTTCTTTTTGTTTTCATCCATATGTTTAGATCCAGTTTTTTACTGGGTTGGTTGACTTTCTCTAGTTTTGTTAAAATTCTTCCTTTGATGATTTTTCCCAAATTTTTTCAAGTATGATGGTTTTACTCTTTTTCCACTAGAGTCACTCTAATATTCCCAATTAGCCATGAGCTAGTTGGAATATTAAAAAAAAAATTGCTGCTTTGTTTTCTGAATAAGAGGACAATGGAGGTCCATAATTCTCCTTAATAATGAATAAATCAAATGCCAATGTGAAAAGTATAGATCTTGGCAGCTTAATTGAGCACCCTTAGGTGTGAAAAGGGGTTGGAACACCTTGACTGGGTCAACCTTGACCAAATCAATAACACTGTCATGGAGGAGTGGTCAACAATGAGGGACAACGCAATTTTAGATGGAGATGATTTGCATGGAAGTAGTGCTATTATTGGATCGGGCTTAGGGTTTGAAATCTCATATCTTATTTAAGGAAGAGGATGACATTCATATTTATTATCTATTGGTATATCATATTTCTGAATATATGGTCTGTTTAGACATATATCTTTTTCTTGTTGTTTAGCTGAGATTGAGTGATGTTTAGCACTGGGTGTTCCTAATCAGGAATCCCAGAAATTCCATTGAGAAGCTCTTGGAGAAGTCTTGTACTACATTGTTCACTATTAGGCTTAAGGACAAGCTTCATCTTTAATTTACAAAGCAAATCCTGTTGAGGGTTTAGCTGTTTTGCAAGTTTCAACAGTGGAGACTAGATCTCGGTCATTTCATTCCTTATTTTCAGTGGAGGAAGCTTCCTTTCCATTGGGAGGACAATAAGGAAGGCCCGTGTCCTTTTTTTCAGATCTTGGCATCGGGCCAATTCTTTATTTATCCTTATATCACAGTTTTCTTCCAAATCTGCATTATTCCTGTAGGAAAACTTGCAGGGTGGTTTGGCACACCATTTGGAGAGTTGGTTTTCTAATGAAAGGGGTCTACCTTTCATTTAGAGGATCTATTGGAGGAGGCTATTTCATTGATCATGTCATAGCAGAAAAAATTTCAAGATCTTTATTTTGCATTAGTTCTTCAGCCATAGGGCGTAGATCCCCATCTTGTACATGGTGTTTTGCTGAAACTCCCAAAGGGGTTCTTCAAAGGAGGTTGTATAGTGCTCAAATATGTAGTATATCTATCTTTTGAGGCACATATCAGCCCTACATCAGATGTATATTCATTTTCTGTAGAAGTTCCTTCAAAACAGTGTTGTAACAGTCTTCTAGTCTTTATATATAGTAGCAACACCTCTTTTTAATGGATTTTGTCCGTTTGAGGCTTGTTATTTATTATTGTGCATATGATGGCCTATTATTCATGTATATTTTGTTGTTTTTATAACATATGAAAGGTCTCCATATTTTCCTATTGCTTTTATATGATGATTTACACTATTGTTCCAGCATTTTGCACTATATTCATGCTTTTCCCATTTGGGAATACTACAGTGATATCGGAGCATAATCTTCGCACAACCTGTGCACCTTGAAAAGCCAATATGTCATCTGAAGAAGGAGAACCTCTTACTAATACAGAGAAGATGTATCAAAGAATAAGACACCAAAATTTTGATTATACAAATGACAAAGGAGACAAGGGTAAAAACCCCTTTATCTTGAGGAGAAGATGAAGAGAAGGATTTTTCCAAGATCCTTCTTAGAGCCATGCAAAAAATTGCTATAGAAATCAAGGAGATGAGGATGGACAGATACAAGGAATCCCCTAAATGATTTCATCATGGTGAAGGCTCTGACATTTCCCATCACTGGAGTGATCAACCAGTGCAGCAATGACAAGTTTCCCAATGCTCTACAATGCCTACATTCTTGGTTGTGGCAAAAGAAGGGTTTCATGAGCAAGAATCCCTTGAAGAATATTTTATGGAGTATGAGTCTCAAACTTAGAGATTCCAAGGCCACTTGAGTTTTTAATGATTTTTTCAAATCAAGGAAAATAGCAGACCTAGGCATCACAATAGAAGTGGTGTATTCATTCAAAATCATGATCTACACCCCACTATGGGAATATTATTTTTACCCAACTTTGATGGGTCATCCAAATGCACTGCCAAAGAATGGGTAGAGAAGTTTGACATATACTTCCAATTGAAAAAAGTTCCAGAAATGGAGGGCATTAAGATAGCAGCACTATACATTGATGGTGAAGCACATGATTGGTGGTTCCATGACTTGTCTACATTGGTTCATGTCAATGTGACTGCATATTCAGAGTTTACAAGGAAGCTGGTGGATAGGTTTGATATAATATATCTTGAAGAACCATTTATGGGGCTTGCAAAGCTTAAACAATCAGGTAATTTAGAAAATTACATTTCTGAGTTTTTAAGACTTTCTGTTATAGATCCTAATTTATCTGGAGCAAGAAGGGTTTACATGTTCATCGATGGGTTAGATGAGCCTCTTCATGGGTTGGTTAAGTATACCAAGCCTACTACCATTCAAGATCCCAATGAAAGAGCTAGAGATCTTCAATATGCCTTGCCAAAAGCAAAGGCAACATTTCAGCATAAGCCCTCTTTTCCATCAAAGGGAAAATATGAGAAGGCTCCTCTTTCAAAGGATAGCCAAAATAAAAAACCCCTTGATGATGATGTCCGAAGAGATTTGAGGAAGGGGAATATTTTCTTCACATGCCAACAATATTGGGCACTCAGACATATATGTGTAGCAGAAAAGACACACTACATATAGGTCTTCTCAGATGATGAGGAGGAAGAAGAATAACAACAAGAGAGGGTTAATAGTGCTGGAATAGCAGGAGATGATCCACTACCACCAAGGGGAGAATATGGAGCAATGACTCCAATTATAGGAACTCTTGTATCATTACGAGTGGTACCCAACTATAAAAAAACTTCCACACATGAATCAGGGTCGAATTTGCGCAGTGGGAGAAGGGACATGATTATCCCATCTATTATGCAGATGAGAATGGTCCATGAGACATCACTCTCTTATGATAAACCAACAAGGAGACCACATGATCCATATTTGGTGAGATATTTATCACATCATAATGCACCATTCGTAGATCGAGGAGGAATGGGAGCATTAGAAGATCATGATACATTGCTGAGATTCTTGGGTAGGCTCAAGGATGAGGGAGGCACTCTCCCACTATCATCATTACACACTCTCACATCTCATACTGCCCTAAAAGGAAATGTTTCATGATTGAAGGATGACACCATCATGGGACAAGGAGACCATTCCTTGGCTATGGAGACTCAGAAGATATTCTTATTTGAAGAGGAATCTTCCACACATGATAGAAGATAGTGTCCACACATGCATGCGTTGGCTAAACCCAGGAAGTTTTGGATAGATGATAGCCTCTCATGGTAGACTAACTTCCAAAAGCCTCAACATTTAATTGAGCATGAGCATATGTAAGAAGAGCAGCAAGGAGGGGATAATAGCAACCTTCCAACATGTACCTATGGTGTGGGTGATATCAAGGAGGAGAGCAGCCATATGGAAAATGTTCTTTTTGATAGATCATCATCGTTGTCACTATGGAATATTGATCCATATTGGAAATCCCAACTGTTGGTGGATTATTAAAAGGATGTTTTCACATGCATGATAATTGATGATCAACTACATGAAGAGGGCTTTTCATTCCAACAATAAGTCATCTATTATCATGGTAGGATCTTCTTATCTAGAGCCTCCAAGCTCAAGGAGAAGTTGCTACAAAGGGCTTATGAATAGTTATTTTTACTTGATGAATAATTTCATTCCTTTACCATGTATATGTAGGCCATAGTTCCAAGGAGGAGCATTATTCCATATAAACTTCATGGCCAACATTGGGCCATAAACATTTCTGAACATGGTCACTCCCTTGGAGGACATAGGGAGATTTTGTATCATTGTGGGTGCACTCCAAAAGAACCAAACATATCTCACACTTTCATCCATTGTGAGAATAATTGGGCAGCAAGTAAGTGGTGGGGAAACCACTTACCACATCATTATCTGATACAGTCAGGAGATTTACTGCGCTGGTTCCACATGTGGAACTATGACCCACCTCTATTTGTACAAATTTCTATTTGCATGTACTTAGCTTTGATCCCATACATTGATGATGTACTTATACTTTTTATGGGAATGTTTGGAGGGAGGATGGGAGGAATGTATGTACCCTATGGGAGTGAGATTCTCCATGTTCACTATGCTACATGCTTCAGGGATAACATTGGGAAAACTATGTTTGTTTCAATGGAACTATTGTCTCCTTATGGGACGAATTATTTGCATCTAATAAGAACTTTGAAGGAGCAATTCATGGAGGGATGGATTGATAGAAACTTAGCTTATGTGGGAAGCTTATCACATTTTGGTGTCACCAATGATGGAGGAAAAGAGTTGCAGCACTCACCTTGTCAGTTGCTTGAGGACAAGCAACATTTGGGAAGGGAGGACTATAATATTCCCAATTAGCCATGAGCTAGTTGGAATATTAAATTTTGTTTTGCTGCTTTGTTTTATGAATAAGACGAAAATGGAGGTCCATAATTCTCCTTAATAATGAATAAATCAAATTCCAATGTGAAAAGGATAGATCTTGGGAGCTTAATTAAGCACCCTTAGGTGTGAAAAGGGGTTGTAACACCTTGACTATGTCAACCTTGACCAAATCAACAACTTGTCATGGACGAGTGGTCATCAATGATAGACAACACAGTTTTAGATGGAGATGCTTTGCTTGGAAGTAGAGCTATTATTGGATGGGGCTTAGGGTTTGCAAGATCATATCTTATTTAAGGAAGAGGATGGCAGCCATCTTGATTATGTATTGGTATATGATATTTTTGAATATATGGTTTGTTTAGACATATATATTTCTCTTGTTGTTTAGCTGCAATTGAGTGATGTTTAGCACTGGGTGTTCCTGATCGGGAATCCCAGCTCTTCCATTGAGAAGCTCTTAGAGGAGTATTGTACTACATTTTCCACTATTAGGCTTAAGGCCAAGCTTCATCTTTCATTTACAGTGCAAATCCTATTGGGGGTTGAGTTGTTTTGCAGGTTGTAGCAGTGGAGACTAGATCTGCGGCATTTCATTGCTTATTTTTAGTGGAGGAGGCTTCCTTTCCATTGGCAAGATAGTAAGGAGGGCCCTTGTGCTTATTTTCAGATCTTATCATCAGGCCAATTATTTATTTATCCCTACAGCCCAATTTTCTTCCAGATCTACGTTATTCCTGTAGGAGGAGTTGTAGGGTGGTTTGGCACACCATTTGGAGTGCCAATTTTCTAGTGAAAGGGATCTGCCCTTCATTTGGAGGATCTATTGGATGAGGCTATTTCATTGATCATATAATATCACCCACACTTTCTAGATCTATATTTTGCAGTGGATCTTTAGCCCTAGGGCCTAGATCCCCATATTACACATGGTGTTTCACTGAAATCCCTTAAGGGGTTCTTCAAAAGAGGTTGTATAGTGCTTAGATCTATAGTAGATCTACCTTTTGAGGTGAATATTAGCCCTATATTGGATTTATAATAATTTTCTATGGCATTTCCTTTAAAATAGTGTTGTAACAGTCTTCTAGTCTTTATATATAGTAGCGTTAGCTCTTGTTGAGGTATTTTTTCCATTAGAGGCTTATTATTTCTTATTATACATCTTATGGCCCACTACTCATGTATATTTTGCTGTTTTTATAACATATGAAAGGTCTCCATATGTTATAGCATAATTTTTCACCCTCATGTGAATAATGACTGTCTCTTTGGCCTTGGGCACCCTTTTCCCCCAGACTTGAACAACTTCATAAAAATAGTGTCTAAAATCCCATACGCGATTATGCCTAGAATTTTCTTCGTATATACGCGAATCCGTTCATACTTTTCCACATATGCCATTTAAATCATTAAAAATATATATATAACTCCTTATTTTTGAGGCAGGGTGATGGTTATTCCCGTAATTCAACCACCCCAGCCCGTGGCCCAACTGTTTCCAACTGCTGAAACTACTTTGACGGAGTATAAAATACCCTCATGTGTATGGCCTAAGGGAGGGAGATAAATAATAGATATTATACTCTGTTGGAGCCCTATTTCAAGTCTGATATTCCCGTGCCTCCTGCACTTCCTAGGTATATTTAGGAAACCCTCGTTTCCTTGAGATGATCATCATATTATATGACATCTTCTGTGCACACATCTTGGAAGAATCCTAGCGAGGTAAGGGCTAGACGGATCCAAGGGACAATATACTCGAAGTTCGTGGAAGGATTCAGGTGATCTTTCCACTTTCTATTATTGTACATGCCATTTATAATGAGAAGAACCATCTTGTTCCCAAAATTCACGTGTTTGTATCTCTTTATATATGTGTAAATATCGTTAATTTAACATTCAATATTGCCTATATGATATTATACATGAGTTACACTAACATCTAGGAACAATATATGTTGTACAACTAGTGTTTCATTTTTGTTCTTTCTTGATTTCCAGGTTACGAAGCATGAGGGGTTGCTGGGGGTTTGAACCCCGCGAGATCTATGTCAAACGTAGGACGTTTAGGTAAGTTCCGCAACTGATTAAATCTAGTTTTCAGCATAAAATATAGGTTAATTGAGTCCTTCTTGAATGGTATTCCCCTGATCTATGAAGGTTTCCGACCTAAAAACATTTAGGGAGTTATTTCCCGAAATAGAAATGGTGACTCCACTGGGGATCACATTGTTGTGATTTCCCTTTTGGGTTGTTTCATCTCTCTTGAAGGTTCCCAAAAGTTTCAATCACTTTTTCCAGTTCAGTAAATCTTTTTCCAATCAAACTAAAGACCTGGTCTCTTAATCAGGCTTAACCTTTTTTATTTTTCTTATTTACTTTTCCATACACACATTTTCTTTTTCCCAGTCACGTATATACGTTGTTTTTAGTAAAGTAACCCATGTATACCTAATTTTCCTTTACCACAGCCACGTATGCACGTAAGTTTCAAAGATACTAAAGCGTGTATGCCTCAGTGAAATTTGAAATTTTTGGTTTTGAGGTTTTTTGGTCTTGTCTAATTGTGGTGACTTGTTCCTGTTGTTAGTGTCCCGTGATTTGGATGATTGGCAGGCCAAGTGATAGGGTAACATCAAACCAATATTTGGAGCCCAAGGACCTAGCCTTCCTAGACTCAGAGAGATCTCTCTCTATTTGTGTAAGGGATATCTATGTATCTTGCTTCTTTTATTTCTGATTTTAGGCTAGTTATGAAGTAGGTTTTCGGTTTTGTTTTTAGGTTTGTGAGGGATGAAATAATAAAATACTAAGATAGATAAAAATATTTTCAGATTAATTGGGCTATGGGGTCGAAAAGGTCAAGAAATATTTCAGATGGTGATACAAGGTTGTTGAAGGGCCGATTTGATCGAGGTAAAATCGATGTTTGGGTAAAATGGGGTGGGATGGACACTAAATTTGTGAAGAAAAAAGGATTTCAAACACAAATAGTTCAATAGATGACATAAAAATGGTAGGGCTAACCATTAATCATGAGGAATGTAACTATAAATTGATCAATGCATATAAATAAACATTCAAACAATACATAGAGATATATGACTCTCTAGCTTTAGGAAATTTCTATCAAACTTTGGGGAAATAAATTAAGAAAAAAAAACAACTCAAATCACTATGAGGAAATTCCTAAGAATAGTATTTCAAGCTATTGAGAACTTTGAAGCAAGATTGCATAATTTTAGGCAAAGGGCAAGATCAGTACAAGACCTCGTTGGTTCAACAAATGACAATCAAACAATCAAAGAAAGGTTCCAGAGGTGGATCTATGACTAGCCATGAGTAAGTAGGGCATATCGTGAATCATACTTAGCATGCATAAAACCACAAATGAAACAAACAAACAGTTTCTTTAGTTATCAAAGAGCAATCAAGGATTTTTTGATATGGCTAAGAGGGAAGAAAACATAGAAGCTATAAAGAAACAGGAAATTTGAGGTGCCTCCAAGGGCATGTCTCAAATATATTCTCTATTGTCTTATAGCAAGCAAGAACATTGAATATGAATGAAAAATAAGAAGCATAACAAAGAGGGACACTATACCATTTTACCAAGTCAGGGAATCCAACAACAGTCCTCTTTCATCATCCAAAAACATTCAAGAAACTATCCAATGCATGAGAGAAGTGTTTCTTCCAAGCTTGTATAACCATATATTTCTCTATTAATCAATTTCAGCCTTATTTACAATGAATTCTCTTGGAATATATAGGCAAATATGAGGGAAAACCTCCTAGTGCAAATTGCAATCTCATTGGCCCATCAAAAATATCTGATTTTGTCCTTGAGGCTTTGCAAAGCCCAAGGCACAAAATATCTAATAAAATATCTCAAAAATGCTAAAAAATGAAAATATATTGACTTTTCATAACTAACCATGCCCAAAAATAGCTAAATGCACATGAGGAAAAGTCACTTTAGAAAAGTACATTTTTCACAAAGTCTTCTGTCTTGTGGGAAACTTTTGGAAGCCTTACTGATGTCAAAACAAGGCACGTGATGGCTCGTTGGAAATATATGAATGTCTATTTTCTGAAAATACTTATTTTTTTCCAAACTAATCACTAGAAGTTTATCAAAACTAGACCTGTGTGTAAAAACCCAAAAAATAGACTTTGCTGATAAACGGGGTAGAGTGTGGAAAAAGTGAGTGTTTTCACCATTTTGGGGGACCAAATCATCTTAAATTGATCTGAAACTAATTGAGTATATGCCCCTAAAATTATGGCATCCAATGATACTATTTTCATCCTTTGAGGATGTCCCAAACATAAACGGTGATGCCCATGATTTTTAGCCAAAAGCCCAAAAATGAAAAAAACCAAAACTTGTTGAATTTCGCCCAATTTTGGTGAACATGACCCTCAAGGGTTTTCAGAGACATGCTGAGAATATGAGGCCAAAATTTGGAGCTTCTAGGTGTCTTTCTTCATCTTTGGTGCCGGTATCCTCTTTTGGGCTTCCTTGAGTTTTTCCTGTGTGGCCTTCAATTTTCGTCGAGCAAACTGATTAAGCTTCTTATAGTGCCTGGTCATCCTCCTTTGAAGGTCCAAATTTCTATTGGCCTTCTCCAAATTCTTCTCCAAGTGATCATTTACCCTCTCAAGCCATGCTTCTCAATTTTTTTCTATCTCTTGGGTGAACAAGGTAGTGAGCAGAAGAGATTGGAAAAGGGCAGCTTCTTCCTCCTTGGCCTCTTTCTTCTTGGCTGATCTTCATCTCCGCTATCATTGAACTCGCCCATGAGTTCTTCCAACTTAATTTGCGCCTTGGAGGCCTCTTTTTGATATTTTATGGAGGCGTTGTGTCTCATATACCGCCATGTGGACAGTCATCTGTTTGTTTTGTGTTTGCAAAAAGTGATTGAGGTTTCTAGACCTCTCTAGATCTGCCCTCAAAGCATCAATTTGTTTTTCTCTATTGATCAAGAGAGACTCTAAGATTCAGGTCTCATTGTCATTGTCATCAATTTGGATTGCAATTATGTCAAAGTCCCTCTCCTTCTCATGGCTTGTTTCTTCTTTCTCCTTTCTCTTGCTTTGGGTGGCCTTGTTGGTCTTCCTTCTCTTGGGTAATTCAACAATGGGTTGATTGGGAAACTTCCCCTTTCTTTGGAGGGCCCTAGTAACATTTGGAGTTATAGTTTGAGGCACTCTTTTCTTTGATTTCTGGGGCTTTGTCACTTTTGGAGAAGAAAGCATGGCCCCTTGCCTAGGAGAGGCAGCTAGCACATGCTCTATTTTTTCTTTGCCCTTGCTACTTACCTCATCATCCTTGCCACTATTTTGAGTTTCTTCGTGAATGCTTTGACTGTCCTCTTGCATGTCTTTTTGAGGGTTTCCTTCTTTACTCTTGTCCTTGCTTTCTTTAGGACTTTTAGGCTCTGTCTCCCCAATGTTTTGAGCTTCATCTTCATCATTTTTTTTGTTGTGAGGGCTACCAATATCCTCATCAAACTATTTAATTTCCCCATCATTTCCCTCCTCACTGTTTTTCTCTTTTTCATGGCGTTGCTCTTCGTCACTGTGTTGCATATCATCACTATTTTTTTTTTTCACTTTTCTGCTGCTCTTCTTCATCATGCTACATCTCTTCTTCATCATGTTTCTCTTCCTCATCATATTGCTCCTCATCATCATGCTGCTCTTCTTCACTAATCATCGGGAATTTTAGCTTCTTGGGAATGGGCTTACTTGAAGAAGGCGAAAGATGATGAGTGGAAGTTGAAGGAGATGCATGGGATGAAGGTACAGTGGTGAAATCTGGATGTGCAATGAAAGTGTCACAAGAGATTCCCTTCTTCTCAAGATGATGAAGAATGAAAATCTAGATGAGGGAATGATGGAAAAGGAAAGTTGACTACTGAGAAGGAGGTTTTTTCTGAATAATGGAGGCCATCTTTTCAATACTTCTATGGAGGAAGAAGGGGATATTTAACAATTGGGCTCTTGTGAAATGCATGAGCAACCAGAAATGGTAAGCATAGACCCAAAAAAATCTTCCCTCGCATGTGATATATTTCATTATTATCTTCATGAGGGGAGCAAAACTAGTCAACAGATATGAGAAAGGAAAGATGGATGGACATGTATCTCGATGCTTCGGCTTCAAAAAGGGTTTTTATTGTTTTGAGTCTAGGTAGCTCTATTTAAACCACTTTTCCCTGATATAAGGGATTTTGGTAGGTTTGGAAATGGATCGAGGAGAAAAATTGAAATCCAAGCCTAATAGCTAAAAGTGTTTCCCTTGCAATCTCAAAGCACATAGATGTGTCAAGGGGAGATAGGTTTTCACCTCTTGCACCCTTTGACAAAACTGTAGATATCCAACTTCATGAAAGTTAAACAGGACTGATGGATGAGCATTTACCTCTTCAGTTGAAACATGTTCAAACCTCCTGTGAGGGCCACTTCTATTGTCTCGCCTGAGAGGCATTTTGTTTTGGATACTCTTTGCTGTTTGACCAAGACAAACTGTCTCAAATGGTTTTTGAAATGGTTTCCCAAAACCACACTTTGTCTTCCTTATAAGTCACTGTGCCTCTTTGATGCCAATCAACAAGTGCTTGTCAAATGAAAAAAAAAATGAATTTATCACTGTGGTTGGGCAAGGTCTTGAAAAGATGTGTTTGTGGTCTCTTGGTGAATAAATAACTCTTGTGTTTTGACAAAAACAAAAACACCTTTTCCCCAAACAATGTTTTTTTGCTATTCACTATTCTTTACAAAGTAAACAAGACACCCTCAGCTGACTTGAAAAACCTTTCAACACACTCTATTTTTGGAACTCTGGTGGCCGCACAAAGTTTGCTAATCCACAATACAGAGATGAATTTTAAAATGACAAGCCTTCACATTATAATCATTCTTTTCCCCTTTGATTTTGCAAACAAGGTTTGTTCTTATTTTAACAATGCTAGGACACCTTCCAGCCAACTTGAAACCTCACAAACTCTGTATTTCTATCTAGCAACAGTGGGTTATCACTATTCTTAAAGGAAGTTAAGGCCCTTTAAGACTGATAAAAACACCCCACCTATCACTGTACTAGTCCTTAGCAATCACAGCAACAAAACTCTTTAACTTTTTACCAAATACTCTAACCTCTAATCACTGCTTTTCTCTTGTGCTTTTTAAATGAAAAATTGCCCTTAAAGCCACTGTTAAGACATTGTCCAAATTGATTTGAGACCTCCAAACATAAGAAAACTTTCTTGAGCTTTGACAATAAATCTGTCTCTTTAACACTGCCTATCTCATTGTTATAGATGATGAAATGGTTTCAAAATCATTATTTCCTTCTTAGGGAAAAAACACCGCAAAAACACCCCTTTCAAACTTTGAAATTTTCCAAGAGGAAATGGAGAATACCTCGAATAAAATTTTAAGGGCCTTGGTAGATTGTTGGAGGAGCTTTTAGAGCTTTTTTGGAAGGCAGATGGAGGAGCAACGCGTTTAGATCGGAGGGTGCTGTGCAGTAGACTTTCGGGTCGGCCTCGATCAATTTGTGAATATGCGAATAGGCGTGCCACGCACCACTACAGGTGTGTGGTGTGCCACTACAAGAGCGCTACGCAACTGTTGAAATCCTATGTATATGTGCTCACAAGCGCACCACGCACTTCTACAGGTGCACTGCGCAGGTCTCAGCTTTCAAACAACTTGAAATGTTTGCCTAAAACCTTCGTTTCTCTAGTGGGCAGCTAGGAGAGAATTGCTTTGTGTTTGAATTTGCACAAGGGGCTTTTCCAACGGTCTCTCCACCTTTAAATGAACTTAAAAACATTTGTATTTATTTCATAAGGGTTTGAAAGCCCTTTGAAAAGGTTTTTTCATATAACAACACAACATACTATTTTTTATCATTTCATCACCTTTTAAATATCATGAGGCCTTCTACGAAACAAGACTTATAACAAAGATGCAGTGGCTAGCCTTTTTTAAGATACCAAAGACATGACCCCCATTTTTGAAGTAAAGAAGCTTCTTAAAAGCCAAAATATTTTTTCACTATTTCTCATTAAGGAAGAAACTCTGTCATTGTTTGTCCATTTCTGACCTTTAAAGGAGCACTGCTTAAGAGTCATATCCAAGATTTTTGATGCATCCTTTGCCATATCTTGGAAGGAGATGATTTACAATTCTAGGACCTATTTTGACAATTCAACTCTATTGGTGTTTGATGATGATTATGCCGATTGTGAAGTTGATCAAAACTGCCAGGTGCTCTTGGATATTTTCCTTTGACTGTGGATGAAGAACCTTATTTTCATTTCACCCATGGATTTATTCATATCTATTGATCAAGGAGAAAAGCCTTTGGAAAATCTTAATGAAATTATTTGTAACAGTAGAGTTCTTTTACATGTTCATAAAAAGGTCTACTTTATGACTGTAGTACGCCTTATTCCTTTGAATGTTGTCTTGAATTTGAGACATTTTGTCATAGCTTTCTTCATGCATACTGTCTCTGTGTCATTTATTTGCAAAGGTCTTTTTCAGAAGCAAGGCTAGTCTATCTTCTTGTCAATTTGATGAGGTTGTTCTAAGTTTGGGCATTCTAGCCTCAGATTACCCTTTGAAGGAGGCTTTTGTAGACATGACAAACAAAGCTTCTTAACTCATCATAGTACCACTGCTTGTCCTCTATTTAACACCATTTTCTACTAATGATCATTCAATTGTTTCCCACTGCATTTCAATTCTTTCTTTCAACAATGAAACTATGTAAGCATCCCTTGAAACATCACTGTTGTATCAATGGTTTCCTCCATTGGAGAAAAGGTGTAAACAATTTTTTTAGGCCATTTGCAGCATTTTTAGCCTTGTGCTTTTTGAATGAGGCTACACCTCTGTTCTTGATCCTCTACTTATTAAATGAAGGAGGCCTTGATCATATTTCCAAACCATCTTCCTTTAAATGAACGAGGTTTATAACAAATGACCTAACCATTTGCTCATGTTTGGAGTAGGTTTTACACAGTCACCCAACCATCTTCTCATGCTTGGAGGAGGTTTTACACAATCACATTTCACCCCTTTCTCAAACTGTGTTATCCTTCCTTGTAATGCCTATCTCTACTTGGTATATCACAGTAAGTAATAAGGTGAAAAATTGGCAATATGCTATGAGAGGCATTCTCTGAGATATGTATCCTGTTGTTAAAATGATCTCATGCATCTTTAGAAACCAGAAGCAACCTGACTTGTATCTGCAAAGTAATACTTGCTAGTAATTAGTCACTAACCTTTTTGACTGTGTTTACAGAAGTTCATTGAATTACCTCTCTATCTAGTACTCTTATCCCAGGCTCAAAAAAAAATGAGAAGCAGTTGTCTTCTCATGTTTTGCTTGACAATGTCTTCTGGAAAACCTGAACAACTCTGCTTTTGAAACAGACACTGAAACACTATAAATCCACCTAATATCAGTTTGGATTTTGGCATATGCACTACTGAGACATCAAGACTTTTTAGTTGCACGACCTAAGGTTGTAACAAGATTAGTTTGCAGAATAGGAGGGCCATCTATGACTAGTTGGTATTAGACAGAGGTTCTTCTAGCTTAGGACAATTTATCAAGGGAGAATTACCTAAAGCACCACTACCTAACTTAGGGGAGATTTTGACAGATTTGGAGTATTCTCTTTAGTATGATCAGATCTCAAGATGAGATATGACCAGAGGTAGGGTAGCTGACATTCTTATCAATCAGTTGGTTAATAAATGAGCTAGGGATGAGGGTGAATGACAGCAGATGACTTTAACTTATGAAATCTGATGGACAATTTTGTATGAATGAGACTAGATATTGCTTTACCATTAGCTTTTTTCTCATCATAGGCTGATTGAAAAGTTAGGAGGGAAAAATGTGTAGGGGTGTTTTCTAGCTGATAAATTTGACAAATTGGAGATTAGCTGCTAGAAAACTTGGCTTTAAAAACTAGTCATCATCAACAGGTAAAAAATGTTGATGACTAACAGTGGCTCCATTTGGGGAGGGCAGCTCCTTTTCAGGAGGTGTCCAGAATTTTAGATCTCTGTCCTTTGAAGACCAGTGCCTTTATCCATTGGCGCAAATTTCTTTCTTCCTTGATGCTATTTCTGAAAATTGACAGCATGATTAGCATCAAAGTCATTTCTACCTACCCCACTATATTTCCTAACATTTTTTCTTCTTTCAGGTGCATTTGGACTAGCAACCCTTTGACATAATATTTTTGAAAAATGACACTATCTAATTCTACACTTATATCCACTGGGAGTTCAAATTAAGCTGATGAACTCCTTTGTTTTTCTACCTATGTTGGATCGACTGTCAAGGTTAAGTTGTTTGACAGGATTTTATTCTCTAATCTAAAACATGAAATTGAAAAATGACCAAACCAAGATTAGACAGTCTGATTTTTCATGTACTTGTGGCATAAAAGACAAGCTGCACACAAATTTTATTTTGCATAAAATGAAATCTAGAAAATTAGGGCTAGGATACACAATTTGTTTTTCATCCCTGCTTTCCTCTTTGGTTCTGTTTTGAGCATGTGGAACCAATATCATTTCCTAATCTATTTTCTTTTGAGAAGTAAAGCTTACACAATATTGACTATCTTTCCTTTCACTAACTTATCAGCAAATAAATTTAAAACATGTTCATTTATGATTAGGCTAGATAACTGAACAAGACATTTTGGGCACTAGTAGCAGCATTTGGACTTGCGCGTTTTCAGAATAACTATTTTTTGAACATGGGGCTTTCTTTCTATTTTTAAAACCGCCCTCTTTTTCTATTTTTGTATTGTTTTTGAATTTTTTGTTTTTTTTTTTATTTCTCCAATCAATGATATGTACAATGATTAAAAATGAATCTGGAACTAGAAATCCCGAAAATGTTGTAACTTGAGCATCTTATCTTAATAAGGATCTCCTACCACTCTTGGTCCATTCAGCTCTTGAAAAGTAAAGTTCGGAAAATTTTCTCTTTCAAGCATAACATAAGGATGCATGCATGAATCTCTAAATCACCCTGTATCTTCCTGTTGTACTTCTTTATACCTTTGATCTCCACTTCTCCTTTTGTTGTACATCTTTTTCAAATAATGCAGATATTCTTTGTCATTTTTGAAGTATATGATGACATCATCAAGATATATCAAAATGCAGAAATTTAGAGCTAGAAACATGGCTTTTAGGAGCATGTTTTTGGTGTCTGGTGGTTTTGCAATTCTGGGCTTGAAAATGGAACTACTTCCAACATACTTGAAGAATTCTTTGAGCTGTTCACTTTGCAAAGGAATTATTTGGTGGTACCCAGAAACATCACTTTGTAAAGACATATGATTAGAAGCACCTATCAGTTAGATAGCATGGTCTTGAGTAGGAAGGATATAATTTATCTCCCAAGGGTGTGTATTCAATTTCTAAAATCAAAACAGATCCTATGTCCAGCTATTTTATCTTTGATCACTATTGTTTGGTCAATATTTTTGTATTTTCTTTTGTAGAAGCTGTTTCTTGGAGTGATGGCAGTGTCATAGTGCTTCTCCCTGTTTTCTCTACATGTAGTAATATCTTGAATAATCTTGCAAATTGTAGTTGTTCTAAGTCTTTGGTGGAGTGAAAGAATGTTAGCTAGTTCAAGCAACTCAGGTATATTTGGGCTGCAGTCATCATATCCTTTCATCAAAATTTTATCAGACATTTTTTCTGGATCTTTAGTTGTTATGGCTACAGTCAAAGTTTCATTCGAAGGGGTAGAGTTATGAGATGGTAAATCTTTAAGGTATGGTAATAACATTAAGATCCCCTACCCCTGATTTCCAAAAAGGTTTGTGATATGCAAGTCTTCTAATGCCTCTGTTCTGAAAAAATCTTCTGATGTTATTTCTGATGTTTGCCTATGGTTTGAGCAATTTTCTTGATGGTATATAATGTTTTCTGCTTCGTACTCTATTTTTATTTCAAGAGGAATGAACTCTCTTTCCTCAAGACATAAATTCTCATGATCATGATAATTTTGATTGTCCAGTTCATCATAGAGAACTTGGGGTAGCTGATGTGGTGGGTCTAAGTTTGTTTCAATTTCTCCCAACTATTCCTCAATGTTTTCATTAGTTTGTAAAATGAAGGAATTCAGATTTGAATGCAAGGAGTACATCGGGATGTTATCTAGCCTTTCTTTGTTGTTGATCATATATTTCATGTGTGATTCCCAATAGATTATTCTAGTTTGGTTAAATATAGGAATAGTGTCATAGGACATATCAAGTTCAATATTTTCTTGAAGGTTAGCTCCCCAAGATCTGGATAAAAGCATTCCATACATGGGAGGGATGTCTACTACCACTATGTCCATGATCATGTGTTTTGCATGTACTTGGGCCAAACTGAAACAAAGATCTTTGATTAATCCTAGACACATTACTCTACTTGAATCAAAGGAATATAAGTCTTTATAGGGTCTTGTTATTTCTAGGCCTAGTCTTTCCATTACCACCTTTGGCATGAGATTATGCGAGGCTCCGGAGTCTAGCATGGCATTGTGTAGGATTTGGTCATGTATATTCAGATTGATGTAAAAGGGAAGAGTTGTTCCTTCTTGGAATTTCCCTTATATTTTTGGACCAAACAACACTTCAGGGGTGTCATCAGCTAGATTTAAGGTGTTTGCATCATTTCCTATTCAAGACCTTTAACACTTGGGATTTGTAAGAGTTTTGGGCGATAAGTTCGGTGAGAGGCATGGTGATATTTATTTTGGCGATTTCACCTTCAGAATTGAAGGGTGCTTGTAGTTTAGATAGGTTGGCTTCAGTTTTTTCAGCCATGGATTTCTCTATGTTCTTAATTTTCTAACTCTCGTTGCGGATTTTGTTCAACACATCCATCTCGAGAATCTTGATAGAGGTACTAGGAAAATCTAAGCCAAGGTTTGTCTGAATAGATTTATCTTTGTTTTCGTCATTTTTCTTGACCATGGTTTTGTTGCTATCCACTGCTCTTTTAAGGATGGTATCAGTGGTTTTAGTAATAGCAGTGTCTAAGCTACCTTTTTTGGAGTTGTCTTGGTTTTTTTTGCTTCTAAGATCATACTGCCTGTGAGCTTCTATTATGGCATTCTGAAAATATATGGTAGGATCTTCGAGGTCCTCATAGTTGGTTTCATTTTGATTCGGGGAGAAGAAAGCTTGTTCTTCTTCTGTGAGGTAAAACTCTCCCTCGTTATCAGAACCTGTTACGTTTAAATGACTTTCATATATGGGTTCTGTATCCCTCTCATCCTCATCAACATAATTTTCATTAAAGGGTGGCCTAATTTGTTGGTCAGTTTCCCTTGGTTTGTTTTGAGGCTGTTCTCTCCTAAAGTTTTGGTTCTGGTTTCTTTTTAGAGGGTTTGGCTAGTTGTTCCTAAGAGGTGTCTTTTCACTTATCTTTTCCCAAATTTTCGCCATGGATCTAACCAAGTCATCTATTCTAGGATCTAAGGAAGGGGTTGAAGGGGAGACCTCATCCCGGTTTGTGACTTTCCTTTCTGATCTGTTCCTACCTCTCTTTTCTTCTAAGTTGGCTTCTGCACTTATGGCCACTTTTTTCATTTCCTCTAAGGTTGGGGGGTCCTTGTCTCTTAGTTGATAAGTCATGTCTGGTTCAAAGCTTTAAGGGAAATTTTATAAGGCTCAGCCAAGTGGAGGTTTGAAGTGAAGCGGGAGGGGGTTATAAACACTGTTGAACCTAGTGCAGTATTCCTTGACACTTTCCCCATTTTCCCTTTTTAGATTGTTATACTCCGATAAGATTTGAATGGGGTTCTTTCTGATTTCCCACTTATTTATGAAGGTTTGGTAGAGTTCTGGGAGATCATGTATGCTATTTGGAGTTAAGCTCTTAAACCATTTTTTGGGTTCTCTGCCCAGGCTTTGGGCGAACATCCTCATTCTCATGGTCTCGTCCTCTATTTCCATGTATTCAAGGGCATCGCTAATTCTATCTACATGTTGTTGAGCGGTAGTAGCCTCAACTTCGGTAAAGTGCAGGATTTTGGATTGGTGTCATTTTGTAAAGGAGCCAAAGCATGCGGCAACACCAAGGGTGCATACCAAGCTGCCATGGTGGGAGCCAATAGATGATTTACAATATGAGGGCTTGTAGGATGAGCTGAGGTGATTTGGAAAGTAGTGGTTTGGATGTGTGTGGCAGATGTAATTGGGCTAGTGACATGATTTTGAGCAGATCTAGGGTGGTAGGAGCCAAAGTGATGAAGAAGCTGGAAGTCAGGAGGTGTAGCAGGTGAGGCTTCTCTACTAGGACTCTGTGGCAAATCTAGGGGCTCAAGATCATCAAAGTTTACTTTACTTTGTGACTTACTTCTAAAATTGGTTTTTGCTAATTTTAAGTCAAATGGGGAATCCTGCAAGGATGTGAGATGTTCAGAACTGATATTGCTTTAGGGATGAACCTATCGGTAGCTAAGTTGCTAGTTTCAGAAGCTTGCCACAGAATCTTCTCTGGGTCATCTACTATGATAGGGGGATTTGGGTCCAGATGAGATCAGGTATAGATTCTTTGTGAAGCCAGATTTCGAATTCAGAGTTTAGAGAGGTTGGTGTTTGTGATTGTTCTAGATGGATGGCCTCTCTAGGGGTTTCGCTAATGTGAAGAATGGTCAAAACAAAAATGAAGGCTAGTGGAGTTTCCAGGTGGATTTCTTTGAGATCTATGGTCCACCACCAATACTATCAAAGATTCTTTTGGGGAAAAAAAAATATTCTAGCAAACTTTGAGGTGAAGACTTGCAAGGAAGAGTTATTACTTGGTTTTAACAGTTTTCTAGGCTATCTGGAGAAGGTAATGGTTCCATTTACAGGTTTATTTCTGTTTATCTCCGATGTTTAGGTGAATTTTTCTAAATCGCTAAGTTATACTTAGTTTTTTAATGATCATAGAGTTTGCACCATGAGTTTTATGTTTTGTAAAGGATGATTCAATAGAAAGGTATGGTTTTATGAAATTTTTGGTTTTTTTTTTTATGGAATTTTAGGCCTACTAGAGGCTAGTAGAGTCACCAGGTGGAACTTGGTTGTTTTTATAGAGATGTAGCTATGGTCCACCACTAATAACTATGGAAAAGCCAATATGGGGAGGTTTTTGGGGTTTTTTGAGTTTTTACGTGTAGCCCTGAGGTTTGGAAGAGTTTCCTATAACTGAATCATCATTTTGCTAAGATGGTGAAGTAGCTAGTTTCTACTCTTTAGACAATACCTAAGTTTTCTATTTTTGACTGAGATTTTGAGAGATCCTAAGGGATACCGAGGATGTTTTTGACTCAAAGTCCCACCATGATCTCCATTATGTTAGTGAGAAGTGGGATAATTCAATCAGATAGTATTCCTAAGGCTGCTGGAAAGTTTAGGGAATCTAATTTTGTTTATCACTCATAGTCCCACCATGATCACCATTATGTTAGTGAGCGGTGGGATAAGTCAATCAGATAGTATTCCTAAGGCTACTGGAAAGTTTAGGAAATCTAAGTTTTTTTATCACTCAGAGTCCCACCGTGATCGGCATTATGTTAGTGAGCGGTGGGATAAGTCAATCAGATAGTATTCCTAAGGTTGCTGGAAAGTTTAGGGAATCTAATTTTGTTTATCACTCAGATTCCCACCGTGATCACCATTATGTTAGTGTCCCTTCATCTGGCTGATTGGCAAGCCAAGAGACAGGGTAACATCAAACTAATATTTGGAGCCCAAGGACCTAGCCTTCCTGGACTCAGAGAGGGCTCTCTCTATTTGTGTAAGGGATATCTATGTATTTTGCTTCTTGTATTTCTGATTTTCTGCTAGTTATGAAGTAGGTTTTTGGTTTTGTTTTTAGGTTTGTGAGAGATGAACTGATCAAAGACTAAGATAGAGAAAAATATTGTCAGATTAACTGGGCTATGGGGTCAAAAAGGTCAACAAAGCTTTCAGATGGTGATACAAGGTTGTTGAAGGGCTGATTTGATCGAGGTAAAATGGATCTTTGGGTAAAATGGAGTGGGATGGACACTAAATTTTTTAAGAACAAAGGATTTCAAACACAAATAGTTCAATAGCTAACATAAACATGGTAGGGCTAACCATTAATCATGAAGAATGTAACTATAAACTGATCAATGCATATAAATAAACATTCAAGCAATACATAGATATATATGACTCTCTAACTTTAGGAAATTGCTATCATACTTTGGGGAAATACAATTAAGACAAACAAACAACTCAAATCACTATGAGGAAACGCCTAAGCATAGTATTTCAAGCTATTGGGCACTTTGAAGCAAGATTGCATAGTTTTAGGCAAAGGGCAAGATCAGTACAAGACCTCATTGGTTCAACAAATGACATTCAAACAATCAAAGAAAGGCTTCAGAGGTGGATCTGTGACTAGCCATGAGTAAGCAAGGCATACCGTGAATCATACTTAGCATGCATAAAACCATAAATGAAACAAGCAAACAATTTCTTCAGTTATCAAAGAGCAATCAAGGATTCTTTGATATGAATAAGAAGGAAGAAAACATAGAAGCTATAAAGAAACAAGAAATGTGAGGTGCCTCCAAGGGCATGTCTCAAATCTATTCTCTACTGTCTTATAGCAAGAAATAACATGGAATATGAATGAAAACTAAGAAGCATAATAGAGAGGGACACTATACAATTTTACCAAGTCAAGGAATCCAACAACAGTCCTCTTTCATCATCCAAAAACATTCAAGAAACTATCCAATGCATGAGACAAGTGTTTCTCCCAAGCTTGTATAACCATATATTGCTCCATTAATCAAGTTAAGCCTTATTTACAATGAAGTCTCTTGGAACATATAGGCCAAGATGAGGGAAAACCTCCTAGTGCAACTTGCAATCTTATTTTCCCATCAAAAATATCTGATTTTGTCCTTGAGGCTTTGCAAAGCCCAGGGCACAAAATATCTAATAAAATATCTCAAAAATGCTAAAAAAGGAAAATATATTTTCTTTTCATAACTAACCATGCCCAAAAATAGCTAAACGCACATGAGGAAAAGTCACTTTAGAAAAGTACATTCTTGACAAAAATACTTAAGAAAAATATCAGCAGAAAGTCTTCTGTCTTGTGGGCAACTTTTGGAAGCCTTCCCGATGTCAAAACCAGGCCTGTGATGGCTCGTTCAAAGGCTATGAATGTCTATTTTCTGAAAATTCTTATTTTTGTCCAAAATTATAACTAAAATTCTATCAAAGGTGGACGTGTGTGTAAAAACCCAAAAAATAGACTTTGCTAATAAACGACGCAGAGTGTGGAAAAAGTGAATGTTTTTCGCCATTTTGGAGGACCAAATCATCTTTAATTGACCTAAAAATTGCTGAGTAGATGCCCCTAAAATTATGGCATCCAATGATACCATTTTCATCCTTTCAGGATGTCCCAAACAGAAATGGTGATGCCATGATTTTTAGCCAAAAGCCCAAAAATGACAAAAAACCAAAACTAGTTTAATTTCGCCCAATTTTGGCGAGCATGACCCTCAAGGGTTTTCAGAAACATGCTGAGAAGATGAGGCCAAAATTTGGAGCTTTGAGGTGTCTTTCTTCATCTTTGGTGCCGGGCGCCTCTTTTGAGCTTCCTTGAGTTTTTCCTGTGTGGCATTCAATTTCTGTTGGGCGAAATAATTAACCTTCTTATAGTGCCCAGTCATCCTCCTTTGAAGGTCCAAATCTCTACTGGACTTTTCCAACTTCTTCTCCAAGTGATCATTTACCCTCTCAAGCCATGCTTCTCGATTTTTTTCTATCTCTTGGGTGAACAAAGTAGTGAAAGGAAGAGATTGGAAAAGGGAAGCTTCTTCCTCCTTTTGTTTCTCTAAGTCTCTTCTTAGTCCCATGGTCTTTGGCCTCTTTCTTCTTGGCTGATCTTCATCTCCGCTATCATTGAACTCTCCCATGATTTCTTCCAACTTAATTTTTGCCTTGGAAGCCTCTTTTTGATATTTGATGGCACGTATCTCATATACCGCCATGTGGACTCTCATCTGTTTGTTTTGTGTTTGCAAAAAGTGATTGAGGTTCCTAGAACTCTCTAGATCTGCCATCAAAGCATCAATTTGTTTTTCTATATTGATCAAGAGAGACTCTAAGATTTGGGCCTCATTGTCGTTATCATCACTTTGGATTTGAATTATTTCAAAGTCCCTCTCCTTCTCATGGCCGCTTTCTTCTTTCTCCTTTCCCTTGCTTTGGGTGGCCTTCCTGGTCTTCCTCCTCTTGGGTAATTCAATAATGGGTTGCTTGGGAAACTTCCCCTTGCTTTGGAGGGCCCTAGTAACATTTGGAGTTATAGTTTGAGGCACTCTTTTCTTTGATTTCTGGGGCTTTGTCACTTTTGGACAAGAAAGCATGGCCCCTTGCCTAGGAGAGGCAGCTCGCACATGCTCTATTTGTTCTTTGCCCTTGCTACTTCCCTCATCATCCTTGCCACTGTTTTGAGTTTCTTCATGAATGCTTTGACTGTCCTATTGCATGTATTTTTAAGGGCTGCCTTCTTTACTCTTGTCCTTGCTTTCTTTAGGACTTTTAGGCTCTGTATCCCCAATGTTTTGGGCTTCATCTTCATCATTTTTTTTTCTATGAGGGCTACCAATATCCTCATCAAACAATTCAATTTACTCATCACTTACCTCCTCACTGTTTTTCTCTTTTTCATGGCACTTCTCTTCATCACTGTGTTGCATATCATCACTCTACTTTTCTTCACTTTGCTGCTGCTCTTCTTCATCATGCTGTTGCTCTTCTTCATCATGTTGCTCTTCCTCATCATGCTGCTCCTTCTCATCATGCGTCTCTTCTTCACTAATCATGGGAAATTTTAGCTTCTTTGGAATGGGATTACTTGAAGAAGGCAAAAGATGCTAAGTGGAAGGTGAAGGAGATGCATGGGATGAAGGTACAGTGGCAAAATCTGGATGTGCAATGAAATTGTCCCAAGAGATTCCCTTCTTCTCAAGCTGATGAAGAATGACAATCTTGATGAGGGAATGATGGAAAAGGCAAGCTGACTATTGAGAAGGACGTCTTTTCTAAACAGTGGAGGCCATATTTTAAATACTTCTATGGAGGAAGAAGGAGAGATTTAACAATTGGGCTCTTGTGAAATGCATGAGAAACCGGACATGGTAAGCAAAGACCCGAGAAAATTTTCCCGGGCATGTGAAATACTTCATGATTATCTTCATGAGGGGAGCATAACTAGTCAATAGATATGAGAAAGGAAATATGGATGGACATGTATCCCGATGCTCCGGATTCAAAAAGGGTTTGTACTGTTCTAAGTCTAGGTAGCTCTGTTTAAACCACTTTTCTCCGATATAAGGGATTTTGGTAGCTTTGGAAATGGATCGAGGAGAAAACTTGAAATCCAAGCCTACCAGCTGAAAGTGTTTCCCTTGCAATCTCAAAGAACATAGATGTGTCAAGGGGAGATAGATTTTCACCTCTTGCACCCTTTGACAAAACTCAATACATCCAACTTCATGAAAGTTAAACAGGACTGATGGATGAGCATTCACCTCTTCAGTTGAAACAGGTTCAAACCTCCGGTTAGGGCCACTTCTACTGTCTTTCCTGGGAGGCATTTTGTTTTGGATATTCTTTGCTGTTTGACCAAGAAAAACTGTCTCAAATGGTTTTTTAAATGGTTTCCGAACACCACTCTTTGTCTTCTTTATAAGTCACTGTGCCTCTTTGATGCCAATAAACAAGTGCTTGTCAAATGAAAAACAAAAATCAATTTATCATTGTGCTTGGGAAAGTTCTTGAAAATATGTGTTTGTGGTCTCTTGGTGAAGAAATAAATCTTGTGTTTTGACAAAAAAAAAAACACATTTCCCCCAAACAATGTTTTTTTGCTATTCACTGTTCTTTACAAAGTAAACAAGACACCCTCAACTGACTTCAAAAAACTTTCAACACACTCTGTTTTTGGAACTCTGGTGGCTACAAAAAATTTTCTATTCCACAATACAGAGATGACTTTTAAAATGACAAGCCTTCACCTTATAATCACTATTTTCCCCTTGGGTTTTGCAGACAAGGTTTTTTATTGTTTTAACAATGCTAGGACACCTTCCAGCCAACTTTAGAACCCTACAACTCTGTATTTCTATCTAGAAACTATGGGTTATCACTATTCTTAAAGGAAGTGAAGGCCCTTTAAGATTGATAAAAACACCCCACCTATCACTGTAATAATCCTTGGAAATCAAAGCAACAAAACTCTTTAATTTTGTACCAAAGACTCTAACCTCTAATCACTGCTTTTCTCTTGTGCTTTTTAAATGACAAACTGCCCTTAAAGCCACTGTTAAGACACTGTCCAAATTAATTTGAGACCTCCAAACATAAGAAAAATTTCTTCAGCTTTGACAAGAACTCTATCTCTTTAACACCTCCTATCTCATTGTTTTAGATGATGAAATGGTTTCAAAATCATTATTTCCTTCTTAGGGAAAAAACACCGCAAAAACACCCCTTTCAAACTTTGAATTTTTCCAAGAGGAAATGGAGAATACCTCGAAGAAAAGATTAAGGCCCTTGGTCGATTGTTGGAGGAGCTTTTAGAGCTTTTTCGGAAGGTAGATAAGGAGTGACCCATTTAGATCAGAGGGCGCCACACAGTAGACTGTCGTGTCGGCCTCGGGCATTTTGTGAACGCGTGCATAGGCGCGCCGCTCAACCATTGAACTCCTGTGTATATGCGCTCACAGGTGCACCACACACTTCTACAGGCACGCTGAACAACCATTGAACTCTTGTGTATATGTGCTCACAGGCGCACCGCACACTTCTATAGGCGCGCCACGCAAGTCTGAGCTTTGAAACAACTTGAAATGTTTGCCTGAAACCTTCGTTTCTCTGGTGGGAAGCTAGGGGAGCATTGCTTTTTGTTTGACTTTGGAAAAGGGGTTTTTCCAATGGTCTATCCACCTTTAAATTAACTTAAAAGCATTTGTATTTATTTCATAAGGGTTTGAAAGCCCTTTGAAAAGGTTTTGTGACTTAACAACACAACATACTATTCTTTATCATTTCATCACTTTTTAAATATCATGAGGCCTTCTACGAAACAAGACTTATAACAATGATGCAGTGGCCAACCTTTTTTAAGATACCAAAGACATGACCCCCTTTTTAGAAGTAAAGAAACTTCTTAAAAGACAAAATATTTTTTCGTTGTTTCTCATTAAGGAAGAAACTTTGTCATTGTTTGTCCATTTCTGACTTTTAAAGGAGCACTTCTTAAGAGTCATATCAAAGATTTTTGATGCATCCTTTGCCATATCTTGGAAGGAGATGATTTACAATTCTAGGACCTATTTTGACAATTCAACTCTATTGGTGTTTGATGATGATTATGCCCATTATGAAGTTGATCAAAATTGCCAGGTGCTCTTGAATATTTTCCTTTGACTGTGGATGAAGAAAATTATTTGCATTTCACCCATGGATTGATTCATATCTGTTGATCAAGGAGAAAATCCTTTCGAAAATCTTAATGAAATTATTTGCAACAACAGAGTTCTTTTACATGTTCATAAAAAGTTCTAGTTTATGACTGTAGTACGCCTTATTCCTTTGAATGTTGTCTTGAATTTGAGACATTTTGTCATAGCTTTCTTCATGCATACTGTATTTGTGTTATTTATTTGCAAAGGTCTTTTTCAGAAGCAAGGATAGTCTATCTTCTTGTCAATTTGATGAGGTTGTTCTAAGTTTGGGCATTCTAGCCTCAAATTACCCATTGAAGGAGGCTTTTGTAGACATGACAAACAAAGCTTCTTAACTCATCATAGTACCACTGCTTGTCCTATATTTAACACCATTTTATACTAATGATCATTCAATTGTTTCCCACTGCATTTTAATTATGTCTTTCAACAGTGAAACTATGTAAGCATCCCTCGAAACATCACTGTTGTATCAGTGGTTTCCTCCATTGGAGAAAAGGTGTAAACAAGTTTTTTAGGCCATTTGCAGCATTGTTAGCCTTTTTCTTTTTGAATGAGGCTACACCTCTGTTCCTAACCCTCTACTTATTAGATGAAGGAGGCCTTGATCATATTTCTAAACCATCTTCTTTCAAATGAACGAGGTTTCTAACAAATGACGTAACCATTTGCTCATGCTTGGAGCAGGTTTTACACAGTCACCCAACCATCTGCTCATGCTTGGAGGAGGTTTTACACAGTCACATTTCACCCCTTTCTCAAACTGTGTTATCTTTCCTTGTAATTCCTATCTCTACTTGGTATATCACAGTAAGTAATAAGGTGCAAAATTGGAAATATGCTATGACAGGCATTCTCTGAGATATGTATCATGTTGTTAAAATGATCTCATGCATCTTTAGAAACCAGAAGAAACCTTACTTGTATCTGCAAAGTAATACTTGCTAGTAATTAGTCACTAACCTTTTTGACTGTGTTTGCAGAAGTTCATTCAATTACCTCTCTATCCATTACTCTTATCCTAGGCTCAAAACAAAATGAGAAGCAATTGTCTTCTCATTTTTTGCTTGACAATGTCTTCTAGAAAACCTGAACAACTCTGCTTTTGAAACAGACACTGAAACACTATAAATCCACCTAATATCATTTTTGGATTTTGGCATATGCACTACTGAGACATCAAGACTTTTTACTGGCACGACCTAAGGGTGTATCAAGCTTATTTTGTAGAATAGGAGGGCCATCTATGACTAGTTGGTATTAGACAGAGGTTCTTTTGGCTTAGGACAGTTTATCAAGGGAGGATTACCTAAAGTGCCAATACCTAAATTAGGGGAGATTTTGACAGATTTGGAGTATTCTCTTTGGTATGATCAGATCTGAAGATGAGATATGACCAAAGGTATGGTAGCTGACATTCTTATCAATCAGTTGGTTAATAAATGAGCTGGGTATGAGGGTGAATGACAACAGATGACTTTAGCTTATGACAACTGATGCACAAGTTTGTATAAATGAGACTAGATAGGGCTTGAAAATTAGGTTTTTTCTCATCATAGGCTGATTGAAAAGGTAAGAAGGGAAAATGTGTAGGGGTGTTTTCTAGCTGATAAATTGGACAAATTGGAGATTAGCTGCTAGAAAACTTGGCTTTAAAAACTAGTCATCATCAATAGGTAACAAATACTGACGACTAACACCTGTGATATATTTCAAGTCTTTGGACTATGTTTAAGGTGGTTTTATACTTATTTCTCTCTTAATTTTCTGAAGAACGGCTCATTTTGTGAAGTCTTTGTTTGTTGTGCTTGCAATTATGGCCTGAGCACTACGATCTTTTTCTAAAGATTCTTCGTTGTTCTGAGTATTCAAGACAGGGATATTTTGCTCATTTTCTCTTTCCTAACTTTATAAGTTTCTTTGCATCTTAATTTTTACCTATTTTTGCGTTTGGTTTTCTTGATTTCATTGACTAGGTCTTGTTTCAATTTTCGAAGAGTCTCTTTTGATTATTTGGAGTTTAAGTTTGCTGCAATTTTATGCTATTGTACTGAGCTGATTTGTTCATTTTTTTGTCTTCCTCTTGCTCATAAAAGTCCTACGACGAGAGTAGCATAGTTGGCTTAGGGCATTTTGTTGAAGTTTTGCTTGAAATTTGAAGTTTGCTTGACTCAGTAATTGGATAGTTTCTTGGTCTCTTTGAAGTCTTTTTTCTTTATAAAATCTCAAAAACCAAAAAACAGTTTTGTTTCCCATTGCTTTCGTTTTGGTTAATGGTTTATTTTCATCTTTTGAAGCCTTTTTGAAGTCTTTATTCTTTGGTTCTTGACTTGATTAGGAAGGGAGTCTTATTTTGATTTCATTCTGTTATATCAAGTATGATTTTGTTGTCTTTATACATTTAGTTTTTGATTTGGAACTAGATTTGTCCACTGCCAAAAAGTGATTGAACCTTGGTATCATTAGATTTCTCTTTGCTTTCTTAGATCTAGCATGTTAGGATTTGCATGCCATTTGTAATTTGCATTAGGTGCACATAAGCATTTTTTAGTCTTTTTCACAACTTTTTGACGCGTGTGAAGTCTGGTTATCTGAAAAGAAAAGTAAAAAAATATAATCTCATAGAACTTGTGTAGAAATCACTCTTCATCGAAAGGAAATCAGTGCATTTGCATCTAGTTTGGTTTTCATTGATTTCTTGTTGCGTCATACAAACATCATCGGTTTCACTTCCATATGCCCTTGACATAAAATAAAAACCAAATAAAATAAGTGGTATAATTTAAAAACAACTAGCAATTTTTGTATTTGTCATACACCAACTATCTAGGTTGTAGGGCCTTGGATTAGGTGAGTGGAGAGTTAACTCTCCAAAACCGCTCAAATTTTGAAACATAGAAGTTTATTAATGAGTGAAATCGAACACCACTATGTGGACCAAGAAATCTCTCCTCCAGAGAGTCAAGCACGAGGGAATGTGGAGGTAGAGAAGAGAAATACCCCCTCTCCAATTTTCTGAATCTTGACCTAAGACCGTTTCACCCAACTGTTGATACGAATTGCTATGCTTAGTTGCCCATCCTAGGTATCACACAGGTGACTGTGGGGGCGAATACCCATGGTACCTGAGGCAGATGTTGCATCACTTCCAGCAGTGCTTCTGGAGGGTGCCCTCGTGAAGCTTGGGTACTTGCACCGAAAAAGGTTGTTGTTAGGAGGTCAGCGTAACTACTTCTGTTACCTTCACTAGTATATCTGGGTTGTAATTACCCCGAACTACTTTCGAGAGGTCCTATTTTTCACTTTCTTGTATTTTGGTGTCTGGTTCTAATCACCCGGAGCAGAAATACCTGAAAGCCGCTTGCTTGGCTGTATCTTAGGGACTTTGTAGTGAGTTTTCTTTGCTCCTAGCTTGCTTAGCTTTATAATTTTTTGAGTCTAATAAATATTTTAAAGTGGCTGACCGATCGATTCTTCGATGGACATGAATTCGTTGGTTGTCTCCCACGAGTGCCGAGCCTTCTTCAAGAAGGCGAAGGAGTAATTCAGAAGGTGATTATCACCCGGTGTTATCAGACGTAGAGGAGAGAGATCATCTGTTAGGGCTTGAAGTTTCTATAGCTGGTTTTGCTGTCAGTGTCAGTACCGAGAGGAGTACTCCACTCACCTTGAGAGTTTTATTTCCAGAGGAAGAAGTAGAAGTAGAGGAAGTACCTCAATCTTCTGAATCGGTTCCATCTCCTCTTCCTTCTAGTTCTTCATTTATCATCGAGTACATCATACCAGAGTCTGAGAGACCTGAGAGTCCTTATCCATCACATTTTTACCTTTCGATGGCCACGACTGGGAATGCAGTTTCAGCTATGAGTGCTGCAATTATTTACACTCCTTGTAAAGTTGAAGGAGGAGGCACTATTTTTATATCTTCGATTACTTCTAATGCTGCTCTATTTGTCTCTGGTTACACCCAAGCACAGGCTTCTCAATATGGTCCCTTTTGTTTTGGAATGCCCGTTAGTGGGATTCCTCCATTTTCTTTCTCTGCTGTTGTAGCTGCATCTGCACCCATATCTTCTATGGCTAGTGGATCAGCTTCTTTTCAAGGGTTCCCCTTTGTAAGCGGGCATATTCCTCACTCAAATCCTTCCTTAGGGTCTTTTCCTTTTACTTCCAAGACTCAAAATTTTGATCCATGGTCTAGAGGTCAAAGTTCTACTACCTTTATAGGTTGGAACCCTATCTTTACAGTAGTAGGGGCAGGGAATCATTTTCTCATTGGTCACCAAGGGAATGCTCCTTTCTCTTCATCTAGTGCTTATCACGCTTTTTCTCCTTTTCAAATGCTTGGAACCTTTGTCATGGGGTTTCTTCTTCATTCACTACTTCGGTGGGGGGAACTGGTCCAATTTATAGTAACTCCATGTTGGGAGTGGGTCCTTCTCTGAATGATGGGTCACAAGGATTTTCTTACGGGCCAAATTTTTCTACAAAATCTTTTTGGCAACCTAGTGCCTCATCAAATCTAGGGTATTATTTTCATAGTGTGGGGAACATATCCTATCAGGGGTGGAGTTCCCAGGCTCCTCCTCGTTTACCATTTTTGGCAACGTTAAACTTGGCAGATTTTTCAAAGTTGACTAATGATCCAATCTGATATAGTCCAGGGTGGCCTCCGGTCCCCACCAAACTACCTTCAAAAATTCTAAAGTTTGAAGGAAAGAATGGAGAGGATCTGGTAGATCACATCACAACTTTTCATCTACGATTTTTATCAAACTCCCTAATCGATGATTCGATTAGGTTGAGGTTATTTCAGCGCACCTTGACTCAAAATGCATCTAAGTGGTATATTGATTTAACTAGGGGCATTTTTGCCACTTTTGGAGATCTAGCTACTATGTTTTAAATCATTTTCAGTTTCCTGTTCGTTATGATGTTGGGACTGAACTCTTAGCTAATTTTAAATGGGACAAGGCAACCCACATTTATGATCATATCCAGGAATGGAAGAGAAGGAAGAGGCTCATTAAAGCCTATATTCCAATTGAATTCCTTCTAGAATTATTTTTGAAATCCTTGCAGCCAGATATTTCGAAGGACGTATCCCTATCAGGGGTATTTTCCGAGGAACAAACTATTTTTAGGGCCCAACAATTAGAACTGATTTATTCTCAGTCTCGAGTCCTCAATAAAATTTTGCCTGATGCTCCTCATTGCAAATTCGACTTTTACAAAGCTAAACCTGATCCTCATGGTGACAGACTTATTGGGTCGATCGATAGCAGTGCAGCTAACTTGATTAGCCAATTTCAGCAGTTGTCCATGAAATCTGCTTCTTCAAGTCAGGCTATACCTTTAGTGCCAACCTCTTCCCAAGCTTTGTCAATAAATACCATCGAGACCTCAAACCCCAAAGGAAATCAACAATCCGAGGGGAAGAATAAAGGAAAAATTAATAATAGGAATAAGGGCAAAGATGGGAATGGCGATGCAAATATATCCAACGAGCATGTTGGTGAGGGACAAAAGGATAAAAATAAAGTGAAGTTTCCATGCAAGTTATGCACTGGAGATCATCTTACTCACCTTTGACCTAAAATTCAGGATGCGCAGCGCTTGTTAGCTCAACAGGGATCTTCAAGTTCCTAGGCTATTTTAACAAACCTTTTCCGCAAGGGCAACAGTTAGTTGTTGGTGTGAATCAAAATACCGGTGCTCCTTCTGGAAGAACCCAGGGAGGGGAAACTATGTCAAACATATATATGATGAGTGCTCATGCAGATATCGCTATGAGATCTGGTGATTATGGTACAACTGAGTCTTCGAAAGCCAAGGGTACTCTTGAAAGTGCTGAACCGCTTCACATTACGAGGCCCACTGTTGAGCCCATACCTCGGACGCCAAAATAATCTACCAAGCATACGATGATTAATCCAAATGCGAAGGCTTCACAGAACAACTCTGTTGTAGAATATCTGGTGCAAAGCCCTTGTGCTATGTCTGTTCTCAAGTTGCTCCAGTCTTGTCTAGCTCAGTGAAGTGCTCTTCTCACTACTATTGGGGCTGTTGATCTGAAGAACTCTCTTATAATTACATTTGATATGTCTAATTTTAAAAAGAGACCCCCACATCATATGGCTTTCCATATTAGATCTTCATTTCGAAATCTCACTATATTTCGAACGGTTGTCGATGAGGGTGCTTCCACGTGTGTGATGTCTCTCACATGCTGGAAAGGAATCAGATCTCTCGTAGCTATTCCATAAGCCACTCTTCTAACTGTGTTTGATGGTCATTCTCACAGGCCGCATGGTATTGTCCCGGCTTTTCCCATCTGTGTTGGGGGAAAAACTGTAAATATAGAGGTTGAGATAGTTGATGCAAGCTTGGACTACAACCTTCTGTTGGGGTGAAACCAGATTTATGAGATGGATGCTATTGCGTCCTTCTTGTTTCATATTATTTGTTTCCCTCACAAAGGGAAGATCACCACAGTCGACCAAATGGATTGTTCTCCTGTAGACCTGAATGCATCTACTGACTCAACTATCCCTTTGGTGGATAATGTCAAACCAACTGTTGAGAATCTCAGAGTTGGAATGTATTCTTCTCTGATGGGTGCTTTCGATATTCCACCTCCTTGAATTCATATAAATGAAATTTCATCCTCTCAGGCTCCTATTCGATGAGATTTCTTCTGAACTCATTATTTTTCAGACCTTTAGAGCTTACCTTTCCCTACCTCCACATTAGCGAAAGGTCAAGTGGGTGGAATGGAATTTCTGATGTTTGCAACTAAGATTGCTTATAGATCTATTGTTGACTCTGTAAAATCCATTCCATTTTCTCTCTCACCAGAGGAATTGATGGTGATGTGGCCCCGGCTTGGACACTTAGCTCTTCTTTTTCCCAGGATTTCCTAGATACCACTCTTCCATCTGAATAGGCTATCCTAGAAGCTATGACTAGTATAGATAGATTGTGGGATGATTTTCATCATCGGTCTTACTTTATACGATACTTGAGCGAAGTTGAGTTGAGTTTTCCAAGTCCTCACTCTTCTAGCCCTGTTCACCCAGTCTTGAATCCTTTAGCACCAGCATAGGTATTTGTTGAAGGGAACATGGCTGTGATTTATCTGACTATCTCGGTGAACATCTCGAGGAATCCCAACGTTATCGAGAATGTTTTCGTCGGAGCTGAATGTTCCCCTGAAGAGATTCAAATTTACACTGATCCCTTTAAAGAGTTTAGGGATGTGTTCGCTTGGTATTATGAGGAAATGCCTAGTATATATCCATCTATTATCGAGAATGAGATCAATATATATGAAAATGCTAAGCCTGTGAGGCAAAAACATTGTCCATTCAACCCTAGGAAGGTTGCAGCTATCAAAGCTGAGGTAGAGAAGTTGCTTAAGGCAGGATTTATTTTCCCTGTTTCTTTTACTGAATGGATTTCGAATCCAATTCTGGTGGATAAGAAACAAGGGAAAATTTGCATTTGCATTGATTTCAGAGAACTTAATAAAGCATGTCTAAAACATAATTACCCCACACCATTCATAGATCAGATTATTGATGAGTGTGCCGGTAATGAGATTTTCTCCTTCATGGATGGTTTTTCTAGATATAATCAAATTAATATATGTCCTGAAGATCAGCATAAGACTACCTTTATTTGTCCTTGGGGTACCTTTGTTTACAGGAAAATTCCATTCGGACTTAAAAATGCTGGAGCCACTTTTCAGCGGGCCATGTCATATGGCTTCCACAAAATCAAACATATTATCGAGGTGTACTTGGATGATTTAGCTGCTCTTTCTTGAAAGAGAATTGATCATCACTCTCACCTCTGTAAAGTATTTGAAAGATGTCATTTTTAAAAAATCAGGTTGAATCCAAACAAGTGTGTTTTCGCAGTCACATCCGGTCGGTTGGGGTTTATTATGTCTACGAAAGGGATTTGGGTAGATACCTTCAAGGTTGAGGCAATACTTATATTGCCTCCCCCATCGTCTATTCGTCAACTTCAAAGTCTACAAGGAAAAGCTATTTTCTAAGGAGATTTATCGTCAATTATGCCGAAATTACAAGAGGATTCATGAGATTATTAAATAAGGGAGTCCCATTTTTGTGGGATGACTTTGCTCAATGTTCATTTGATGCTTTGAAAAAAGCATTGACCTCTACTCCTATATTGAGTCCACCTGATTATAGCAGGGATTTCCTCTTGTATCTCACAGCAATAGAATCTACTATCAGTATGGTTCTGGTTCAGGAGGATGATGCTCTTGTAGAGAATGTTATATACTACCTTAGTCGAGGCTTGGTAGGACCTGAACTCCGGTATTCTCCGATAGAAAAACTTTCTTTAGTAGCTGTCCATGTTGTACAACAGCTCAGACATTATATTCTCCTTCAAAAAACTTATGTTTTAGTAGCATTCAATCCATTTCAGTTTTTTCTCAGCAGGAGAGTGATTGGGGGAAAATAAAATTGATGGATTGTGATTTTGCAGGAATTTGATCCTAATTTTATGTTTGCCAAGTCCAAGAAATCATTATTTTTCACAGAATTAATTTATGAATTGCCTTGTGGAGAGGAGATAGTTTATGATGAATCCTTTCTGGATGAGCATCTTTTTCTCATCTCTTCATAGGATCCTTGGTATGGGGATCTCATTGTATATCTTCAGACTGCGAAGTTCCCTTCAAATTTTTCGAAAGATGAGCGTCATAAGTTGTGTCACCTGGCTAAAAATTTCTTGATCATTGGTGATACATTATACCTTCGAGGGGTCGATTCGATCCTAAGATGATGCTTAACTCTCGAAGAAGCTGAGGTTGTGCTAAATTATTACCATGGTGGAGCTTGTCGTGGTCATTTATTCGGGCTTGCTATAGCCAAAAAAAATTTGCGTGTTGGATACTTTTGGCCCTCAATTTTCAAATATTGTAAAGAGTCGTTCAAACGGTGTCATCTGTGTCAAGTGTATACTTAAGAGATGCGTGCTCATCCAGCTCCGCTCTTCCCGATTGTCACTGTCAGTCATTTTACAAAGTGGGGTATTCATTATACTACTTGTAACCCTCCTTCGGCTAAAGGTCACAAGTACATTATTGTAGCAGTATACTACTTCACGAAGTGGATCAAGGCTATGCCTACCTTTGGGAATGACGGTGAGATAGCAACTCTTTTTCTCTTCAATCAAGTTATTACTCATTTTGGTATTCCTAAAGAGATTGTCACTGATCATGGCATCCATTTTCAGAACAGCATGATGGCTGAGTTGGCTCTAAAATTAGGTTTCTGGCAAGAGCATTCATCTCCTTAGTCTCCTCAGGCCAATGGGAAAGTGGAAGCCATGAACAAATCCTTGAAGACCATTCTTCAATGGAAAATTGATAAAGCTAGATCTAACTGGCATATCATGCTGTATCCTGCGCTTTGGGCATACCAGATGTCAGTAAAAATTGCAACTGATTTTACTCCATTTCAACTAGCTTATGGATTGCAATAACTTTTTCCCATCGAGTGTGAGATTCCTGCTCTTAAGTTAGCTGTAGAACTTCTTCTTGACACTTCTAGTCTTGAAGAACACCTCCTTCATCTAGAACATCTTGATTAGCAGCATCGAGATGATGCCATGATGAACGAAGCACATAAGAAATAGGTACAAGTTCAGTACGATAAAGTGGTTAAACCTAGGGTTTTCTCCGAAGGCGACCTTGTTCTAGTTTATGCCCAGGAAAGGAATGCCCTAGGGGCAGATAAGTTGAATTCTATGTGGTATGACCCCTTCATCACTAAAAAGGTCCTTAAAAAATGAGCTTATACATTGTTTTATTTTGAAGGAAACGAGCTGGCGGAGCCTAGAAATGGGCTCTATCTAAAAAGGTCTTATGCCTAGGCCTTGGCCTTGCATCTTTCTTTTAGTATATATTTTTTTGTTTCGTTTCTGTACATGTCTGATTTTTCAGTCTATGAGGTGATGGTGATGTTTTTTGATCCGATTTGGCAAGTTGCGTCGGATATCATGAGTCATTATAGTTTCGCCTATGGTGCTAGTAGACACACATAGAACTTAGCTTTCGTGGCTTGGGTACTTTATTATCCATCTGGTCAGCTGTTAGTTTCAAGAGGGGTCTTCATTGGTCCTGCCTCCAATAACATAGCAGAATACACTACAGTCATTTATCTACTCTCATAACCAATATCTTTGGTTGTTGATTCGTTGGTAGTATTCTTGGACTCCCAGCTGGTGGTGTCACAGTTGAACAATATATATCGGGTCCAAAATCCTTTCTTGTTTTGATTGTTTTTTAGGGTACATTTATTACAAAGATCATTCAAATTTATAACATTTATTCATATTCCTTGAGCTAACAATCATATATAAGACTCATTAGCTAATCAAGAAATTGACTGGCATATTAATCATTCAATACTTTAATCAAATCATAAAAAATCATCATACATTTTCACACATTTGTTTCATCACCTCATAAACTATTATATATATGTATATATCATCAGAATGTACAAAAAAATATACAAATATTTATACCCGTATGTCCTACAAAATTAAGGCTTATGCCTGATCATTTTCAGTATCAAAAATATAGTACATTCATCCGATCAAATATATGGTCCCTGCCCAACGTTCGTGTTCCTATAGAACATGATCACAATAGACACACAGTGGATTAACCACACCCAGTCTCATGGTACCCTGACTACCTGTCTCTAGATAGCCTCTGGTAAGTCTTCTACTGCAGACATAGGCACTTGGCGAGTTAAACTCTCCAAGTTTCTCTAAACGGCATGTAGGGTCCTACTAGGGTCTTCAGCATCCGCTTCACCTCTACGAAGTTTGTGCCGTGGGTATCCTTCATGATGAACAGGTCCCATATCTGTATCATGGTCATCATATAATTTTGTAAGTCATTTTGAAACCAATCAAAAACATGTTTTTTTTTCATTTTTCACATATATTGAAAAAATCAAAAAATCAAAAAATCAAAAAAAATATTGCAGTCTTACTAATTACACCCCATGTTATGCTGAGTGGAAGGACTAGGTCTGGATCACCGCGAAAATCCATCCCAGCATAGGGATAATCATCCACTACAATAATATTTTCTTCCCACCATTGGAAGAACTCGTTGTACCATGTAGTTCAGGGAACTTCACTTTCTCGCAGTCTCTTCATCAGATCAGCCCACCGGGCTATTCTAGGATCTCTAGGGCTGCTGATGGATGAGATCACTTTGGGTCGAAGCCTTGGAATCTTCTCAAATAATAATGTCATCAAAATGGTTCCATACCCAAAATTATTTATTTTATCTTTCCTGATGGAGGACAGTTTCTTTTTTCATGTTTCTCAGTAGAGCTATACACCAATCAAAGAGATGCAGTAAGCATTCCACAGTTATGCTCATCTGTGTTCTCGACACCTGGTGCAAGGAAGTAGATCCTGCCTCCCTGACAATGGTAAAAAGGAGAATTTTCATATGCAGCTCCGATAAACCTTTGATTGAAATTTGAGTCCCTACTTTTTGAGATCCCTCTACACAATAGATGTGGAAATAATCATCCACTGTAAGCCCTCCCAAAGGCTTGCCATGCAAATCTACCAGATCTCCTCTTCGGGAGAGTCCAATAATAAATTAAATGTCTTCCACCTTTATGTGTATGGATATTTCGTCAATCATGAAACAATATTCCTCTGGTTCCCAATGATTCACCATCATTTCAAGTAACTAGACGTTACTTTTCATATTTGGCATTTTGAAGAATTTGAGTAATCCACAGTTTCAGAGGATATTGAGCGAATTTTGATCCCCCATGACTTCTTGGTCAATGGAAATATGCTCACGTTCTCTCCAGGAAATAGTTATCCTACAAAAAATTATTTAATTTATCATTAGGTTCATTTTTTACAAACACGGTTTGTGCATATGTGACTTCCCTTTTGGACAGTCACGTATCATACGCGGGTTCGTTCAAATGAACCCGCATATGCGCATAATACTAAATCAAAATAAATATTTTCTATGGTGAAAAATAATTTTTTTTAACCTATTAATGGATGAAATTAATAACAATGATGAATTTAAGGCTTACCTGACTAATCTGACGAAGTTTGATGGCTGATTGCTCCTGTTTTGAGGAAAGAGGTTTTTTCTCCAGAGCTCTTTTCTCTAAATTAGCAAAGTAACAATGTACCAAATATGAGGTAAAATGTGTATTTATGCCCATAAATTGAATTTTCTTTGCAAAATTTCATTATGGTTATTTTTAAAAATATGAATTAAGTTGCATAACCCTGTTTATTGTAAGTTTTGGGATAGGCATATTTTCAGGTACATTTTTTTGACTTTGAGATTTTCTCCAGTTTTCGAATCCATGACCGCTGACTTGTCATGGAAAGTATGTGATCTTAACTGGCATATAGGTTAGGGAATCCACTTTATGTTGCACTTTGTATTCTAGCCTCCATTCTGACCACTTGCCATAGGGTCGATCCCATCATGTCATGAGTACTTAACCCATTTCACACACCAATTATTTAATCATGACTTGGTGGTAGAGCCTTCCTTTAAATGGGCTTCCTAGTTAGTTCCTCGCTAGCACTTGTTGCCCATGCTGCACTTTATGTAGGCTCGGGAGTCCTCTTTAGTCCTGCCATGATTTATATGTTGAATCTTCATTCGTCTTCTTCTTCTTCATTATCATTTTTTCTGGCTATTACCCTAGAGGCTCCCTGGTATTGTTGAGTTGCATCACTGCATTTCATATTGACTACTTGTTTATCATGGCCTTTACCCAACTTCATTTGGAATCAATGTTTAAGCCATATTTTGACCTTGACTCTATGTGCAAAGTTAACCATTTAAAAACACTTAGCTATCGTGACTTGACACCCTTGTTACCCATGGATCGAACACTCCTTTGAGTATCGCTTACCAATTTTTGCCACCTTGCATTGAGCATAGGATTGTTCCTATCCCAGGAACTAGTGGATCTATTTTCTGATACTCATTCTATCCATTGTACCATATCATTCTCTTATTCCTTTTTAGGCTTACTATATGAAAAAGACAAAAAAATAAAATATGTTAAAAAGAGCGAGAACGGGATGTTACTTCATGTTTTGATGGCAGTTACAATATCAGTTTGTCGCCCTCGAACAAATCACATATCTCTATGTCTTTTCCTCATTTGGGATGGTTATAGTTTTTGGCCTAGGCAATGGCATAACCTTGTTTCACGAGTCAGTCCTACCCTGATTGGTTATCTCTTCCTATCATATAGAGAGTTTTTTTTTGCCTCCTGCATAACAGACTTATACAGTGTCATTATTTGATGCCATGGTCATCATGAGTAGTGCTTTTGGTCAAGGGAAGTTAACCCCGAGTTAGCCATTCTGCAGTGTTTCTTGAATTATTTTTCAAGCCTTCCCAGTTTTGTCTGTATCTTGTACTATCCCATTAGATGTTTGGTCCTATACTCATGCTGGTTTGAGAAGGTCTCCATTGACTTCTTGTCGGTGGGATTTTCTCTTATCGACTATGACATATTTCTCTGAGAGTAAACCTAGAGCTGGACCCTGGCCCTATTTACATCATTAATAGGTGACCTTGTGCTCAACATTTGATCATCATTTTGGGTCTTTGACTGAGTGGTTTTCCTTGTGTTCGTTTTCAACATACATTATCACACTTGAGATTTGTGTAGTACCTTGATTTCCATTTGACCCTATCAGTGGATATCTCACCATTTTGTCAGCTTCCATTATTGGTTGGTTCAGAGGGTTTCTTCCATGTGCTAGCTTCATCTTGTGCATGTTGAAAACATACTTCGGGTTGGTTCCTTCACTCCACTTCATTGATTCCTTCCAAATCATGGCCTGCAGGTTACACTCATGCTGGAATGATGTGGGATGCCTCAATGCCTTCCTTCCAGTAGATCTTTTCCCATCGACTCCGAATCATTGCTCTGGAAATAAGGTCTAGAGTATTTTTGTTAGTACGTTAGGGTTTGCAGTCATTAGTGGCATAATATTCACTGTCGACAGTGAGGATTCATTATTTCCTCCTAATTGATAGATTCTTAAAAGTGTTTGACTTCAACTCATTCATTCACACTTGTTAGATTGTACTGGGGCACCTTGACACTCATTATCATTATCGGTGGGTTGCCTTGCATTTGTTAACGGTTTGCATTATTGACCATTAATCAAATGATTTCTCACATGGTAAATTTCAGCTCATTTATTCCCATTGTGTAGAATTGTGCCATAGTGATCGGTGAAGACCTCAGGTTTGCATCAGCATGCTTCGGTTCACTTTTGAAAGCTCATCCAGTTTCTGCCAGTGACGTTGTCCACCCTTGTATGTTACAGTGTTAGTAACAACATTTTATATGTTGGCTCCTGAGTTGCGTGATTGTACCATGTATTCCACCTCTTATGATTTGGTACCTGGCAATTCAATGACTTGTGAGATTAGATATCTATTACATCATCATTGATCAGTCTTCTATATGTGATACTTGGACTTGACTTTGACTTGTACTTTCGGGCAGTGATCAGATGATTCACTATGTACTTTCTAGCTCAGCTATACTTGTATACATTTTGAATCTATAGACATGATTTTCTTTCACTAAGCATGGGTATGACCGCCTCAAAGATGAGTTGACTCTCTAACTTCTTTCACTGGTTTTTTAGCAACCTGAAATTTGTTGAAGTCCTCTCTTATCTTCACAAGGTTCTTTCTATACACATAATATATTTCGGCCATCATGTACCCCTTCTGATCTCATATATTAGGGGGTATCTGTTATAGCATCATTTTTAACCCTCATGTGAATAATGATTGTCTCTTTGGCCTTGGGCACCCTTTTCCCCCAGACTTGAACAACTTCATAAAAACATTGTCTAAAATCCCATACGCGATTATGCCTAGACATTTCCGTGTATATACATGATTCCATTCATAATTTTCTGTGTATTTCATTTAAATCATTAAAAATATATATAAAATTCCTTATTTTCGAGGAAGGGTGATGGTTACTCTTGTAATTCAACCACCCCAGCCCGTGGCCCAACTGTTCCCAACTGCTGAAACTACTTTGAGGGAGTATAAAAGCCCCTCATGTGTATGGTCTAAGGGAAGGAGAAAAATATAGTTATTATACTCTGTTGGAGCCCTATTTCAAGTTTGATATTCCCGTGCCTCCTACACTTCCTAGGTATATTCAGGAAACCCTCGTTTCCTTGACATGATCATCATCTTATATGGCATCTTGTGTGCGCACATCTTGGAAGAATCCTAGTGAGGTAAGGGCTGGACGGATCCAGAGGACAGTCCACTCGAAGGCCGTGGAATGATTCAGGTTATCTCTCCACTTTCTATTATTATACATGCCATTTATAATGAGAAGAACCATCTTGTTCTCGAAATTCACGTGTTTATATCTATTTATATATGTGTAAAGATTGTTAATTGAACATTCATTATTGCCTATATGATATTATACATGGGTTACGCTGACATCTAGGAACAATATATGTTGTACAACTAGTGTTTCATGTTCATCCTTTCTTGATTTATAGGTTACAAAGCATGAGGGGTTGCTGGGGGTTTGAACCCCGCGGGATCTACATCAAACGTAGGACGTTCAGGTAAGTTCTACAACTGATTAAATCTATTTTTTAGCATAAAATATAGGTTAAGTGAGTCCTTCTTAAATAGTATGCCCCTGATTTGTGGAGGTCTCCGACCCAAAAACCTTTAGGGAGTTATTTCCGGAAACACCATATTGGTCTCTTGATTTTATATGATGATCTACACTATTGTTCCAACATTTTGGACTATATTCTTGCTTTTCCCATTTGGGAATACTATAGTGGTATCGGAGCATAATATCGGCACAAATTGTGTATCTTGGAAATAAAATATGTCATCTAAAGAAGGAGAACCTCTTACTGATAGAGAGAAGAGGTATCAAAGAAGAAGACACTGGAAGTTTGATTATACAAATGACAAAGAAGACAAGGGTGAAAAACCCTTTATCTGGTGGAGAAGATGAAGAGAAGGAGTTTCCCAAGATCCTTCTTAGAGCCATGCAAGACATTGCTAGAGAAATCAAGGAGATGAGGATGGATAGATACAAGGAATCCCTTAAAGGATTTCATCATGGTGAAGGCTCCGACATTTCTCATCACTGGAGTGATCAACTAGTGCAGCAAAAACAATTTTCCCAACGCTCTATAATGCCTACATTCTTGGCTATGGGAAATGAAGGGTTTCAAGAGCAAGAATCCCTTGAAGACATTTTATGGAGTATGAGTCTCCAACTCAGATATTCAAATACCACTTGAGTTTCCAAGAATTTTGTCAAATCAAGGACAATAGGAGACCTAGGCATCGCAATAGAAGTGGTGGATTCATTCATAATCATGATCTACATCTTAATATGGGAATATTATTTTTACCCAGCTTTTATGGGTCATCCAAATTCACCTCCAAATCATGGGTAGAGAAGCTTGACATCTACTTCCAGTTGAACAAATTTCTAGAAATGGAGGCCATTAAGATAGTAGCGCTACACCTTGAGGGTGAAGCACATGATTGGTGGTTCAAAGGCTTATCTACATTAGGTCATGCCAATGTGACTGCATATTAAGAGTTCACAAGGAGGCTGGAGGAGAGGTTTGATAAAAGAGATCCTGAAGCACCATTTATGGGGCTTGCAAAGCTTAAACAATTAGGTAATATAGAAACTTACATTTCTAAGTTTTTAAGACTTTCTGTTATGGAGCCTAATTTATCTACAACAAGAAGGGTCTACATGTTCATTGATGGGTTATATGAACCTCTTCATGGGTTGGTTAATTCTACCAAGCCCACTACCCTTAAAGATGCCATTGAAAAGGCTAGAGATCTTCAAGATGCCTTTCCAAAAGAAAAGGAAACATTTAAGCATAAGCCCTATTTTCCATCAAAGGGAAAATATGAGAAGGCTCCTCTTTCAAAGGAGAGCCAAAAAAAAACCTCTTGATGATGATGTCGGAAGAGATTTGAGGAGGGGGAATCTTTTCTTTGCATGCCAAGAATCTTTGGCACCCAGACATATATGTGCAACAGTAAAGGCACACTACATAGAGGTCTTCTCAGATTATGAGGAGGAATAAAAAGAATAACAAGAGAGGGGTCACAACATTGGAATAGCAGAAGATGATCCACTACCACCAAGGGGAGAGGATGGAGCAATGGATCCAATTAGAGTAACTCTTGCATGATTAAGAGTGGTACCCAACTATCATAAAACTTCTACACATGAATAAGGGTTAAATTTTCGTAGTGGAAAAAGGGACATGATGATCCCATATATTATGCATATGAGAATGGTCCATGAGACATCACTATCATGTGGTAAACCACCTCGGAACCACTTGATCCAGATTTGGTGACAGATGTCTCACATCATAATGCACCTTTCGTAGATCGAGGAAGAATGGGATCATTAGAAGATCATGATAGAGCGTTGAGAGTCTTGGGTAGGCTCAAGGAGGAGGGAGACACTCTCCCACTATGATCATTACCCACTCTCACATCTCTTGCTGTGCTAAGAGGAAATTCTGCAGGATTGAAGGATGACACCATCATGGGACAAGGAAACCATTCCTTGGCTATGGAGACTCAGAAGATATTCTCATTTGAAGAGGAATATTCCACACATGATAGAAGATGGTGGCCACACACGCATGCGTTGTCTAAACCTAGGAATTTTTGGATAGAAGATGGCCTCCCATGGGAGACTAACTTCCAAAAGCCTCAACCTTTATTTTAGCATGAGCATATGCAAGAAGAATAGCAAGGAGGGTATAGTAGCAACCTTCCAACATCTACCTTTGGCTTGGGTGATGTCAAGGAGGAGAGAAGCCATATGACAGATTTTATTTGTGACATATCATCATCATTGTCACTACGGAATATTGATCCATGTTGGAAATCCCAATTGTTGGTGGATTATTGAAAGGATATTTTCACATGCATCATACTTGATGACCAACTACATGAAGAGGGCTATTCAGCCTAAGAATAATTCATCTATTATCATGGTAGGATATTCTTATCTAGAGCCTCGAAGATCAAGGATACGTTTCTATAAAGGGCTTATGAAGAGTTATTTTTTAGCCATACTTATTCCATGAGGGCCTAGAACACTATCATGGAGAGCTACACTTGGGAAGGCTTTAAAGAGGAAATATATCATCATTTTCAAAGATTCATGAACCATTTGGAGTTGGAAGAGATACATGACTGAATGAAGGAGTTATTACATCCACATCCTTCCTCTTTTGGAATGAGAGGGGATTCATCTATGAGCCACTCCATTTGTATGAACATAAATTTCGGTAAAGAACATGCTTATGTACATAATGTTTTACTTCATGAATATTTTTATTCCTTTAACATTCATATGCAAGCCATAGCTCCAACGAGGAGCATTATTACATATAAACTTCATGGAAAAATTTGGGCCATAAAAATTTCTGAACATGGCCACTCCCTTGGAGGACATAGGGAGATTTTGTATCATTGTGGGTGCACTCCAAAAGCACCAAAAATATCTCACACTTTCAGCCATTGTGAGAAGACTTGGGTAGAAATTAAGTGGTGGGGAAATCACTTACCACATCATTATCTGATGCAGTCAGGAGATTTACTGTGTTGGTTCCACATGTGGGACTATGACCCACCTCCATTTGTACAAATTTTTGTTTTCATGTACTTAGTTTTGATCCCATACATTGATGATGTAATTATACTTTTTATGTGAATGTTTGGAGGGAGGATGGGGGGAATGTATGTGCCCTATGGGAGAGATATTATCCATGTTCACTATGCTACATGTTTCAGGGAGAAATTGGGCAGACCATGTTTTTTTCATTGGAACTACTGTCTCCTTATAGGATGAATTATTTGCATCTCATAAGAACTTTGGAGGAGAAATTCATGGAGGGATGGATTGGTAGTCACTTAGCTTATGTGGGAAGCTTATCACATGTTGGTGTCATCAATGATGGAGGAAAAGATTGGAAACACTCACCTTGTCAGTTGCGTGAGGACAAGCAACATTAGGTAAGGGAGGACTGTAATATTCCCAATTAACCATGAGCTAGCTGAAATATTGAATTTTTTTTTCCTGCTTTGTTTTATGAATAAAAGAAAAATGGAGGTCCATAATTCTCTTTAATAATGAATAAATCAAATGACAATGTGGAAAGGATAGATCATGGTAGCTTAATTAAGAACCCTTAGGTGTGAAAAGGGGTTGGAACACCTTGACTGGGTCAACCTTGACCAAATCAACAACATTGTCATGGAGGAGTGGTCATCAATGAGAGACAACACAGTTTTAGATGGAGATGCTTTGCATGGAATTAGTGCTATTATTGGACGAGGCTTATGTTTTGCAAGCTCATATATTATTTAAGGAAGAGGATGGAAACCATATTGATTATGTATTGGTATATGATATTTCTGAACATATGGTTTGTTTAGACATATACCTTTCTCTTGCTCTTTAGTTGACATTGAGTTCTGTTTAGCATTGGGTGTTCCTGATGAGGAATCCCACCTCTTAAATTGAGAAGCTGTTGGAGGATTCTTGTATGACATTGTCCACTATCAGGCTTAATGCCAAGCTTCATATTTCATTTACAACGTAGATCTTGTTGAGGGTTGAGTTTTTTTGTACGTTGCAGTTGTGGAGACTAGATCTGGGTCATTTCATTTCTTATTTTATGTAGAGGAGGCTTCCTTTCCATTAGGAGGACAGTAAGGAAGGTCGTTGTGCTCATTTTTAGATATTTTCATCATGACAACTATTTATTTATCCCTATAGTGCAATTTTCTTCCAGATCTGTGTTATTCTTGTAGGACGAGTTGCAGGGTGGTTAGGCACGCCATTTGGAGAGCTGGTTGTATAATGAAAGGGATCTACCTTTCATTTAGAGGATCTATTTGAGGAGGCTATTTCATTAATCATATTAGATCAGCCACACTTTTCAGATCTATATTATGCAGTGGATCTTTAGCCCTAGGGCCTTGATCCCCATATTGTACATGGTGTTTTGCTGAAAACCCTTAAGGTGTTCTTCAAAGGAGGTTGTATAGTGCTAAAATTTGTAGTAGATCTATATTTTGAGGCACATATCAGCCCTAGATATTATTTATATTCATTTTTTGTAGCAGTGCCTTTAAAACAACATTGTAATAGTCTTCGAGTCTTTATATATAGTAGCAGCACATCTTTTTGAGGGATTTTGTCCATTGGAGGCTTGTTCTTTCTTATTGTACATCTTATGGCCCATTATTCATCTATATTTTGCTGCTGTTATAACATATGAAAGGTCTCCATATTGGCCTCTTGATTCTATATGATTATTTACACTATTGTTCCAGAATTTTGTACTATATTCCTACTTTTCCACTTTCGGAATACTACAGTCACCTTTCCCTTTCTCTTTGTTCTGCCAATTTTTGAGCTGATCATTTCTTCCTTTGAACTATTGATAACACAACCTTGCTTTGTGTAGGGCTTCATCCATTTCTTTGGGATTGTCAAATTTTATTCTCTCCTTGTCTATAGTAGGTAGGCATTTTAAAAATCATTGTACCTTGGCTTTCTCTTCTCTAATATAAGGCACATAGCGAACTAGGTTAGTGAATTTGGTAACAAAATCATCTATATTAAGTTTTCCTAATCTCATCTCATGAAACTCTTTAGCTTTATCATCATACTATCAATCATTTAAATATCTAGATTTAAATTTGGTTTGGAAGTCTTCGCAAGCAACAGTTTTCTCATCTAGTACATGTACCATTTTGGTTTCCTCCCACCACAAGGTAGCCTTACCTTGTAGTTGGTAAATAGCTCATGTGGCTTTCAATTTACTTCCATATTCATAAACATGAAAGTATTTTACCATATTTAGAAGCAAATATTTTGCATCTTCCTCTTTTTCACCATCATAAGTAGGAGGTTTATTTTTTCGGAATTCTCCTTGCAATTCCTTTTTCTTTTTGGATTGTTGTCTAGATGCTTCACCTTCCTCAGATATTTTTGAGTCGGTTTCAACTTCTTTCTTCTTTTTTCCAAGGTCTTCACCCTTGTGACTAGACCTTGAGGTTAATTCCTTGATCAACCTTTCTTTCTCTTCATTGGTTGCAACAATATTTCATTGTTTGTTCTCAGCTGAATCATTTCTTTTTGCAACTCCTAGAACATAGCCAGAAACTAAGCATTTTGATCTGGTGGATTTTCCTCACAACGCAGATCTACGTACAACCCTTCCTCGTCGCTCATAATGACAACTATACTTTTCTGTACTAAATCACTGTACACAGAAATTAAATTAGTGCAAGAAGTTTCCAATCTAAATAAATTTGCAGTAGTAACATTTTGGATTTTAAATTTTCTGTCTGGGGGCACATATCTGCCCAGTATTTTAACGTGATCTATGATACCATTTGTAACAACTCCTCTTACCACAATTTTTTTTTCTAATTATAACATAATTAACAAACTGTCGTCTAGTGCATTAATGTAGTTCATCACCATTTGATGCACTCTTTCATTATATTTTCTATTATTATGACTTCCTTCACAACTTACAAATTCAAGTACAACATATTTCATCTAGTTTGAATTCTTGAATTCATCAACCATTTCATGGATGCATGTAATTGACTACATATCATCACCCCTTGTTTTAATATAATTTAATTTATGATATTTATGCTAACTCTAGCATAATATAATCCTTATATTATGCCTTAATATCCTACTTCCCTTATTAGGTACCATTACATTTTATATGGTACTCTAATTTCTATCTATGTCACTTTTAATAGTTCATATCGCTAGCTTGGTTTATATTATCAACTTCCATCTCTTGATAATTCTACCTTTTTATTTAATTAAGACTATAGCTATACTATTCTAAAATATTTATCAAGGTATTTATTATACCCTATCGCCTTTGTGCAGATTCACTTGTTATACTTTAACTATAATAAAGTTGGAAGGTCTTCTGCCTTATTCTAGATTTAGTGAACCAAGACTTTATAATTCGACTTGTAATATATATATTTTATAACTTTTATGGTTCGATAACTACCAAAAATTTACCATTCGTAACATGAGGATTATATGTTAATAGATATGGTATTGTATATAAATTTTAAATGCATTTTAACATATTAATTCATTTTTTCTTAACTTAGGATGGAATTATGAATTTTACATTAACCATGTAATGTATTAACCCAATACTATTCCATATAATGATGTGTTTTTATGAAGTTGGGATTCAGAATTTTTATCTGTAGCTTTACAAGTCATATGATTTTAATTTTTTATCCTTCCAAAATTTTCATCGTTTATAAATTGTACGCTGGTGATTAATGTGATCACATGGCTCCAGAGATTTTTCTCTCATATTCCAAAATAGATCAACCAACTTAGATCCACACCACGTGGACGGTTAAAACAGGATCGTATTGATGTATCATATTAACTCATATACTAAACCCTAATTTTTTTTTTTCATTGTCATTTTGGCACTGTGGCTCTTTGGCTCTAGTTCTTTCTCAAACCCTCATTTTCGAAATTTTTCCATGTCGTCCATTCAGCTTTGTTAGAATCATGACGCAGTGATTGTAGGCTTTGACAATGAGATTTCATCCTCTATTTCGTTTATGTCATCTTCATGTAAGGTAACATATGATGTGATTATTGACGCTTTGCAAAAATTACTTGTGTTATATTTATTCTTTTTCACATTTCAATCCATTTTCATAGATATTATATTCTCTACATTTATACTTTTCATTTTATTTTCAGGAGTTACATTTGATTTGAGGTTCTTAGCTATTCCCCTTCCATGTTTCAGCCAACCATGAGCTAATTTCCCTCTGCGTTATACGAGGTAAGAATTTTCATCAATTAATGAATGAATTGTGCCTATTATAATTCAGATTACTTGTGAATACTTTACTGGTAACATAGTTACCCTTTTCCATCATTTTCTGTTATCCAACATTACGATGTAGTAAATATCTGTAACTTTATCTCTGTAACTTTTATTATTGTTTAAATATTTAGGTCTGCATTATTTCATTCATATAAAAATGATATGTCTCAGGCATAATAGTCTCTGTACATTACTTTCACAATCATGATTGTTCTGTATATATTATTCATGCATAAATTAACAAGATCGTTTACCTTATATCAATAAAATTATATCTTCCTCTGCGTTCATATTGAACATCGATTTATTAATTTAGAATTTGGGTTCTTCTCCTAGGAGATAAAACGTCATTATGTCATTTATAATTTTCCCCAAATTAAATCTGAGGACTCTATATTGAGCTTGACCATTTTACTAATTACAATATACCTCATTGGTTTGTATTTTGAGTATTATGAATGTTCTCATGATTGAGTTTTAAATGTTGGCTTCTAATCGAAATTCGATTTCTCTCTACCATAACAACTGTCGAGAGTCATCATAAACTCGAAATTTCAAAATGGGAATTCACATATAACTTCGTTATCTGGAGCTTGACTCAGAAATATGATTTTCTTTTTTTGAAATCTTCATACATTATCATATTAATGTAGATTTCCTTCCCTTTGATTTATTTTATCTGTAGTTAATACTATTATGTTACAGGTTCATAATCTGTAAGAATTCCCCATTGTTACATTTTATTAATTTTCCTCATTTTAATAAAATCATAATTGGTACAGGAACAATGATTTTTACACAATGCTTCAGAATTTGATGAGCACTCTCTCAATGAGATTTCAGGTAATCACTTTCCTTCTCGTCAAATTACTTTCCTCTTTATCTTTTGTTTCATCTCATTGTCCCACTTAATAATTTTCCTCTCCTTTTATGTGCAGATTTACTGTCACTAAAGAGTAAGGTGATATTTCCATCCTGTTTATGTATTTCTTGCTTTACTTATAATTAACGAATATTATACAGCTACTAATTCCTATGTATCATTGTATGTGCAGCTATTCCATTTCTTTTCCTACACACTCTTACAGTTAATTTATAATTCTGTAAGTTTTTTGGTCAATACAATATGTCATTCATTGATAATAAACTTTGGTTTCTTCTATACAGGTTGGTCCATAATTTTTTTAAGTAATTCCTCTATTGAATTCTAAACTAAATTCAAATGGATAATTTGGCTGCCACCATGTAGTGAAAGACGAATTGTATCTAAATTTTATGACAACATTTAATTGTATTTATGTATAGAACAATGTCCAGACTTAATTTATTATAGTATAACATAGTATGATTTATTCTCATAAAGTTGAGTTATGAGTAATTTTAAGAATGTACTTGGTTTTGTTTTGACCTTTGCGACATTTCTGAGATAATGTTGTGATTTATATGTATGTCCAAAATATTCTAGATATGTTACATTAGAAGATATTATTTGGAATTCACATTTTCATGTTTACCAAGAGAAAGGAATGTTCCTCCTTATGTATAAATTTCTTATTTATGATATTACGACACAACTGATAAATACACTAAATTTAATTTCTTTCCCATTTATTTATCTGTGTTTATGTGTATATAAAAATAATATTTACAACATAACCTTAGGTTTAAACCTGTTACTAAGGTTTAGACATTCTGAGAGTTTGTTTATTACTTATGATTGTCTATGTAACCATACAGATAAAATATAATTTCTATAGTTGTTGTCCGTTAAATACATCAGACTATCTAATTAAATCTATACAGAATTTAACCATGCATAAATTCACCTTTCTTAACCACTTCCATCTACTATAAGTAATTCATAATTCAATAAAATTAAACAATTTCAAAATTTCTGCAATACTAAATTTCATAACACAGAATTGAATCACTTGTGCATACCAATTTTGGTAAGACTAATAGCCACCCAACCTTGAACTTTCTCTCCACAGCCCCCCCTGAGCAGAGACCAATTCCTCCAAGGTGTAGACAACCTCTTATCTATCTAGAAGTGACTTATTTAAGCTTTCTTTCCCTTCAACATTTTTCCATAACTATGTCTAGTTAATGAGGATGATATTTTCCTGTTTGCCTAGGATTTCCTTTTGTTTTTTCCACAAAATTAATTTAAAACTACCGTTTTCCTCTTTCTAGTTTTATTTCACCTCTTCCGAGTAACTTTCCACTTTAATGAAGTATATTTTTAGATTTGTATCTCCCATCTAATATTTAAATTTTTATTTATTTTCTCCAAGGATTTTTTGAAGAATATGGGAAAGTCTTTGGAATCTTATCCATCCTAATGGACTTGAAATCATGGTGTCCATTTATACTCTATTCTCTGCACAATAATTCAATTTCCACATTTATTAAATTCAAAGGAAAAAAATATTTCAACAATAATTATTTTCCTTTAGGTCCACTTAACCTTTAGGATTGTTCAACTGACTAATAAAAGCAGTAAAAATATGGATATTTTACATATTAAGCAGTAAAACAAGTACACAATCGATCCAATGACAGATACCATAAATCGTAAGAAAAACATATCACAGATACATTTAGTACTCATAATTATCCCAAAATATTTCTTTATTCATCAACAGTTCACAAAACCTTCATAATCCTTCATATGTACCCCCGCACACAGCCAACAAGTTTCACTCATAGCCGAACTAAGTTCTCCCCACACACAGCTAGCAGGAGCCTTTCAGACATAGACACTTACACAGATCCGCTTTCAAAGATCAAAATATACATACTCCAACAGTCCTCCAGCAAAATCTTGAGAGTCTTCCCGAGTCACAAAGGTACAAGGGTCTTCATTTTCAATTTCAACTCCTTGATGTAATTAATGAAGGGCACAAGGACGACCGCGATATGATCGACTGCACTCTACGCTGTATCCACCAAATTTTGAGAGGTTAGTCCCTCTACTGTGAGATTGATACTCTAGTAAGTCCGATTCAGTTTCTTGACCACAACATCTAAATCATGTGATAGCTTCATGGCTTCGTCTTCCCACGGCTTCATGTGGTCGATCATGATGTGCTTCTTCCTCCATGGGTCTTCAACCTCATTGCACAATCTTTGGCTTGTGTGCAATCGTGTCATTCACTGAGAAGGCACAAGCATAGGAAATTCCTCCTAAAGGTCATCAAACGCCTCTTTAGCACGTAGTTCCTGCGAGATTTTCCTGACAAGGGGTTCTGTCTACATGGATGTCCATAGGCCCATAGATATCTCTAGAAGCTCGGTACCCTTCTCGACGGTTGTGGAAATACTACATGATGCTTCTTTAACTAGAGCAGCACGCTTCACTCAAACTTCTGAAAGAATTTCTCGTTGAAGCTTTGCTTGCAACTGGACGATCTTCTACTCGAAATCAGCTTTGAATGCCTATACTTCAAAATGGGAGGCCTTGAAAATAGCCACTAAACTTTCAATATTAGCTTGGGGCATAACAGAAGTAGGGATAGCAACCTCAGGCAGGTCACCACAAAGTTGATTAATAAAAATTTTCAACTTCGTGTGTTGTTGCATCAGTTCTTGTTGCTCTTTCTGAGCCTGGATAGACTCCTGAATCTTTTTTGAAATCTTCTGATCTGCCTCGGTGAGTTTCTGGTGTAAGCACGCCTCTATACATTGCAACTCATCTGTTATGATAGTCTAAATATCATGCAACTTTCCACTGGGGAACATTGATAAGTCAATGCCAACTTCTAAGCAGGTTTTCACCTGTGCGTGCAATTTAGGTTGTTCCATCGTCACTTCTGCTCCAAGGAATGGGTTGATCCTGCTATATTCTATGTTGATTCTCATACTCGTGCTCTCGCTCACCTGAATTGGCTTCACTTGAGCCATTCTCACCTGAATACTATTGTTGTTAAGCTGCAACACCTAAAATCCAGTCTGCAATGACCCCACTGCATCCATATATGACTCATCGAGCATAGTCCACCTATCCTCAGAGGCAGAGGCAACCACATCTGCGATATTGTCCAAGTTATCCTTTGTGAGAGTGACTTCGTTTATGCCTCCTACCTTTGAACATTTTCACTTCTTTTGTTGGCCCTTTAGGGTCGCTTCATCATGCTTGGTACCTCTAGGGGATTCATATTCTATACCATTTATACCATCTGTGCCTCCGAGATCCACCTCAGCTTCCTCTTCAGGTTCCTTTTCTGCCTCTTTCTTTCTCGGCTTCCTTTTCTTCTTCTTTGTCCTTGGTCGCCTCTTTACTGGACGTCGAGGTTGCCATAGGCATAGCAGAGTCTAGCCCAGTCTTCTATACTTCATACTAAGTCGCAATGACTTGGTCGATTTCAGCCTCCATGACCATAATGGTAGTTTTTACCAAAAAGGATCCTTGCATGACTAGATCCGCACATTGTGCATTGATACTTGGAAGTCTGCAATGGTCTTGTAATTTTAATATCTAGTCGAGGACATCCATGGGCGTGAGTGGATTTATACTACTAACTCTCCCTCAAATAAGACCTAGGAGATATATTCTCAATAATGCACTTTGGGTCTGTGGAGTCTCATATATTTGTGTAATGTGCTCCTTCAAAAAATCTAGGTTCGATCTCTAAGAGGACTATGCTCCCGGGAATCTCCCACGCAATTAAAGAAATCAATAGGAGAAACCATCAATAATTGAACTTATTTCCTTGGTTTAGCGCCTCGTGCACATTTTATAGCAGCTTTGTATAAAGAAATTGTGACCAGTTGTAGTTGATGTCTTTCTCACACTGTCGTGCTAGTGTGTTAACGTGTGTAGGGAAAACCTTAGGCCTGCATTTGCAAATCATTTTGGAGCCTAGCACTAGAGTTCCAAGGTGTACCATTGGGTCATCGATATGCTACACCAGGAAACCCCTGGAATCTCATCTTACGTTGTAACCCTTTTTAACCTTGGCTTCTACCTTCAACCCCTGTCTTTTCCCATAATTGGTCATCAGATTGGGCCCCTTATTTGGTAGGTTGGCGATCCGAAAGATCAGCGCAACATCTATAGGGATGCAATTTTAGATCCATATGCACCATCATGTACCAGCACTAGCAGCTTCCACATGCATATATCTGTGATGGGATACCTACCGAAGTGAGGAATTCTCAACAAATTCAGAATTCCAGCATTACTCAACTCACGCGCCCAAGTCATGGGTTGTACCTTCACAAATCTAGCATACACCACTCTCTCGAAATAGAATTTTGGTGCCAGCTTGGGGAATGGATTTTCATTTTCCAAGTCATAATCATCAAATTTGACTCCAGGGATATTTCCAAACATATCCCCCTTGAAATTGACTTCTTTTGGAATCAGGGGAATTTACAAATAGTCGTGCACTGTGTATAAGTCCTTAAACACCTTCACGAAGGATTTGTGTGGTCTGACATACTTTGGAATCCATGAGATGGGCTCAACGAAGAGTGTGACCTCCTCATTTGTGCTCATGGGCCTTTCGGTCATGTCAGCCATAGGCGACCTATCATTCGTATCCTCATGCGAGAACGTAATCGGTCTTGGTAATGTCCATGACTTTGAGGATGACCCCTTGGTAATCTTGCATTTTCCTTTAGTCAGCGTCGACATGACTTCATGAACTTTTGGAACAACTTCGTGGCCATCGTTGGAGCTGGGCTCAGTAGATGCTATGAGAGGCATAAATTTTTCTTCAGACAGCATTCTCTCAAGATTAGTGGCCATCATTCTGGGTTTGAAAATGAACTCGCGGTTACTCACATCAGAGGTGGTGGTCGCACAACCTAACATATATTTCTCAAAGATAATTTCAAGGTGAAATTTTCTCAGATATCAAAGGAACAAAATATGACCCACACCCCTCCTTTTATATGTGATCCATGGTAAAAGCAGTTGAATCTTCATTAATGGCACCATATCCTCGTAAAAACGGTCAAAAATCCCGTAATATCTCCTCATTAAATGCAGAAAAATCACTCCACTAAATGGTAAAATAGCTTTTTCACACATATTTACTATTCCAACGACTGGGTTTTACCATTTCACACAACCCCTACACCCCTCTCACACCTATCTGCATATGTCTATTGTGTATTGCACAAAAAAGTGGATTTCATTTCTCCTGCCATATAGTCATTTGCTAGGCACGAGGTTATCCCTATATCGATTCAGTCACCTTCTGTTGATGTACCTGGGAAGAATCTCACTGCACAACATGGCCAAGTGCACTGCACCTCCATTAAAGATCTCTTTCACAATGTATGGCCCTAACCAATGCTTTTTGAACTTCCCCGAGTGGCGTGCAAAATGACTGTATTACAACAACACCGAATCTTCCTGTTTGAATTCCTTCTACCAGATGTGCCTTTCATGCCAGGCCTTTTCAATCATTTTTTACTTGCTGATGAAAGCTAGTAATAAACCGATATCCTCTAATGCAACCAACTGTGATAAATGTTCCTCCATGATGTCTAGTTTAGCCATTTTAGTTAATGTTGCGATGTCTGGGCTTGGGAAAATATATTCCATCAACATCATTTCTTCTTGTCCATAAACCATCCTGAAAGGTTTTTTACCAGTGAAATTCTTTCATGTAGTCCTATAAGCCCATAAAGCAAATGGTATGCACATGTCCCAATCATTTCGATTTGCATTACATATTTATTTTAGTGCATTATCCAGGGTTTTTTTGAAGGCTTCTATTGCACCATTTTCCTGAGGGTGATAGGGAGTAATATTCTGGTGATGTATCTGAAATTCCTCTGTTAGAGATTCAATGGTATCATTAACAAAGTGGGTACCCATATCACTCATCAATATCTTTGGGCACCAAAATCTAGTAAGGATTTTGTCAAAAATAAAATGTGCAACAGTATCTACAGTACAATCCTTGACTAGCTTAGCTTCTTCCCATCTAGTTACATAATCTGTGGCAACGATGATGTAACACGCATGAATATTCTTCCCTGGAGGATTTATGGCTCCGAAAAATTCTATAGCCCGTTTCTCAAAAGCCTGCAGGACCATCTATGGCTACAATGGCATTTCATCTTTGTGCGATGGCTTCCCTATTCTTCGAAATGCATCACAGGCTTGAAAATATGCATGTACATCATTGTTTGGTGTGGGCCACCATAACCCAACATGTAACACCTTATGCACAGTAGCTTTCCCTGCATAGTGGCCTCCTCCCACTCCCCCATGGGCTTCAACCAAGATGTCTTGTCTGTCATGTTCCAAAACATACGTTCTTAACACTTCATCCACTCCTAACATGTATAGTGGACTAGCAATCAAAGTAAAATCAGCTACACGTGAAACCAACTCCTTATTTTGTTGCACCAATTATTCAGAAGACGCACTTACAGTAGTCAGAAAGTGAATGATATCTGCAAAGCATTCATCAACCACTTTAATAGAAAAGAGTTGTGCATCAGGTACTCCCTCCTCCAGAATATTTGGTTCCTCCCCACTCTCAATGCATGAAAGGTGCTCAGGTCCAAAGATCTACTAGGATTAACAATGATTTCAAAATCATATTCCTGAAATAGCAAAAAAAAAATACAAATATTTCGCCCCAACATAGGCTTATTGGTATTTCAAAGTAGAGCGGTCAGTGAACATCTTGAAGTGCCCTCATTGATGATAATGCTTATATTTTTGTAGAGCATAGACCATAGACCATAGCCAATCCTTCCCTCTCTTTAGTTGATTAGTTACGCTATGCACTCGAGAACTTCCTATTGGAAAAGGAAACACGTTGATCAATATCTCCTTCTCATCACTACGCTAAAACAACTCCAAGTGAAATGGCGGATACATCAACATGCACATGGAAGACCTTGGACTAGTCTGGGAAGATTAGAATAGGTGTAGTAAGTATGTTTTACTTCAGCAGATCAAAGCTATTTTGACATTCATCATCCAATAAAAAGGACACATCTTTCTTCAACAATTTCTCCATAGGTGAAATGGTCATAACATAGCCCTGAATGAATTTTTTGTAATATTCAGCATGTCCTAGAATAGAGTGCAGTTGTCTCTCATTGGTAGGGGCCTCTAAGTTGATAATAACTACAATATTGGTTGGATCTACAATCAATCCTTGCTAACAAATAATATGTTCCAACAAGATTCCAAAAGGGACGCAAAATATACACTTCTTCCATTTCAGAGAGATCTGATGCTTCCTGCAAGTGTCAAGCATCATGCGTAGGTTGGATACATGCTTCTTTTCCATCCCAAACATAGTACAATCATAAAATTAAACCTCCAAAAATTTGTGCATAAACTAATTGAATACAACTACTACTACGCACAAGAATATAGTAGGTGCATTCTTCAATCGAAAAGGCATGATCGTGTATTGGAAAGAACCCCATTCTATTCAAAAAGTGGTCTTCCTTCAATCTTCTAGCACAATCCTAATTTGATGATACCCTGAAAATCCATTAGTGAAAGCGTAAGACCCTTGTCCTCCTACATTCTCCAATATCTGATCTAAAAATTTAGTAGGGAAGGAGTCATGTATGCATCTATTATTTAGTTTGTGCAAATCCACACAAATCCCTATTTCTCCCTTAGTCTTCTTTTATTGAAAAACCATTGGGCTCACCCAATCAGAATGATCCACGTGCTCAATGGTTCCTATAACAACCATATTCTCTAATTATTCCTTCACTTTATTCTTATATTTTGGATTTAACTGGTATGGTCACTACTTGACAGGGTGCACATCTTGTTTCAGAGTGATCTTCATAAATCCCAAATCTCCTACAATTCCTTATAGCTCAAAACATTTCGCTGGAAACAGATCTTGATATTTTGTCAACAACTACGAAATATTTCCCACTATGCCATCATCCCAATAATATCCTATTTTGGCCAAATTGGGTTGTTCTTCCATCCCAGTGTTTACTTCTTTTACCTTCAGAGGCTTAATTACTTCCACTATTCCTAATAAGTGTCCTGCAACTGTGTGCTCCCCCTCTGGCTTGAGGCTGTTGATATTTCTTGGATCTTCCTCGTTATCTTCCACTGATAGGTTTCTACAATTGAAAATATCATGCAACTGCACTTCCCATGTTGGCACAATGCATTCTATCTGTTATCACTCAGAAAAAGTGAAACATCATTTGACATAGCCTTAGAAGTTCATTTGTCAAAGGTATGGTCATAGAGTTCATTAGGAAAATTTAAATTTTTCATATTAGCCTATCCTAAGGTCTAAACCCACCCACATTCAAGTCTTATCATGTCCCATCAATCATCATTTGTTGACATATTCCATTTTTCAAGTTTTTAAATTTGAAAAGCTCACTTTAGCTAATATTTCCTATTTTTGTAGTGAATTACACATTAAAAAGGTAGTTTTCGCTATGAAACTACTAATATTTTCATAGCGAAACTTCCAATAATTTAACTAAGTACGCTACAAAAAGAGGTATTTGTGTCTGTATTTTCAAATTCAGTCCTAGGTGTCATTCAATCATTAAAATTGTTAGGGTGTATGTCATTCGAGTCAGTTTGGGTTAAATCAAGGTACAATAGTCATGGCTTAGGTTATTATTACTATTTTTAGCATTTATGAGTCATGGTTAAGCCATGATCTGTCATCTAAAATTTTATATCTTTCCCAATTAAGTCCTGTGTCATTCTTTGCTCCATCTTTGCATGCTGCTGAGTTCAAGAGAGATGTTTCACCAAGCCACGCTAGTTGCTGGCATTTTCAAGCAATTGTAGGTGTCATTGATCAAGCGAGGCAGAGAAGGTATAAAATCACCATGGCTGCAAAGAGGAAGACCAACAAAGGAGACCAATATTTTAGATATGAGCCATCATACATGAATTTGATGAATGAAGACCCAATTTCCTTATAAGTTTTCAGAAGAACAGTGTGTTTGAAATTTTTCGAAAGATTGCAAGGGTGTCATGTGCATGTTTCTAAGGATTTTGCCATCAGTTTCAATGGGACAAATTCAAACCAATAGTGAGCAAACATGGCAGCAAGAGGGTTAGAAGAAGCCAAACCATACCTAAGGGTAGCTTAGAAGACATTCTTCATGCTATTGATATTGAAGAAATTCTCATAGTCCAAGATGAAGATATAGATGAGGGGGAAAGAAGCTCAAGGAAGACAAAACATCTAAGAAGTTAGAGTTTGAAGGTGAGGATGTGGGATTCATGTTTCAAGCTAGGAAACCAATGACAAGACATGCTATAAATCTCTTGGAAATCACTAAAGAAGGTTATAAGGTCACTGAAAATATCCAGCCACCACCAAGCATCATTGACCTTTCCTCACCTACAATAGAAGAATCAGTCATTAAGCGAAGGAAAGGGAAAGAGAAAATTATTGAAAAAATAAAGTTTGAGGACCTTAAGGAGCAATTGAAGGTGGGAAATGATGAAATATCAGTCTTAAGGAAATATGAAAGGAAGCACAAGGTTAAGAAGGTACAATTTTAGAAAATGAAAGAACTTTGGGAAGAGCAGGTTAATAGTGTGTCAAAGAGCTTAGATAACACACAACAATTGATCAAATGGACACAACCATTAAGAGGAGAGGTGAAGCATATTACAAAAATTAACCTACACCTGAAATCTAAGAATAGGACACTCAAGGACCAAGTCAAAGACATTCAAGAGCAGTTACAATTGATTCATTAAGCGCTAGAGAAGAAGGGCTTAAAGATGACTATGGTTGAGGAGCCCATAGCTCAACTAATCATTAGTGAAGAAGAAACACGTCAAGGGTCTTAAGTTGAGTTTGAATGTGTTTTAGAAAGTTCATGGCATGTAAAAGACCAAGTTTCTACAGCTGGAGGTCACTTTTTGGATAAAATTTTGAAATCTGGAAATGTTGCAGCTTTTCACAGTTTCGTAGCGTTTCCTAGGCTTAAAGCCAGGAGAACACTACGAAAATTTCTGTAGCAGCTTATTTTCTTCCAAAATTAGTTTTTGCTGCTTTCAAGGAGGGATAATGGTGGTGATTATGTGTCATGTGTTATTTGACACCATGGAACAGAAAAGGAGTAGAGTTTTTGGGTGCAAAGGCTATTTTTTTGACTCGACGAAAGCTCTCTACGAAACAGTGTTCTTTTCGTAGAAAGCTGTTTTGAAGGTTTTGAAATAGTTTAAAGGTATTTTTGGATAGCTGGACTCCTCCAATAAGTCAAGAGACCTTATCATCAAACATTTATGACTTGAAGAATGTGTAGTGAAGACCGCTCATGAGCTAAAGCTTTCGTTGAAGATCATGTCTTATATTCCTCAAAAATAGGGTTTTGTTCCACATGCCTAGGAGGGTTTTTAATGTGTAAAGTAGTGAGGAACTATGTTATAGCCTTTTCGATCATGTGATGGTTGTGTGTAACTGATATGTAACTATTTCAAAGATAAGGTAGAATGATGTAATAAATAGGAGTTTGTGTCCTATTAGGAAAAGTCATGTTTAGGGTGTAGCTCTCATTTTCTTGTTAAAATACATGTTTTTTTGTTATATGAGGTGTCATAGGAAGAATTTTATGAATCTTTCCAAGAGGCAGATCATCCCTACTGTAAGAATGTCTATTTAAAGGCAAATCATCGAAGTAGTAAAGGGTTGGATATTTTTTGTATCATACAGATGCTTTATGTATTTTGACTTATATCAGTAATACAAAGGACTTCTTCTTGAAAAACCTGGGATTCTCATGGAGTTTTTAATGTATTTCTGATCTATATCTTTATGTTTACGACTTGTAGTAGATTTCATCTTTATTACTCAGAATTCATATGTTTATGGTCTGACTTCCTTGATTCATGAAATGATTTTGTTGCCCTATGTTCTATGTGTGGTTTTCCTTTGTTAAAGAATCTTATCTACCTCAGCTTCCATGTCAAGAAACCTTACCACTGAGTATATTGATTTGTTGACTCCATAAGCCGAATGGTAGCAAGCTTGAATTATTTTCAACCAACATACAAAAAAATCAAGTTACTTTTCAAATATAGGTAGCCATCTAGTATTATCATTATCTAATATCATAAAAACCTTTGAGAGAGCCCTCTTAGGTTGAAGAGGCTAAGCTTCGGTCAAAATGTGGTTTGAAATAGTTACATAGAGTTGTTTGATTAGCATCCAATCAAGTACAATTTTGTGATAACATTTTGGTGCATCTGCCAGGTGTCTGTAGACATAATTTTCCCTAAATTTTGAAGGTGAAATCTTGAAGGTAGTAGGAGCTCAGAAGCTATTTGAGGCTACATCTACATTGGTGACTCCATTAAAAATTCTCATTTTCAAAGGTGGCTTCGAAAATGAGATATATTAGGAGTAATCTTGAACCAGCTCCAACTACAATTGGGGATAATCCCAACACAATTTCCAAGGTCATTCAAGGCAATTTCGCAATATCAGGTACTCCATTACACACAAAATACTTGTCCTCTAAATTTTTAAGAAGTTGTGAAGATAAAAAATTTGATGATAAAATTTAGGAAGTCTTTTTTAGGTCTAAAAATGAAAAATAATTTACTGAAATTGTCTTAGACCTACATAGAAGAGGTATATATAACTCAGAATTAGTGACTCAAAAATATAAAGAAGTGTTTTGGGAAGCAGTTACATCTGAGTTATTGTTAGGAAGGGAATCTTTAGATAGGTTGAAGGAACTAGACCGATTTGAAATATTGTCAAGAAGTAGATTTGGTGTCCCTCTACTTGATTGGATTTCAATTGTGACTGGACAAAGAATACCAACCAACCCTCCTCCTAACAGTTTCTCTTCCTCTACTATGGATGCCCCTAAAACTACCACAGTTCCAATCATCATGGCAGGAAATGTAGCACCTCCACCTACTGTTACACCTGCAAGGTATTCCCCTCTCTTTCTTTCAGGTGTCCTTAATGCCCTTCCTAGAAAATACTCTACTAGAATAAAAAATTAGGGAAGTGATGAGGAAATTACAGCTAAAGAGCATGTAGACTAGCTCAATGACTTCATATATAGGGAGGAGGTTTACCATGAGAATGTGAAGATGAGATTATTTTCTCATATCTTTACTGGTGAGGTCAGGAAGTGGTTGAAAGCCCTTACACCAAGAAGCCTACATAATTGGGATGAATTTGAAGATAGCTTCTTGAGAAAGTGGGGAAATAGAACCAACCATGTGCAAGCCCTCACTAATTATAATAGTTTGAAAAGAGCTATTCATGAAACTATCCAAAAAAAATCTCCAAGAGATTTAACAAAGTTTATGACTCCATCCCTACCAATCTAAAGCCTCATCCAGGAGCAACTCAGCTGAGATATGTTGAGGCTTTTGAATATGAATTTTCTATCTTGATTAGATAAAGATAATCCCCTTCATTAGCTGAAATTAAAAATGATTCTATGAAGGTCGAGGTCAATATGATAGGAACTAAAAATTCCAAGATGGGAAAGAGAAAATTGAAAGAAGAAAAAAAGCCTTCCACCTCAGATGATAAATGTGACTTCATGATGAAGACAATGGAAAAAATGATGGATAGGATTTCCCTTAGGAATGCCTCTGCTCCTCCTGCACAACATGAACCTCAGTTTAGAGATCCTCAGTAGATGAGACCTCAAAACTAGCAAAGACCAAGGGAAAAAAAAAATCAGCCTCACCGTCAAGTAAGGCCTCCTTTTCAGCAAAATTTAGTTGATGAAGAAGATCATCCTAAAATACAAGAGGAATCAATTCATTGCTTAGATGAAAACATGTTAGTGGTGTTTTTGACTAAGGAAGAACATGATGAGTCATATCATGATGTAAACAAGGGTGAGGAACCATCTGATTATCTTAAAGGATATCAACATGCAATCTTTGAGATGTAGAAACAATACAACATCAGAAAAATAAATGTTCCAATTAATGAAAACAAAACGTAGCCCAAGAAAGATTCCCCTAAATTTGTTGATGTTAGAAAAGATACACCACCTCCTCCTCTTTTCAAAGAGACTAAAAAATATTCTTTTGTTTTTAGTTTGGAGAGTGTGATATCTAAGATCAAAATCCCAGTCCCTTTTGGAGAATTTATTAAGGTGAATGAATACAGAAGTAAGATTGTAAAAATGCTAAATTCCCAAAGAGGAGTTACTGACATCCTTAATGTTCAAGAGGATCATCCAACCATTTACTTGGGACCAATATTGGATAATGAGAAGAATGAAGAGGTGCGTCCTTTCTATGTCAGCCTTATTATTCATGACATAACATGACACAATGCTATGTTATATTTGTTACTGTCGGTATCTTCATCCCTCTGTCAGTGATCAAATTCTCTTGTTACATTGAATATTAGGTGTCACGCTCAGTCAGCTTCATTCCATTAGGAGCATGGATCATCTGACGGTAGTGGCTTGTTGTACATTTTCCCTCATTTCCTTTACCTGTTGGCCCATTTCCATTCATCAAGATCATTTGCAGTCACTTTTTGTCTTTAAATTTGTGAGAGTCATTTCTAGGGTTTTAGTTTCATTAGGTCTAGGGTTTCATCAAAAAGGTCTTCAAAATGTTCAATAACAGTCAACAGGCACATGAGGAGGTTTAACAAAGTTCCAGTACCAATAAATTTCATAATCGCATGCTCAGAAATGTATTTTTCCTCAAAACCCTGTTTTGAGGAAAAACAGAGTATTTTAGGTTTTTATGTATAAATTTGATGTAATTTCAGTTCTCTCATATGTAACATTTTTAGTGGAAACGCTGGTCACCTTGCCAAGCTTTAGCAGATCCATCCACTGCAAGGCAAACAAAAAATCAAGTCATTCAGTTAATCAGAGGCAAAATAAAGCAAAACTGCCTAAAATAAAGTTTGAAAAGAAAGCGTCAAATAGAAAAGTGGGTTTTATGAAGTGAAAAAATAAAGTCTTTTGTATATAAGCTATTTCTTGTGTTTAAAAGAATAATTTTCGTCCAAAAGAGCAAGAGAGATTTAGAGCAAGCTCGTGGTCAGAAAATCACAGCAAAGAGTTTTAATTTTAGGGGTGCGACGCATTGGGTGAGCGGCGCGGCGCGTTGGGTTTGTGGCATGACACATAGAGCTGCAAGCCATTTTCACCACAAATTCATTCAAATTCTCAATTTTCTTGGTTTCCTCCAGTCCAAAGTAAGTCAAAAACTCTTCAAATGCCAATGAAAGTGTGTCTTAAGATGTTTATGATGATTTAGTAAAAAAAATTAGAATCCTACTTCCTTGCAATTTTTGCTCAAGACATGATTTCTTAGGGTTTGTAAATTTATTTTTGTAGCCATCACTCCCTCACCTTTTAATTCCCTCACTTCTTTTCTAGTTTCATTAACCCATTTTACTATCCCCCATATCCCTAAATTCATTCACCCCTATCCCCAATTCCCATTATCCCAAATCCTAACTACAAAATCCCCAAACCATAATTGTTGTCCCTAAGCCTACATATTATTCCCTAAACCCCCTATTTCCCAAAAAAAACTTTTCATAACATTCCCAAAACCCCTCATACCCTCTCCCTCCACAGTCCCTCATACATTCTTACCCTTGGTGGCAGAAAACTAAAAACACCATAAATATCTTCATACTCATCAAGAAAACTCACACATTAGCAAACATGGAGTCCGATCCTTCCTATGATAGAGATGAAGAGACACATAGTCACTCTCCTAAAGAAATGCATGCACCAAGGAGACCTCACAAGGGTGGCAAACATATACAAGAGGAGCCTACTTCACTTCCCGAGCTGCAGGCATGTCCTCTTGCTATCACATGCTTCCAACACCAATCCTGTTATTAGTTCTGTGAGATGGTTGCTACAGTCCAATACCATAATGAGTTAGCTATGTTGTTTGTTCTTCATCTACACAATGGCCAAGTCACTCTAGCAGGTGTGACATTCACCTTGACACCAGAGTCTATTTCTCTAGAAACTGGCATTCCCAATGTTGGTGAGCAGTGGAATAAAAGGCAGCAGATTGACAGAGAATAGTATGAGCCTTACATCAAGGCTAGTTATCAGAGACATCTTAGCAGATTTTTTCCTTTTCGGTATCTCAAAGACTCATATGCTCCCTTGATGAAACTTGTAATTAAGTATTTCAGCTGTGAGGGCTGATTTTATTGCCTATATGCCTATCACATCAGATTGTTAATGCACTTTACCAGGGTTAGAATGATGAATCTCCCCTACTTCATGTGCCGAAATATTAAGAAGATGACCACTGTAGTGTAAAAGAAAACTCCTCGATAGCAGTATAACACTATATATAATTTTGCACTCATCAAAATTGTGGTCATGCATCAGCTTGGTTTGCAGGACATCTCATGGGAGAATTTCATTTCTCATGAGTTATTCACAGCTCCTCAGGTACCTTGAGAAAATTTTGATGAGATAGGTGTACCTTCACATCAGCAGGAGGGTCACGAGACACATACCGCTAGTGTGCTGGTGTTTGTCACCTATCAAAAGGGTAGTAGAAGGTTGTTTGCGGCAGCAAAGCGAATATTATCTCCACCGAGGGTGGAAGGGGTCTCACTTCCTCCATCAGCAGAGCAGGTTCAAGACAAGGGAAAGAGGCCATTACATAATGAGGGGCCTTCAGGAGAGCAGGAGATGGATTTCCTTCTCATTCAGGAGGATGACACTGATTTGGGCCCACAAAGCTCAAAGTTCAAGGAGATCATTCAGGAGAAACACACAGACATTAATTATTTGTTCCTCAACCTATAAAGAGACAAGTGGATAATAAAATACCTTGAGCAAAGAAATAGGCAGCTAGAGGACCAAAAAACCATTATGGAGTTGCAAAACATACGAGAAAACCGACAAGATGCTAAGAGGAGGAAAACCAAGTTGACACCACTTGAACAAGGAATTGAAGCTGATTGTGAATCTTGGCTTGAAAGGATACACATACATTTGGAAAAGATGTTGGAGAAGGCCAAAAAAGAGAAAAACATGTTGAGGCACATGGCCAACCATTATTGGGTGAGAAACCATGTGTGCAAAGCAAGAATTAGGAACTTGAAGGCCAAGTTGAAGAAGGTATCAAAGAGGCGAAAAGAGCATGATAGACTTTAGATATTGGCTGAGGCTTCCTTGGCCCAACACAGCTCTTAAGGGAGGACACTCAACCCAAATTTCAAAAAAATTGGGACACTTTTTGCATTTTTTGATTTTTTGGGCCAAAACATAGACTTTTCTTGCCTAATGCGCCACACGACCTGCATTTGATTTTGATGGGGGACTCCTTTTGATGAAAACTCAAAATTTTTGGATTTTTCATGCAAAAATATGAATTCCTACCAATGGCCAAGAAATTTTGACAGGTTTTAAGCCCCCAAAAAGGTCAAAAATACCCAAAAAATGACCTTTCTGCCCCTTTTTGACACACAGGAAGCAGTCTTGGGAGAACTCAGTTTTGTTGGGAAAACTAGCTCCAAAAAGAGAAGAAAAGAGATATCAACGCCTTATAAATAACCCACTTCGAGGGGGCAACCTCGAATACATTACATGAATGAAAAATTCTTCGATGATACAATTTACAAAACCTCCTTTCTATATATAGGAGTCCATGGGGCCATAATGTAATCCTAGCCAACCTAACAATAATAATTTAAGGGCATAATAATAACAAAATGGGGGTTACAAGGGTATAATAATAACAATAAGGGGCTTACACTAACAATAATAAGGGACTATACTAGTGATATAGGGACCTAACATGCCCCTCTCCTTCAAAAAAAGTGTTGTCCTCAATGCTTGAGTAGCTCCGGGTGCTTCTGTATAAAATTCTCATCCTCCCATGTAGAATATTCAGTGGGTAAGTTCTTCCACTTGATGAGATACTCTAAAATTGATCGATTACGTAGTTGTCGAGTTCTTGTCTCCATGACCGCTTCAGGTTCCAATATGAGTTTTTCTTCCTCATCAAGTTCTAGAAATATTGTTTTAACTAGTAGATTTTCACCTATAACCTTCTTTAAGCATGAAACATGGAAAACTGGATGTACTTGCGAAGAGGAAGGAAGCTCCAATTTGTATGCCATAGTAACAATCATTTGCAACACCTTGTAAGGACCATAGTACTTTGGTGATAATTTATTATCCTTCTTAGCTTGCTTGAGGGACATTTTTTTGTATGGTTGTAGCCGTAAAAATACCCAATATCCTACATCAAAAATTCTCTCGCTGCGATGTTGATCTGCCTGTTGTTTCATTCGATTTTGTGCCAAATTCAGGTTATCCTTTAAGAGTTGGAGAACTTCTTGCTGATGCTTGATGTGATCTTCCACTGCTTGAACCTTCGAATTTTCCCTTAAATATGATGTGATGGATGGTGGATAATATCCATAAAGTGCCATAAATGGGGTCATTTTTGCTGCAGTATGGAAGGAAGTGTTATACCACCATTCAGCGAGAGGTAACCACTTGACCCATTGTGTTTGTTTATCGGATACAAAACAACGAAGATATCCTTCCAAAAATTTATTTACTATCTCAGTTTGACCATCAGATTGAGGATGATAAGATGAGCTATGAGCTAATTGAGTACCCAAACAAGAAAATAACTCCGTCCAAACATTTCCAATAAAAATGGGATCTCTATCGCTCACAATAACCCTTGGGCTTCCATGTATCTTTTGAATTCTGTCCATAAATGTAGTAGCAACTATACTTGCTTTAAATGGATGAGATAATGCACAAAAGTGTGCATACTTGGTAAGTCTATCAACTACCACCATGATGACATTCTTTCCTTCAGACATAGGTAAACCTATGATAAAATCCATTGAAATCTCCTCCCAATGTTGAATTGGAATGGATAAAGGTTGTAGAAGTCCCGGGGTCTTAATTGTTTCAACTTTATTCTGCTGGAAAACCAAACATTCCATCACAAAATTTTGAATATTAGATTTAAGGCCATCCCAAAAAAATTCTTTCTTCACCCTGTGGTAAGTTTTTAAAAATCCTGAGTGTCCTCCTAAAGGAGAAGTGTGCAATTCTAGAATAATCTTTTTTTTTAGTTGGGAATTCTTACAAAGATATAAGCGATATTTTTACCATAAGGAATCATTTTTCCAACTAAATGTATCAGATGTACTAGGATCTTGATGCAAATTTTGAATGAGTGTGCATACATATTTTTCCTTCTTCCATTCATCTCTTGCTTCGGTTATCCAATCTGGTTGGATAATAGAAATGGCACAAAGCAATGCTTCCACCTCTTCATTCTTTCTTGAGAGTGCATCTACAACAACATTAAGCTTTCTTTTTTTGTAGATTATTTCAAAGTCATAACCCAACATCTTTGTGACCCATTTTTTCTGCTCTTCTAAAGATAGTCTTTGTTCCAAAAAGTGTTTAAGACTATCATGATCAGTTTTACCTTGAAGTGTCTTCCCATTAGGTAAGGTCTCCATTTCTTTAGTGCATGTAGTATTGCCAACATTTCCTTCTCATAAATAGCCTTTTGTAAATACTTTCCTTTGATTGAATGACTTTCAAAAGAAATGGGTCTTCCTTCTTGCATTAAAACAACACCAATTCCATTTCCTGAGGCATCACATTCCACAATAAAGGTTTTTGTGAAGTCTGGCGTAGCTAAGACCGGTACTAGGCACATTGCCTCTTTAAGATGTTCAAAGGCCTTAGTTGCTTCAGGAGTCCATGAAAATGCATCTTTCTTCAATAATGTTGTTAGAGGTGCTGCTATTCTCCCATAATTCTTAACAAACTTGCGATAATACCCTGTTAACCCAAGAAATCCTCACAACTACTTTATGGTTGTGGGGACTTTCCATTCCTTAATGGCTTTAATTTTGTTAGGGTCTACCTTAACACCCTCGTGAGATACAATATGACCCAGATATTCCACCTCTTGTACTCCAAAAAAACATTTGGATGTTTTTGCATATAATTGTTTCTCCTGCAATAGTTTGAGCACCCTGTCAACATGTTGAACATGATCCTTCCAAGACCTGCTGTAGATTAGTATACCATCAAAAAATACTAGCACAAATTTTCTAAGGAAGGGTTTGAAAATGGAATTCATCAACCCTTGAAATGTAGAAGGTTCATTGGTAAGGCCAAAAGGCATGACCAAAAATTCATAATGACCCTCATGAGTTTTAAATGCTGTTTTTGGAATATCTTTAGTATTCATTCTAATTTGATGATATCCTGAATGAAGATCCAACTTGGTAAAATAAATTGCTCCATGTAATTCATCCAATAATTCATTAATCACAGGAATGGGAAATTTATCTTTAATGGTGAGCTTATTGAGCTCCCTATAATCCGGACACATTCGCCATGATCCATCCTTCTTGTGTACCAATACTACAGGAGCGGAGAAAGAACTTTGACTGGGTTGAATTATACCCGCCTCTAACATTTCTGCAATCATACGTTCAATTTCGCTCTTTTGGAAGTAAGGATATCTATAAGGCCGGATGTTTAGAGGAACACTTCCTGGAATCAAATGAATAGCATGATCATGCTCACGAATAGGTGGGAGTCCTTTGGGAGTTTCAAACACCTTGGAATGATTGTCCAAGACTTTTTGGAGATCTGCAAGAATAGATGATTTTGATGTTGGAACTTCTAGTGAGCATAATTGTGCAATTACACCTCGTTGTTCTTTATTGAGAAGCTTTTTCATGACATTAGAGTTTATTATCCTTCCTAGCTTCCCTACAATACCTCGTAATTCAACTTCCTTTCTCGCTGAAAAAAATTTCAAGAAAATTTCTTGAAAATTAAAAGCTACCATCCCCAAAGATTGTAACCATTGTACTCCTAGTACAACAACAACACCTCCCATAAGAATGGAAAGCATTGGACTAGTCAATACATATTCCCCCATGGTTAGCTTGATATTATGGCATTTCCTAGATAAATTTATAGTTCCTCCATTTGCAACCATCACTTGACATTCTGGTGCTGGGTATAGGAAACAATTTAATTCCTTGGCTACCTTACAATGAATAAAATTATGGGTGCTACTGAATCAATCAACACTATTACCTTTTTCTTCTTAATATGTCCTTCTATCTTGAGAGTTTGAGGAGTGGTAATTCCTGCCAATGCATTACACGATATGGTCGGACTCATTTCTTCCTCTTCTAGGGCTGGTTCCTGGTTTATATCCTCTTCTTGTTCATTTTCTTCTTCCTCTTCACAATCTATGTAAAATAATTTCTTCTTAGCACACTTATGACCTTTAGTGTATTTGCTATCACAACTGTAGCAAAGCCCTTTTGCTCTTTTTTCTTCCAATTTTTGTGGTGTCAACCTTGTAGGTTGTGGAAATCTAGGCGTAGCAACACTTCCTTCTTTATATAATTGAGTGGTAGGCTTCCTTGTCGCCATAATTTTACATTCAAATTTTCTTGCCAACCTGAATGCCTTCTCCAATGAATCAGGTTCCAAAACACGAACTTCATGTTGGATGTTATCCTTTAGAGTACCTAAGAAGAGATCAATCCTGTGTTCCTCTGGAATATTAGTTACCCTTATATTCAATTTTTGGAAGTCCTCAATGTGCTGCCCCACTAAACCCTTTTGTTTGAGATTTATCAATTGGCTAAAGAAGGTGTTGCTCTTTGTATTCTCATAATGTGCTATCATTTCCTCTGTAAAAATTGACCAAGTGACAATTTTTTTACGGGAGAAAAGCCATCGATACCATACAAATGTATTTTGTTCTAAATGTAAAGTTGCAATGCGTACCTTTTGTTTTTTTTGCACGTTATGGAGATCAAAATATTGCTCCATCTGTAGTATCCATGTTACAGGATCCTTTCCATCAAACTTCCTCATATCCATCTTTGGAATATGGTGGTTCTTCCAGCCAACATTAGAGTTTATGAAATCACAATTAACATTTATTTTGTTCTCATCATGAGGTTCTTCTACTATCTTTTCACCATTAGGAAACCTTTCTTGTATCAACTTTGTCAAACCTTCCATGTCTGATTTTAGAACATTCTTCATGTTTTCCATTTTCTCATCGATCTTAGCTTCCATGTCATCCATCTTAGATTCCATGCCAGCCTCCATGCCATCAATCTTAGATTTTGTGGCATCTATCTTATATTCCACACCTTTCTTCAAAACTTCCATGTCATTTTTTGTTGCTCTTTGCAAGAGCGAAATTTGTTGCACTTGCTCTTGTAATTTTGATATGCCATGTTGCCATTCTTCATCTTCATGAGTCATAGTAGAGCTTTCCAAAGGCTTAATGGGTATTGAATTATTTTTACAGGCCATTTTATAATCCAATACTGATATCTATTCTACAATATGCCAATCAATTCAACTTGATTCTTCAAACAAGACTTATGCAATTCGGAAAACAAATACACACCTTTTACTTGCTTTTGAGGAGATCAATATTGAAATTGTATTATCTCTGTGATTGTGGCTCTTCAATATCTGAAATTTAGCACTAAAGTAGCCCTTTGAATTCTCTTTTGAATGCCACAGGTATAACTTGATTTGGATTCTCCAAGACAAGTTATGTCCAATCTCCCACAATGACCTTATTATGGACTAGTTCAGTATAGCGAACTTGTACGACTTGCCACGTGTCACTATTTCATCCTTCACCTATGAAATTGATAGCCAAGAAACTACATTCCATGTAATTGTGCCCAATTTTTATGGCACTCCAATTCGCTGCTCAGAGAGAGAGTTATTGAAATTTTCCCACGATTACCTTTTTGAGATGAAATTCGGGAGCCTGAAAGAGCACTACCTTCCACAGATCATATCTCCAAAAATTTTGTGAACCAAGCTTTGAAATATTTTGACAATTTTCCTTAGGATTTCAGCTTCGCACCATAAAAATTTCAGATTCTGCACCTCAGTAGAAACAAATTTATAGTGCACATGCCACGATGACCTATTTACGAGCCTGAAAAAAGACCTAACTTCCACAGATCATATCTCCGACAATATTGTTAACAAAGATCTGAATTTTTTAGAAAATATTCCTCAGGATTGTGGCTTCGCACCCTAAAAATTTCAGCTTCTGAAACTTTGTATACAAAAAGTTATAGTGAAAATTCCATGATGACCTGTTTGGAGCAGCGAAACCCTAGAATCCAAAGCTCTGATACCAAATGTTGGGAAACCAACAAAAAGAGAAGAAAAGAGATATAAACGCCTTATAAATAAGCCAATTTGAGGGGGAAACCTCCAATACATTACATGAATGAAAAATTCTTCGATGATATAATTCACAAAACCTCCTTTCTATATATAGGAGTCCATGGGGCCATAATGTAATCCTAGTGGGCCACAATGTAATCCTAGCCGACCAAACAATAATAATTTAAGGGCACAATAATAAAAAAATGGGGGTTAAAAGGGTACAATAATAAAAATAAGGGGTTTACACTAACAATAAAAAGGGACTACACTAGTGATATAGGGACCTAACACTTTTCTTTCCCAATGCGTCGTGCCACCTGGCGTTCGCTTTTGATGGGGGACTCCTTTTGATGAAAACACAAAATTTTTGGATTTGTCATGGAAAAATATGGATGCCTACCAATGGCCAAGAAATTTTCATAGGTTTTGAGCCCCAAAAAATATCAAAAATACCCAAGAAATGACCTTTCTGCCCCTTTTTTGACACACAGGAAGCAGTCTTGGGAGAACTCAGTTTTGGAGGGGAAAATGGAGGCCAAATTCAAAAATTTCACTTGTGCTGGAAAGTAGACAGGAAGACCTTTCCAAAACTCCCACTTGGAGCAAATTCGGACACTGAGAAGGCCTCCAAAATAAGTTGTAAAAATGCGCTATGCATAGGGAAATCAGCGTGGCGCATTGGAGGAATTTTTTTCATTTTTGGTCAAAAACTCTGTTTTTCGCCTAGTTTTTTCACAATTTGACCTTTTTCCTTCTAATTGTCAAAATAATGATGTAATTTAATGTGAAATGATGGATTTTGATGTAATTATGATAAATTTTCACTCATAGAGGTAGATTCATCCATGAAAAGGTAGTTTACAACTGAATGAATCAGCTCCCCAATTATTAGAGGCAAGCTGTTCCACTGCCTACTTTTTAGTTCTCAGTTTAGATTTTTTTGGAACAGCTCCTAATCTTATGAGCTCAACCCCTAGAGGCTAGGATGAGTTTTTTTTTGCCTATATCTTATTTTTTTTCAGTCATTAGCATGGTTGTATTTTTTGGAAATCTTGGAGCTTATTGTATACTCATTTCAACAGTTTGGCTAAGGAATAGACTAGTGGTTCGTAGTACTTTATGGGATTCATGTGGCATCTTGCTTTGGTATTGTGTTTTCTTCTGTAATTGTAAGTCTACATGTGTTTTATGCATGCCATATATGTCTTTATTTCATCTTAACTAAATCAAACAAAGATAAAGGTAGAATCCATTGAAATTGTAGTGCTCTACCTAGGGTTTAATTAGTTATTTATGTTTTCAGCTGCTTGAAGAGGATCCTTGAGACTTTAATGCCCTCTTCAACTCCTCACCAGTATAAAATCTCTCCATCTCACTCAATTTGAAGTGCCAAATCAGTTTCCTACCTTGACCCATAGAGATCTCTGCCAAGCCGAGCCTCATTCCCTAGACCCAAATTTGCCTTTCTGTTTGAGCCAACAAAACATCATTAAATTCAATTAAACTATTTTGGAAACATAACTAGCCTAAAATCAGTCTTCACATCAAGTCATCTCAAGCCTCATTGATCATTTTTTTGTTGATATTTACAAGGAGAGAGCCCTCTCCTAATTTGGTAGGGCTAGCTACCAGGTTAAGCGTGGTTTGATGTTACCTTGTATTCTGCCTTTCTCAGCCTGAGGTAGATTTAGGAAATAACATAGTGGCGACTCCAATTGGGAGATGAAAAGTTTGTTTTTTGCTTTATAAACTACAAACAGAGCCTGAAGTTAGCCAGGTAGCCTTCGAACTACTCTTGCTTTACTAGTGCATAGTAGATGAATGCTGCTTCAGTCAATCTCCGGTTTAGTTTATGAATTGAACATTTGGTTTCCTCAGTAAAATGTAATCAAGTTTAATTTTTTTTTTTGATGGTGGACAATGACCAAACACCGCAAGGCTGAAATAATTCACCTGGTGACTCTAAATCAGTTTCAAGATCAGATCCAAGGACGCCACTGCAGGATGAACCTGACCAGCAGAAACATGAAAGGACAATATGGAAAGATCAGGTATTCAAGTTGGGATTTCATACAGGAAATTTTGTTCTTTGACATAAATTATTTATTCTCTTTTCTCGAGAATGTCAAGATGGCTTTGCAAAGTATATTATATTTGAGAAAAGATCCTCGGCCTGCATTTGATTCCTTCCTTTTGAATATTGTGAATACCAAATATTTGCATGCTTTTGAGCTTGATGAAGACGTTTCTTCCGAATCTTGTGATGACCATCTTCAAACTAATTAACCTCAGGAGACCAAGACTAATTCTGTAGCATTTGTACATACCACTATAACTTGTAAAATTCTAGATCGATACAAGCCTATGATTTTACCTCCTATATCCCATGCTTTCCCTAAAAATCATGACCTATATCTACCAAGATTTGATGGTGAATGCGACAACATCACTGCTGAGAGACATGTTCTGAATTTTGAGTCTTTTCTTGACCTTTTTGAAGTTGATGAAGAGGATGTCAGTATTAGGCTTTTTGCTCTTTCTTTGCAAGGCAAAGTCAAGAGTTGGTTCAAAACCCTGCCTAATGCGAGCATCTCATATTTCTAGCAGTTTTTCAAAGTTTTCCTTGACAGGTGGCTGATCAGACAAAACCCTTTCTTGATTATAGAAGAGTACAGCCAGCTGAAAAGACTGCCAAGGGAGAGAGTAGAATATTTTTCTGCCATATTTAACCAAGTTTATTATTTGATGCCAGTTAATATAAGACCTCTTCTTGGATCTGCTCTCTTGCAATACCTGGGTGCCTTTGATTCAGAAATGGAGTTTTAGCTGAGAGAAAGGAATCTTTCAACACTTGAAGAGATGCAGAACAATGCAGTAGATGTAGAGGCTCATTTTCTGATCCAAAGGGCAGAATTTGAAGGAAGAAGAGATGAAAAGCATAGATCCGGAGGAATCAAAATCTCTAGAGCTAAAGCTTGACATTTTGGTAAGTGCAGTGGAAGATATGATGCAAAGGACCATCACAAGGAATGAGTATAATCTTCAAGCCCATGGCTCGCTGATTGAAGATGAACATGTTGCTGATCCAAAACATTTTTTTTATTATCCCAGTTGTCATAGATCTGATAATGATTGTTTTATAGATCATCTTGGAGAAGAGAGAGCTGTTGATATGACATGTATGCTTGATGATGTGTTTTATACTGATGATTTGCCTCAGTTTGATCAGTATGATGATGATTATGTTCTCCAAATAGAAGCTAATATTGTAGACAAATCAACAGCTAGTTTCTGGGAGGAAGAAGTTCACTTTCAGCAGCTCGAATACAATGTTTAGCCATCACATATCAGCTATGGAAATGAAAAATAAAGTGCAGCAAATTTTGAAGTAAGTGAAGGATATTTGCCTTTTTGTTTTGCTTCATTTCAGTTCATCAGAGACAACATTCATGCAATCTGAAATCAACTATCGACAAGTCTTGATTTGGACCATCTTGAGGGCAATAAAAACCTTGTTCAAGACTTCTCATATCCATATTTGCAGCCCCTAAATGCCATTGATTTTCAACTTGTAGATGAAGACACGGAAGCTGGAACATATGATAAAATGATACAACATGATTCCATACCATTTTTTTTTTAATCATTTCAGTTTTGGAAGGGTAAATTGCATAGCATATCTTCAAATGAGCAGCCTGTAGGAAATCATGTAATCTCATCGGAACCAATAGAAAATGGTTTGCAGTAATCTTCTCAAGTTTTTCATGATCCAATAGCTGATGTGTTGGATGATGTTTGCAGTCAAAGTCTTTCTCCATTGACTACATGTGAGCTTGAAATGTGTGCTGATATAAACTTGATCCAGCAGCTGGTTTCTTTGTCATTTTAGTAGGATTCTCGTCACAAAGCTCAGATCAAAGTTTGCATTCATGGTATGAGGAGAAGAAAAGTAATCCATTGGATGAGCTAAGTACCAGTGTTCATGAACTTCAATATCCTTATGCAGTGTTTTTGGAGGCTAATAGAGAATCCATATCATTCAATGGATTTGTTTCCAAGTTTTCATGGGAGTTTCCTTTTAGTAGTTCTCTCTTGTTGTTCATAAGCGAGCACTTGCGGAGAATTAAAACAGCAGTTGGAATACTTACTTGGTTGCATTAGTTGTTTCATTTCACTTGATTAGGTGATGAATGGAACAACTAGAGTAGGTTTTATTGAATAAGCTTCATATTGAGCATATTTTCCAGTTTGTCAGTTGTGTTTAAGTATCGAGTCAGTTTTTAGTTGAGTGAGAGTCAATTTGTGTCGTTAAGTCATCAGTTTTTATTCATGCATTTCAGCTTGAGATTTTAACTCCATTTCCCAATGGATGAAGGCACTGCCTGATTTCCTAGAGATATGTAGTTCTTGGCACCTCCAAGGAGCTACCATCCCCATTGGAGCCAATGTTACTGTCGATATCTTCATCCCTCCGTCAGTGATCAAATTCTCTTCTTGCATTGCATATTAGGTGTCTCGCTCAGTCAACTACATTCCATTAGGAGCATGGATCATCTGAGGGTAGTGCCTTGTTGTACATTTTCCCTCATGTCCTTTACCTGCTGGCCCATTTCCATTCATCAAGATCATCTGCAGTCACTTTTTGTCTTTAAATTTGTAAGAGTCATTTCTAGGGTTTCAATTTCATTAGGTCTAGGGTTTCATCAAAAAGGTCTTCAAAATTTCCAATAAAGGTCAGCAAGCGCATGAGGAGGTTGAATAAAGTTCCAATACCAATAAATTTCATAATAACATGCTCAGAAATGTATTTTTTCTCAAAACCCTATTTTGAGGAAAAACAGAGTATTTTAGGTTTTTATGTATAAATTTGATGTAATTTCAGTTCTCTCATATGTAACAGTTTCAGTGGCAACTTTGGTCACCTTGCCAAGCTTTATCAACTCCATCCACTACAAGGAAAACAAAAAATCAAGTCATTCAGTTAATCAGAGGCAAAATAAAGCAAAACTACCTAAAACAGAGTTTGAAAAGAAAGTATCAAATACAAAAGTGAGTTTTATGAAGTGAAAAATTATAGTCCTTTGTATATAAGTTATTTCTTGTGTTTAAAAGACTCCTTTGCATCCAAAAGAGAAAGAGAGATTTAGAGCAAGCTCATGGTCACAAAATCGTAGCAAAAAGTTTCAGTTTCGGGGGCGTGGTGCATTGGGTGAGTGGCGAGGCGCATAGAGCTAGCGCGGCGCATTAGGATGCCTTCCACAGTATAAAAAATACATTGGCACAATGCATATAGAAGGTGCGGCGCATTGGGTTTGTGGCACGACGCATAAAGCTGCAAGCCATTTTCACCACAAATTCATTCAAATTCTCAATTTTCTTGGTTCCCTTCGGTCCAAAGTAGGTCAACAACTCTTCAAATGCTAATGAAATTGTGTCTTAAGATGTTTACGATGATTTAGTAAAAAAATTTCGAACCTACTTCCTTTCAATTTTTTCTCAAGACATGACTTCTTAGGGTTTGTAAATTTGTTTTTGTAGCCATCACTCCCTCACCTTTTTATTCCCTCACTTATTTTCTAGTTTCATTAACCCATTTTACTATCCCCAATTCCCATTATCCTAAATCCTAACTACAAAATCCCCAAACCCTAATTGTTGTCCCTAAACCTACATACTATTCCCTAAACCCCCTATTTCCCAAAAAAAACTTGTCATAAGATTCCCAAAACCCCTCATACCCTCTCCCTCCACAGTCCCTCATACATTCTTAACCTTGGTGGCAGAAAACTAAAAACACCATAAATATCTTCATACTCATCAAGAAAACTCAGACATTAGCAAACATGGAGTCTGATCCTTCCTATGACTAAGATGAAGAGACACACAATGACTCTCCTAAAGAAATGTAGGCACCAAGGAGACCTCACAAGGGTGGCAAACATATACAAGAGAAGCCTACTTCACTTGCCGAGCTGCAGCCTTGCCCTCTTGCTATCACATGCTTCCAACACCAATCATGTTATCAGTTCCATGAGATCATTGCTAGATTCTAGTACCATCATGAGTTTTCTAGGTTGTTTGTGCTTCACCTACATAATGGCCAAGTCACTCTAGCAGGTGTGACATTCACCTTGACACCGGAGTCTATTTCTCTAGCAACTAGAATTCCCAAAGTCGGTGAGTAGTGGAATAAAAGGCAACATATTGACAGAGAATAGTATGAGCCTTACATCAACGCTGGTTATCAGAGACATATTAGTAGATTTTTTCCTTTCCAGTATCTCAAAGACTCATATGCTCCCTTGATGAAACTCATAATTAAGTATTTCAGCTGTGAGGGCCAGTTTTCTCGCCTATATGCCTATCACATAAAATTTTTGATGCACTTTACCAGGATGATAATGATGAATCTCCCCTACTTCATGTGCCAAAATATTGAGAATATGACCACCCTAGTGCAAAATAAAAATCCTCAGCAGCAGTATAACAGTAAATATCATTCTGCACTCATCAAAATTGTGGTCATGCATCATCTTGGTTTGTAGGACATCTCATGGGAGGATTTCATTTCTCATGAGTTTTTCATGGCTCCTCAGGTACCTCTAGAAGCTTTTCATGAAATAGGTGGACCTTCACATTAGCAGGAGGGTCATGAGACACAGACCGCTAGTGTTCTGGTGTTTGTCGTCTAGCAAAAGGGCACTCAGAAGGTTGTTTGCGGCAACAAAGTGGGTATTATCTCCCCCAGGGTGGAAGGGGTCTCGCTTCCTCCATCAGCAGAGCAGGTTGAGGACAAGGGAAAGCGGCCATTACATAATTAGGGGCCTTCAGGAGAGTAGGAGACAAATTTCATTCTCATTTAGGAGAATGACACTGATTTGGGCCCACAAAGCTCAAAGTTCAGGGAGATCATTCAGGAGAAACAGGCAGACATTAATGCTTTGTCCCTCAACCTAGAAAGAGCCAAGTGGATAGTCAAATACCTTGAGCAAAGAAAAAAGTAGCTAGAGGACCAACAAACCATTATGGAGCTGCAAAACATACAAGAAAACCGGCAAGCTGCCAAGAGGAGGAAAACCAACTTGACACCACTTGAACAAGAAATTGAAGCTGATCATGAATCTTGGCTCGAAAGGATAAACATAAATTTGGAAAATATGCTGGAGAAGGCCAAAAAAGAGAAAAACATGTTGAGGCACATGGCCAAGCATTATTGGGTGAGAAACCATGTGTGCAAAGCAAAAATCAAGAACTTGAAGGCCAAGTTGAAGAAGGTATCAAAGAGGCGAAAAGAGCATGATAGGTTTTAGATGTTGGCTAAGGCTTCCTTGGTCCAACACAGCTCTTAAGGGAGGACACTCAGCCCAAATTTCAAAAAAAATTAGGACACTTTTTTCATTTTTGGATTTTTTGGGCCAAAACACAGACTTTTCTGCCTAATGGGCCGCGCCACCTGGCGCTCGCTTTTGATGGGGGACTCCTTTTGATGAAAACTCAACATTATTGGATTTTTCATGGAAAAATATGCATGCCTATCAATGGCCAAGAAATTTTGACAGGTTTTGAGCCTCCAAAATGGTCAAAAATACCCAAAAATGACCTTTCTGCCCCTTTTTTGACGCACAGGAAGTAGTCTTGGGAGAACTCTGTTTTAGAGGGGAAAATGGAGGAAAAATTCAAAAATTCCACTTGTGCTAGAAATTAGATAGGTCTAAATTTCCAACAAGCCCACTTGGAGAAAATTTTGACACTGGGAAGGCCTCCAAAATCAGCTGCAAAAAGGCGCTATGCATAGGGAAATCGACATGGCGCATTGGAGGAATTTTGCTCATTTTTTGTCAAAAACTCTGTTTTTTGCCTATTTTTTTCACAGTTTGACTTTTTTCCTTCTAATTTTCAAACTCATGATGTAATTGAATGTGAAATGATGGATTTTTATGTAATTATGCTAAATTTTCACTCATAGAGGTAGATTCATCCATGAAAAGGTAGTTTACAACTGAATGAATCAGTTCCCTAGTTTTTAGAGGCAAGCTATTCCACTGCCTACCTTTTAGTTCTTAGTTTAGATTTTGTTGGAACAGCTCCTAATATTATGAGCTCGACCCCTAGAGGCTAGGATGAGTTTTTGTTTGACTATATCTTATGATTTTTTAGTCATTATCATGGTTGGATTTTTGGGAAACCTTGTAGCTTATTGTATACTCATTTCAGCAGTTTGGCTAAGGAATAGACCAGTGATTTGCAACACTTTATGGGATTCATGTTGCATCTTTCTTTGGTATTGTGTTTTCTTCTGTAATTGTAAGTATACATGTGTTTTATGTATGCCATATCTCTCTTTATTTCATCTTAACTAAATCAAACAAAGATAAAGGTAGAATCCATTGAAATTACAGTACTCTACCTAGGGTTTGTTTAGTTATTTATGTTTTCAGCTATTTCAATAGGATAATTGAGACTTTCATGCCCTCTTAAACTCCTCACCAGTCTAAAATCTCTCCATCTCACTCAATTTGAAGTTCCAAATCAGTTTCCTACCTTTCCCTATAGAGATCTCTGCAAAGATAAGCCTCATTCCCCAGACCCAAATCTTCCTTTCCATTTGAGCCAAAAAAACATCATTAAATTCAATTAAAATCTTTTTCACACATACCTATCCTAAAATCAGTCTTCACATCAAGTCATATCAAGCCTCATTGATCATTTTTTTGATGATATTGACAAGGAGAGAGCCCTCTCCCAATCTAGTACGGCTAGCTACCAAGTTAAGCATGGTTTGATGTTACCCTGTATTCTACCTTTCTTAGCCTGAGGTAGATTTAGGCACTAAAAATATTTAGGGGCCTCTCATAACTTCATGCCCAAAGTGATCATGGAAAGGATGGGATTGGAAATTACTAGGCCATATATGGACATGTTTTCTTTTGATTCAAAAAGATTTCAGTGCATTTGTTTAATAAAATATGTTGTTTTTGGTCTTACACAAGTCCCTGCCAAGACCATGATAATGGACATTATGGTAGAAAACATTCCACCTAAGTTTGGCATGTTGTTATCAAGGTCATGGGAAGCAAAGATCAAAGGTACCATGTAGATGGACCTAACTTATGCCACCATTCCCTTTTTTGGTGAGCAAAGAAAACTATAAAGAGAAAAAGGATGGTTTATATGGTAAATAGTAAGGACAAACCTCTTAATTTTCCAATATATTTTGTTGATACTAAATTAGGATCTGCTATATTTTTCAATGAATTGGATGATAAAGAAAAAGATGAAAAGAAAGCAGAAAACCAGCAAGTAAATATTCAAGGAGCATAAAATCAATAGACATAAAATCAGCAAATCAGTGAAGAAAAGGAAAAACTTTGGTGGTTGTTACACTTTGATGGATCAACAAGAAGAGAGGGGGCTGGAGCAGGAATTTGGATCAGAACTCGAGAGGATGAAATTACGTTATTTTCTTACAAAGTGAACTTTTATTGCACAAAAAACATGGGTGAGTATGAATATTTATTTTTTGGTTTAGAAATTTTGAAAAGAATGGGTTCCCAAAAGATTTTTGTTTGTGGAGATTCTGAAGTAGTTATTAATATAGTTGAGGGTGTATATAAAGCTAAGGATGTGAGAATGAGGGTATAAATAATTTTTATCATGGATATGTTAGATAATTTTCAAGAATATTCATTTATTGTGAAGACTAGGGACCAAAACTCAGTATCTGACTCCCTAGCTATCTCTACAAGTCTATTTATTATTCTTGCACATTCCACTCAAAGATATGAGGTTGAAGTTCGTCATAGGCCTGTTATCCCTGACAACATCATCCATTGGAAAGTTTTTCAGGGTAACCAGCAAGTCAAAAACTTTATAGAACTGAAAGAGGAGTTTGAAAGCACACAAGTAAATCAACAAAACATGCTTGTTGAAATAAACGAGAATTTTGAAGTGTTACAGCTGAAGAGTAACTCTATACCCAAAGGCCTCATACCCCTTCAAAATTTGTTTGATCAGAATGATGTGTTCAAATCCCCTAGGATTCAAGTTGATGATGAAGAGATAGAGAGTTGTAACCTTGGTATAGTAGCAATGCCAAAAATGATTAAGATTTCAAAGTTTCTTTCAGTTGACATGAAACATAAATATATTGAGATGATGTAAATTTTCATAGATGTTTTTTCGTGTAGTTATGCTGATTCGAAGAAGTATGATCCTACAATCATTCAGCATACCATTCCTATTAAAGAAAATGAAAATCCTTTCAAACATAATATGAGAAGGATTAATCCACTTCTCATGCCTCTGATTGAGAAGGAAATCAAGAATCTCTTTCATGCCAAAATTATTGTTCCAATCGGATTCTCAAAGTGGCTTGCAAACTAGTTCCAGTTAGGAAAAAGAGTGGAGAAATCAAAATTTTCATTAAATTTAGAAACTTGAACAAAGGCTCTCTGAAGGAAAACTACCCTCTCCAAAAGATGGACCAAATTCTGTAGAACATTGTAGGTTCCAAAAGGATGTGTATGTTGGATGGTTTTTTAGCGTATAATCAGATACTTGTGCATCTAGAAGATCAGGAGAAAATTTCCTTTACCACACCATGGGGCACATTCATTTATGCCAAAATGCCCTTTGGTGTAATGAATGCATGAGCGATTTTTCAAAGAGAAATGAACATTTTCTTTGCTGAGGAGAAGGATAAGTTGGTGGTTTTCTATCTGGATGACATAGCAGTTTTCTGAAGGAGAGAAGAAGACCATTTAAATCATATAGAAAAGATTCTACTAAAGTGTAGAAGGTTTGGAATTTCTCTCAATCCCACTAAAATAATTTTTGCTTTGACTTCAGGGAAGTTACTTGGGAATATTATATCTAAATATGGGATTAAGATTGATCCAAGTAGGGTGAATGCCACTCAAAAAGTGGATCTGTGTATAAGCATAAAGGACATTCAGTTTTTCCTTGGAAGGGTGAATTTTGTGAGGAGGTTTATTCCTAATTTTTCTGAGATTGTAAAATATAAAATTGAGATGCTAAAGAAAGGAGCTAAAATAAAATGGAAAGTGGAGGCAAATAATTCATTTGAGAAGATAAAGAAGTAACTCACACAAGCACCAGTGTTGATCAACCTATATTTTTCAAAAGAATCTCTGGTTTTTACATTTGCATCAGAAAATACAATGCTGGAGTTTTATTGTAGAAAGGACAGCAAGGTACTGAGCAGCCCATTTCAGTTTTTAGCAGGACCTTAGCTAATTCACAGCTAAATTATAACATCTTAGAGAAGCATGCCTATGCTTTGGTCAAAACCATCAAATATTTCAGAATTTACATTTTGCATTCTCATGTCATAGCTTTTGTTCCTAATGCTATTGTGAAGGACATCTTAGCTCAATATAATCCTGATGATAAGAGAGGGAAGTGGATAGCTAACTTGTTGGAATATGATCTAGAGATAAGACCCACAAAATTGGTCAAAGGTAAAGGTTTAACAAAGATAATGGCACAGTCAAATTTTGACTATCTTGATATGAATTTAATTGAATAAATTTTAGAATTATCAGATGAAGATGAAGAGTTGATTCCGATTGAAGAGAAGTACGTCCTTTATGACTGGTAAAAACACATTGTTTTTGTCTTACATCATCATAGGGCTCCTGCTAAATTGAGAAAGTCTAAAGCAAGGTTTGTGAATTTAAAATCCCTAAGGTACTGCATCATTAATAAAAAACTATTGGAAAGATACTAGAGTTATTATTTTGAATTGTTTGCTAGAAGAAGAGGCTGACAAAGTGATTGAGGAGTTTCACAAAGGATATTGTGCAGCTCATCATTATTGGAAGGCTAGAGCAAATAATATTTTCATATTAGGGTATTACTGGCCTACTCTTTTCAAATAAGTCTACAAAATGATTTATTCCTGCCATGAATGCTTGATTTTTGATGGTAATAAAAAGCTTGTTCCTTTACCTTAGATGCCTATATATGTTGAGGCACCATTCTAGAAGTGGGGGATATATTTTATTGGTGGGATTCATCCATCATCTTCAATTGAGGATCACTGGATTCTGACAGCAACTGATTATTTTTCCAAGTGGATTGAGGCAATCCCAACTTGGCAAGAAAATGATTCAACTGCCATTCATTTTTGGAAAATAATATATTGTCTAGGTTTGACCACCCTATGAAAATCATCACTGAAAATGCACAAGCATTCAAATCCAAAATTTTGATCAATTTTTGTCATCAATATCACATTACACTTGGGAATTCTACTGCATATTATCCGCAAGGTAATGGTCTTGCTGAATCTTCTAACAAGAGCATTCTCAGGATTATTAAGAAGGTGTTGCATGAGAATAAAAATTCATGACATTTGAAGCTGAAGTATGCTCTGCAGGATGATAGAGTGTGAACAAAAATATCAATTGGAGCTTCACCTTATGAGTTGGTGTATGGGGCTGAAACCATTTTTCCTACATCCTTGGGAGTTCCGATCATGAATATGCTACAAGGATTAGATGGGGAGCCAAATTCAATTCATAGGAGAATAGATCAGTTGATAGCCTTGGAGAATAAAAGGGAGGAAGTCTATAATAGAAATCAGAAATCTCAAAATAGAATCAAGAAGACATTTGACAAGAAGGTCAAAGAATGTAATATCCCAAAATAGGGATTTCACAGCAAGCCTTCTAAAATAACGCACTCCTGGGAGATTTATGCACAGAAATGAGTTTGTAGCCCTTGGATCCCTTATATCAGTAGATCTGGAGTCTATATCCAAAATCAGAGCAAAAAAAAATCAGACTACGTGTGGTAAACAGATCTCCCACCACTTAGTCTAGCTGAAAAACACCTTACAAGAGGGGTTGCAGCTATGCACATCAAACTGCTTCAAAAATAACACAGTATTCAAGAGAATAAGTAGGAGGCCATAAAAAAAGATCAAATTTTGAATATATAGCAGCAATTCATATTTACAATTATTCTCTTACATTATACAGTAGAATACAGAAGACAAGAGAGAAAGAAATCTTCAGAAAAGAGGGCTGCAACACATGTATAAAATGAAAAATGGCTTAACAGTGTTACTGTATGGAGTTGTAGTAGTTGAATTTTACACTTTATATATATAATATATTTGTGGATGAAATATCAAATCCAATTCAAATTTGTACTCAAGAAAGACTATATTACAAGATCCCCTTGGGGTTTTGACCAAATCATATATTACAAAGAGTAGATCTAAGTTTTAAGTAGAAGATCTATAATATTATTCAGAAATTTCTGAAGATGTCTTTACATTAAAAAAGACCAGATCTAAATAGAACATGGATTACCAAGCTAATCCATGGATCACCAAAGTGAAAGGCAAAGCCCAGCATCAGAGATCTCTCATAAAAAATGGGATCAAAACACGCTGCAAAACCGCCACTAAAAATAACGTAATCCCTCATAGGAAACTGCATTGTAGCTTGAATAACAGAGTTGGCCTAATGCCAAGATACAAATCTGAAGCTCAAACAACTGATGCACTCTTCCAGGAGGTTAAAAGACACTCACTGAGAAGAGGCACCAATACAAGCTAGATCTAAATAGATCTAAAGTTCCACTTGCTGCAGCCTACAAAAGTAATCAAACTCTCACTGGATCTATGTCGGAGTTGGATGTAGAACTTGGCCAATTTTCTGATAGTAAATGAAATCAGCAAGACTCCTCCAAGGATCCTCAATGGAAGAGGTGAAATCCCTGCATAGGAACTCCAAGTGCTAAGCAACACTACTCTCCACTGAACAACAGAGAATGCTATTTGTCTAAACATACAAGATACTTAGAAATATAGACAATCAACAACCTTCTCTTGCTTCCTTCCCCTTCCTTTTATAAGATGAAAGCTTTTACAAACCCTAAACAACCTTTATGAGTTAGCTTCTTTCACATGAGGGGCCTCCTTCTAGAACTATGATGTCCCTTCATGAGGTACATTGTATCTAGACAATGCTGTAGATTTGGTCAAGGTTGACTCACTCTCATAGCTCAAACCCCTTTGACACCTGCAAGTGATTTGTCTACATGGCCCAGATTTATCCATGTTCATATGGGAATTGATTTATTCATTCTTTTGGGAGTTTTACATGTCCTCCTTTATTCATTTATTCATGCAACAGAAAATGAGACAAAATTGCATATTCCTCTTAGCTTAGGCTAAGTAGGAACATTACAGTCTGTTATCACTCAGGTTTTCCTAGAAGTTGTGTAAGAGGAAAGTATACCCGAGGTAGCCACAAACCAACCTTTTAGATGCAGAATCTAGCCAATCTGCATCTAGAGAGGGCTCTCTCTTTATGATTTGTCTTTGTTCTTGGAAGGTTTTAGGCTAGTTATAGATTCAAAATTTGTTTTGGGAAAATGGTGGAATCCACAAACTAAGGGCAAGGTTGAGAGCTTTCAGTCCATTGGGCTATGGAGTCAAAGGATGGCTTTACTGGATTTCTATTCTAAACACAAGATGGTATTACAGGACAAGATAGCCAGACAGAGAACAATCCTTCAAATTTAAAGTGGATGGGATGATCTTGAAGGGATGAAAGGCAGTTAAGAATCTTTCACCATGTTCAAAAGAAAGAAGTGAAATGACTACAAACAAAGAGAAATGAAGAATTCTTTACTATAGTAATCAACAATGTTTAAATTAGCAAAGAAAGAGAATTTAAGAATTCATGCTTATAACTAATTTAGAAGAAAACATTAAGAACAACCACATTTGAAATCAGAGTACAATTAAGCAAATTCTGATTCAATCCTTTATGTAAATTATTCAGAAATGGATATGATGATATTATAAACTAATATAAAATTTCAGACAAAAGGGTAGAAAACTTATTGAACTGTAGTCCAACACATGAATCCTGCAACAAGTCCAGTGCTTTAAATCGTCATCCAGTAAGCCACGAATAAATTTCTCCAAAAGATTTTATAAGGAAAATCTCAATGTTACAGCAGAGTAATAGAATCCACCCTTAACACTCTCTTTGAGGGTTTATTTGTACACAAAATAATCTAAAAAAATCTTACACTAACTTAGCCCATAATCTAGGCTGACTTAAAGCATATTTTACAAACAAACAAGAGACAAACGGTCTCGTTGATAGAATAATGTGCAACTGCCGATGTGCTGTTCCTTTTTCTGTGGATGTGCTGGAGGTAAGTGCTAAAATAGGGCTCTGTGCTGTCCTTTGCAGTATTTCTTTGGCTTGTTGAACACTCTTTATTCTCACGGATACTCTTTAACCCTTTCACCTGATACTCTTTCATCTGTTTTCTTATTTTTACCATTTACTTGATAGTAAAGATAAATTCTCATCCTGAAAATAACTCTCATAGAATCTCCAACATTTCCTGCCACCACGGATCATCTGGTATCATAGTTCTTTTGAGCTTTCTTAAAGTTTCATCTGCATCAGTAAGTTTATAAAAGGTAGGCTCATTGGGAAATAGATATTTTATTTCATGTTCCAGATGAAATAAATTCCTCACTTTATCATAAATACTTTTCCCGGTTGGTAATGTCGATTCTGACGAGCTAGTAGAACCAGCAGTTGTATTTTTAGCATGAGCCTTTATTCTCTTCACATAGGTTTCCAAGTCCATTATTTGATCTTCTGTGAGCATGGGACTTGGTAACCCATTATCCAACAAAACTTGAAATTTCTCTCTGAAAATGTTGATGTCAACCAAAATGTCTGTGCACTTCCTTTCTAAATTTTGCATGAAAGTCCTCTTGGTGAAAACTCTCTTTACTTCCAAAACTGTACCTGTCCTATCATCAAGTCCTAACACTGCAAGTTGTTGCTTTGTTCTGGAATTCAAAAATTGAATGAGCTAATTGGCCTGCTCAGGCCTGCCTCTCAATTCATTCCTGGTTCTATTTATTTCTTCTTGGGCGATTTTAACCAACTCATTTTGCTCAAAAATAGCTTGAATAGAGGGCCAAATACCCTTTATTAATTCAATGATGTTACCCCAAAGAATGTCATTTATTTCGTTTAGAGGCTTCTCCAATGAAAGATCTTTCTCCAAAGCCTGAACCAATTTTTCCAATCTTTTTATCTCTCTGGTGTTATCAGCAGCTGTTTTTTTAGCTGTGTCATATTTTTCCTCCAATTTTACTAATTGCAATTTTGTTTCTTGGAGTTCTGTGACCCTCAGTTGCAAGCTCTCCATTTGTTTTATTAAATCCTCAGAACTCAAGCCAGAAGTATTCACTTGAGATGGCTGTATCTGCTGCCCTGTTGTTGGAGTACCTGTTGTTGAAGTCTCCCTGAGAGTTTCCTGTTCCTGCAATGATTTTTCTAATTCCCTTTCTGTTTCATTTAGTCGCTCACTCATATTTAAAAGTAACTCCATTATTTCTTCCTGTGAATTACCTTTTATAACTTCTTGGGTCTGAGGGTGCGTCAAGGCTGGTAATTTTAGCTGTTTTCTGAGTGCAGCTATATCATCCTCTTTCTTCTTTATCAATGCCTCAATACCTTTGATGTCCTTGGGATTATGACCCAAACCAATGATTATTTCTTCTAAAGACTTAATTCTATTATCTTTGGCCTGTGAGGAGGCCTTCTCAATTTTCAATTGTGCAGTAGTGTTATTCAAAGAATCTTGCAGCGTTATAGCTGTCATGGCCTTGTTGGTGAGAGTAGAATAGACCATTTCCCCAGTTTGTCTGTGTAGCTCTATCTGGTCCAGGGGATGGATATCCTTTGCCAAAACTTCAAAATTTGTTCTGATGTAATCTGCTGCTGAAGTGGGCTTTGGCACCTTTGTTTTGAAGTGGCTCATTAGCATTTTGCCTTGTGAAAGGTCAAACGCTGACATTAGCCTTTCTTGATTATGGGGAGCCAACTTCATATACTGATCATATACCTTCATTTTCAATGGATCATTCTTTGTTTTAATATTAATGAAGGTCCTTTTAATATCTCCAGTGTCTGTTTTTGGTGGTCTGAAAGAGGAGACCTCAGTGCTTAATTGCTTCTGTAAAGCTTTCCCTTTCTGGCTTATGTTTGTTTCACTTGCTGTGCCAGTTTGCTGACTATCTTCCCTTCCATCATCAAATACTTCATCTATAATTTCTACATCTGGAGGTGGATCTGATTTGTGTTTTTTAGTTGGATGTACCTGTGAGGCCCCTTTTGGAGGTGTGGTATCTGGAGCCTGTCTCTTCTTCCCTATTTCCACATTTAATGGAGTTTGCAACTCTGGAACTTGTGGGTGCTGTGCCTGAGTGGGAGAAACCTGTGATTGTTCAGGTGTTTTGGAAGTTTGTGGTTTCTCAGCCATGACCAAAGTTTCAATGACCTGAACTACAGGTTCTTTTCCTTTACCCTTGGGTTCTGCTGCTACTGATGGACTGTTTTCCTGTAATGCTTGTTGTAGAGTTGTTGCTGAAGATGTGCCAATGTAGGGTACCTGCATTTGACCACACGTTTCTAGGTCAAAGTTTTTCTCAACATCTTTCAAAATTTTATTCATTTTGTCTGCTTCACTTTCTTCCTCAACAAGTGTTCCTTCAACCCATTCATCTTGATTTGCATACTGTTCTAGATCAGGAATATTGTGGTGAATATAAGGAGATGATTTATTCTTTAATCTCTTTTCACAAATAAAACCAAAGGGGTCATAAGGAACCCAACGGAAAGATGTTTGGAATTTTCTTTGCAATATATTGTCTGCCTCTCTCTCAGCCTCCCTAGAATTGCAGATGAAAGGACCTAATTGGCTTTTGATCCTTAACTGAGCTTTCTTCTTTACATTACAAAAATGTATCACATCTGAATTGTTCATTTTCCTGAAGTATTCCAAGGAAAAAATCCTCATTGGTACATATCTGGGTAACTTGAATGGATGTAATTCACATCCATAAATCCTGATGACTGTATGGTTTCGATACAAATACCAATCCCCAACCTTATAACTCTTTGACAGTTGCAAGGTCTTTTTAATTTCATTAGTGAGTCTTGGGGGAGGAATTCCAGTTAACAATGTTGTTGCAGGGTAAACAAACTGATCAATGAATTCAGAGTAGGAGTAGGGAGAATCGGAGGAAGAATGAATGATGGGGGACCAAAATATGACTGACCTGGGATTTCCCTTGGCATCAAGTTTTTGAACCGGGAAAGGGAATCTTTCTGACTGATAGTAGATCATGAGATGATAGATAACTGAGGAGTACTTGAAAACCTTTTCAGTATCCAACCTTAAGAATTGATCATGGATCTTGTTGGCTATGAAGGAAGTAAAATCATATTTGATCTCAGGAGGTTGCCCAGGAGTAAAAATGGATAGCAAGGCCAAGGTTATCTCATCCACATATTCACTGGTGTTGAAAACTAAGACAAAAGATATAATATTTACAATGAGCCTTCCCAATGTATTGAAAAAGTAAAAACCATAGGGAGGAGACCCTTTTGGCTGATGCTCAGGTAACATGAAATGCTGACACATGGATTTTAGCTTTTCTGGGGTTAATTGCCTGGTTTTCTCAATCAATCCTTCTATGGACAATGGGGCTAATTCTTGGTCTGGTTCAAAGTGTAACATGGCATTGATAGCCTGGGGAGTGATGGGAAACAAAATACTTTGATTAGGAGCTATTACAGCCCTCTGTGCGGGGTCATATTTTGCCTGGCAATAATGGATGATTTCTGGGAATATAACAACAGAAGGGATGAGATACCTTGGGAGATTGGATTTCCATAACCCTATAAGATCTTGCCCCTTTGATTATTCGTCTCTGCAGCGACAGTAACTCAATAGGGGACTTTCATCAAAAACCAAGTCTTTAATTTGGAAATCTTCATCTATCAAAGGTAAATAGTCTAATTCCCGGTGAGGAGCATTCAATGGAGTGATATTTAGAGCTGTCGGGGCCTCCATTTTGGTTCTTGTGGATTCAAAATGGAGGTTTTGGTTTTTTTTACAGGCCGGGCGGAATTTCTAAAAATGAAGGAAATTGGTACAGCTCGCCGGTTCAGGGAACAATTGCACAGTCTTAAAACTTCTGGAAAGGGCTCAGTGACGATTTTTAACCACTATTTCCGCGAAAAACAAAGAACACTGAGTTTTATTTGCAGTCGGGGCGGAAAAGGATAAATACCTGCTTTTAGACGGAAGCTGGTTCTTTATCAGGTAACAGGTAATGGCAGGACTGTTCCTCAACACGAGCGCAGCAGAATTTTGGGGCGAAATGATCAATTACAGTGGAAATTTTGAAAATCGCAGCGGGAGCACTGTCATTCTCAGAATAATGAAAATAACCGAAAAAACACGAAAAATGGCTTTATTCGCAAGTGAAAAGTATTTTTTATTTTTTCGAGGTGATGACGTCATCGACGTACGGGGTGACGTAAGCTGGCAGTAAGCGGTAAGCGGTAAGTGGTATTCCCGCACCGCTTTTGGTCGAGGATGGTTTTTATCGGAGGGGCAACGATTCCACAGGTTTCTTGCCACGTGGATGTTTTGACTATTCAAAACCACCCATCCCCCGCTGGTTAAAAAACTTACACGGGATGGGAAGCGGGATCAACGCTGGCCGTTGATCTGCGGGAGGCTGATCCAACTGCTGGGGCGATGGGGAGATAGGCGGGGGTTTCAAAGGTGGGCCCGTCGGGTTTTAAAAGATTTTAACGCGTAATTTAATCACCCCGGGAGATTTTTAATAGGTGGAGAAGGTTATTAATTAGTCCGGATGACTAATTAATCCCATGTGTATAATGAAAGGAGTCGTGACGGGGGTTTGCTTAAGTGGAATTCCACGTGGACAGACCACAATGGCATGACAATTTCCCGAAGTTTTATTCAAATTTTTGTATTTAAACATACATGTGGCATGTTTAAAGTTTTCGTGCATATATTTTTTATTTATATGGTAAATTAATTAATATAACTAATTCACCATAGGGGCGGGATTATAACATATTGATAATTTTAACCAAAGGGCATATAATGGGTTTTTATTTTAAATGTGTGGGAATATAAAATACTTTGGTTAAACTTTATAATAGGGGGGTTTTTGGGTTATTTATAAAAAGGGATTTATATACTTAGGATAGGGTATTTGACTAGGGATTTAGTAAATAAAGTTAAACATTAATATGACAAAGGGATAGGGAAACTCAAAACATTTTTGCACATCCAAGAAAGTGAAAACTTTTGAAGTAAATTGCAATATCTGATCTCTAACACTTAAACTTAGGATAGCAAGTTATCTTGAGGGATTTTTATGGAATTTTGCATGAGTTTCCTAAGCAACATAGGATTTTACTTAGGACAAGGTTAAAGATGGATGATTATACTGATGGATCAACTCAAGTACTTAGGTCTTTTTGATCATTAGGCCGAGGGTCCGGTCCCTCCAGAAGTCAAGGAAATGCCTTGAGCCCTTTTGATCTCCAAACACCTTAGTACTTTTGGGGGAAATTAGTAAAACCTTTAAAGGGGAAAATAATGAGGGAGGTTAATGATTTTTTTGACTTTGATTGCTGTGATTTTCCATTGTATTTCCTGCTTTAGTACTTGTGATGAAAGTAAAGAATCAACAATATGTAGCAGCAACATTCATCAGATAACACTTTGCAGCACCATCTACCTACCCTATCTACTTAACACTACCATTTTCTCTTCTTTATTAGGGTGCATTTAGACTTGCAAAACCTTTTCAATCTTTTCTTTTTACATGATAACTCTATCTATTTCTACCCTTATTACATCCAAGGGCTCAGATTAAACTGTTGAGCACCTTTTATTCATTCTACCTATCTACTTATCTGCCAAGATTAAACTGTTTGGTCAGATATTTATTCTCTAATCTATAACATGAAATTGAAATATGAGTAAGCCAAGTTTAAACAGTTTGACTTATTCATAAATTGTGGCAAAAGTTTGACAAGCCGCACACAATTGATTTATTACAAAAATGAAATAGTAGTGGCATTTGGATTTGCACACTTTCCTTGGTCTATTTTTGCTTGGGGTTCATTTCTTTCACTTTTTTGACCACTTTTATTTTTCTTAGCCTTTGATCTTTCTTTTAGGGTATACCCTCTTTACATTTTTTAAATTTTTTGATTTTTTTTTTGGTTTTTTAAGAATATGGAACACCTTTGCTCAAGAAAAAAGGTTTGAACATATTCCATGGTTTAATCAAGACAATCATGAAAGATGAAACCTATTGATATAGGAGGCTAACACAGTCCTCCCCTGCAAAATGTTGCTTGTCCTCAAGAAACTGATAGGGTGAGAGCTATAGTACTTCCCCTCCTCCATTGATGACACCATAAATGATCAAGTCCTCATCATAAGCCAAGTGCTCATCAAGCCAATACATCATGAATTGTTCCTCCAAGGTCAACATAATATGTGCATAGTCCATCCCACCAGGAGTGAAAAAATCAACAGAAATAAACATGGCTAGAGAAATGCTCCATCTAAAACATGTAGCATGAGGTACATGGAGAATTTCCAATCCATGTGGTACATACAAACTTCCCATCCTCCCTCCATACAATCCCATAAACAATACAACTATATCATCCAAGTATGGAAGAAAGACTACATATACGCAAACATAAATTTGAACTTGGGGAGGTGGGTCAAAATACCAGATGTGATGCCAACGCAGTGCATCTCCTACTTGCATTAGATCAAGGTGTGGCAAGTGGCATTCCCACCACACATTTGTTGCATGACTTACCTTAACATGGCTGAAGATGTTAGATATGTTTGGTACCTTTGGAAAGCACCCATCATGAGAAGGAATCTCCCTTTGCACAACAAGGGAGTGGCGAAGTTCAAAATTTCTATTGGCCCACCAAAATCCATGAGATACACATGATCTCTCGCTCCCTTTAGGAGTCATATCCTGCAAAAACAATGTAAAATAATATGACAAATTATAAGATAAAGCTTTCTCTACATGATAAAACCTTTCACCATCAAAGTTCCTCATACACATGGAGTTGTGCATGGGCATTCCCCTTCTCTCAAAAGAGGTAAGGAATGGCTGAAATGACTCTTGCATAGTGTCCATTAGTTGTCCCAACTCCACATAGCTCATGCACTCTTGAAAGTGCTGATGTAGTTCCTCTCTCAAGCCTTCCCATTGAAATCTCCTCATGATCAGGGTATATAGCTTCATTGAATGCATATGGCTGAGAAATAATTCTTTATGTGCCCCTTTTAGTATCTTCTGCTTGAGCTTGGAAGCTCTAGCCAAGAAGACCTACCATGATGATAGATGACTCGCTCTTGGACTAAGTAGCCCTCTTCTTGTTGCATGTAATCTAGTATCATACCTGTGTGGACATCTTTGGAATACTCTACACACAGCTGAGATCTCCAATACAGACGCACACTGTTCAACAATGACAGTGCTGATGATACATCCATGGAAGTGTCTATCATGTTCCTGATCTCTTCTCTAACATCTCCCATGCCAAAGTTGTGTGTTGGAAGGCTCATCCTCCCATTCTTCTCCTCCGACAGCACAACTCTAGAAAAGAGAGAGGGTGATAGTGACGCAGGGAGAAGATCCCCCTCATTCTTGAGCTGCCCCAAGCCCTCCAGTGCTATAGCTTGGTATCCCATTGATCCAATCCCTCCTGGATCTAGATTTGGAGCAGCACTTTCTGAGGCCTCCCCTGAAAGATCTAAATATGGTGGCCTCCCAGGTGGTTTTCCATTAGATAGGAATGTCCCTTTTATAATTCTCATGAACATAAGAGAAGGGACTGTGAGATCCTTTCTTCCACTATGAAAATCCATCTCTGTTGTTAGTGTGGAAATTATAGGTGAGCGATAATTATGCATTCCTTGGATCATTTGGGGTTTACCACTCTTCATGTCCACCCACTCAATCTGCAAGGCTTTCCAATCAGTGGTGACTTTCCCCAATATAATCAATTGTTGGACACCCAAAATGATATTGGTGTCTGGTATGTCAACTACAAAAAAGTGATCCACCAAAGTGTAGGACCCCATAGTGACTGAGAGTGATGGGAAATATTGCATGCATTGCATTTTCCTTTCTCTTGGGACCAAAACAGAGAATCCCTCAAAATTATCAGTGGGGATTACTCTCCTTTGCACAATATGAGCATCAATAAATTTGTGGGTTGCCCCACTGTCAATTAGTACAAATACCCTTTGATTCATGATCGAACCTTGTACTATTAGGGTCAAGTACTTAGGCACTCCTCTCAAAGATGCAAGCATTCCACCTATTGGAGCAAAGGCTCCATCCCCATCCCCAGATGGTGTTGGATCTCCCTCAAGATTATCAGCGCTGTGACCCCTCCTTGGTTCATCATCTTTATCTTCCTCCTCAAAATCTGAGAAGACTTCTATGTAGTGTGCTTTCCTAGAAGCACATCTATGTCCAGGTGCCCATAACTCTTGGAAAGTGAAACATAGTCTCTTCTTTCTCAGCTCCCTCCTAAGTTTAATATCAAGAGGGTTCTTGAATGAGCTCTACTTGGGAGGAGAAAAATTTTCTTCCTTCCCTTTAGAAAGGTGAGGGGCCTTACTCTGGAAGTTGAATTTGATTTTGGAAAGGCATCTTGGAGGTATCTAGCCCTCTCAATGGCATCATGCAAAGTGATGGGCTTGGTAGATTTAACCAACCCATGCAAAGGTTCATCCAAGCCATCGATTAATATGCACACCTTCCTTGTTGTAGAAAGATCAGGAACCATAAAATATAATCTCAGAAACTCAAAGATATAAGTTTCTGCATTTCTCAATTTCCTTAACTTTGCAAGGCTCATGAAAGGTGCTTCTGGATCCTTTCTGTCAAACCTCTCCACCAGTCTTCTAGTGAACTCAGAATAGGTAGTCACATTGGAATGGCCCATTGTAGACAACCCATGGAATCACCAATTTTTTTCTTCACCTTCAAAGTTCAGTGTTGTAATCTTGATGGATTCAATCTTGGGGACTTTTTTCAACTGAAAGTAAATTTCCAACTTTTCTACCCAGGCCTTAGAAAAACTGGAGGATGACCCATCAAAGTTGGGAAAATGGAATCTGCCCATAGAGTGATGTCTATCATGATTAGGGAAGAACCCACCATCTCTATACTGATGCCTTGGTCTCCTTTTGTCCTTGAGGTGACAAAACTCTTGGAAACTAAAGTAGACTTTGAATCTCTGATTCTAAGATTCATAGTCCACAAAGTAGTATTCAAGGTATGCTTTCTCTTGTGGACCTTCATTCTCCACATCCAAGAAGGTAGGCATAGTGGAGCGTTGTGGAGCTTGTGGAGCTTGTGGTTGGTTCACTGGTTGACCAGTCCAGTGGTGAGACATGTCAGGGATCTCCCCAGGATGAAATATCCCATGAGATTCCCTCATTCTATCCAGTCTCATCTCTTTGATCTCTCTAGAAAGATCTTGCATGGCCACCAAAAGAGTTCTTGCAAACTCTTCTCCTTCTTTATCACTCGCAGTTTCAGGGGCTTTACCCTTGTCCTGATCATCATTGGTGTAATAAAACTTCTTGTGACTCTATTATGATACCTCTACTCCCTCTCATTGAGAGGGCCATCTTCGTCTGAATGCAACATGGTTGTGATTCTCCAATGAAAGCACATTTTGTGCCAAGAAAGGAGCTCTGATACCACTATAATATCCCAAAATAGGGATTGCATAGCAAGCCTGATAAAATAATGCACTCCTGGGACATTTATCTGCAGAAATGAGTTTGTAGCCCTTGGATCCCTTATATCAGCAGATCTGAAGTCTATATCCAAAAGGGGAAAAAAAACAAATCAAACTAGGTGTGGTAAACAGATCTCTCACCACCTAGTCTAGTTGAAAAACACCCTACAAGAGGAGCTACAGCTATGCACAACAAACTGCTTTAGAAATAACATAGTCTTGGAGAACATGAGCAAGAGGCCATAAAATAAGATCAAATTTTGAATATACAGTAGCAAGTCATATTTACAATGATGCTCTTACATTATACAATAGAATACAGAAGACAAGAGAGAAATAAATCTTCAGAAAAGAGGGTTGCAACACATGTATAAACTGCAAAATGGGTTAACAATGTTATTGTATGGAGCTGCAGAAACTGAGTGTTACACTTTAGATCTAGAACAGATCTATGGATGAAAGGTCAGATCCAATTTAGATCTGTACTCTAGAAAGACTCTATTACAAGATCCCCTTGAGATTTTGACCAAATCATGTATTACAAAGAGTAGATCTAAGTTTTAAGTACCAGATCTGCAATATTATTCAGAAATTTTTGAAGATAAATTTTACATTAAAACATATTATATCTAAATAGAACATCGATCAGCAAGCTAATCCATGGATCACCAAAGTGAAAAGCAAAGCCCAGCACCAGAGATCTCTCATAAAAAATGGGATCAAAACACCCTGCAAAACCTCCACTGAAAATAGCGTAGTCCCTCAAATGAAACTATGTTGTTGCTTGAATAATAGAGTTGTTATGATGCCAAGAAACAAATTTGAAGCTCAAACAACTGATGCACTCTTCCAGGAGGTTAAAAGACACACTCACTGAGAAGAGTCACCAATACAAGCTAGATCTGAATAGATCTAGAGTTCCACTCATTGCAGCCTACAAAAGCAACCAAACCCTCACATGATATGCGTTGTAGTTGGAAATAGAGCTTGGCCAATTTCCTAATCGTGGATGAAATCAACAAGACTCCTCCAAGAATCCTCAATGGAAGAGGTGAAATCCCTGCATAGGGACTCCAAGTGCTAAGTAGCACTATTCTCCACTGAACAACAGAGAATGGTATTTCTCTAAATAGAAAAGATACTCAGAAATATAGACAATCAAAAACCTTCTCTTTCTTCCTTCCCCTTCCTTTTATAAGATGAAAGCCTTTGCAAACCCTAAACCACCTTGATGAGTTAGCTCCTTTCACATGAGGGGCCTCCTTCTAGAACTGCAATGTCCCTTCATGAGGTACATTGTATGTAGACAACGCCGTAGATTTAGCCAAGGTTAACCCAGTCTCATAGCTCAAACCCCTTTCACACCTGCAAGTGATTTTTCTACATGGCCCAGGTTTATCCATGTTCATATGGGGATTGATTTATTCATTCTTTTGGGAGTTTTACATGTCCTCCTTTATTCATTTATTCATGCAACAGAAAATGAGACAAAATTGCATATTCCTCTTAGCTTAGGCTATGTAGTAATATTACAAAGAATAAAATTTTCAAATTGAAGATGTAGTTTTGGAGTCGGAGGCCAATATTGAAGAAAAGGGGAAGCATCGTAAGTCTTATAATATTTGGAAAGGTCCATTCAAAGTGGCTGCATTTCATGGAAACAACACTTACATACTATAAGAGATGGATGGACAACCTTGTGCTGGAGGGCCTATCAATGACAGGTTTTTGAAGTACTATTCCTCTTAAGTTCTATTAATATTTCATTCCATTGTATATATTCCATTTTAATATGTTTTTTTGATAATAAAGACAATTTGATCATCATGTTGGGAAAAATATGGAGAGGGGGGCTGGGGGGGCTGAATCAGGATTTAGAGCTTATATCTTGACTTTAAATTTTTATATTGCAGAATTGCATATGTGGATTTTATGAACTAAACTCGCGTATACACGTGGATATGATGAAAGAAACTCACGTGTACTGATATACATTTCTAGTTTATAAAGTATCTCAAAAACATATTTTAAAATATATTTACTAGTTATGCATCAGGTTAGATAAAAAAGAAATATGTGCAGTAACAGCAATATAAAACATCACACAAGTGGAACACACATGAACACCAGTATTTAAGGTGGAAACCCAATTCGGGAGACAACCACCACTGTTGTTGTCTCTGTCTTCAATATTTATAATATGGAAAACTATTTACAACATTGTATTGATGCAGACTCATATCAGTACGCAGGATTCTACCTGCAGAAGGTTGCATCCTTCACTCGTTTACCAGCTGCTACTAGAAGGGAGCTCCAACCCACTGATCTTCTTTACCAAGCACTCCTGGAAGGGCACTTCAACCCCCTGAGCATAACACCAGCTTCTACTGGCAGGAAGCTTCTACTTCCATACTGAAGGCTTCAACCCTCAGACCCACTACAGACCACGTTTCATCAATTTTCATACTAGATTAAATAGCATCAACAAAACCCTTTTTCATCAATCATAAACTTTGCCAAATACTTTAATTAGAACATTGAAAACATTGTAACCAGAACTTCAGGAATAACCCAGACTTCAGAATAGATATGCAGATACAAACTCAACACTGAACAATCATTAATTCAAATAGCATACACTACTTTTCTTCACTGAAGCCGTGTACATACACACTTTTTTGCACACCAACCTGCGTATACTTATGTGTATTCTTCATAAAACCCTAAATTCCATACGCACTTTTAATGAAGTGAACCCACGTATATACACGCTTCTACTACAATAAACTACCATATAGATCTATAAATTTATATTTTGCAGAATAGGGTAGATCTATACAACTTACCCAGATTTATTCATTTTCTTCAGTAGCCTTGCGCCAATTCTTCATCATTTCTTCATTAGATCAAACTAGAGATTCATCATCTTTAGATCTAGATACCTTGAACCATCATAATATCCATGGGTGCATCATAGATTCAAATCTATCAATTAAAAACATAATTCATCCATGCAAATATTCCTTAGAGAATGTTTCATTCATTAACAACCCTTACGCATGCACACACTTTCCTTATAATCTTCTTCTCGTTATATAGTTTTAGCCTTTATCAATACCATGAGCCAAAAACGACACAACATACCAATTGTATTCTTGGACAGAATCAAATATACAACAAAACCCTCAATACTGTGGGCTAATACCATGGTAAATCCCCTTGGTATGATAATTTTAGAGCACAAAACGGCATACATGACTTAAAGCGTTTGTTTCCGCGTGTATACACAAATTCACCTCATAAAAACCGCGTATATGCTAACCCTAAATGTATACACGAGTTCCCTTTATAAAATTATCATATACATTACATCCATATGCAGGTTTCCTTCACAAAAGTAGTGTATACATTGTGAGATATTATATTTATCATTTTTCTGGTAGTTACTGGAATTCTTTTCTCTGTCACATATGAACTGATCTGTAGATACATCATTGTTACATCTTTAGCACATAGGTTGCTTATAATAGGCGACTCATCAAGTAGGTTTCCATCAAGGATAACTTCATCAAGTAGGTTGCCATCAAGGACAACACATTACATCATATTGCCAACAATCTCCCCCTTTGGACTTGATGGAAAAAAGGATGGAATTTGATCACCATAACAGATAAATACAATAATCATAACCATTATTCAAACACCATGATATTCTCCCCCTTTGACATTAATGGAAAAGGGTAGACCAAAACAAGGTTTCTCTTCCCTTGTAGAAAGATGAGCTCTGTAGATTTGATGTGTGCTGAATTTACCATGCTCCCCCTGAATTCATGCTGAATCTTCAGATATATTTTGCAATGAAGTACATGACTCTATAACTTAACCAAATATGACCTTTCCTATCACCAAGGACTCATACATACATCAATGAACCAACCAAGTGGAATTACATATTTGACTGAACTACCCAACCAAGTGGGTTTACAAATTTGACCAAGTCCTTACATGACTGAATATAATAATTTTACATCATAGGTCTCATCATGACCTTTTCATCAAATTAATATTTATAAACAAGACCAATGAATCTCAAACGTGAGATCAGACCACAAAAAACATTTAGATTTCCAAAAATGCATCCTTTCCCACAGAACAAGTGCTCCCCCTTTGCTTGTGCTCCCTGAACACTTTGAACATCAAATCATCAAGGCATCTTCATCAAAAAGAAATATTGCAGAATGAAACAGGAATGTGATAACTGGAACATCACCAGAGATACCCAACAACACCACAAATGTTCTGAAAATGATGACCCCCAAAAACATTGCGCCAGAAAAAACCCACACGTGGTTTTATTTATATAAACTCGCGTATATACATGACTGTCCTTTATGAAATTCACATATACAATTTAATCTTCTGAATTTAAGAAGATCTGATCTTCTGAGCGGCAGAGACAACTCCCATCTTTTTTCTGAGATATTCAAAAGCTTCCCTGGGAATAGGTTTAGTTAATATATCGACAACTTGTTCTTTGGATGGAACATATTCCAATTTCACCATTTTTTCAAGCACTTATTCACTTAAGAAGTGATACATGATAGGAATATGCTTGGTCTTGGAATGCATAACAAGATTCTTTGAGATACTGATGGCACTTGTATTATCACACATAATGGATATGAGAGGTGAAAATTTTATTTGAATGTCTTGTAAACTCTGCATCATCCAAAGAAGTTGTGTGCAACATGATGCGACAACCACATATTCTTCTTCTGCTGTAGATAAGGCAATAGAGCTTTGCTTCTTGTTGAACCAAGATACTAATCAGGGCCCCATATAGAATGCACCACCACCAGTTCTCTTCCGGTCCTCAACATTTCTAGCCCAATATACATTTGTGTAAGCATGAAGAGTCAGATCAACATTCTTTGGATTTTATATTCGAAAGTATCGAGTTCCTTGTAGATATTTGAATATTCATTTTACAGCCTGAAGCTAAGACTCTTTTGGATTAGCTTCGAATCGTCCCACAATCTCAACTGCATGCATAATGTCTGGTCTTGTCCTGGTGAGATAAAGTAGACTTCCAATCATGAATCTATATTCTGGTTGATTCACCGTGGAAGAATCATCATGAGAACTGAGGTTACACCCGGTTATTATTGGTGTACTGACAGGTTTGCAATCTTCCATCCCATACTTCTTTAGAATTTGCTTAAGATATTTTTCTTGTGATAAAAATATTCCATTTGTTGCTTGTTGCACTTGTAAGCCAAGAAAGAATGTTAGTTCCCCAAGTAAAGACATTTCAAATTCTTGCTGCATAACAAAAGAAAATTTCTGACTCATGGACTCTTCATTACTTCCAAAAATGATGTCATCAACATATACAACTACAATCAATAGTTTATCATTTTCATTTTTTGTGTATAATTTTCTATCAGTAGATCCCTTTGAAAATCCTTGTTGATGAATACAGTTGTCAAGACGATAATACCATGCCCTTGGAGCTAGTTTGCAACCATATAAAGCCTTTTTAAGTTTACAAACAATTTTTTCATCATTTCCCAAAATATGTCCTTATGGTTGTTCTATATCAACTTATTCTTCTAGATCACCATTGAGGAAAGCAGATTTAAATCCATTTGATAAAATTTGATTTATTGAAAGCTTGAAAAAGTAAGAAACATTCTATTGGAAATGTTTCCATTGATGTCAAAGGGGGAGGAAAAGCAAGTAACAGAAGAAAGGGTCTTCTAAAAGGCAAGCAGAGGAAGACTTGGAGGAAGCATTGGATTATTGGTGGATGTGTTGCGATCAACGCCAAAGGGGGAGACTGTTGGAAATGGTGTCATTGATGGAAAAGGAGATGGCAAAGAAGGAGCACCTGAAACAACAACAAGGCAGCAAAGAGGTACCAGAGGCAGCAAAAGAGAGCAGCAGAGTTAGCAAAGAAGAAGAGAGCTATTCAAGGTACAAAATAGTGTAGCAGAGGGCCATCAAATTGAAGATCTGGCCAATAGGAATTTTTAAGAGAATGCTTTGAAACTGTTCACATTTGTATATTGAAAAAGAATTTTTTTATAAGTTCTGTGTGAAACTTAAATGTATTCTTGGTCAAATTTATAAGTAATATTTTAGTCCTATGGGCGAGTTGTGAAACTCTGCATTGTTTGCTGTATTGGTAGTTCTGTGTGAAATAGAGTGTAGAGCTCGGAGCAGTTCAGAGACAGAATAGGAGGATGGAAAGGCCATTGGATTGAAGATCAGGCTAGAGAGGAAGTAAGTTTTGTAATGAATTGAGTTTAATTATATAGAGAACTCTGGGCCACTTTGATTTGTGTATGTGACTCTGTGAATCGATCACTGAAAGGATCGATTCTTGTAGTATTGGTAATCGAATGTCTCAATTCATATATATGCCAAGTTAGATGCACTCTAAAATAAATCGAACTGTAAATTCACTGTATGGCCAACAGAGGGTTCGAGTTCCTTTTTCTGAGTAATTAAACTGTGGAAGAAACTTGGATTATTTCTCTTTGTGGGAAGAACTACTTTTTGTTCTTTCAAGCTTCCTTGAATCATGTATTGTATATAAATCTCAGTATGTACTAATCACACACTATTGTTGTATGCAGAGGTTTTGGTAAATTCAGAAATCAATTCTGAAATTGGTAGGACTCTATGTAAGAGATTTTTGAGTTCGATTCATAGATAGCAGGTTGCCAAGGCCACGATACAGTGAGCAATGGGGAGTGTAATCCTGGGTGAAGGGTGATAGAAGTCGATGATTTGGGATCTCTTGGATGAGGGCGCAATGATATCTCTGGTTGTGGAATGCGCAGTGTATAACCTGATGGAGCAGTGCGTCATAACATGTGGAAGAGTAGTGTTGAAACGCTGACGAAACAAAGGTTAAAATATAAAAAGGCGGAACCTTGCATCGAGGTCATTTGGTGGTAGCACAAAAGAGCGACGCGAGAACGTAAGGAGATGGAGCTGTGAGTTAATGAACAATTGTGTGGAACTAGGAGTCAACGAAGGGTTGAATGGAAAAACTAGAGTTTTGGAAACTGGCAGTATCACGTTATTGAAAAATGGTAAACAAAATCGCTCAAAAAAATGTGATGCCACAAACTGGAGGACACATGCCCATAAGTGGTTTTTAAAACCCACTCACATCACATAACTTTCAGGTGTTAAACCTCGGTTTGAGAAAAAACATGATATCCAATTGAGGCGTTCGATCTGGAGGGTGAGAGATCAAATGAAAATCACGCGATAAGTTGCATGAGTTTTAACTCACAGGTATGGCCCCACACTCATAGAATTAAAAGTTATTTTATAAGCAGAATTTGAATATTTATGGTGGGCCCGAAGGCATTGGTTTTTGTTCACTCCATTGGGTTAACTCTTAAATAATTGTTTGAAAGAGTTGAACGAGTTCATGCCTTAGTTCAATATATATATTAATGTCATGTTATGAGAGTTGAAGGGGTCAATGCTACAAACCCCAGGTTTGGTGTTGGTGTCAAAAGGGTCGAACCCTTGGTTATAATATTATAACACTATGCCCGGAACTTTAAACGTGTCTCAATATATCATGTTAGAAAATGTCAGGTATTGTTTAACAAAGGGTATGGGTGGCAATTCATTTATTTTAAGACTGTGCTTCGAGGGAGGGTTCAATATATAGTTAAACACCTCTAAAGGGAAATTTAGCTGCGAGCACATTATAAAAGAGAGAACCAAGGCCATATTATGTAATGGGATTTATGATAAAGTTCATTCAAACATTAAATTGAAGACCCTCCGATGGTTTTCAAAATATGGTTTCATAACCATAAACTGGGGCGAAAATCAATGCTTCCGCTTATAGAATTTGTATGCATAAGAGTTACACGTTTGGGGGTGCAGTAGACCATGGTCTAAACATTTATTGAAACAAGTTGAGGTGCTGCATATAAATGAAATCTGGATGTATGGTTTTATAACCATTTTTAAGGGGTAAACCTTCGCATTCGAAGGTTGTATTATTACCTTTATAAAACATCATTTTTATTGGAAGAAGCTTTTGTAAGTTGACTTGTACATTCAGGTTATAACAGAGACTTTAACCCTTGATGGAAAAGCTTCTGCATACATTTGTTTAAATTTCTAGTGCAGGGAAAATGAATGGGGAGGCATTTTAAAATGCACAAGAATTTGAGAGTTATTTGGGACTAAAATTGGAAAAGTAGTTATATATATAGGAGATACACAGTTTCAGTGAATAGGTGAATATGCACAAGAATGAAGATGTGGTTTTGATAGGTGTACATGCACAGGTGCACATAATTGTAGTAAACAACAGAGGTATGCAGAACAATTACTTAACAGCAGCAGAAAAGACAAAACCAGCAAAGCCAAAGGCCAGAAAAAGGGCTGAGTGAAATTGATATATGTAACTGAAAATGCGAATGTAAATGTTTTAATTTATTTTATATTATTTTTGATGCATTGGTAAGTCTCCGGTAGGAAAACCAAACTCCACTGTAAAAGTGAAATGTATACATATTGTTATATTCCTCCGAATGAGCTGGATAAAGAAATGAGAAGGCAGAACTCAAAGAGTCATCGATGTTCACTTTGAATTACCTGTGGAATACAAACAGTCATGTGATGAATTCTATAAATGATATCACATTGATATGCATAGAGAGGTTAGAGAATGCAGAAATGAAGCAGTGAGGCAGAGAAGGAGGAGGTGATAGAGAATATGAGAAAATGCAGAGATGATGCAGGGCAGATATGAAGGCTGATGCACAGCAATGAAGATGGTACAAAACAGAGCTGATATCCAGGCAAATCAGCAAGTGTTTTTTTAAAGAGTGAGGAAGTTGGAGCTTCCCTATCAAGTTGTAGCTTGATAGATGTCAGTTTTAGCTGACTGAGGTAGGAGCCTCCTATAGGTTGGTACCTGTAGAAAATTGATGGGAGTTGGAGCTTCCTTGCAAGTTGTAGCTTGTAGAATTGAGGTTGGAGCCTCCTATAGGTTGGTGCCTGTCAAAAATTGATGGGAGTTGGAGCTTCCTTGCAAGTTGTAGCTTGCAGAATCGAGGTAGGAGCCTCCTGTGGGTTGGAGCCTACAGAAAATTAGTGGTGAGAGGGAGTTGGAGCTTGCCTTTGCATCACAACAATAATAATATGTGATTATGTCCCTTATGGGTTCCACTCATATTTTTTGTTTATGTGCATGATGCTTATGTGTTGATATGGTTTATCTAATCTGCTTAATACTTGTTGCTCACATATTTAGATTGCTGTTACATTATCTTAAGACTTGCTGCTCACATATTAAGATTGCTCTCATATTAAGTTGATCATGAAATGAAGGTGTAAACAAGTTTTAGAGGAAAGTTTTAAATGACCATGAATCTGTTAAACTGATTCACCCCCCCTTTCATTTTAACTAAGGGCTCAACAATTGGTATCAAAGCGGGTTCCTTTGGTGTAAACCTAATAGCTTGAAGGAGATCTGGTGGAGTCATGGACTATCAAAATGTACCTGTGTTAAGTACAACAAACTTTCCTGAATGGAATGATAAGGTCAAAACAGAGTTAATGGCTTATGAACCTAAGGTATGGAAACTTGTATGTGATGGTTACTGCACAGACTCTCCCTCGGTGCAAGAACAACAGAGGAATGCCAAGGCAACTTGTGTGATATATATCAATATTCATTACAAGGATCTTGATTTAATAATGGATCTAAGATCTACAAAAGAAATCTAGGATAGATTGCATTTCATGCATGGAGTAGACCCTAAGGACTGCATTGTTAAGAAGGAGAAGAGAATTAAGAACAAGAAAAATTCATGTCACCAGGAAAATGTTCACTCAAATGGGGTACCTGCTAGTGTGAATGTAAGTAAGTTCCATGAAGAAATTGTAGTTGAGGAAAAACGAAAACTATACACAACCTTGAATGAAATAGAAAGATTGAAAAATGAAAACAAAGACCTTAAGATATTGGTACAAATATGTGATGAGAAAGAATATGAAGGTCAGAAATAAATTATTGGCCCGAAGACACAACTTGAAGAATCAAAGAAAGTAGAAGACACTCTGCTGCAACAAATGAGAGAGAAAAGTCTGCAATGTGAGAAATTGGAAGAAGAAGTAGTGTTCCTGAGAAAGAACTTAGAAAAAGCCCAAAGATAATTATTAATGAATACACCTCAAATGAAGAGCTCTGAACAGTTGGACAAGATTCTAAATGCTCAAAGGTCACCTCTCATAAAGGCTGGGATAGGATATGAAGGAGAAACCAGTAAGTCCAAGGTAGAAGATAACAGGAAAATCATCTTTGAAAAAGCTATAAAGGATAATGATGCAACTCAGAATATTCCTATAAAAGTAGAAGCCAGCAAGAACTTGATGTACAAAGAAAAAAACAAAAAAAAGAAGCAAAATGAAAGGATAGAGAATGAGAGGATGAAACAGTCAGTTGAAAAAGGCTCATACACTCTTGAATATGAATTGAATAAATTTGAAGGATGTCAAAGAAGGTTCCTTCCTCCTATGAGAAGCATCACTTATTTTTCCTACCACAAACCTGGACATATTGTAGCATATTGTAAGACAAATAAAATCCAGTCCAACCAGCAAAGGAGGCAGAAAATGAGAAGAACCCCTCAAGAAAGCAAATGGAAAAGACAATTTTTTCCCAGGTACACAAATCATTTCCATGGCTACTGTTATGCATGCAATAATTTTGGACATAAACTTGTTGAGTGTAAATTGTATTGAAAAGGGGGAATAAAATATCATACATCAACTCAAACATACCTTGATAAAATAAGATGTTATGTATGCCTCAAGATTGGTCACAAAGCAAAAGACTGTAATCTGCCATATACATTAAAGAGCTCTAGATAGATGAAGGAATCAAATCATATCAGTCAAAACTATGAACCAAAAAGAAGTGAAAACATTATGAAGAACCCAAATAAAGTATGGAAGGAAAAGAGAAAGGGGGAGCCTGTTACATCAACCACATAATGAATTCATCACAGTCTCAGGGGGAGCTGCTCAAGGAAGCAAAGCAAATATCTAACCAGTGACAATTATGAAGCACCATCCCAGGGGGAGAGCAGTTCATAAATAATCCCCATGAAATTAGTATAAGAAGAGCTCCTTGGAATGAAGACAGCTATAAGGACAGGAAGAGAAAGGACATTTTCTCCAATAGAGAACTATAGAGGAAGAAGAACACCTAAAGCACACAATAGCCAACAGGTTGATGGAAGGAGAGAAAGCAGCAAGCAGCCATAATGCTAGAGGGAACTTCAGCCATGGAAATGTAAGCTAAGAAGACATCAACACATTAAGTGATGATCACATTGTGCATCATACTGCTAGAATTAAAAATGAATCACATTAAGAAGGATTAGTAAGAGAAGTGCCTATCATCATGATTTCATGACATAATTCATCTATGAAAAGTACCCTTGGAGGAATGCAGTTAATTGAATGATAAATCTCTAAGGGATCTGCCCATAAAGATTCCAAGTAAAGAAATTGATGGTGTCTTCCCTAAGATCATTCTGTTAGAACAGTTGAATTGTACTTAAAGCAACAATGATTCTGGAGCAGTATTAGAAAGGAAAATGCAGTGACATTCCTTTGAACAGAATGACAGAATAAGCAAATGGTTAAAGATGCCAAGATCAAATTTAGGATATTGATGACTGTTGGTGTGAACAGTGGAAAGCTCAATAGTAGAATTTATGAAGGTTTTCTTAACTATGGGTTCATGAGTGAGTTGAAGTGAAAGTAGTATCAATTGGTATTTAGGTACAAGTAGCATGCCTATCAACAGAATACGAGGTGTTATTAGTGGAGCATCACTATGGTACAGGTCCTCAGGATCAAAGGATTATGGAAAAAGTACATCAAGGTTAAATTCCCAACATTATCTACATTCAGCATGAAAAGGTCAGTAGCAGTACTAAAGGATCAGTATTTTGTTTACACTTGAAGCATTATATTGAGCTTTGAAGCAATATCTCTTTCTGTATATAATTGCATGCCTTCCAGAAATCAGTACATATATATCATCAAGGTCTTCTCCTGAAGATCATTCATAAAACTGTGTGAAGTCTGTTTGCTGATATTTCAATTAAACATCTTGAATATGTGTGTGTGGAAGATCATCATGATAGAACAATTAAAGTATCTGAAGCATGAAGGACTAGTTGTGATTACCATTTGAAGCTCAAAAATATTTTATTAATTCATCCAAATCCTACTTCAACATAAAGGATTTTGCTGGTAATTCACCTTTGAAAGAGAGATTGATCATTGACATACATACCTCCTTATGTCATAAAGATATTGCATGATTGATAAGTGAGATTGACTAATACATGGAATGTATCTAGTCTCAAGGGTTTGTTTTGAAAGTACATTGTACAAGCAGTAAATTCATTTGATCTCTTACATCAAATTTTGGTTGATTCACTGTTCACATTAGTAACAAGGAACTTTCAGCTATTAAGTTGAATATCCTTGTCAGTACCCTAGCTCATATCACCACCAACAGTGAGGAAAGGTGAACCACAACAATAAAATATATATCGACATCATCACAATTGAACACATGTTGTACTGCAGATGTGTATTGCAGAAGAAGACTTGCTCCATCTACAACCTTCCTCAATAGATATTCATCGTAGATGAAGATTATAATATAGACTGAAGTCTAGTTGGAGCAAACTTGATATGTCACATGGAGCATTTAAAATCTTTAAGTATTGATCCAATGATGCATATCTAAGCATATAAGTCTAACTATATAAATATGTTCTACAAAGTGTCATTATCTTCACTTTCGGCTTTATACAAGTAAAAGGAGTCTATGCTTTGGGATTGTATCAATTTACAGTGTATATTCAAGTTTAATAATCCTCAAAAGGTTTCTCTCAACAAATCTTGTACACCAGTCTGGAGGCCTAAACACAACTCAGAGAAAAGAAATGCAAATATAGAATCTACACTGAGAAATGTGCAACCCTTTTCCATTGATGTCAAAGGGGGAGGAAAAGAAAGTAACAGAAGAAAGGGTCTTCTAAAAGGAAAGTAGAGGAAGACTTGGAGGAAGCATTCAATTATTGGTGGATGTGTTGCAATCAATGCCAAAGGGGGAAACAATTGGAAATGTTGTCATTGATGGCAAAGGAGATGGCAAAGGAGGAGCACCTAAAATAGCAACAAGGTAACAGAGAGGTACCAGAGGTAGCAAAAGAGAGCAGCAGAGTTACAAAAGAAGCAAAGAGCTATTCAAGGTACATAGTAGTGTAGTATAGGGACATCGAATTGAAGATCTAGCCAACATGAAGTTGTAAGTGAATGCTTTGAAATTGTTCACATATGTATATTGATAAAGAATTTGTTTATAAGTTCTATGTAAAAATTAAATGTATTCCCGGTCGAAGTTATAAGGAATATTTGAGTCCTGTGGGCGAGTTGTGAAACTCTGCATTGTTGGCTGTATTGGTAGCTCTGTGTGAAATAGAGATTAGAGCTTGGAGTTGTTTAGAGACAGAATAGGAGGATGGAAAGGGCAATGGATTGAAGATCAGGCCATAGAGGAAGTAATTTTCGTAATGAATTGAGTTTAATTATACAGAGAACTCTGGACCACTTTTATTTGTGTATGTGACTCTGTGAATCAATCATTGAAAGTATCGATTCCTGTAGGATTGGTAATTGCATGTCTCAATTCATATATATGGCAAGTTAGATGCACTCTAAAATAAATCAAATTGTGAATTCAATGTATGGCCAAGAGAGGGTTCGAGTTCCTTTTTCTGAGTAATTAAGCTGTGGATGAAACTTGGATTATTGCTCTTTGTGGGAAGAACCAATTTTTGTTCTTTCGAGCTTCCTTGAATCGTATATTTTATATAAATCTCAGTATTTAATAATCACACACTATTGTTGTATGAAAAGGTTCTGGTAAATTCAGAAATCAGTTCTAAAATTGGTAGGAATCTATGTAGGATATTTTCGAGTTCGATTCATAGATATCAGGTTTCCAAGGCCACGATACAGTGAGAAATGGGGAGTGTAATCTTGGGTGAAGGGTGATAGAAGTCGATGATTTGGGACCTCTTGGATAAGGGTGCAATGAGATCTCTGGTTGTGGAAAGCGCAGTGTATAACCTGATGGAGTAGTGTGTCATAACATGTAGAAGAGTCGTGTTGAAACACTAACGAAACAAAGGTTAAAATGTAAAAAGACAAAACCTTTAGTCGGGATCATATGGTGGTAGCACAGAAGAGCGAGGTGAGACTGTAAGGAGATGGAGCTGTGAGTTAATGAACAATTGTGCAGAACTAGGAGTCAACGGAGGGTTGAACGACAAAACTAGAGTTTTGGAAACCGACAGTATCGCGTTATTCAAAAGTGGTAAGAAAAATCGCTCAAAAAAATGTGATGCCACAAACTAGAGGACACGTCTCCATAAGAGTTTTTTAAAACCCACTCACATCACGTAACTTTAAAGTGTTAAACCTCAGTTCGAGAAAAAAATTGATATCCAAATGAGGCATTCGATCTGGAGGGTGAGAGATCAAACGACAATCGCGTGATAAGTTTCATGAGGTTTAACTCACGGGTATGGCCCCACGCTCATAGTATTAAAAGTTATTTTATAAGCGGAATTTGAAGATTTATGGTGGGCCCAAAGGCGTTGGTTTGTGTTCACTCCATTGGGTTAACTCTTAAATAATTGTTTGAAAGAGTTGAACAGGTTCATGTCTTAGTTCAATATATATATTAATGTCGCATTATGAGAGTTGAAGGGGTCAATGCTACAAACCCCAGGTTTGGTGTTGGTGTAAAAGGGTCGAACCCTTGGTTATAATATCATAACACTATGCCCGGAAGATTTAAAGACCGAAAAGGGTGTATGTCAGAACTTTAAATGTGTTTCACTTATTATTTTAGAAAAGCTTGAGAATTGTTTAACAAAGGGTATGGGTGGCAGTTCATTTATTTTAAGACTGTGTTTCGAGCAAGGGTTCAATATATAGTTAAATGCCTCTAAAGGGAAATCTAGCTTCGAGCACGTTATAAAAGAGAGAACCAAGGCCATATTATGTAATGGGCTTTATGATAAAGTTCATTCGAACATTAAATTGAAGACCCTCCGATGGTTTTTAAGATATGGTTTCATAACCATATACTTGGGTGAAAATCAAAGCTTCCGCTTATATAATTTGTATGCATAAGAGTTACACGTTTTGGGGTGCAGTAGACTGTGGTCTAAACATTTATTGAAACAAGTCGAGGTGCTGCATATAAATGAAATCTGGATGTATTGTTTTATAATCATTGTTAAGGGGTAAACCTTCGCATTCGAAGGTTGTATTATTACCTTTATAAAACATCAGTTTTATTGGAAGAAGCTTCCATAAGTTGACTTGTACATTCAGGCTATAAGAGAGATTGTAACCGTTGATAGAAAAGATTCTACATACATTTGTTTAAATTTCCAGCGCAGGGAAAATGAATGGAGAGACATTTTAATATGTACAAGACTTTGAGATTTATTTGGGACTAAACATGGAAAAGCAGTTATATATACAACAGATACACAATTGTAATGAACAGGTGAATATGCACAGGAATGAAAATGTGGGTTTGACAGGTGTACATGCACAGGTGCACACAATTGCAGTAAATAGTAGAGGTATGCAGGAAAATTACTTAACAACAGTAGAAAAGACAAAACCAGCAAAGCCAAAGGCCAGAAAAAGGGCTGAGTGAAATTGATATATGTAACTGAAAATGTGAATGTAAATGTTTTAATTGATTTTATATTGTTTGTGATGCATTGGAAAGTCTCCAGTAGGAAAAAAAAACTCCACTGTAACACTGAAATGTATACATATTGTTATATTCCTCTAAATGAGATGGATAAAGAAATGAGAAGGTAGAAGTCAAAGAGTCATGGCTGTTCACTTTGAATTCCTTGTGGAATATAAAAAATCATGTGATGAAATCTATAAATGATATCACATTGATATGCATTGAGAGGTTAGAGAATGCAGAAATGAGGCAGTGAGGCAAAGAAGAAGGAGGAGCTGATAGAGAATCTGAGAAAATGCAAAGATGATGTAGGGCAGATATGAAGGCTGATTCAAAACAGTGAACATGGTACAGAACAGAGCTGATATCCAGGTAAATCAGCAAGTGTTTTTTTTAAAGAGTGAGGAAGTTGGAGATTCCCTATCAAGTTGTAGCTTGATAGACGTCAGTTGTAGCTGACTGAGGTAGGAGCCTCCTGTAGGTCAGTGCCTGCAGAAAATTGATGGGATTTGGAGCTTCCTTGCAAGTTGTAGCTTTCAGAATTGAGGTTGGAGCCTCCTGTAGGTTGGTTCCTGTCGAAAATTGATGGGAGTTGGAGCTTCCTTGCAAGTTGCAGCTTGCGGGATTGAGGTAGGAGCCTCCTGGTGCTTGGAGCCTACAGAGAATCAGTGGTGAGAGGGAGTTGGAGTTTGCCTTTGCATCACAACAATAATAAGATGTGGTTTTCTCCCTTATGGGTTTCCACTTATATTTTTTGTCTATGTGCATGATGTTTATGTGTTGATATGGTGTATCTAATCTGCTTAATACTTGATGCTCACATATTTAGATTGTTGTTACATTATCTTAAGACTTTCTGCTCACATATTAAGATTTCTCTCATATTAAGTTGATCATGAAATGAAAGTGTAAATAAGTTTTAGAGGAAAGTTTTAAAAGACCATGAATTTGTTAAATTGATTCACCCCCCCTTTCAGCTTAACTAATGGTTCAAAAATTGGTATCAGAGTGGGTTCCTTTGGTGTAAGCCTAATAGCTTGAAGGAGATCTGGTGGATTCATGGACTATCAAAATGTACCTGTGTTAAGTACAAAAAAATTTCCAGAATGGAGAGATAAGGTCAAAAAAGAGTTAATGGCTTATGAACATGAGGTATGGAAACTTGTATGTGATGGTTACTACACAGACTCTCCCTCGGTGCAATAAAAATAGAGGAATTCCAAGGAAACTTCTGTGATATATAACAATATTCATAACAAGGATCTTGATTTAATAATGGATCTAACATCTGCAAAATAAATCTAGGATAGATTGCATTTCATGCATGGAGTAAACACTAAGGACTGCATTGTCAAGAAGGAGAAGAGAATTAGGAAGAAGAAAAATTCATATCAACAGGAAAATTTTCACTCAAATAAGGTAGCTGCTAGTGTGAATGGAAGTAAGTTCCATGAAGAAATTGCAGTTGAGGAAAAATCCAAACTAGACACAACCTTGACTGAAATAGAAAAATTGAAAAATGAAAAAAAAGACCTTAAGAAATTGGTACAGATATGTGATGAGAAAGAAAATGAAGATAAGAAAGAACTTATTGGCCTGAAAACACAACTTGAAGAAGCAAAGAAAGTAGAAGACACTCTGCTGCAACAAATGAGAGAGAAAAGTCTGGAATGTGAGAAATTGGAAGAAGTAGTGTGCCTGAGAAAGAACTTAGAAAAATCCCAAAGAGAATTATTAATAAATACACCTCAAATGAAGAGCTCTGAACAGTTGGACAAGATTCTAAATGCTCAAACTTCACCTCTCATAAAGGTTGGGATAGGATATGAAGGAGAAAGTAGTAAGTCCAAGGTAGAAGATAACAGGAAAATCATCTTTGTAAAAGTTGTAAAGGATAATTAAGTAGCTCAGAAGATTCCTAAAAAAGTAGAAGCCAACAAGAACTTGATGTGCAAAGAAACAAAAAAAAACAAGAAGCAACATGAAAGGATAGAGAATGAGAGGATGAAACAGTTAGCTGAAAAAGGCTCATACACTCCTGAGTATGAATTGAATAAATTTGAAGGATGTCAAAGAAGGCTCCTTCCTCCTATGAGAAGCATCACTTGTCTTTCCTGCCATAAACCTGGAAATATTGCAACATATTGTAAGACAAATAAAATCCATTCCAACCAGCAAAGGAGGCAGAAAATTAGAAGAACCCCTCAAGCAAGAAAACATAAAAGACAATTTTTCCCTAGGTACACAAATCATTTCCATGGCTACTGTTATGCATGCAATAATTTTGGACATAAACTTGTTGAGTGTAAATTGTATTACAAAAGGGGAATAAAATATTATACATCAGCTCAAACATACCTTGATAAAATAAGATGTTATTTATGCCTCAAGCTTGGTCACAAAGCAAAAGACTGCAATATGCCATATACATTAAAGAGCTCTAGATAGATGAAGGAATCAAATCAAATAAAAAAAAACTATGAACCAAAAAGAAGTGAAAACATTATGAAGAACCCCAATAAATTATGGAAGGAAAAGAGAAAAGGGGAGCCTATAACATCAAGCACATAATGAATTCATCACAGTCTCAGGGGGAGCTGCTCTAGGAAGCAAAGAAAATATCTAACCAGTGACAATTATGAAGCACCATCCCAGGGGGAGAGCAGTTCATAAATAATCCCCATGAAAGTAGTATAATAAGAGTTCCTTGGAATGAAGACAGCTATAAGGACAGGAAGAGAAAGGAAATTTTCTCCAACAGAGAACTATAGAGGAAGAAGAACACTTAAAGCACACAATATCCAATAGGTTGATGGAAGGAGAGAAAGCAGCAAGTAGCCATAATGGTAGAGGGAACTTCAGCCATGGACATGTAAGCTAAGAAGATATCAACACATTAAGTGATGATCACATTGTGCATCATACTGCTAAAATTAACAATGAATCACATTAAGAAGGATTAGTAAGAGAAGTGTGTATCATCATGATGTCATCACATCATTCATCTATGAAAATTCCCCTTGGAGGAATGTAGTTAAGCGAATGATAAATCTCTAAGTGATATGCCCATGAAGATTCCAAGTAAAGAAATTGATGATGTCTTCCCTAAGACAATTATGTTAGAATAGTTGAATTGTACTTAAAGAAAAAATGATTCTGGACCAGTCTTAGAAAGGAAAATGCAGTGACATTCCTTTGAACAGAATGAAAGAATAAGCAAATGGTTAAAGATGCCAAGATCAAATTCAGGATATTTATGACTGTTGGTGTGAATAGTGGAAAGGTCAATAGTAGAATTTATGAAGGTTTTCTTAACTATGGGTTCATGAGTGAGATGAATTGAAAGTAGTATCAATTGGTATTTAGGTACAAGCAACATGCCTATCAACATAATACCAGGTGTTATTAGTGGAGCAGCAGTATGGTACAGGTCCTCAGGATCAAAGGATTATGGCAAAAGCACATCAAGGTTAAATTCCCAGCATTATCTACATTCAGCATGAAAAGGTCACTAGAAGTACTAAAGGATCAGTATTTTGTTTACACTTGAAGCATTATATTGAGCTTTGAAGCAATATCTCTTTCTATATATAATTACATGCCTTCCAGAAGTCAGTACATATATATCTTCAAGTCCTCCTCCTTAATATCATTCATAAAACTATGTGAAGTTTTTTTGCTTAGATTTCAATTAAACATCTTGAATATCTGTGTGTGGAAGATCATTATGATAGAACAGTTAAAGTATCTGAAGCATGAAGGACTAGTTGTGATTACCATTTGAAGCTCAAAAGTCTTTTATTAATTCATCCAAATCCTACATCAGCATAAAGGCTTTTGCTGGTAATTAACCTTTTAAAGAGAGATTTATCATTGACATACATACCTCCTTATGTCATAAAGACATTTCATGATTGATAAGCGAGACTGACTAATACATGGAATGTATCTAGTCTCAAGGGTTTGTTTTGAAAGTACATTGTACAAGCAATAAATTCATTCGATCTCTTAGATCAAATTCTGATTGATTCACTGTTCACATCAGTAAAAAGGACCTTTCATCTATTAAGGAGAATATCCTTGTCAGTACCCTAGCTCATATCACCACCAAAAGTCAGGAAAGGAGAACAACAACAATAAAAGATATGTAGGCATCATCACAATTGAACACATGTTGTATTGCAGATGTGTATTACAGAAGAAGAGTTACTCCATCTACAAACTTCCTCAATAGATATGCATCGTAGATGAAGATTACAATATAGACTGAAGTCTAGTTGGAGAAAACTTGATATGTCACATGGAGCATTCAAAATCTTTAAGTATTGATCCAATGATGCGTATCGAAGCATGTAAGTCTAATTATATAAATATGTTCTAAGAATTGTCATTATCTTCACTTTCGGCTTTATACAAGTAAAAGGAGTCTATGCTTTGGGATTGTATCAATTTACAGTGTATATTCAAGTTCAATAATCCTCAAAAGGGTTCTCTCAACAACTCCTGTACACCAGTCTGGAGGCCTAAACACAACTCAAAGAAAAGAAATAAAAAGATAGAATCTACACTAAGAAATGTGAAACCCTTTTCCATTGATGTCAAAGGGGGAGGAAAAGAAAGTAACAGAAGAAAGGGTCTTCTAAAAGGCAAGAAAAGGAAGACTTGGAGGAAGCATTGGATTATTGGTGGATGTGTTGCTATCAATGCCAAAGGGGGAGAATGTTGGAAATGTTTTCATTGATGGCAAAGGAGATGGAAAAGGAGGAGCACCTGAAACAAAATCAAGGCAACAGAGAGGTACCAGAGGCAGCAAAAGAGAGCAGCAGAGTTAGCAAAGAAGCAGTGATCTATTCCAGGTACAGAGCAGTGTAGCAGAGGGCCGTCAAATTGAATATCTGGCCAACATGAAGTTGTAAGTGAATGCTTTGAAATTGTTCACATCTGTATATTCATAAAGAATTTGTTTATAAGTTCTATGTGAAACTTAAATGTATTCCTGGTCGAAGTTATAAGGAGTATTTGAGTCCTGTGGGAAAGTTGTGAAACTCAGCATTGTTGGTTATATTGGTAGCTCTGTGTGAGATAGAGGGTAGAGCTCAGAGTTTTTCAGAGACATAATAGGAGGATGGAAAGCCCATTGGATTGAAGATCAGGCCACAGAGGAAGTAAGTTTTGTAATCAATTGAGTTTAATTATAAAGAGAACTCCGGGCCACTTTGATTTGTGTATGTGACTTTATGAATCGATCACTGAAAGGATCGATTCCTATAGGATTGGTAATTCCATGTCTTAATTCATATATATGGCAAGTTAGATGCACTTTAAAATAAATCAAACTTTGAATTCACTGTATGGCCAAGAGAGGGTTCAAGTTCCTTTTTCTAAGTAATTAAACTGTGGAAGAAACTTGGATTATTGCTCTTTGTGGGAAGAACCACTTTTTGTTCTTTCGAGCTTCCTTGAATCGTGTATTGTATATAAATATCAGTATGAACTAATCACACACTATTGCTGTATGAAGAGATTCTGGTAAATTCAGAAATCAGTTCTGAAATTGGTAGGACTCTGTGTAAGATATTGTCAAGTTTGATTCATAGATATCGAGTTGCCAAGGTCACGATACAGTGAGCAATGGGGAGTGTAATCCTGGGTGAAGGCAGATAGAAGTTGACGATTTGGGACCTGTTGGATGAGGGCGCAATGATATCCTTGGTTGTGGAAATCACTGTGTATAACCTGGTGGAGAAGTGCGTCATAACATGTGGAAGAGTCGTGTTGAAATGCTGACGAAACAAAGGTTAATGAACAATTGTGCGGAACCAGGGGTCAACAGAGGGTTGAACGACAAAACCAGAGTTTTGGAAACCGGCAGTGTCATGTTATTCAAAAGTGGTAAGAAAAATTTCTCAAAAAAATGTGATGCCACAAACTGGAGGACACATGTCAATAAGCGGTTTTTAAAACCCACTCACATCACATAAATTTCAGGTGTTAAACCTCGGTTCGAGAAAAAAAGTGATATCCAATTGAGGTGTTCGATCTGGAGGGTGAGAGATCAAATGAAAATCACGTGATAAGTTGCATGAGGTTTAACTCACAGGTATGGCCCCGCACTCATAGTATTTAAAGTTATTTTATAAGCGGAATTTGAAGATATATGGTGGGCTCGAAGGCATTGGTTTGTATTCACTCCATTGGGTTAACTCTTAAATAATTGTTTGAAAGAGTTGAACGGGTTCATGCCTTAGTTTAATATATATATTAATGTTGTGTTATGAGAGTTGAAGGGGTAAATTCTACAAACCCCAGGTTTGGTGTTGGTGTAAAAGGGTTGAACCCTTGGCTATAATATCATAACACTATGCCCGGAAGATTTAAAGACCGAAAAGGCTGTATGTTGGAACTTTAAATGTGTTTCACTTATTACGTTAGAAAATTTTGGGTATTGTTTAACAAAGGGTATGGGCGGAAGTTCATGTATTTTAAGACTATGTTTCGAGCGAGGGTTCAATATATAGTTAAATGCCTCTAAAGGGAAATCTAGCTCCAAGCGCGTTATAAAAGTGAGAACCAGGGCCATATTATGTAATGGGATTTATGGTAAAGTTCATTCGAACATTAAATTGAAGACCCTCCGATGGTTTTTAAAATATCGTTTCATAACCATAGACTTGGGTGAAAATCAAATCTTCTGCTTATAGAATTTGTATGCATAAGAGTTAAACATTTGGGGGTGCAATAGACCATGGTCTAAAAATTTATTGAAAAAATTCGAGGTGCTGCATATAAATGAAATCTGGATGTATGGTTTTATAATCATTGTTAAGGGGTAAAACTTCACTTTCTAAGGTTGTATTATTACCTTTATAAAACATCAATTTTATTGGAAGAAGATTTCGTAAGTTGACTTTAACATTCAGGCTATAAAAAAGATTGTAACCCTTGATGTAAAAGCTTCCGCATACATTTTTTTAAATTGCCAGCGCAGGGAAAATGAATGTAGAGGCATTTTAATATGCACAAGACTATGAGATTTATTTGGGACTAAACTTGGAAAAGAAGTTATATATACAGCAGATACACAATTGCTGTGAACAAGTGAATATTCATAGGAATGAAAATATTGGTTTGACAGGTGTACATGCACAAGTGCACAGAATTGCAGCAAATAGCAGAGGTATGCAGAACAGTTACTTAACAGTAGCAGAAAAGTCAAAACCAGCAAAGCCAAAGGCCAGAAAAAGGGCTGAGTGAAATTGATATATGTAACTCAAAATGTGTATGTAAATGTTTTAATTGATTTTATATTATTTGTGATGTATTGGAAAGTCTCCGGTAGGAAAACAAAACTCCACTATAAAACTGAAATGTATACATATTGTTCTATTCCTCTAAATGAGCTGGATAAAGAAATGAGAAGGCAGAAGTCAAAGAGTCATGGCTGTTCACTTTGAATTCCCTGTGGAATACAAACAGTCATGTGATGAAATCTATAAATGATATCATATTGATATGCATAGAGAGGTTAGAGAATGAAGAAATGAAGTAGTGAGGTAGAGAACAGGGAGGAGCTAATAGAGAATCTGAGAAAATGTAGAGATGATGCAGGGAAGATATGAAGGCTGATGCACAACAGTGAAGATGGTACAAAACAGAGATGATATCCATGTAAATAAGCAAGTGTTTTTTTTAAAGAGTGAGGAAGTTGGAGCTTCCCTATCAAGTTGTAGCTTGACAAATGTTAGTTATAGCTGACTGAGGTAGGAGCCTCCTGTAGGTTGTTGCCTACACAAAATTGATGGGAGTTGGAGCTTCCTTGCAAGTTGTAGCTTGCAGAATTGAGGTTGCAGCCTCCTGTAGTTTGGTGCTTGTAGAAAATTGATGGGAGTTGGAGCTTCCTTGCAAGTTGTAGCTTGCAGAATTGAGGTAGGAGCCTCCTGTGGGTTGGAGCCTACAGAAAATCAGTGGTGAGAGGGAGTTGGAGCTTGCCTTTAGATCACAACAATAATAAGATGTGGTTTTCTCCCTTATGGGTTTCCACTTATATCTGTTGTCTATGTGCATGATGTTTCTGTGTTGATATGGTGTATTTAATCTGCTTAATACTTGCTGCTCACATATTTAGATTACTGTTGCATTATCTTAATACTTGTTGCTCTCATATTAAGTTGATCATGATATGAAGGTGTAAATAAGTTTTAGAGGAAAGTTTCAAAAGACCATGAATGTGTTAAACTGATTCAGCCCCACTCTCAGTTTAACTAAGGGTTCAACACATTTTGATGGCTTCAAGTCTAGCTATAGGTGAAAATGTTTCTTCAAAGTCTATACCTTCTTGTTGAGCATACCCTTTACAAACAAGTCTAGCCTTGTCTCTAATAACATCTCCATTTTAATTTAACTTGTTTTTGAATATCCATTTTGTTCCAATAACATTTTTATCACGAAGTCTTGGAACTAGTTCCCAAGTATGATTCTTTTCAATTTGATCAAGTTCTTCATTCATGGCTTGAATCCAAAATTCATCTTTTCTAGGTTCATTGACATTTTGTGGTTCAATGGTGGATAAAAATGCTAGAGAGCTAGTAGACCCTACAAGAGTTCTTATTTTTTCGACACCTGATCCCTTTTCTCCCAAAATTTGAGATTCTGGACGATTCTTTTGAACATACCTAGATGGAGCCTTTTTAGATATATCTCCTTCTGCTGCTTCATTGGGTTCACCTTCTATATTATCTCTATTTGATGCAGGAGGATGTACATTATCATCATCTTCATTTTTTGCTTGTATTTCCCTTTCTGGATTTGAGAGAGATTCATCAATTATGACGTCAATGCATTCAACAATCTTCTGAAGTATTTTATTGTAGCATTAATGTGCTTTACTTGTAGAAGAGTAACAAAGAAATATTCCTTCATCTTCCCTAGGTGCAAACTTTCCAAGTTTTTAATCATTGCTCTTGATAAAACATTTGCTTCCAAAAACTTTAAAATGCTTTATAGTGGGAAGATTACCATACCAAATCTCATATGGAGTTTTATCACTGTTTACACGAACATGTGCTTTGTTAAGAATATTTACAGTAGTATGTGTTGCTTCTCTCCAAAATGTGTCAGGTGTTCCTAAATCATCAAGCATAGCCCGAGCCATCTGTTGAAATGTTCTATTCATTATTTCTGTTACGCCATTTTGTTGTGGGGTACCAACTATAGAAAACTATATTTTTATGCCATGTTGATCACAAAAATCAAAGAATTCACCTGATATATATTCACCTCCTCGATCAGATCTAAGAAACTTGATTTTTATATCTAATTCATTTTCAACCAAAGCTTTGAAGATCTGAAATTCTTCGAATGCTTCATCTTTGTGTTTAAGCAACCCAATCCAACACATTCTAGAGAAATCATCAATAAATAGAATATAGTATTGTTCTCCATGGGGTGAAATTTTTCTCATGAGTCCACATATATCAGTATGAATGAGTTCAAGAGGCTTACTTGCTGATCATTCTTTGGCATTAAATTGAACTCTGGTTTTGTTACTGAATTGGCAAGATTTGTATATGGTACTCTCAGGCAGACTAATATTGGGAAGATCATGAACAACTTTAAGTCTGCTAGATTTTTTATTTGAGAGAAGCTCAAATGCCCCAATCTTCTATGCCATAACCAACTTTTTGAAGATTTACCCAAGCAACATTTTTCTTTAGAGCTTTCCAATACATATAAATTGTTTGGTGTTCTATTTCCTTTTATGATTGTTTTACTTGTATCAAGACTGCATACCACACATTATTTTGAGCTAAAAAAACTTCAGTTCCTTGATCTCACATTTAACTTACACTTAACAAGTTATGTTTTAATCCATCCACATACATCACATTGTTATCTTTCACCTTTTATTTTAGAAAAATAGAACCTTTTTCCTTAATGACAGCAGGAGTATCATTTCCAAAAATAACATTCTTTTCTCTTTCTAGAGCATTGTATGCAAGAAGTTTATCTCTGTCACCTGTCATGTGTTTTGAACATCCACTATCAATGTACCATTTATTTTCTTCTCCTTCTGCAAATAAATCTATGCCACAGTTCACAACCTGTAATTCCTTCTTTCACCATACTTTGGAAGTTGAAGGTATATTCTCTTTTGGCTGAAGTTTTCTCCTACATTCATATTCTTCATGAACAAAGTTATTGCAACAATCACATTCAATTTCATTTTGAAGAGGATAAAATTTGTTATATGTATTCTTCTTTATTCTAGTATCAATTATTTTCTTTATTTCTTCTCTAGTCATGATGGTTTTGTATGCAACACATTGAACAACTTTATTACCAAAATTATGACATGCGAAACATTGTCCATTGAAGAAGAAATTTATGCAATCATTGAACCTTCTATTGGTGTTTACCTGTTGGTTAGTATTTCTCTGAAAGGCATTCCTGTTAGTGTTCTTTGTATTGAGGTGGTCATGCTTTACATGTAAAATCTCTTTGTTTCCTTGTTGAGCGGCAAAATGTTGTAGGCTGGTTGTAGCTGCTTTTAGATAGTTTGGTGCTGAAGACTGAGAAGATTCTCCGACATATCCAAGACCTGTCTTCATAAGAGCAGAACGTTGTACCTTGATAGTTTCATCTAAGGTTTCAGATCCTTTATAAAATATAAGATTAAAAGTATTTACTTTCTCAGTTTCTTTTCTTAGACTTACTAATTCACATTCTAATTTCTCATTGTGTCTCTCCTTTTCTTCAAGCTGATTTTTTAGAGTTTCTATGGATATTTTGTTCTCTTCCAAACGTATTTTGAGCTGATTGATTTCTTCAAGAAAATCATTGTCTTCTAGAGCATCCATAAAGGTATCCTTTTCTTCGCTAGACTCTTTTTCAAATTCCATGAGAAGTCTAAGATCTTGATTAGATTCTTCCTCATTATCTGATAACCCATCACTATCTTCATAAGTATAATAAATTTTTCTAGTGTTAAACTGACTCTTATTTCTTCTTGCTGCTTCCTTTCCCTTTTCATGTATTTCTTTATGAGGACACTTAGCAGCATAATGACCAAATCTTTCACAAGAAAAACATTTTAAAGGAAGCTTACCTCTGAGCCTTCCAGTGCCAAGTTGGAGCTTCTTTACAAAATTTACCTCATCTTCTTCTGAGACATACCCTGATCCTTATGTTTCTTGTACTTCTTTTCCTTTTGTAGAAGCTCTAAAGAGGGATTTTTTGACTTCAGATGATCCTCCTTTTCTCATTTCACATGCAATTAGAATGCCATGAAGTTGAAAAATAGTAAGACTTTGAAGATCCTGCTTCTCTTCAATAGCAGACACTTTTGACTCAAATTTTGAAGTTAGAGATCTTAAAAAAATTTCAACCAGAGTAGTATCAGTTATGGTTGCACCCAAATTTCTCATACGATTTACAATATCATCTAGACGTAAAAAGAAACTAGCAATGCTCTCTTCATTATGCATCCTTAGATTTTCATATTGAATTCTAAGAGTTTGGAGTTTAACACTTTTTACCTTTGTATCACCTTCATAGCTTAGAATGATTTTGTCCCATATTTCCTTTTCTGTATTCAACTGCATGACCTTGAAAAATTCTGATTCCGTGAGACTCCCCAATAGTGCATTGACTGCCTTTGCATTTGTTTCATATTTCTTTCTTGCCCTTGCATCTGTTGGAACTGAGGCTGGATATTGATAACCTCCTTCAACAATAGCCCATACATCTGCTCCAAGAGACTAAAGATAGGATATTGTCTGTGTTTTCCAGAAGATTAAATTGTTTCCGTTGAAGAGTCGAGGCCTGATAGATGCTGTCCCATCTTGATTGCTCATCTTGGTTGATCTTCCTTCTAGCGGCTAAGCTTCTTCAGAAGGACCTGCTTTGATACCGATTGTTGGAAAAATATTGAGAGGGGGGGGGGGTGAATCAGTATTTAGAGCTTATATCTTGACTTTAACTTTTTCTTTCGCAGAATTGCATACATGGATTTTATGAACTGAACTCGCATATACAGAAAGATATGATGAAAGAAACTCTCATATACTGTTGTAAATTTCTAGTTTATAAAGTATCTCAGAAACAGAATTTAAAACAGATTTACCAGTTATACTCAGGTTAGATAAACAGGAAATATGTGTAGTAATAGCAGTATAAAACATAACACAAGTGGAACACACTTGAACACCAGTATTTAAGGTGGAAGCCTAATTCAGGAGAAAACCACCGCTGTTGTCGTCTCTATATTCAGTATTTATTATATGGAAAATTGTTTACAACATTGTACTGATGCAGAATCATATCAGTACGCAGGATTCCACCTATAGAAGGCTTCATCCTTCACTCATTTACCAGATGCTACTGGAAGGGAGCTCCAACCCCCTGATCTCATTTACCAGCCACTCCTGGAAGGGATTTTAAACCCCCTGAACATAACACCAGCTTCTACTGGCAGGAAGTTTCTACTTCCATACTGAAGGCTTCAACCCTCAGACCCACTGTAGACCACGTTTCATCAATTTTCATACTGGATCAAACAACATCAACACAACCCTTTATCATCAATCTTAAACTCTACCCAATACTTTAATTAGAACAGTGAAAACACTGTAACCAAAACTTTAGGAATAACCTATACTTCAGAATAGATATGTAGATACAAACTCAACCCTAAACAATCATTAAATCAAATATCATACGCTACTTTGCTTCACTAAAGCTGCGTACATACATGCTTTTTTGCACACCAACCTGCATATACTTCTGTGTATTCTTCAGAAAACCCTAACTGCCATATGCTCTTTTAATGAATCAAACCTGTGTATATATGAATTTTTACTCCAATAAACTAGCGTATAGATTAGTAAATTTATGTTTTATAGAATAGGCCAGATTTATACAACTTACCCAGATTTATTCATTTTCTTCTACAGATTTGCGCCAGTTCTTCATCATTTCTTCAGTAGATCGAACTAGAGATTCATCATCTTCAAATCTAGAGACCTTGAACCATCATCATATCCACGGGTGCATCATAGATTCAGATCTATCAATTAAAAGAAGAATTCATCCATGCAAACATTCCTTAGAGAATGTTTCATTCATTAAAAATCCTTACTCATGCACACACTTTCCTTATGATCTTCTTCTCCTTATATAGTTTTAGCCTTTATCAATACCATGAGTCCAAAACCACACAACTTACTGATGGTATTCTTGGATGGAATCAAATAGACAATACAACGCTCAATATTGTGGGCTAATACCATGGTAAAGACCCTTGGTATCATAATTTTAGAGCACAAAAGGGCATACACGACTTAGAGCGTTCGTTTCTGTGTGTATACGCAACTTCACCTCACAAAAGCCGCGTATATGCTAACCCTAAATGTATATGCGGGTTCCCTTCACAAAAGTAGCGTATACATTGCATCCATACGCGGGTGGCCTTCACAAAATTAGCGTACACATTGTGACATATTATCTTTGTCATTTTTCTGGCACTTACTAGAATTCTTTTCTCTGTCACATCTAAACTGATCTGTAGATACATCATTCTTACATCTTTAGCACATAGGTTACTTATCATAGGCGACTCATCAAGTAGGTTTCCATCAAGGACAACTTTATCAAGTAGGTTTCCACCAAGGACAACACATTACATCATATTTCCAAGACATCAAGCTTGAGCTCGAGGTGAAGGCCATTAAAGTTTGAAGGAAAGCTTAGCAAATTTCAGAGTTTTTATTTTCAAGAATATGGATAGCACTAGAACTACAGGTTCTTTGGCATACCATAGGGGCACACCATCCCAAGTGGAGCCACTGTTATCACTCAAAAAAATTGGAACATCATTTGACATAGTCTTAGAAGTTCATTTGTCAAATTTATGGTCATAGAGTTCATTACGAAAATTTAAATTTTTCATATTAGCCTATCCTAAGGTCTAAACCTACCCCCATTCAAGTCTTATCATGTCCCATCAGTCATCGTTTGCTGACATATTCCATTTTCCAAGTTTTTAAATTCGAAAAGTTCATTTTAGCCAAGATTTCCTATTTTCGTAGTGAATTACACAGTAAAAAGGCAGTTTTTGCTATGAAACTGCTAATAATTTCATAGCGAAACTGCGAGAAATTTAACTAACTACACTATGAAAAGAGGTATTTTTTTCTATATTTTAAAATTAAGTGCTAGATGTCAGTAAATAATTAGAAGTGTTAGGGTGGATGTCATTCGAGTCAGTTAGGGTTAAATCAAGGTACAATGGTCATGGATGAGGTCATTATTATTATTTTTAACATGTATGAGCCATGATTAAGCCATGAGTTGTCGTCTAAATTTTTAAATCTTTCCCAATTGAGTCTTCTGTCATTCTTTGCTCCATATTTTCATGCTTCTAAGTTTAGGGGAGTTGCTTCACCAAGCCATCAAACATGAATTTGATGAATGAAGACCCATCTTCCTTAGAAGTTTTCAGAAGAACAGGGTGCTTGTAGTTTTTCCAAATATTGCAAGGGTGCCATGTGTAGGTTTCTAAGGAGTTTTCCATCAGTTTCAATGGGACACCTTCAAAGGTGGGGATGTTGAACCTCATAATAACACCTGCAAAACAAAAGCCAACAATGAGAAAACATGGCAGCAAGAGGGTTACAAGAAGCCAAAAAATGGATAAGGGTATCTTAGAAGACATTCTACATGCTATTGATATTGAGGAAACTCCCACAGTCCAAGCTAAAGATATATATGAGGGAGGAAAGAAGATCAAGAAATCCAAAACAACTAAGAATTTAGAGTTTGAAGGTGAGGATACAGGATTCATATTTCAAGCTAGGAAACCAACGACAAGACATGCTAGAAAGCTCTTAGAAAGCAGTAAAGAAGTTCAAAAGGTCACTAAAACTGTCCAGCCACCACCAAGTATCATTGACCTTTCCTCACCTACAAAAGAAGAATCAGTCATTAAAAAAAAGGAAAGGGAAAGAGAAAATTATTTAAAAAACAAAGATTTAGGTCCTTAAGGAGCAAATGAAGCTAGAAAATAATGAAATATTAGTCTTGAATAAAGAGGCAAGGAAGCACAAGGATAAGAAGGTACAGTTGCAGAAAATGAAATAAATTTGGGAAGAGCGGGTCAATAGTGTGTCAAAGACCTTAGATAACACACAACAATTGATCAAATGGACTCAGCCATTGAGAGGAGAGGTGAAGCATATCAGAAAAATGAACCTACACCTGAAATATAAGAATAGGACACTAAAGGATCATGTCAAATATCTTGAAGAGCAGTTAGAATTGATTCATGAAGAGCTAGAGAAGAAGGGCTTAAAGATGACTGCGGTTGAGGAGCCCATAGCTCAGCTAATCATTAATGAGGAAGAAACACCTCAAGTGTCTTAAGTTGAGTTTGAATGTGTTTTAGAAGGTTCATGGCATTCATAAGAGAAATTTTTTTACAGATGGAGGTCACTTTTTGGATAAAATTTTGAAATCTGTAAATGCTGCAGTTTTTCACAGCTTCATAGCATTTCCTAGTCTTAAATCCAAGAAAATGCTACGAATTTTTCTATAGCAGCTTATTTGCTTCCAAAATCATTTTTTGTAGCTTTCAACGAGGGAGAATGGTGGTGATTATGTGTCATGTACTGGTTGACACCATGGAACAACAAAGGAGCATATTTTTTGGGTGCAAAAGCTATTTTTTGGACGCTACGAAAGCTCGATACCAAACTATCATGTTTTCATAGTGAGCTGTTTTTAAGGTTTTGAAATAGTTTAAAGGTATTTTTTGACAACTGGACTCCTCCAACAGGTCAAGAGACCTTATCATCAAACATTTATGACTTGACTAATGTGCAGTGAAGACAACTCATCAGCTAAAGCTTTCGCTGAAGATAATGTCTTGTATTCCTAAAATATAAGGTTTTGTTTCACGTCTAGGAGGGTTTTTAATGTGTAAAGTAGTGATGAAATATGTCATTTAATTTTAAATCATGTGATGCTTATGTGTAACTAATATGTAACTGTTTCAAAGATAAGGTAGAATGATGTAATAAATAGGAGTTTGAGTCCTATTAGAAAAGTTCTTCTTTAGGGTGTAGCTGTCATTTTCTTTTTAAAAGACTTGTTTTTTTGTTATATGAGGTGTCATAGGAAGAATTCAATGAATCTAGCCAAGAGGAAGATCATCCATGCTGTAATAATGTCTATTTAAAGGAAAATCATCAAAGTAGTAAAGGGTTGGATATATTTTTCACCAGACTACTACTTTATCTAATTTGACTTATATCAATAATACAAAGAACTTCTTCTTGATAGACCTCAGATTCTCATGGAGTTTTTTATGTCTTTCTGATCTATATCTTTATGTTTACCACTTGTAGTAGATTTCATCTTTATTACTCAGAATTCATATGTTTATGCTCCGATTTCCTTTATTGATGAAATGACTATGTAGCCCTATGTTCTATGTGTGATTTGATTTTGTTAAACACTCTTATCTGCCTCAGATTCCATGTCAAGAAACCTTGCGACTAAATATACTGATTTATTGACTCCATAGGCCCAATGGTAGCAAGCCTACATTATTTTCAACCTACATACAAAAAAATCAAGTTAATTTTCAAATAGAGTTAGCCATCTAGTAATATCATTATCTAATATCATAAACCCCTTTGAGAGAGCCCTCTCATACTGAAGAGGCGAAGCTTCAGTGAAAAGATAGTTTGAAACAGATACATAGAGTTGTTTGATTAGAATCCATTGAAGTATAGTTTTGTGATAACACTATCCGAGGTCAGGAATCATTAAAGAAAATTGCTTCAATATCTTGGGGGGCTTCATCCAATCCCTCTAATCCACCAGCCATGCCGAAGGTTAACGTAAAAATTTCACTCATTTTGACCCAATTAAGGGTCCCTCAATGCAACTACATATCCAAATACCATGCAGTAGGGATTTGTCCCAATATATGGACAAACAAGTGAACCCATTCAGACCTAGGCTTCTTATCTCAAAGCTCCATCCATGTAGCCAAGTGTTTTCCTCGATCACCTCAACGACCAAAAATCTCAGTCGGTGGGGTAGTGGGCTGCTTAAAGTGAAACTACCTCATTCTAATGCATCCTTCCTAATCCTCAAAGATTCCTTTATGTGTATCCCAACAACATGCTAGATTTTCGTGAATAGCAACACTGAGTGCCCAGAACCTCCGCTCTTTTGGGACAACCTTTTCCAAATTTTCCAGGAAAAATACAACACTACTATAACCATCAAAGTAAGTTAATTCTCATACCTTTGAAGAGATGCAGTGCAAATATTTAGTGATTTTGAGGCAACGCAGTGCAAAAAAATAATGCAGACGATTATTTCAGCTCTCCATTTCTCCATCTGAATGTGAGAAAAATGAGCTATTGTTTTCCCAATTCAACTTCCCATCGATATTAGGGTTGATCCAATCCTCATCTCACATAGTCAACTTGTAGATATCTTTGACAACATCTCCTTCAAACACTGGTTCTGTATATCTCTCCCCTTCTACTGTATCTAGAGGTACTATAACCCGAGTACCATTGTTTTCAAAGATCATTCTACTATGCTTCAAGTTGATGATACCTCCCATATCGATTGCGTAATCTAGCCCCAGCAATGTAAGGTAGTGGTCTACATCATCCATAATTTTTATTACTTCAAAATCAGCACATACCTTTACTCCAACAATGTCTACTAGCAAATGTGGGAGTCTTCCAAGCGGAATGCTCTTTTGCTAATTAGCCATGCGTAGCTGGATGGTGGACCATTCCAGCTTTGGTTCACCCATCTTCTGCCAGGTCTACTTAGGTAGAATGTTTGCATCATATCCCAAGTCCAAAATGACCTGATCCATCTTGTACTGTCCAATTTGCATCGTCATGCACATCTACCGACTAGTTCTCTTCTTGTTCTTGTAGATATTGTTCACAGCCTTACTCTCAGTTAAAGGAAATTATTTATTTGTGCAACTATCTATCACAGCCTGAAGGTTGTCTACTACTTTATGGTTATACAATAGTTTATTGCAGGATTGCAGGAAATATTTGACTTCATCATCAATATTTTCTTCCATGATTGACTTGGATGTGGATACACTTGCAACATCAAAATCCTTTCTAGCTTCTACAAAAGTGTCCTTTTCCTTTACAGGTTGAGTTCTTCCTTCCTTTAAGAAGCCTTCCTGATTAATGGCTCTGCATTAGCCTTACTTCTTTGGCCTTCTCAAGTGGCATCACCAGTGTGTGTAATTATATCTACACTTGGATCATCATCATGTAGCTGAGCTCTAACGATTTGTATATTATGCCCAGGTGTGTGTTGTTGCTTCTCCTGCATTCTAGCAATAAAAACAGGAAAATGTTCAATAACATGATCAAATTGTCTACAATACTTGCAAGACTATCACACAAGGTTCAGACACTCACGTACATAGTGTCCAACGTCTCCATAGTTATAGAAAATCATTTGTCCTCTTCCACGACAGCACCTCCACATCTCGTTCCTCCCCCTCCTCTAGCTGGAGATCCACCACGTCCGAAGGGGGATGCTGGTGAAGATGGGTCAGATTGCACTCTATAGAGGTTGGCATTGTCTATCATCAAATCAAAGGTGTGGCAGTGATGCTCATCAAGGCCAACTGTTGAGAAGAACCTACACCATTTTTTCTTCATTTCTGGTACATAAATTCTTAATCGAGGGAAATGTTTTTTGTCATGCCTTCCAGCCACCTGACAGTCAATGCATCACAACGTAGGAGTAGGACTCGTTCCTGCAGCATCCCTGGGTCGTAATGCATTTGGTCCTCCCGCTTGCATATAATCCTCAAGCAAGGTACATTGATCTTTCATGTGACCAAAACCCCTTAAATGTATATATCATACATCTACATTGAGTTCTTTCCCTCTATCTATGCGCATGTTCTAAATCTACAAGTGCATCGCTTCTAACTAACTTTGGATTTGAAAACTTCCAAATTGGTCATCATTTCCGGGCGAGGCTTCCAAATTCACAGAAACTTCAAGAGCCTCTACGTGAGAATCAATTTTTTGTTGATTCATAGGTCCACACAAATGTGATATGAGCATGGAAATGGAACATTATTTATGCTACTTATCATCATAGATAAATGCTCCATCACCGATGGTGTGCTTCAATCGTTGATCTGCTTCTGAGACAGATTCGTTTGGTTTCTTTTAGATATATTTCAGCTCTATTACACATTGTGAGTAGGACTTGGGTTTTTTGAATTTCTACTTTAAGGTATTCTTGATTTCATTAACAGGAGGATCAAGATGCTGAGCCAAATATCCCATAAACTAGTCCAGCGCATGACCTTCAAATACCATGGCCAGCTGCACCCTCTTTACAACATCAGTATTGACATTCTGCACAGTCCATACTGCATCTTCAACAAACTAGAACCTATCCATGTCTTCATCTCCCACGCCCTTGAAGGTGGGTAGCCTCATATGTGTAGCCATTAATCCTCCTGGTTTTAGTGGAGGTGGGGTAGGAGATGACTTACCCCTCCATGAGTTTGACTGCAGAGTACCTGGACAGATACCCTTAGTGCGTGTATCCTCACCACTCTCTATATCACTATTTGACAAGTTTATCATAGGGATGTATACATATTTGTCTCCTCTCTGGTTAACCCAGAAGTAATTTCCACTGCACATAGTGCTTTCAACTTCGTTTGGGGGCATTCACTCAGTGTGACTCTACATAACACCCTTTTCACACAATAACATCTTAATAAGAAAAGGCAGAGAATGTATTAACTTACCTCTCAGTCCTTTGAAGAACCTCCTTTCAACTTTAGAATATGACACAAATTGATCCAATGCAAATTCTCTTACAAACCCGCCCAGAATGTTATCAAACAAATGATCTACAATGCAGGTGATGGAGTTATCAGTCTGTTCTAACTATTGGATCAACTCAGGTGTCCACTGAGTGATATTATCGTCCTTCCAGTAGGTTTGAAACTCTACTAACCTTAACAACCACTCCTGAAACTCATATGCAAAGGTCACAAAGAAGATTTCATGAACCTCTGTGAAAATATACTTATTTTCCCACTCTTCAGCCAATAACTTCTTACTTTTGTTCTTCTTGATGGAAAATTCGCGTATCTTTTGTTCAAAATAATCTTCTAATTTAGTCTTCGAAGGCTTCCACATAACCTAATCAATCTCAAAATTATCTCAGTCCTAGCAATGGAACCATTTGTTGGCTTGAGGGGTCCTCACCCAAGTTCGGAGTTAAGAGTAACCAAAAGCACCATCTTACTGCTGGCCCTTTAGACAATGACCTACTTTCAGAGGCCAAAGTCTCACACAAAGCAGTATGGGGGGGTGTTGGAACTAGGTTTCCCCACCCTGAGAGAGTATTAAATGATGTGGGTGTCCACAGATCTATAATAATAACAAACTATCTTGTGCACCAGAAACCCTATCTAGGAACCCTAACCAAGAAAATCTAGGTCGACTTATGCAGGCTACCCTACGTGCACAGAGATAGTGGCTCTGAAATCCCTTCAACAATCTTAATAAAGTGAAATTCAGGTATTACAATAATAGATCTATGCAACGGACCTTAATATTAAGCAGCAAAATAGGTACACAATCGATCCAGTCATAGATAACATAAATCATAAAAAAAACAGATCACAAAAACATATCACAGATGCATTTAGTACTCAGAATTATCGCAAAATAGTTCTTTATTCATCAACAGTTCACAAAAACTTTAGAATACTTAAGATCTACCCGCTCACACAGGCAGTGAGGTCTGCACATAGCTGGACTAAGGTCTCTACGCACACAACCAACAGGACCATTTCAGATACAAACACTTACACAGATCAACTTTCATAGCTCAAAACATACATACATTTCCATCCAAAACTATGCTACCCGATTCGATCTATACTTCTATTTATACCTTAGCCTACACTCATCTTAAGGTCCGTAAACCGTGGTTTGAGATTCCTAGATTTACCCTTTAGCCCATTACAACTAATGAAGGCACTTTGACCCTCCCCAAAGCCCCTTGGCTTGTGTATTTCTTAGCATGCACGACTCAAAACTACAAAAAATACTTATTAATTAATAAAAAATGTGGTCCTAAGTGACCCACTCCAGCACCTCAATTTACCAAAAATAGTCCTAAAAAATCTTTAACTTTAATTTATAAGAAGACAAATTAAGTTGTTCATTTGGACACACGACCAAATTGAAAAGGTAAAAGAAAATAAAAATTACTCACAAGGCATCTATGCACATATAGCAACATGTAAGGTTGATCAAGAATATCCTACCATCGCTTAATCCAATGGAATTTCATGCTAGACATGGAGGACCTGCTACAACCAAAAAACCGTTATTAAACAATTATATTAAGAAAAATATATGGTTTTTTTAGAACTAAGGATTCTGCAACCTCCCTTTTTTTAATTTAGTAAAATAAATCAAATAGACACACACCTTGAAGACTGAAAAAAAATTGATCATAGATAACAATAAAATCATTAATTATCAAAATTAGAACCATGTAATTCTAGGGATATGATTACGTTTACCTTTGATGACTTAATTAGAATACGTGTATCTATAGACTGAGATTTATTTTTAATAATCGAGGATTTTTTTTTTCCCTGGATCTTTCCCTGGCTTGAAATGAAGCTCTGAGATAATTATTCTCACAGACAAGCTGATTCATATGATATTAAATACATGGCAGAGTGAGTAAGTATTTTGGTACCAATACATGTTCATAATTAGCTCATGTGAATGGATGTTGGTTAGAGTACCGTCATCACAGTAAGCGTCACCACCACACAACCCTGAATCATCCCGCACCTGGGTCTTACTTATTTTTGGACAGGATTCAGGATGAGCCTTGATATCAAGGCAAACATCATTTGTAGGAGTATTCTTATTCCTATTTCATCGTTCTCAATATTCCTTTGCATTTATTTAATATTAAATTTAGAATGAGGGTTTTGTTCTTTCTGATAGATTTCTTCTTGATTTGTAGGTTTTGGAGGCACGAGTTTAGCTCGATGGCTTACTCTATCAATTTTTTTTTTCTTTATTAATTCCGTATTATGGACAGTGGTACCCTTGGTAAGGCTTCTAGTGACACAGACATGAGTAGGTAGGAGGGTTCCACTCGTGCTATGATCTAAAGCACAAGGGTCTAATTCATGGAATGATGTTTTGTAATCATTATGTAGTGAATGATGATATTTTCATTGAACAAGACTACCCAAAGAAGGCTTATGCACATATGAACTTGAGGGATTAGAGTACTCGGGGAATCATGGTTTTTCAAAAACATTTCGATCTAGGAAACGGTCGCATTTATCCTTTGTTTTAGCGAATTAATGTTTAACTATAATAAATATGAGAATATGATGAAATAAATATATTTCAGGGCTCTTGCGGTATGACTGGTATGTCTGGGACATATTAGTTCATCTTTTATGCAGATAAAAGGGTTAATTAAGTTTATGGCCAATAAATTCCATTAAAAATATAATATTGTAAATAAAAACTAGATTCTATCACCCCTCATAACTAATATACTGACACAAAAAAGCACTAAATTATTCCATTTAAATTTTACAAAGGAGATTGGCATAAATTTCACATGGTAAATGCCGTCTTTACTAACAAGAATTTTATCCCATGGAATGTCGTGTACTACAGAGTTTTTGGAACAGTTATCTCATTCAACGAGGAGATGAGTCGCTCATGAAATGAAGTCAACATCTATAGCAATATCAAAATTACCCACTCAAAATTTCTTGCAGTAAAAATAGGAGTCAAAAGCCTTGAGAACCCCTTTACTATAACCCTGAAAAATGTGAAGGAAATCCCACCACCTGACCTATCCGAACAAGGTTTAACACTCATTATATGTCTTGGGCATCTCGTCTCCAATGTCTTCAACCTAGATAAGGAGTTCCATAACTACAACCAAAGAGGTTTTTAACCAGGAATTCAGGTGAGATAAATGGGAAAATGTGCAATAGTTGGGTCACCAAACCCTAGCTTTCAAAGCAGTCTGAAAAATATGAGAAGAAACAGTGAAACAAAAAAGTGTTGGTAACCTCAAAACCCTAAGAGGTTAACTGAAATATTGATATAAGATAGGTATGGTATAGAGACAATAATGGTTGTACGGTATGAATGACTGTGATTGGTATATTTGAGATAGTGGGTGCAAATAAGGGTTAAAATCTCTGACAATAATGCCAAATCACCCATAAAACCCTAATAAAAGTATCAAAACAACAACTCTTGGCCCAAGAAATATCATTTATCATAATTTCAAATCCATACTTTTTGTAAGAAATATGACCATACACATAAACAAAGACTCACAATAATCATAAGTTGGTCGTCAATTTAGTAACTTATTTAAACCAAGTCTTAACTCGTAAAGTCATGGTATAACACATATTTAAATGTGGGAAAGAAACCATTTTGTAGAAACCATCAAGGTACAAATTTATCACATAGTTTATAATATATTAAATGATAACCATCCATTTACCTAAACCACATTTAGGTATTAGGTTTTATACATAATTTGATCAACCATATTAAATAAAGTGTTATGAATACATTATAATATCTAAATTGAAATAAGATAGGGCTGCTACATAATCAATTATTATATTGTGTCCCTTTTCACTTTGACATTCATAAGCTGTATAGAGTGATATCCTCTGAGGAACTTATTGAAATAGTGCAAAGAGACGTGGTTCTTATGTTGCTACTGAATGGGAGACAAGTCCATCAAGAAATCACCGAAAGAATATCTGTAAGTGTATCAAAATTCAATAGCACATGACTCAAAATCACCAAAGACATGAAATATCACAATTGAGAAAATAAAAGAAAGTTGTTCATTAAAATATATCTATTCATACAAAATCAAATCGAAATGTGAAAATTGAAAACAGAAACATCAATTTAAGGAGGGACCCATATGATTTTAAAAATAAGAGGGGGTGAGTTGGGCTACAAACACAACCTAGGAACTAGAGGTCATGCCCCATTGTTCTCTCAACTTGCTCTCAATATTCTCCACTTCATTATTCAACTTGTTATTGTGATAGGTTGCTTGGACCTCCCTTACCAAAAAAATATACTCTTCATTTCTTGTTTTATTGGGTATCCTTCCATGAATAACATGATTTATTTCCCCTTGGTCCAACTAAAATTTTATTTTCATTGCCTCCCTCTCTAAAAAACATCATGGATTTGGAGACAAGCCATAGCTAATAAAATAATAATTACACCCTATATCCAATGGGATAAGATCCTAATATCCCCTCCAAATTCTAGATAATCTTATTGAAATTTATATAAGTGCGGTTGTTAACTATAACTTCAAGTATAGGAAGTCCATATTCACATTATACCTCCCTTTAATTTAATTATTGACCCAACCTTACTTCCATGATGAAATGAAACCATATTATTATAAACTATTTTAAACAAGATCATATCCATGCCCAAGAGTATCATGATTATTTATATAAAAGTTTCAGTTTAACTAAAAGTGATAATTTTAAACTCGACACATGAACATTGAACCATAATTTTTCTAAAATTAGACTACCTTCTTCCTCTCTTTACTCTCCTTGACCCATACCAAATGCTTCCTCTTCCTATATTCCTCCAACAACATATAAAAATAATGTTAATGGTTCTCAACACCTCCTCTTACCATTTTCTCTCTCAATACTAAATCAATGTGTAGCTTCCAATTAATGAAAAAACCAAAATACTAATTTCGAAAAACACAGTTGTGAATATCGTCACTTTATTTAGATAAATTAGATGTATTAATCCCAGTTTATAAATCATTGATATGATAAAAGAGTGTTAAAATATAATTTCAAAATACAAATATAAAAAAATCAAGTTGATGCGCCATTATATGAAGAGAAAAACTAAAAATGCTAGCATCAATGCCCAAAAACCCATCTATGAAAAAGTTGAAGGTGCTAATATTGATCTTCATATCCCAATAGCGAGGTGCAAGGAGGTGAAGTTTTATTGGAAATGCAATTTTTCATATAAATTATATGGAAAATGTTGAGATTTTCTGTTTTCAATAAAATAGGCAAAATCTCAGTAGATGACAACAATAGGAATTAGTTCATAGATTAGCTCCAGTTTGTTGGGAGGGAGTTAATGCATCCTAAATTTGATGTGAGAGGATTTATGAGGCAGTTAGATTCTCTTTGCTATATAACAGGTATCCATACGGATTGTTTGGTGTGTGAAAGTTTGTAATCTCCTGTTTGATAATAAAGATTGCCGATGCCTATGTTGTTTGGACGTAGCCCAGATTGGTTGGGTGAACCACGTTAAACCTCTGTGTCTTATGTGCTTGGTTTATATGCTGTGTTTGTCTTTGATTTTCTGCTGCGCATTGTTAGTATAACAATTGGTATCAGAGGGCGCAGCGGAGGAGGGACGGGCCCAGGTCTGCTGTGGATTGAACGTCCTGTGTGCAGTAGGAGCTGTTGGACCGACTGGTGAGAGTGCTGCACAGAGAGTCCTGAACTATTATGCTTGCCGTGAGCTATTAAAATCTGTCATCCGTGTGGAAGAGCCGCTGCCTGGCAGAGTCCATGAGCCATTCCAAAGCATTGGAAGATTGTGAGCGGACTCGTTGTCTGCCATGAGGCCAGAAGCCGTGAGCTCGGAGGATCGGGCAGCATCTGAATGCGTTGACAGTTGAACGAAGGCTTGGATTTCAGTTGAAAATAAAGCTTTAAAAGCCGGCTATGAACGGTGACGTATTACAATAATTTGAAACGCTGCCGGCCATGAATGCTGAAGTATTACGATAAGTTGAATCGATTTTATGCCATCGTTTTTTTTTTGAAGTTTCATTATATGCCTTTTTAAAAAAAAGAAAAAGAAAAAAGAAGAAGTGCATTTTATAAAAATCGATATGTTTTTTTATTATATGCCATTTTAAAAAGAGAAGAAAATGCATTTTTTTAAAAGGCATATGGTAAATCGATAGTTTTTTTTTTATCGATTTAAAAGAGGGTTTATAAAAGTGTGGTATCGATTATATTGAAAAAAGGGTGGCACTTTATTGATTTAAGAGAAGGTGGTCCATTAATAAATCGATTTGTAATTAAAAGGTTGCAATTGGAGGTTTTTTTTTTGTGACACAATATGGAAAAAACACAAAGTGACCGGTTTGAGATCGAGAAGTTCAATGGCAAAAACAACTTCGAGATCTGGAAGGTTAAGATGCACGATCTGCTGATTCAACAAGGCGTGGCGAAAGCACTGTTGGGGAAAAGAAAAAGGCCTTCTTCCTTGATGGAGGATGAATGGGATGAGTTGGATGACAGAGCTCTGAGCGCAATTCGGTTATGTCTGGCGGATGACGTTCTGTTCAACATTGTGTCAGAGAAGACCGCCACAAGCTTGTGGATGAAGCTTGAAAAGCTCTACATGATGAAATCTTTGACAAATCGGATTCTCCTGAAGCGACAGCTTTATGGTTTGCGCATGAAGGAAGGTACCTCGATTACTGACCATCTGAATTTTTTCAATACTCTATTGGTACAATTACAAAGTCTAGATGTAAAATTTGATTCAGAGGATAAGGAAATAACTCTATTGTGTTCATTGCCCGAATCGTGGGATCACTTTGTTACTTCCATAAGCTTTAGTACTGCAGACATCCTTGAGTTTGACGATGTCGTCGGAGCTTTGTTGTCCGAGGAGACCAGGAAGCGATCGAATGCTGACACCTCTACATCAGAGGAAATGATGGCTAGAGGTCGTTCTAAAGAAAGACACTTCAGTAAGCACAGCAACTCGCGTTCAAAGTCGAAAGGGAAGAAGAGCAAAGTAAAGTGCTAGTTTTGTGGCAAATCGGGGCATTTGAAGAAGGATTGCTGGAAGCGACAACAATCTTCTAAAGAAGCTTCATCGACAGAGAAGAAAGAAGCAAACACGACAGATATAGGTTCAGGTATGAGCGACGAAGTGTTGTCTGTTAATATATCAAAACATGATCAACATTGGTTGTTAGATTCCAGGGCATCTAACCACATGTGTATCCATAAAGACTGGTTTAAGACGTATATATCTATTGATGATGGCGTCGTGTACATGGGTAATGATGTTACTTGCAATATTGTTGGGATAGGAAGTATACAACTGCAAATGTTTGATGGCACAACTAAATTGTTAACATATGTGAGACATGTTCCAGACCTAAGAAAAAATCTAATTTCTTTAGGAGCATTGGATACGAATGGATATAAAACTGTAATTCAAGGTGGAGTTATGAAAATTTACAAAGGTATTTTACTAGTATTGAAAGCTAAGAAGGTAGGAAATCTATTTCAGTTAGAAGGAAGAACAGGGTCAGATCATGTGTCTACAGTGTCTGAACATGACAGTAGTTCCATTCACTTATGGCATCAAATATTGGGGCATATGAGTGAAAGAGGGTTGAAAATTTTGGCTGATCACAAGTTACTTCGAAATCTAAAGTCTGGAAAGTTAGATTTCTGTAAGCATTGTCTGTTTGGAAAACAAAGTAAACAAAAATTTAAAACAGGAAAACATACTAGTAAAGGGATACTTGATTATATTCATTCAGATGTTTGGGGTCCAGCCCCTACAATGTCATATGGTGGCTCGTCATATTTTGTATCGTTTATTGATGAATTTTCTAGGAAGGTGTGGGTCTACATGTTGAAAAGAAAGTCTGATGTTTTTTCAGTTTTCAAGCAGTTTAGAGCATTGGTAGAAAACAACACTGGTAGAACAATAAAATGTTTAAGAACTGACAATGGTGGTGAGTTTACTTCCAAGGAGTTTGAAAACTATTGCAAGGATGCAGGGATCGAGAGACATAAGACTACTGTTTATACTCCTCAGCAAAATGGAGTTGCTGAACGTATGAACAAGACTCTTTTGGAGAGAGCAAGGAGTATGCTGAGTAACACTGGTTTACAGAAGGAGTTGTGGACAGAAGCGGTGGCTACAGCTTGTTATGTGATAAATGGGTCGCCATCGACAGCGATAGGTTGCAAGATTCCTCAAGAGGTATGGAAAGGTCACCCTTGTGATTATTCTAAACTCAGAGTGTTTGGTTGTGATGCAGATGCTCTAGTGCCTAAACATCAGCGAACAAAATTAGATCCAAAATCAAAAAGGTATATCTTTGTTGGGTATGGTGATGGAACAAAGGGATTTAGATTGTGGGATCCTACTACCCGCAAAATCATCATCAACAGAGATGTAAAGTTTGATGAATCCTCTCTTGTACAGTTAGATGTAGATAATAAATTGAAACAGGATGATGTATTTGATTTTCAACACATTCAGTTTGACAGCACTTCTAATGATAGTCATGATGACCATAGTTCAGATTCTAGTCATGAATAGGTTTCAGAATCAGATTATGAATAGGGTTCAGATGTAGGTCATGAACAGGTCTCAGATGGTGATCATGAAGAAGTTCCTACAGATGGTAGTCAGCCAATTGTGGAAGCACCAGAAACATCCTTAAGGAGATCTACAAGAATCAAACGCCCTCCGAGAAGGTATGATGATTATGTTACTTCAATTGCTTTGACAGCTAACGATGATGAACCTCTGTGCTATCAGGAAGCTATAGAAGGTTCGAAAAGTGACAAATGGAAAGCAGCCATGAAGGAAGAAATGATGGCCTTAGGTAAGAATGGCACATGGGATCTGGTTGAACTTCGAAAAGGCAGGAAAACTGTGGGCTGTAAATGGGTTTTCAAGGTGAAACGGGGTGTGAATGATTCGGAGGACAGATACAAAGCAAGGCTGGTTGCAAAAGGGTTTTCTCAGAAAGCAGGCATAGATTTTCATGAGATTTTTTCACCAGTTGTTAAAATAGTTTCAATCAGAATTGTGTTAGCGTTAGTTGCTTTGTTTGATTTAGAGTTACAGCAACTAGATGTTAAGACTGCTTTTTTACATGGAGATTTAGATGAGGAAATTTATATGGAACAACCGGAAGGGTTTGTTCAGCATCGCAATAAGAAATTTGTCTGCAGGCTCAAGAAGTCATTGTATGGTCTGAAGCAGTCGCCTCGACAGTGGTACAAGAAATTTGATTCTTTCATGTTGAGTCAAAAATATATAAGAAGTGAATATGATTATTGTGTTTACTTTAAGGAGTTAAGTAATGGCATGTTCATTATCTTAGTGTTATATGTTGACGATATGATTTTAGCAAGCAAAAGCATTGAAGAAATCAACAGGTTGAAGACTCAGATGGCAAGGACATTTGATATGAAAGATCTAGGAGTAGCAAGACAGATTTTGGGCATGGAGATTTTCAGAGACAGGAGTAATGGTAAGCTGTGGCTATCACAACAGAAGTATGTTGAGAAGATACTTTTGAGGTTTGGTATGAACAATGTGAAGCTTGTGTCAGTCCCTTTAGCTCCCCATTTTAAGCTTTCTTCCAGTTTATGTCCTAATACAGATGAAGAAAAGGATTATATGTCTCGAATTCCATATGCTAATGTAGTAGGATGTTTGATGTATGCGATGGTTTGTACTCGACCAGATATTTCACATGCAGTTGGGGTTGTCAGCAGGTATATGGAAAATCCGGGTAAAGAACACTGGTCAGCAGTGAAATGGGTACTTCGGTATTTGAGAGGCACAAGTAGTTATTGTATCACTTACAATAAGAGTAGTGAATTTGTTTGCGGGTATGTTGATTCTGATTTTGCAGGTGATTTGGATAAGAGAAGGTCAACTTCAGGGTATGTCTTTACTCTTGCAGGTGGAGTTATTAGCTGGATGTCAAAGCTACAAAACATTGTTGCTTTATCCACTACTGAAGCAGAATACATTGCTGCTTCGCATGCCTGCAAAGAGGCGGTTTGGCTGAAAGGTTTTCTTGGTGAGTTTGGTAGGTTACAGGACAACATCAAGTTACTTTGTGACAGTCAAAGTGCAATACATTTGGCTAAGAATCCGGCCTATCATAGTAAATCAAAGCATATACCAATAAAGTACCATTTTGTAAGACAGGTTATCACTGAAAGGGGAGTCTCTCTTGAAAAGGTGCATACAAAGGAAAACTGTGCAGACATGTTCACGAAACCAGTTTTGTTAGAGAAGCTGCGTTGGTGTTTGGCTTCTCTTGGCTTGTAGAAGAGATAAAATAATAATAACAGGGCATCAGGCTAATTGTTGTCAAGGTGGAGATTGTTGAGATTTTCTGTTTTCAATAAAATAGGAAAAATCTCAGTAGATGACAACAATAGGAATTAGTTCCTAGATTAGCTCCAGTTTGTTGGGAGGGAGTTAATGCATCCTAAATTTGATGTGAGAGGATTTATGAGGCAGTTAGATTCTCTTTGCTATATAACAGGTATCCATACGGATTGTTTGGTGTGTGAAAGTTTGTAATCTCCTGTTTGATAATAAATATTTCTGATGCCTATGTTGTGTGGACGTAGCCCAGATTGGTTGGGTGAACCACGTTAAACCTCTGTGTCTTATGTGCTTGGTTTATATGCTGTGTTTGTCTTTGATTTTCTGCTGCGCACTGTTAGTATAACAGAAAAAATAATTGGAAACCCTCAAGAACCCATGATTCAGCCATTAGGTTATGTATACACACTACAAAGTATTCAAAGAAAAATTTTAATAATTTAAATTTTTTATTATAATATAAAAAAAATTATTTATTTTAATTTATTTTATTTCTCAATATTTAAATACATTTAAAATTTAATAGTTATTATCTATTTAGATTTTATTGAATTATAAATTATAAATGTGAAAAAATAGTGATATTATTTTTATAAATTTAAAATAAATTTATAATCAATACACATAATATAGAAATACAAGGGGAGGAGTTAATGAAATATATTCAGAGTTAGATTATTTATTTATCTCAAAATCACCTATGACTTCAGGATGCTTCACCAGTCTCCACCATACTCCCTCATATAAGTATAACTAATGGGAAAAAATTTTATTGTTAAATTTGGAAGGTATTCCAGAAAACATACCATTTTACTTTGAATCTTTATCGATTCAACATGCTACATTTATGAAAAACACAGAAAATGATCAAAAACATAGAAAAATGGTGGTTAGAGGCTAGCATTGGTGAATATTTTTTTATGTATAGGTTTCATAATAATATTAAATATATAAAATCATACCTAGGATAATGGAATAAGATCAAGTTAGGGGACATTTTCAAATCCCAAGTTAACCTTGCCAACATAGTAGAACAGGTATAAGAGAAGATGATATTGGGAGGAAGCACTTTGGATATTGGATTTCAATAAATAAGAATTTATAGTCAAATCCAAACTAGAGGAATGAGATTAGTATGAGGAATGAGATTAGTATGGGAAAATTTATAAAGACAAAACTTATGAATTGAATGGCATAGAGAAGGGGCAAAATTCGAAATTCTTCCATGGGTCCATACTTAACACTGATTCCACAAAAAAATATCATGCATCAAATAACTTTAGGAGAATAAATTTGAGGACCATAAGGATGTTGAAAGGGGAGTAACCACCTATTTTCATTCCCTCTAGAAAGTACATATACATAGGAATCCAACATTGGAGAATATCACTAAGAATATAAGAATATATGTCCCCTCAGAAGAAATTTTATAGGAAATTTCACCTCTGCAAGTTAAGAAAGTAGTTATGGAAAATCCGTAAGGCAAGGGACAAGGCCTAAATAGATTCAATATGTATTATATTTAATTAGGATGGAAAATAATTCAAAAGGAGGTTTTGGAATTAGTAAAAATTTGAGACAAACCTCTTCAATTATGCCAACTAGCAATGCCACTTTTATTACCTTCATCCCTAAAGAATATCATTCATTGGATCTAGCAAAATTTATACCCATAGATTCATGTAATTTTAAATAAAAGTAATCTCTAAGATGATGACATGTAAACTCAATCCTCTCCCTGTTTAATTTTGCATGAATAATTTAGATATGTAGCATGTTGCAAACTCATGGACAACATCATCTTAGACCACAATATTTTCTATTCCTTAAGGACCCCCAATAAAATTGGTATTTTCATAAAATTTGATATCTTGAATGCCTTTTAACTACAAGTAAAATACCCTCTAGTGGATCTTTTTTTGGAAGACCCTATAAAAATATCCCAAAAATTTGTTTGTAGTGGAGGGCACTAATAGAGTTGGGCATGTAGATGTTCTAGTAGATGTTTTAAATAGTGCATCAATAATACACCAACAAACTGATGCATTACTATAAATATATGTATTGGTGCACTGCTATGTATACTACTTGATAGTACCAGAAAAGGGTTGAATTGAATCAAATGTTAGTGGCCAAATTTTGTTTTCCTTAGGTCGGTGCAATAGTCTCATGACACACTAGTGTTAAATTAGTATATGAATGCCCTGGTGTAAATATGGTACAGTGTTGTGGGATTATATTTTAAAAATAGAGGTTCACATATCATGTTATACACATCGATCTCATTAATTGAAGTGAAGGCCATGGTTCTTAATAGAAAATGTGTAATATCCCGTTTCGGGGATATCTCTAAAACACGGAAAACTCCAACTAGAGATGGACTCGGAGGGCAGTTACGAGATATTCCACCTCTGAAAAGAGGACGTGATCCGAAGGCTAACTAGCCCTTTCCAGACTCTGTCTATGTATATATACCAAGTGGCAGAATGAATGTCAAATATATATATATATGATAACAGAGAAAGAAATTACAGAAACTCATCCAGAAAACATAGAGAGGAAATGTTGGGCCATTTTATTAATCTGAGAAATAAAATGAAGTACAATAGGTGATCAGAGTGATGGCACCTAATCTTGCTCAAGGCAAGTGAAGAAACACTCTCAGAAAAATACAGGAATGGCTTCTCTATAAACTAAGTCTCAGCTACTAGAAAACTGTCGTGTAGCTGCTACTGCTGGAATGAACTGAAGACTAGGGGCTGATCCCATTGCCAGAATGAGCTGAAAATATGAAAACCTCCTCTCCTCAACAACCCGGAAAAAACCCAAAAAATGATATAAAAAATGGCCAACCCCTGAAAATCACCAGAAACTGCCTCCTCAGGGAATTACGTCGCCTTCCAAGGCTCTGCATAGAGGCTGAATGGGAATAACTGAAACTCCACCTCAAACTCCGCCAAAATCCTCCTATGGGAAAAGGCTAAACCTATGCTCAAAATCTCGGCTGAATCTCCTGCAGAAACCCCAATTCAAAGCACCACCCAAAGGGACTGCGTCTTCTCTCCCAGTGACTGCGTATTCTCTATAAGCTCCAGCTCTGCAACAAACCCAAACAATAAAACTACTCAGAAAATACTAAAAAACCAACCTTGCCTGAGCAGGCACTCAAAGTCCCCCGGGGCTAAGGGCGAGATCTCCGACCGAAGACACTCAATGCACTAAATAGTGTTGCAGACAGGCTAAATAGCCAGCGTGCTGAAGAAGACACATGTCTCACTCAAAAATCATCAACTCCAGAATGAATGAAATGAGAAGGCTCCTTCACATTTTATAATGTTGGTTTCCCTCCAAAACCCCAACATAGCCTCTCTGTCTTGCCACATGCTCATCCTTATCTGCGTAGAAGCTTCTAGAACATACGTGGGCCCCCTCTCTACGTGGTCCTTTGGCCCCCCTTGGTTCACTTAAGTTACAACGTTGTGTCTACTAGGGAGTGCAATTTATTTTTGGAGTGAGTTACATCCCCCTCTACTCACCTTTATTTACAATTTAATTATATAAGGAAAAATTGATCAAAACTAATATTTCCAATTCGCTGCTGCTAATTGGGAATATTACAGTCCTCCCTGCCAAAAATTGCTTGTCCTCAAGCAATGCCTGAACAAGCCTCCTCTCTAGTTGGTGCTCCCCACCGACACTGCAAAATGTGCCTGGGTCCAAGATGCACCACTAAATCTTCCCTATCCTCTGCATGACCCTGATATCAAGGGATCTCTCAATGCCAGGATCCCAAACTGATCTCTCATGGTACCAGCCAACCGGCAATCCTCCCGGATCCCATTGCCACCATGGCCAATAATAGCCCAAGTCCCACGGCTCAGACTGCGCACTGCCTCTGTCTATGACTGATGCTCTAAGAGGTGAAGACCATGACCCTTTCTGCGATGTATCTGTGACTGTGTAAGCTGTCCCATCAACTATGTACCAACTCATCACCTCTATCCAATCGAAGTCCTGACTCAATCCCACGCTGATCCTGCTCTGCTGGATTTGGGATGGAGTGCTAAAGAAATGACGACCTGTGCCCCCCTGCCAACTGGAATCTGTAATATCTGCTATGTCCAAGGGCCCCTGCTCTGTTGTTCTCCCTACGAATAATACTGTACCATCAAGAGGGTACCAAATCATGATCTCCCACCAGTCCATCTTGGAAGAAGAATCTGATGTAGCAACAACAACTACATATGGAACATGCCTGAAGTGTTGTCGCTAGCCCATAATCAACTCCCATTGCTCTACCCTATTTTCCAATGAAAGCTACCTGTAGAAGGAATCCCCTCTCTCTATAATGGGCCAAAGTGGGCAAGATATGCTACAAAATCCATCGATTTACTCCTGGAGAGTGCTACACACTAAAAACACTATAGCTCTACTAACTATGTGTACATCTATCTGTGCCTCATCCCTGTGTCGACCCACAGATGGATGATCTACCATATCCCACAACTCCTCCCACTCCTGATCAAGAATGTCATGCTCCCTCTGTCTACTAGCCCCCTGCAGAACAATCCCATCAACCTCCAACACCTCCAGAGGATATGGATCTACAACTGTTGTCACCGTATGCGATGTCAGTGCATCTGACTGCCCCACCTTAATGGCTGACCCCAATGTTAGCCACATATCCCTCGTCGACTCAATGTGGGCGCCCATCTGGCTCTCCCCCAAAGGAATATTGTGCTTGATGTGAATAATGTCCTCCTCTATCAACTTAGGCTCCATCACCTGCTGCTCTAGCTGAATCATCACAAGTGACTCTTCACCTAGAGTATCTCCTGTAGAGTCCCATGAATGCTCACCCTGGACATTGGAATGCAGCTCTGGTCTACTGTCACCATCTCTGCATGACTGATCTCACTCCCTAGATGTGTCCTCAACTGATCCTATGGACTCATATGAAGAAGAGTCCTCACCCTGGCATACAGAAGGAATGCCCTCCTGTTCTATCTCCACCAGCTCATTTGCATTGAATATGCCATCCACCCTCTCAATAAAGTGTTGATACAGTGTCTGGATCCTAGACACATACTGGGATGCTACCTCTGCTGTACCTAATATCCTCTGCATGATCTTGACATGCCCTGAGGGAAAAATGATGCATGTCTCCCTCATCACCCGCTCCCCAAGCATAGGCTCAGTGATGACTGATGTGCCACCCCTGAAGAGGATCATCTCATCCCCTAACCTGTGGTTGTCAACTAGCGCCACGACCTAGTGCCACGGCTGAGAAGTCTCTCTGCTAGTGTGCTAAGTCTCATCCAAATATCTTGGGTGAGCCTTGCATACCCCGCTACTCATGCCCAAGTTGCCAAAGGACAACGACAAAATCGACTGTGCCCATGAGTGATTTAGAAGAGGTTCAGGTGCGTGAGTCCCCACAGATACCATCAAGTATCGCTCATCTATCTCCCCATCGATCATGGGTGAAATACCCCCAAAGGTAAGCTCGGTGTCGCTATCCGTGAGTCTCCCTGGTGGCAACGCTCTAAGGCCCTACTGTGCAGGACCATATGCCCTCGCATAACACCGATCATCCATGTACTCCTCGACACATTGAGGCATACCCCTGTATACTGCTGGACACCCCAAGCTACTGTTGTACCACCCTGTATCATCTCGTGCCCTGACTGTGTCTAGGCATCAGTCATTCCCTGCGTGATCTCACTGTGATGTAGGACACTCCTACTCCACAATGCAGTCCCACACACTACGGTACACCACCATCCAACTTCATGTCCACCGGTAGTCCACTGCTCAAAGCTAGAGGCTCCCACACATCCCTGGATGTGATGACCTAGAGTTGTGCCTCTACATGTTGGACTACCCCCAATCGGTATCATCGTCTCCACCGTCACATCATTATACCTGCCGACGAATGGATCATCACTCCAAACCCTCCTCGAGGGGTCTGAGAAGTGAATCTCCCTATGTGTCAGTAGTGTTACCACCACTTCTCAGCTCCGTTGCATCCTCTGTGTCCCACACAAAGGTGAAGAATCCTTGGCCCCATACGAGGCGCCATTTGGTGGCCTGCCAATGCCACCTCCTCCGATAAGCTCTTGCCAAGGTATGTTGACCACCCCGTGATCCCGTGTATAAGTGTCATACCAAGACAACCTAGGGAGTCTGCCCATAAACTGGTTGGCCACTGGAGCTGACCGAAACTCCCCTAGTGAATGCGCATGCTCTACTGCTAGCCCAACTGTACCGTTCAAGACATAGTCAACCGAGCTGCCTGGGAAATGATAGGTGATCCCGCCTAGATCCTAATGCCAATCTGGGATTCCTATATTCCCAGCACCTAGGAAATCCTTCTGAACTACACCCGGGTCCACCACTATCTCCATAACCCACTCCACCGAGTACCAACTGAAAATATCTTGCCATCCAACCTCGATAAGTTGATGTTGCACATTGTGCAACTCTAATCGTATCATCCTACTAACCAAGTCAACGTATGAGGTCTGACTAGGTGACTTCGTCTCTCTCTCTCCAATGGGAAGAGGTGACCCAAAAATGCTGCTAGTCCCATCCATGCATGCCTGAAGGGGAATGATCTGACGCTCCAACGTGTCCTCTAGTTGTACCATGAGGGAATCCAGTCATTCTCCAATGTGGGCCAACTTGGCCACCCACTCAGCACAAGCCACTCTCATGCCCTCCATCTCTTTGTCCTACACCAAAATGGCCTCCCGTACTGACGTGGCCTTCCCTTTCAAAACTAGAAGGTCTGCCTGAAGCTGATGATACTGCTGTCTGCAACCATCATCCAATACCTCTATATTTCCTAGTGCCTCATCAAAGGTGGATACATCTCCTAACACCTCACCCATCTGTCGTGTGCTGCTACCACCCGAAAACTTGGACACAGCTCCGGTCATCACCTCAATGGATGGCTCTATTGGGGTAGGCTCTACCTTCTCCACTACAATATCAACTGACATGGTCAAGGAGGTCTCCAGTGAGGGTGAGTCCTGTGTCACACTAGGTGTATCCTCGAACTCCCTACAATCCTGTGTGCCCTCATCCTCCAAGTGTGAGGTAACCATTTTGATGGTTTCCCCCTCTGATACTCGGTCAAGCTAGAAATAGGCATCCAACTCCTCCACCCAAAAATTTTCTGAACACTTGGATGACCCGTCAAATTTCGGTAAATGGAATCTTCCCACTGTGCGCTGCAAGCCCCTGTCATGTGAGTGCTTGTTCCGTCTATGAAAGTTGCAGGGTCTGCTATCCCGCTGGAGCTGAAAAAAATCTCTGAATGGAAGGGCATCCCGGAACTCCTGCCCATATGCCTGATACTCGGCGAAATAATCATTTATGTGGCCAGGGTCTAGCTTTTGTTTTGCTCCTGCCCTTGTGTTTGCACCTAGAAAAGTGGGCATAGTGGAACGTGTGGGTGTATGTGATGCCATATACTGAATGGCATCATGGTCCGGAAAATGGTGGGATGTGCCTGATCCCTTGCTAATATAGAAACCCCTTGGGGTTTCACGCTGTCTAGCCTCCACAACGGTGAATCTCTGCCTCATCATCTCAATATGCCTCAAGAGATCCTGTAATAATTTAAGGAGCAGCTCCCCAAATCTCTTCGCATCATCATCACCTGCCATCGACTCCTCCTATTTTGCATCTATCACAGGCTCCTCATGTTCTGTGTCTACAGGCTCCTCCAGAAACTGCACTGCTGCTCCAAGAATACACTTCTGTCTGAATTCAGCCTTTGATTTACCCACTGAAAATTTCTCAGAAAACTCTAAGAATTTGGAAAGGTGATCCTTGCCCAAAACCCAGAAAAACCCAGAAAGGGTTTCTTCTAATTCCAACCTTCAAAATCTGACCCTTTGTAGTTTGGCCCTCTTCCAATTTCGCTTTTTGGCACTGCAGCTGCTACTGTCAATCGTTTCTCTCCAAAATCCCAGCAAACCTCCTCATATGGCTCTCCTATCAATTTCCCAACACCCCAGATCTAAAATCATACCAATGAAGCTCCCACAAATGAGCCTCCTCCAATAACTACGTAGGCCCTTCTAACCAAAATAGCCAAAATAGTTGCAACTGAAAACTGGAAACTCACAGGCTGATCCAAGATTGATGCTTTGATACCACTTTAATATCCCGTTTTGGGGATATCTCTAAAATACGGCAAACTCCAACCAGAGATGGACTCGGAGGGCATTTACCAGATATTCCGCCTCTTAAAAGAGGACGTGATCCGAAGGCTACCTGGCCCTCTCCAGAATCTGTCTAAGAGTGAAAGATAAACACACCAAGTGGTATAGAACTAGAATGCTCAGAAATATTAATAAATAATAGTGTAGCAGACATATGATAACAAAGAAAGAAATTATGGTAACTCATCCAGAAAACATAGAGAGGAAATGCTGGGCCATTTTATTAATCTGAGAAATAAAATGAAGTACAATAGGTGATCAGAGTGATGGCATGTAATCTTGTTGTAAGACCTCTCAGATTTGACCACAATTTTTTTTTCCTTCAATTTCAACTTACGAATAATTATGAGGGCATCTGTTCATTCCCCACTAGAATTTACAGTAGTTATCCCTCTTTAGTTACATTTATTACTGACCCTTTTATGTTGAATTTCACACTCAAAATAACCACTGTTTCAATACATTGTAATTAACCACTCTTTTATATTCATAAGGATTATATGATTTCATCTGAAGGTATTCCTCTTAAATTTACATTGAATTTATGGGTATAACCCATTCCTTATGTTTAACTTATGGTCTATAATTATCACCTTCGTTTGGTGAAGCATATCAATGTATAATGCTACCTAACCCTTATGTATTTATTATACAATTCACCTCTTAAATTTTCAATATATATATATATATATATATATATATATCATTCCATATTAAAGAATAACGACATTATTATATATCGCATTCTCCATAAATTAATAGGGTAACGTCGACCTATTTATGGTTAATACCACTGTATGGTGTTCAACGACATCATACTCTTAGGAAGAAGTTCCTCTATTCAATTTTTAAGTCCATTTAATTTCGCTATAGCTAGACTCTATGATTGCTCTTATCATTAAAAATTTTTACTCAAAATCAATTCAAACCCCCCTACGCGCTATCACCTTATATCCAGTTTCTATGCAATTTGGTTGATTTGAGTACTTCGTACCCTGTATTTATTGGCTCGATTTCACACCTCCGGTGGTTGTAAATGTGCTAGCATTAGTTTTCACTTTGGTTTACGTTGCTCCTATTTTATTTTGGTGGCCAGATCCGCCAATTTGGTACAGCGTACTTCGCCTTTAATGCATGTACTAATTCAATTGAAATGGTACGCGATTATTAAATTTGAATCCATCCGAATTTCCAGTTGATAAAATGGTTTACATTTCCGAGACCTTCAACCTTCCAGTGCTCAGAATTTGGGCATCTCAGGACACGTGTACGATGGAGATTGCCTGAAATTAGGGTTTCCAAGGCATATAAAAATTTTGCATTCACTGTATGAGTTCATTTTTCCTCTTGTGGCTGAGGGCTTCCACAGGATTTCTCTGGAGTTTGGTTTCATTTTTATTTGCTACTACTATAGAGAAATCGTTCCTCTGTTTTTCTAACCATACCTCATGGAGATATGTGATGCCAATCACGTCGTCAGCGCTCATTCAGGTAACGACTTCCCTTGATACCTTTGATCGAGTTAGAGTTTTCATTGCGCATTCCTCTGCGGTTGAAATGTATCAATATTTACTGAGGTTTAGAGTTAGAGATTCAATGATAGGATGAATCCAAACGAATCGAACCTTTCGTTCAATGCACATTATTCTCGTTCCATTACAGTGATTGTCGTATGGTTTATACGAAAGTTGATTTTTCTTGGATGCCGTGTTCGCTTTTACTTTAGTGATTCTCAGTTAGTTCGATATAACTGAGGGAATGGTGATATTCGCATGCATGTGTGGTTGATTCCATCATCATGATTCTAAGATGCTACAATGTCTTTCCGGAACTGAGAAGGTATTTCCATCTAGTTTATTTCTGGTGAACAATATATTATTATTACTACCACTTCTAATTTTCGAATTTTCGATTTAGTTTAATTGTTAATAGTCCTGGTTTATTTATTTTTTCCAGCACTTCTGTTTCCACGCTGGATTGATACGATGGAAGGTCAGCAGTAAATTATTGTTTTTGTTTCCCTTGATTTAACCCTCCTTTCAGTTTATAATTACGATTTTGTTTTTTCCCAAATTCCTCACGCTCTTTTCCTCTTGTTCATTACAGGTATATGGCAACTCTAGTATTCTCTGCTGATAAGTTAATGAGGTTTTATGCCTTCATCTCGACTGTTAATCGTGCTTCTTTCATACTCACAGGTTGGTGCTTCGTTCAAATCGACCAGAGGGAGCAATAAATCAGTTTACCCTCTTTATTCTTATCTCCATCCTGAGAGTTTTGAATATCATTATTATAAGTTTGTAATAATTTTGGGACAATAATTTTGACCTGACATCCCATCGGAACGCTGGAAAAACTTTCTAACATTGGAACAGAATTTACTATTATATAGATTTATATATATAAACCAATTCTCTATCAATTTATCTATAGAATTTTCGTGGAAAGAATTTGGTCTAGTGAATTTAATTCTACTTCACTTAATTTCCATATTGATGATGCAGTAAAATTTTCCAGAAATATTATTAACTAAAATTCTTCTTCCAGTATTTTATCATCCGCATAATTATACTTATAAGGGTAGTTTTGATTTCAAGAAGAATGTAGTTTCTGCTGTAGCAGATTTTAATATAGCAGATATTATTTTGTTGTTTACTCTTATTACATGAGTTTCTCTATTTCTTTTCAGCAATATTTTAAGCAAACCCATCTGCCCTAGTTTATAAATCATTATAAGGTGTTTTTGATAACATAGATAATACTTTTAGTATATAGACAGAATTATACAGTATTTATATGTTTACAACTGATGAACTATGTTTTTATATCTCAAACATGACTTATTTTATTCATTTCACATTGACTTGACTCTCATCCATTTATGGACAAAATCTGTGGAGAAATTTATTTCACGCAGTCACTCTATAGGCATATCTTGACTGTGCATTTATATACCTAGGAAATTTCATTAACTATATGTGTGGTCTGAGATTTCTATTATAGTGAATCTTAGATAACTGCCTCATGTTAATTAACTGTGTACACATGAATATTTCAAATGAAACTTTGACTGAGTTAATTTCTAGATAGCCTACTTTATTGGAGGCTTCCTGCTATAACTGTACTTTACCTCATTATTATATAGAGATATATTGATACATGCAGGAATGTATTTCTATTCTGCTTCTATTTGTGTATGGATGGTATATTTACTATATGACCTCATGTTATCTTCAACCAATTCCTATATAACTCAGATTTCAATTCATCTAATTCTGTTTTAGGTATTGGTACAGGAATCCCATGCTAACCTTTCCTATGTACTCATACTAGTATCATTTTAATCAATCAAATGAAGATTAAAGTTAAATTACTAATTTATATGTGGAGAACTGTGTATCCTAAAATTTAAACCAATACTTGTTTAGAGGTTCTGTTGGATTCTTCTCCATAGATTTTTATTTCTACTACTCTACAGAATTTAGAGGGTGAATTCCTTCAACTTAGTTATGTTAAATGTAGAAACTAACAAATTTAACATCTAACTCACCAAGTTATACAAAAGGAGTAATAAAACCCATGCAAGCTTAGATACATACCACTGTTGCAATTGACCAACCTCCCAACCTTAGAGTCCTTCTGTCTCCCAAAACTCACCCCCGAGCTGAGATCATCTCCTAGAACAGACCAACCTCTGATCTATTCAGGAACAGCTTATTTAAGAATTTTCTCCCTAAATCCTGTTTCTAATTCTACATCTAGAATATCAGGATGCTTTTCTTCCTGTTTGCCTATGATTCCATGTTTAGGGACTTTTAAAGCTTCTTTCTGCTTTTCCCAGCTTTTTACCTCTTCCCAACTAGTCTCCACATCATTGGGGAAACTAGATTTTCCTCAAAATCTAATTTGGAAATAAATTCTTTCAAGGATTTTTGAAAGATTGTGGGGAAATTATTTTCCTTTATCCATCCTGATGGATTTAGCAAGTCACCTCATAATTCTCATTTTTGGTCAATCTGTACAGAATTATTCTATTCATTTTCTCAATTTAAATATTTAATTACATCCACAAAATACTTGTCCTTTGGGGTCCACTCCCCTTAGGATTAAAGTTCAAATGTCTAGTTTTTGAAATTCAAATACATAAACTAGGGGTGTTACATATTCCCCCTCTGAAAGAAAACACCGTCCTCGGTGTTGGTATTTAACTACTAGAGTTCATTTTTTTTTCAAACAAAAATGGATATCTTTCCATCATTTCAGCTTCTCTTTCCTAGTTAGCTTCTTTAGCAGTAAAGTGCTTCCACTGCACCTTTACTCTTGCTACCATCCACTTCCTCAATTCAATTTCTTCCCACTCCAATATTTGAAGTGGTTCTGGAAGGAGCTCCCCTTCTGGTTCCACCTGTACCACATTCCAATCAACTATGTGAGAAGCATAATGTACATATCTTTTTAATAATGAAACATGAAACACATCATCAACTCTAACATGGGGTGGTAAAGCCAGCTTGTAAGCCACTGGTCACACCCTTTCTAATACTTCAAAAGGACCACAATATATAGGAGCCAGTTTTGCACAACTTCCAGCATAAAATGTACTCTTTTTGGGTTTAATACGCAAATACACATGCTCCCCCATTTTAAATTCACGATGTACCCTCTCCTTATCAGCATAGTTTTTCTAGCGGCCTTGTGCTGTCTTAATGTTTCTTTGTATTTGTTTGACAATTCTTTCCATCTCTTGTAAATCATCTGGTCCCAACATTAGCTTATCCTCAGGCTGGCTCCAGCTCAAAGGAGTATGACATTGCCTTCCATAGAGTGCCTCAAACGGACTCATTTTGATGGAGGATTGATAGCTGTTATTATAGGAAAATTTAGCTAAATGAAAGTAGTCTTCCCATTTTGATGGCCTATCCATCACATACATTCTCAGCATGTCCTCCAAAATATGATTAGTTCTCTCTGTCTGACCGTCGGTCTGAGGGTGATAGGCAGTACTAAAATTCAACTTAGTGCCCATACCTCCAAATAGACCTTTCGAAAAGGCTGCTGTGAACTTAGCATCTCTGTCTAAAATAATCACCTTTGGGACCCCATGCAATCTTACTATTTCTTTTAGAAACACATCTGCTACTTGGGCTATCCCAAAAGTAGATTTCACTTGTATGAAGTGTGCATATTTGGTTAAAGTGTCTACTACTACCATCACTGAATCGTGTTGGTATTTAGTTTTGGGTAGCCCTGTTATAAAATCTATAGAAATTGTGTCCCATTTCCATTCTTCAATTGGCAAGGGATTTAAAAGACCAGCAGGATGCTGATGTTCCACTTTAACTAATTAACACTCCATGCATTTAGATAAATATTCTGCTACATATATTTTCATTCCTGGCCAGAACAACTTCTTTTTCAAAGCTGTTAACATTTTCTGGTATCCAGGATGCCCTGCATATGGTTGTTTATGATATTCATCTAGAATTTCTCTTTTCAAAGACTCCAAATTGGTGATATATAATCTGTTTTTGTAGCAGATCATCCCTTTTTTGTTTTGAGTGTAATCAATCATCTCCTTATTTAGTAGTTTCACCTGTAGTGTTTCATAATTTGGATCCTCGTCTACTGTCTTTTTCACTAAATCTTCTAACTCAAATTGTGCACTACTTCCAATGCTGTTTATATTTTGACAAGCATTTCTGCTCAAGGTATCAACAATGTTATTTTCTTTCCCCTTGATATGTTTTATGTCCATATCAAATTCACTCAAAAAGGACAACCATCTGGCTTGTCTAGCATTCAAATCAGTTTGGGAAAAGAAATACTTAAGACTAATATGATCTGTCATTAATGTAAATTTCTTTCCAAGAAGGTAGTGTCGCTACATCTTCAAGGCATGAATAACAGCAGCTAGCTCCAAATCATAAGCACTATAGTTCTATTCATGTGTCTTCAGTTTCCTAGACTCATATGCAATAACTGAATTCTCCTGCAAAGGACTCCTCCCAACCCCTCTCTACAGGCATTTGTGCATACAAAAAATTGTTTATCAGGATCTGCAATTTTTAAAATAGGGGCTATGGTGAGTTTTAATTTTAATTGTTCAAAACTGTTTTGGCACTTTTCAATCCACTCAAATTTGACACCCTTCCTCTGTAGTGAAGTTATGGGGTGTGCTATGGCAGAAAATCTCTCCACAAATCTGCGATAATAACCTGCAATCCCCATGAATGATCTCACTGCTAAAACATCAGTTGGCACAGACCATTCTCTAATACCCTTTATCTTTTCAAGGTCAACAACCAACCCTTGTTCAGAAATAATATGACCCAAGTATTGGATCTTATCCTTATAGAATTCACATTTACTAAATTTGGCATATAACTGGTTTTATTTCAAAGTTTGCAATACTATCCTCAAGTGCTCTCTGTGTTCTTCCTCACTTTTTGAGTAAACTAAAATATCATCTATGAACACAAGTACGAATTTATCCAAGTACTTATTTAACACACTGTTCATTAAGCACATAAAAGTGGCAGGGGCATTTGTCAAACCAGAAGGTAGGACTACAAATTCGTAGTGACCATACCTGGTTCGGAAGGTTGTTTTGCTGATGTCTTCTTCTTTAATTCTGATCTGGTGATAACCAGTCCTTAAGTCAATCTTAGAAAACACTGAAGCTCCTCTCACTTGATCAAAAAGATCATCAATTCTAGGTAAAGGGTGTTTGTTTTTAAAGGTCAAATTATTTAGTTGATGATAATCAATGCACATCCTAAAGGTTCCATCATTATTTTTCACGAATAGGACTGGTGCTCCCCAAGGAGACACACTCGGTCATATATAGCCCTTATCTAGCAATTCCTGTAACTGCATTTTCAGCTCCATGAGTTCGGGGGGACTCATTCGATAAGGAGCTCGGGAAATAGGTGCTACTCCCGACACCAAATCAATTGAAAAGTCAATCTCTCTTTTGGGAGGAAGATGAGGAATCTCATATGGAAAAACTTCCTTAAACTCCCTTACTATTGGCAAGGTATTCATCAGATTTTCTTCAGTTTTCTATTCTATCTCTTCTACATGTACTACATAGACTTGGTATCCTTTCCTAGCTGTTCGTTTTAATTGCAGTGCTGATATTTGTCTTACAGAGATAGGTTTTGGTTTTCCCTTGAGAATAAAAGGTTTCCCCTCTTCATCTACACAATGCAGGGTCTTATCCCAGCAGTTCATCGTGGCCTTCTTCTTTTCCAGCTAGTCCATCCCTATCAGCAAGTCATATGAACCTAATGGAAAAATGTTTAAGTTTACCTCTATTTGAAAATCATTTAATTTAGTTGTTGTTTGAGGTAGCCTATGAGTTACTTTCCTCTTGGTTCCAGTCGCTAACTGGACCAGCCAAGACTGCTGAAATTTTTCAGTTTTGAGTTTACATTTTTCTGTAATTTTTGGATTAATGTAACTCAAAGAAGCACCTGGATCAATCAAAACTGTAACAGATTGGTCAGAAATCTTACCCTCCATTTCAACCATGGTAACTTGATGTTCTGCTTGTCGATTCTATAAGGTGGCACTGATATTGGGTATATTTCTGGCTATGTCATTTACTGTGATAGCTTCTCGATCTCTCATAATCATCTGAATGTTTCGGTGGGGACAGTCCCTCAAAAGATGGGGTTCTCCACATCCCCAACATTTCAAAGGTTCCCTCATTTTGACTGTGCCTTATTTTTTATTTCCTTCATCTAATTTTTTGGAACCAATTTGAGACTGAGCTATTTGGCTTTCCTTTGGTTTATTAAAATTTTTCCTTTGATGGTCCCTACCAAAATTCCTTAAGTAAGCTGGTTTCTGTTTCTTTCCTTTAATTTCACCTTTGTTTAGCCAACTTTTTCCATGCTCAGCCTTTCCCTTAAACTGCTGATAGCATAATCTAGCCTTCCTCACTGGCTCATCCATAGTTTTTGGGTTATCAAACTTGATCTTCTCTTTGTATATAGTAGGAAGACAATTCAGAAACCTTTGTACCTTTGCTTTCTATTCCCTAATGTAAGGGGCATATCTCAACAGGTTTGTAAACTTAGTGACAAAATCATCAAGAGTAAGTTGTCCCAGTCTAAGCTCATGAAATTCCTTTGCTTTATCATCATAGTAACATTCATTTAAGTAGCGGTTTTTGAACATAAGCTGGAAGTCTTCCCAGGTAACTGTCTTTTCATCAATGACATGAACCATTTTCGTCTCCTCCCACCACAAGGTAGCCTTACCTTGTAGCTGGTAAACAGCTAATCTAGCCTTCAGATTGCTTTCATATTCATAGACCTGGAAACAGTTAATCATGTTCAGCAACCAAGATTCAACATCTTCCTCCTTCTCCCCATCATAGGAAGGAGGTTTGATCTTTCGAAATTCCCCTTGTAATTATTTTTTCTGTTTATACTAATGCCTAACAGCATCATCATCCTCAGACTCATCAGTCTTCCTCTTTCCAGAACCCTCACCTTCTTGGCTTTTCCGCGAAGTTATTTCTCTGATGAGCTTTTCCTGCTCCTCACTGGCTAATGACAATCTGTCATTCTGGCTTCTTAGTTCAGCCATCTCTCGTCGCAAACTGTGCAACATAGCCACCATTGGAGCATTGGGATCTGGTGTATTATCTTCATCACGCAGATTGACATAAATTTCCTCACCTTCTGCCATTTCAGTACCACTGTACACTAAACAACACAGGTCAAAAAAAAAAATTCTCAACAGTAATTAATTTATACAGTGTACATAACAACAGTGAGCACACACAACAACAACCCAGTTTTGTATAACATGAGCTCTGATACCATTTGTAACACCTCACAGATTTCATCACAAAATTTTTTTTCCTTCAATTTCAACTTACGAATAATTATGACGGCATCTGTTCCTTCCCCACTAGAATTTACAGAAGTTATCCCTCTTTAGTTACATTCATTACTGACCCTTTTATGTTGAATTTCACACTCAAAATAACCACTGTTTCAATACATTGTAACTAACCACTCTTTTATATTCATAAGGATTATATGATTTCATCTGAAGGTCTTCCTCTTGAATTTACATTGAATTTATGGGTATAACCCATTCCTTATGTTTAACTTATGGTCTATAATTATCACCTTCTTTTGGTGAAGCATATCAATGTATAATGCTACCTAACCCTTATGTATTTATTATACAATTCACCTCTTAAATTTTCAATATATATATATATACATATCATTCCATATTCAAGAATAACGACATTATTATATATCGTATTCTCCATAAATTAATAGGGTAACTTCGACCTCTTTATGGTTAATACCACTGTATGGTGTTCAACGACATCATACTCTTAGGAAGAAGTTCCTCTATTCAATTTTTAAGTTCATTCAATTTTGCTATAGCTGGACTCTATGATTTCTCTTATCATTAAAATTTTTTACTCAAAATCAATTCAAACCCTCCTACGCGCTATCATCTCATATCCAGTTTCAATGAAATTTGGTTGATTTCAGTACTTCGTACCCTGTATTTATTGGCTCAATTTCACACCTTTGGTGGTTGTAAATGTGCTAGAATTAGTTGTCACTTTGGTTTACATTGCTCCTATTTTATTTTCGTGGCCATATCCGCCAATTTGATACAGCGTACTTTGCCTTTAATGCATGTACTAATTCAATTGAAATGGTACGCGGTTATTAAATTTGAATCCATCCGGATTTCCGGTTGATATGATGGTTTACGTTTCTGAGAGCTTCAACCTTCTAGTGCTCAGAATTTGGGCATCTCAAGACACGTGTACGATGGAGATTGCCTGAAATTATGGTTTCCAAGGCATATAAAAATTTTGCATTCACTGTATGAGTTCATTTTTCCTCTCATGGCTGAGGGCTTCTGCAGGGTTGCTCTGGAGTTTGGTTTCATTTTTATTTTCTACTACTACAGAGAAATAGTTACTCTGTTTCGCTAACCATACCTCATGGATATATGTGATTCCAATCACGTCTTCAGCACTCATTTAGGTAACGACTTCCCTTGATACCTTTGATCGAGTTAGAGTTTTCATTTTGCATTCCTCTACGGTTGAAATGTATCAATATTTACTGAGGTTTAGAGTTCAGGGTTCGATTATAGGATGAATCCAAACGAATTGAACCTTTTGTTTAGTGCACATTATTCTCATTCCATTACAGTGATTGTCGTATGGTTTATACGAAAGTTGATTTTTCTTGGATGCCATGTTCACTTTTACTTCAGCGATTGTCAGTTAGTTCAATATAACTGAGGGAATGGTGATATTCGCATGCGTGTGTGGTTGACAACATCATCATGATTCTGAGACGCTACAATGTCTTTCTGGAACTGAGAAGGTATTCCCATCCAGTTTATTTCTAGTGAACAGTATATTATTATTGCTACCGCTTCTGATTTTCAAATTTTCGATTTAGTTTAATTTTCAATAGTCCTGGTTTACTTATTTGTTCTAGCACTTCCGTTTCCACACTGGATTGATACGATGGAAGGTAAGAAGTAAATTCTTATTTTTGTTTCCCTTGATTTAACCCTCCTTTCAGTTTATTATTACGATTTTTCTTTTTCCCAAATTCCTCACGCTCTTTTCCTCTTGTTTGTTGCAGGTATATGGAAACTCTAGTATTCTCTGCTGATAAGTTAATGAGGTTTTATGCCTTTAGCTCGACTTTTAATCATGCTTCTTTCATGCTCATAGGTTGGTGCTTCGTTCAAATCGACCAGAGGGAACAATAAATTAGTTTACCCTCTTTATTCTTATCTCCATCCTGAGAGTTTTGAATATCATTATTATAAGTTTGTAATAATTTTGGGACAATAATTTTGACCTGACGTCCATCAGAACGGTGGAAAAATTTTCTAACATTGGAACAGAATTTACTGTTATATATATTTATATATATAAACCAATTCTCTATCGGTTTATCTATAAAAATTTCGTGGAAAGAATTTGGTCTAGCGAATTTAATTCTACTTCACTTAATTTCTATATTGATCATGCTCTAGAGTTTTCCAGAAATATTATTAACTAAAATTATTCTTCTAGTATTTTATAATTATACTTATAAGGGTAGTTTTGATTTCAAGAAGAATGTAGTTTCTGCTGTAGAAAATTTTAATATAGCAGATATTATTTTGTTCTTTACTCTTATTACATGAGTTTCCCGGTTTCTTTTCAGCAGTCTTTTAAGCGGACCCATTTACCCTAGTTTATAAATCATTATAAGGTGTTTTTGATAACATAGATAATAATTTTAGTATATAGACAGAATTATATAGTATTTCTATGTTTACAACTGATGAACTATGTTTTTATGTCTCAAACAGGACTTATTTTATTCATTTCACATTGACTTGATTCTCATCCATTTATGGACAAAATATGTGGAGAAATTTATTTCACACAGTCACTCTATAGGCATATCTTGACTGTGCATTTATATACCTAGGAAATTTCATTAAATATATGTGTGGTCTGAGATTTCTATTATAGTGAATCTTAGATAACTGCCTCATGTTAATTGACTGTGTACACATGAATATTTCTAATGAAACTTTGACTGAGTTAATTTCTTGATAGCCTACTTTACTGGAGGCTTCCTGCTATAACTATACTTTACCTCATTATTATATAGAGATAGATTGATACATGCAAGAATGTATTTCTATTCTACTTCTGTTTGTGTATGGATGGTATATTTACTATATGACCTCATGTTATCTTCAACCAATTCCTATTTAACTCAGATTTAAATTCATCTAATTATGTTCTAGATATTGGTACAAGAATCCCATGCTAACCTTTCCTATGTACTCATACTAATATCATTTTAATAAATAAGACGCAGATTAAAGTTAAATTACTAATTTATCTGTGGAGAACTGTGTATCCTCAGATTTAAACCAATACTGGTTTAGAGGTTCTGTTGGATTCTTCTCCACAGATTTCTATTTCTACTACTCTACAGAATTTAGAGGGTGAATTCCTTCAACTTAATTCCATTAAATGTAGAAACTAACAAATTTAACATCTAACTCACACAATCATGTATCACCAAGTTATACAAAAGGAGTAATAAAACCCATGCAAGCTTAGAGACATACCACTGTTGCAATTGACCAACCTCCCAACCTTAGAGTCCTTCTGTCTCCCATAACTCACCCCCAAGCTGAGATCATCTCCTAGAAAAGACCAACCTCTGATCTATTCAGGAATAGCTTATTTAAGCTTTTGCTCCACAAATCCTGTTTCTAATTCTGCGTCCAGAATATCAGGATGCTTTTCTTCTTGTTTTCCTAGGCTTCGTTGTTTAGGGACTTTTAAAGTTGCTTTCTGCTTTTCCCAGCTTTTTACCTCTTCCCAACTACTCTCCACATCATTAGGGAAACTAGATTTTCCTCAAAATCTAATTTGGAAATAAATTCTTTCAAGGATTTTTGAAATATTGTGGGGAAATTATTTGCCTTTATCCATCCTCATGGATTTAGCAAGTGACCTCATAATTCTCATTTTGGTCAATCTGCACAGAATTATTTTATTCATTTTCTTAATTTAAATATTTAATTACATCCACAAAATACTTGTCCTTTGGGGTGCACTCCCCTTAGGATTAAAGTTCAAATGTCTAGTTTTTGAAATTCAAACACATAAAATATGGTTGTTACAGTTGATCAAGGCAAGTGAAGAAACACTCTCAAAAAAATATAGGAATGGCTGCTCTATAAACTACGTCTCAGCTGCTGGAAAACTGCCGTGTAGCTGCTACTGCTAGAATGGACTAAAGACTAGGGGTTGATCCCCTTACCAGAATGAGCTGAAAATCTGCAAAACCTCCTCTCCTCAACAACCCGAACAAAACACAGAAGCCATATAAAAAATGGCCAACCCCCGGAAATCACGAAAAACTGCCTCCTCAGGGAATTATGCTGGCTTCCAAGGCTCTGCACAGAGGCTAAATGGGAATAGCTGAAATTTCACCTCAAACTCCACCAAAATCCTCCTATGGGCAAAGGGTGACCCTCTGCTCGAAATATCCGCTGAATCTCGTGCAGAAACCCCAATCTGAAGCACCACCCAAAGGGACTGCATCTTCTCTCCCAGTGACTGCACAGTCTCTATAAGCTCCAGCTGCGCAACAAACCCAAACAATAAAAATACTCACAAAATACTAGAAAACCAACCTTGCCCGAGCAGGCGCTCGAAGTCCCTAGGGCTAAGGGCGAGATCTCCGACTGTAGACACTCAATGCACTAAACAGTGCTGCAGACAGGCTAAACAGTGAATGTGCTCGGGAAGACAAATGTCTCACTCAAAAATCATCAACTCCAGAATGAATGAAATGAGAAGGCTCCTCCACATTTTATAATGTTGGTTTCCCTCCAAAACCCCAATGTAGCCTCTCTCTCTTGACACATGCTCATCCTTATCTGCGCAGAAGCTTCTAGAGCATACGTGGGCCCCCTCTCTACGTGGTCCTTTTGCCCCCATTGGTTCAATTAAGTTAAAACATTGTGTCTACTAGGGAGTGCACCTTATTTTTGGAGTGAGTTATGTCACCCTCTACTCACCTTTATTTATAATTTAATTATATAAGGAAAAATTATCAAAATTAATATTTCCAATTAGCTGTTGCTAATTGGGGATATTACAAAATGGTACACCATTACATTGCTATTTTTTATAAAAATAAAAACAATGGTGCACTATGAATATAATGCGCACTATTGCGTACACTATAATATCCCTATTTACAAGAGCCTCCGTGCGTAAACAAAATGGTGCATGTGGAAAATTTTTTAATTTAAAAATGGTGGTGCAGTTCGTATAAAATAAGAACTGGTGCAATTAATAGAATTTTATTCCCAATAACATACAATAGTGCACCATGGCATGGTTATTCTTAATTTCTACTTTTTTATGGGTTTAAAAAATCATAATTTATACCTTGTATATGCTATATTTATGCACTCTTAAAATAATTCCTTATCATGTAGCCTTATTTCTTATTATTACCAAATCATTTTATGATATATTATTTTCAACATCTCTCTAAATATTGACTGAAAGCTATTTATATAAAAAAACTCAAAACCTTAAAAATTGTGATTGTTCTCTTTTCTAAATTTTAAATTAACTTTATATTTTATGGTCTAACATGAAAATGGTTAATCAATTTGGAATCCTAGAATATTAATGTGAGATTGGTGATGGTGTCCCAAACATTTGAAAATGTTGAATTTTTCCATGATCATATTCCACTTGCAGTGGAATATTATTGCGAGGACAATTATAACATCCTCCAAATTTGAAAAAATATGTTGAATTGTGTACTATAACTATTTAATGGTTTTTTCCCAATAAATTTTGTTTTAAATTTGTGAGGAAATTGTATAAATTGTAATTGTGTATAATTTTTTTGTTTTCAAAGGTGATAATTATATTTATATATCAAAATTATATTATAAGACATAATTTTATTATAAATTAAATTTTCAAAATTTTAAAATAAAATCCAAAAGACAAATTGGGCTGATACACAAATCTAGATAATATCCGATAGCACGGATAATGGTGAAATTAAAAAAAAAATATGGTCACAAAATTCATTTTCAATATTCCAATTCTATACTCACATAAATTATTGGTGCTTTCTCATTTTACGAAATCCATGGTGGATAAAAACATGGTGCATTGGGACAAGGTTGTTAATTTAAAAAACATCAGTGCACTAATCATATAATAAGAATCATTGTGAAAAATAGAATTGTACATCCTCGTGCTTAATAAACAATGGTGCACCATTCGATGGTTATTTTTAAAAAAGTAAAAATTAGTGTTGTGCTTAGTAACTCTAGAGCAATACTGTATATACTACTGGATAACAATGGACTAGTGTAAATTTAAAAAATTTCATTCATAAAATTTATTTTCACCATTCTGGTGCTATAATCCCATGAAGCCATGGTCCTTTGACATTTTAGGAATGCCCCAGTGCGTATACAACACGGTGCACCATTGAAATGTTTTTAATTTAAAACAATGGTCCATAGGTGAACTGAAGCAACAATGTGTATATTGATCAACAGCATCAGACAGTCATTTAATTTAAAAAATCAGTCGTAAAATTCATTCTCACCATTTCAGTGTTATACTCCCACAAAGCACCATTGGTATTCCTATTTTGAAATGCCTCAATGCATAAATAACATGGTGCACCACTTTAGGGTTTTCAATTTAAAAATTTGTGGTGTGCTTAATAATTAATCTGCTGTGATGCTGTTACTAGAGAAAATTGGAATAGGGCTCAATTAAAATAAATCTGTGAGCCATAAATTCCATTTTTACCATTTTTAACTTGTATGCAACCTTTTCCTCTGTAAAGAAACCTGCCATTACTGCTTCCATTGCTTTCCATCCTTCTGTCCATTTCTCACTGCGTGATCTTTAAATTTTTTGAAATAGTGATGAAATTGTTTTTTTTTCATTTACTTGGAAACCATGCCTCCCTCATGAGAAAATGTCTAGGTGGTATCTATGCTTCTCCCTAACTTGATTTTTTAGCGGAGTATAATTGAAAATTAAGTTAAAATATACTTTTTTTTTCTTTTTCATGCGTTCGAAATGTTTAGCTCACACCATTCATCATGTACCCAACAATTTTACAAGGTGCACCACAAATTAGTGTGTAATGTTAACACACCATTATAGGTTTCGTGCATTGGGAAAATTGAAACACACAAGGCCATTAAATTCCATGACACAACACTTTAAAAATTATAATTTTTATAGTGGTGCATATGATAAAATTAACTTCTCGGTGTGTGTACGTTTTCCCAATGCAACACCCAAATTGGGAAAATTTTAAGGATGGAATTTTATCTTAAAGTTTAGAAACCTTGGCGAATATTACTAGTCCCTAATATGCAAATTGTAAATTTTTTGGTGATATTTTTGTAGAAATATTTATACTTCCAATGATTTTATATTAGTCAATATAATATTTTGGCGAATTTGAAGGTAAAATAATGGTGTACTATAAAATTTGGGCGAATCATTTTAGAAAAAAATGGAAATTGGCAAATCTTGTTTTTTGAAAAAGCACGGAAAATTGGCCCACCTGTGAATATTAGCCCCTAAAATTTTCCCTATTGACCCAATATTTAAAAATGAATGATCTGGTGTAGTGCATCAACATAAAATTAATGCATGAGTGCAAAATGATATGTCAATGCACTCCACTGAAAAACATAAATAACTAATGTAATGTATGTATGTACCCAAAAAATGGTGCATCAGGTCAATGTATGCACCATTTTTTATCTATTCTTGCTTTTTGTGGCGGACCTTCACCAGTGCATTACTAATATATGTCCATATTTATAAACATATTTATCATTTAATAAAAATAAAATGTTTTATGTATGAGGTTTATGTATATTATATATCTGTAACAAAGAGAATTTAGAAGAGAGAGGAGAAACAACAGGAAGAGCAAAGAGTTGACTAGTATAATATGGTACCAGGGTGGGAGGAATGAGAGAGGGAGAGGGATTTTTAGCCTATACTTATTACTACAGCCGCCAAAGGTGTCTTAAGGAATTTATGCCTCTTCAGAAATGTATGACCCTTTAAGTACTGTGAGGAGGCTACATCCCTAAAGGGAACTTTGGGTTGTTGTCACAACTGATCCGTCAGTGGGATTTCCACCAACAAGATTATTGTGTCCATCCTGACATGTGATTTTATCCCCCTTAAGAGGAAATTTATCATATCAATGGCCTATTCAAGAGGGGAGGATTTTTCGGAGTTCCCTAATGTCGGCCATGGTGTTGCAGCAAAGATTCATCTTGTCTACTCTTGAAGATATGTTTAGGAGAATGTAGTTTCTCTAGCATATTTTCAAGTGTTTAGTGGAAAACTACGACTCAGTATTTTTGGTGTAGAGGGGGTTAGGTGCCTCTCACTATTAGTGAGTACCACTACAAATTATACTAGTTATGGGAGACTAATTGTTTTCCCTCTTTTTCTATGTTTATTCTTTGGTGCAGAGGCCATGATGTATCAAATGTTCTACCATTTTTTTCGGTATTTTTGTATATCTCTAGATAGATGTCATGCTATGATACATGGGAGGGAGAATTTCCCATGTTTTTGAGTTTTCTTTTTTGGATTTTTAAATTTTTCTAGAGACAAGGCCTACTATTGTCCCTCACCATCATAGGCCAATGACTCAAGTGTAGATTCACATGTAGGATGAGATGATTCCCAAGATGGTCTAGTCGCGGTATCCAACCAAAATTTTTGTCGAGGAACTGGAGCTACTGACTAGTAAATCTAAACACATGTTTGTCTTGGTGTTGTGTCCTTACACAGGGATGGATTGGAGAAACTGTACAAACATACTCTTCACAAATGATGAGCCAGCATATGCTATAGGTAATACTATTGTTTTATTTGAATTAATCTACTTTCATTTTATTTTCTGAGTTAATTAGAATAAAATTTACTTTAGGACATTATTTAACCTATTTTATTAAATTATTTAATGAAATTTTCTAATTATGATTGTGTTCTAAATATTTTAAATACATCGGCATATTCGTTGGGGATACACCTCCTCCCCCACCGAATGGAGATGCAGAGATGGGCGAGATCATGGAGTGTGAATCCATACATCTTGATTACATACATGCAATCATGGGGGTGCATCGTAGGCCTAATATTACATTTGGGATGTAGTTGGGCAACCAAATCTCTAGAATGTTTGTTGAGGAAAGACTCTGACCTCCGACAACTCTAGACATCAATGAATATCCTAGAATCCTAGAGCTCTAAATGGACTTGTCACGTGATATGGCAAGTCTTATTTTTCATATCATTGGAGCTACCATGTTTATCCTAACATTGAGGGATAAATACCATGCAAAAAATATAGAGTCTTCACCGAGTATTGCCCCATCAGATCATGATGATGAGGGTGACGATCCTTATAGTACCACTCCACCTCTTCTGGATGGTCACGTATCAACTACACTGTCTTCACCCGTATGTACTACCGTATCTGATCATGATTAGGGTGTCCGTGATACTTTTGGTAGTACTCAACCACCTAGTACTCCTCATTCACCTCATGCTCACCGGTTGCCTTGTGTTTCTCCTCAAAGAGTACACTAGCGACCAACTCCTCCATCTCATAGTTCTACTTTTGATCAAGTATTTGACCATCAATCGTCTTGTGCTAAGACTAGGTTGCTAGTACTACTATTGTATTAGATATTTTATAGCAGTTATTTGACCTATTTGTGTGTATATATATATCTGTGTGTGTGTGTGTTTGTGTGTGTGTGTGTGTGTGTCGTGTATTTTTATATTGATGTAGATGTACTTAATTTATATGTTGGTATTGATTTGTATATTGTTAGGTCATGTTTGATATGTTCATTTGATGTTCTTGGAGTTATATATGTATCTTATTGCAGTTATTTGACAATATAAGATGCATATTTGAGGATGTTTATGGTGAAGGTGTTATGCAATTCTTGTGTTTGATTAGATGTGATCATGATGATGATGCCCTATTAGATTGTGAGATTTTTATGCTAGCTAATGGAATTTATATCTGTTATAGGTGTATATAATTAAATGATGCTAGCGAATCTGAATGTATATTTCAGATAATGTTTATGTTTGTTAGATGGTTATCATTGTGATATTTATTTTTATGAAATGATATTTATTATATATTATCTATTTGTTAATTTATAAAAAAATTATACATGAAATTACATGCAAAAAAAAAAATAAAAAAAAAATGAAAAGATATTTTTATAAATTAAAAAGTTTAATATGGTTAGAACTATAATTTTAAAACTACCATAAATTGTTTTCAATTGCATAGACAGTTCATACATATTCATTCTAAATAAATTCTTTCTAAAATAAGGGTTATTAGAAACCACATATATGAAACATTGAAATAAGAAATTTGTTTATAAAATATGCCTAAAAATATAGCACTACAAAACAAAATGAATTTTACACAATTAAATTGTACAAACCTCTAAACAAAAGTACCTTTCTAGTGATAGTCTAGTGTAGAAATTAACAAGTTGTGAACTATACTTATAATACAATAGTTAGACAATATCTAATTAATATTCGAAATTAATTTTCAAAATGTATATTACAACATGTAACCATTAAATAAAAATTTCAAAATATCCAAATAAAATTAAAATATATAAACTATTGGTCTGTAAAATCAACTATAATTAAAAAAATTATTTATAAAATATTGGATTATAAAAATAACATTAGAATTAATTTGATTTCATAAATTCAATAAATTAAAATCATCTATTAATAATAATTATGAATGAAGAAATTTCAAGTTAATAATATACATGGTAAATTTGGGTGAATGTCCATGGTTAAGAATCTTGTTACATTGTACATTTATCACAAGTTTTAAGTTTTAAAATAAGAAATTATTATAAAATTAAATTAAAATAATTCATGCTATGGACTCATTGTATTGTAACAAATTCTATTTACAAGTTAATAATATATATGGTAAAATAGGTTTGAATATACATTGTTAATAATATTTTTATATTGTATGTTTATTGCAAGTATAAAGTTTTACTATAAAATTTTTTATAAAATTAAATTAAAATATAATATTTATAAAAACGTTTGATTTTAGTTATGGTTTTTGGGTATGTGGTATTGATAAGCCATGATATTGGCCCATGGTATTGTAAAAAAAAACTTTTAGAAGTTAATAATATCCATGGTAAAATCGATGAATATTCATTGTTTACAATCTTGTTATAATGTAAATATTCATTTTTTATGTACTTATTAATTAAATTAAAATATAGTTACTAAATCACTATTTTAGTTTATATGGTAAATGAACGTTAATATATAACTAAAATTTATATATTATATATTTTAGTGTAATGTATATTATTATTTTCTTTTATTTAAAAATGTGTTGATAATTTTACTTATAAAAACAAAATTACAATATAAAAATTGAATTTAAAAAATATGTACATCTAAGTTTAACATCTAACATCTAATGCCTACACATTTATCCCATAGGCTATACTAGAATGTAGAGCGCCAGCCTGCTCAATTAGATGATGTTACTGAATTTAAATGTCTATTTTAGATGACGTTTATGTACATTTGTTAAATTGTTATCATTATGATGTTTAATTTTATGAAATTATATATACTTATTATATATTATCTATTCGTGAATTTTTATCAAAATTATATATATAAAGTTATATGCAAAAATAAATAATTTAAATAAAAAATGCGAAGACATTTTTATAAATTACAATGTTTAATATGGTTTAAACTATAATTTTGAAATTACCATAAATATTTTTCAATTTTATAGATTGTTCATACATATTCATTCTAACTAAATTATTTTTCATGAGGCAATTACATATGAATAAAGTTGACTACTATCAAAATTTTAAATTACTTCATTAATTGTGTTTTTTTTCAATGAAACGGTTATCAAACTACCTAGCAGAACTTGTTTATAGGTTTTTTTTCATAGTTTTCACCAAGTAGAGCACGTCTTCAAAGATTTGAACCAGTCATGGCCAGACATACAATCTGTGCCTCTACTGCTTTAGCACAACTCCTTCGATGCTTCATTAATTCTGGTTTTAGTCAACAATGGGGGCTATTTCCAAAAAAAATGATAAAAGTATGTAAACAAATAAAAAACTAAGTTGAAAACCAAATTATCAAGAAATCAAAATTAAATTGATCACAAACTTACAATTAAAGAAATATGTTAAAATTTTATTTTTTTAATTATAAAATACATAATTGGAAATACATAGTTTAAGTGTAAAGCCATTTCGATAGGAAAGAAAAAAAAAGCATTTAAAAATGTTTGTCAATATTACCAATTATATAATATTCCAAGAATTATATGAACAAGAAAAAATATAATTAGTGAAATAAATAAATAAATAATACACAATAGTATAAATGATGAGATACACAAGTACATATCAGTCTCTGTTGTTATCATCCTGATTATCTTCCTCACTTGGCATGATAAAATTCTTGTTCTCAAAAATATGTTTCTATCTATGGTAGTGTCTTAATACAAAATACCAATTCCTATTTGACACATATAGGTAGAAAAACACATGATTGCACTATTCGGGGAAAACATAAGGCTCCCTAGCTTTGTGCCACATCTTTCTGGAGTTGATAGATATCAATCGACTATTGTGGTCTTCCTTTAAGTTATTCTTATAAAATTTTTCCCATAACTTGCACCTAAAAATAACACATTGGATCAAAGAGAACTCCACTTTAGTGATCTATTGTATTTTTCTGATATAACCTATCATCCCCTGTATTAGGTTTTCATCGTGGTGGCTAGCGTGACCAGATTGGTAGAAATCTACTTCCACTCGACATTCCTATGTCATGCATCCATAATTGACATCATCCATGCGAAAATGATGTCCATATGCCCACATAGATGGGAACAAATGCACCTTTAAAATTTTGAAAAAAGCATAACGTCATGTGCCTAATAACCCAAATATAATTAAAATATAAAATATATATTTTACAATTCAAAGGTGCATTATGAAGTTAACAATGTATAGAAAGATATTATTATTATTTTTTTAAAACAATACCTATGTTTAGTGCATCCTCTTCAACATGTGGGTAATGAGAAGATGTACCAAAATTCTCTCTAACTTGGTCAACAACCCAACTATTGGGGCATATCATTAACATATTTTCTTTTAAATGATTAGGATAAGGCACACTTGTACCATGAAACCATCTAAATTCTTTCCTGTAACTTTCCCATTTCCTCCTCTTTTATTCATACAATGCAACCCACAACTGTGTGCTTCAAATTGTAAAGAATGAATTTATTGATGGCTTTAGTTTTTGAATTTTATGATGAAATAAAATTGACTTATATAGTATGTATGAGATCAAAATATATATTATGAAATTCAATCTAAATAGTTACTGTGTATAAATTTGGAAAATGATAAGTCACTTACTCTTTATCACGTGTGTTTTTCCGTTATTTTTTATAAGCTTTCCTTATCTTTTGTCTTCATTCATTTCTTCATGCCAAATCACTGCCCCTAGCATGTTGTTCATTTGCTTGATGTACTCAATGGCATAATATAAATTCTCGCACGATATGTACCCCTATATCACAGAGCACTTAGGTTTTTCCCTTTCTAAAACAAAACCTTTCAATTTATTAATGTGGCTCTCTAAGAAGAAAATCCAACTAAAATAAGCCACCCCAACTAATTCAGCCTCATCTACTAGGTGAATTAGAAGATGAACCTACAAGTGCATGAAAATCATCTATTTTTCCTTGTCAAACATAAAAGCAATCTCAGTTATCTCTTGATACCACCGTCGAATTCTACCCATATGAATCTCCATTAGTGTGACCCAATGTATAAATGTAGATAGTTTAGATATGGTAAATCGTACGTATTGGGGGAAGTTATTTTTCACACACCAACACATGACGAAACAATAAGGACACTGCAAAGTAAACACATAAAAAAATTAATTAGATTTTATATCATGGCATTAAAAAATAACAAATAATAAAATCGTGTTTTTGACATACGTTCTCTTGAAATTTTCAAATGGTTATGTGATTTCAACCCCGAAAAATGGTATTCCATAATGACGCAGTTTCATAGTGAGGAGCCATATAAAGAAAGCACCCTCACACCATTATAACTTCCTTTTAAAAATAAATATCATATTTATTTAAAATACATGGGAAATCACCTTCTTTGAAAGACCAAGAGGGACCAACCTCTCCTCTACTTTGTTTTCTTGGAAAATATTTATTTTTAGTTCTTGAAGACATAAGATCTCTCATAAAAATCAATGTGTCATTTATTTCGATGATATGCTCCTTCGTAAAGAAAATGAAACATTTTTTAATATATGCATGGGATATAGTAAGTGGTAAATCTTAATATGCTCCAAATATGGGCGATTGTAAAAGACAAATTTTATGTTCATCCTAATGAATAATCTCTCAACATAGGTGTTGAAGAATTATAGATCATTGAACATAGGCTCCCTTTTGTATCAAACCTTTTTTTCATATCCTTCTCCTTCTCTCTCTCATATGCTCTATGGCATTGAATTGGTGTCATTATTGTAGTATTTTGGGTTCTCTCCAGTTTACCATTTAAACAATAATTTTCTCTTCTATAAGGGTGTTCTTATAGGATAATACCTTGGAGTAGTAATACACTAGATTTTGTAGGTGGTTGGACAACCTAGCCTTCATATAAAGTCAACACTTTTTACATCCATGATACCCTTTTGTAACAAAACCTATGAAATTACTTTATAGAAGGAATGTTATCAATAATTAATATTAGAAAATTTTAAATGAATTGAGTTAATATGGGAAATTATATTTTTTTGTATATAAGCATATCAATAAACATGTAATTTACCATAGAAAAATCCTAATCGTGGATAATCATGTGTGGTGTAAGCACATATGCCATACAACGTAAAAGTCCTCTTTTTTTTTATGGGAATTGATACATCATATACATGTATCCCTTCCTGTAATTCCTTCCATGGAAAATTTTAGGGGCTAATAATTGTAGGTGGGCTTATTTTCCATGAATTTTCCAAAAAAAAGATTCGCCAATTTCCATGTCTTCTAAAATGATTCACCCAAATTTTACAACATGAAATTATTTTACCTTAAAAATTTCCAAAATTATATAGAGAATATATATATATATATATATATACACACACACACACACACACACACACACACACACATATATATATATATATATATAATCATTATAAATTTCAATAATTTTATAAATATATCAATAAACATTTTATAATTTTCATATGGACTAGTAATATTTGCCGATGTTTTTAAACTTCAATATAATTTTTCATCCTTGATTTTTTATGCCATGTATCCTTCGAATGCTTTAAAACTATTGAATATATTTGGATTCACATAAATCTCCTCTCACTTTTGTGTGAGGCATGTCATCCCCGTAACATAGCTAATTCTTTGCAACAAAAGAGCCTTTGAATCCTTAAGAATATAGGAATGTGCCTCAATATCTTATGAGGAGGACCATTGGATTTATCGTTTTCTTTAATGGTCCCTTTCATGACCACATTTCAGAAATATATATTTGTCTACATATTCTCCTCTATATATAATATAGTCATTCACACATGGATGATATGATATGTACTCAACAACCAAAATTTTCAACAACTGGTTTTCCTCTTCGCAACTACCGAGAAAGAAATTATCAAGTAGAAGAACCATATATTTCCATAGCTTGCAGTTGGTGGGAAATATAAATGTACAATGTCAATATTTAACATTCATAAAATCAACCATTTTTAATGTTTCTTGTGTGATAATATTTCTAAAAATATATGGGACTTGATCATCATCAATTACCTCACTATTATCTAGTAATATACATTTGACATGAAAAATGTTTCTTTCATGTTGTATAGTAACATTGTTGTCCCCAACTGGGTGTACTTTGACTTCCCACTAGATCCAAAGAGACGGGTGGTGGAAGAATATTTTAGACTTTCAAAAAGGGTATCAATGATATGAGCAACATCCCCAAGCTCATCATTCTAGAATGCATCTAACAATATTTCCTTTCTCGAATTTGTATACCGTAAGTAATAACCGATACCAACCTCTATTTGATTGCCTCAGTTGCGAACTTGTGATGAAGAACTAATATTGTTGTAGTCATTCCTATTGGTGAGTTTGGACATAGTGGGAATTAAAAATTTGGTTTATTCAACCTTTCTTTGTATGCTTAATCTCCTAGTTTTTATCTTAATGGAACCTTTTCTTGATTTTACATTGTAGTGGGGTGCACTTGAAGATGGTAGGTGGGTCTCTCATCATCACTAGTATCCTAATTTCAAAAACTGTTGATCAACATCAGTACATCAATTATATTAGTAATCATAATGTAGTTGGTTTCTTAAAATTACATTATATCAAAACAATTGTTACCATCGCTAACTCGGGATTGTGGCTGGAAGATGGCATGTCACAATTGGTACGGTAAAGTGGATGTCCATTTTCATCTACCAAATCCTTGCAGTATTTTTCTCCTCATTTGAAATTTTTTAAATGGTGAAATATGTTTTGAATATGAACTCGATTCTAAATCACAATCCTACAAATTTGGAAAAAAAATTATTCCAATAGACATGGATAAAAGAAAATATAAATTATGTAATATAAATATAAGTAAAATATGAACTTACAAGAGATGGAAAGGAAGAACTTTACGAAGGAATTTGAGCAATATGGAACGAGATGGAATTTCAAGAATTGACCATTTGATATTATGAGTTTTTCTCCCTAAATTTTAAACAATTAGGATTAATTTCTTTTGTACATACCTAGAAGTAATTATGAGAACAATATAACCAAAATCTAAATTTAAATATGATTTTCAAAGAAAATCAAGAATAAGACAAATTTAAGCAAAAACTGTATACTATAAACTACTACAATTCATGTGGATGCATCCTAAAAGAAAATTTGAGATGAATATGCCATTTTATGTTAAAAATAAGTTCAAATAAATTTTAAAAAATATCGATACTGTAATGACTCTGACTTGACAACATATTTTTTTATTTTTTTTTATTCACAGTTGAATATTATTACTAGCATTCATACTATTCTAGTAATTTCGTCTTTTTAAGTTCCTGTCGCAATTCGACAGGATTCTATCACACCCTCTATATTTTTGTATTTTTCGTTTTCGTTGCAATTCAACGAGATTCTATCACCAATACTAAAATTAACGTTTTCTTTTCTGGAGTTCTAGTATTCCATTTTCTACTATTAACAGTATTATGTCCATGAATTTGTGCATTAGTCTAATGCTAAAGCAACTCCTTTATGGTCTGTCTATGACAAATATTTATTATATTTAAACCGTCTTTAACATATTACTTTACCTCATTTAAGTTGGGGATATCCCTAAGTTATAATAATCATAATCCTATATTCCAAGTTGACTTCATATTCTACAAAACTTACTTAGTATTACTTTTGTAATCACTATACATATATGCTAGGTAGGGGTATAATACAATACCTTTTCATATAATTTTTATTTCTTCTATACATTTAATTTTCCTCTTTCTAAAATTTTTCATATTAGGGTTTAATTAGGTAAATCGTAATTGTCTTCATGAATTAAAGTTCTTACCCATGAGTCATAATATTTCCACGCCATGGCTTTTTGATTGATTTCATGCCATAATTTCCCACCAGTAACATGTCCTCAGCTTCTCTATATTCAACGTCATTTTAATGGCAACGCTTATATTATTTATTGTCCTAGTTACAATGCCATTATGTGACATCTCTAAGGTAAGGGTTAAGGCGTGAATTACCTACCTTAGTAAATGGTTCCAGTACATCCCATGTGACCTTGTACATTCATAATTAATTTGTATATATTCAATCTCTCATTCGTAATTAATTCATAGATATTTCTTTCGACATTTCATGTATTTACATGACATTTCTTCACAAATTCACTTGTCTTGTTAAATGACTCACTGTGCTTTCCTTCAACTCCTTTGAATGAAGGCCAAATGGAACGATGCTCTGCCCCATTCCATCACGCCTTAGTACTGGTGAATTTCTCTAGGTAAATAGTGATTCCATTTTATGGAAGAATTTGTTATAGGCAATTTGTTTTTTCCTTTTTCATTCCATTGTTGATGAGATTCTCTTCTGTGGCGTAACTTTTTATGAATAGATAGTGTGTATGGATGTTAGCATTTTTCATTTACCTTTGTATTTGATATATGGCTGGAGGTTATATATTTTATTGTTTATGCACCTTGAAATTCCTTACCGAAACATGTTTTTGGATCTTCTTTCTATCTAGGAACACTGCAAACGTGCCTCCCATTAAATATGGTTGTGGCCATTCTGTGTTTCTAATTTTTCTCTTCAAATTCGTATGAATTTGAGTTTCTCCAAAACATGCATACATTCTATCTATTACTGTTGTAGTTAATAATATTTATGAAAACCATATGGTGTGGGGTCGAGTTTCGTCTCGATGTCCACTTACAGTGACACATTGTTTTCATTTATTTACTTACAGTTTTCTCATTAAACTTCTAACATCGTTCATAAAATGAATTTATTTGCATCATTGTTTTTATCAGTGGCTAATACTTTTCTACATTTGTTTTGGTGATGAGAATCTAACACAGTTACACCAGTTCCTTTCTGAACTGTGAGGACGTTTTTTTTCAACCATCTCAGGTCTCAAGGATGTTGTTACACTTCGATCCATGGTTTGAAGGTTTACGTTTTTCCCTTGCATTTTTTACAGGTATACTACTATGCTACTTTTTTCCTCTTACAAGGTTTTCTTAAGCTATACCACCTTATATATTAGTTATTACGAATTTAACTAAGTTCTCTAGTCTTTTCTTGGTTTATTGCGGTTATAGATTTTCTTTTTGTGAAGATAGAGTCTTAATAAGGTACCTCGTTTCCTTATACACTTCAAATCTATATTAAGTTGATTTATCAGTCCCTCATACTATTAAATAAATTCTAATTGATTTACTTGTTATGTACAAGTGCGTCTAATTTACATGTATTCCTCTCACTGCTGATGTACTTGCTTCATTTCGTAACTCATCTCCCTTTTGACAGTGAACATTTATTTTGAACAGGTTGGTATTGTTGTTTTTGGAGGTCTCCTCTACACTGATCTTCACTTCAGATTTTTCACAAATGTACCTTGTTATTTTACAGTGACCATAGTATCAACTATGTCACTGTATTTACTTTCAAATTTGACTGTAATATATATAGATATATTTCTTGGTTTAGACCCAAAACTGGACTATTTAAAATTTTATATAATTTCTCACTATTCAGAATTATTGTACCTGTCTTCTTCTCTTAAGAGTTTACTCTACCCTTGCAATTGAAGAAGATAATATTCTGAGGAAATAGTATGCAGTATATATGTATATTTCCAGTATGGCTATATGTATATCTCCTTTTTATGGTTGAATAGTTGCAATCTTTATTCTTCCTCTATTAATTAGGACAAAACTATTTTATTCTTGTTGTAGGTACTCAAGATAATGTAATATTAGTTGATTTCATTTCAGAGCTACCTGGGTATAATATAACCCTACATGCATCTCTAATATAATAATAATTTCATTTATTATCATTACTATACTCTAGTACATAATTTAGTAATGTTTTTCCGTCTCTTCTTGTATACACATCTTATGTATTTAAATTTTCTCATAGTTACTTTAATGTACTATATAAATAAGCAAATTATATATTCCTATGAAGAGTACAGAATTCTGAGGTCTTGCTCGAAATCACCTTTAACATTTATGCCATTTCTATTTCATTCAATTCTGAATAAATTGTAAGTGATTAGGACAGAAATGGATTTGTGTATATATATCAGTACAACAGGCTATAATCCTACCATAAAGAATTGGTTTATTTAATACCAGAACTTAAAGCTTACTTATAGACTTTAAATTTTACTCTATATATGTGTGTTTTCTCAATTTTGTATATTTATTTCTCTGTACAAAATAGTATGAGTTAAAAGTATCGTATTGTATAGGTTTAAGAATACATCAACTAATAATTTACCATTTAACTTGGTTGCCAAAATAAAGATTTTCTCTGATGAATTCATAACCACAGATTTAAAACTATGACCAAGTTTAGACACTCTGGGAGTTGGATCTCAGCAGACATTCTCCATACAACTATACATATTTCAGTATCCATACTGTAACTAAATATATTAAATGTATAGGCATTCAATAACTCATTGTATTCAATGCTAATTAAAATGTGTGAAATCTACAAGTTTAACTTTAGGAAATTCACATTTATCTTAACAATTTCATAATCAAGTATCAGTGAACACATATGTGAGTTTATTATCAAACAGTGAAAATCCTAGTTCGGTATGCATACCAAATTTGTCTGACTAGTTTCCACCCAACTGTAGAGTTCTCTCTCCATAACTCACCCCCGACTCGAGACCTTAGCTCCCAATGATAGACAACCCTTTGTCTATCCTAGAGCAGCTTATTTAAGCTTTGCTTCCCCTAGCCTGTTTCCAATTACTGCGTCCAGTAATTTCAAGATGCTTTCTTCCTGTTTTTCCTATGATTTCCCTCTGTTTCTTCCATAGAGGTACTTTAAAGCTGTCTTTTCCGCTTTTCTAGCTTTTCCACCTCTTCCAAATATTTTCCGCTTTATTGGGGAATTTAGATGTTTATCTCTAAATCTAATTTTTAGTAACTTTTTTTATTCCTTCCAGGAGTTTTCTGGAAGGTGTGGGAAATTCTCATCACGTTATCCATCCTCATGGATTTAATTTTTTAGATCTTAGTTCTCAATATAGTCATTGCACACATAATTTTTCATTTTATTTTATTAATAAAATAAATGCACATATTATTTCTCCATTGGGCTCCAGTTGCCCCTTTGGACTTGTTCAATTGTCAAATTAAAAACATAGAAACTTGGGGTATTACATATTCCCCCTCTAAAAACAAAAACCATCCTCGGTGTTGACAAAATAGTTAACTAATTTAGTGTGTAAATATTCATGGATATTTTTCCATCATATCACCCTCTCGCTCCCAAGTAGCCTCTTCGGGTGCAAAGTGCCTCCACTGCACTTTTACCTTGGCTATTGTCCAGTTCTGAAGTTCAATTTCTTCTTGCTCCAACATTTGAAATGGCTCTGGAAGGAATTCCCTTTCTGGTTTCACCTTAATAACATTCCAATCAATAACGTGAGAAGAATCATGTACATATTTTTTTCAATAACAAAACATGACATACATCGTGAACCTTAATGTGAATGGATAAAGCCAGCTTATATGCAACTGGTCCCACTCTTTCTAGCACTTCAAAAGGTCGACATTATCGTGGAGCTAATTTTGCATCACTTTCGATCTTCAAAGTGCTCTTCTTCAGACTAATCCTCAGATATACATGATCACCCACACTTAATTCCCTGTGAATCCTCTTTTTATCTGCATAACTTTTATGTCTGTCCTGAGGTGTTTTGATATTTTTTTGAATCTGTTTCACAAATTTTTCCCATTTCCTATAAAGCTTCGGGTCCAAGTATCATTTTATCTTCAGGTTGACTCCAACTTAAGGGGGTATGGAAATTTCTGCCATAAAGTGCTTCAAATGGGCTCATCTTGATGGAAGCTTGGTAACTATTGTTCTAGGAAAATTCTGCTAAGTGTAAATAATATTCCCACTTGGTTGGCCCATCCATAACATACATCCTTAACATATCTTATATAATATGGTTTGTTCTTTCAGTTTGACCATTAGTTTGGGGATGGTAGGAGTGCCAAAATTTAATTTAGTACTTATGCCTCCAAACAAAATCCTCCAAAAATTTGCAGTAAATTTCGTGTCTCTATCTGAAATGATTATTTTAGGAACACCATGTAACCTCACAATCTCCTTCATAAACACATTTGCCACTTGAGTTGTTCCAAAGGTAGAATGTACAGGTATAAAATAAGCAGTTTTTTTCAAAGTATCCACCACAACCATGATAGGGTCATGTTGATATTTGGTTCTTGGTAAAATAGTAATAAAATCCATGGAAACAGTTTCCCACTTCCATTCTGAAATGGGTAAAGGATTCAGCAACCTAATTGGATTTTGATGGTCAACCTTTACCTGTTGACATTCAATGCATCTGGCCAAGTAACTTGCTACATCCTTTTTCATTCCAGGCCAAAATAGGTTCTTTCTTAAAGTTGTGAATAATTTTTGGTATCCTGGATGTCCAGAATAGGGCCTTTTATGATATTCATCCAAAATTTATCTCTTTAAGGGTCTACAACAGGAATGTACTATCTATCTCTGTAACAAATTAGCCCTTTTTTATTTTTTGTATACCCTTTCATTTCTTTTTTTAGTATTTTTGTCTAAAGTTTTTCATAGTTTTGGTCTTGGCTCACTACCCCTTGTATCAGTCCCTCCAAGTCAAAGTTGACACTACCTCCAATATTACTCACACTTTGCCAAGAATTTCTGCTTGAAGCATATGCAATCTTGTTTTCCTTACCTTTGATATGTTTGATCTCCATGTCAAATTCACTCACGAAAGACAACCACCTAACTTGCCTAGCATTCAGATCTGGTTGTGTGAAAAAATACTTTAGGCTAATGTGATATGTCATCAACACAAATCTTTTTCCTAAAAGGTAATGTCTGCACATCTTGAGAGAGTGTATCACATTAGCTAATTCAAGATCATAAACGCTATAATTCTGTTCTTGTTTCTTAAGTTTTTTGGATTCATAGGCTATAACAGAATTTTCTTGTAGCAGTATTCCTCCTAATCCTTCTCCACAAGCATATGTGCATACTAAAAATTCCTGATCTGGGTCAGCAATCTTTAAAATAGGTTTTGTAGTAAGTTTCAATTTTAGCTGCTCAAAGCTATTTTGAAAATTTTCAGTCCATGCAAATTTCACTCCTTTCCTTTGTAAGGAAGTAATGGGGTAGGCTAAGGCTGAAAATCTCTCTACAAACCTTCGATAATATCCTGCAATTCCCAAAAAGGATCTTACAATGGATACATTAGTAGGTACATGCCACTCTCTAATTTCTTTTATCTTTTCTCGGTCTATAGCCAACCCTTTTTATGAAATTATATGCCCTGAGTATTGAATTTTATCTTTGAAAAATTCACATTTGCTAAACTTAGCATACAGTTCGTTTTCCCCGAGAGTTTGAAAAATAGTTCTAAGATGTTCTTTATTCTCAGCTTCACTTTTTGAATAAATCAAAATGTCGCCAATAAATACTAGTACAAACTTCTCCAAGTATTTATTTAAGACATTATTCATTAAGAACATAAAAGTGGCGAGTGAATTGGTCAACCCAAATGGTAGAACTAGAAAATTATAATGTCCATACATGGTTCTAAATGTTGTTTTACTGATATCTTCATAGTTAATCCTTAACTGGTGGTAACCTGTCCTTAAATCAATCTTTGAAAAACATGTTGCCCCTCTAACCTGGTTAAAGAGGTCATCTGTCCTAGGAAATGGATTTTTGTTTTTTATTGTCAGCTTGTTTAATTGACAGTAATCAATACACATCCGGAAAGTACCGTCTTTATTTTTCACAAACAGCACCGGTGCTCCCCATTGGGATACACTAAATCTAATGTAACCTCTGTCCAACAACTCTTGTAGCTACATTTTCAACTCCATCAATTTGGGAGTACTCATTCTGTATGGGGCTCTAGAAACTGGAGTTGCTCCTGGCACTAAATCAATTGAAAAATGAATTTCTCTCTTAGGAGGCAGATGAGGAATTTCATCCAGAAAAACATGTTTAAATTCGTTTATTACCAGTAATGTTTCCAACATATTTTCCTCTACTTGTTGTCCCAATTCCTCTACATGGACAAAATACACCTGATACCTTTTCCTAGCAATTCTCTTTAACTCAAGTGCTGAAATTTGTCTCACAGATATGGGTTTATGCTTTTATTTTATTATAGTAGGTTTTCCCTCCTTGTCAATGCAGTGTAAGGTTTTGTCTAAACAATTCATCATAGCCTTCTGTTTTTCTAGCCCGTCCATCCCTACCAGTACATCATAAGACTCTAATGGCAGAATATTTAGATTTTATTCTATTTGATATCCATTCAGATTTATGATTGTTTGGGATAACTTATGAGTTACTTTCCATTTAGTGCTAGTGGCTAACTGAACTAACCAAGACCGTTGAAACTTTTATGATTTTAAGTTAAATTTTTCTACCATTTGAGGACTGATATAACTTAAAGATGCACCTAGATCTATTAAAAATGTAACAGATTGGTCAGCAATCATACCTTCCATTTCAGCCATAGTGGACTACTGTTCTTCTTGACAATCTTCTAAGGTAGTGTTGATTTTGGGAATGTTCCTTGCTACATCATTAACCGTAGTTGCCTCTGTCAGTACTTGTATTATATATATATTCCAATGTGGATAGTCCATGAATAAATGAGGTTCTCCACAACCCCAATACTTCAAAGATTATTTCATTTTAACAGTCCCTTCTCTATTATTATTTCCATTTATTTGTTTGGACCCAGTTTGTGATTGAGCAGTTTGATTTTCACCCATTTTCTTGAACTTCTTTCTTTGGTGGTTTCTCCCAAAGTTCTTCGGATATGCTGGTTTTGTTTTCTTTCCACTGAAATCACCTTTGTTTGACCAATTCTTCCCTTGCTCACTCTTACCCTTGAACTACTGGTAGCATAATCTTGCCTTGTGCACGACCTCATCCATAGCCTTAGGGTTATAAAACTCTATCTTTTCCTTTTAAATAGTAGGCAGACAGTTCAAGAACCGTTGTAACTTTTCCTTCTCCTCTCTGATATAAGGTACATATCGTAACAGATTTGTGAATTTGGTTACAAAATCATCAATCGTTAGTTGTCCCAAGCTGATTTCATGAAACTCTTTTGCCTTGTCGTCATAGTAGCATTCGTTCAAGTATCAATTTTTAAACTTAACTTGAAAAGCCTGCCAACTAACCATTTTCTCATGAATGGCATGAAACATTTTTGTTTCTTCCCATCACAAGGTAGCCTTACCTTATAGCTGATAAATAGCTAGCCTAGCTCTTAAGTTACTTTCATGTTCGTAAACCTAAAAGTACTTTATCATATTCAGAATCCATGCTTCAACATCTTCCTCCTTCTCTCCATCATAGGAGGGAGGTTTCATTTTTTAGAATTCACTCTGAAATTCCTTCTTCCTTCTAGACTGTTGCCTAGAGGCGTCATCTTCCTCAGAATCATCTCAGAAATTAACACTTCCTTTTCTCTTCCTTCTGGAATCTTCACGTTATTGACTGTTTTGAGAATTCAATTATCTTATTAGTCTATCCTACTCCTCACTGGCTAAATATAGCCTTTCATTGTGACTTTTAAGCTGTGCCATTTCTCTTTGCATTCTATGCAACATAGCCATCAATGGAGAATTTGAATCTGGCATGTTTTCTCCACCACCCAGATCTACATACAACTCGTCCTCTTCAGTCATAGTTCATAGTTGTATACCTCAGTACAATTCACTGTACATGACATTAATATTAGAAAAATTTTAATTTCGTAAAAAATTTACAACGACATACAATTTTTGTGTGAGCACATAATTTGCCTGGTGTTTTAACTAATGCTGTGATGCCATTTGTAATGACTGTCACTTCACATTTTTTTTTTAATTCATAGTTGAATATTATTACTATCATTTATACTATTTTATTAATTTCATCTTTTTAAGTTCCTGTCGCAATTCGACGAGATTCTGTTATCAATACTAAAATTATCATTTTCTATTCTGGAGTTATAGTATTCCATTTTCTACTGTTAACAATACTCTGTGCATGAATTTGTGCATAATTCTAATGCTAAACCAACTCCTTTATGGTATTTCTATGAAAAATCTTGATTATATTTAAATCCTCTTCACAATATTACTTTACCTCATTTAAGTTGTGGATATCCCTAAGTTATAATCATCATAATGATTTCCTTGGCTTCTCTATCTCCAACGTCGTTTTAAAGGCAACGCCTATATTCTTTATTGTCCAAGTTACGATGGAATTATGTGGCATATCTAAGGTAAGGGTTAAGGCATGAATTAACTTCCTTAGTAAATGGTTCTAGTACATCCTATGTGACCTTGTACATTCGTAATTAATTCGTAGATATTCAATCTCTCACCGGGATTTGATTTCCAGCTACGGATGTAAACACTAATCTCGAAACCCCACCCCATTGATTCTCGCTTCTTCTCAATCTTGTGATGCGTAGACAGTGGTATTTGATCTGTGATTAGGGTTTGTTTATGAGGTATTTATTTCGATATTTCATGTATTTACATGAAATTTCTTCACAACAACACTTGTCGTGTTAAAAGAATCACTATGTTTTCCTTCAACTCCTCCTAATGAAGGCTGAATGGAATGACGCTCTGCCTCGATTCCATCAAGCCTTAGCACTAGTGAATTTCTCCAAGTAAACCGTGATTCCCTTCTATGGCAGAATTTGTTACAGGCAATTTCTTTTCCTTTTTCTTTTCCTTTTCGTGTGGCATAAATTTTTATGAATAGATAGTGTGTATGGATGTTTTCATTTTTCATTTACCTTTGTATTTGATATATGGCTGGAGGTTACATATTTTATTGTTTATGCTCCTGGAAATTCCTTATCAGAATGTGTTTTTGGATCTTCGTTCTATCCACGAACGTTGCAAAGGTCCCTCCCATTAAATATGGTTGCAGCCTTTTTATGTTTCTAATTTTTCTCTTCAAAGTCGTATGAATTTGAGTTTCCCCAAAACTTGCATACATTCTATCTCTAACTACTGTATTTAATAAAATTTCTGAAAACCCTATGGCATGGGGTCAAGTTCTGTCTCACTGTCCACTTGCAGTGACAGATTGTTTTCATTTATTTACTCAGAGTTTTCTCATTAAAATTCTCACATGGTTGATAAAATGAATTTCTTTGTCTCACTATTTTTAAAAGTGGCTAATACATTCCGCGTTGGTTTTGGTAATGAGAATCCGACATAGTTACACCAGTACCTTTCTGAACTGTCAGGATGTTTGTTTTCAACCATCTCAGGTCTCAAGGATGTCATTACACTTCGATCCATGATTTTAAGGTTTACGTTTTTCCCTAGCATTTTCCACAGGTACACTACTATGCTAATGTTTCGTCTTATGAGGGTTTCTTAAGCTATACTACCTTATGTATTAGTTATTACAAATTTAACTAGGCTCTCTAATATTTTCCTGGTTTTTCATGGCTATAGATTTTGTTTTTGTGAAGATAGAGACTTAATAAGGTACCTCGCTTCCTTATATAGTTCAATTCTATATTAAGTTGATTTATTAGTCCCTCATACTGTTAAATAAATTCCAATTGATTTAATTTTTATGTACAGGTGCATCTAATTTACATGTACTCCTCTCATTACTCACGTACTTGCTTCATTTAGCAACTTTTCTCCCTCTTGAAAGTGAACATTTATTTTGAACAGGTTATTATTGTTGTTTTTGGAGGTCTCTTCTGAACTGATCTTCACTTCATATTTTTTGCAGATGTACCTTGTTATTTTATAGTGACCATAGTATCAACTATGTTGCTGTATTTACTTTCAAATTTGACTATAATATATATAGATATATTTCTAGGTTTAAACGCAAAACTGGACTTTTAAACTTTTATATAATTTCTCACTATTCAAAATTATTGTAACTGTCTTTTTCTCTTAAGAGTTTACTCTACCCTTGGAGTTGAAGAAGGTAAACTTCTGAGAAAATAGTATGCAGTATATATGTATATTTCCAGTATGACTATATGTATATCTCCTTTCTATTGTCGAATGGATGCAATCATTATAATTCCTCTATTAATTACGAAAAAAATATTTTATTTTTGTTGTAGGTAGTCAATATAATGTAATATCAGTTAATTTTTTTTCCGAGTTACCTAGGTCTAATATAACCCTGCATGCATCTCTAAGATAATAATAATCTCCTTTATTATCATTACTATACTCTAGTATAAAATTTAGTAATGTTTTCCTGTCTCTTCTTGCATACACATCTTATGTATTTAAAAATTATCACAGTTACTTTAATGTACTATATAAATAAGCAGATTAGATATTCCAATGAGGAGTACAGAATTTTGAGGTCTTTCTTTAAATCACCTTTAACAGTTATGCCATTTCTATTTCATTCAATTCTAAATAAATTGTAAATGATTAGGACAAAAATGGATCTCTCTCTCTATATATATATATCAGTACAATAGGCTATAATCCTACCATAAAGAATTGGTTTATTTCATACCAAAACTTAAAGCTTACTTATAGACTTTAAATGTTACTCTGTATATGTGTGTTTTCTCAGTTTTGTGTATTTATTTCTCCGTGCAAAACAGTATGAGTTAAAAGTATCATACAGTACAGGTTTAAGAATACATCAACTAATGATTTACCATTTAACTTTGTTGCCAAATTAAATAATTTCTCTAATGAATTCCTAACCCCAGATTTAAATCTATGACCATGTTTAGACACTCTGGGAATTGGATCTCAGCACATAGTGTCCATACAACTATACATATTTCAGTATCCATACAGTAGCTAAATATGTTAAATATATGGGCATTTACTAACTCACTGTATTCAATAATAATTAAAATATGTGAAATCTAAAAGTTCAGCTTTAGAAAATTCACATTTATCATAACAATTTCATAATTAGGTATCAGTGAACACATATGAAAATTTAATATCAAAGAGTAAAAATTATAGTTAGGTGTGCATACCAAATTACTCTGACTAGTTTCTACCAAACCATAGAGTTCTCTCTTTTTAACTCACCCCTGAGCTAAGACCTTAGCTCCTAGTGATAGGAAACCCTTTATCTATCCTGGAGCAGCTTATTTAAGCTTTGCTTCCCCTAGCCTATTTCCAATTACTACGTCCAGTAATTTCAGGATGCTTTCTTCTTGTTTTGCCTAGGCTTCCCCTATGTTTCTTCGACAGAGGTACTTTAAAGATGTATTTTCCACTTTTCCAGCTTTTTCCACCTCTTCCCAATAGTTTCCTCTTTATTGGGGAAATTAGATGTTTATATTCAAATCTAATTTTTAGTAACTTGTTTTATTCCTTACAAGGGTTTTCTCTGGAAGGTGTGGGAAATTCTCATCACCTTATCCATCATCATGGATTTAGGTTTTTAGATCTCAATTCTCAATCTAGTCATTGAAAACATAATTTTTCGTTTTATTTTATTAATAAAATAAATCCACATTAGTTCTCCATCAGGGTCCACATGCCCCTTTGGACTTGTTCAATTCTCAAATTAAAAACATAGAAACTTGGGGTATTACACATACACTTGTAAAAATAACTGCACTGATGTATTTAAATAATAACAACATCAATATTTTAAAATATTAACTCACCAGTTTCCAGGATTTCAAAAATAAAAAATGATTTCTATCATATCGGTGCATTAAAAAAATAGCATGTTGATAAGTCATCTTAATCGGTGTGTGTTATTATTAAAGGCATGAAACCTTATTAGTATAAAATACATTGATGTTTAGAAGAAAATGAAAAGAAAAAAGGTGATTATTTTGTTTTCAAATCGCAAAATGTGTGGTAATTTATTTTCCGAAATCTAATTTCATATATACTTATAAATAATAAAAATACATTCACTATTTCATTATTATTTCCAAAACTTCAAGGGAGAGAATTTACATGTGAGACATATTGAGATCATTCTGGAGCAGAATAATACTTTGAACAACATAAATATTTAGAAGATCATAATTTGGCTCGTTTGGTGATTGTAACACCTCCAGTCAAGAAATTTTTTATTTTTTTATATTTTTTGTTGTTGTACTGAATAAGATTAAATCCTCTTCTCTTTTGATAGTAGCATACCTGCCTTTTTTATATGATACATCTTCCACTTACTCATATACTAATTTCACATAGAGCCTTGGGCAGTATGCATTTACTAAGCATAGCATATGTACATATGACTACTATGTTGTATATATCATATATATTTCCAAACCTTATGGTATAATTAAACACGGCCTATATATATAGAGCCTGGCCAATATTAACTCGATGAACATATGAATATATATATATATATATATATATATATATATATATATATATATATATATATCCCTATATAATTATATATATTCATATATAAGTCTCACAACTTTTTGAATCATATATGAGTCTCACGACTTTTTGAAAGCGCTACCAACCATCTATATTGCACATAATTTAAAATAAACACTTTTATATTTCCTGTGGTCTTTTCACATATATGGATCACGCGTCTTATCCTTGGAAATGGATTGATTATATCATATACCAACTATGCATGGTAAAACCTACCTATACGTTTACCGTCACTCGTGTGGTAGTTTCAAACCTGTTTTAACTCTTTTTGCGGTTTTATGTGTTCATCCTCCTTGTGATGGTGACGGTTGTCACACTTCCAGTTATGTATACGTTTCGTGTCACGAGGTAACCGTGGTTGCCGTGGAGGTGTAGGCTTCCGGCCCTTTGGCGGTAGCGTGTGAAGGCGAATAAGTGGCCCTATTAATCAACACGGAGGTCGTGGCGGTGGTGGCTACGGCCTTAAAGGCTGTAACGCATCCACATTGCAATTTCCCTGGTGATCAGTTCATATACGCCAGACGATCGGGTTGACACGTCGCCGGTAGTGCAGCTACCGAGATTGATACTGCTGGGTGTGTCGTGCACTGGACCACAGAGGGTACACCCGATAATTTTACTCCTACCTACCCTCGAGCCCTGCTAACTTCTCGTTCCTATCGCCCAATCTCTCGGGATATTTTATCGTACTTGGCTAGGGATTCATAGATTTCCAGTTTACCAGCATTCTGCACGCCAATTCCTGAGTATTATCCCTGGTAGGGTTTTTGGCTAGGGTTTCTGGATATGGGATATAATCCCATTCGAAGGCCACATTTCCCAACCCTCAGTTCGGTGCAGCGCCTTCCGCGTGATCCTCTGGGCTATGAAGATTATAGCGTAGCCTGTGCTGATAAGGGCGCTCGGCTCCCTCACTTCCATCGGTGTATTGTTTAAGCTGTAGCCCTTTTTTTTTTTTTCCGATTTCATATTCACTCCAGCTTAGTCTTGCTGTAGATCTCCTCTGACTTACGCTACTATTGCTATGGATGCATTTTATTCTGAATACCCTGGTTTTTTTTAGCTGACGTGGGATCTCGATGGTTTTGGTTTAATGAAGACTGGCCACCCCTATCTTCACCCCTGAGCCGGACAATGACCCGACTTTCAGGTATGCTCTTTACATTCGAGACTCGGGTTACGACTATTCTTTCCGTTGAATTTTTTTCTCTTATTCATACACTGCCAACTCCTGCGTTGCAGTTACTCAAGGGATCTGGCGACGGCTTCCTGATGTAGTGCTTAAATCTGTTGTCAATTGATAATGTGGTGCATTCTGCTTTCGATTTCTTCGGCAATAATAGAATAATAATATATAATTCGAAGTCCTATTTCTCTTTTAATATACATGTTCATATAAAGAGATCTCTACTTGGCAGCCGTGATACAAAGTATCTACTCGTTTATTTTTGATACTTGTTACTGTGTACATATTCTACCCAAAATACTCTGTTGCAATTTCGACTGTCAATGAGTCATATCATACTTCACTATGCTTACACTTCAGTTTAAATGGATATCTATTCATGATATATGATCATTATTTTAAATGGGTATATATAACCATTATTTTAGTTCGTGGTCCTTTTATTATATTTGTCTTTTGATAAATATAGATGTATGTATTCGGTAATACATGAATAGAGATCAATCTTGAAATTTAAATATTTGATCAGTACACTTGTTTTCAGAAGGAAAGGTAAATCTAGAAGTTTATATGTGTACATTTAGAAATTTAAGATATAATATATATATGTTATAACAACCCTATAGACTAGAATTATTCTTCTTCTAGTACAATTTCTAAATTTCATACTACAATGTTTATACCTTACTCCTTTTTGGATTTGTACCATGAGTTTTAAATTCTGCTACAAAATTTTCCGTCACCCACATAGTTATAAGATATCACCTTAATATCTACATGGTCTAAAACAACATTTAATCATCTGTAGAGGCTAAGTAACTTCATATTTAAACCAAACTTGGTTTAGAGTTTCTAGAGTTTCTACTCTATGGATTTCTGGTCTACAACTAAACAGAATCTGGAAGGTATTTTCCTTAGGATGGACTCTGTTAAATGTAGTACTAACATCAATCATGCAATTTCTCTTAAATTTTATATGTAGCTAATTCATACCACCATAACATAGAGTAACAAGAAATTTCAAAACATACCAAAATATGCAATGGACCAACCTCCCAACCTTAGAATCCTCTTTATCTCCCAGGATTCACCCCCGAGCTGAGATCACCTCCTAGGACAGATCAACCTCTGATCTGCCTAGGAGCAGCTTATTTAAGCTCATATTTCCCCAAAGCATGTTTCTAATTCTGCGTCCAGAATAGCAGGATGCTTTCTTTCCTATTTAGCCTAGGCTTCCCATTTTGGGACTCTTTAAAGCTGCTTTAAGCTTTTCCTCAGCTTTTCCAGCTTTTTCTCACCTCTTCCCAACTACTCCTCTTCATTGGGGAAATTTAGATTCCTCCTCAAATCTAAATTAATTTCTTTAAAGGATTTTTGAAAGATTTTTGGGGATTTGTTGCCTTATCCATCCTCATGGATTTGGCAAGTGATCTCTAATTCTCTTTTTGGTCAAAATGCACAATCATTTTATTTATTTCCTCAAATAAAATATGCAAATACATTCACACCATATTCATCCCTTGGGGTCCACCCCCTTAGGATTAAAGTTCAAATGTCTAACTTTAAAATTTCAACACACAAATTGGGGGTGTTACATATTCCCCCTCTGAAAATAAACACCGTCCTCGGTGTTGTTATTCCACTACTAGAGTTCATTTAAACAAAAATGGATATTTCTTCATCATTTCAGCTTCCCTTTCCCAGGTGGCTTCTTCAGCAGTAAAGTGCTTCCACTGCACTTTTACTCTGGCCACTGTTCTGTTTCTCAATTCAATTTCTTCCCGCTCCAATATTTGAAGCGGTTATGGCAGAAACTCCCCTTCTGGTTCCACCTGTACAACATTCCAATCAACTATGTGAGAAGCATCATGCACATATCTTTTTAATAATGAAACATGAAATACATTATGCACTATAACATGGGGTGGTAAGGCCAGCTTGTAAGCCACTGGTCCCACCCTTTCTAACACCTCAAAAGGCCCACAATATCTAGGTGCATGTTTTGCACAACTTCCAGCATAAAGTGTGCTCTTTTTGGGTTTGATGCGTAAATACACATGATCCCCCACTTTGAATTCTCGGTGCACTCTTTTCTTATCAGCATAACTTTTCTGGCGATCTTGTGTTGTCTTGATATTTCTTTGTATTTGCTTGACAATTCTTTCCATTTCTTGTAGTGCATCTAGTCCCAACACCAGTTTATCCTCTGGCTGACTCCAACTCAAGGGAGTACGGCACTTTCTCCCATAGAGTGCCTCAAATGGACTCATCTTAATAGAGGATTGGTAGCTATTATTATAGGCAAACTCAGCTAGATGCAGATACTCTTCCCATTTTGATGGCCTATCCATCACATACATTCTCAGCATATCTTCTAAAATTTGGTTTGTCCTTTCTGTTTGCCCATCAGTTTGAGGATAATAAGCAGTACTAAAATTCATCTTAGTACCCATTCCTACAAATAATCCTTTCCAAAATGCTGTTGTGAACTTGGCATCCTGATCTGAGACAATCACCTTGGGCACTCCATGAAGCCTTACTATCTCCTTTAGGAAAACATTTGCTACTTGAGCTGTTCCAAAGGTAGACTTTACTAGTATAAAGTGAGCAGCTTTTGTGAGAGTGTCTACTACTACCATTACAGAATCATGTTGATATTTAGTCTTAGGAAATCTTGTTATAAAATCCAGGGAAACTGTATCCCATTTCCATTCTGCAGTCGGTAAAGGGTTTAAAATACCTACTGTATGTTGGTGCTCAACTTTGACTAGCTGACATTCCATACATCTAATTAAATACTCTACCACATCTCTCTCCATTCCTGGCCAGAACAACTTCTTCTTCAAAGCTGTTAACATCTTTTGGTATCCTGGATGTCCTGCATAGGGCTGTTTGTGATATTCATCTAAAATTTATTTTTTCAATAACTCTATGTTTGGAATATACAATCTGTTTTTGAAATAGAGCAGCCCTTTTTGGTTTGTAGTGAAATCAGTTTTATCCCTTGTCTGTAGTTTCACTAAGAGTGCTTCATAGTTGGGATCTTGATTTGCTGCTTTTCCTACTAATTCCTCTATCTCCATCTGAGCACTACTCCCAATGTTGGTTAACTGTTGACAAGCATTTCTACTTAAGGCATCAGCAACTTTATTCTCTTTTCCCTTGATATGCTTTATATCCATATCAAATTCACTTAGAAAGAACATCCATCTAGCTTGCCTTGCATTCAGATCAGTTTGAGAAAAGAAATATTTAAGACTAATATGATCAGTCATCAAGGTGAATTTTTTTCCCAGCAGATAGTGCCTCCACATTTTTAAAGCATGGATAACAGCTGCAAATTCCAAATCATATGCACTATAATTCTGTTCATGTACTTTCAGTTTCCTAGATTCATAAGCGATGACTGAATTTTCTTGCAACAGTACTCCTCCCAGCCCTTCTCTGCAAGCATCTGTACATACAACAAACTCTTTATCAGGATCAGCAATTTTTAATATAGGGGCTGAAATAAGTTTTTGTTTCAATTGTTCAAAACTGTTTTGACATTTCTCAGTCCACACGAACTTCACACCCTTCCTTTGTAATGAGGTTATGGGATTTGCTACAGCAGAAAATCTCTCCACAAATCTGCGATAATAGCCTGCAATTCCCATAAATGATCTTACTACTGAGACATCAGTGGGGACTGGCCATTCTTTAATGGCTTTTATCTTTTCAGGGTCAACTGCCAACCCTTTTTCAGAAATAATATGACCCAGATATTGAATTTTATCTTTATAGAATTCACATTTGCTGAACTTGGCATATAGTTGGTTTTCCTTTAAAGTCTGCAACACTATTCTCAAATGTTCCTTATTTTCATCTTCATTTTTGGAGTAGACTAAAATATCATCTATGAACACCAGAACAAACTTATCCAAATACTTATTTAACACACTGTTCATCAAGGACATAAAGGTGGCAGGGGCATTTGTCAGTCCAAAAGGTAGGACTACAAATTCGTAGTGTCCATACCTGGTTCGAAAAGCTGTCTTGCTAATATCTTCTTCTTTGATTCTAAGCTGGTGATATCCAGTCCTTAAGTCAATCTTTGAAAAGACTGAAGCTCCTCTCACTTGATCGAAAAGATCATCAATTCTAGGAAGTGGATATCTATTCTTAATGGTCAACTTGTTCAGTTGACGATAGTCAATACACATCCTAAAAGTTCCATCTTTCTTTTTCACAAATAAAACCGGGGCTCCCCAAGGAGACACACTTGGTCTGATATACCCTTTATCTAACAATTCCTGTAATTTCATTTTCAGTTCCATTAGTTCAGGAGGGCTCATTCGATAAGGTGCTCGGGAAACAGGTGTTGCTCCTGGTACCAGATCGATTGAAAAATCAATCTCTCTTTTGGGCGGAAGATGAGGGATTTCCTTGGGAAAGACTTCCTTAAATTCTCTGATGACTGGTATATCATCCAATAACTCTTCCTAATTTTGCTGTTCTATTTCTTCTACATGCACTGCATAAACTTGGTATCCTTTTCTAGCTATTTGTTTCAATTGTAAGGCTGATATTTGTCTTACTGAAATGGATTTTGGTTTCCCTTTTAGTGTAAAAGGTTTCCCTTCCTCATCCACACAATGTAGGGTTTTATCCCAGTAGCTCATCAGAGCTTTCTTCTTTTCGAGCCAATCCATTCCTATCAGCAGATCATAGGATCCTAGTGGCAATATGTTAAGATTTACTTCTGTTGTAAAGTCATTCAATTGTATTGATGTTTTGGGCAGTTTATGTGTGACTTTTCTCTTAGTTCCAGTGGCCAGCTGTACCAACCATGACTGCTGAAACTTTTCAGGTTTAATTTTACATTTTTCTACAATTCCAGAACTAATGTAACTCAAAGAAGCACCTGGATCAATCAAAACAGTAATAGGTAGGTCAGAAATCTTACCCTCCATTTCCACCATGGTTGCTTGATATTCTGCTTGCCGATTTTCCAATGCTGCACTGATAGTTGGTATATTTCTGGCTATGTCATTTACTGTTGTTGCCTCTCGCTCTCTGCTGATCATGTGTATATTTCGATGGGGGCAGTCCCTCATCATATGGGGTTCTCCACATCCCCAACATTTCAAAGGTTCCTTCATTCTGACTGTCCCTTCCTTTTTATTGTTCCCTTCTACTGGTTTTGAAGCCACTTGGGACTGAGCAGTTTGACTTTCTTTTGGTTTATTGAATTTTTTCCGCTGATGATCTCTACCAAAATTTCTTAAATATGTTGGTTTTGGTCTTTTACCTTTGAACTCACCCTTGTTCAGCCAGCTCTTCCCTTGTTCAGCTTTACCTTTAAACTGCTGATAGCATAATCTTGCTTTTCTAACAGCTTCATCCATTGTTTTTGGGTTGTCAAACTCAATTTTCTCCTTGTAGACAGTAGGCAAACAATTTAAAAACCTTTGCACCTTTGCTTTTTCTTCCCTAATGTAAGGAACATACCTCAGTAAATTAGTAAACTTAGTGACAAACTCATCAATAGTGAGCTGTCCTAGTCTAAGTTCATGGAATTATTTTGATTTATCATCATAATAATGTTCATTCAAATAACGACTTTTGAATTTAGTCTGAAAATCTTCCCAAGTAACTGTCTTTTCATCAATGGAATGCACCATTTTTGTCTCTTCCCACCACAGTGTAGCTTTTCCTTGTAGCTGGTACACAGCTAATCTAGCCTTCAGATTGCTTTCATATTCATAAACTTGGAAATACTTGATCATGTTCAGCAACCAAGCTTCAGCATCTTCTTCCTTCTCCCCATCATAGGAGGGAGGTTTGATCTTTCTAAATTCTCCCTGCAATTCTCTTTTTTGCTTATGTTGATGCCTGGCTGCATCCTCATCTTCAGACTCATCCATCTTCCTCTTTCCGGAACCTTCACCTTCCTGGCCGTTCCGAGAAGTTAGCTCTCTGATGAGCTTTTCCTGCTCCTTACTGGCTGATGACAGCATGTCATTCTGGCTTCTTAATTCAGCCAATTCTCATTGCATCCTGTGCAACATAGCCAGTACCGGGGCATTGGGATCTGGAGTAGCAAACTCATCACGCAGATCCACATAAATCCCTTCACCTTCAGCCATTTCCACTGTACACACTCACAACACACATTAGCAAAAATTTTAAATTAAAATTTTCAACAAACAACCACATATTTTATACCAGTGAGCACAAAATGACAGCCCAATTTGTTGTAACTAGTGCTCCGATACCATTTGTAACACCTCCAGTCAAGAATTTTTTTATTTTTATTTTTGTACTGAATAAGATTAAATCCTCTTCTCTTTTGATAGTAGCATACCTGCCTTTTTTATATGATACATCTTCCACTTACTCATATACTAATTTCACATAGAGCCTTGGGCAGTATGCATTTACTAAGCATAGCATATGTACATATGACTACTATGTTGTATATATCATATATATTTCCAAACCTTATGGTATAATTAAACACGGCCTATATATATAGAGCCTGGACAATATTAACTCGATGAACATATGAATATATATATATATATATATATATATATATATATCCCTATATAATTATATATATTCATATATAAGTCTCACGACTTTTTGAAAGCGCTACCAACCATCTATATTGCACATAATTTAAAATAAACACTTTTATATTTCCCGTGGTCTTTTCACATATATGGATCACGCGTCTTATCCTTGGAAATGGATTGATTATATCATATACCAACTATCCATGGTAAAACCTACCTATACGTTTACCGTCACTCGTGTGGTAGTTTCGAACCTGTTTTAACTCTTTTTGCGGTTTTATGTGTTCATCCTCCATGTGATGGTGACGGTTGTCACACTTCCAGTTATGTATACGTTTCGTGTCACGAGGTAGCCATGGTTGCCGTGGAGGCGTAGGCTTCCAGCCCTTTGGCGGTAGCGTGTGAAGGCGAATAAGTGGCCCTATTAATCAACACGGAGGTCGTGGCGGTGATGGCTACGGCCTTACAGGCTGTAACGCATCCGCATTGCAATTTCCCTGGTGATCAGTTCATATACGCCAGACGATCGGGTTGACACGTCGCCGGTAGTGCAGCTACCAGGATTGATACTGCTGGGCGTGTCGTCCACTGGACCACAGAGGGTACACCCGATCGTTTTACTCCTACCTACCCTCGAGCCCTGCTAACTTCTCGTTCCTATCGCCCAATCTCTCGGGATATTTTATCGTACTTGGCTAGGGATTCATAGGTTTCCAGTTTACCAGCGTTCTGCACGCCAATTTCGGAGTATTATCCCTGGTAGGGTTTTTGGCTATGGGATATAATCCCATTCGAAGGCCACATTTCCCAACCCTCAGTTCGGTGCAGCGCCTTCCGCGTGATCCTCTGGGCTATGAAGATTATAGCGTAGCCTGTGCTGATAAGGGTGCTCGGCTCCCTCACTTCCATCGGTGTATTGTTTAAGCTGTAGCCCTTTTTTTTTTCCGATTTCATATTCACTCCGTCTTAGTCTTGCTGTAGATCTCCTCTGACTTACGCTACTATTGCTATGGATGCATTTTATTCTGACTACCCTGGTTTTTTTCAGCTGACGTGGGATCTCGATGGGTTTGGTTTAATGAAGACTGGCCACCCCTATCTTCACCCCTGAGCCGAAGAATGGCCCGACTTCCAGGTATGCTCTCTACATTCGAGACTCAGGTTACGACTATTCTTTCCGTTGAATTTTTTTCTCTTATTCATACACTGCCAACTCCTGCGTTGTAGTTACTCAAGGGATCTGGCGACGACTTCCTAATGTAGCACTTAAATCTGTTGTCAATTGATAATGTGGTGCATTCTGCTTTCGATTTCTTTGGCAATAATAGAATAATAATATATAATTCGAAGTCCTATTTCTCTTTTAATATACATGTTCATATAAAGAGATCTCTACTTGGCAGCCGTGATACAAAGTATCTACTCGTTTATTTTTGATACTTGTTACTGTGTACATATTCTTCCCAAAATACTCTGTTGCAATTTCGACTGTCAATGAGTCATATCATACTTCACTGTGCTTACACTTCAGTTTAAATGGATATCTATTCACGATATATGATCATTATTTTAAATGGGTATATATAACCATTATTTTAGTTCGTGGTCCTTTTATTATATTTGTCTTTTGATAAATATAGATGTATGTATTCGGTAATACATGAATAGAGATCAGTCTTGAAATTTAAATATTTGATCAGTACACTTGTTTTCAGGAGGAAAGGTAAATCTAGAAGTTTATATGTGTACATTTAGAAATTTAAGATATAATATATATATGTTATAACAACCCTATAGACTAGAATTATTCTTCTTCTAGTACAATTTCTGAATTTCATACTACAATTTTTATACCTTACTCCTTTTTGGATTTGTACAATGAGTTTTAAATTCTGCTACAAAATTTTCCAGCACCCACATAGTTATAAGATATCACCTTAATATCTACATGGTCTAAAACAACATTTAATCATCTGTAGAGGCTAAGTAACTTCAGATTTAAACCAAACTTGGTTTAGAGTTTCTGGAGTTTCTACTCTATGGATTTCTGGTCTACAACTAAACAGAATCTGGAAGGTGATTACCTTATGATGGATTCTGTTAAATGTAGTACTAACATCAATCATGCACTTTTCTTAATTAGTAGAAATATCTATACTATCATAACATAGAGTAACAAGAAATTCTGGTATTATACTCAAAATATGTACGCGACTAACCTCTCCCAACCTTAGAATCCTCTTTATCTTCCCAGATTTACCCCTAGCCGAGATCACTCCACAGGACGTATCAGCCCCTGATTCGCTCAGAGCAAATTTTATTTAAGCTCATATTTCCCCAAAGCATGTTTCTAATTCTGCGTCCAGAATAGCAGGATGCTTTCTTTCCTGTTTAGCCTAGGCTTCCCATTTTTGGGACTCTTTAAAGTTGTTTTATGCTTTTCCTCAGCTTTTCCAGCTTTTTCTCACCTCTTCCCAACTACTCCTCTTCATTGGGGAATTTTAGATTCCTCCTCAAATCTAAATTAACTTCTTTCAAGGATTTTTGAAATATTTTTGGGGATTTGTTGCCTTATCCATCCTCCTGGATTTGGCAAGTGATCTCTAATTCTCTTTTTGGTCAAATTGCACAATCATTTTATTTATTTCCTCAAATAAAATATGCAAATACATTCACACCATACTCATCCCTTGGGGTCCACCCCCTTAGGATTAAAGTTCAAATGTCTAACTTTAAAAATTCAACACACAAATTGGGGGTGTTACAGTGATTCACTCAAATCCGTCCATACTAAAATTTTTAAATTTTACTGTTGATTTTAGTAATATTTTTTTTTACAATTTATGTTATGTTTAATTAAAATTCCAAAAAAAATAAAAACCTTACATAGTAAGCAATTTACTATATATTTTACTAATACAAAATTTTACAACCTATGTTTTTTGTTTAGATTTAATTAAAATTAAAAAAAAATTAATCAATACTTACCTTAAACCCTTGATTCTTCTTTCTTATGTGACTACAAAATTTCACCTTACATATTAACACCGTCTACCACTTCACAATTAAACCGTTTCATTTTAGGCATTTAATATTTAATTGGTTTCTGTTACTCTACATAAGGAATTTGACACGTAAATCAGGGGGATCAATTATTGAATCAAATCACACCATCGCCTCCCTATACATATTTTTTTTAAAATTATTTTGTTTATCAATGCACCTCGTGTAATATAACACACCATCATGCCCCTGCCACACCATTCAGTCCAAAAAAATTATATTTAAGTTATTACATTTTCTTCTTGTATTTTGATGGCAGTTCTTTTATTGTTACATACTGCAACATCATAACTTAAATTTCTTTTACAAAAAAAAGATCAACCTTTATACTAAACAATTAAACACTGTGGTGTGTTTACTAAATTGAACACTCTAAGGCGTCTATGCCTATAACCCCACCGGCTATGAGACCTCTTTTTTGGCTTAAAATTATTTTATTTATTTATAAAATATATTTAATGGCTTTGGTATTGAATGTATAGGTTGTATATTGATAAATAAATATCTGAGAAGTTACCAAGTAACAAAAATACTGATCGACACAATGTTAGCACATCCAAAAAGGCTAAAAGGGAAAGTTATTTGTAAATTCTTTACAAAATTAATATGTTTCAACTATATTTACCTTTAAATAATATTATTGTTTATTGTGTTCTATTCAAATCCACAAAATGATGAAGCTCAATAAGATAGTTTCTTATCTAAGTGCAGAAGAGTGTAAAATACTATTCAATATGTGTTTTTTTTTAATTTTCATTTAATAATATACTAAATAATATTAGATAATATTTTTAAAAAAATATTTCAATTGACATATGTTTCATGTTCTATAGGGACGAACAACAAAGGAACCAAATGTTGTTCTAACAAAATTAAAATTATAGAACATATAAATGATGATTAATTGGTCCTTTTCTCATGTGGAGTGGTGTTTGAGGTTATTGAAAAGGGGAAAATCATTTACAAAACTATGAGGGATGTATTGGAATGAATTTATAGACTTACTTTCCACTTACAATAAAAAAATCAATCTAATGATTGTAAGAACCAAGTTATATTTAAACTCTACCAAGCATTTTTAGAGGAATGGTTAATGAGATGTGTGAGAGATGTAGTATAGAATACATACGATAACAAAAAAAAATCATTTAGAAAGTAACATTCCTAATTGAAATGCTTAAGTAGAATTATACCTATATATTACTATAAATCATTAATTTATTAATCTCAAATTTTTTATATTTAGTTTTCATACATCAATATAGAAATAGTTTATAAGATTTTTAGGAACAGTATGAAAATCCCAAAGGATCAACACACTGACATCTTGAACATGCTAGTAAGAATGTCCAAAAAAGTGTACAAGGAGATTTTCAAAGAAATGGACATAATTGCATCACATGATGAGCCATCTCAACAATAAAATGCTTCAAATATATGCAATAATCGATTTTTTCTATTAGGTACTAATAAAAAAAATAATTTTTCATTAAATATTAATTTAAACTATTTTCTTGCAGAAAAGAAAACAAAATAGAACTCATTCAACACATAAAACAGGACGAAAAGGAAAAAAATGACTGATATCAAAGTTTTTGGGTAATTGTTAATATTTCTTTCTAACAACATAATATTGCATTTTTTATATTTTAATTTTTTTACAAAAGCCATCCTTAAATGTCTTCAAATAGGTGCTAACATACATGGAGGATTCATAAAAATAATTGATTGCGCCGAGAGGCGCATCTACAGCCCAATATGACCTCGATGTCAGGTGGGTCACGTCCTCATACAAAATGTCGGCTTAAGTTTTAAATTAAAATAAAAAATAAAAAATAAAAATTGTATTGTGCTAGAACATATATCTATTTCTAATACAATTATGTATTATTTATATAATTTAAATGGATCATAAATTTACCTTTAACAAAAAGAATTACCACATTGAATTTCCAAATTAAATAAAATTTTAAACATCTTTACTCTTTACTAAAGTCAATACCATTTCCTAAATCAAAGGAAAAGAGTTAATTCAACACAAACAATCAAAATCCAAAATCTTTTAATATTTCTTTTAATTAAATATTTGTAAAATGAATTTATACTTACTCCAGAGCTATGATAAATAAATAAAAAATATATATATAAACTAGATGTATGGTAAATAAACAAAAATTATTTTTATATTTATTCCATAAGCCTTTTTATATTTAAAAAAACTTTAAAAAGAGGTTTTATTTGGATGAAGCCTATGGGACAAATTAATATTGACATTTACGGGGCTAAATACTATGGGTGAATAAATAAATATAAAAAAGAGAAGACAGTCACATGATAAATAAATAAATATAAAATAGATATAAAGAGGTATGGTAAATAAATAAAATATAAAAATATATAAAGAGGCAAGGCAATAAATAAAAATATATCAAATAGGTATTTCATAAAATCTAATTATATAACAAGCTCAAAGTCAAACACGGAGTAAAGAAAGGTATGTAAATAAATAAAAATATAAATAAACTAGAGGCATGGAAGTAAATAAAACCCTTTTGATATTTACCCATAATCTTTCTTGTTGGAAATACGAATATTTATGTTCATTATTTAGCATAATCTGAAGAAGAAATAGAGAGAGAGAGTGATAAGGGAGAGATGGAGAGAGAGTGTGTATGTTTAGGGGTGAGATAAAGAGACAAAGTAAGATGTATGGAAAGAAGTGGAGAGAGAAGAAGTGAGAAGGAGAGAGGGAGGGATATAGTAATGTAGTTGGAGAGAGGGGTGGAAAGAGAGAGAGAAAGAAAGGGATGGGGGAAGAGAGAGGATTAGAGAGAGAGAGAGAGATATGGGGGAGGAGAGAGGATTGGATGGAAAAGAGAGAGAGAGAGAGGTGGGAGAGAAAGGGAGAAAGAGGAAGGATGAGAGAGAGGAGGAGATTGATGGGGGAAGAGAGAGTATTGGGGAGAGAGAGAGAGAGAGAGAGAGAGAGAGAGAGAGAGAGAGATCAGGGAAGAGAGAGGGATTTAGGGGAGAGAGAGAGAGAGGAAGGACGAGAGAGAGAGGACTTGAGAGAGAGGAGGACAGAGGGATCGATAAGAGAGATGGAGTTGGAGGGGGAGAGATGTAGGAAATAAGAAATATAGAGAGTGAGAAGTGGAGAGAGAGAAGGAGTGACAAGGGAGAGACAGACAGAGAGCATGTATGTTTGGGGCTGAGATAAAGAGACAAATAAGGAGAGATGGAGATAAGGGGGGAGAAGGAGATATAAGGAGAGAGGGAGGGATATAGTAACATAGTTGGTGGGTGAAGAGAGAGAGAGAGGGAGAGAGAGATGGGAGAGAAAAGGAAAGAGAGGAAGGAAGAGAGAGGATGTGAGAGAGTGGAGAGAGGGAGGGAAAGAGAGATGGACTTGGAGGGGGAGGGGGAGAGAGGTAAGAACAAAGAAATAGAGAGAGAGAAGTGGAGAGAGAGAGAGAGTGAGTGAGTGAGTGATAAGGAAGATGGAGAGAGAGGGAGAGAGGGGGAAGATAGAGATATAGATGGAAGGTGAAGAGAGGGAAGAAGAGAGAGATGGGGAGAGGAGGGGATTGACAAAGAGATTGATATATATGGATTGCGAGAGTGTGTGTGTTTAGGGGGGTGAGATAGAGAGACATAAAAGAAGAGATGGAGGGGGATATAGAGATGGATGGAGGGTGGAGAGAGGGAAGAATATTTCTCACACTAGATGGATTGATATAAGTGGAGATGGTGATTTATAATCCTATTTGATGATTTGCACTATATGCATCGATTTTAGTGTAGATATTTATTTCTAATTATATTTGATTACTTGCACTAGATGCATTGATTTAGTGTAGGTGGTGATTTCTAATACAATTTGATTGCTTGCATTAAATTTGTTGATTTCAATTTAGATGTCGATTTATAATTATATTCGATTACTTGCACTAGATGAATTGGTTTCAATGTAGATGATTTCTAATCCTATTTTATTGTTTGCACCAAATGCATTGATTTCTGTGTAGATGGAAATTTCTAGTCCTATTTGATTTATTTGAGTAAATGCATTGATTTCAGTGTAGATTTTGGTTTCTAGAGAGAGAGAGAGAGAGAGTGATAATGAAGATGGAGAGAGAGGGAGAGAGGAAAAAAGGAGGAAAGAGAGATATTAATGGGGAAGAGGGAGAGAAGGGGAAGATAGAGATATAGATGGAAGGTGAAGAGAGGGAAGAAGAGAGAGATGGGGAGAGGGGGTGATTGAAAAAGAGATTCATATATATTGATTACGAGAGCACATGTGTTTAGGGGGGTGAGATAGAGAGACAAAAAAAAGAGAGGGAGGGGGATATAGACATGGATGGAGGGTGGAGAGAGGGAGGAATATTTCTCGCACTAGATGGATTGATATAAGTGGAGATGGTGATTTCTAATCCTATTTGATTATTTGCACTAGATGCATCGATTTTAGTGTAGATATTTATTTCTAATGATATTTGATTACTTGCACTAGATGCATTTATTTCAGTGTAGGTGGTGATTTCTAATAGAATTTGATTGCTTGCACTGCATTTTTCTATTTTTATTTAGATGTCGATTTATAATTATATTTGATTACTTGCACTACATGACTTAATTTCAATGTAGATAATTTCTAATCCTATTTTATTGTTTGCACTAAATGCATTGATTTCAGTGTAGATGGCGATTTCTAATCCTATTTGATTTCTTTGAGTAAATGCATTGATTTCAGTGTAGATGTTGGTTCCTAGAGAGAGAGAGAGAGAGAGAGAGTGATAAGGAAGACGGAGAGAGAGAGAGAGAGAGGACAAAAGGAGGAAAGAGAGATATTAGCAGGGGAGAGCGAGAGAAGGGGAAGAGAGGGAAGAAAATATAGATGGGGAGAGAGGGTGATCAACAAAGAGAATGATATATATGGAGTTCGAGAGCATGTGTGTTTAGGGGGATGAGATAGAGACAAAAAAAAAGAGATGGATGGGGATATAAATATGGATGGAGGGTGGAGAGAGGGAAGAATATTTCTTGCACTAGATGGATTAATTTAAGTAGAGATGGTGATTTATAATCCTATTTGATTATTTGCACTAGAGGCATCGATTTTAGTGTAGAGATTTATTTCTAATGATATATGATTACTTGCACTATATGCATTGATTTTAGTGTAGGTGATGATTCCTAATACTATTTGATTGCTTGCACTTGATGTGTTGATTTCAATTTAGACGTCTATTTATAATTATATTTGATTGCTTGCACTGGATGCATTGTTTTCAATGTAGATAATTCCTAATACTATTTGATTGTTTGCGCTAAATGCATTGATTTCTGTGTAGATGGCGATTCCTAATCCTATTTGATTGCTTTGAGTAAATGCATTGATTTCAGTGTAGATGTTGGTTTCTAATCTTATTTTATTGGTTGCATTAGGTGCATTGATTTCAATGTAGAAGCTATTTTCTAATATTATTTGATTGCTTGCATTAAATGCATTGATTTCAATCTATGTGTTGATTTATGATTTGATGTAATTGGATATATGATGGTACATTAATATTAAAGTGATTGGATTAAAAATATGCTTTGATTTTAGTGTAAGCACAAAAATTTATTAACAATGTAGATTGATTTTTGTGTTATAGTAATTTAAGCTATTAATATTGGAGAGCAAGAGAGACAAGGTATCATGTTTACTACAATAGATTGAGCTAAATATTTAAATGCTTTACGATTTAAATTTTCTTTTTCATATAATTGATATGAAAAGATAACAAAACTAACAAGGGAGGAAATAAGAATAGTAGAAGAAAATAGTTTGAGATTGATTGTAACATGAGTATGTTCTTATTATTCACATTTTCTATCTTTCAACACTATTATTGTCACTTTGCATTTTAAAAAAATGTTTCATCATTTTTCATCATTATAGTTATTAACAATAATTATTATCTCAACGAACTGAGGTAACTAAGAAAATTTAAAATTAAAATGACCAAGTTAATCTGAGAATTATTTACATATTTAAAATGATTATATTAATATTTGATATATTTACATATTACTGATAAAATTAATCATATCTTTGATAGATTTTCCTTGGTAGCATACGACTGAAATGAGCCTAGATCCATCTTAGATCTCAAAAATACACAAAAAATTTAATAATCCGAAAAATGTGATGTTCATGCCTCCAACTAGAACCAGCCTAGATCCATCTAACTCTGGATCTATCATGCACCGAGAGGGATCAAATTTCTCGAGGTACAAACCTTTCCTCAAGGTTTTCACTCAAAAAATAGGTTTGCACCTCGAGAGATTTGATCCCTCTCAGCGCATGATAGATCCAGAGTTAGATGGATCTAGGATGGTTAACATTGGGTTAAATATGCGTTGTGAGTATATGTTGGCATATAAAAAATTACTTGTGGAATTTATAAGTGTCTATGTTGTTTTATTTTTTCATATTTTATAATTAATGCATATATATATATATATATATATATATATATATATATATATTAAATTTATGATTCATTATGGGGTATAAATCTTGTAGGAAACAAAGTATGGAACTATGCCAATACAAGAGTTATTGAAACAAGGCATGATATTTGGTTTTGAAGGAATGTGTATAATTTAGGACTCACTTCTTGTTATGTCACACTGTTATTAAATTTACAATGTTGTATATTATTTATTTCAATTTTCATTATTCTCACCAATGTAGATACACTCATTAAACTTTTTTTTTATGTTTGTAGATGGAACTTGAAGAAGACAAAAAAAATGGATGAAATAAAAAAAAAAATATCCAAATAACCCATGATGGAAGTCTCTTGAGTAATGATAACGACTCCAGTTAACAATCATGATATATTTGGATAACAATGCAAGTTGTTGTATTTTTTTAAATTAATTTTCTGTGAAAATATGACATTTTTTTCTAATGTAATTGACACGGTATCCCAATTGAAGGACAAGGGCTTACCAATAAATATCCCATTTTGTATGACAAAGAGCCTCTTTTTCGTATATAATAAAATAATTTTTAATTTATTCTATTGTACTCGCCAATGTCACTGTAAATGTTAAACCATTGGTTAAATATATGGACGATTAAAAATTATAACGAGGTGCCGAAAAATATGATGATATAACAAATTAATCGAAAAATAATATACAAATGTAGTAATCAAATTTAATTTATGTGAATATTTTTTTTAGATATATGTCGATTTTTCTACAAATAACACATCTAAAAATTTCACAATAATTGCATTGTCATTGTCGATGTTTCTTAAAAAGAGAAGATGGATACCAGAAATCATATATTAATGTGTACCATTGCAAATATGAGCTTTTCAAAAATGATATTTACGATAATAAAAAATGGTATCCAAATTCATTTGAAAAAAATATGCATTGGGAAGATATACATTTCATGCACCAGTGTGATTCACATTTCATGCACCTCTACATCATTACCTTTAATGCATCAATGTGATAGATTTTGTAAAATCACCAGAACTGGAAGATTATTTTTTCTCGAGATATATTTTGTGAAAAATTTAACTCTGGGGATTTTTAAAGCACATAAGCACCTAGACGTTATACTTTTGAAACACTATTTATTTTTATACAACACATCAACACATGTGCATTGTTATGCATAACTACCGACTGCATTGGAGAAGATAAAACCACCAAGGATGCAAGTTATTTTTTTCTTGCCCTGGTGCCCTTTCTGAAAAGTACTTCCCGGGGACTTGTTCGAAGACATAAGCACTATGGTAGTATAGCTTTCAAGCACCAGTGTTTTTTGTATTTAATGCCCTGATGCATGGTATTATGGATTATATGATTCGATGCATTTTTATTATTAAATCACTATGATTATATAAATTTAACGCATCATTTCTCTATACATTTTTTTTTTAGTCCCAGTGCTTTTATTTAAACTTACAACACCAATGCTTTTATATTAGTAGCACACTGATGTGAGTTTTCCACTAGGAAAGATACTAAGAAAACATCCACTAAAACCTATGATCACCCAGGTTTGTTTATTCGTGATGAAGCTTCATTATCGTCTCCACTAAAACATTCACTACCGCAAATAGATGTGAAAGAAAAGGTTTATTTGTTATTTTTTTCCAATTTTATAACACAAAAGAACTCCCTTTTAACCTCTGCTAGAAGGTATTTTCCTTGTAGTGTTGATAAACTAATATGAAAGTCTATATTCCACATCTTAAGGGCCTTTTATTTTACAAAATAATGTATTTGCTAAGTAATGGATTAGATATCATAATCATTAGAGAATTTTTGAGGTCTAAAATGGGCTTCCTAAGGAGAATGTGTACAACCAAAATAAACTTCATAAGAACCAATAGGATTCAAGTTGATGATGTCAACCATGTGGGATGATTCACCATTTTTGTGTAAAAAAGTAAAAAAACAAAAAATAATAAAATAGAAAAACTATTTTTTCAACTTGTATTTTCAACTTAGCTCCCTTAGGTTTTACTCAAATTTCGATTGGGAATACTCATTCGATACAAAATTTAATTCGACATCCAGGGAGTACCCATGTTGCATATTTTTGATGAACCCTGCTACATGAACTATTAGAAATACATTAAAATCATGATTGCGATCATGTTTTTTCATGCATTTCTCATTTTTTCGTGTAGAATGGTTCATCAAAAGTATGCAACATGGTACTCCTTGTATGAGTAGTTAAATTTTGCATCCAAAGGGAGGTAAGTCGAAAATATGAGTTGAAATTTTTTTTTTTCTTTTTTCCCACTAAAATTTGATGATGTAATCTAATCCTCTTTTATTATTTCCACTATTATTTTATAATTTCCTTAGGAAGCCAATTTTATACCTCAAAATTCCCCTACTTTTTTTTCTCCTTAATCAATGGTTTCCATTCCTCTCCATTGTAATTGTTAAGGTCTTGGTAGGGACATAAAATTTGATGTAGCTATTAGAAGGATACAAGATTTAATTCCCCACAGTGAAGAAATAACATTTTCACATCAATAATTTGTTGATAATACCCTTGTCATGGTAGCACCTATAATAAGTAATTTATTTTTAGATTCTAATTTATTCTTTTTAGCTTTATATAAGCCTTTAATCTCAGCATCAATCTTTTGAAATCTCATTTTTCTTCTTAAAAACTCCCTTAGTAGTCCAAATCCATGTTACACACATCTTGGGCTTCTAGAGGAGCCCCTTTCCATCCAAATATCTTGGACATATTAGTTTCCAATGCCATCCACCATGGATGTTGGGAATATATTTTATGTAAGGTGGAAAAAAGAAAGAAATTTGGGAATTTTCCCCTCTCAAAACAACTTTTTTGCTAGTCCTTCTAAATATTGTATTAACATCCATGCCTCAATATATCTTTTATAGGCTAGTTTCTCCCAATATTATCCTCATGAAGATTTATATCCTTCAAATATCATTCTTTTGGGGGGGAGCTCAAAAGGAATTAAAATGGGCCTTGGTAGCTTAGGATAAACACTATTGTCCAAAGTGGAAATGATGGTTGGGTATTAGAGATCCCACTATTCTATATAAGATTGTTGGAGCCAAAATGTTATGTCAATTAATTTGATATCCAACATAACTATGGAGTATATTTTGGAAAAGGAAATATGCCCCCAACATAGCAAAAAATAGTATAATTTTTTTGGATGGGATAATCCTTAGCTCTCATATATGAAATGTAGTTTGGGAAAATTTCCACCTATAATAGGATCATTCCATTGGAAATAAAATATGGAAAACATACAATGTTATGGGAATATTAATTGTAGCAGTATCTAAATTTGAAATTGGATGCTTATCGTATTAATCTACAGGAATTTTTTATACCTTAGGTAAACATATCGATTTCATAATATTGGATACATTGAGACTTACAATAAGGATGGAGGAGATATGAAACAACAAATTTTTGGTTGCATATACCATAAAAACATTTATTATGAAGGTTTTTGCAAGAATTTGAATAAACAAAAAATCAAAATATAAGAAGTGGCACAACATTTAAGAGGAGGATATATATCACTATGAATCTCAACCTAAAAGAAACTTATGGAATCCTTACTCACTCTTAAGGTCATATGGATCCATGTGGGATTTACAGGGAGAGAAATAGCATTCCATGTGCATTCATATTGGGGGATATATATTGAGGAAAAAATGACATAATATTTTGAGCATTTATTAGGGGGTAAAGGGTTTTTATATTGGCGGGTATAAAAAATGGAGCTAAAATTTAATGAAAATATATAATGGGGTATACAAAATGTTAATGAAAAAAAAGATACCTACAATATCTAGTCAAGTTACGAGTTTTAACAATTGAGAAGGTGTATTGGGTTCATATTGGTAGAGGGTTAGATAATGTGATTTTTAACAGCATTTTCCTATATGTAGTGAAACTAGGGGCATTTTCTAGTATGCCATGAGAAAACAAGATATGTCAGAGTTCCATTGAGTGAAGCCCTCTTGTATGGAACCCATTAACTCTTTTACTCCCTCTCTAAGGTAAAATCATGGACCCTGAAACACTGGCCAAAAGATCCATTTTCATATGGATTATTTTTCATAAAAATATCCTCACATGGGACAAAATTGAGAGGAAATGTTTTAATGAACCATATTAATTCCCTTTGTATCTTCATAAACCCAGAATAGTTGAGAATATTCTCAACTCTTTCATTTTTTCCACTGCACAAGGGGACACATGGAAGTTAACTTTCATCAATTAGAACAATGCAGCTTGGATAAATATCTAGAATATTTTTTTGGAATCCAAAATCCTTCAAAAATCCCATTTTTAATTGTGTCTAATAATTAACACCAAGTTTTTTTATATAGTAGGTGTAAATGGAATGCAATCACAAACTACTCGATGAAAAAATTATTCTTAAATGCACATTTAGGAAAAAATAAATAAGAACATCTGATAAATTTACCTCCACCACTCTTGGTGAGCCCAAGGTTTCTAAAGAACATCCCTTTAATCCACCATTCTTTCTTCCTTCCACCCTCTCCATTCTCCTTCTCTCTACCGCTCTCGATTCTTATTCTTCTCCCACTGAGTTGCATAGAACTCAACTTTGATAACTCCTTCGAAGGTATTCTTAGACCAACCATTATGGAGGTAAATTAAAATATTTCTGAGGTAATATCCTCCATATATTTCGAGTCCTTTAGACTTAGAATCCAATAATTTCGCTGAACTATTTTCTCTATAATTGGACTAAGAGTGGTCATTTGGAGAAATTTTTCAAGGTTGATGATTGAAGGATATTATGAAAAAAATAGTTCGTGAGACTGGGTTGCCGCTACTATTATTCTATCAAATATATTATAACGTTTAGTTGCCTTGTTTATATATATATATATATGGTGTATTTTTCCCTTCATGTTGATGTACTTAATTTATATGTTGGTGTTGATGTGCATATTTTTAGTTCATGCTAGATATGTTCATTTAATGTGCTTGCAGATAGATGTGTATGTTATAGCAGTTATTTGAAAATATGAGATGCATATTTGAGGATGTGCATGGTTATGGTGTTATACAATTCTTTTGTTTTATTATATGTGATCATGACTATGATGCCCTATTATAATATTAGATTTGTGTGCTAGATAATGATGTTTATATGTGCTAGAGGTGTATATAACGATATAATGTTAGAAAAGTTGAATGGGTATGTTAGATAATGTTTATGGTTGTTAGATGGTTATCATCATGATGTTTATTTTTATGAAATGATATTTATTATGGATTATGTATTGGGGGACTTATAGAAAAAATTTATATATTAAATTACATGAAAAAGGAAATAATTTAAATAGAAAATGAAAAGATATTTTTATAAATTAAAAATTTTAATATGGTTGAAAATATCATTTTAAAATTACCATAAATATATTTATATTTCGTAGATAGCCATACATATTGATTCTAACTAAATTCTTGTTAAAAAAGGGGTTATTGGCACCAACCTATAGAAAACATAGAAATAAAAAAACCATTTATAAAATATGTCTAAAAATAACCACTACAAAACATAATCATTTTTACACAATTAAATTATGCAAGCCTCTAAAAAAAACTACCCTTCTATTCAAAGTCGAGTCTGGAAATTAGAAAGTTGTGACCTATACTTACAAGATTTATACGATATCTAATTAATATTTACAAATAGTTTTAAAAATGTATATTACAACATGTCATAATTAAATAAAAATTAAATAATATATAAATAAAATTGAAATACATATCTAATTCATCTATAAAATCAACTATAATAAAAAAAAAATATTCATAAAATATTGGAGTATAAAAAGAACATTACAATTAACTTGATTTTGTCAGGTGAGGAGGTAACTCCAGAAAAGCTGAATTGATTTGCATTAAAGGATGGTCACAAATATATACATGGAGGTTGATACTCTTCGGATTCATCTCATAGCGTCTCCTCATCTTCTGCCTCTCCTTATTTTCAATTTACACTAATTTATAATTGCAACCAATCTCTAGGATAGGTGTCAACATTCCCCCTGCTTAATATGCAGGGATGTTGGTGAGTCCAAGCATTGTTCTGACTCTTTCAAACTTTTCTCTTCCAAGCACTTTGGTGAAGATGTCTGAAACCTTCTGATTTGTGGAACAATGGAGTAGATAGATTGTGTTGGCCTCAACATGATGTCTAATTATATTTTATTTTTTATTGGCGTCTTTGTTTTATCATGGAACTTTGGGTTCCTGGGAAAATTTATACAAAAGTGTTGCCAATCATGAGTGGAGTTGAATGCACTTGTTTCATCTGCAAATATTCCAAAATTTTCCTAAGCCACATAATTTCCTTTGTATGTTGAGTTGTTGCCACATATTCTTCCTCAATTTTGGAATCTGCTGGAACTGATTGTTTGTGTGATCTCTAAGAAAAAGTTCCTGATCCAAGATTCCTAGTATAACCTGATGTAGATAACCCATTTTCTTTGTCTCCATAAAATTATAAATTAGAATATCAAATCAAGTTGAACTCACCCACATATGTATACTTTAGTCCAAAGTAATGTGTCCCTTTCAATTACTTTAGAACTTTTTTTTCAACAGACCAATGCCCCTCACAAGGATTTTGCATAAATCTGGAGAGGATTCAAACAAGAAACGAGATGTATGGTGTGGTAGTAGTTAGGTAGTTAAGACTTCCTACAAGTTTTCTATACGTCGTTGCTTCCTAAAATTATTTCCTTCAATGGATGTGAGCTTCAAGTTTTTTTCTATTGGATTATTCAAAGAATTTCACTCAATCATGTCAAACCTATTCAATAGATCTCCAGTGTACTTCTTCTGAGAGAGGAATATAAACTTAAGATGTTGAGTTACTTCAATACCAAGATAACAGTGAACATAACCCATATTGGTCATTTCAAAACCTTTCCTTAATTCCTTCTTTATAGATGTAATATAGCTCTTGTTGTTCACTGTCAGCAAAATATCATCTACATGCACCACAAGATATACAAATCTTTTTCAAAATTTCTTGACAGACAAAGTTACATCATCAAGATCATAAATTTTGAAGTTAAGTTTCATAAGATTCTCAGTTAAATTCTCATACAAAGCTTGTGGTTCTTGTTTGAATCCATACAAGGATTTTACAAGAGTGCATACTTTTTGTTCATTTCCGTTCATAAAAAATCCTTCTGGATGGGACATAAAAACATTCTCCTTTAGATCTCCATTCAAGAAAGAAATTTTTACATCCATCTGATGGACTTTACAACCATTCTAAGTTGCTAAAGAAAAGTGTTTTTGTATGGTAGCCCATTTTTCTATGGGGCCAAATGTCTCCTCATAATCAACCGCTTGTTTATGTGCAAAACCTTTTTCCACAAGCCTAGTTTTGTGTTTTCCAAGTCAGCCATCAGCTTTGTACTTTTTATTGTAGACCCGCTTGTATCTAGTTGGTTTGGTTCTAAATGGAGGATCAACCAACTTCTGAGTGCCATTCTTTATCAAAAAATCATATTCCTTCTGCAACGCTTCATTACATTAATCATGAGAAGTGGCTTATTTGAAGGAATTTGGTTCAAAATATGTAGAAAAATCAATTTAAAAATATAAGAAACATCCATATGAATAGGTGAATCTAAATCGTCTAAATAACCTAAATTTTTCCTGGTGGAAATTCTTTTTCCTGTCTTTCCAACCTCATCAGGATGAAAATTTTGAAGTGTATTTGTCATTAATTTTGGAGGACCATCTTGAGATGACCCAGGATGCTTAGTTGACTGAGTTGCGGCTGAACCAAGACTTTGTCTTCCAATTATGTCAATCACATCACCAAAAGTGTCATCCATGGTTGGATCTTCATGCGAGGGAAAGAGTGCTTTAGAATAAGATTCCACAAATTGATTCAGTATAGGAATCCCCCCTCTAAGATGTGGAATCTGATTATCAAATTTTTGAGATGACTTTGCATGCTAGAATCTATCGAAGCAATCAAGTTGTAGCTCAACAACATTATCAGTCTTGGAAGATTCAACAAATATGAGATCTCTACATAGTACAAACTTCTTATTAACTTCATCATAGATACGGTATGCTTTGGATTTATTTGAATACCCCAAGAATATATACTTACGACTCCTTGATCAAATATTGTTTCTTTGTTCTTTAGGTATCAATGCATAACAGGTAGAACCAAAGGTTGTGAGATGCTTTACCGAAGGAATGTGGCCATGCCACAATTCATGAGTCTTGTTTCTAATTGCATTAGAAGGAAACCTATTCTTTATATACACAACACATACAACTGGATCGTCCCAAAACATAAACATTCTTGAAAAACATAATGGAGCATACCATATTAAAAATTGTCGTGTTAATTCTATCAACTACAACATCATATTGGGGATTGTAAAGCACAAATTTTTTTATTTTTGATCCCATTTTAGAAAAGTTTTCAAATTATTTTCCATTATCAATGTGAATAGATAGAATATGAGTTTGTGGATCATTTTAAATCCACGCATGAAAGTTCTTGAATGTTTGAAAAACATCATATTTGTTCGTCAATAAGTAAACCCAACACATTCTGGTGTAGTCATCAATAAATGTCATCATGTATTTATTGCCATTTTCAGAAGGAGCATGCATGGGGCCAGATAAATTTGAATGAATAAGTTCACATTTTGTATGTGCTCTCGAATGTGAAACGTTAAAATATTGTTTGCTATTATTTCATAGGATACAAGCATCACACTATTTAAGTTTTCTAGAAATTGTAGGAAAACCAGTAATACCATTTTTCTTGAAGGTTGTCATAGTTAAAGTATCCAAATCTAGCATGCCATAAAAGACATGATGAAAATGTACCTTCATCATAGTGATAACTTAATGCAAATTTTTCTGCACGACCATAAGTACCTTTCAAGTTTAGAATTCTTTCTTCTTCTCTTCCCGTCATGACAAGTGAGCGATCTCATGCTTTTTTTACCTCAACCTTTTCGTCAAACATATGAATGGAGTGTCCTTTCTTGCGAATGTGGACCAAAGACATCATCTTTATCATCAACTCTAGGAGGCATAGAACCTCATGTAGAAGAAATTCTAGAAGACCAGGCAATTTAAGCCTCATTGTGCCAAGCATTGATGGCTTGAGTTTTGATTTTACTGCAAAGTATACTACTCCATCAACCTTGTGAGTAAATTCTTAAAAAAAAAATTCTAAAATTGATGGGTCATGTTACTCTTGAATCAAGCAACAAATCATTTTCGCAAGAAGCAACTGAAGCATTAAATAAGTCTTCAGTTACTCCAATATTACAATGTGCCACAAAATAATGACTAGGTTAAGGTTGTTTACCTTTCTCTTTATCATCAATTTCACCTTCGGTTGCAATTATTTCCTTCTCAATTGTCTTCGAAGGTACATTAAATGTGGATGCATCATGTCCATCTATTGCACCGTGTGCAATGAAGGTTACATTTTTCTCCTTGAAATTCTCTGCCTCCCCTCACTCTGAAATTTCTTCTTCCTCTTCCTCTATAATAATATTGAGAGTGATTCTCATCTCTATGTGGAAGAAAAAAAATTTCTTTAAAATACTCAGAATCTGTCTTCTTCCAAAAATCATTTTCTCTCTCTTCAAAATTTTTCTCAAGGGAGCCAAAGGTAATATTCTCGATGTTTGCACTTGCTGGAAATGAATCAAGGTAATGTGAGTAAGTGGGATATAATTCCTTGACATAATCTATGAGAGGTATGTCCATTTCAAAACCGGTGTTTATAATTTCATTCCTAATAGATCTTACTTCTGATGCTATAGTAAGAGGGTCATCATTTTTCAATTCAATACTTAATAGTTTAATCATGAATTGGAAAACTTCGAATTTTGAATGTGAGCCATATAGTACTTTCAACTTCTTCAACACTTTATAAGCATTTGAGAATGACATAATATGGTGACTCACCTCTCCATTTACAGATGTTGAAACAAAGAAATAGGCCTTGATGTTCTTGTTGTCCCAAATGGCGATTTCCTTCCGTGAGGTAGGCTTTGCATGTGCATTTTCTCCTTCTCTTTCACAAATTCCTTTCCACATGTCATTAAAAATGAGAGTGTGCTTTCTTTTTTGGGACCACTCAGAATAGTTCTCCTTTCCATTGAGAACCACTCCCACAATAGATATGAGTGAATGCCTTCTGAATATTGTTGATTTGTAAAAAAAATCAATGTTTTATAAAACAGATATATATTTGGGTAGACAATATATGGGGGAGGTTTTGTATGAGTGAGAGAAAAAATGGGGAGGTTTTATATGAGGGAGTTAGTAGCGTACCCTGTGAGGCTGCCTATGGGAGGCTGAGACTTATGATGATCAACAATATATGGGAGGTTGTGTACAGGAGGGAGTGAGTAGGGTATAGGGAGCGTATGACTATGTAGAAAACCAGAGTGTGGATTGGGCAACAAACCGGACTATGAAAAATGAAAATTTGGTGCCTAGTGTAAGGCGAGGAGCGATGGTGAATGAGCGAATGGTGCTACCGGAGTGGTGTTGAGCGACGATGGAGAAGTGGCTCAATCACCGTATGGAGGGAGGGGGAAGAATCAACCGACCGGGAGCACCGTGAGCGTAGAGGAGCCTTAGCTATGTAATGGATCAATGTTGAGAGCTCATCACAGTGACGGTCCCTGCGTATATGAGAGTCGCTGCTACTGGTATATGGATGCTTGATGCATTTGCGAGGCTGAGATCGGAAGGAGTCCATATGTGTATGACAGTGGGCAGGTAGTGGTGCGAGGTTGTTGTGGTCGAGACTTCACTGTATGGATATGTTATGAGGGCACTGCAAATGTGCATGCTATGAGAACACTACAAATGTTAAGGGACTGTGCCACGAGGGGTAGCGGATTCCTCAAATGGATTGTCGCGGGAACACGCCAGAATAGACGAAGCCACGGGAATATGCCAAGATAGGGAGACACACCATAACACACCAACCTACACGAACACGCTGGAAAATTCGAAACCACGGGAGTAGAGATGTATGCAGCTGTGCGAGCACTCCGCAGTCTCTCCTGTTTGGCACCTCATTGGCGACTACGCACATGGATCCGATTGCGTATGGGGTTGATAGTGCGTGGATATGACCAGAGGATTCGAGTTACGAACATATTATTATGCATGAAGATGAGTCAAACTGTGGGAGAGTGCTTCTGCATGTGAGTGTCGGTGTTGTGTTGAGAGAATTATTCTGCAATGAGGGTATCCATTTAGAGAGGGAATTTTGGCAGTATGATAGGATTTTACAGTATGACAGAGGTGACAGTCTCCAAATTTTTGGAGAGACAATTTTGCAGAATGGAGAAGGGAGTTACAGGGGCACGGAAGCCAAAAATTGACTTTGCTTTGATACCAATACCATGTGAGAGCAAGGGGTAATTTCAGCAAAACTGAATTTTTTTTCATTACATGATGCTCACAAATATACATATGGACGCTGAGACTCTTGGGATTCATCTTGAGTGTCTCTTCATCTTTAGTATATTCTTATTTTCTATTTACACTAATTCACAATTTCACCCAATCCATAGGACAAATTTTATAAATTTAATAAATTAAAATTATTTATGAATAATAATTATGAACGAATCATTTACAAGTTAATAATATACATGGTAAAATGGGGTGAATATCCATGGTTAAAAACCTTGTTATATTGTATGTTTATCTTAATTTTTATGTTTTAATGTAAAAATGTTATAAAATTAAATTAAAATAAATCATTGTATGGACTGATTGTATTGTAACAAATTCTATTTACAAGCTAATAATATCTATGGTAAAATGGGGGTGAATATACATGGTTAAGAATATTTTTATATTTTACCTTTATTGTAAGTATTAAGTTTTACTGTAAAAATGTTATAAAAATCAATAGAAAAAATATATTTATTAAAAAAATTTGCTTTTGAATTGAGTTATGGTTTTTGGGTATGTGGTATTGATAAGCTATGATATTGGGCCATGGTATTGTAAAAAAACACTTTTAGAAGTTCATCAGATACATGGTAAAATGGATAAATATTCATGGTTAAAAATATTATTATAATGTAAATATTGTTTTTTATGTACTTATTAATTAAATTTAAATAATGTTACGAAATCATATTTTAATTTATATGGTAAATTAATGTTAATTTGTAATTAGTATTTATATATTGTATATTTAATATCATGTATACTATGATTTTCTTTTATTTAAAAAAATCTGCATAAATTTACTTATAAAAACAAAATTACAATATACAAAAATGAATTTAAAAAATATGTACATCTAACACTTACACATCTATTCTATAGGCTATACTAGCATGCAGAGAACCACTCCACGCAATTAGATAATGTTATTATGTTAGTGAATTTAAATGAGTATTTTATATGTTGTTTATGTATGTCTCTTAAATGGTTATCATTATGATGTTTAATTTCATGAAATGATATATATTTATTATAGATTATATATTGGTGAAATTTTATCGCAACTTTGTATGTAAAGTTATATGTAGAAATACTTACATTAAATAAAAAATGAAAAAATATCTTTTTAAACTACAAGGTTTAATATGGTTTAAACTATAATTATAAAATTACCATAAATATTTTTATATTGTATATATTGATCATACACATTCATTCTAACTATTTTTTTTTCATAAAACAATTACATATGAATAAAGTTGACTAATATCAAAATATTAAATTGCTTCATTAATTATGGTTTTTTTCAACGAAATGGTTATCGTACTACCTAGTATAACTTGTTTATATAACTTTTTTTACAATTTTCACCAAGTAGAGCATGTCTTTAGAGATTTTAACTAGCCAAGGCTAGATACACAATATGTGCCTGTACCACTTAACTCAACTCCTTCGACACTTCATTAATTATGGCTTTAGTCAACAATGGGGGCATACTTTTAATGTTTCCAAAATAAATGATAAAATTATGTAAAGAAATAAACAACTAAGTCAAAAACCAAATCATCACAAAATTCAAATTAAAGTGATCACAAACTTAGAATTAAACAAATGTGTTAAAATTTTATTTTTTAAATTATAAAATACACAATTGGAAATACATAGTTTTAAGTGTAAAACCATTTCCACAAGAAAAAAATTAAAATGTGTAAATTTATTTGTGAAACTTACCAATTATATAAAATCGCAAGAATTATATGAATAAAAAAAAATATAATTAGTGAAATAAAGAAAAAAAAAAACATACAACAATAGTATGAATGATGAAATAACACACGTACATATCACTCTCTGTTGTCATCATTGTAATTATCTTCCAGACTTGGCATGATAACATTGTTGTTCTCAAAAACATGTTTTTATCTTTGGATGTCTCTTAATATGAACCAACATTCTTTATATGACACATCTCGGTAAAAAAGAATGTCGTTTTAGTGTTTGGGGAAAACATAAGGCTTCCTAGCTTTGTGCCACATCTTTCTAGAGTTGATAGATGTCAGCTCACTAACGCAATCTTCCCTTACATTATTCTGATCAAACGTCTCCCACCACTTGCACATAAAAATAACACATTGGAATAAAGAGAAATCCACTTCAATGATCTCTTGTATTTTTCTAACGTAACCTATTTTCCCTTATATTTGGTTTTCATCGTGGTGGCTAATGCAACTAGATTGGTCAAACTCGACTTCCACTCCACAATCTTCCGTCATGCATCTATCATTCACATCCTCCATGTGGAAATGATTTCCATATGCCCACATAGATCGGAACAAATGCACCTTTGAATATTAGAAAATATCACAACCTCATGTATTTAGTAACCCGAACATAATTAAATGCACAGTTAAAATGTGTAGTATGAAGTTAAAAATGTATAGAAAGAGATTATTACTAGGTTACTGTAACAAATACCTGTGTTTAGTGCATCGTCTTCAACATATGGGTAACGACCAGATGCACCGTATTTATCTCTTAATTGGTTAGAAACCCAACTATTGGGGCATATCAGTAACATATTTTATTTTAAATAATCACGATAAGGCACACTTCTACCATTAAATTGTCGAAATTATTTCTTTTTGCTTCCCAATTGTAAAGAATGAATTTATTGATGGCTTTAATTTTTGAATTATATAATGAAATAAAACCAACACATATAGTATGTATAAGATCAAAATATACATTATGAAGTTCATTGTGAATAGTTACTGTATATAAATTTGACAAAAGATAAGTCATGTACTCTTTATCACATGCCTTTTTCCATTCGTTTTGATAATCTTCCCGTATATTTTGTCTTCATCAATTTCGTCATTCCAAATCACCGCAGCTAGTATGTTGTCGAGCTTCTTGATGTACTCAATGGGATAATAGAAAGACTCACATGGTATATACCCATATGCCGTATTCCACTCATATTTTTCCATTTGTCGAATAAAACCTTTTAATTTCTTCATGTACCTATCTAATAAGAACATCCAACAACATGAAACCATGCCAAATCATTCAACCTCATCTACTAGGTGAATTAGAAGATGAACATGCAAGTCCATGAAAATCTTCAGCAATTCCTTGTTAAACATACAAGAATTATTAGTTATCCCTTGGAACCATCATGGAATGCTAGCCATATGAATCTCCATTAATGTGATCCAATGTACAAATGTAGATAATTTAGATATGGCACGTCATAGATCTTGTGGGAAGTTATTTTTCACACACCCACACATGAGCAAAGGCTAATGACACTGCAAAATAAACACATACAAAAATTAATTATATTTTATCCCATTTCATTAAAAAATAACAAATAACAAAATCATGTTTTTGACATACGTACTCTTGGAAGGTTCAAATGTTCATGTGATTTCAACCTCGACAAATTGTATTCCATAGTGAAGCAGTGTCATAGTGAAGAAAAATATAAAGAATGCACAGTCACACCCAGTATAACTTCCTCTTCCAAATAAATATCATATTTCTTCAAAATCCCTGGGACATCACCTTATTTGAAAGACAAAGAGGGACTAACCTCTCCTCTACTTTCTTTTTTTGGCCAATGTGTCATTTTATTTCAATGACTGTTCCTCTGTAAAGAAGATGACACATTTTTTAATATATGAATTGGATATAATAAATGTGAAATCATAATATGCTCCCAATATGGGAGCTCGTAAACAAGAAATTTTATTTTCATCCGAATGGAAATTTTCTCAACATAGGTGTTGAATAATTCTATATCATCGAACATAGGTTCCCCATTTGAATCGAACAATTTTTCATCTCCTTCTCCTTCTCTCTCTCATATACTCTAAGCCATTCAGCTGGTGTCATTATTTCACTCTTTTGGGTTCTCTATGATTTACCATTGAAAGAAAATGTTTCTCTTTAATAAGGGTTTTCTTCTAGGAGGAATAAAATGCAGTAGTCATAAACTGGTTTTTGTAGGTGGTTGGACCACCTAGTCTTAAGATAAGGTTTACAATGTTTACATCCATGATACCCTTTTATTACAAGAACCGTGAAATTATTTTATACAAGGAATATTAGTAATCATGAAGATTAGAAAAATTGAAATGAATTGAATTAATCTGTGAAATAATATTGTTACGTATATAAAAAAATCAATAAACATGTAATTTACTAGAGAAAAATCCTAATCCCGGATAATCATGTATGGTGTAAGGACATATGCCATACAATGTAAAAATCCTCTCTATTTTGATGGGTTTTGATACATTGTATAAATTTATCCCTTCCCGTAATTCCTTCCATGAAAAATTTTAGGGGCTAATATTTAGAGGTGTGTTAATTATGCATGATTTTTCTAAAAGAAAGATTCCCCAATTTCCACCTTTTATAAAAATAATTCATCCAAATTTTAAAATATAAAATTATTTTACCGTAAAAATTGAAAACATTATATATATATATATATATTTTATTTTATTTTAATAATTTTTTAAATATATCAATAAACATTTTATAATTTTCATATTAGGGACTAGTGATATTCGTCGATGCTTTTAAACTTCAAGATAACTTTTTGTCCTTAAAATTTTTCACCATTCCTTCAGTTCATCTACTAATGATTATAAGTAGACATCCATATTCTTCACTTGTCTTCTACCAGGGACTATCAGGGCCAACATAATATCTTAATTTTTCATGAATAACCATGGGGGCATATTTTTATTAATCAGTACTACATGACTTACAAAATAGTTGGTGTTTTAGAGGCAATATTGGTTGACACCATCCATGGATATTCTAAGTCGTAGAGTCCATACTTCATCCTTGAATTTTCGGGACATATACTCTTTATGCTTTATGGCTATCGAATTTTTTTGGAATCACATAATGCTTGACTCACTTCTGTGTGAGGCATGTCATCCCTATAACATAGCTAATTATTTGCAATGAAAGAGCCTTTGAATAGCTGGGATTATAGGCATGTGCCTCAATATATTATGAGGAGGATCATGTGATTTACCATTTTTTTAATGGTACCTTTTGTTATTACCTAAATCTACCTCAGGCTAAGAAAGGCAGAATCTAGGGTAACATCAAACCACGCTTAACCTGGTAGCTAGCCCTACCATATCGGGAGAGGGCTCTCTCCTTATCAATCTCAGCAAAAACAATGATTAGTGAGGCTTGAGATGACTTGAATAAAGGCTGATTTTACGCTAGATATATATGTAAAAGAGTTTGATTTGATTTTGAGGGTCTTTTTTGGATCAAAGGGAAGGGCAGATTTTGGGTCTGGGGAATGAGGCCTAGTTTTTGTAGAGATCTGAATGGGGCAAGGTAGGCAATTGTTTTGACAGTTTCAATTTTAAGGAAATGGAGAGTTAAGAAAGGTGAAGAGCTGAAGAGGGCAAGAAACCTTCAAGGATCCTCTCCAAACAGCTGAAAACATAGAAAATTAAACAAACTCTAGGTAGAGAACTACAAATTTTAATGAATTCCACCTTTATCCTTGTTTTTTTAACTTAAGAAGAAATAAGATGGGATGATACACAGGAAACACCAGTAAAATTACATTAACAGAGAGAAACACATCATCAAAACAAAGAGCCACATGAATCCCAAGGAGTGCTGCAAACCCTGGTCTATTCCTTTGCCAAAAATTGCAAAGATGAATGTACAATGATGCTCAAAGCATTACCAAAATTCCAACCTATGCTAATGACTAAAAAAATACAAGATATAGACAAGCATAACTCATCCCCATGCCTCTAGGGGTCAATATCACTAGTTTAGGAGCTGTTTCAACAAGATCTAAACAAAGAATTGGAAAATAGGCAGTGGAATAGCATGCCTCTATAAGATAGGAAACTGATTCATTTAGTTACAATTCACCTTTTGATGAATGAATCTACTTCCATGAGTAAAAATTTTCCAAAATTACATCAAGAGCCATGAAATTACATAAAATTACATCAAGAGTTTTACATGTGGAAGTAAAAAAGTCAAACTAGCCAAAACTAGGCAAAAAGTAGAGTTACTAAGTCAAAACTGAGCCAAAATCCCCAATGCGTCATGCCTGAAATCTCTATGCATTACTTCACTTTGGAGCTGATTTTGAAGGCCTTCCCGGTGTCCAAATTGAGCGCAGGATAGCTTTTTGGAAATCTCTACCTGTCTACTTTCCAAACCATGTCGAATTTCTGAATTTGGTTTCCATTTTCCCCTCCAAAAGTGATTTTTCCCAAAACTGCTTCCTGTGTGTCCAAAAAGGGGCAAAAAGGTCATTTTTAGGGTGTTTTTGACCCCTCCGGCAACCCAAAACTTGTCAAAATCTATGGGTAATGGGTAGGCATGCATAACGTTTCATGAAAAATCCAAAAATAAAATTTTTTACCCAAGAGGAGCCTCCCATCAAAAGCGCGCGCCAAGTGGCATGATGTGTTGAGCTGACAAATCTGTGTTTTTAGGCCAAAAAAAAAAATTGACAAAATGTATCCCAAATTTCTTGAAATTTGGGCTGAGTGCCTACCATCATGCACTATGCTAGGCCAAGGAAGCTTCGCCCAAATATGGAGTCTATCATGCCTTTTGCGACGCTTTAATGCCCTCTTTAACTTTTCCTTCAGGATCTTGATTCGTGCCTTGAAAACATGATTTCTCACCCAATAATGATTCTTCATGTGCCTCAACATGTTATTTTCCTTATTAGACTTCTCTAACATCTTTTGGTCTCCTTGGTGCATGCAATTCAGTTGTAGGGTCACTATCTCGGTCATAAGATGTATCGGTCTCTGTCTCCATTATGTTCAAGGTCTATGTTGTCTTGGATGAAAACGAGAAGTTTAGTGCCTTTGGTTTTATTCCCAAATATGTGGTAACAAATGAGGGACTATGGAGGGATAAAGTGGTGGAAATGATGGACTATCATCAAGTGAAAACTGTGAATTGAAGAGTTTGGGGCAGCCACTTAATTTCTTGAGATAGCCTCGGGGTTTGGGGAAATTTACAATTGGGATGGGGATAATGGGATTGGGATAGGAATGAGTGACTTAGGAATACCAGAGAAAAGGGAAATGGGTTGCTATGATAAAATAAACAGTGATAAGAGGAAAAAACAAGGTGGAGAATGGAAGTATTTGGCATAAAACCAATTTCAAAACCCTAAGGGAGCATTCTTCCAACAAGAGAATAGCATTTTATTTTTTGTATTAAAACTCTCATAAACATCACAAAACACCGGTTCATTTGCAATGGAGAGATGGCATGACTTACATGAACAAATATGGACCGAGCATGTTTGGAGACTTTTGAAGAAATGGCAATAAACTTGTTTCCGACCATATGCGTCGCGCGCCAAACACAGTGCGCCCCGCTGCTTCTATGCTTCGCGCAGGAGTAAATTTTCACACAGGTAGCTGACCCAATGCGTCGTGACGGTCACCTAATGCATCACGCTCGGAAATTTCAACACAGTTTTCCCTCAAACTACCTGTTTTGCTCCTCACAACTTCTTCTTTGTTCACTGTTGTCTCTTCACATTCAAATGGATTCTCAAAACATAAAAATGATATTTGTACCAAGGATTTTGATTTTCCATTTGAAAAACCCACTTTTCAATGTTTGAAATTTGACATTTCACTTTAAAAACTTTTTTTTGCTTCATTTTTTCTTTTGGACTGAATGATGAGCTTTATGTCTGTCTTGTAGGGAATGGATGGCATGGAGCTTCGGAAAAGGTGACCAAGGTTGCCAGTGGAGTATTATTACAACTGAAAAAACTTGAAAATCACATTGCATTTATTACATAAAGATGAAATAGACTATTTTTCTTCAAAACAGAGTTTTGAAGAAAAATCATTATTAAGCATATGATGATGAAATTTTTAGCACTAAAACCTTATTTTAGACTTCCTCATGTGCCTTCTAACCATTATTAGACATTTTGAAGACCGGATTAACGAAACCCTAGACCTAATGAGACTAAAACCCTAAAAATGATTCTTTGCCAACTATAAGACCAAAAATGACTTTAAATGATTTTAATGAATAGAAATAGGCCAACAGGTAAAGGACATGAGGGACATCAGTGACAAGCCCCTACCGTAAGATGATCCATGCTCCTAATGGAATGCAGCTGACTGGACTGAGTGAGACACCTAAAATGTAATACAACAAGAGAATTTTGATCACTGACAGAGGGATGAAGTTACCAACACTAACACCTTTCATTCCCACATTTAAAACATATCTCGTCGTCTACATATTCTCCTCTATATATAACACAATCATTCAGACATGGATGATATGATATGTACTCAACACGCAACATCTTCAGCAACCGCTTTGCCTCTTCACAGCTACTGGGAAAGATATTATCATATAGAATAAGCTTATCTTTGAATAACATGTAGTTGGTAGGAATTATAAATGTAAAATCTCAATATTTGATGTTCATAAAATCGACCATTTTTAATTTTGATTGTCCAATAAGATTTATCAAAATATATGGGACTTGATCATCGTAAATTACCTCAATATTTTCGAGAAACATATATTCGAAGTTCAAAAATTTTATTTCATGTTGTATAGTAATGGCCTATTCCCCAGCTATGTAGACTTTTACTTCCCACTAGATCCAAAGAGAGAAGTGGTGGAAGAAGATTTTAGGCTTTCAAAAAATGTATCACTAATATGAGCATCATCCCCAGGCTCATCATTTTAGAATGCATCTAACAACATTTCATTTTTGTAGATTATAACCCATAAGTAATCATCCCTACCAAAATTTATTTTATTGGCTCAATTGTCAACTTCTGATGAAGAAATCCTATTATTGTAGTCATACCTAATTGGTGAATTTGGACACAATGGGAATTGAATATGTGGTTTACTCAACCTTTATTTGTATGCTTACTCTCTGATTTTTTCTCATAATACATCATTTTGTTGATTTTACATTGTAGTGTGGTGCATCAGAAGATGGTAGATGGGTCGCTCATCACCACTAGAATCCTAATTTCAAAAAATATTGATCAACATTAGTACATTGATTATATTAGTAAGCATAATGAAATTGGTTTGTTGAAATTACATTATCCCAAAAAAATTATTACCATCGCTAACCCAATATTTTGGCTAGAGGATGGCATGTTACAATTGGTAGGGTAAAACAGTTGTTCATTTTCGTCCACCAACTTCTTGGGTTATTTTTCTCCTGATTAGAGCTTCTGACATTTTTGAAATGGTGGAATATTTTTTGAATCTGATATCGATTCTAAATCACAATCCTACAAATTTTTATACATTTATATTCAAATATGCATGGATAAAAAAAAATCAATTAGATAATCTAAATATAAATAAAATATGAACATACAATAGATGGAAAAAAAGAACTTTGCGAAGGACTTTGAGAAATATGGAACGAGATGGAATTTAAAGAATTTGGAATTTGATATTATGATATTTTCTCCCTATATTTGAGAAAAAATAGCAATTATTTTTTGTTTACATAGCTAAAATTAATTACAAGAAACATATAAGCACAATCTAAATTTCAATATAGGTTTCAAAAAATAAAATCAAGAATAAGAGGACTTCAAGCAGAAAATGTATACTATGAACAACTTCAACTCATGTGGATGCATCCTAAAGGATAATGTTAGATGAATATTCCATTTTATGTGACAATAAGAATTCAAATAAATTTTAAAGCATATCAATAGACTTGTAAAACTTACAAAACCGATGTTTTTAAATAATAACAACATTGATGCGTTAAAATATTAACCGCACCAATTTCAAGGATTTCGAAAATAAAAAATGAATTCTATCATATCAATGCATGAACAAAAATGTGCGGTGACAAGTTATCTTAATAGGTGTGTGTTATTATTAAACACACCAGTGCTTTTTAATATGAAATGCATTGAAGTTCTAAAGAAAATGAAAAGAAAAAAGGTGCAATTTTATTTTTTTCAAATTGAAAAATGAGTGGTAATTTATTTTTCGAAATATAATTTCATAAATACTTATAAATATTAAGAATATGTTCACTATTTAATTATTTTTCCAAAAACTTCAAGGGATATATTTTACATGTCAGACATACTGGGAGAACTGTGGAGCAACATTATACTTTGGAACAACATAACTATTAATCATATCATAATTTGAGTGGTATGGTGCTACACTCAAAACTGTGCATAGTAAAATTTGTAAATTTTATTTTTGATATTACTAATAATTTTTTTTACAGTTTACGTTAGATTTAGTTAAAATTTAAAATACAAAGAAAAACCTTACATAGTAGAAATTTTAGTGTATATTTTACTAATAAAATATAATACAATATTTCTTGTTATTTATATTTAATTAAAATTCAAAAAAAAAACTTAATACTTACCTTATACCCTTTCTTCTTCTTTCTTATATGACTAGAAAATTTCACCTTAAGGATTAACATCGTTTACCAGTTCACAGTTAGGCCTTTTCATTTTAGGAATTTTATATTTAATCTGTTTGTGTTACTATATATAAGGAATTTTACACGTAAATGAGGGGGATCATTTATTGAATCAAATACAAACCATGGCATCCCCATCCATTTTTTTTTTAAATGGATTTTTTTTATTCATGCACCTCGTGTAATATAAAAGACCAGAACGCCACTAATGCACCATTAAGTCGAAGAAACTTATTTTTAAGTTTTTAGATCTTCTTTTTTATTTTGATGGATATTATTTTATCATTACATATCACACCATCATAACTTTAAATTATTTAAAAAATAATACTTTTAACAATTAAACACACCGGGGAGTTTATTCCCATAACCCCATCGGATATGAGACCTCTTTTTTGGCTTAAAATTATTTGATTTATTTATAAAATATATCTAATGGAATTTTTATTGAATGGTATAGGTTGTATATTGATAAAAAAAATGTCTGAAAAGTTACCAAGTAACAAAATTATTGATCGACCGAATGACAACAAGTTCTTTGTAAATTCTTTACAAAATTAATATTTTTTAACTATATGTAACTTTAACTAATATGTATTATTTAGTGTGTGCTCTGCAGAGCAACAAAATGAGGAAGCTCAGTAATATTTTTTCTAATCTAACTGTAGAAGAGCATAAAATCCTCAGAAAATTTGAAAAATTATTAATGAGGTGAATGAAAAGATACTATTCAATATTAGTTTTTTTTTTTTTGAATTTTCATTTGATAATATAATTAAAAATATTAGCTAACATGTTTCAAACAATATATCAATTCATATATTGTTATTTTTCTACAGGGACCAACAATGAAGGAAAATAATTTTTTTCTAAAATAATTAAAATGATAGAACATATAAATGATGATGAATTTCTCCTTAGCTCATCTCGAGTGATGTTGGAGGTTAATGGAAAGGGGAAAATCATTTACAAAACTATGAGGTATATATTGAAATGAACGTATAAAATTATGCTCCACTTAAAATACAAAAATCAATCCAATTATTCAAAGAACCAAGTTATATTTAAACTATAGGAATAATCACCAGAGCAATGGTCAATGAGACATGTGATAGTTGCATTAAAAAATACAGACAATACAAAACATAACCATTTAGAAAGTAATATTCTTGGTTGAAAGGATTTTCTAGAATTATATGTATATATTACTATAAATCATTCATTTATTAATCTCAAATTTGTTATATTTAGTTTTCATACATCAATATAAAAATGCTTTATAACTTCTTTACGAATATTATAAAAATCCCAAACTATCAATGAAGTGACATCTTAAACATGCTAGTAGGAATGTCCAAAAACATGTACAAGGATATGGTAAAAGAAATGGAAATAATGGCATCACATGGTGACCCATCTCAACAACAACGTGCTTCAAATGTATGTAATCATTAATTTTTTCTATTAGGTACTTACAAACAAATAATTTAGCATTAAATATTAATCTAAATTAATTTATTGCAGAAAAGAAAATAAAATAGAAATTATTCAACACATAAAACAATACGACAAGGAATAAAATGGTTGATATCAAAGTTTGTGGGTAATTGTTAATATTTCCTTATAACAAATAAATATTTATTTTTTGTATATTTTAAGTTTTTTTACAACAACCATCCTTGAATGTATTCAAAGATGAGCTAACATGTAAGTAATATCCATGAAAATAATTGATTAACATTGAGTTAAATATGGGTTGTGAGTATATGTTGGCATATCAAAAATTATTTGTGGAATTTATAAGTATCTATGTTGTTTTATTTCTCGAACTTTATAATTAATAAAACAATAAATATTTTATATTAAGTCTATGATTTATTATGGGGTATAAAAATTGTAGGAAACAATATATGGAATTATGCCAATAGAAGAGTTTTCGAAAAAAGGCATGATATTTGGTTTTGAAGGAATGCATACAGTTCAGGACTCACTTCTTTCTATGTTACATTGTTATTCAATGTACACTATTTATATTATTATTTAAATCTTCATTATTATAACCAATGTACGTACATTCATTATAATTTTTTTATTGTTTTAGATGCAACTTCAAGAACACAAAAACAATTGATGTAATCAACAAAAAATTCTTCCAAATAACCCATGACGGAGCTTTCTTGAGCACCCACAATAGGTCCAGTGAAGAATCATGATATATTTGGATATCAATGCAAGTTTTTATTTTTAAATAAATGTTTGCGAAAATAATATATTTTTTCTAATGTATTTGACATAGTATCCCAATTTGAAGACAAGGGGTTACCAATAACTATCCCATTTTGCATCACAAAGAGCCTCTTTCTCATATATAATAGAATATTTTTTAATTTTTTCCATTGTATTGTCCAATTTCACTGTGAAATGTTACACCACTGATTAAATATATGGATGATTAAATATTATAACGAAGTGATGTGTAATATTAGTATATAACAAATTAATAAAAAATCATATAAAAATGCACTAATTAAAATTTAATTTATATGAATATTTTATTTTATATATCTGTCGATTTTTCGATGAATACCAGATTTAAAATATTCAAAATAATTGGAATTTCGTAGGTCAATGTTTCTTAAAAATATTAAATGGATACCGAGACATCGTATATTAATGTGCCTCACTCCGAATATGAGTTTTTTGACAATGATATCTACAATAATAAAAATGGTATCCTGGTGCATTTAAAAAATAAATACGGACTAACAAGAGATATATTTCATGCATCGGTGTGATTCTCCTTTAACACACCTCTGCATCGTTACCTTTAACACACCGGTGATTTATATTATGTAAAAGCACCGACAGTGAAAGATTTTTTTCTCCCCCAACATCTTTTGTGAAATGTATAGCAATGGGGCTTTTTCAAGAACATAAGAAATGAGGTAGTATACTTTTGAAGAAATTATGTAGTTTATACAACGCATCAGCACTAGTGCATTGTCACACATAACTACCTAGTGCATTGGAGAATATAAAAGCACTGGGGCTGCAAATTGTTTTTCCTACGCTAGTGCCCTTCTTGAAAATTAATTCTCGGGGCATTTTGGAATACATAAGCACCGTGGTAGTATACTTTTCAATCACTAGTGTTGTTTGTAATCAATGCATCGGTGCATAGTATCATAGATTATACGAGTCGATGAAATTTTATTATTAAAGCACTATTATTTTATAAATTTAACACAATATTAGTACCAATGATTCCAAGAACCAAGTTATATTTAAACTATAGGAAGAATCTCCAGAGCAATGGTCAATGAGACATGTGATAGTTGCATTCAAAAATATATACAATACAAAACATAACTATTTAGAAAGTAATATTCTTAGTTGAAAGGATTTTCTAGAATTATATGTATATATTACTATAAATCATTCATTTATTAATCTCAAATTTGTTATATTTAGTTTTCATACATCAATATAAAAATGGTCTATAACTTTTTTACGAATATTATAAAAATCCCAAACTATCAACGAAGTGACATCTTAAACATGCTAGTAGGAATGTCCAAAAACATGTACAAGGATATGGTAAAAGAAATGGAAATAATGGCATCACATGGTGACCCATCTCAACAACAACGTGCTTCAAATGTATGTAATCATTAATTTTTTCTATTAGGTACTTACAAACAAATAATTTAGCATTAAATATTAATCTAAATTAATTTATTGCAGAAAAGAAAATAAAATAGAAATCATTCAACACATAAAACAATACGACAAGGAATAAAATGGTTGATATCAAAGTTTGTGGGTAATTGTTAATATTTCCTTATAACAAAATAATATTTATTTTTTGTATATTTTAAGTTTTTTTACAACAACCATCCTTGAATGTATTCAAAGATGAGCTAACATGTAAGTAATATCCATGAAAGGAATTGATTAACACTGAGTTAAATATGGGTTGTGAGTATATGTTGGCATATCAAAAATTATTTGTGGAATTTATAAGTATCTATGTTGTTTTACTTTTCGGACTTTATAATTAATAAAACAATAAAATATTTTATATTAAGTCTATGATTTATTATGGGGTATAAAAATTGTAGGAAACAATGTATGGAACTATGGAAATAGAAGAGTTGTTGAAACAAGGCATGATATTTGGTTTTGAAGGAATGCATATAGTTCAAGACTCACTTCTTTCTATGTTACATTGTTATTCAATGTACATTTTTTATATTATTATTTAAATTTTCATTATTATCACCAATGTACATACATTCATTACAATATTTTTATGGTTTTAGATGGAACTTCAAGAAGACAAAAACAATTTATGTAATCAACAAAAAATACTTCCAAATAACCCATGATGGAATTTTCTCGAGCACTGACAACTGTTCCAGTGAATAATCATGATATATTTGGATATCAATGCAAGTTAATTATTTTAAATAAATGTCTGTGAAAATAATACATTTTTTCTAATATATTTGACATAGTATCCTAATTTAAAGATAAGGGGTTACCAATAACTGTCCCATTTTGTATCACAAATATAATAGAATAGTTTTTAATTTATTCCATTGTATTGTCCAATTTCACTATGATATGCTACACCACTCATTAAATATATGGATTATTAAATATTATAACGAAGTGATGCATAATATTAGGATATAACAAATAGATCGAAAAATCATATAAAAATGCACTAATCAAAATTTAATTTATATCAAAATTTTCTTTTATATATCTATCGATTTTTCGATGAATACCAAATTTAAAAAATTCAAAATAATTGGAATTTCATAGCTCAATGTTTCTTAAAAAGAGTAAATGAATATTGATACATCGTATATTAATGTGCCTCACTCTGAATACAAGTTTTTTGACAATTGTATCTACAATAATAAAAATGGTATCCTAGTTCATTTGAAAATTAAATACGAACTAGCAAGATATATATTTCATGCATCAGTGTGATTCTCCTTTAACGCACCTATACATCGTTACCTTTAACATACTGGTGATTTAGATTATGTAAAAGGACCGACAATGAAAAATTTGTTTTCTCCCCCGACGTGTTTTGTGAAATGTATAGCAATGGGGATTTTTCAAGAACATAAGCAATTAGGTGTTATAATTTTGAAGAAATTATGTAGTTTATGCAACTCATCAGCACCAGTGCATTGTTACACATAACTACCCAGTGGATTGGAGAATATAATAGCACCGGGGCTACAAATTGTTTTTCCTACGCTAGTGCCCTTCATGAAAATTACTTCTCAGAGCGTTTTGGAATACATAAGAACCATGGCAGTATACTTTTCAATCACTGGTGTCATTTTCAATCAATGCATCGGTGAATAGTATCATAGATTATATGAGTCGATGAAATTTTATTATTAAAGCACTATTCTTTTATAAATTTAACACAACATTTCTATATGTCATTGTTTCCAGTCCCGCTGGTTTTACTTAAACTTTCAACACTGATGCTTTTATATTATTAGTGCACTGATGTGTTTTTTATAGTAAATACGCTACTAAGGAAAAATATGATAAAACCTTTGATCACCCATATTTTTTTAGTTGTGATGAAGCTTCATTATCATCTCCACTAAAACATCCACTACCACAAATGGGTGTTGGAAAATAGGTGTTTTGGTCATTTTTTTCCAATTTTATAACACTAACAATATCCCTTATAACCTCTGCTAGAAGATATTTTCCTTGTAGTAATGATAAATTAATATGAAAGTATATCTTCCACATATTAAACACCTTTGATTTTACAAAATAATGGATTTACTAGGTAATAGCTTAGATCTCAAATTTTTTTTCTCCTTCTTAATAAATGGTTTCCATTCCTCTTCATTCTAATTGTTAAGGTTTTGGTAACGCCATCAAATTTGATGTAGCCATGAGAAGGATAACAGAGTTAAATCCCCATGGTGAAGAAATAAAATTTTCACATCAACAATTTGTTGATGATACCCTTGTCATGGTAGCACCTATAATAAGTAATTTCTGTGTCTTCGAATTCATTCTTTATACCTTGACATAAGCCTTTAATTTAAGCATCAATATTTTCAAATCTCATTTTTTCTTCTTAAAAATTCCCTTAGTACCAAGGAAAATTTTAAGGATGGATGTTTATCTTAAAGTTTAGAAACCTTGGTGAATCTTAGCAATCCCTAATATGTATATTATAAAAAATTTCATGCTATTTTTGCAAAAATATTTAGTTTTATAATCATTATATATTAGTATATATAAAATTTTTACAATTTTTAGGGTAAAATAATTTTATATTATAAAATTTGGGCAAATCAATTTTTTAAAAAAATGGAAATTGACGAATATTTTTTTTGGAAAAGCATGGAAAATTCGCCCAACTGCGAATATTAACCCTTAAAATTTTCCCTGCTTATTAGTCCAAATGCGTGTGAAAAAATCTTGGGATTCTATAGGAGCCCCTTTCCATCCAAATATGTTGGACCTATATTAGTTTCCAATTCCCACGACCATGGATTTTGGGAATAATTTTATGTAAGGTGGAAAAAATAATGAAATTTTGAACTTTTTCTCTCTCAACATAGCTTCTTGATTTTTCCTTCTAAATGTTGTATTAACATACATGCCTCAATATCGCTTTTGTATACTAGTTTCTCTCAATACTATCCTCAAGAATATTTGTATCCTTCAAATATCATTCCTTTCTGGGGGAGCTCAAAAAAAAAGAAAATGGGCGTTGGTAGATTGGGATAAATTCTATTGTCGAAAGTGGAAATGACAGTTGGGTATTGAAGATCCTAATCTTCTATATAAGATTGTTGTAGAAAAAAAATTATGGCGATGAATTTGCTATCCAAAAAAACTACAAAGTAGATTTTGGAAAAGGATTTATGACACCAACATAGGAAAAAATAATATAGTTTACTTGGATGGGATGATTCTTAGCTCTCACGTATGAAATGTTGTTTGGGAAAAATTCCACCTAATTCGTTAGGTCCATATATTACTAGTATAGTCCCTTATTGTTGTTAGTGTAACCCCATTATTGTTATTGTTGTACCCCTCTAACCCCCATATTGTTACTATTGTGCCCTTCAATTATTATTGTTAGGTCGACTGGGATTACATTGTGGCCCCATGCACTCCTATATATAGAAAGGATGTTTTGTCATTTCTATCATCCAAGAAATTTTCATTCATGTAATCTATTCGAGGTTACCCCCTCAAAGTGGATTATTTATAAGGTGTTGTTATCTCTTTTCTTCTATTTTTGGAGATGGTTTCACAACAATTGGTATCAGAGCTTTGGATTCTAGGGTTTCTCAACTCCAAACTAGTCATCATGGCATTTGCGCTATAACATTTTTTCTACAAAGGTTCAGATGCTGAAATTTTTAGAGTGTGAAGCTAAAATCCCAAGGCACATTGTCACAAAATTTCAGAGCTTTTTTCGCTAAATTTTCGGAGATATGATATGTGGAAGTTAGGTCGTTTTGGAGGCTCCTAAATTTAGCCTAAACAAGTCATTGTAGAATTTTCGCTATAACTTATTTTCTACGAAGGTTCAAAAGTTAAAATATTTAGAGTGCGATGTCAAAGTCCTAAGGAACATTGCTGAAAAATTTCATATCTTGGTTCACAATATTTTCTAAGATATCGTCTATGGAAGTTAAGGCCTTTTCAGCCTCCCGAATTTCATCTCAAAGAGGTGATCGTGGGAAAATATTCATAACTCTCCCCCCAAAAATCGGATTTGAATTCTGTAAAACGTGGACACAAGTACACAAATTATAGTTTTGTGGCTATCAAGTTCAGAGCCGAAGGAGAAAACAGTCACAAGCGACAAGCTATACAAGTTCTCTCTACTGAACCAGTCCATAATTAGGTCATCGTAGGAGATTGGGCACAATTTTTTCTTCAAGAATCCAAATTAGGTCAGACCTGTGGCATTCGAAAGAGGATTCAGAGGGCTATTGCAGGACCAAATTTTAGATATTGAAGATCTGAAATCACAAAGATAATTCAGTTTCAATATCGATCTCCTCATAAGCAAGAAAAAGGTGTGTATTTTTTTTCGAATTGCATAAGTATTCTGTAAAAAAATCAGTCTGAAGTGATTCCAAGTGCCTATTGAGCATATATTTCAGTATTTGGTTCTGAAATGCCTCCAAAAAAGAATTAAACACGCATTAAGCCCTCATATTACTCTACTATCACTCATGAAGATTAAGAACTGCAACATGATCTAACAAAATTACAAGAGCAAGTGCACCAAATTTTGCTCTCGCAAAGAGTAACAAAAAATGAAATGGAAGTTTTGAAGAAAGGCGTGGAAGCAAAGATGGATGGTTTGAAGAATAATATGGATGGTTTGAAGAAAGGCGTGGAAGCTAATGTTGATGGCATGGAAGCTAAGATGGATGACATGAAAGACAACATGGAAAACATGAAGAATGATATAAAAGAAGACATGGAAGGTTTGACAAAGTGGATACAAGAAATGTTTCCTAATGGTCAAAATATGGTAGAGGAAATTCAAGATGAGAACAAAATAAATGTTAATCTTGATTTCATAAACTCTAATGTTGGATGGACGAACCACCATATTCCAAAGATGGATATGAGGAAGTTTGATGGAAAAGATCCCGTAACATGGATACTACAGATGGAGAAATATTTTGATCTCAATAACGTGAAAAACACAAAAAAGGTACGCATTGAAACTTTACATTTAGAAAAAAAAAAAAATTTATGGTATCGATGGCTTTGCTCATGTAAAAAAATTGTCACTTGGTCAATTTTTATGGAGGAAATGATAGCACATTATGAGGATACAAAGAGAAACACCTTCTTTAGCCAATTGATAAATCTCAAACAAAAAGTTTCAGTGCCGAAGCAGATTGAGGATTTCCAAAAATTGAATATAAGGGTAACTGATATTCTAGAGGAACACAGGATTGATGTCTTCATAGGGACTTTAAAGGATAACATCCAACATGATGTTCGCGTTTCGAAACTTGATTCATTCTAGAAGGCATTCAGTTTGGCAAGACAAATTGAATATAAAATTATGGCGACAAGGAAGCCTACCACTCACATCTATAAAGATGGAAGTGTTGCTACTCCTAGAATTTCACAACCTACAAGATTCACACCACAAAAATTGGAAGAAAAAAGAGAAAAAGGGCTTTGCTACAGTTGTGATAGTAAATACACTAAAGGTCATAAGTGCGATGAGAAGAAATTATTTTACATAGATTGTGAAGAGGAGGAAGAAAATGAAGAAGAAACTTCAAAAGTAGAGGATACACACCAGGAAGAAACCCTAGAAGAAGAAGAAATGAGTCCAACCATATCATGTAATGCATTGGCAGGAATTACCACTCCTTAAACTCTTAAGGTAGAAGGACACATCAAGAAGAAAAAGGTAATAGTGTTGATTGATTCGGGTAGTACCAATAGTTTTATTCATTGTAAGGTAGCCAAGGAATTGAATTGTTTCCTATACGCAACACCAGAATGTCAAGTGATGGTTGCAAATGGAGGAACTATAAATTTCTCTGGAAAATTTCATAATATCAAGCTAGCCATGGGGGAATATGTATTGAATATTCCAATACTTTCCATCACAATGGGAGGTGTTGATGTTGTACTAGGAGTACAATGGTTACAATCTTTGGGGATGGTAGCTTTTAATTTTCAAGAACTTTTCTTGAAATTTTTTTCGGAAGGAAAGGAAATCGAATTATGGGGTATCACAGGGAATCCAGGGAAGGTAATAAGCTCTAATGTCATGAAAAATATTCTGAAGAAAGAACAACAGAGAGTAATTGCGCAATTATGCTCACTGGAAGTTCCAACGTCAAAATCATCTATTTCTCCATATCTCCAAAAAGTCTTGGACAATCATTCCAAGGTGTTTCATACTCCCAAAGGAATTGCACCTATTCGTGATCATGATCATGCTATTCATTTGATTCCAGGAATTTTTCTTGCAAACATCAGGCCTTACAGATATCCTTATGTCCAAAAGAGAAAAATTAAAGGTATAATTGCAGAAATGTTAGAGGTTGGTATAATTCAACCTAGTCAAATTTCTTTCTCTACTCCAGTAGTATTGGTGCACAAGAAAGATGGATCATCGCACATGTGACCAGATTAGAGGGAGCTCAATAAGCTCACTATTAAAGATAAATTTCCCATTCCTGTGATTGATGAATTATTGGATGAATTACATGGAGAAATTTATTTTACCAAGTTGGATCTTCGTTCAGGATATCGTCAAACTAGAATGAAGACTGAAGGTATTCTGAAAACAACATTTGAAACTGATGAGGATCATTATGAATTTTTAGTCATGCCTTTTGGCCTTACCAATGCTCCTTCTACATTTCAAGGGTTGATGAATTCCATTTTCAAACCCTTCCTTAGAAAATTTGTGCTAGTAATTTTTGATGATATACTAATCTACAGCAGGTCTTGGAAGGATCATGTTCAACATGTTGACAGGGTCCTCAAACTATTGGACGAGAAAAAATTATATGCAAAAACATTGAAATGTTTCTTTGGAGTACAAGAGGTGGAACATCTAAGTCATATTATATCTTATGAGGGTGTTAAGGTAGACCCTAACAAAATTAAATCCATTAAGGAGTGGAAAGTCCCGACAAACATAAAGAAGTTGCGTGGATTTCTCAGGTTAACAGGGTATTATTAGAAGTTTGTTAAGAATTATGGGAGAATAGCAGCACCTCTAACAACATTATTGAAGAAATATGCATTTTCATGGAGTCCTGAAGCAATTAAGGCCTTTGAACATCTTAAAGAGGCAATGTGACGAGCACTAGTCTTAGCTACGCCAGACTTCACAAAAACCTTTATTGTGGAATGTGATGCCTCAAGAAATGGAATTGTTGCTGTTTTAATGCAAGAACAAAGACCCATTTCTTTTGAAAGTCTTTCAATCAAAGGAAAGTATTTAAAAAAGGCTATTTATGAGAAGAAAATGTTGGATAAATGGAGACCTTACCTAATGGGAAGACACTTCAAGGTAAAAAATGATCAAGATAGTCTTAAAAAATTTTCGGAACAAAGTCTATCTTTACAAGAGCAGCAAAAATGGGTCACAAAGATGTTGGGTTATGACTTTGAAATCATCCACAAAAAGGGAAGTTAAATGCTTTTGCAGATGCACTCTCAATAAAGGATGAAGAGGTGGAAGCATTGCTTTGTGCCATTTCAATTATCCAACCAGATTGGATAACCGAAGCAAGGGATGAATGGAACAAGGATGACGAAGTGTGGACTCTAATCCAGAAGTTGCAACAAGATCCTAGTACATCTAATACATTTAGTTGGAAAAATGATTCCTTATGGTACAAAAATTGCTTATACATTTCCAAGAATTCCCAAATAAAACAAAAGGTTCTTTTGGAATTGCACACTTCTCCTTTAGGAGGACACTCGAGATTTTTAAAAACTTACCACTAGGTGAAGAAAAAATGTTTTGGGATGGCCTTAATTCTGATATTCAAAATTTTGTTGCGGAATGTTTGGTTTTCCAATAAAATAAAGTTGAGACAATTAAGACCCCGGGTCTTGTACAAGATTTATCCATTCCAAGTCAACATTGAGAGGATATTTCAATTGATTTTATCACAGGTTTACCTAATTCCAATGGGAAGAGTGTTATCATGGTGGTAGTTGATTGACTTACCAAGTATGTGTTGGAAATGTTGTCATTGATGGAAAAGGAAATGACAAAGGAGGAGCACCTGAAACATCATTCAAGGAGCAGAGGAGGAAAAAAGAGAGGTAGCAAAGACAATAAAAAGAGAAGTAAGGAGCAACATCAGTCAAGGAGCAGAGGATAGCAAAAAAGCAGAGATTTATTCAAGGTGCAGAGTAGTGAGGACAAAATGAGGGCCATTGGATTTTGAAAAAGGGGCAGAGTTAAGAGAAGAAGATAATTGGGAGTATAAATGGCTCCTATGTGCAATTGACTGTGCATGTATGATTGTGAGTCTATCACGGTTTATAAACAGAGTTGAATAAACCTTGTGGAAAAGGAGAAGTACCTGAACTAGCAATAAGCCAATGGAGGCAGAAAAGATAGACACAGACAAAGGAGGCAACAAAGAAGTGAACAAAGGTAGCAAAGGAGATAGGTGAAAGAATACTGTCAAAATGTAATAGTCAAACAACAAAGCGGAAGCAACGACAGAGACAGAAAAAAAAAAAAAAGCATAGCTAAGGTAGAGGCAAAGGCAGTGAATATAGAGGCATAGGCAGAGGTAGAGCCGCTATCATAGCAAAGTCAGAGCCATTTTTTTATGGAATGGAACCATGTGCAAACCTAGATAATATTATGAGAATCATTACCCAGCTGGAGGATACATAAACTCAATTCCGGGAATCTTAACCCAAGCAGAAAAGTATATATATAAACCTTATTCTGGGTATCATAACCCAGGCGAAAGCGAAAGCTTATATATATGCAACGCGTTACATATATTTCACTTTATATACAAAGGACCAAAGAATATATATATGTGTGTGTGTGTGTGTGTGTGTGTGTGTGTGTCTATATGTAGCGCAATATCTAAAGAACCAAAGGTTATATCAAAGACAAAGTACCGTATGGTGGGACCCTTATCAATCGCATCGAAAAAGGTGATAGCGGATCATATGAATAGAAATTTGCGATTGCGATTGAAGTTCTGGACCCAATATGGTTTAAAAAACGATTCATATATGTTTGAGTTCCGAAGATTTGATAGCTAGTGGGGCCCTCACCCAATCGCATCGGAGCATAAGAATATTGGAACATGTAAATTCAAATTGCGATTGCGATTGAGTTCCAGACCCGATGGGCATATAAACTGCGACTTTATAGGTTTGAGTTCCGGTCTAATCGCATCGACACATTTAAATCAACAGTGGTCAATTGCATCGGAGTAAAAGTAGGACATCGGAACATGCAACTAAAAGTTGTGATTGCGATTAATCGCAATAGGAGTAATCACATCGCATTGGCACATTCAAATTAACAGTGTTTCATCGCATCGGAGAAGGAGCAGGGCATCGGAACATGCAAATGAAAGCTGCCATTGCGATCAATCACAATCGGAAGAATACAGTTGCAATTATTGCATCGGGTATTTTGCAAGGGAAATAATCACATCGGAACAAATACATGAATCGCAATCAGAAGTATTCAGTTGCAATTAACCGCATCAGCAAATAGATTAAGGGTTTAAAACATTTGATTTGAGGAAATGTCGATATATGTTGATATATATTATGGTTGGCATATAACAATAAAGCCGTGAATATATGTGAGAATGATAAGCTGGGAGCATTATTATATTAAGTTGCGATAAAAGCCAAGGGCGAAATTAAAGTGAGCAATCATGAGAATAGATTTTGATGGGTCTTAAAATATGGTTTCATAACCATAGATTCTGAAATAAAAACTTCCACAATTAGTTTCCATTTTATGAATTATAACCACAGGATGTTAAGGAAAATAAAAGCACCCGTGTATGCTTGTAATATGTGGGTTCTTACCATAGTGATAAAGCATAGGAATTTAACTTCCACACATAAGGCGTATTGTGAGTTTTTAAAAGCATAGTTGTTAACCGTGGATGGATAAGCTACCGCATAGATGCCAATGCAGGGAAAGAAAATGGAGAGGCATTTTTATGTTTTCTAGACTCTTATTTTATTTGGGGTATTGAATTAAATTGTCGGATCAACAGTTATATATATACAGTAGACACACAATCACAGTGAATAGGAATATGCACAGGAACAAATTTGACAGGTGTACAAGCACAAAAAACTGGAAAATGTGTGGAATACAGTGTGTAGAATAAGGCAGGACAGTTACCCAACAATAGTAGAAAAGACAAAGCTATCAAAGCCAAAAGCCATAAAATGGACTAAGTAAAAAAAAATTTATGTAACTGAAAATGTGAATGCTGTAATTAATTTATATTGTTGTGATGCATTAGCAAGTCTCCAGAAGATAAAAAATATCCCACTGTAATGTTAAATTGGTACCTACAGTTATATTTTCTAAATGAGGAGATAAAAGAGATGAGAAGGTGGAAGGAAAAGAGACATGGCTGTCCATTTCGAATTCCCAGTAGAATACAAACAACCATGAAGCTATTTTGTATAAAACAGGGTAATATCCAAGGGGATAAAGTTGACAAAATCAAAGTGAAAGAAGAAAAGAGTGTGCAGCAGAATTGAAGAGAGTTGAAGAAAATAAGAAAGCTGCAAGAGGTTAGAGAGAGTAAGAATAGAGAATGCAGAGTATGGAATTGAGGAAGAGAAGAAGGAGGAGCTGAGAAGAGAAGAAAGAGGAGTTGATAGTGAAACTGAGAAGAGGCAGAAATGATTTAAGGCAGATATGAAGACTGATGTGTTGGAATAACGATTGTCGTTAGACCAAAACCCGTAGGCATTAGTCTCCGCTACAATCACCAGAGTTAGGATCCACAAGAGGTAGTTAGTCCATGTCGTGAAAAACATGGGGAGCATTGAAATCAATGTCCAACATGATGCATAGCAGTTAATATGGTACAGAACAGAGCTGATATCCAAGGTAAATCAACAAGTGTTTCTCTTTTGAAAGAGTTAATAAGTTGGAGCTTCCCTATCAAGTTGTAGCTTGATAGATGTCAGTTGTAGTTGACTGAGGTAGGAGCCTCCTGTAGGTTGGTTCCTGCAGAAAATAGATGGGAGTTGGTGCTTCCACATCAAGTTGTAGCTTGATAAAATGTCAGTTGTAGCTGACTGAGGTTGGAACCTCCTGTAGGTTGGTGCCTACAGAAAATTGATGGGAGTTGGAGCTTCCTTGCAAGTTGCAGCTTGCAGAATTGAGGTAGGAGCCTCCTGTAGGTTGGTACCTACATAAAATCAATGGTGAGAGGGAGTTGGAGCTTGCCTTTGCATCACAACAATAATAAGATGTGTTTTTCTCCCTTTATGGGTTTCCACTTATATCTGGTGTCTCTGTGCATGATGTTTATGTGTTTGTCTGGTTTATATCATATGCTTAATACTTTCTGCTCTCATATTAAGTCTACTACTACATTATATTAATGCTTGCTCCTCACATTCTAAGATTACTCACATGTTAAGTTGAACATGAAATGAAGGTGTAAACCATTGTTAATTAAAATGTTTGAAAATTCCATGAATGTGTTAAACTAATTCACACCCCCCCCCGTCTCATTTTAACTAAGGGTTCAACAATTGGTATCATAGCTAGTTCCTTTGGTGTAAGCTTAATAGCTTGAAGGAGATCTGGTTGAGTCATGGACTATGAAAATGTACCTTTGCTAAATACAGCAAAATTTCCTGAATGGAGAGATAAGGTTAAAATAGGTTTAATGGCAGATTAACCTGAGGTATGGAAGCTTGTATGTGATGGTTACTGCAAAGAATCACCCACAGTGAAATAACAACAAAGGAATGCCAAGGAAAAATGTGTGATATATAACAATATTCATAACAAGGATCTTGAGTTAATAATGGATTTAATTTCAGCAAAAGAAATATGGGACAGACTGAATTTCATGCATGGAGTAGACACTGAGGATTTCATTGTCAAGAAGGAGAAGAGAATTAAGAAAAAGAGAAATTCATGTCAAAAAGAAGATGTTCAATCAAATGAGGTACCTGCTAGTGTGAATGGTAGTAAGAGCCATGAAGAAATTGTAGCTGAAGAAAAAGCCAAACTTGACCCAGCTCTGACTGAAATAGAAAAATTGAAGAATGAAAAAAAAGACATTAAGATATTGGTACAAATATGTGATGAGAAAGAATATGAAGATAGGAAAGAAATTATTGGCCTGAAGACACAACTTGAAGAGGCAAAGAACGTAGAAGACACTCTGCTGCAACAAATGAGAGAGAAAAGTTAGGAATGTGAAAGATTGGAAGAAGAAGTAGTGAGCCTAAGAAAGAAATTAGAAAAATCCAAAAGAGAATTATTAATGAATACACCTATAATGAAAGGCTCTGGAAATTTGGACCAAATTCTAAATGCTCAAAGGTCTCATCTCATAAAGGCTGGGATAGGATATGAAGGAGAAACTAGTACGTCCAAGGTAGAAGATAAAAAGAAAATCATTTTTTTAAAAGCAATAAAGAACAGTGAAACAACTCAGCAAATTCCTACAGAAGCAGAAGCCAACAAGAACATGATTTGCAGAGAAACAAATAGAATCAAGCAGCAACATGAAAGAACAGAGAATGAGAAGATGAAAAAATCAACTGTTAAAGGCTCATATGCTCCTAAGGATGAATTGAAAAAATTCGGAAGATGTCAAAGGAGGTTCCTCCCTCCTATGAAAAATAGCACATGTTTCTCTTGTCATAAACCAGGACATAATGTAGCATATTGTAAGACAAAGCCAATCTAGTCCAACCAGCAAAGGATGCAGCAAAAGAGAGGAACCCCTTAAGCAAGCAAATGGACAAGACACTCTTTCACCAGGTACACAAATCATTTCAATGGCTATTGTTATGCATGCAATAACTTTGGACATAAAATTTTTTATAGTAAAATGTATTCAAGAAGAGGAACAAAATATTATACATCAGCTCAAATGCATCTTGGTAAAATAAGATGTTATGTATGCCTTAAGCGTGGTCACAAAGCAAAAGACTGTAAACTACCATATATATTAAAAAACTCTAGACAGATGATGAAATCCAATCCAATCAAACAAAACTATGAATCGGAAAGGAGTGCAGACATTATGATGAACCCGAATAGAGTATGGAAGGAAAAGAGAAAGGGAGAGCCTATTATCTCAATAACATAATGAATACATGCTAGTCTCAGGGGGAGCTACTCTAGGAAACAAAGAAAATATCCAACCAGTGATAAATATGAAGCAACATTCCAGGGGGAGAGTAGTTCATATGTAGTCCCCACAAAAAGTAGTCTAAGAAGAGCTCCATGAAATGAGAATAGCTATAAGATCAGGAAGTGAAAGGAAATTCCTCTAGTAGAGAACTATAGAGGAAGAAGATTATCTGATGTTTTAATTAGCTGACAGATTGATGGAAGAAGAGAAGGCAACAAGAAGCCATGGTAATAGAAATAAAACATCAGCACCTTAAATGATGATCACATTGTGCATCATATTGGTAGAATTGACAATGAATCACCTTAAGAAGAATGAGTAAGAAAAGTGTCTGTCATCATTAATATCATTACATCACTCATCTATAAAAATTTCCCTTGGAGGAGTACAGTCAAGTAAGTGATAAATTTCTGAGTAATCTTCCCATGAAGAGTCCTAGGAAAGAAATTGAAGATGTCTTCCCTAAGATCACTATGTTAGAACAGTTGAATTGTATGTAAAGCAGCAATGGTTCTGGAGCAATCCTAGAAAAGAAAATTTTGTGACTTCCTCTGAACAAAATGACAGAAAAAGCAAAAGATTAATGAGGCCAAGATCAAATTCAGTATATAAATGATTGTTGTTGAAAACAGTGGAGAGCTCAATAATAGAATTTATGAAGGATGTCTTAATTATGGGTAAATGTGCATGCTGAAGTGAAACCTGTGCATGGTTTATCAAAGTAATATCAATTCGTGTTTAGGAACAAGCAACATGCTTATCAAAAGATTACCAAGCATTATCAATAGAGCAGCAGTATGATATAGGTCCATAGGATCAAAGAACTATGGCAAAATAACCTCAAGGTAATATTCCCAGTATTATCTGCATTCAGCATGAAAAGGTCAGTAGCAGAGAAAAAATAACATTATCTTGCTTACACTTGAAGTAGTATATTGAGCACTGAAGCAATATCTTCTTCTATATATATAATTGCATGCCTTCTTGAAGTTGGTACATGTATATCTTCAAGGCCTCTTTCTTAAGATCAATTACAAAACTGTATGAAGTTTGTTTGCTGAGTTTTCAATTAAACATCTTGAATATGCTTTCGTGGAAGTTCATTCTGATAGAAAAGTCAAAGTATCTAAAGAATAAAGGACTAGCTGTGATTACCATTTGAAGCTGAATTTTTTTTTTAAATCATCTAAATCCTACTTCAGCACAAAGGATTTACTAGTAATCCACCTTTAAAGAGAGATTGATTATTGACATACATACCCATTGTTTCATAAATAAAACTGCATGGGTTATAAGTGAAACTGACCAATACATTGAAGGGTTTGTTTTTAAAACCCATTGTACAAGAAGGAAAGTCAGTTGGCCTCTAATATTGAAAGATATTGCCTATTCTTACAATAAGTTGTAAGCTCTAGTTTGAGTCATTTTTCACAACAACAACAAGGACCTTTCAGTCTTTAAGTGTATTATCCATGTCAGCAGTCTATCACAGACTACAAACAACAGGTAGGAGAGGTGAACCACAGCATCAAAAGATATATTGGCATCATAAAAACTGAACATATGTTGTCAACGGATGTGTATTCCAGAGGAAGACTTATCTCATCTACAATATTTTTCAATAGAAATGTATTGGTGCACTACATCAGATATATACTGAAGTATAGTTGAAGCAAGCCTGATATGTCACTTGGAGCATTCACAATCTTTAAGTCTTGATCCAATAATGCATCTCTTATTATACAATTCTGATTATATATGGCTGTCATCACCTACTCTCTATACAAGTGCAAGGATTCTATGCTTCGGAATGGTATCGACTTAATGTGTATAAACAAGTTCAATAATCCCCGAAAGTGTTCTATCAATAACTCTTTTATACCAGTTTGGAGCAGTAGGGTACAAATTTAGAAGAAGAAGATCTAAACACAAATCAGAGAGAAGAAATGAAAAAAGAGAATCTACACTGAGAAATGTGCAACCCTTTTCCATTGATGTCAAAGGGGGAGGAAAAACAGGTAATAGAAGAAATGGTCTTCTAAAAGAAGCTAGGCAGAGGAATAATTGGAGGTAGCATTGGATTATCGATGGATGTGTTTCCATCAATGCCAAAGGGGGAGAATGTTGGAAATGTTGTCATTGATAGAAAAGGAGATGACAAAGGAGGAGCACCTGAAACATCATTCAACGAGCAGAGGAAGCAAAAAGAGAGGTAGCAAAGACAACAAAAAGATAAGTAAGGAGCATCATCAGTCAAGGAGTAGAGGATAGAAAAGAAGCAGAGAGCTATTCAAGGTGCAGAGTAGTGACGAAAAAATGAGAGCCATTGGATTTTGAAAAAGGGGCAGAGTTAAGAGAACAAGATAATTGAGAGTATAAATGGCTCCTATGTGCAATTGACTGTGCATGGATGATTGTGAGTCTATCAGGGTTTATAAACAGAGTTGAATAAAACCTGTGGCAAAGGAGAAGTACCTGAACCAGCAATAAGGAAATGGAGGCAGAAAAGACAGAGACAGACAAAGGAGGCAGCAAAGAAGTGAACAAAGGAAGCAAAGGAGACAGGTGGAAGAAGACTGTTGAAATGTAACAGTCAAATAGCAGAGAAGAAGCAATGGCAGAGACAGAAAAAAAAAAAAAAAATTCACAGCTAAGGCAGAGGAAGAGGCAGCGAATATAGAGGGAGATCCGTTATTAGAGGTAGAGGCAGAGGGAGAGCTGCTATCATAGCACAGGCAGAGCCATTTTTTTATGGAATGGAACCATATGCAAACCTACATAATATTCCGAGAATCATTACCCAGCCGGAGGATACATAAAGTCAATTCCAGGAATCTTAACCCACGCAGAAAAAGTATATATATAAACCTTATTCCGGGAATCGTAACCCAGGTGGAAGCAGAAGCTTATATATATGCAGCGTGTTACATATATTGTGCTTTATATTCAAAGGACCAAAACATATATATATATATATATATATATATATATATATATATATATCTATATATATATATATATATATATATATATATGTATGTATGTATGTATGTATGTATGTATGTATAGCGCGAGATGTAAAGAACCAAAGGTTCTATCAAAGGCAAGGTACAATATGGTGGGACCCTTATCAATCGCATCAAAAAAGGTGACAGCAGATCATATGAACAAAAATTTGCGATTGTGATTGAAGTTATAGACCCAATGGGCATATAAACTGTGACTTTATAGGTTTGAGTTCCGGTCTAATCGCATTGGCACATTTAAATGAACAGTGGTCAATCGCATCGGAGTAAAATCAGGACATCGGAACATGCAACTAAAAGTTGGGATTTTGATTAATCGCAATTGGAGTAATCGCATCGCATCGCATCGGATTAATCGCATCATATCGGATTAATCGCATCGTACCCATCGCATTGGCACATTAAAATTAACAGTGTTTCATCGCATCGGAGAAGGAGCAAGGCATCAGAACATTCAAATGAAAGCTGCGATTACGATCAATCGCAATCGGAAGAATACAGTTGCGATTATTGCATCGGGTCTTTCACAAGGGCAACAATCGCATCAAAACAAATACATCAATCGCAATCGGAAGTGTTCGGTTGCGATTAACTGTGTCGGCAAATAGATTAAGGGTTTAAAACATTTGATTTGAGGAAATGTCGATATATGTTGATATATATTATGGTTGGAATATAACAATAAAGCCGTGAATATATGTGAGAACGATAAGCTGGGAGCATTATTATATTATGTTGCGATAAAAGCCAAGGGCGAAATTAAAGTGAGCCGGCGTGAGAATAGATTGTGATGGATCTTAAAATATGGTTTCATAACCATAGATTTTGAAATAAAAACTTCCACAATTAGTTGACATTTTATGAATTATAACTGCAGGATGTTAAGTAAAATAAAAGCACCCGTGTATGCTTGTAATATGTGGCTTCTTACCATAGTGATAAAGCATAGGAATTTAACTTCCGCACATATGGCGTATTTTGAGTTTTTAAAAGAAGAGCTGTTAATCATGGATGGATAAGCTACCGCATACATGCTAGCGCACAGAAAGAAAATGGAGAGGCATTTTTATGTTTGCCAGACTCTGATTTTATTTGGGGTAGTTAATTAACTTTCCATATCAGCAGTTATATATATACAGTAGACACACAATCATAGTGAACAGGAATATGCACAGGAACAAATTTGACAGGTATACAAGCATAGAAAATTGGAAAATGTGTAGAAGACAGTGAGTAGAAGAAGGCAGGATAGTTACCTAACAGCAGCAGAAAAGACAAAGCTATCAAAGCCAAAAGCCAGAAAATGGGCTAAGTAACATTGTCTTTATGTAACCGAAAATGTGAATGTTGTAATTAATTTATGTTGTTGTGATGCATTGGCAAGTCTCCGGAAGAGAAAAAATATCCCACTGTAATGTTAAATTGGTACCTACAGTTATATTTTTTGAATGAGCGGATAAAAGAGATGAGAAGGCAGAAGGCAAAGAGACATGGCTGTCCATTTCGAATTCCCAGTAGAATACAAACAGCCATGAAGCTATTTTGTATAAAATAGGGTAATATCCAAGGGGAGAAAGTTGATGAAAACAAAGTGAGAGAAGAAAAGAGTGTGCAACATAATTGAAGAGAATTGAAGAAAATAATAAAGCTACAAGAGGTTAGAGAGAGAAAGCATAGAGAATGCAGAGTATGGAATTGAGACAGAGAAGAAGGAGGAGCTAAGAAGAGAAGAAAGAGGAGTTGATGGTGAATCTGAGAAGAGGTAGAAATGATTTAAGGCAGATATGAAGACTGATGTGTTGGAATAACGATTTCCGTTAGACCAAACCCACAGGCATTAGTCTCCACTACAATCGCAAGAGTTAGGATCCACGAGAGGCAGTTAGTCCATGTTGCGAAACACATAGGGAGCGTTGAACCCAATGTCCAACATGATGCACAACAGTGAAGATGGTAGTAAATCAGCAAGTGTTTTTCTTTTGAAGGAGTAAGGAAGTTGGAGCTTCCCTATCAAGTTGTAGCTTGATAGATGTCAGTTGTAGCCGACTGAGGTAGGAGCCTCCTGTAGGTTGGTGCCTAGAGAAAATATATCGGATTTGGTGCTTCCACATCAAGTTGTAGCTTTATAAAATGTCAGTTGTAGCTGACTAAGGTTGAAGCCTCCTATAGGTTGGTGCCTGTAGAAAATTGATGGGAGTTGGAGTTTCCTTGCAAGTTGTAGCTTGTAGAATTGAGGTAGGAGCCTCTTGTAGGTTGGTACCTACAGAAAATCAGTGGTGAGAGGGAGTTGGAGCTTGCCTTTGCATCACAAAAATAATAAGATGTGGTTTTCTCCCTTTATGGGTTTCCACTTATATCTGGTGTGTCTGTGCATGATGTTTATGTGTTGATCTAGTTTATATCATCTGCTTGATACTTGCTGCTCTCCTATTAAGTCTATTGTTACATTATATTAATGCCTGCTGCTCACATTCTAAGATTAATCACATGTTAATTTGAACATGAAATGAAGTTGTAAACCAGTGTTAATTAAAAGGTTTGAAAAGTCCATGAATGTGTTAAACTGTTTCAACCCCCCCCCCCCTGCCCCCCCGCCCCTCCCCTCTCAGTTTAACTAAGGGTTCAACTGTATGAACACTTTTGTGCATTATCTCACCCATTTAAAGCGAGTATAGTTGCTACTGCATTTATGGAAACAATTCAAAAGCTAAATGGAAACCCAAAAATTATTGTAACTGATAAAGATCCCATTTTTACAGGAAAATTTTGGACGGAATTATTTTCTTGTTTGGGTACTCAACTAGCTCATAGCTCATCTTATCATCCTCGATCCAATGGTCAAACATAGATAGTGAATAAATGTTTGGAAGGATATCTTCGTTGTTTTTTATTTGATAAGCAAGCATAATGGGTCAAGTGGTTACTTCTCGCTGAATGGTGGTATAACACTTCCTTCCATACTGCAGCAAAAATGACCCCATTTATGGCACTTTATGGATATCATCCACCATCCATCACATCTTCTTTAAGGGAAACTTCTAGGGTTAAAGTAGTGGAGGATCACATCAAGCATCAACAAGAAGTTCTCCAACTCTTTAAGGATAACCTAAATTTGGCACAAAATGGAATGAAACAATAGGCATATCAACATCGCAGTGAGAGAATTTTTGATGTGAGAAACTGGGTATTTTTATGGCTACAACCATACAAGAAAATTTCCCGCAAGCAAGCTAAGAAGGATAATAAATTATCGCCAAAGTACTATGGCCCTTACAAGGTTTTGCAAAATATTGGTACTATGGAATACAAATTGGAGCTTCCTGCTTCTTCACGAGTGCATCTAGTTTTCCATGTTTCATGCTTAAAAAAGGTTATAGGGGACAAAATTCTAGTTCAAACAATATTTCCATAACTTGATGAGGAAGGAAAAACCATATTGGAACCTGAAGCAGTCACGGAAACAAGAAATCGACAACTATGAAATCGATCAATTTCATAATATATGATCAAATGGAAGAACTTACCCACTGAATATTCTACATGGGAGGATGATAATTTCATACAAAAGCACTCGAAGCTACTCAAGCATTGAGGACAACACTTTTTTGAAGGAGAGGAGCATGTTAGGTCGCTATATTACTAGTATAGTCCCTTATTGTTGTTAGTGTAACCCCATTATTGTTATTGTTGTACCCTTGTAACCCCCATATTTTTATTATTGTGCCCTTCAATCATTATTGTTAGGTCAGCTAGGATTACATTTTGGCCCCGCTAGGATTACATTGTGGCCCCATGTACTCCTATATATAGAAAGGTGGTTTTGCCATTTGTATCATCCAATAATTGTTCATTCATGTAATGTGTTGGAGGTTGCCCCCTCGAAGTGGCTTATTTCTAAGGCGTTCATATATCTTTTCTTCTATTTTTGGAGCTGGTTTCACAACATAATACAGGACCATTCCTTTGGAAAATAAAATATGGAAAATATAAACTCTTATGGGAAGATTAATAGTAGCAATACCCAAAGTTGAAATTGGATGCTTATCTTATTAATCTCCAAGAATATTTTATCCCTTAGGCAAACATATCGATTTCATAATATTGAATACATTGATACTAACAATAATGATGGAGGAGATATAAAACAACAAAATTTTGGTGGCCTATAACATAAAAATTTGATTATGATTTTTTTTTTTGAGAAGTTGAATCAATAAAAAATAAAAAAACAAGAACTGGCATAAAATTTAAGATGAAGATATATATCAACCTTGAACATCAACCTAAAACAAACTTATGGAATCCTTATTGGATTTGAAGGTCATATGGAGCCATGGGGGCTTTATAGGGAGAGCAATACCATACTACATGAATTCATATTGGGGGATATATATTGAGGAAAAATGACATAATATATTAAGCATATATTAGCGGGTATAGGGTTTTTATATTGGCAGATATAAAAATTGGATCTCAAAGTTGATGAAAATATATGAAGGGGTATAAAACAATTTAATGAAAAAATGGATACCTATAATATCTAGTGAAAGTACTAGTTTTTTAAAATTGGGAAGGTGTATTGGGTTCGTATTGGTAGGGAGTTAAATAATGTTATTTTTAAATTTATTTTCCAAAATGTAGTGAAATTAGGAGCATTGTTTAGTATGCTATGAAAGCACTACAAGTAACCCCTTAACTCATGTACTCCCTCTCCACAGTAAAATCGTGGAACCTGAAACATTGGCCAAAAGTTCCATTTTCATATGGATTATGTTTCATAATAATAACCTCACATGGGACAAAATTTAGAGGAAAGGTTTTACGGGCCCTTCTTAATTCCCTCTTTATCTTCATAGCCTTGGAATAGTTGAAAATCTTCTCAACTCTTGTATTTTTTCTGCTACACAAGGGGACATATGGCCATCATCTTTCATCAATTCGATCAATGTGGCTTGAATAATTATCTATAATATTTTTTTGGAATCCAACATCTTTCAAATATCCCATTGTGATTGGAAGGAAATCACAATCTATTCAAAGATAAAATCCTTCTTAACATGCACATTTGGGAAAAAATAAATAAGAACATGAGATAAATTTTCGTCCTCCACTCTTGGTCATCCAAAGATTTCTAGAGCACATCCCTTAAGTCCCCTCTTATTTCTTCCCTCCAGCTTATCCCTTCCCCTTCTCTATACCCCTCCCGATTCTTATTCTCCCTCCCCCCCTGCCCCACCCCCCCTCCCGAGTTTCATAAAACTCAACTTTAATAATTCCTCTAAAGGTATTCTTAGAAGAAAATGGTATGGAGGTCAATTCAAATATTGATGAGGTAATATCCTCCATATCTTTCCAACCCTTCGGGCTTAGACTCCAAAAATTAGACTGAACAATTTTCTCTATAATTGGACCAAGAGTTTCTATTTGGAGAAAATTTTCAAGGCTCTTGATTCAATGATATTATAAAATAATAGTTGAAATGCCAATGAATATGATTAATGTATTTCCTTCCCTCCATTCCCTTATCTCTACCACTCCCAATTTTTGGCCTCACACTCCCCATAGTATAACATAACTCAACCTTGTCGATACCTATAAAGTTAATCCTAGATATGAAATATATGGAGGTTAATTTAGAGATAGTTGGGGTAATATCATATATATGTTTTTCTAGCTCTTTGGTATCATACTCCGAAAACTCAACAGAACCATTTTCTATAGAATTTAGACTAAGAGTAATCATTTGGCTAAAATTTTGAATCATGTTGATTTAAGGATATTCTTAAACAAATATTTAAAATGATAATGAATATCATTAATGGATATCTTCCATGTAAATTAGTAAAATAACGGTGATTTTTTAAATGTGAAAATAGGGAAAACGATACACATAAATTTATTTTAATTAAAGATGATAGACCTAAAAGTACAATATTCATGACCATTGGATTCATCGTCCAAGGTTTCTCGGACTCCCACTAATGGTTCACCTGTTATGAAACTAGCTCAAAAATAGAAGAAAAGAGAGATCAACATCTTAGAAATAAGCCACTTCGAGGGTGAAACCTCCTTTACATTACATAAATGAAAAATTATTGGATGATACAAATGACAAAACCTCCTTTATATATATAGGAGTCCATGGGGCCAGAATATAATCCTAGCTAGTCTAACAATAAAAATGTAAGGGAACAATAATAACAATATGGGGGTCACAGGGGTACAACAATAACACTAAGGGGGCTACAATAAAAATAATAAGGGGATACACTAGTACTATAGGACCCTAACATGCCCCTCTCTTTCAAACAAGTGTTTCACTCAACGCTTGATTATTTTTGGATGCTTATGTATAAAATTCTCATCCTCCCATGTGGAATATTGAACGATTAAGTTCTTCCACTTGTTGAGATACTCTGAAATTGATCGATTTGGTAGTTGTCGAGTTCTTGTTTCTGTGACTGCTTCAAAACTTCTTTTGATTCGATGTTGATCTTCTTGTTGTTTCATTTGATTCTGCACCAAAGTTAGGTTATCCTTTGAGAGTTGGAGAACTTGCTGTTGATGCTCTATGTGATCTTCCACTATTTTATCATCCATATCAGCTTTCATTTTATCCTTCAAACCATCCAACATAGCTTCCATTTTTTATTTTAAACCATCTATGTCATCTTTGATTTCTCCTTGTAAGATCGAAATTTGTTGCACTTGGTACCGTAATTTTCATATCTCATACTACAATTCTTCCTCTTCATGTGCCATAGTATAGCTTTCTGAGGGCTTAATGGGTGTGGAATTATCTTTTGGGAGCAATTATATAACTCAATACTGATATACATGCTTCAATATTCCATTCAAATCAAGTCAAAATGATTTTTCAAACAAATGTTATGCAAACTTGTTTAAAAAAATACACACATTTTTCTTGCTTTTGAGGAGAACGATATTGAAACTGAATTATATCTATTATTTCAGATCTTCAATATCTAAATTTTGGTGTTATAGTAGCCCTCTGAATCTTCTTTCAAATGCCACAGGTCTGACCTGATTTTGATTTTTCAAGGCAATGTTATGTCCAATCTCCCACAATGACCTAATTATGGACTCGTTCAGTAAAGAAAACTTGTACGGTGTGCCACATGTCACTGTTTCCTCCTTCATCTCTCAAATTGATACACAAGAAACTACAATCCATGTGATTGTGTCCATTTTTTACATAATTCCAATCCGATGCTTAGAGAGAGAGTTATGATGTTTTCCCACAGTCACCTCTTTGAGATGAAATTCGAGAGCCTAAAAAAACACTAACTTGCACAGATCATATCTCCGAAACTATTGTGAACTAAGGTTTTAAAGTTTTACAAGATGTTCCTCATGATTTTGGCTTTTATATTTATAAATTTAATCTTTTTAACCTTATTATAAAAAATTTTATTGCGAAAATTCCATGATGACCTATTTGAGTTAAATTCAGGAGCTTGAAAAAACCCTAACTTCCATAGATCCTATCTCTAAAAATATTGTGAACCAAGATATGATATTTTTACATGACATTCCTCGAGCTTTCATCTTCGCTCTACATGCATTTCAGCTTTTGGGACTTCGTATAAAACAAGTTAGAGCGAAAATTCCACAATGAGTTGTTTAGGTGAAATTCGAGAGCCTGAAAAAACCATAACTTCCACAGATCATATCTCCGAGAATATTGCGAACCAAGATCTGAAATTTTTACATAACATTCCTTAGGATTTCGGCTTCATACTGCAAAAATTTTAGCTTCTGAACCTTCGTATGAAAAACGTTATAGAGAAAATTCCACGATGACATGTTTGGAGTAGTGAAACCCTAGAATCCAAAGCTCTCATACAAAATGTTATAAATCCAACTCCAAAAATAGAAGAAAATAGAGATAAACACCTTAAAAATAAGCCACTTTGAGGAGGAAACCCTCTTTTACATTATATAAATTAACAATTCTTGGATGATACGAAGGAAAAACCTGCTTTCTATATATATGAGTCCATGGGGCCACAATATAATCCTAGCCGACCTAAAAATAATAATGTAACGGAACAATAATAAAAATATGGGGGTTAGAGGGGTACAAAAATAATAATAAGGTGGCTACACTAAGAATAATAAGGGGTTACACTAGTATTATAGGGACCTAACATCACCTTCCACACCATAATGCTAATTGATTAGGTGTCCAACATTCATCCCCTAATACGAAGGTGTGTACATGAGTCCAAGAAGAGATTTTAAATACAAAAATGCATGGTAGCCAATGGCTGGATGTGATCTCTAAAATTGTGTTTTTTAAGGAATACCATGAAACAAAATATGTGGGAGAACTATAGGTCTCTACTAGTGGTGGTTTAAGAATGAAAACCAACTCTAGAACTAAATGTTGATGTAGTTCTTAGAAAAATTCCAAATATAGATAGAATTTGATGTCTTCCGCTGGTGGAAGTTCTCCCTGGTAATTGTTTAAAGATAACAAAAAACAATTAAAAATTTCGATTTGAAGTTAACTACAAATTGTTGAAAATTGACTCCAAGGCTCAAGAGTTCCTAGAACATATCTAAATATGGAAATAAGTTGGTGTATTCTACTAGTGGAAATTAGCACACATGTTGATTTGAAGACAACCACAAACTATGTCAGTTTGAACAGGATCACAAACTAAATCATGCTCATAACTTTGACTTTGTCTACATCTTTGATTCTATTTTAGACTTGTGGCTATTTTTTTAGCTGTTGCTCAGGATCATTGAAAATGGTAGCTAATTATCGATTCCCATCATTTTAGATTCAAGGTAATAGGATGATACTATTTTTTCTTAGGTTTACTAATACATGGTTTAATGATAGGGCTTCAAAACTATAAGCCTCACTTTGAATAACTGATATTATTCCCCCTCATCAAATACAAAGTGAGAGGGGAAAAAAATTCCACAATTATCACATGGATAAAGATAAAAAACTTATGGTCCTCCATGTGGAAAACGAAAGAAGTGTGTCAGCTTATACTTAAAATTCACCCATTTACAATGCAATTTTATTGGTAAACTTACAAAAAACATTATTTGTGAGTTACCATCATTTTTTTGTTTCTTCGCAATAATTTTTTAACCTTATGGCTCTATAATAACATGAACACTTTTAAATTCAACTAATTTATCATTATTAACTCCATCTATAATATAAGGGTGTCCAAAGACCATAAATCCAAAAACTCTTCGACTAGATAGTTTCGGGATTAGTAGAAAATTCAACAACTTCAACAACACCAAATGGCTAAAAAATTGGCCCAATTTGATCTCACGGGGGCTTCACTCAATGAACCTATGAAATATCACATGCATTAATGACATACTAAAAAATACCCTGATTTTGACTACATAGTGTAAAATACCTCTAAAAATCATATTAGTTAACCCCCTACCAATATGAACCCAATACTCATTCCCAATCTTAAAAACCCCTAATTTCACTAGATATTGTAGGTATTTATTTTTTCATTAACATTTTTTATACCCCTTTATATTTTTTGCTTAAATTTTTGCTCCATTTTTTATACCTACCAATATAAAAACACTTCACCCCTTATTATATTCTCAATATATTATGTCATGTTTTCCTTAGAATATATCCCCCAATAGGAACCGAAGTGGTATGGTATTTCTCCCCAAGTGACGACCTTGTGTTTAATCCTCGATTATGTTGAAAATTATATTACCAAGGTACAATATTTTTGGCTCCAACAAAATAAGGCCCAATAAAGCCATCAACAACTGTAACAACTCTAGTAACATTGGATTGAGCTAGGTTTTTCTTAAGATCTCATGGTTTGACCATTAAATTTTGACGAACCAAAAACTAACCAGATTATGTTATTTTCATTGGAGCTAGCATGGAATTATAAAACTCAATATACCCTACACCTTTTGACTAATTAGAATTTTGGTCCATTATAAGCCTCACATTACAAACCTTTCGAGCTCTTGAGAAAAAATCGTAAACATCTCTTTCATTTTCCTGAAAGGATATTTTTAAGAAAACAGTATCCTTTGATCCTGCTTTGGTTTGTTTACTGGTAATGTACCTTAATCCTTTGTTTCCTTGAAATTATTCCGTGATAGGTATAAGATAACATGAATGTTGTTTTAATCACTTTTCCAACAAACCATTATCATGAAGAGCATATTGTGCACCAATTGTAGATGTTGCACTATCAAAATGAAGGTAAAAATTCTTGGAAGAATTTTGGTCCACAAAAATGTGCTTTGCTACACAAAATTTATAGAATTCATCCTATACCTCCTCTTTAATATGAAAATAAAATTCTGCTTCACTCTTATTAGTTGTATCAAGAATATTATCAAGCAAGAAACAATAACTTAAAACTCCAATAACATCCACATCAGAGGTAAAAACTATAGGCATAGCTATTGCAACTCCATGTACCTCGATATATCTAGGCATAGTATTTGGTCAAAGAAAAGGCACACGTGGCGCTACTATAGAATTCATATCAAGAAAAAGAGGACAAGGTAGTCTTAAAGATGGATTAGCTAGAGGAACAAGGGCCAATGATCTACCAACAATTGTAGCTATACCACTTGTATCCAATTTTTGCATGAGAAATAACTCTACAATGGGAATTAAGAGATACACAACCTTCATCCTCATCATAAAAATAAGCAACATTAGCCCCAAGCTCCTGAATTTCCACATAGCTGGACATTTTTGACACCTTTATGATTCAACCAACAATTTGTAGTTCTCCACTTAGGTTCTATGCATCTCTAGCATCTTCAAGTTTTGTAAATTGAAAAAATCCCACGACGTATGAAACATATATATCCTTCAAATAAATAACATCTCTCCTATATTTAGAACTAATTTAGAGGGATTATCCCCTCCCAAATAGCCAAAAAAAATTAATGACCATCTTCTAGATTTTGAACATACATCGAATCTTTCTCTGACTTATACATAGTCCCATTACCATTACAATAAATTCCTTTGTCGAGAACCTTAGTAACCTTTGCAGCTTGACACTCTCCAAATATTGACAATAAAACATGATTTTTGGACTTGAACTACTGCATTATCATGCACAAGTCCATGGAAAGCTCAATAGTAAGAAACACAATTTTTCCTCCCTCACACTTATCACACTTTCATTCCATATTATTTATCTATAATCATGATGTGGATTCTACTATTTTTTTCAAGTTGGATGGACACATATTTTATGATTTTCAATGGAATCTGCCATCTTTAATCTTAAATAATAGTGAATAGAAAAAAACTCCACTAGAGTATAAAATATGAGAATGTGTCGAGTGAAAACTTGAACGCATAGACTAGAAAAGGAACAAGATAATTACAGAAAAATAGGGGAATGGCATAATGCTCGATAGGCCTAACATGCATAGTTACAATATAGAAAAGAACTAGGTATCAACAGAAAACATTAGTCTAATTCTAGCAAGAGAATGGAAGAGAAGAGGGATGGACTATAAAAAATGAGGTCCTATGAATTTCAGAGGTCATGGAAGAGTGTAAAACTGATAGGATTTGGAAAACGCCTAGACCTATCAAGATCAGATACCACTGGTTGAAGGTGCAACCAAAATAAAATATAAGCATGAGATTTGTTCCATTAAATATGATACAAATATATATATATATATATATATATATATATATATATATATATATATATATATATATATATATATATATATATATATATATATATATATATATATTCCCTAAGCAAGCCGGATTCAACTTCCAGGATTTCCTTGAATCCCACTAACAATTCACCTTCCATGCCATAAAAATAATGCATTATCTCTAAACCATTGATTAGAAAGTGGTGTGGAATGGGTGGCTCGATTGTTACCATCAATACTGGCATTTAAACCCTTCCACAACAAATTCTCAAGTAATGTGATAGAAAATAAAATAGAGAATGTTGTACTGAATTAGGAAGGATATCCAATTTAGCTTAATTGGACCAATCAAATCCCCTAAACTCTTATGACTCTACTCTCCTTAATTACTAGATAATACCTCCCCTCCCCCATGTGGGGTGATAACTGAAGAAAAATAAGGAAATCACCAACCAAATGTTATGCCACTTCCATTGTAACTATTTAGTATATAAAATATGGAAGAAAACATGCTAAATACATGCTTAATCAACATCAATTTTTCTTGTCACTTCATTTAGAGAAAACATTCCTTCAGTACCAATAAACAATAATAAAAACATAAATTCACAATAATATGTGGGTTAAACATCTCTTTGGTTGAGCTCATGAGTAAATATGGAAAGAGCTAGGAGTCGATGGAATTGGATTTCCCTTAAAGAAGTAATTTTTACTAGAAGATCAAGAGGAACTGGAAATGAGTGCTTATAGTGGGCTGATAAACCAATCATGGAGTGCATGACATAGCTAATAAACCACTGAAGGTGTTTACATTGGCTGATAAACCACATGTAGAAGGGTGTTTTCTTTATGATGATAAGCCACTCATTGAGAGTTTGAAACAACTCATAAACCACCCTTACCATGAATTTTGGTGTGCTTTACTAGTTGATAAACCACTCGCTACCAAAGCTTCTTATCCTTTGTATCATGAAAAAGTATTTATACAAGGTATGTTGAGAAATAAATTCCCTCATATCATGGATCTGGATCACGCTAACTGTTGTAAGTAAATTCCAGCTACAGTAGGTCTATGGTTGAGTTGAAAATTGAAGTCCCACCTTTAATTTACTTCAATTTTTGAATTGTAAATGAAATTCTTTCAGTCAAGATCTGTGAATTTATGAGTGAATTTGTTTTCTTGATAATGGTCCATGAATCTTGATGACTAAAATTCTTAAACATATTATGGTTCTATTTAAGATCTTTTTTCATGGAACTGTAAATTAAATGCATGTGAATCTCATTATATTTTTTGTGGAAAGTAATTTGTGTTTTTTTTTTTTCATAAATGGCTTGATTTTTCTTCAATGTATGTTTTTTCTATGTGGAACTGAGAGTTTGAATCCCTAGGTAAATCCTCCCAACATTTGGGCGTGTTTGTGTTCTCTCTGCGCATGCAAGTGTTATGGATGAGCTAGGTATGAATGAGACATAAAAATATATGTTAAAGGAATTTGTATGCGAACCCTAGAGATCTACAAATTTGGCATTATGCCTTATCTTAAAAAAAATTAAATATTAAGAGGGTTAGTCTTGTTCTTATATGTAAGTAAAATGTTACATATATCTGTGTGTGTGTGTGTGTGTGTGTGTTTGTGTGTGTGTTCTTGTGTACACACACACACACACACACAAGTTGAATGGGCTGAGAAAAAATCCTATGGAAAGCTCAAAAGAGGTAGCACTTATGAGGGCATATAAACCTTAAGGTAAATGGGTGAGTCATAGAGAAAACCCAAACATTACGGAACCAAAGCGGTCCAACCACAAGCTAAGTCTCTTTTAAATTGGCTTAACACTTACAACAAAAACAATGATGTTATTTTTCAACCATCAATTATTTCCAACTATAAAGCAGAAGAATTTTCCTTGTGACCACACCCCTTCCTAATATAAAACCTTGTAAGAATAGGTGGCATAATTTCCCCAAAATTCCAAGTTTATTTATTCCAATAAATATCCTCTGAAATTCCATCACTAGATGGTAAAATTCCCTTCATTTGTTGTACTACGAAGTTTGTCACTATGATTGACTTACCAGTGCACCTCCAAGGAAATAATTCTTGGCAAGAACCCTTCTTTGAAGAAAAGGACAAAAAAAGAAACCATTGAGAGGAATGACTTGAGCTAGGATGGATTCTGAGTGGTATTGGTTCTTAGTGAGAAATGTTCTCAGAGGAAACCTTGTGGAAGAAATCCATCAAAAGAAATAATCGCAATGGTAAAGGTATTTCGGGTAAGAACTCACCCATATCGGGAAAGGCCTTAGGTGGGGTAGATATTTTTATGAGATATACATCCGTAGAGGAAATGGTTATTACAACCATGGTTTTCTCCCAAGATTATACTTTTCAAGGTGACGTTTCTTGTAAGGGACCTACACCCATTGGCCCTCATGCCTGGAATATATGATAACATGGGCTATGTAAACCATGAACAAGTCAGTAGATTATGGGTGGTGATGTGTTATAGCCTTGGGAATTCGACGAGTTAACAACTTATACAACACCGCCAAGCGGTAGTCGTAGGCTAACTCAAATAGCCACGTGTGTGCCACATGGAAAAATGAAAATTTGGTGTTAATTGATTAGTTCTATTTTAAATAGCCATATATTTCAATCAAGAGACCAGATCGAAACAAATTTTATATCACCAAAATCATCGTGATGAGATGAACACAACTATTTCATTTATTTAAGGTTTTGAAAAATAAAAATAAAAAAGATAAAAAAATTTAATCTGCATCTCCATAACAACACCTTCGATCTTGGGTCAGAAAAGCAACCACCACCATCTAAAACTTGTCTTTAGGTTGGTTAGGATAGGATGTGTTATATTAGAGATTTTAGGGGAGATTTGATATTTTCAAAGAATAGGTAATTTCATCGATTTTTAATGGATCTCAACAAATGTATTCTTATTAGATATATACAAATTGTCTAGCTGAAAAAGGAAAAAAGAGGGTAGAAGAGTCAGTGTTTGTTTATAAACAAGTGAGAATAGAAGAAAAAAATGTATTTTGACATGCCAACATATAGAAGAAATACACTGGGTTTTAAGAGAAGAGATAGTGATAAGTGAGAGAAAACATCTATAATGTTCTTCAATAAATCACAAGAATAAGGGCTTATTTTAAGAGCCACTGCATATCAATCATATATGTTTATAAATATTTGTATTCTATATTTTTTCTATTTCATGGATTTAAGCTTGGACAAAGGTGTTAGTTTCTTTAATTAGCTCTATGTTATTTCAAAAATCATTGCACAATAGCATTCACCAATTTTTTGGAATCCGGATAATGGTTCAAGTTGCAGATCGGGACGAGAGTCATTGTTTATAGGAAAGCATAAAAATAACAAAAGTAATGGATAATATCATTGAATAGTTTGTTAATTGAAATAATATGACACACAACAAAATGTGCAAGAGGCAATAATACGCATACTCCCAGCCTGGTGGATAGAATAGAAATGAATTTGAATCTTGCTTGGGAGCCACATCTGGGATGAAAATATTAATTTGGCTTCAAACATATCGAGTGCTCAAAATATTTTGTAGAATAATGATTATATTAGATCACCAAAATCCATAACCTTAATTTTGGACCGCAGGAGAGAATGAATATTGAGGTAATATTTTATCTTAATAAAGTTTATATCATGCATATAAAAGTATTATAGACATATCCAACTCTTGAACTAGATACAAAAATGATGAAAATATATCTTGGCCCCAACCCTTACATATAATATACAATGAAGAAAGTGCATGTGGTAATGTAATAGATTTAGGCCCCTTTGAGTTTTTGTACTCCTGAACCTTCCAAATCATGATTATCAAATGAAAGTAGAGGAGGTATATCTAGCCTTACAAACCCCAATCACGTGAAAGGAAGATTCCTGTGACATTTGGTTATAACATGAAAGTGACAAACAATGAGATTGATAGGCTTAAACTCCTTTGGAATTAAGCCGTTGGTTTGACCATATTCACATGGTGGACTTCTACCTAAGCCTAGGTCTAGGGGCCGAATAGAATATTCTAGGTTCATGTGATTAAAATTTTAGGGAATTTGAAGTGTTATCTTCAACCAAACCAAACCCTAGAGCTAGCACCAATCTGACTCTGAAGAAAAGACCTCAAGATCAAGCTTATAATTAATAGAGATATTAGATAAGATGCATCAGAGTGATATTAGAGTAGAATAATTCTATTTACTCAGAGGGGAAAGACAAGATACAGGGGATTTTTTCAATAAAGAGTGATTCTTCCATGTAGAGGAGGAGAAATATGAAATATTATAATGATAAAAGGGTTCCTATAAAGGAAAAAATTCAATAGAATAACCTTGAATTAGTAAATGGGAGAAAATTCCAACAAAGAAGCAAATTTGGATAAAATTATTTGAAAAGAAAAAAACCTCGTGTACATTTGCAGGTATTGAGTTTTATGTTTTGTAATAATTATGGTAAAGATGTAAGTGATGACTATGGGTAGAAGCATATAAGATACCGTTTTATAACATTACAACTAGGAAGATGTGACAGAGGAAACAATTGCAAGTGCAGTTGTCAAGTGAATTAGAGTGTGGAAAAAACCCTTTGTAGAAGAGGTTGCATCGCAAAATAAAAATAAAAAAAAATGAGTAAGTAAATAAATATAAATAAAATATAAATAAGTAAAATTTAAAAAATTTAAAAATTTAAAATAAATAAATAAATAAAAATTAAAAAAATTAATAATAACTTCCACATAAGGCTCTATAGAAGTTATCAAGGTAGCTCCACAGTTGTATGTGTCGGTGTATTTTCCTAAGGAAAGAGTATGTGTAGCTTAGTGAGGTATTAGAAAGCAAGTGAAAAGGCTTGATATAGAGGAAGTCTTGTTTACATCCCATAGTGAAAATAGGGATACTCTCATATAAATAAATGAATATGACTTGAGGAAGTTAGATGAAGGATGAAAGCCACAAAAAAAATTCAATGATGCCTAGGAAGTTGGAAAAACCAACATGAGTGAAGAATAATTTGACAAAGATATGATTTAGTTAAAGGAACAACTTAGCATAATGATGATGTTGCTACGAGAAAATGGGAAAATTTAGAGAGATGGATGGAATTTGAAGAAAAGGATTAAATTTCCTATTAAGAAATTGTATATAAATAAACAAAGAGATAGAATGAATTTCTTTATTAATAGGGAGAAGAAAGTTACAACAATTGAGGATGAACATAAGTCTTTGGAAGAAGAATAAGTAGTTTAGATATATGAACCATAGCAAGAATCATGCTTGGAGAAGATGAAAATGTTGATGAGATATATAGTAACAATCTCTTGGAATATTTGGATCAACATAAGGAATAGAAGATACAAGCATCAAGAGGGATAAAGGAATCTCATGCTTTTCAAATTAATGAATTGTGTATATATGTATGTTATTCATATCTTGAAGCTCGATAGCCCATAGAGAATGTCATAAAGGAAAATGGAAGTGCGGAATTACTTCAAGGAGATAATATCAAAATGAATTGAACAAAAAAAAATAAGGAGAATTTTTTTTTGGATATAATTCATATTAAAGAGTCAACAAAGCTTAAATTTAAAGGAATCCATATGAGAGAAGAAGTTAAAAATATCAAGGTAATGAGTTGAACTTTGGTCGATTCAATTTTTTTGAAAGAATATATGTTGATAGGTACTGAAAAAGGAGTTTCCTTTGAAGTAAACAACAAGAGTTTAATAAAAAAATCTATATAAAATGGTGAGGAGGAGGAATCCCACATCAAAATTTTGGAGTCACTTGATGGACCATATCAATTTTAAGAGGAGTATCAAGTTAGCATGGGATGAAGAAGCGGGAAAATTATTTATAGAAAAACAAGTCAGGAATATTTTTATTTTGATATTTTTAGATAGACATGTATCTTAGTATAGAATAAGGAAACAATTTCATAAAATGCATAATAAAGAAGTGGAAAGTAGAATTTACTGTAAAATATGACCAAGGGTATAAAGATGTTGAAAATGGGAAAATGGCTCAAGAAAATGAATGTGAAAGATTTCAAAATCTAATTAGTCCTTTTAAAAGGTCATAATTGATATTAAAATTATAGTGTATTGGGTGTATGATTTAAATCTTGATCAAAGATTACTTGAATTTGGAAAAGAGAGAAATTAGAAAAGTTACAACCCATACAAATAAATGGAAAGCATAGTATGTAAAAGAAATTATTTTCTTTAATATATTAGTTTTATGTTTAGGCATAACTATAAAAATTCGAAAATAGTTAATATTCAAATGAAATTTTAGTTAGAAGGAGGATATAAAAACAACGTGGGTATGTAAAGAAAATTGCATTAAGGACACACGTGTGAAGGAAAAGCAAGATGGCCTTAGCAACAAACATAATTGAAGAATAAAAAATTAGTAATATAAATTTCCAACTTCAAATTATTTTCCACTAAAACTTTGTTTACTAATAATATATATGGTATGAAAGGAAAGAGATAGCAACAAAGTAGATTATGAGTTATGAGATATAGGAGGTAAAACGGGAAATTCAGGACAACAACAAACACAAGCGAAGGAATTTCAAAAAGGAGTGAGTTTTAAGGAAGAAGTTCAAAAAAATGGATCTATAATGTTAGAAAACGAAAACAAAGTGATCAATCAAATGAGAAAATTACTAGGTACTCATTTTTTGGTAGTAGAAAAAAAAAAACACGTGATTTTGAACTGTTGATGTAGACTCACTCATTTTTTAGCATATTTTTGGCACTTTAAATTTTCTTATGATGTTTTTTTTTAATGTCATGATTTTCATGTCGACTTTTAAAAGTGGTGAAGCAAATCACCAATTTTTTTGGAGAATAATTTTGGCACTCTGAATTTTCTGATGTTTTTTTTTTTTTTAAATGTCACAATTTTCTTGTCGATTTTGAAAAGTGGCGATGAAGAATCAACCACTTTTCTTAGAGGGTTGATTTTTGACACTTTAAATATTTTTATTTATGAAGTGTGAATGTTTGTTTTAAAATGTTTGTGATTTTCATGGTAATTTTGAAAAGTGCTGACCCTTTTTGCTAAGAAGGTCTATTGTTTAAAATTTAAATTTTACAATGTTGGTGATTTTTATGTTAGTAATAAAACATAAAAAAAAAAATTATTATAAAAAAAAATCAAATTTAAAAAAGAAAAAATCTCGTAAAATGTGTAAAAGAAAAAAACAAAATTAACTTGTAAAAATAAATTATTTAAACAAAAAATTGAAAAAAAAACACAAAATAAATACAAAATATTGAAAAAAAGGAGAAAAAGAACACATAATAAAAAAAAATGAAAAAATAAAATAATTAAAATCTAAAATCTAATATATATACAAAAATTTTAAATAATATATATATATATATATTCGAAAAGCGAACTTAAAATAATAATAAAAAATGTAAAAAAATTAAAAATTAAAAATTGAAAAAAAAAATGTTTAAATAATATATATATATATATATATATATATATATATATATTATTTCAGCCTCTCGAGGTCGGCTGGGCGAGGGACAACCGATTCTCGGAAAGGCCCTCCCTCACCTAAATAATCGCGGAGCCCGGTTGTCGAGCGAAGGGGAGCTATGGTGGTTGATTCTAAGAATCAACTTTCCTCGCCCATGCCTCGAGGTGGCCAAAATCATTTTTTGTTTATTTATTTTTTGTTTATTTTTTTTTATTATATTGATTTTATTTATTTTATATGATTTTCTTTTAAATTTTTATTCTACTTTTTAGATTTTTTTAATTTTATTTTTTTAATTAATTAATTAATTTAATTTTTTTTGTTTAATAATTTATGGCGATTTTGTTTTTTAATTTTTAAATAGATTTTTTTAAATACTTTCCATATCGTTTTTTTCGTTTTTATTTTTGGTTTTTTATTTAATTATTATTTTTTATTGTATTTTTTAATTATTATTTTTTTTAATAGATTTTAATTTGTTTTTTTTTATAATATGTTTTTTTTTTTTTTTTTACGTTGGAATTTTTTTTTACTTTTTGATATGTTTTTTTATGTTGTGTTTTTTTTTTTTTCAATGTTTTTATATTCTCAATATATATGATTGCATATATATGTCAAAATAGAAAATATGTAGAAGTAATAAGTCTATGAAAATGACTTTTTCTATGCTGTACTTCCTTAGTAATGGGTAGGATTCTCGAAACGTCAATTTGTTTTTACATAAACTTTACATAAACTTTAATATGTTCATTAGTTTCAATTTATTAAATTCAAAAGAAATATAATCTTAATATTAAATTATTATTATTATTATTATTATATATATATATATATATATATATATATATATATATATTTCTCAATAATGAATTATAGGTTTTAAAAAACAATTTGCAATACAAATTTCCAAAAAACAAATGTTTTAATGCAAAGAGTATAAAAACTCCAAAATCACATATAAATTCATTTTTTTCCAAAGTTGTTCATTCATCATAACTGAAGTGTTTCGTATCCAATGATTTTAATACATTCTATACTATAGCCTTTAAAATTAAAATTACTCTTTGAATAATAAATCTTTCATTTACTTGTTTATTTTTAAAAATTGTTTTAATGATATAATTTGTCAATAATTTCATGGTTCAAATATGTTAAAAATCAAAGTTTTTTAAAACCATGGTTGAAAACTTCTCAAAATATTAAGGTTTTTCTAAGCTATGATATTTTATCTTTAATGATCTGGTTGAAAAGAATTACAATTTTAGGGTTTTTTAGAGTCAATATATTTTATCTCTAACAAGATGGTCAATATATTTTATCTCTAACAAGATGGACAGAAATTGTTGGAAATTATAAGGCTTTGAGACATGTTATTTTTATATTTAACATCATGCATCAAAATTGTTGGAATTTTATGATTATTCAATGTCCTAATATTTTATCTTTAATTCCATTGTTAAAAAGTGTCAAAATTGTGACCCAAATTTTTTTGTTATTCCAACATGACCACTTTTTTGTTTTGAGAGTGTTTTTTCAATCCTTTTTTCAAGAAAAAAAATGGTTTTTAGTATAATTTAAAAAATGTTGTAATTTGACCCATAAAAAAAAGTGCATTCTATAATACACATTTTCGTTTTTGGGGTGTTTTTTCATCTTTTTGAATTTTTTTGGGCTATAGTTTTTGTTTTTATGTAATAGTTCCTGTTTCATCGGTTACTTTTTTCAGATCAGAAGTTATATAAAAAGAATTTAAAAACCCATGTATATGATTTAATTAATATTTTTACCTTGCGAGTCTGATGTAAGATAACCTTTCCAAAGTCACCAAACCTAGAATATGTCATGAAATTCACTAAATGGAGCGGGTTCCCTTAACTTGATTTGATTTAATTAAGTTATGAATAGTATTAGGGGGTTTGTTTTATAATTATTATGTAACAAAGATTGACTTAAGTAATGAGGAATTCATTTCCTCCTCAAAATGAAATTCCATGTTTCTAGTTGATCATTGAGGAGTTAGATATTTTAGAGGAGAATCTATATTTTCTAAAAATAGATGATTTGATCCATGTTTTCTGCATCTCAACAAACTTATTCCTATTGTATATAGACAAATTATGTAATTGAAAAAATAAATAAGAGTGTAGAAGAGTGAGTGAGTGTGTAAATGAGTGAGAAGAGAGGCCAAATGAGTGTTTTATCAATCCAACATATAGAATAACCTCAATGGGTTGTGCGAGAAGAGGCAATGAGAAATGAGAGTAAAAATTTTCAATGTTCTTTTGATAAATTACCAGAATTGTGGCTTCTTATAAGAGCCTTTGTATATCTATCATTTTTTTTATATAAATACTTATATAGATCATTATTTGAATTCAAGGATTAACCTTGTCTAGTCCCAAATTAATTCTAAAACGATTTCACAATAACCTTGACCAATTTTGTGGAGTTAGGGGAATGGTTTAATTTTCATATCGGGACTGGATTCGAAGTTTATAGGAAATTTCATTAATAAATGGAGTCGTGGATGTTCCTATTTAAAATTCCATTAATTAAAATAATCTAACATAATCTAACATCCAAAAAATACCAAAGTGTGAAAAAGGAAATAATTCTTGGACTCGTGAACCAAGGAATAAAATATAGACAGGGTTGAATCTAGTGTGTGACCCACATCTAAGATGTGAATATTAATATGGCTTCAACATATCTAGTGCTCAAAATATTTTCTTGAATCATTTGGATACCAAATAGTATAGATCCATAAAATTCATTGTCGACCCCAATCGAGTATGAATCTCAAGGTAAGAGATTATCTTATTAAATTTTGATTGTACATAAAAAAGGCTTAAAGACATATCCATATTTTGACTTAGATACAACAATGTTTAAAATATATACATGCCCAAACCCCCAAATACAATACAATAAAAAATGAAGAACTTAAAACAGATAAAGGAATACATCTGGGCCTCTTTCAATTACTTTACACTTGGACCATGTAGACCCTAGATCTTAGAAGAAAGTAGAGGAGGAAGATTTGTCCTTATGAACTCATATAATGCAATGTAGATTCCTGGGAAATTTTGTTATAACTTGAAAGTGATGAACAATGAAATCAGCAGGCTAAGCATATTTGGAGTTAAGCCCTTGGCTTTGACCATATTTACATGATAGACTTTAGTTAATTCTAGGTTCTAAGGTCCAAATAAAAATTTCGAGGTTCATGCCATTAAAATTTAAAGGAATTTAAAGTGTTATATTAAGGCAAACCAGATATTGGAGCTAGCACCAGTTGGTTTATAGCAAAAAAAATCGAGATTGGTGTCAAAAGTAATAGATAGAGTGGATAAGATACATCATTATCCCCCTTATTCTCCTTCTTTACTCTATTGTCATGAAGCCTCAAATTCATCTGACACTGAGAAACCATTCCATGTCTCTCCTCACTACAATTTTGCATTGTAGAGATACATGCCTCAGAATATCTATGTGAGAACCCCATAGTCCGTGGTTTAATTAAATATGGAGTGAAATTTAGGATGGTGAGTTGGATATTTTGGAATATTAGGTTGTAGAGCTAGAGTTTATGTTATGAGGCTTGCATGCCCATGTAGTGATATCAAAATAGGTTGTGGGCCAACGTGCTCATATTTGTTTCCTTTAATGGCTAAGTGGCTGGAGAGCCAAATTCTAATTACTTTGTACAAACATAATAATAATAAGGCTACTTTCAGAGCCCACTCCACAAAAAGAGTATGGGGCTGCAACTCCATGAAAAAGGAAAGAGTTATATTATGTTTTTGTCAAAAGTGAACTATGAGACCCACTTAGATTTGGAAAGTACCACATGGTGAAGTTAATTCATGCATATAAGAAGTGTATCTTTGGGATACTAGATATTATTATTCAGTTACTGAACTATTCATTCTAGGTGGTTGTGGAATCAGGGAGTCCCAAGGGATAGACTCTATAACTGGTTGTGATTTCATTATTTAATTAATCGCACCATACAAAATGTATTCCAATTTTAAATCTTGGTTCTCTGGTTTACAAACCCTAGTGGTTATGGGAGCTAGTGGCTCTGGGATTTTAGCGGCTCTATGAGCTTGGTTATTTTCTTATGGCTTGGTGGTTATGGAGCTGTAGTTTGGAACTTGATTCTGAGATAGTTGGTTAGTATTGTTGGATTTTGGCCTAACTTATGTGTTTTAACATGGTTCAACTATTCAGCACTTGGACACTAAGTAATAGTAATGTGCCTAAAGTCACAGGAGTATATTGTCTTTCTCAGCCATAAGTTTCCCTAGAAGGTAGGAACCGCTAAGGGTTTGGTGCTGCATTACTTGGGTGTCAATTAGGGGCACATGACCCTGTGGTCGGAGACTAAGGTGATGTGGCCTAGTTTTTATTGTTTTATAGTACAACTATTTCTTGTAGGTATTTCCTTAGCTTAGGGATCACCAGTGGTAGAGATTATGAGCCATATGTTTATGAGGCCCCATAATTGTTATACTTAATGTACCTTTTTATCCATATGATGTCGTCCTTATTCCCTTGTTTTACTAATGTATGAACTATTTCTACATTAGTTGGATGAAATAGCGAATATTCATGCTTGGGTTGTATTTTATATAAGAATATCTTTGTTATATGAATTTATAGACTTAATGCTCATTAAAATGTCGTTAATGTATTTTTTCTTTTTCTTTCATTCCATAGGGATCCTACACCAATTATATGTGCATCACTTCATCATTCAAGATTTTCACGAAGGAAAATGCTATATGGTAGTAAAAACATGCATTCAGAACTATCCTTGATCCCTTTTTACAGTCAAAGGTGAACTTATCTTTCATTGATATGTTCCTTGCACTAAAGAGAAGCATTTTTGCAGTAAAGAGAAACCAATTTGCGGATTCAACATCTCAAAAAACTTTCAAATAAAACTAACGAAGGATTTTTTTATAACCCTATTTTCCACTCCATTATAGTGAGAGAAACCTAATATCAACTTACCTCAGTTGTTTGGCTAAAATTCATTCCTTTTCACCTTTTATTTTACGTATGTGAGATTTATCCCATGATAAAATGGTGAAATTACATAATTGAGAAATTTCTCATAATTATTTTTCCAAATTATTATAATATGAGATAATAATTATTTCATAATTGAGATAATTGAGAAAAAACCCATTATTGTGAAATGGGTTTTTAGAGTTTCCAATTCAAAAGGAGATCAACTTGACCCACTTGTGTATGATTTGGCTAGGGGTCCATTACTGTAGAAGTTTCCTAACTTCTCAAGCCCCAAGGTGTCAATATACATTCTCCAAAAGGATTGAATGAGCCTTTATAATCTCACCAAAAGGAAAGGTTGTGAGAGAAAGTATCCAAAATATATGGCAAGAGCTCTACTGTATTTGGAGAGGATACCATCCTATAAGCTTTCAGGTGAAGGTATAAGCATTGATATTTATTTTATGGTCAATGAAAATCTATGTTCCTTCCCTTATGTGAATGTGTATTCAACATATTTTATAGTCAATTCTTTTTTTTTTTACCTAATGATATTTCGAGGAAGATCACTTGTTGTCTTTGATTGTTTTTTATTATGTGCGGGGATAAGAGATTGGGTGAAAATGTGCTAGATCGCTCGAGTGGAGCGCAAAATCAACATCGAAATCAAAACACTTCTCTGATTTATGAAGATTCTAGGTGTAATATCATTTTTTTATAGCATAGAACTAATTGTTTGTTGCATGATTGGTCATTCAGGAACGCAGTTATCTTATTGTGTTATTGGTCTTTTTTTCTCTATCTGGTGATTTGATTAGACACAAGATCACAGAGCAACAAATCTTTGGAGATCTATATGAAACAAAACTGATGATTGCAATGAGAGCATACTTGCTCTGTGTCCGCTTTTCCTTCCACTTTGATCGATTTATCTCTCGTTTGGTCTCCTACTGAGTTTTTCGTGGATTTTTGGACTATTTTTTATCTCCATTGGTTTTACTTGCTTCATATTTGAGCTGATCTTATATTTGGAGTTTTTCTTTTGTTTTTTATACGAGAGAATAACAGTTCATCCATTTAAAATCAAATTCTAAAATTTTCTATATATAATTTGATTGAATTGACTACATATCTATATTCCTCTCAAAATTTCATCCAAAAACAAAAAGAAAAACACTAAAAAAGGACTCCCTATGAGTATGTTATGGCTAATTGAAAATTGGGCAGTTTATTTTTCTTCCAACCTCACGTGCGGCCATTTTTATTTTCATTTATGTTATTTTCTATACATAACTAAGTAAAACAAATTACATAATTTTAATCCTCCTTAAATTTTACCACAAAAAAAACCACCTGAAACAGAGTAAGTATGAGGAAGCTATGGTTTATTGAAAAATAAGCCTATTTTCTATCTAGTTTCCCAATTCACGGGTTTTCTTCAACTTATTTGCTTGATTTTTAAGGTGTTTTTCTTCAAAATTTTCTAATCTATTGGAGACATGTTGGATCTATTGTTTTTGTTGTTGTTAGCTATTGATATTTGTTTGATTTGAGAAATTTCTTATTCATTGGTTTAGATCTTCCATTGCTTATTTTTTTCATGGGTCCCTTGAAGTATTCATTGTGCTTTGATTGAGGAATAGTGTTCTCATATATAGATCTTAGATTCAGATCTATTTGGCTACTTTTGGTGACAATCTGGATCTGTTTGATATCTCACTTTCAGATCTTTGTGTCCTTGTGCACTTTTTTCACCTGTTTTTTAGTGATATCTTTCTCTTGTTGGTTATTTTTGTCACAATTGGTGGTGTTGTGACTCGTTGTGCAGTTTTCATATAGAAAACGTTATTTTGACTGTGTTTCCATTGCTTTGCATCACCCTTATTTGATATTTTTTAGGCCTTCCTGCCTATAGGGTATGGTTTTGACCATTGTAGAACATTGGCCCTCATTGACCCATTGTGCTACAACCCTATATTATTGACATTGCCTTCCTTTTTTCACTTTTTGATTTTGGTTTGATTTCTTTAAGTGTATTTTTTTTATTGGCCTTTGTTTTCCTGGCTATGATGGTTTTGGAGTGCTTTGTTTTTTTCCTTGGGAAATTTTCTTTGGTTTCTTTTCGGTTACTTTGGTTTTCCTTTTTGGTTTATTTTTGGGTCATTAATTCAACAATTATTTAGATAGTTCGGATTTAAGAAGATTTAGTGAAGAGGTGCATCATAATAGGAATTTGTGTTTTGTCAAAACTCTTACCCTCATGTAGTTAGATTTCATTGAAGTGAAAAATGAAAATTTCATATAGTTGCATTAGGGTGACTAACAAAGAGTCTTTCACACCATCTTAGTTTCATGAAGAATCCCACTTCTGTAAAAAAACCACTAAAATCAAGGCGATAATAAAATTTACTAGATTCATCTTTTTCATTCACTAGTAGTACACCAACAGTAGCTTAGGCTACGGTCTTGGAGATAGGAGTGTGAGTTAACAGCTCCAGGAGTAAAAAATGAACTTATCAGCTTCTAGTAGGGATTAAAATATATTTTTAGTGGTGCGGTTTGGTCAGCCCTTCTCACAAGAGGGTCAAGAATCAGGTCACACCCACGCCAGGCATGGTGACATGACCCATTTCACTTAGTCTCAGGTGGTGCGATATAGAAGAATTTTCAGTCATAAAAACAATGTTATTATTTTTTTTTGTAGCACATGGGGACCACTTAGGAGGAAAATTTAAAGGGGGTTTTCGTATTGGCTCCTTTCTGGAGTTAAGTTTCATTCCCTTGCATGTGGATTTTTTCTTGTAATTGTCCCGCCAGGTCATGTTATTGTCGATGGTGGCCATAGTAGCCTATATTTTTAGGGTTCATACACAGGTGCAAGGTGGGGTTATTCTTCTCTGTACCTGGGAAAAATATTATTCATACTCTCTCAGTCCTCTCGAGGGGTGACCCACGGCTAATAAGGGAACTTGCACTGAGTTCGAATCTAAAATGCCTGGGAAGTAGGTCTCTAGTATAACTGTTCCACTACACGCTTCTTAATATTTTGGTTTGCCTGTGCTATATTTTAGGACGTTTCTAGTGTGTGATGTTTGGCCTAATTTCATATTTTTTTCCCTAGGTATTTTTTCACTAATATAATTTTTTTTTTAATATAATCACATGTCTTCAAGGTTTCCCTCCTGAACGAGGTGGAATTATCACTCCTACATAGAGAGTGCCTCTCAATGCTCAATAATTAGACCATCCAATAGTATTGGAGTTTGTACCTGGTCCTTATGGTAGTGATATTTTCTCTATTAAGACTTTGCAATACGATTTTTTTGATCTTGTGAATCCACCTTTGACCGATGCGTTATGACTTAATTTATTGCGGTTGAACCCTAATGGTTCTACACCATCTTATACTTACATTCCTTTTTTAATTACTTACCCTGTGGAAAATTATGAGACCTTATTACCTTCTTGACACATTGCTAGCGTCCTTCTATATGTGTTAAGCAAGCATAAAGCCTGACCATGCAAGAGCAATGGTGGTGTTTGACTCTTTGAATTTGATTCGGGCATGCAATCATCTCATTGTATTCAACATATTGCTCTTTAAGCACATGGCCGAGGGTGTCTTCACCTTATATTGGAAATTAATATAATTAAAATATATAACTCCACCTTCCGTTGGTGTGACTAATATTAGGTATCCAACTAGCCACTTCAGTTTAAATTTCTGAGTCAGAATAAGCCTTGTGATCATTGGTGGTTAATGCTTCTATTTAATGATGCATAGCCTTGAATTCGGGGGGTTTGGATGAGCGGAGGATGGAGGCTAATGATTGTGCCTGTGTTTGTGCTACCAACATCTCATTCTCTAACACAACAATTCATTGGAGAAAAGGTCAACTGCATAAGAAAACAACCACCATAGAAGATGAAAGTTAATAGTTCCAACAAGATACAGACAAGAAGAAGTCAATAATATGTTTGAAGAGTTGAATTCAATAAATTGTCGGAGATTGTGAGGCATCAAATGTTGAGAGGGAAGAGCCAAGGGTAGACCCTGGGTTTGGATAAATGACCTAGAAAACGAAATAATTCTTAGAGATTATATCACCATTGGGTTTCCTTGTAGACTAAGAAGCAAATACCACCATGCAAAGAGAGATGAACTCAAAATTTGTTAAAGATTGTACATAGGAATTTTTTCTCATTCTTTAGAAACCCATCAGGCTTGGATATTCTTCATTTAAGTCCCTACCTTATCCTAGAATGCTTGAATTCCCTATATAAATCCTTCCTCGACCTTGTCTTTATGCATGAAACCAATTCATGTATTGTTGTAGCTGCTCATAAAATTTGTTCCTAGTGGACCATGATTTTCGATGCCCGATAAACCAAAAAGGTTGATATTGTAATAGAATTGTCCCACCTAGAGGAGGGAGACTCTGCATGCAACACAAAAAAACTTGGGTCAGTAACATGGAAAGAATGAGTGTCCAATGTAAGTGAATTTTGTCATCATAATGATGTACATCGAATTTTTTCTTAGCATGTGTGATTACATAGGGTGAGATGGCCACACTACCCATCTTTAATACAATGAGAGGTATCGAGATGGAAGACCATAAATATATATATATATATTAATTAAAATTAAAAATATTAAAAATATATATTCATTTATTTATATCTTTATGATTTACTTGTATTCATTTTCATTTCAATTTTAAATAATACATTCAAAAATCATGACTAAAACCACTTTATATCTATTGAAAAATAATAATTAAAATCTACATTAGTTATTTTACATAACCGTGCAAACCATCATGTTGGACACCTAATCCTCCTAGGGTTAGTGTGGGAGGAAAACAGTCAAAGGGAGTCCAAGAGACAACTTGGTATGCAAAGACCAATAGTCACAAGGAAGTGTATAAATGTAAATCTATGTTAATAGTAAATGCAATGAATTGTCTTATCATCCATATTTTTTCTCCACCATGCTTGTTTTTAAAATGGTATCGGAATGAGTTATTTCCTATCCTACTGAAATTTGAATGTGCAGTGATTTTGGGCATTTCTCTACCCTTGTGTAGACTTGTCCCTTTGTCAGTGATTTCATGCCTGGTCTTTGTGCTCTCTACATTATAAAAATGACGAAAAGTGTGTAGGCCTATTCCCAGCCTATTCCTACCCTAGTCAAGTATGATTCTCACCCTACCTATTTTATTAATGTGTGGCTTTCACATTATATCCATTAGTTTTTTACTATCAGCACTGAACTTTTGAATTTCTTCTCAGCTAAACTCACACTGAATTGTGTGCCACCATTTTTTAGCATCTTATGCCCTACCAAATTCTGTTATGTTATTTTTCCATTGACTGTGCCTTGTTGCTAGTCATGAAGCCTTGAAGTACTATGCATTAGAATGGTTTGTAATACATCCCCGAACATTCAACATTTTGTATTCGACACTCCACCATGGCATATGCTCCTCTCCACTCGAGAGAGCACCTAGTTTGAATTAGGAAGGATGAAAGGAATTGAGGGCGCATTGACCAACATGCCTGGTCAAATACTCTGACCCTTTTCTAGTTGTGAATCAGTTGGCGACTTCCCTTATTTCCTCTCGGTCCCCTCAGCCCGTCGTCGGCTCCCACTTTCGTCTTAGCTCCATCCACACACTCCCAAAACTTCCTCTGTGTGCTCCCACAATTCTCTCGTCCCTCCTCTCTCCACCGTCCCTCCTCTCTTGTCCCTCGGCCCTCACCTCCCACACCTCTACATGGTCCCACATATTACATCCCACAGAGCCACTGTGGTATCGCCCTAGTTCCCTCTACATATGCCTTTCTCCTAGGTACCAATTTTCTCATATAACCATCATTGCATACCTATCATATGTGGCCTATATTGTTGGTCATCCTATGATATACCACTTGTCCTCCTCCCAATACTATTGATACTTCTCTGATATAAGAACCCTTCATACGAAATCTGAAAGTAGATTTTCTCTTTAACAGTTCAAGGCTTATATCTTTACTTGTAGTTTTGTAACCATAAATTCATTTTTTACGAAATGGATAATATTTTTCTAGGATTTATAGGCTTATATTTTTCCCATTGCCTAATGGACCTTCTTTTCCTAGTTTTTCCTGGCTAAGCGTGGGATGATCTCTAGATGATTCCATGAGGAAGACTCCTCACCGATCTAATCTACCCCAACTTCGACTTTGAGATTTGATAACATAAAAAAAGGAAAGTTTTTCCTTAAATCCAAAACCAACAAATTTTAGAAACTTCGAATTGCAGTGAAGGGGGGATTATTTATGGGAAATTGAAGATTCTCGACATTTTTAATGATCCTGTAATGGTATTTCCATTGTGTGTTATCGAAAAGGTCTGTTGGTTAAAATGATGGTTTTATGCTTTGAGTATGAGTTGGAATGTGGTGGTATGTTTTCTTCATGTTAGTTTTTGTGTGGGTATGGTTAAGATGTTATTCGAGTCACTTCTATTTTGAAAAGAATTGAAAAATGAAAATAAGTGGAGCAGAGGATTTCTCTTCACAATATTGACAAGAATTGAAAACTAAAAAGAAGTGGAGCAGAGGATTTCTCTTCTCAATATTACGAATTAGTTAAATAGCATTACATGGGAAACATCGATAATAAATAACTAGAGTTAAACTCAACTAAACTAGACTAATTAGAAACTGAACTGGACACTTGGACTCATGGTTTCGACACCTAGCAGGTGGTTGGGATTACATTCTTTAACATGCGTGAATCAGTATTGCACATTGAAAAGTTGTGAGTGAATGGTTGGTGAATAGTGCTATTTTGGTGAACTTTATATGATATGACATATGAGCCCCATTAATATATATATTGATTCATATATATCTGGGAACTTTGTTAAATATTCATACATATTAAATTGGAACGTTCACTCATTTGGTTCATATGTTTAGTGATGAGCACGTTGACCCTTTTATATGACATATAATGCGAATATCATGTGTTATAAGTGATGAACATGCCATAGGTGTGTATGGTATGACATGAAAGCGGTATGTAATATGGTATATGGGATTCATAATCTTTTTATGGCCATATGTTTTATGGTTTATGGAGGTATATTGAGAGCTTCTATCTTTAGTTGAAGAATTTTTTTTTAATAGAAAGCTGTATGTCAATCGTCTTTTTGGTAGTGACATTATTGTGAAATGGATCGAATTGGTGATGTATTAGAATTACTAAATACTTTAATGCATTTTACTATGGAAAATACAGTTATGATTAAAAAATAACATCGTCACAAACATTCAAACATGCTTACAGAATGTACAAATTTACATACAAAATTCACATGAAAAGACTGATTTTTTGCAACTATAATCTCAGCTTCAGCAAGAAGAATTAAAACAGAAGAGTTGTCATTCTGAATTTTTTTTTTCATAACATTGAGGCAAAATCGAATGAGCAACAAGAAATTGCAGAGGGAGTACCCATTTCAGGAGCAGATGTGCAGAAATATGCATAAATGCATCATGAACATCCCAAGCCCATCATTAGACCTTGGTAAGAGCTTGTCCATAACAAGCATAGAACAGGTCTTGGATATCACAAGGAGGTGTCATTTCATATTCTAGAGTATTCCAATCCCATTCAATTTCAAAGCGTTGGATTTCTTCATGATAGCTCACCTTCAATTCTAGATTCTGCTCCGCTTCCCCAACAACAACAACAGATTATGAAATTCCAACACTGTGATCGATTTGGCCTTATGAAAGATAATTTTTTTTAATCTTCACCCATGCAAGCATTGTGGTCAACACACTCATTCTTCACAGGAATGCTTCAAGAACAAGCCTCCTGCAAGAACAAGGATTCATCTTGGATGGATCGCTTCTTGGCAATTGGCATCAATAGCGAAGAAGATGTTCCAGTCATATGTCAGAACTTGTTCTAGACTATTGAATAGTCTTGTAGTTGATTTTTCGCCACCATCCCACCTTGTATCTGAAATGGGTGAAACTAAAGGTCATCTACAAGCCAGATACATAGAAGTTCAAACGAGCATTAGCCACAACCCACCATTCCAAATTCAGAGTTGTACTGAGAGACACAACAATTCAATCGAGCCTAAGCCACAACCTGCCATTCCAGATTCAGATTTGTAGCGAGAGACACAAATTCCTATGAGAATTCCTTTGGTTGGTGGTCAACCTTAAACCATCTATGTGAGTTTTATATTCTCCTCTTCAAACAATTCGAGGCACTTCCTCTAGAAGAATACTCTAGCTTCTTGCCAATTTTGATAGAGTTCCACGAAATTCATCAAGCATTCCAGAGTTGGTGGTCATCCTTAAACCATCGTAGGTTGTAGACCCCCCTTCTTCTAGGTTGAAGGTATCTCTCTTCAAAACATTAGGAGCACTTCCTCTAGCAAAAGACATCATCTTCTTGTCAGATTTGGAAGACTTCTGGGAACTGCACTAAGCATTCGAGTGTTGGTGGTCATCATTAAACCACCTCCTTATGCCAACATTTCGGAAAGCTCATTCAACCTAGTGTTTCCATGCATACTTTTCACATTTGTATTACAACTCTCTTCTTGGACTCATACATACCCCTTTGGATTAAAGGGGGAGTTTTGGACACCTAATCCTCCTAGGGCTAGTATGGGAGGCAAACAGTCAAAGGGATTCCAAGAGACCAGTTGATATGCGAAGACCAAGGGTCACAAGAAAATGAATAAATGTACATATATATTAATAGTAAATGCAATGAACTTTTATCATTCACATTTTGTCTCTACCATGCTTGTATTTAACACATCCCAAATATTAATTAATATTTTCAAAAGGTAATTTTTATCTTTTAAATTTTAAATTTTTCATAATATTAAAAAATAAAATAATTTTTTTTAATTTTTTTTTTTTTTTAAATCAATTATTTTAACTTATTAATTTATATTTTTTAATCAATATATAACATTCAATGTGATACTCAAAACAGTGTTTTTCTTGTAAAATTTTTAAAAAGTCATTATATTATACATGTAAGACTTATTTACGAGATAATGGAATAACACAAGGTGGCTTCTCTAGATATACTTGCTTTATAATATTTAAGATATTTAGGGAAAAAAATGACGGTGCTGTCGGCACACAATCTTCATGTGAGAGATGTCCACCTCACTTGATTGAGCAAGTGGCTTTGCTCTTCTCCAATGGTGGACCTTTGCTCTTCTTTAAAGTTAATTTAAACATGATTGGTTTACATTGTTTTGATGCTCCTTTTCGGCTAAGATTGGGATCGGTCATCTCACATTAGTTTTGACTGCGTTTTGGATTTTACTCTTACGTTACTTTCTACTATGCAACGACGACGATGAGAATAAGCAGCGATATTATTGGGCGTTTACTGAGTTTAAAAATAATGTTAGATTATAGATTATAATCCAATCCACAATAGATTAATAATAGTGATATATACTTAATTAACATGATCAACTACGTTTAATTTATAATTCTGATCATAGAGACTTGGATTAAAAAGTAGAAAATGCCTCGTAATTGTTGAATACTAATGTGTCATCTTTTTAATGTAAGGATGGTGGTTGTCATTGCCCTATGTGGGTTAGTGTTAGTATGTAGTAAGTCAAATTATTTTGTTTGAGTTGGTTATAAGGTTTTCATACATATATATGTTTGAAAATTATATATATATATATATATATATATATATATATATATATATATATTAAAATAAATGTTTTTTTAATTTGTAAGTAAAAAAATTTGATATATATTATAGATAATGAGATGATAGGATGGCGGTAGAAATTTATAGATTTATGTTAAAAAATACAGACTATATAATGGATGCAATATTTATGTAACTGCTTTTATTAATTCAAGTATATAGATTTCTTAACTTTATATTAAATTATTATTGTTTCATTATTTTATTTTTATTCATTAAAATTATTTTAAACCAATTTATTCAAAATTATATTTATATTATTTTCACACTCTTTACTTTAAACTTTTAAAATAAATTATCATTATCTTTATATTTTTTTAATTCCACTCCATACTAAATTAATACTAAAGTACAATTAATTGACATTGATTTATTAGAAAAACGGGCATGCCCTCTGGATGGTCTAAAGCAATTCCACTAAAACGAAAGCTCCAACATATTTGAGCTGCCTTCATATTGTTCCACGTAATTATTTTCATATTCTAATGATAATTTAAGTGTCTGCATAAATGTTCCCTGCACAACGCTGTGGCTATCATGGCTCAACACTATGTTACAGCTATAAATATGTAGTAAATCAAAAAGTGGAAGTCCATCAATAATTACAGTACCATAGGAAAATACAGTCGTGTATGCTAACCTAATACATCTACATGCCGAAACCAGAAACCATTGTCCGCAGAGAAATAAACCAGCTCACCCTTAAAGCCCCCACCCAAAAAATGAAGAAATTCAAGGGTATGTGATTGTCCTTAAGTCTGCATGCGATCATTCACATATACACCGACGCCTTTTAGAATTGCATATCGTCTCATGCACAACGAGGGTTCACGTGCAGGTTTGTTGAAACGTTACTTTCAACTGTTCTTGTGCAGAGCCGCTTTTCAGGTTTTTGTCCTCCAGCTGCTTACCAAAATAGTTGAACAGTCAATTTTTTTTTGGTGCGAGTCCTATACAATCTGCATTTGAAAAACAGTGTTTGTACATTTAAAAAATAGACCCTTGTATAAATGGAAACAAAGCTTTTTCTTGATATAGTAAATAGAGCGTTTTATTTTTGTTTTGGTTATACGTGGGAGTCAGTTTTAAGTAAAGACTGATGGTCACCGCAAAGTTCTTTTGAATCGCAATCGCAAATTCTGTTTTGATGTTGCAATTAAAAGTGTCTTGTTGATGTGGCGAAGTTCTGATGTGATCATCGCAATTGGAAGTCGCAAGTGTTACCTCCGCTCTTTTGTAATATCCACTGATATGCTCTGATGCGATTGGCGCATCGGCGCAATCGAAATCGCAACTGTTTTAATCACTCTCTGCTTTAAGCCAAGGGCCACGGGAGGTGTGGTCCCATAGACCACGCGGCACATTTGTATTGAATCACAAGTTTTGAATCGCAAGGGTTTGTTATATGACCTGATTGTTATGTAATGCGATTCCGAACCCAACCGTTATTATATGGTGGATTTTATAAAAGGTTTTCACGTCACACTTTGGGCCTGTACCCAAAGTGCTCTAGCGGACGCGATATGAATTTATAGGATGGATTGGATAATTTAACGTGCACAAAAAACTCTCCGTGACGTCAGCGAGTTTGTAACGCGAAAAGTTACATTGCAGTTTGGTTCATAAGTTTTGAAGTCCGGGCGGGTTGCAAAGGTTTTTTGTTAAAGTTCTTTGTGTTTTATTTTATCGCACGACGAGGCATTTCATTAAAGTATGTTGTGTTTGTTTTATATAAGGTTTTGTTAATTTTTTATATATCGCGCGAATGAAACGTTTGCTAACCTTAGGGCTAATGAGTTGTATTGTTTTGAAATACACAAGCAGTGTAATTTTGAAGAGAGACAGAGCATTGTAAGAAATATACAACAGTGTGATTTTGAGTGAGATAGTGAAGTTTGGTATTTGCACTGCGTTTGCAAAAGTCAATATTTTGTAATTCTTCTGTTAGAGGAAGAGTCTATAAATTTTTTTTGAGTTAATGAAATAGTTTTTTAAGTGTAAAAATTTGTCTCCTATGAGTAATTTTTTTATTTATTCTCTGTGTTAAAGAGGAGAGTATTATTCTCTCCATACTATTCTGGAATTTTCAGAAATCCCAACATGGTATCAGAGCTAGTCCAGAGTCTTTGAAGGTGTCAAAGAAGCTGAAGGAATGATTTCTTGTTGTAGCATATTCTCCGGCAGAGTGAAGACTCAGTCAAAAGAATCCAAGGTATTTCTCAAGATAGTTTTATTTGTGTTACTGTTTGTAGAATAGTCAGTTTATTTAAATACACAGTCAAGTATTTTGAAGCATAGTTAAGAGTCCAAGAATGGCTGGAGCAAGCACTAGCATGGGTATTGGTAATACTCAGCTCCCACAATTTAATGGAAAAAATATGATTATTGTGCAATAACCATGAGAGCCCTATTTTCTTCCCAAGACTTTTGGGAACTTGTTGAAGATGGCTTTGAACAGTCATCAGATGAAAATGAGTTTGATGATTTAACTCAAGCAGAGAAGGAACTATTGAAGAGCAATAAGAAGAAGAATTCTAGAGCCCTCCATGTTAGAAAATTATATATTATGGAGCAATGCAACACATAAAATATGCGGAAAATACAAGCACACAAAACACATAAAACCAGAGAGACACAGATATACGTGGTTCACCCAGTTTGCGCTACGTCCACCTCGAACAGCCAGTCCTTCCTTTTTATTATCCAGCAAAAAATGAAGAGACAAAACCTACAACAAATCTGCTGTAATATCCTCTGTTCTCTCTCACAGTCTCCCTCTCTATTTCTCGCTCTGAGAATACACGTACAATACACAACCGCAATAAAATGCCCTCATAAAGGCGAGGGGTTATCTTCTAGGGAAAAAAAACCTAATCTAAACATAACTTCTACCGTTAGATCATTTGCCTAATGAACGACCCAAATTGGTTAGAAATTACTATGCTTTTACAAGGAAATTTTACATATGTTTTTAGCTTCGAGGGCGCTACCCCCAAAAGCCCCTGCCAGGGGGGGTTCTGAAAAGCGATGCCGCCACCCCTTGACCCCCCATGGCAGTGATTAATTACGGGCGGTGTTGCTACCCCTTTTAAGGTACAGGGGTCCAATGTTGTGATACAATGATCCGGATTTATGCAGGAACGCAACAGAGTAAACATATAAACATAAATACAGAGATGCAGCGGAAATAACACTTCATTTCATTAATATCAAAGAACTGAAATTTGCTTACAGAGAGAATGGAAATAAAACTAGCTAGGGCGGCGGTAGCTATCTCTGAAGGAAAGAATGTGGCGGCTACGGAGCCTACGAGCTGTGTCCATGATAAGGGCTCGAGGGCCTATTTATCATTTAGAAGCAATGGGAAATCCTAAACAGTCAAAACCCTAACCCTAGGAGATGAAGCGCCAAAACTATGGGCCCCGTTTGGGTAAATTGGTGTTTCAACTTCCCAGGGGCGTAACTTTGGCATACGATCTCCGTTTGACGCGTACCATACCTCGTTAGAAAGTTCTATCTGAGGACTACAAATTTGGAACGAGCAACATCGGTCCATGGACCCATGTTGCCCTCAGTTTTCCCAAAAAACATCGTTTAGGGCCTCAAAACGGCTCCGAAAGTTTAGGACCCGAAAAAATGCTAAAAATAGTAAACTGTGCCGAAACTGAAAAACCGAAATAGAAAATGGTGGAGCCCCAAGTGGAATAGGCGGGTGACCACCAATATCCACCTGGATCATTCCTCCCCCCTTAGGAAGCAATGGTCCCCATTGCGTTAAGTTCCTCCATGAGATGAGGAAATTTCTGCTGAACTTGGTCCCTGGTGAACCACTTTCCTTGGTGCGGGAGTTGGCCAGCTTTGACAACCCGATATAGTTGGATCTTCTGCTGGCGAGTGTTCTTGATTTGCATGTCCATGATGCAATCTGTGGTGGCCTGTTCCATGCAGTCTGGATTTAACTCGGTTGGTGTGAGTTGTTCTGCAATGTCCGAGGTGTCCAGTAGAGGTGGGAAGTAAGGACGAAGGCGATCCACATTGAAGACTGGGTGCAGACCAAGGAATGGTGGAATACTTAGCTCGAATGCATTGTTCCCTACAGCCTTGGTGATGGTGTACGGCCCGTATCGGAGCGGGCGAAGCTTGCAGTGGGGTCTAGTGAGGCGCTCCTTCTGCAAATGTAGCCATACTTTGTCACCCACCTGGAAGTTGTGTGGCACCCGGTGTTGATCATGGCGTTGCTTGTACTTGGCATTGGCTCTGTCCAATATATCATGAACTTGTTGGCGGATGTGTTGAATGCGCTCGATGAAGCTACTGGCTTTGTCAACTTCAGACTGGACATGAGTTGAATTGGCCTGAGCAGCTGCAAATGGCATGGCTACGTCAATGGGACATAGTGGTTGGAATCCCAAGCCCACCTGAAAGGGGCTATGGCCGATTGAACTATGGAGAGCTCGATTATAACTATGTTGTACATAGGGGAGGCTCTCGTCCCATGTGCGTGGATTCTTTGAATTGTACATGCGCATAATGTGTACAATCATTCTGTTGATGACCTCTGTCTGGCCATCTGTTTGGGGATGGAAAGCTGTGGACTTGGTGAGCTTGGTATCCAACATTGACCAGAGGCTGGACCAAAATGTGCTGAGGAACCTGCTATCCCGATCTGATATGATAGGCTGTGGGATCCCAAAGTGCACCCACACTCGTTCAAAGAAGAGTTTAGCAGTGGCTTCTGCTGTGATATTCTTCTTGCAGGCCGCCATAATGGCCATCTTCGAGAATCTATCGACGACCACAAAAACACAATCATTTCCCTGCTTAGTAGAAGGCAGGCCCGACATGTAATCCATGGAGATGGATTCCCAAGGTCGACTAGGGGTAGGTAGAGGAGTATATAGGCCTTGCTTCTTTATGGTCGGTTTGGCAATGGCACAAGCAGTGCAGGATCTGATGTGCTTCTCGACATCCTTTCGAAGGTTCGGCCAATAGAAATACTTCTGCAGGATTGCTACTGTTTTCTCGACCCCGAAATGCCCAGCGACTCGACTTTAGTGTGCTTCCCATATCATCTTGGCACGCTCGCTTGAAGGAACACAAAGGTGTCCCATGTGACATAAAAGTGCATCTTGGAGGTGAAAATTTGGAACTTGCATACCCCCCAGGAGTGCCTTGTAAGTTTGGCCGAATTCTGGGTCACTCTCATAGAGAAGCGGCCAATCAGAAGTCTCGTGCCCACAGGCGTTGAGTACAGTGGTGAGCGCCACGATCGGTGGTCGACTGAGGCAGTCTGCAACATGATTGGTGCTACCCTTCTTATACTTGATGTTCAAATGAAACTGTTGCAGATATGTAGACCACTTCTGATGGCGATCATTCTGAAACTTCCCTTGTGTCTGTATGAACTGTAGGGGCCTGTGGTCTGTGTGGATGATTGTTTCCTTCCCCAAAATGTAATGCTTCCATTGTCGACGAGCTTGCACAATGGAGTACATTTCTTTGTCATATGTGGGGTACTTGCGAACTGTGTCAGACAATGTCTCACTGTGAAATGCCACTGGATGTCCCTGTTGAGTAAGAACTGCCCCAATAGCATAGTCGGAGGCATCTGTCTCGATCTCAAATGGCTGTTGCAAGTCTGGTAAAGTGAGCACTGGGGCAGAACAGAGGCGGTTTTTCAGTTCTGTGAACGCCTTCTGTTGAGGTTCCGACCAAAAAAAAATTTCTCTCGCTCCTCCCTTGGTGACTTGACTCAAGGGCCAAGTGATATGAGAGAATCCCAACACGAACCTCGGATAGAAATTAGCAAGACCCAGAAAGCTGCGAAGCTCTGTTATAGTGGTTGGGGCTGGCCAATCCCGAATGACTTAGATCTTGGCTGGATCCACATGCACCCCCCTTTCATCGATAATGTATCCCAGATATTGAACCTGGGTCATGCCAAATGTGCACTTCTCCAAATTGGCACACAACTTGTGTTGCCGCAGTGTTTGGAGGACTTGTCGGATGTGGTGAAGGTGCTCTTCCCAAGTCTGGCTGAAGATCGGAATATCATCCAAGTACACCACTACAAATGAGTTGGTGAATGGCGGCAAGATGTCATGCATCATCCTCATGAAGGTGGGCAGTGCGTACGGCAAAGGCATGATCCATTCATTGAAAGACACCCATGGCTTTGAAGGCGACCTTCCACACATGGAGGTTCCAGTGGTACTGCCGGTGATACCCGGACTTGGTCGATCTTCTTGAAATATTTTGCACCTTTGATTTGGTCCGGAGAAGGTCATCAATCAGTGGGATTGGGTACCTATTACGGGCAGTATGATCTCCCAATTCGGCGCCGATGAGTCGATACGGAGTCTCCACGTCCCATCCTTCTTCTATACCAACACGATCGGGCTCCACGGAAGCGATGAACTTGCCTTTAGTGGCGGTGTGACCTTTGCCAGCAATCTGAGTCCACCGCCTCTTGATTTCATCATTCTCCGAGCACGGACGTCGATAGATGGGTCCATTCGTGCTTATTTGCCCAGGGAGGTCGGTGTTGATTGCTTGACCTGACAGTGCAGAGGAACCCCTGTGGGTGAGGTGAATATGTCCCCGTACTCCTCCACAACCTTATCCATTTGTTGTTGTTGTGCGGAGGAGCCCTGTCTGGAGGTCGTGGCCACAGTCTTCTTCTTGCCCTGGGGGCGGATCATCAGGAAAACGAATTTCCTGGTTTGGGAAATGAGCTTACTACATTGTTTTGCGGTAACCAAAGAGATAGTCGTAGGAGGTGGTACCTCTGGTATCCTGTACAACTTATTTCCCAAAGTAATAATAACAGCACGAGGTCGAGACTCATACACAGCATGACGCTTCCACAAGTATGGTTGTCCTAATAATACATCCGAAACATCAATAGGAGCAACGTCACATAATACCTCATCCGTGAAGGGCTTGATGCTATAGGGAAGGCGGCACTGCTGGCTGACGCGGAGATCTCGTCCTTGGTGAAGCCAACCGATGGTGTATGGATGTGGGTGAGCTGTGGTCGGCAAGCCCAACCGCTTCACGGCGTCTGCTGAAATGAGGTTCTTTTGGCTCCCATTGTCGACAATGAACTGTACCGGGGAGCCCTTTACCCACATCTGGGAGTGGAAGAGACGTTCCTCCTCTGGATCTTCCGGTTCCTCCTTCTGGATCTTTGTAGTGGCAACAGTGGCGTTGGGCTCCGCATCAATAATCTGTTTCCCTTTTTCATTCCCCTTTTTAGGTTCTGATTCGGAGTCGGAGCATGCATCTGACTCGGAAGCCCTCATCTCGGCCACTAGCGACTGCTTGGCCCGACACTCACTTGTGTTGTGAGTGGAGCTCTTATGGAACTCACACCACTTTCCCGTGTCCTTCTTTGGCTTTACGGTGCTGTTCTTTTCTTGTGGCTTCGATGAGTTGTCTTTAGCCGCCATGCCTTGGCTCGATCCTTTGTTCTGTGGTTTGGAAGCACCTTTCCCTTGCTTTTGATTCGCAGATCCAAAGTCTCGCTTCTTCTGCTTGAATTTCTGCTCAATCTTGGCAGCATACCGGTATGCCGTACCAAGCGAGGAGATGTCCAGGAACTCCATTTCCTCCTGAATGTATTTGTGCAGACAGCTGCGATACTTTAGCACCAGATGTTTCTCTGAATCTTTGATACCCAACTTTGTGCGCAGGGTATGGAACAGATTCGTCAGCTCATGCACATCTTGATCCCTTTGTTGTCGCGGCGTGGTCCATTGTATGTACTTGTCCTCATAGCTCCCCACGGGATAGTACTGTTCCTTGATGGCGTCTCGGAAAGAATTCCAAGTTGGTACGGCCGAGAACAGAGAGGGTTCTGTCTGGTCCTTGTTCTCACAGTAGGTTTCCCACCAGTCCTTAACATGGGGGGTAGCTTTGAGGAGTGCAAAATAATCTTCTCCCGGTCTGAAAAGTCATGAACAGAGAAATATCCTTCTAATAGATTCAACCATCTATCTACGGCATCTGCGTCTATTTGACCCTCAAATATGGGAATGTCGAAATTTACTTGTACCTTAAAGGGAGTCGCAACTCCAGAGTGGCTACTGGATGCAGATGCGCCGCCGGTGGGCAGCCGTTGAAGGATCTGAGCAAAGCTATCCATCATCGCGTTCCTTTGTTTTTCGAGGGCCTCCTCGAGCAATATTCTGATAGGATCTCCTGCTCCCTCATCTTTCTTTTCGTCCCCCATGGGCGTCCGTCGAGGTTTGCGAGGCTGATCTTGCAAAGGTTCCACCAGATCGAGCCCTAGCTCCTTATACCCCGACCTCGTTGGGGACATGCAAAGAAGGATCGAGAAAAAGCAGACCGCTCTGATACCACTGATCCGGATTTATGCAGGAACGCAACCGAATAAACATATAAACATAAATACGGAGATGCAACGGAAATAACACTTCATTTCATTAATATCAACGAACTGAATTTTGCTTACAGACAGAATGGAAATAAAACTAGCTAGGGCGCTGGTAGCTATCTCTGAGAAGAGATGTGGCGGCTACAGGCCTTTGAACTGTGTTACAATGAGGCTCGAGGGCCTATTTATCATTTAGAAACAATGGGAAATCATAAACAGCCAAAACCCTAACCCTAGGAGATGAAGCGCCAAAACTATGGGCCCCGTTTGGGTAAATTGGTGTTTCAACTTCCCAGGGGCGTAACTTTGGCATACGATCTCCGTTTGACGCGTACCACACCTCGTTAGAAATATCTATCCGAGGAATACAAATTTGGAATGGGCAACATCGGTCCATGGACCCATGTTGCCCTCCGTTTTCCCAAAAAACGTCGTTTAGGGCCTTAAAACGGCTCCGGAAGTTTAGGACCCGAAAAACTGCTAAAAATAGTAAACTGTGCCGAAACTGAAAAACTGAAATAGACAATGGTGGAGCCCCAAGTGGAATAGGCGGGTGACCACCAATATCCACCTGGATCATACAAAGTAAACAAGATAATCAGGCTCCACACCCAACACTCTACTTTTCGTATCAAGCAGTGCATGGGAGTGTGTTTCCAAGGATAAAAGAAGCTAAGAGATCCAAAGAAGCATGGAAAACTCTCAAGACAGCCTATCAAGGCATGGAGAAAGTGAAAACAGCAAAACTACAATTGTTGAAGAGATATTTTGAGACTCTTTGCATGAAGGAGTCAGATAACATTGACTCATTATTCACACATGTAATTGGAATGGTCACATATTTAAGGTCTCATGGAGAGACTCTTGAAGAAAGGAGGATTGTGGAGAAACTATTGAGGAGCCTACCCTCAAGGTTCGATGTGATTGTCACCACCATAGAAGAGACTAAGGATCTCACAAAATTTTCAGTTGATGAGCTACATGCATCACTGATGACACATGAGCAGCGATTGGGTAGAAATGAAAGCTCATTTCTGGAACATGCCTTTAAGACCCAGATGTCCTTTGGAAGAGGAAGAGGTCAAGGAAGAGGAAACAAGAGAGGAAGAGGAAAAAGCCAAAACAGAGGTGGAAGAAACAATCCAGCAAATGCTCAAGGAAGGGGCAGCAATCCAAATAGAATCAAGTCCAAGGCAGCAGCCAGAAAAGTGGTCAGAAACATGCTCAACAACAAAGGTATGATAAATCCAATGTCCAATTTCACTATTGTAAAAAATATGGGCATTATGCAAATGAATGTAGGAAGAAGCAGCATGATATGAGTAATAGAACAAATGCAAATTTCACTAGAGAAAATATTAGCCAAGATAAATTGTTTTTAGCTTGTAATATCGCTGACGAAAAGAGTGAAGATTTATGGTTTCTAGACTCTGGTTGCAGTAACCATATGATAGGAAACATAGCCATGTTTTCTATGCTAGATGAGAATGTGAAGTAACAAGTCACATTAGGGACTGATAGTAAAGTTTATGTTATGGGAAAAGGAGATGTAAATGTTTTAACAAGGAAAGGTGTAAAGAAATCCATAGCAGATTTTTATTATGTTTCTGGAATGAAATGTAACCTCTTAAGTATTGGACAACTTGTTCAAAAGGGATACAATGTCGTTTTTGAAGATGATGTATGCACCATCATAGATAAACCACCCAGCAAACAATGTATTGCTAAAGTGAATATGAAAAGGAACAAGATGTTCCCTCTCAGAATGAGAGCAGATTTGAAAAATGGAGAAGAAATGGCAGCAGTGACACAAGAGGCTTTCCAAAGCGAAGCAAAAGATGAGAATTGGTTGTGGCACTTGAGATTTGGACATCGCAACTTTGGAGGTCTTAACTTGTTGAACAAAAAAGGAATAGTAAGAGGTTTTCCATTGATTGAGAAACTAGACAGTCTTTGTGAAGGTTGTATCTTGGGTAAATAACACAGAGAAAGTTTTCCTTCCGATAAAAGCATAAGGGCAAAGACACCCTTGGAAATTGTCCACTCAGATTTATGTGGACTGATGCAAACTCCATCACTTGTTAGCAGCCACTATATGCTAACATTTATTGATGATTTTACTAGAAAAACTTAGGTTTACTTTTTGAAAAACAAAAGTGAAGTGTTTGAAAGATTCTGCAATTTCAAAGAACTTGTTGAGAACCAAAGTGGGTTGCATATCAAATTCCTAAGGAATGATAGAGGAGTTGAGAATATCTTTAAATATTTTCTACGTTTTTGTAGAGAAAATGGAATTCATAAGTAGTTTACAACTAGATATACTCCCCAACAAAATGGAGTTGCAGAAAGGAAGAATAGAACAATCATGGATATGGTGAGGAGTATGTTAAAGGCAAAGCATTTGCCTAATGATTATTGAGCTGAAGCTGTACATTGTGCAGCATACATTCTGAATAGGTGCCCAACAAAAGAAGTATGAACAAAGTGTCGGAAGATACATGGAGTAGCACAAAGCAAGGTGTCACACAGATGAAAGTTTTTGGATGTGTGGCTTATGCACACATTCCAGATCAGCTAAGGAAGAAGTTGGACAGCAAGGGTGAGAAATGTATTTTCATTGGATAAAGTGAGGAATCCAAAGCTTATAGGTGGTATAACCCATCCACCAAGAACTTTATTGTGAGCAGAGGTGTACAGTTTATTGAGGAGGAAGCTTGGGATGGAAGCATAGAGAAAACAGTGAATGTTAAACACTGTTTATCTCATGATGAAAATGATGAATATTTGGCTGAAATACAGCCCCCAACGGCAGCACCAACACAAGGACAGCAAGAGACACCCTTGAGGAGAAATGAAAGTGCTTCTCCAAGCACACCACAAGGAGGAAATTCGAGTGCTTCTTCAAGCACTTGTACACCTAATGAAAAATGTAAGAAGTTCAGAAATTTGAATGACATTTATGAGCAAGAGGCAGAAAATGAAGGTATGAACTTTTTCTTTGCTTTATATTGTCATGTTGATGATCCTATCCACTTTGAAGAAGCTATTAAAGATAGGAAATGGGTAGAAGCTATGGATGAGGAGATTAATGCCATAGAAAGAAGCAAGACATGGGATTTGGTTGAACTCCAAAAAGGTAAAGAAGTTATTGGAGTTAAATGGGTCTACAAGACCAAGAGTAATGATGAAGGAAAAATAGAGAGACACAAGGCCAGACATGTTGTCAAAAGGTATAAGGAGCAGCATGGGAGAGGCTATGAGGAAACTTTCGCATCGGTTGCTACAATGGAAACTGTGATAGCAGTGTTGTCCATAGCAGCACAAAACAAGTGGAAAGTTTCCCAAATGGATGTGAAGTCAACATTCCTAAATGGAGTGTTAATGGAAGAAGTTTACATTGAACAACCTCTAGGCTACGAGAAGAAAGGCTAAGAGCACAAAGTGTGCAAATTGAAAAAAGCTCTTTATGGGCTAAAGCAAGCGCCAAGAGCGTGGTACAGTAGGATAGATTTCTATCTACTAGAAAATGGATTTGAAAAGTGTGAGGGAGAACCCACCCTTTACATCAAAGAAAATATGGTAAAATTCTAATTGTTGTGTTATATGTTGATGATGTTATTTTTACACGTAATGGTGATTGTCTTATTGAAAATTTTAAAACAGTCATGAAAGAAGAATTTGAAATGACTGACATGGGTTTGTTGAGATAGTTCTTAGGAATAGAAGTAGAACAAAATGATTTGAGATTTTTATCTCACAAGAAAAATATGTTAATGAAGTGTTGGAAAGATTTAATATGCAGGAGAGCAAAGCAACAATCACTCCCACAGTGATGGGATTAAAACTCAACAAAGAGGATAGCAGCAAGGATTTTGATCCTAGTTTGTACAAGAGCATAGTTGGCAGCCTCATGTATTTGACTGCAACTAGGCAAGATATAATGCATGATGTTAGTTTGATTTCCAGATTCATGGAGAGGCCAAAGGAAGCACATTGGCAGGCAGAAAAGAGGATTATGAGGTATGTTAAAGGAACCAAAAGGTATGACATTTTATATACTGCTTCAGAATGTTCAGATTTAATAGGATACACAGACAGTGATTGGGCTGGAAGTGTAGATGATCGGAAAAACACATCCGGTTATGTTTTTCACAGGGGATCAGGAGCCATTTCATGGGCTTCTAAGAAACAACCTATTGTAGCGTTGTCTACAGCAGATGCAGAATATGTGGCAGCTACAGTAGCATCGTGTCAAGCAATTTGGATGAAGAGGATGTTGAGAAGTTTGTGCCAAGTGTAAGAAAAATGTACAGTGATTTTTCGTGACAATCACTCAACTATTTCATTATCCAATAATTCTGTGTTTTACAAGAGAACGAAACACATTGACACCAAATTTCACTACATCAGGGAATTGATAAAAAATTGAGAAATTATTTTGGAACACTCCAGAACTTAGGAGCAGTTTGAAAACATTCTGACCAAGCCATTGGAGCAGAAGAGTTTTGAGTTTCTGAGGAAATGTCTGGGTATGACTGATAACCCAACAATTGAAAGTAAGGGGGAGTGTTGAAATGTTACTTTCAACTGTCCCTGTTCAGAGCCACTTTCCATTTTTAATCACCAAGTTTTTGTCCTCCAGCTGCTTACCAAAATAGTTGAACAGTCAATTTTGTTTCAGCGCCAGTCCTGTACAATCTGCATTTGAAAAACAGTCTCTATACATTTAAAAAACAGAGCGCTGTATAAATGGAAACAGAGGTTTTTCTTTATACACAGTAAACAGAGCATTTTATTTTTGTTTTGGTTATACACGAGAGTTAGTTTTAAGTGAAGACTGGTGGTCCCCACAAAGTTATTTTGAATCACAATCGCAAATTCTGTTTTGATGTTGTGATTAAAAGTGTCTTGCTGATGTGGCAAAGTTCTGATGTGATAATCGCAATCGGAAGTCGCAAGTGTTACCTCTGCTCTTTTGTAATATCCATTGATATTTTCCAATGCGATTTGCACATCTGTGCAATCGAAATTGCAATTGTTTTAATCACCCTCCGCTTTAAGCCAAGGGCCGCGGGAGGTGTGGTTCCACAGACCACGCGACACATTTGTATTGAATCGCAAGGGTTTGTTATATGGCCCGATTGTTATGTAATGCAGTTCTGGACCCGACCGTTATTATATGGCTTATTTTATAAAAGGTTTTCGCGTCACACTTTGGGCCTGTACCCAAAGCGCTCTGGCAGACGCGATATGAAATTATAGGATGGATTGGATAATCCATCGCGCGCACAAAACTCTCCGTGACGTCAGCAAGTTTGTAACACAAAAAGTTACATTATAGTTTGGTTCATAAGTTTTGAAGTCCAAGCAGGTTGCAAAGGTTTTTTGTTAAAGTTCTTTGTGTTTTATTTTATTGCGCGACGGGGCATTTCATTAAAGTATGTTGTGTTTGTTTTATATAAGGTTTTGTTAATTTTTTATATATCGCGCGAATGAAAGGTTTGTTAACCTTTGAGTTATACGTATTGTATATGCGCAATTTATATAATGGGGCCCGAAAGTCTTAAAGAGATTTAGTTTTAGTTTTAATTTCTCTTTATATAGTTTTGGTTTATACGCTGTGTCATATAAAAAAGTGCGAAAAGCCAGAGAGGCTAATGAGCTGTATTGTTTTGAAATACACAGACAATGTAATTTTGAAGAGAGAGAGAGCATTGTAAGAAATACACAACAGTGTGATTTTGAGTGAGATAGTGAAGTTTGGTATTTGCAGTAGTCAATATTTTGTAATCCCTCGAGGAAGAGTTTGTAATTTTTTTTTGAGTTAATGAAATAGTTTTTCAAGTGCAAAACCGTGTATCCTGTGAGCAATTTTTTTATTTATTCTGTGTGTTAAAAAGGATAGTATTATTCTCTCCATACTATTCTGAAATTCTCAAAAATTCCAACATTCCAGGTTTCAGCTGGTGATACGTCCTATAAAACTTCACCCACACCCTCACCCTCACCCTCACAATTCCTCCTCACACACCCCACAGCACTTGTATTGCCTTCACATTTGCACATCTCCATTTTGTTCCCTTCAGTGATTTTTTTTTGGGCCTATGCTCGCCCCGCCGAAGTTGTTGAATCCGACATGACGAAAGACCGGGCATTTGCGTTCATCTTCATGATCCTCGTATCAGTGATGCTCTCCACCATTGCCTGCGGTTACTGCTCGCCACCGAAGGGCAGTGGCCGCCACCATGGCGGAGGATCTTCTCCGCCCAAAACGCCCAAGCCTCCTGCCGGGTACGTCCCCCTTATTTTATACAGGTAAGACTTATTTACAAGATAATGGAATAACACAAGGCGGCTTCTCTAGATATACTTGCTTTATAATATTTAAGATATTTAGGAAAAAAATGACGGTGCTGTCGGCACACAATCTTAATGTGAGAGATGTCCACCTCACTTGATTAAGCAAGTGGCTTTGCTCTTCTCCAATGGTGGGCTTTTGCTCTTCTTTAACGTTGATTTAAACATGATTGGTTTACATTGTTCTGATGCTCCTTTTCGGCTAAGATTGGGATCGGTCATCTCACATTAGTTTTGACTGCGTTTTGGATTTTACTCTTACGTTACTTTCTACTATGCAACGATGACGATGATAATAAGCAGCAATATTATTGGGCGTTTACTGAGTTTAAAAATAATGTTAGATTATAGATTTTAATCCAATCCACAATAGATTATTAATAATGATATATACTTAATTAACATGATCAACTCTGTTTAATCTGCCTTTTGGATTTTACTCTTACGTTACTTTCTACTATGCAACGATGACGATGATAATAAGCAGCAATATTATTGGGCGTTTACTGAGCTTAAAAATAATGTTAGATTATAGATTTTAATCCAATCCACAATATATTATTAATAATGATATGTACTTAATTAACATGATCAACTCTGTTTAATCTGCCTTTTGGATTTTACTCTTACGTTACTTTCTACTATGCAACGATGACGATGATAATAAGCAGCAATATTATTGGGCGTTTACTGAGTTTAAAAATAATGTTAGATTATAGATTATAATCCAATCCACAATAGATTATTAATAATGATATATACTTAATTAACATGATCAACTATGTTTAATTTATAATTCTGATCATAGAGACTTGGACTAAAAAGTAGAAAATACCTCGTAATTGTTGAATACTAGTGTGTCAGCTTTTTAATGTAAGGATGGTGCTTGTCATTGCCCTATTTGGGTTAGTGTTGTATGCAGTACGTTATATTATTTTGTTTGAGTTGGTTATAATGTTTTTTAATACTTTTATTTAATAATATATATATATATATATATATATATATATATATATATATATATATACTCTTAATTAAGAGAATAATTTTTTTTTTAAAATTTGTAAGTAAAAAAGTTAATATATATTATAGATAATGAGAGGATAGGATGGTGGTACAAATTATAGATTTATTTTAAAAAATACAGACTATATAATTGATGTCATATTTATGTAACTACTTTTATTAATTTAAATGTGGAAATTTCATAACTTTAAATTAAATTATTATTGTTGCATTACTTTATTTTTACTCATTAAAATTATTTTAAACGAATTTATTCAAAATTATATTTATATTATTTTCACATTCTTTACTTTAAAATTTTAAAATAAATTATTATTATCTTTATATTTTTTTAATTCCACTCAATGTTTAATTAATACTAAACTAGAATTAATTGACAGTGATTTATTAGAAAAACCCATATGCCCTCTGGATGGTCTAAAGCAATTCCACTAAAACCAAAGCTCCAACATATTTGAGTTGCCTTCATATTGTTCCACGTAATTATTTTCATATTCTAATGATAATTTAACTGTCTGCATAGATGTTTTCTGCACAACACTCTGGCTGTCATGGCTTAACACTATGTTACAGCTATAAATATATAGTAAATCATAAAGTGGAAGTCCATCAATAATTACAGTACCATGGGAAAATACAGTCGTGTACGTTACTTAATACATCTACAAGCCAAAACCAGAAACCATCGTCCACAGAGAAATAAACCAGCTCACTCTTTAAGCCCCCACCCAAAAATTGAAGAAATTCAAGGGTATGTGATTGTCCTTACGTCTGCATGCGTTCATTCACATATACCCACTGGCCTTTTAGAATTGTATATCGTCTCATGCACAGCGAGGGTTCACGTGCAGGTTCCGGGTTTCAACTAGCGATACGTCCTATATAACCCCACCCACTCCCTCACACACCCCACAACATTTCTATTGCCTTCATATTTGCACATCTCCATTTTGTTCCCTTCACTGATCTTTTTTTTGGGCCTCTGCTTGCCCCGCCGGAGTGGTTGTATCCGAGATGACGAAAGCCCGGGCATTTGCGTTCATCTTCATGATCCTCGTATCAGTGATGCCCTCCACCATTGCCTGCGGTTACTGCCCGCCACCGAAAGGCAGTGGCGGCCACCATGGCGGAGGATCTTCTCCGCCCAAAACGCCCAAGCCTCCTGCCGGGAACGTCCCGGCACCCAAAACGCCTAAGCCTCCAGTAGTCATACCTCCCCCCAGCGGTGGATCAGGCGGCTACCCGCCGTACGTGCCCAAACCTCCCTCCGGTGGAAGCCCCAAGGTTCCCACGCCCTCTGTTCCCACTCCTACTATTCCCACGCCGAGTGTTCCCACTCCTTCCAGGTGCCCTAAGGATACTCTGAAACTGGGAGCCTGCGTCGATCTATTGGGAGGCCTGGTCCATGTAATTATCGGTGATCCCGTTGTAAACGAATGCTGCCCGGTCATTGAAGGCCTTGCAGCACTCGAGGCAGCCCTCTGCCTGTGTACCGCTATACGAGCAAAGGTTCTGAATCTCAACATCTATCTTCCACTGGCGCTTCAGCTTATTGCCAGCTGTGGATTGACACCTCCCCCGGGCTTCAAGTGCCCGGAGGCCTCATAGGTACTGCGTTATAATACCCCATTCTTTCATTTTTCTTTAAATCTCTTTATATTTGGTTAGAGGTCTACTTTATCTCTGTTTTTATTTTCCTCCCTGTCAAGTTCAAATGATCGGAACGTGGAAGGTGTATCCAGCTTGGTTTCTCTTTACTTAAGCAGCATGCACGGTGTATCGTTGGTTGTCACTTGTTATACATCATTTCAATGCCGTTCTGAGGGTCAGATGTGGCCTTTGCATAGATCTAAGGTTTTTGGGGAGTGTTCAGTGTTCTCTTTCTTGGATTAAGCAGAGTTTTTAAAGAACTATTGCTTTTTCAGGAGCTCCTATGACCATCCCGCAGCCATCCATCTATACCAAGCAGTGTATTTGTGTTCCAATATTAAGTCTGCCATTTTTGCCAAGTTCCATGTTCACATCATTTGTGATGCAGGTTTAGATGGGTTTCTGCCAGTTTGCGAAGTAGACATAGCATACACAGCTTCACAAGTTCCATGTTCACATCATTTGTGATGCAGGTTTAGATGGGTTTCTGCTAATTTGCGAAGTAGAGATAGTATACTCAGCTTCACAAGTTCCATGTTCACATCATTTGTGATGCAGCATTATATGGGTTTCCGTTAGTGAAGTGGAGATGATATTTTTACTCCATCTTTACTAGTTCTAGTTCACACAAACTGATGTCAATCCCTGCTAGTTCAATTTGCATCTAAGTTTAGATTGGTTTGTGATATTGATTATATCTCTACTGGATCATTACACACAAAGCATATTTACATAGAAAGTTTGAAGTTGTGGAAAAGAGATGTTTCATGTTGATGTGTGTGAAGATATGCATTCTAGAGCTTGTAAATATCAAATTGCAAATGTACGTGAAGTTTACTTTGTGATATTATCTATATTCAATGCTACATCCTATTGAAGTTCTTAGGATTCCATCCCTGGACTTCGTAATGCAGCCATCTCCTCCCTTGCAGCCAGATCGAAATCGTTAGTCTTAGAATAACCCTTCTGTTTGGAACACTCTGATCTTGGATGGCATCTAGTAGGTCATTTCCGACCTGCGATCTTGTTTTTTATAGCTTGTGTCTTCCGATCATGTGGCTTCAGAACTCTTGCTTTTCTGACCAACACCATCTTTTAAAACCATTGATTTGTGTATTATACTATTTCGAGAAAGTTTTCTTCTCTAATATAGTCTCTGAGATATCTTTTATCTGAATACTAATGGTGTGTGAAGTTCATGAGTTACTTTTATGCTATTGTGTGGTACTAGTGAAACTGCAAGGAATTTCTGTATCTACTTGTTTGTATACTGCCATAGATCCAGTTTATTAAGCCTTCAAAAGGATGAAAAACTCAGTTACAAATATCATTAGTTTTGATCCTATTGAAACAACCTAATACCTAATAAATCCAAGGTTGACATGGGTTTGTGCTTGACGTAAGGTTGAGTAACTCAGTATGCTAGTATATCCTTTCATTTGAACAAAAATTCTCATGGCTGTAGTCTCCTACTATGCTTACAACAGTGCATTGCAATGTAATGTAACACAGACTTTTGTTGATTGGTTCTCAGGTGGAGGTAACAAAGACATGTAACAGCAGTAGTACCCAGATTGCAGCTATTCAGTCAGCGACGACACGAATGATGTCTACCTGAGTTGGGCCTGGTAGGATTAGGGTTTTGTGGAGCATCTTCTTGGCTCTTAATAAGTGTGAGAGTGGTTTATTGTATTTGTCATTATTAGTCGATATTTTGTGTGCTGTGTAACGTGTGATAATTTGTGTCGGTAGACATAATAATGTTCTGAATGTTTCAGGAACTTGAGCTGTTTTAATATTTTCTTCAATAAATCAAGAGCCATCATTCATTCAAATCGCACCATTTGTGTCACTGTTCACATATTTTGGCTTCTATCGACCACTTTGCCCATAATAGTTGCTTCCATTTAGAAAACAAACGAAAAACACGGTAAACTTTGTGTGCCATAATTTAGATATTGATCAGACAATGAAAGAAAATAAAAGCTCGAGTGTCCATTCAGAGCCCGTGAGGCACATGGGACGTTACGGCTTGCTAAGGGGCGGAGATTCCAATTTAATAACAAGACAATACGCAAAAAGATTCCGTGCCATACAGATAAAGTAATGGTGACTTCAGAAGATCGGATTGATTGTCCCACTGCCACTTTTGCACTTATTTTTGCTACTCACATGCATGTTGACTGATTGAGATGGATATCGGCCTCCTACATTAAGCATAAAGGGAGGATATTGTTTAATGATACATTGATTTGACACTCGTAATTTTCTTAATCATAACAGGAGAATGAGAATGTTGAATAGTGATCTCTTTGTCCCCTTTCTTATTCATTAAATTTCGATCTTGAAACTGGTCGGTTCGCTTGCAACACTCCAAGTACGAGGACCCCAGCTTTATTTTTCTTGGTTGTCTTCCATATGAACAGAACTATTTTCATACTTTTGTTTTAAATAATTACACTATTGCATAGGGTTAGAGATAATCTAATTACACTATTACGTAGGGCTAGGGTTCGAGATATTTTTTGATTGGCTTATATCACGAGTAAAGTTTTTATAAAAGTGGGTTTAATGGTTAAGAGTATGAGGAAAGAAGTTTAGGTTTAAAGGTAGAGGAGTAGATTATGGATGTCTTAGTAGATTTAGCAATCAAATAGCTGTCTGAAAGTGGGTTCTTTGTCTCACAAATAAGAGAGTCTCATACACCAATGTCTAGCTTAACCATAACCTTCAAATTAAATTAATAATAATAATAATAACAATATCTTCTCCTTCAAAAAAAATGTATAATTTTTTGGGCTAGTAAAATATGTGGTGAAATATTCGAAAATGACTTTTCCCTCATTTTATTGGAAAATGTCTAGTATTTTTTTGTATCTATAGATAAACTTAAATAAACTTAAATAAAAAATTGCAGTACAGTGATACAAACATCCAGCCTGTCTGTCGATCCCTTAAATATATTATATTTGTGGGTACATCGAGCTGCTCAATCCCATAAATATATACTTTGCAGCTATTGTGCTTCCCAGCGGTCATGGAATTTTATGGGCAAGTTAACTCACCAATATTGTTTTGTTGAAATAATCAAAATAAGCATAGTGTTAAAGAAACAATGTTAAAATGCTAAAATAATGATCGCATTAACACCAACAATGTTAAATTAAGGATCATAGTTACCGAAACTTTGAAGGTGAATGTTTCAGATTTGAAATTCCTACCACGCTTCCACGGTTGCCATTTTTTTTCTCCTAAAAGTAATGTTAGACAGACATGTTAAGAGTATGCCCAGAAGCTACCCAATTGAGTGCAGTGGGCAAGAGAGGATTGTGATCTTAGCACTTTATTTCTCTCTGGTTTTCGTTCATCGAACTATTTTTTGGAATGGTTGAGCCCAGGGAAGTTCTAATGGCCGGTGTATTTTCATAAGTTACATATTTTGAAATCTCATTTCAAGGTCAAAGTTTGTCACCTTTTAATTGTCTTTGATATCTGGGACTTCAGGATCGGATACATGTGTATCTTCTCTGTCAGTGTTACAATGGTACATTGGGATTCCTGATTCTATTCAATAAAGTGAATCTCGCCATGTTGCTTTTCGGTTCCTTGATCTCCGCGACCGATAGTTTTCAGGGCAGTGAATCTCGCTATTACTTTTTTAAGGTGTTGGTTGTCGCACCTTTCTTGTTCTCTGATCATTTACATGTGTGTACTGCTCCTCATCCTAGTTACTCTGATTTGCTGAATTTTTATTGGTCCTTTCTGCCGCCCTTCACAAGATGGCCATTTCTCTAGTACGTATGGCGTTTGAAGACCAGTGGTTCATAGTCTAACCCTGAATGTGAAATATCAAACCAGGTTGACATCAATGAGTTCAAAGACACCACCTCTGAAATTTACTTCCACGGAGATTCTAGGACCGGTATATTGGTTTAGTGTTTTTAGTTATAAGTTTTCCATTGTGTTTGCCTATGTCTCAGAGAGTCTGATTATCCCGTCTGATTATCCCACATGAAGGATTTGATCACTAGCCCGTGAGTCCAGCCATTATTGTTGGGATGATTAAGGAAATGCCGAAGATATATGGGTCATTCATCCACTCCACAATTTTAGAGATTTAGTTATGGTTAGAATGTGTGTCACTACTATCAACATGTAAAATTACCACCATAAAGAAAAAAATTACTTGTCGTACTTAACAGTCAGCATATGTGTATATCACAAATATCACAAATTCCTGTACAACTATATATAATTCAAAAGTACATAATCTTGTTTTAATGGAAATCTTCCCATTGATTCGATCATACAAATATTAACTTGTGGGGACTTATGGCGAAGAACTATCACGTTTTATATATATATATATATATATATATATATTTGTTACATTATCCAACCATGGATTATTTATGCAAATAAATTGTGCCTATGGAGATTGCGCTGTCTGTTGCATTTATTGATCTGCTAATTATTTATTGAGCCTTGGGATGTGCTGCCCACCTGGCCATTGAATCCGCCTTCCGAGGGATGAGCTGATTAATTGTGCTCCAATGTCCAGCGGTACTGTTTACATGTGTCTCCCTTCCCTCTGGATTCTCCGTTTCCCTCCAAGGGAAAAAAAGGGAAAAACTTCAACGCTCATGCCAGAACACAAAGAACTCGGTGGGTTTCCTCTTCGACTGTAAGTCTGTGAGCGGATAGGGTTTGGATTCGGTGTTATCTGTCGATCTCCCACTGAGCTTCACAGATTATTTGCTTGTTTGAGGTTTCACTTGGCGTTTCTCTCAAGTTGGCCGAGGAATTGCAAACTCTGCCAGACTCTCTATAAATGTTTCAGGTTGGTCTCTCAGCTGCGTTCATCCATAGTTATGTACTTAGACCCTAACGGGTTGTCTCAATTTCTGCTTATTTTATTATACATGCTCGGATTTTGGTTTAACTACCTTCCATTCTTCTCCTACAGGGTTTTGACCTTGGCAGAGGATCGCGCTTGATTTCGGGACCAGCCCAGAGCATACTTCCACAGCATGCTGCAACCATTTCCGCAACGCTAAGGGTAAGTACTTATTTCTGGCCTGCCCGTAATAATCTGATGGCATGATTCGATTCTCTTTTCTTACCAGCCGGGGACTAATCTCTATGGTCCATGGTTTTTCCATAGGTAGCTCCGACTACTATCACTTACAGGTAACCCTTTTTCCTTATTTGTGAATTAAGTAAAGGGTTTGAGCTATCGCCCTCCATTTTTACCATGAGCCTTACAATTTGATAAGTTGATGACCGGTTGCCGCTCTTTGCAGGTACAAAGAGTTTCATTCTATCGACTTTAACCCTTGGCCAACGTTTACCTCGGCTGACTCTTCTTCGCTCTATTGTAATAGGTATTTGTGTTTTTTCCAAGGGTTTAAACCCTCTCCGAAACGGCTCTGTCACGACTTGGTTTTCGCCTTTCAGCAGTCTCTGTTTTCTTTACAAAGTGGCTTGCTATTGTTGTTGGGGTTTCTCAGAATACTGAGAGGCTATACCCTGAAAGAGTAGAGTTTTATTGTTTTTATGTAATAACTCCGTTGTTGAGAAGAAGGGGTTTTAACCCTGAACATTTTTATGGACGCAACTCTATGATTTCTATTGTTCTGAGGAATTTGAATGACAAACACGACCAATGGTTATAGCTGTAGATACCCTAGTGACACTGTTTTACTTGGTTTACTTTTACTGTCAAATATTCATTTGTTTATTTATAACATGGTGTGCCGATACAACGTCTCGGCGCTATAGTTCCAGTTTTTATATTTTCTGTTATGCTCAAGCTTGAGAAGAGTTTTGTTGTGCGAGTACATTTCTTTGTTGGTATTGCAAATTACAGGTATTTGTTTTGCATACTCTCGAGACTTATTCATGTTCTCTTAATTCTGTTTCTGTGCCGCTTTTTAGGAAAGGTAACACTTCACCCTTCGATAACTCTCTGTCTGTCAGGGTTATTTACTGGGGTAGTAGTTTGCGCATCCTAATTCGGTTACCCTCACTTTCTACAGGGTACATGGCAGTTTGTTGTTTTTTTTCTATTCTACTATTAGCAACATCGTAGTCTATATACTTGCTATTTATTCTACTGTTATCACGCGCTATGTTTAGACACAGTGAGTAGAAAGAATTAGAGACTTACTTATATTTTGCTTGCAGAACTTCTTCTTCTAGTAATAAGCTTTATAGTTCACAAATTATAGTAAATATATACTTCACTACAGTATTTATCTCTACCTTATTATATAAATACTGTAAAAATGAAAATAGCAGAATATACATTTCACTAACAATTTTCTTCATTATATTAGGAGATTAGTAAGTATTTCAGTCTATAGTACTGCTATCTTCTGTTTATGCATCAAAAAACTAGTTTACTTCGTTATAATAACCAAAAGACTTCCACACAAGTTCATTTTCAAATAAATATTTAAGTGCACAGTGTACTTATCTGTAAACAGATAAATTAAGTTGCTGGTCCTTCCAACCATCAAGGGAGGCGATTATGTCATTTGCTTGCCCCCTAGCCCCATAATCTAGACGGTGCCAAGGGCAACAGTGGAAAACTTTCTGTTGTGACCTCTAGATGGCCAATCCAGTCACAATCAAACAATCTTCTTCACAAGGATTGCAGAAGCTATTTTCAATTGGACCTCCTTCAGCTCTAGAAAATACTTCACCCTCATTCCAAGAATTACAAAAACCCCTCTCCTCTTCTGGGATCCAATTTATCCTCAGAGGAGAGGGTAACTATTTTTCCAACTGTTCCTAACCACCTCCTATTCTTGGAAACTTTTTACCAACAACTTAGAAGATTTTCTTTTCATTAACTAGTCCTCCTACTTTAATTATTCTTAATAAAATAATTTCTTTTTTTTTATCTAACATAAAACTTCAAGTCTTTTTCCTTTGCCATAAATTTAAAATAATAAATTTTTTAACTAGTTAATACTAGCTAACTCTAATGAGGCTGTTACATCCTCCCCCCCTTGGAAGTAACACCGTCCTCGGTGTCTCAGCCCAGCCCTGTGAAGAGATCCGGGTAATCTTCCCGCATAAAGTTTTCATCCTCCCAGGTAGCTTCATCGGGTCCAAAGTGCTTCCACTGCACTTTTACCTGGATGATTGCTTGTTTGTGGAGCTCAATCTCTCTTCTATCAAGTATGCATTGCGGCTTGACCAGAAACTCACTGTCTGGTTCTACCTGAAAAAAAATGTTTTTAAATCAGCATACAACAATTATTCAGAACTTTAAGTTAGGATTCCTATTCTTTTCCCTACCTGAATATTTTGCCAATGAATCACATGTCTCTCATCATGTACATATCACTTCAGTAAGGACACATGGAATACATTGTGTACTTGTATATGACTGGGTAGGGCTAGCCTATAAGCTAATGGTCCCACCCTTTCTAGTATCTGGAAAGGTCCACAATACCGAGGAGCCAGTTTGGCATAGGAGGTCCATCTCATGGCACTCCTCTTGGGTTTAATTCTTACATATACATGGTCACCTACGGAGAATTCACGGTCGGACCTTTTCTTGTCTACGTACATGTTTTGTCTATCCTGCGCAGCCTTCAGATTCTGCCTTATTTTTTGACTTCAGCTTCCATATCAGCCAACATTTCAGGTCCCAACAATAATTTTGTTTATGGACTGCTCCAGTTTATGGGTGTACGACATTGCCTCTCGTACAATGCCTCAAAGGGACTTAGTTTTAAAGATTCCTGATACCCGTTGTTATAGGCAAAATCCACGAAATGCAAGTAATCCTCCCACTTGGCCGGTTGCTGCATCACGTACATGCGCAACATGTCTTCTAGAACTTATTTTACCTACTCCGTCTGCCCATCAGTCTGAGGATGATAGGCAGAACTAAAGTGTATCTGCGTTCCCAGACCAAAAAACAAGGTTTTCCAAAATGCGGATGTAAACTTAACATCCCGATCCAAAATTACAGTCTTAGGTATGCCATGAAACCTAAATATTTCTTTCATAAATATATCCGCAATCTGTGCCGTTTTGTAGGTAGATTGTACAGGTATGAAATGGGAAGATTTTCTTAATCTGTCTACGACCACCATGATGGAATCATTATGTTTCCTTGTTCGTGGTAGTCCTGTGATGAATTCCAAGGAGATAACTTCCCACATCCACTCAAGAATGGGTATGGGTTGCAGTAGGCCTGTAGGATGTTGATGCTCCACTTTAACCTGTTGACATTCCAGGCATTTACTTAGATATTTTGCAATATCCTTTCACATATTTGGCCAATAATATACCATTTTTATTGCAGTGAGAATTTTCTGATAGCTTGGATGGCCTGCGTAATTGCTGCGGTGGAATTCATTCAGGATTAACTCCTTAAGACCTGTACGATTAGGCACATATATTCTTCTGCGCAAAATCAATACATATATTCTTCCTCCATTTGCTGCCATAAATATTGGTATTCTGGGTCTTTCTGTGCTTCTTCTTTTAACTATTCCAACAATGGACTTACTGGCTAACTGTAATATAAGGCATAAATACTTTGCAGTTTTCTTCTCAACGCATCTGCTACTCGGTTTTCCTTCCCCTTAACATGTTGGATATCTATGTCGAACTCACTCAAAAAGGCATTCCATCTTGCTTGTCTAGAATTTAAATCTGCCTGCTTGAAATAATTAGTCAAGCTACTATGATCTGTTTTAAGTATAAATATTTTACCCAGCAGGTAATGCCTCCATACTCGGAGAGCATGCACCACTACTGTGAGTTCCAAGTCATAGGCAGAATATTTTTGCTCCTGTTCTTTCAGCTTCCTAGACTCGTAGGCTACCACTTGTCCCTCTTGAGTTAATATCGCACCAACTCTTTCCTTGCTGGCATCGGTGCAAACCTCATAGTATTTTCCGAGGTCAACTACCTTCAGTATTGGTGCTATAGTTAGGGGTTGTTTCAGATTTTCTAAGCTATTCTGACATTCATTTGTCCATTTAAAATGCTTGCCTTTCTTCTGCAAAAATCTAATGGGAAAAGCAATCTTAGAAAACCCTTCTATAAACGTTCTATAATATCCAGCTAGTCCCATAGATGATCTAGTGTCTGCCACATTCTGAGGTACCTGCCATTCCATAATAGTTTTGATCTTCTCGGGATCCACCAATATCCCTTCAGCTGATATAACATGTCCCAAGTATTGGATTTCTATTTTGAAGAAATCGCATTTGCTAAACTTGGCATAAAGCTGATGTTTCCTTGGCATTTCCAAAAATATTCTTAAATGTTCTTTATGATCTTCCTCGCCTTTTGAATATACTAGAATGTCATCTATGAAGATAAGTACAAAATTATCCAAAAATTGATGAAAAATGCCATTCATCAACCTCATGAAGGTTGCTGGTGCGTTTGTCAAGCCAAAGGGCAACTACAAACTCATAGTGCCCATAACGTGTGCGGAACACTGTTTTACAAATGTCCTCATCCTTGATCCGAATATTATGATACCCAGATCTTAGATATATCTTAGAGAACACCTTAGCCCCTCTCACTTGATCGAATAAGTCATCCATTCTTGGTAATGGGTATTTGTTCTTGACTGTCAGCTTATTGAGCTGCCTGTAGTCCATGCACATGCGTAAAGTTCCATCTTTCTTCTTAACAAAAAGGATTGGTGCTCCCCAAGGAGACACACTTGGGCGGATATAGCCTTTGTCCATCAATTCCTGTAACTGCATCTTTAACTCTGTTAATTCTAGGACACTCATTCTATAAGGTGCCCTTGACACCGGGGTGGCTCTTGGAAGAAATTCAATGGTGAAATCAATATCCCTCTTAGGTGGCAATCTGGGTATGTTTTCTGGAAACACATCCAGAAATTCCTGTACCACAGGAATATCCTCCATTATTGGGGCTTTTTCCTTGGAATCTGCATACCCTACTTGGATGGCATACAACTAACATCCTTTCTGGATACACTTGCCCATTTGAGATGCTATTATAGGACGCAGTTGTACTGGTCTTTTAGTTCCTTGAATTTCTTTACGCGTACCATCTGGCATTCTGAGATGAATGAAATTTTCTTTGCAGTCCACTAGGGTCCAGTGTTTTTCCAGCCAATCCATTCCCAATAACACATCATAAGATCCCAATGGTAAGATTTTTAAGTCTACTTGTAACTGCTGCTCCGCTACCTCCAAAATGCAGTCAGGAATTTTCCCAGTTACCTTACGCTTTGCCCCGGTAGCTAACTGAACTAACCAGGAGCTCTTAAATTTCTGCTCTTTTAATTTGCATGTTTCCAGTATTTTAGGACTTACATAACTTAAACTTTCTCCAGTATCTACTAAAATTGAAACAGGTTTGGTTAGTATAGTACCTTCTAATTCAATCATCGTGGGCTGAAAATCAGCTTGTCGGTCCTCCAAGGCTGCATTTATGCAAGGTACATTTTGCGCCATGTCTCCCACCATAGATGCCTCTTGCAGATTTGCTACAGTCTCATTTTTATTCCGTTGGGGATAGTTTTTATAGTAATGGGCCTCTCCGCAGCCCCAACATTGTAGGGGAGGCTTCGAAATCTACCCCTGCTCTGGCTTGCTGGATGCTTCAGTGGGCTTCTCCTCTGCTGGGCACCTAGTTCTTTGGTGATTTTTACCAAACTGCTTGCTGATGGAATTCCGTGCTGAGCCTTTAAAATTACTGCTTTTACTATTTTTTAAAGTAGAATTATTTTTCTGATTCTTCTTTGGCTGCCAACTTTTTCCTCCTTCTCCCTTGACTTTACTTTGCTGATACCACATTCATGCCTTACAGATAGCCTCATCCATGGCCTGTGGATTAACAAATTCTATCCTCTCTCTCATATGAGCAGGTAAACTACTTAAAAACCTCTAAACCTTGGCTTTTTCTTCGCAGAGGTAAGGAACGTAACGTAACAAGGAGGTACATTTTGTGACATACTCGTCCATGGTCATTTGGCCCAATCTAAGATCATGGAACTCCTTAGCCTTGTCATCATAAAATCTTTCTGTCAGGTATTTATCCTTAAAATATTGCTAAAACAGTTCCCATGTGATATCTCGCTCGTCAATGCTGCGTACGTTTTTCACCTCCTCCCACCATAGGGTGGCTTCCTCTCGTAACTGGTATATAGCCAATATGGCTTTCAGATTGCTGCTGTATTTGTAAACCTGAAAATATTTATTTATATTGATCAGCCATGCTTCAGCCACCTCTTCCACCTCACCATCAAATGTTGGTGGCTTGAGTTTTCAAAACTCCCCTTGCAGTTCTACTTTCTGCCTTTTTGGATCTTGCTGATCAGACTCATTACCCGACTCTACCTCATTATAGTTCTTGTTTTTTTTCTTTTGGGAGAGGCTCTTTTCAGTTCTACCTATGGTGTTGTTCCTAGTTTGTTGTTCCTCTTGTTCCGTTGACAGTTCTTTCTCCGCACTGGGGTGTCCCATCTCCTGATTTTGTTTGTCAGATAAACATTTTAAGATCTTTTCTTGATCTTGCAACAACCTCTCATTGTCCTTTCGGACCCTCATCATATCTTCTTGTAGTTTTTGTACTGTATTTGGCAAGAAAGCAGTTTGTTACTACTATTCTTCAAGTAATTGACTCGTCTTTTGATGTTGCTCGACAGTTGGTTGAACCCACATTTCTGGATTCATGACTGTTGGTACTTCTTGTTGTGACTGTGACGCTTCAACTTCCCTCATTTCACGTGCTACTTCTCAGTGCACTAGACACATGCACAGTTTCACTGTTAGTAGACCCTTAGGATCCCAGTGTAGCAACCTGCTCTGATACCACTTGTCACTACTATCAACATGTAAAATTACCACCATAAAAAAAAAAATTACTTGTCGTACTTAATGGTCAGCATATCTGTACACACGTCCATATCACAAATTCTTGTACAACTATATATAATTCAAAAGTACATAATAATTTTTTAATGGAAATCTTCCCATTGATTCGATCATACAAATATTAACTTGTGGGGACTTATGGTGGAGAACTATCACATTTTTTTATATATATATATTTGTTACATTATCCAACCATGGATTATTCACAAAAATAAATTGTGCCTTTGGAGATTGTGCTGTCTGTCGCATTTATTGATCTGCTAATTATTTATTGAGCCTCGGGATGCGATTCCCACCTGGCCATCGAATCCGCCTTCTGGGGGATGAGCTGATTAATTGTGCTCCAATGTCCAGCGGTACTGTTTACATGTGTCTCCCTTCCCTCGGGATTCTTCGTTTCCCTCCAAGCGAAAAAAGGGAAAAACTTCAGCGCTCATGCCAGAACGCAAAGAACTTGGTGGGTTTCCTCTTCGACTGTAAGTCTGTGAGCAAATAGGGTTTGTATTTGGCGTTATCTGCCGATCTCCCACTGAGCTTCACAAATTATTCTCTTGTTTTAGGTTTCACTTGGAGTTTCTCTCAAGTTGGATGAGGAATTGAAAACTCTTTCGGACTCTCTATAAATGTTTCAGGTTGGTCTCTCAGTTGTGTCCATCTGTAGTTATGTACTTAGACCCTAACGGGTTGTCTCAATTTCTGCTTATTTTATTATACAATCTCGGATTTTGGTTTAACTACCTTCCATTCTTCTCCTATAAGGTTTTGACCTTGGTAGAGGACCGTGCCTGATTTCGAGACCAACTTTTTCCCAGAGCATACTTCCATAGCATGCCATAGCCATTTTCACAATGCTACGGGTAAGTACTTGTTTTTGGCCTGCCCGTCATAATCTGGTGGCATGATTCGATTCTCTTTTCTTACCACCCGGGGACTAATCTGTATGGTCCATGGTTTTTCCACAAGTAGCTCTGACTACTATCACTTACAGGTAAACATTTTTTCCTTATTTGTGAATTAAGTAAAGGGTTTGAGTTATCGCCCTCCATTTCTACCATGAGCCTTACAATTTGATAAGTTGATGACCGGTTGCCCCTCTTTGTGGGTATGAAGAGTTTCATTCCATCAAATTTAACCCTTGGCCAGCGTTTACCTCGGCTGACTCTTCTTCGCTCTATTGTAACAGGTATTTGTGTTTTTTCCAAGGGTTTAAACCCGCTTCAAAACAGCTTTGTCATGGCTTGGTTTTCTCCTTTCAATGGTATTTGTTTTCTTTACGAACTGGCTTGCTACTGGTGTTGGGGTTTCTCAGAATACTGCGAGGCTATACCCTGAAAGAGTCAAGTTTTATTGTTTTATTGTTTTTATTTTTTTTAACCCTAAACATTTTTATGGACGCAACTCTATGATTTCTGTTGTTCTGAGGAATTTGAATGACAAACACGGCTAATGGTTATAGCCGTAGATACCCCAGCGACACTGTTTTACTTGGTTTACTTTTAATGTCAAATATTCATTTGTTTATTTATAACATGCTATGCCGATACAATGTCTCGGCACTGTAGTTCCAGTTTTTATATTTTCTATTTACTCGCAAGCTTGAGAAGAGTTTTTTTGTGCGAGTACATTTCTTTGTTGGTATTGCAAATTATAGGTATTTGTTTTGTATGCTCTCGAGACTTATTCCTGTTCTCTTAATTATGTTTATGTGCTGCTTTTTAGGAAAGGTAATGCTTCACCCTTCGATAACTCTCTATTTGTCAGGGTTATTTACTGGGGTAGTATTTTTCGCATCCTAATTCGGTTACCCTCACTTTCTATAGGGTACATGGCAGTGTGTTGTTTTTTTTCTATTCTACTATTAGCAACATCGTAGTCTCTATACTTGCTATTTATTCTACTGTTATCACGCACTAAGTTTAGACACAGTGAGTAGAAAGAATTAGAGACTTAATTATATTTTGCTTGCAGAACTTCTTCTTCCAGTAATAAGCTTCGTAGTTCACAAATTATAGTAAATATATACTTCACTATAGTATTTGTCTCTTCCTTATTATATAAATATTGTAAAAAGGAAAATAGCAGAATATACATTTCACTAACAATTTTCTTCATTCTATTAGGATATTAGTAAGTATTTCACTCTACAGTACTGCTATCTTCTGTTTATGCATCACAAAACTGCTTTACTTTGTTATAATAACCGAAAGACTTGCACACAAGTTCATTTTCAAATAAATATTTAAATGCACAATGTACTTATCTGTAAACAAAAAAATTAAGCTGATGGTCCTCCCAACCATCAAGGGAGGCGATTACATCCTCTGCTTTCCCCTTAGCCCCAAAACCTAGATGGTGCCACAGGCAATAGTGGAAATCTTTTTTCTGTGACCTCTGGATGGCCAATCCAGTCACAATTAGACAATCTACTTCACAAGGGTTGCAGAAGCTATTTTCAACTGGACCTCCTCTAGCTCTAGAAAATACTTCACCCTCCTTCCAAGAATTACAGAACACCCTCTCCTCTTTTGGGATCCAATTTATCCTCAGAGGAGAGGGTAAATTTTTTTCAAACTGTTCCCAACCACCTCCTATTCTTGGAAACTTTTTAGCAACAACTTAGAAGATTTTATTTTCATTAAATAGTCCTCCTACTTTAATTATTCTCAATAAAATAATTTGTTTTTTTTTATCTAGCATAAAACTTCAATTCTTTTTCGTTTGCCAGAAATTTAAAATAATAAAAGTTTTTAACTAGTTAATACTAGTTAACTCTAATGAGGTTGTTACAATGTGTGAATGGAATAAAAGAAACAAAAATTGTGAATCCAACTCGTAACTCAATTAGGTCTAGAGGCTATAGAGAGGGACGTGTATGTTGCATATGGACTCTATAATTAGCCAAGGATCTAGTGGCACTATCTCGAATGATTATGTTTGACCAAATATCTGACCATAACTTGTCGGAATTAAGTATGAATATTATGGTTCTGTAATAAGTTAATATATTTGTCCCATACCAACATTCTAGTTTTCTCAATATCGAAGATCCTACCATGAATAATTACATTTTACAGAATAATCGTAATTTGTGAAAATGTATTGGTATTCAACTATAAAGAATATGAACATGAATTTATATTACCATGAAACAAGTTATATTTGGTTGATAGCCAATAACCGATATATTTGAACCTCGTTATTTTTTTTATTTATAAGGGTTACTCAGAAAAAATTTAGGGGTCAATATTTACAAGTGGGTTAATTTTCCATGTTTTTTCCAAAAACAAGTTAATTTTTCATGTTTTTTTCAAAAACAAAATTTGCCAGTTTTTTTTATAAGATATTCGCCCAAAATTTACAGTATAAAATTATTTTACCTAAAAATGACCAAAAATTTATATATAATATTATAAAATTATTATAGATCTAATTATTTTTACAAAAATATCGATAAAAAATTTTCAATTTGCATATTACAAACTACAATGATTCACCAATACTTTTAAACTTTAAGATAAATTTTCATACCTAAAATGAAAGGGAGTGCAAAGAGCCATGAAAACATGGCAGTGAATGATCGAAACATCCTTTGAAACTGAAGCGTACACATCATGGCAATCATGGCGTGTGAAGAGAGAAAACCACCTTACAAATCAAAACATTTTAATAGCAAAGAGAAGAACAAAGTTTTAAATATTAAAGACAACAACTTCTTTTGGTATTTCTTAGCTCAATTTAGTTATGTATTGCTCGACTTGTTGTGTATTTTTTGGCTCAGATTGTTTGAATTTATAATTCAAATGGAGGGACATTTTTTTCCGCGAGAATGTGCATGCTTGCATCAAATTTCATGCCAAGATATATCAAGAAAGAGCATCTCACTATGTACATATATATAACGATATGAGTGGTAGGATGGATTTGGTCCTTCAATATCTGTATGCGGCATTTGAGGTTTCTTCCTAATTGGAGGTGACATTCACTATGAGGAAGGTATTGAACATTGAATTCGCAAAGAAATGTAACTTTTATTTCAACTGTTGCAAGTGGAAAAAAATTATTTGCAATAAGCTTCCTTGAATTTGCTTTTATTTTAAGAAAATTGCTTTTCTCTTGCAATAAAATGGATAGAGAATGTGGGGTTTTGTCAGCTCATTATATTGATAACATAAAAATAGTCTCGAAATTAGTAAACATATGAATTCTATAGTTGTTCATTCCACTCTTATGCTTGTAGTGACACGATGTAAAAACGCATCCACGATATTGTGGAATATCCAGTGCATCTGATATAATTTGGGGCATTATGTCTGCTACCGAGTAAGAGAACACAAAGTTGTATGTTTTGATATGGAATGCACTGCTACTCCTAAGTTACTTAGGGACTTTAGTGCACTATGGTATTCTTGTGTTGCAACGATGAAGACCAACATAGGGTAGAGAGCACTACGACCTATCACTACAAGATGTCCATCTCCCATACTGAGCACGACTAGGAATAATTCTTATCATATTCAGTATAATTCCTTTTCCACACACAAGTCACGGGCTCCACAATCGTCCTTCTTGTTGTTTATACCCTTTAGCTCTAGTAGATCTTCCATTCTATCAACCACTTTTGTCGATCAAGGTGCTACACACCAGGCTCGAGCATGGACATTATCATGTTTTCGTCTAGCAGGCCATAAGTGTCCAATTTTTTCAACACTTGGTTCTCTCTCATGCTTCCCTCCAATAATCCATGAGAGACCAAGTCCACATTGTAGCATCTAGTCCTAGTTAGGTTATCCCCACACTTGGAAGACACTTACACATGGCTGCCTAGAGACTCTGCTAATTCTCCCTTTTCCCTCCAATAGGGGAACTATTGCACAAGTCTAGGCACCTCAATGTGTCCTCTATTAGGAGACCATCAATCCATTATATGAAGTTCCATCTACAACATACCTTGTTTTTTTCCTCTTCTATTCTGATCTAATGTGCTTGTTGTCACCTTGGTTGCTTGGTAGGCTTCCCAAAAATCCACGTAAGCTCCCACAAACAATTCCTAAGGCATCCTACAAGAAGGCCATCAACGGACACTAATCAATAATCAACACTTTGACCCAATGCACAACAAACTTCTACTGCAATTATGCTTCTTAATCACTTTGGAATTTGTTACTAGAGTAGGACATATAATCATCAGATCTTCCCCCTCCTTATTTACTTCCACAGGATGCCCAAAATGATCCAATATAGTCATAAGCTCACCCAATACACTTGTCCAAATAATGTTGTTACACCACACTTCACTACAGTAATCCTTCATCACTCATTAGGGCATCACCTACAACCCTTAACCTCCATGCAAACCAAAAAGTAATCCTCTTTAAGGTTATGGTCCGCCAATGGAGATGCCCTCCACTCCTATGTTGTTTGTTTGTGCCTTGTTTCACCCCAAACATAGCACAAGATTATGTCCCAACTACTGGTTATGGCCTGCAGCCTAGCAAAACAATTGTTGTAGCCTTTGGCGCCCTCCAAAACCTCACCTAATATCCCGAACACAACATTGTTCTATTCGCTAGCATTGAGGCCTTATCTTCCAAGAAAACATCACTTGGAACAACCCCTAAAGTTTCCCTTAAAAAACCCTAGATCACCTTGTTTTAACCTACAACAATAGAAATACCCCACGTTGTCCCTTTGGATCTTTTAGTTGTGGCTAGTACTCCTTCAAATTTCAGAGATGTATTGAAACTTCTTGGATTCCTAAAATGTAACATATCACCCTCGTTTTATATACATAAAGAGGGGTTCTTAAAATGTCACAATTAGGGATTTCCAACTCTCATGAGCCTAAAAAAAATTTAGGTTGACCTACATACACATATGCAAACCCATGATTTATCTTTAAAAATTCATAACTCCTCAATGAAAATTCAGAATCAAATGATTCTCACTATCTAGAAAATACACCAACGAGATTAAATCTAACCTTGTAATGTACTAAAACAAGATACTGAATCCTTCCTACAATTTTTTGAAACAAAACATGATCACACAATCACGTATAACCAAGAGAAAGAAGTAAATCAATCACAAAACACAAGATGTATCTATGGAAAGAAATTTCTAAAACCCCCTTTATCTCTATATTTCATATGGTCAAGATTATGAAATAATACAATGTTATTCCTCACAGTGAGAAACATTTGCACTGTGTTGATTTTCTCACTATGATCTTGCTCCAATCTGGCTTGCAATCTCAGCAAAATCAGTCAAGTATTTAACCTTTGTCTTGCCTCCGCTTGCTCAACCTTCCTTACACATTGTTAGGCTAATTGATCCCTTATTAATTAGGAAAATCCCCAATAATGATTGCACAATCCATCAGGGCCTTTGTGATGATGTCATCCATGACCTGTGGAAATTTTTAATAGTACAACTGAGAGATATCTTCCCTTAAGCCTTTGTCTCAACTGGGTCCTCCTTAGAACTCACATGCAACAAGTACCTCATATTTAATTCAGCCGACCTCTCACTAGCTCATCTCTGAGCTAGAACTATTTAAACTGATTTTAACTCAATTTCTTGAGTTAACTAATTACAACTCAAAAATAACTATATATGGACCCCCTAAAAATACCAAATCCCTTTGCATGCATCCTCTCAAAACTCCAACTCAAATTTCCTAAGCCAACTAATTCTTCTTGACTTAATTAACTAATACAATTTTTCATGAGATGAAAGTACAATTTTTATTCCAATTTAATTAAGGGAAAATTAAATCAAAAGCCGCATATGGTAGTCGTTTATGGGTTCCATTTTCTGTATTTCATTTTTGGATGTCAATTTCACTATTTTTGTGATGCAAATTTCAACAATCCCTCTCAACAAAAAAGGAATTAAATCTATCTCGATGCAGTTTCTTTGGAATGTTCTGCATGCAACACTTCCCTAGTGTTGAATTCTCCTGCAACTCCTAAAACTGAGTAGCCTCCAAAAAAATGAATCATTATGATGCATCTATCATCAGAGTCTCTGATAGATATTGATTACTACATTGTCTACTAAAATCTGTGTTGTTAATGACTTTGCATTTGTGCCCTCTGCACTGCTGTGAACTCTGATCTGTGCTTTAGTATCTAACATTTGTCACTCTGATTTTTGTATTCTTGAAATATGATTGCATCAATCCTATAGATCCTTCCTGATACCATGTAATGTGGGCTCCTCATAGTCTGGTTCGATCCATGATACATGCTATCTCAATGTATCCTACCCAAATCTCTGTTAGACATTAGATAAACCAACAATGCCCGTGTGTTTCGCGAAATGGACTAACTTCCTCTCGTGGATCCTTGTCTTTGTTGATGCAATCGTTTACTAACACCTACGGGTTTTGGTTTAACGACAATTTTGATTCCCAAAAAGTGGTATCTGACTGTAGGTCACAATTTCGATACCGACCTGGCTCGAATTGGCGGGGGGGGAGGCGCTGATTGTTCAACATTGGATAAACCACCGCTCCCTGTGTGTTTAAGGACATTGACTAACTACCTCTCATGGATCCTTATCTCTAGCAATGTGATAGTTGACTAACGCCTGCGGGTTTTGGTCTAACAAAAATCATGATTCCCAACAATTTCTTCTCTTGGGATTTTTTATGCACATTGCTTCACCTCTCAACATGAGGTATGGCTACATGCTCGCTCTGTTCATCTAGCTCAGTATTTATCCCTACTAGAGGTCTTTGCTTGAGTGGACACATTGACTCTGTCTCCTCTTTGCTTCTCCAATTCTATCTGCTCCACGACCTTTTGATACTACTTTTAAGACTTTATGTTAAGAGCTAATTTGTGCTCCCTCTCAACCACCAAGTCACTAACATCTATTTTTATCCATAAAGCTTTGCATGGATTCTCAACATGGAGAGCATATAGGTTCTTGACTCTTGCACCGATTTTTTTCACCCATCCCATGGATCCATGTCTAAGGAACACCTTTTCTTTTCTAAATATGAAATCATAACCACAGTATTCCAATACCGCTATGTAAACAAGATTCTTCCTTAGTCCTCGAACATAAAAAAAAAAAATTGTCATTCTGAGAGGGGAGCCAGACTTCCTCTGAAAGGTAACATTAGCTATATCTATCATGCTATACCTCCTGTCATCTCCAAACTCTATGTTATGCTAGACCTCCTCCTCCTTCAACTCACTAAATAGATATATATTCTTTGTCATATGGAATGAGGCGTCATTGTCTAGATACCACATGCATCACATTATAGTGTTGGCCATGGATAAAATGAGAGTAAAATCAAACTCAGTTTCCATGCATGCTTCAGGTTGTGCAACAATAGCCTCCTTGCTTTCCTTCTTCCATGAAAAATTCCAGGCACAGTGCCCGTGTTCGTGACAATGAAAAAACTTGCTCTTTGACAAGTCTCTCTTTCCCTCTTCGCCTTGGGACTTCTTTCCCTTGGCTTTCCTTCCTTTCGAGACCAATGCAAAATCTTCTTCTTTGTATTTTCTAGAGGTCCTGTCTCTGGTGCTTTGCCTTATGTCTTCTATTACCAAGTTGGACAACAAATGCTCCCAGTTTGGTAACTTATCCTTCCCATTCAAAGAGTCCTGCTAATTATGCCAGCTCTTAGCAAGGGCTATAAGTGCTAGGCTCACCAAATCATCATCAACAATAGTCACCCCAACACTTCCAAGCTCATATTGACACTGAGTAAAATTCTTCAACTTTTTTTGGATCGTGTCACCCTCCTCCATCTTGATATTTCTGAGCTTGTCCTTCAGCGCCAACTTCATGTGATTGCTGCTATTCTGAAACAAATATGTCAAGGCCTTCCACATAATATATGGCGTCACATTCGAATGGAGACTCTAGACAATATGATCTCAAACTCCCTCTAACAAGATTCTTCTCCCCTTTTCTACCTTCTTTTGATATGCATCAATATTTTTAGCATCTATGGCTGTAGGCTTGGGAATATCAATATCTATGAATTACTTCAACCTGTTATCCTCTAACACTGTCTACATCATGCGGCTGCAGGCTTAGGAATATCAATATCTATGAACTTCAACCTGTTATCCTATAACACTACCTACATCCTGTCCTTCCAAGCTATGTAATTATAATTTCCCTCAAGGGAATATTCGAGTCTCAAGCCATTGAAAGACATCTTTATCTGTTGTTGGATCCTGAAGAATATATCTGCAAATTTGAACCTCTTCAAAACAAGGTGAATTTATTCTCTTCTATTGTGATTCTTGGCACTTCGATACCATGTATAAAATCCAACAACAAGATTCAATAAGAACTTCTAATGTACTAAAACAAGATATTGAGTCCTTCCTACAATTTTCCGAAGCAACACATGATCATACAGTCACATATAAGCAAGAGAAAGAAGTAAATCAATCACAGAAGACAATATGTATCTAGGTAAATAAACTGCTCAAAACCCCTCTATCTCTATGTTGCATATAGTCCAGATAATGAAAAAATACAATGATATTCCTCACACTAAGAAATCTATGCAGTTTGTTGAATGTCTCACTTTGATCCTACTCGAATATGGATTGCAATGTAAGAAAAATCGGCCAAGTATTTAACCTTTTAATTTCCCATGTTGGCCCACCCTTCCTTATGCATTAATGGGATAATTGAGCCCATATTAATTATGAAAATATCCAATAATGATTGCACAATACTTTAGTCCCTTCCCGGTGACCTCATGAATGACTTGTACAATTTTCTAATAGTACAACTGCTAGATCTATTCCTTTTAACCTTTGTCTCAACTGGGTATTCCTTAGATCTCACATGAAACAAATATTTATAGTGAATTATCAGTTCATTGATTGATCACTTATTTTGAACTAAATCTGATTTGATTCATTGAACCTCTCACTAGCTCATCTCTAACTTACAACTAGTTATATTGATTTTAACTCAATTTCTTGAGTTAACAAATTACAACTCACAAGTTACTATATCTAGCCCCCCTAAAAATAGAAAATCCATTTTCATGCATCCTCTTAGACCTATAACTCAAATTTCCTAAGCTAACTAAGTCTTCTTGACTCAGTTAACTAATACAAGTTGTCATGATATGAAATTACATTTTTTCGTCGAATTTAATAAAGGGAAAACTAAATCAAAAGCGTCATATGGTAGCCATTTCTCGGTGCAATTTTTTGGAATTCATTTATATATGCCAATTTCATCGTTTTCTTGTATAAAATTTCAACACATTGTGTTGGAATTGTATCATCGAGCACTACCATCTTCATCCATCGCATGTCGATTTCTCATCACAGTGTTGGCCCAAACACAATGGGTGCAAAAACCCCAATCTTGGATCTGAAGACCACACACCCATTTGTGGCACTGTTACGTCCCTATAATACTAGGGTATCCCCTTATTTTTATTGTTAGTATAGCCCACCTATTTTAACTGTTGTTCCCATGTAGTCCCCATATTGTTATTATTGTTCACCATAGAAACCCACTATTGGTATTGTTGTGCCCTTATATTGTTATTGTTATGTCGCCTACGATTATATTCTGACCCATTAGACTCCTGTATATATAAAGGAGGATTTTTCATTTGTATCATCCAATAATTTTTCATTTATTTAATGTAAAGGAGGTTTCTCCCAGAAAGAGGCTTATTTTTAAGTCATTGATCTATCTTTTCTTCTATTTTGTCAGTTGGTTGCATAACATTTGGTATCATAGCTTTGGATTCTAAGTTTTTGTTGCTGCAATGAGGCCATGATAGAATTTTCGCTATAAAGTTTTATCTATGATGTTTCGAAAGATTAAAATAAAACCCATTTGTGATGAAATTTTGAGGAAATTTGTGTAAAAATTCCAGATCTTGGTTTGATATATTTTCGTATATATGTTCTCAAGAAGTTAGGTTTTTGCAAGCTCCATAATTTCATCTCAAACAGGTGAGGCCGAGCAAAAATCATCATAACTTTCGTTTCAAACATTGTATTGGAATTTTGTAAAAATGAACTGAAATTGCATGGACTTTAGTTTCTAGTGTATCAATTTGATAGCCGAAGGTTAGAAAAATGACAGGTGGCATGATGCACAAGTTCACTCTTTTGAATGAATCCATAATTAAGTGATTGTGTTATATAGGACATAACTTTATCTTGAAGAATTCAAATTAGGTCTAACCTGTTTCATTGGAAATAAGACTCAGATTGATACTACATGAAAGAAGATAAAATATTGAGGATCTGAAATTACAAAGATACATCAGTTTCAATATCAAGCTCCTCAAACTCACGAAAAAATGTGTGCATTTTTTAAAAAATTTCATCAATCTTGTTTGAAAAATATCTTTGAAGTGATTCAAAGGGCATATTGAAGCATATATATCAATATTGGGTTCTAAAGTTCCCAAAAAAATAATTACACACCCATTAAGCCCTCATAAAACTATACTATGACACATGAAAAGGAATAATTCTAGTATGATATATCAAAATTACAGTACCAAGCGCAACAAATTTTGATCTCACAAATAGAAACTGAAGATGACATAGATGGTTTAAAAGTAGACATGGAGGCCCAGGAGGATGGTTTTAATGATGAAATTAAAATAATATGAATGATTAAGTACTAGAAGATCACATTGAGCATCAAAAAAAAATTCTCCAACTCTTAAAGGATAACCTAGCTTTGGTGCAAAATCTAATGGCACAATAGGAAGATCAACATAGCGGAAAATTAAGTTTTGATATAGGTGACAAAGTATTTTTACACATACAGCCATACAAACCAATTTCCCTAAATAAATATAAGAATTGTAATAAATTATTGTTATATTGCTATGGTCCTTAAAAGGTTCTGCAAAAGATTGGTACTATGGAATACAAATTAGAGTTTCCTACATCTTCCCGAGTTCACCCAATTTTCCATGTTTCATTCTTAAAGAAGGTTATAGGTGAAAAAATATCATTCCAAACAATATTGCAAGAACTTGACGAGGAAGGAAAAACAATATTGGAACCTAAAGAAGTCATGGAAAGAAGAACTCCACAACTATGAAATAAATCAATTTCAGAATATATAATCAAGTGGAATAAATTACCTGTTGAAGATTCCACATGGGAGGATAAGAATTTTACATAGAAGCATCCATAAATAATCAAGTGTTGAGGAAAACACTTATTTGAAGGAGAGGGGAATGTTAGGTCCCTATAATACTAGTGTACCCCCTTATTGTAATTTTTAATATATCCTCTCTATTGTTATTTTTGTGCCGATGTAGTCCTCATATTGTTATTATTGTGCTCCATAGAAGCTCGCTATTGTTATTGTTGTTCACTTACAATGTTATTGTTATGTTGGATAGGATTATATTGTGACCCATTGGACTCCTATATATATAAAGGAGGTTTTTTCATTAGCATCATCCAACAATTATTCATTTATGTAATGTAAAGGAGTTTTCCCCCTCGAAGAGGCTTATTTATAAGTCGTTGACCTATCTTTTATTCTATTTTGTGAGTTGGTTGCATAACAAGAAATTTGACTTCGAATCCTCGGAAACCAGGGTTTGGAGTACCTCCCAAGATACACAAAAATCAACACTCCCTCTTAGCGATGGAGGTAGTTCGAAGACTAGTAAGCAATCATCATCCCCAACGACCACAATAGCCCATGTGGCATCCATTAATGCATCATACCCCAGCAATATTGGTAGTGCCTCTACCTCATCACATCTGAACCTGAAGATCCCAAACCTCCATATGTATTCTCCCTCTCAGGCTAGACTTCCTCTTAGCCTACACGATCTCCACTCGCTCAGTCTTGCAAGCACTCATCCTTTTGTATCAAATATGAATCGTGCAAATCTCGTCAATATCGAATGTGCAACACCACAATCCGATGAATACTCTAGCCTACAATATTTTAGTCCATCACATGTAGCCATCATGATCAACCTGATCTTGTCCATGCCAAAGAAACCCTCATGTTTTCCCAACCATCCATGGCGCATCAACAGAAGTCTACGATGAACAATATTCCCTAAAACAATTTTTTTTCACTAGGCTCACCACCAATCACCTAGAACTCCTAACCCATCTCACCATGTAGTATATAGAGACCACATCTCTATGTATTCAGATGAATCCTCGTCTCCATGATCTATATACCCACAAATCCCTCTGAGTTTCTTCGCTTTGCACACTCGGATTCACTGTCCCCCAAATTAGTTCAAATAAGCTCTTATACCATGTTGAATTTCCATGACCTTGGGTCTTGGTGACACATCAAAGCTGTGTCTTTCACCGCTAATGATGCTGACTCTACGAATTTTTTAATTACTATGTGCAACCAAAAAACAATGCCAACATCTACAATTGTACTTTAACAAAATTGAAGCAATTCAGCATAAGTATTAAAACATGAACAATAATTGTTCATTGTTCTAATTCACTAACTTTACTTCATCATTATATATCTAATCTCCACCGCCCCTTTTAAATATTTTTAGATCTGACGGTTATCGCATACCCAGTAGCATGATAATTAACTCTTTAAAATCTTGTGATAAAAGTGGTTTTCTCTATCATCTATGTGCTATGTGTCATATTATTACTAGATCACATATGTTATAAAAATACCTCTTTCCATAATGAAGTCCTGCGATATACCATCTATGGTTTTTGAAGATACATTGCTTATGGTTTTGAGGGCTGATGTATTTAGACATATGCTACTCTCTTGATTCACTGCTTCAATTACATTATGCACACACATTCCCACATAAACTAACAACATATGGCTCAATACAGATTTTTACAGACTATAAATTTCGGAATGGATATGGGTCATCCATTCCACATATATGTAGTGCACGCTAGAACCCTATTTTAATGACGATGTTTATTTTAATGGATTACCATCGATCCATTCAGTGATCGATGGTTGATATTTAGCATACGCAAATCCACACAAATTGAATTTGTACACAACAAAAATGGGTGTTCGATCTCTCAAAACCACACAGTCTCACTAATTGATGAAAACTATAGCTCCGATATAAATGATAGAAATTCACACAAAGAAGCACCACATTTCAATTAATTTCAATTTCAAATTACAATACACTCATATGAGCCAGATCACTCTCTAAACGCTTGATATTCCATGGTGTCTAGCTTCCTCTACTCTCTAACCTCAAGCCTTCTCCAATTTATTCAAAAGATTACAATTTATACAAATACGGATTCATGAACCAATTTGGTTCAGATCCAACAATCTCTAACTTTGTCCTAAAGTATCTCTTCATATCCACTCCTTTCTCAAAAAAAATCCCAATTTAAACAATCAGATCCCTCAAATCCTCACTGTTCCTAAGATTACTCAATTTTTACTAAGATCCCTTCATTCACGACATATTCACCACAAATTGAATTTAGAATTTAGAATTTCCTCAAACTCAAATAAACTTAGGAAAATAAACAAAATTATTAAGGGAACCTACTCCCTTTAGTAAATGTGGAATAAGACTCATGGTCTTATAAGCTTTGACGAATGCTCCTGCATCAGACTCCTTGAGTTTAAAGTTTTCATGACCTCCTGGTCATGTGCTTCTTCTGCTAAGTCATCTAGAATCCCAAACTTTACTTTGTAAGTTGCCATCTCTTTCAGCATGTTGTTGCTCCATTTTTTTCTAACACTACTATTACTTCAGTCCTTCCAGGTTTCCAAATCTTATGTTTCTGTTTTCCTCTTTCTTTGCTGATGCATATTTATTTTGTCAATTTCTCTTCTTTGATGGTTCTCTTCTTGACTGACTTCTTCATCCACAATTTCTCGATTTACTCTTTACACTTTGCCCTTAGTTAAACTTCATTGAAAAATAACTTATTTAAATTCTCTTTTACCTTAGAAATTATGAAATTTCTATCCAAATTTACTTTACCCCTCTCATTTATAGCCTATTGGTTGGAATTTACAACTTCCCCTTCATTATTATGAAAGTTAATATTTTCCTCTATATCATCAGGCTCACTTAATAACTTTTCCAACAAATTAAATATTCCCTCATCTTTAATAATAATGTCATTTACATATGGCTTCTTTGTCCTGTATAAAACAAAATTTCCATCACAATTGTAAGATTTAAAATTACTATGATTTTCTTTCTCCACAGATAATTCTACCATCCAGTCTTTCTGGTGATTATCTGCAAAATTCATGAAACTGTCAACAAATTTTGTTTCAGTGCTTTCCTCTGCATTGCACAGTGTTCATTATTTTGACACAAGGCTATCTTTCAAAATTTCAATATCTAAGATCTCCTGGAGCGTATCATTGTGAAATAGCTTTTCATCTTTCGTACTGATACCATTGCAACAAAATGATGTTGTTTCATCTTCATGTATAACAAAAACAAAATTATGTTTTTCTAAAGCTTCTTTATGGTTTACACACTCATAAAAATAATCAATTTTAAAAACAGAGAATTCTTGAACTTCTGTATCTATCAACATCATCATACATTTCTTCACATTTTCCATACTAATTCTATCTTGATTTTCTACTGAAAATGCTTCATTCTGGTTATCATCACAAATACTCATTTGCTTATCTTCAACTTCTTTAATTATAACAATTTCCCTATCAATGCCATTATTCTAAAAGTTAGTAAATACATGCTCAAAATACTTTTCTATTCTAGCCATTTCTTCCAGTAATCTCACTTCTTCATCAACATGCATAAGCACATTGTCCAATTGTTGTCCACTACTTGTCAAATCTGAAAACATACACAACACATCAGTTTTAAAAATACAAGGCTATTCATTTGAATCCTTAGTGATCAAATCTTTATGCTTCTTTTAACTATTCTGATAGTTCACTAAGTTATTCAGAAATTCTTCCTCAACATTTCTGATTTCTTTTTCATCAAATTATACTTCTTGGACTACAGCTTCTTGACTATTCTTGGAAACTTTATCATAGGTTTATATAATACCTTGATGTTCTACAAAATTCTCTCCATAACCCAGTTTATCCAAGTAAGACAATGATGTCTTTCTGTCTTCAATGAAAAGACTTTGATCCTTCAAAATCTTCCTTGACTTAACTTCTTGAGCTGAGCTCTCTGTGTCAATTTCTCTTCTCTCCACTTTAGAAATATGCAATGTATTTATTTCCTTTTCTCTATCCACTTTCCATTGGTTTTCTACCCATGTTAAAATTCCTTCAAACATGATCCAATAAGTTTTTAATAAGAGAAGACACAACCATTCACTCATACCTTTTAATTTTCTTCGCCAATTGAAATCTTGAACTTCTTTATGAATCTCCTTTTGTGTTTTTCTTGCTTCTACCTCTTTCACTTTTTCATGCTTAGGCTCAATTCATTAAGTTTCATACCTGCAAATGCACATTGACATAAATAATTAATCCCAAAAATATGATCCTCTCTTGTCTATGTAGATGCTACCACCACCTTTCTCACATACTGATCTGTATAGAACATCTCTTCATCATTATGATCAATGTCTCTTTCCCCAAGGATAGGTATTTTCTCTGTTTTACAAATGGATTCTCTTCTTCCATCCTTAATTGTTCGAAATATTAATTTCTCAAAAAATAATTTCCTGACAGGCCACTTAACTCTTTTCCCCACATAAAATCCTTGTTTCCATTCCTCTTTGATTCTTTTCTATATCAGCTTCTTCAAATGACCATCTTCTATCTTCATATCGGCTATCTCTTTGTCAATTTCTTCCTTAATCATTCTTTTGGGTTCAACTGCTTTGAAACTTTTCCCTCTCTGTTTGTGACTTTCCTCTGTTCCCCTTTTATGACTAACAATAGTCAAATTCATTTCTTCCATTGGTGAACTTTTATTGTTCACTAGTTAGCTCCAACTAACCCTTCCTTATTTTGTAATAAGTTTTTTACTTGTCAACGATATCATATCATCCTTTTGGTATCTCTTCTCTTCCATCTCTATGCGTTCCTTACTCGCTATGAGTTTTAATAAGCCTCTACAACATCAAGTCCTCCCTGCTGCCACTTACTTCACCAATCCCCTCTTTGGACTTGGTCTTTTGGTAAGCATTGGTTCTCTATTCTCTAGAACTTATTGAGCATTCTTCTCTGCTCCTTCTAGGCTTCAACTCATTTTCAACTTTTAAGAACACAACTATCCTTTTTATCCAACCCCTCTTGGAATTATTCAAGGTTCTTCCACATTCTTCTTTCACTTAGAAATTACTTACTAGCTTCCTTGACTTCTTTTTGCTGAGATACTTCCTCTTTGTCTACAAGTTGATATCTGCAAACATATTTTCAAACTAGAGTTAAAATAACACTTACCATCTCACCTTCAAAATATCTGTGTGATATTGTTTCACCATTCATCTGCAATGTATCTCTATGTGCTACAATCTATTAGATTTAAAATCTAATCTTCTCTCTCATATCACCATCGTACCTGTATAATCTTACCTCAATATTCATCAAATTTTTTCTTCAAACCTGTCGAATTTCTTCAAAGATGTCTTAAACATAATTCCCATTGCATTAATTAAATATTTTCCAAATGATTCATGTGTCCACTATTTCATTCTTCATTCAAAAGACTTCATACAGTCATCAACTATTTCTCATATTACTCTTCATAATGAACACTTCATTTTTTAAGATCAGTTAAGGTTCAATCTAATATCTCAACCCTACTTACAAAACTCATAACAGACACTACAAAATTCTTCTGGAAATGTTTTTGTAAGCAAATCTTGTCTTGCTTCTGCAAATTTCAAATTTCAATGTAGTGGCTCTTCTTTCAAATCTATTGAATCCAATCTCTAGTCTAATTGTTCCTTCAATCATCAATATCATTGTCTTCACAATACTTAATCAACCCTCAATCATTCTTTAGTTTTTACAAAATTATTTAAATCATTTAAATGTCTTCATAATCTACAAGAAATTCATTATCAACTTCCTCGGTAGTTCCAACTTCATTTCAACCATAACTGTCAAATGAGTCTTCTATTGGTTTCTATTAACCTGAAAGATTAAGTACTTTGGTACCCGAGGCCCTTGGAGCCCATGTAGATTCTGAAATGCAATTTGAATTGTCTTAAAAGGTGTTCAACAATAGCTACTGCTTAGGGTTTGATCATGGGAAATACATGGTAGAAATGGGCTCTTCAGGTGCATGTAATTGTAACACTGGTGCTTTTGGAAAAATCTTGCAAAAAAGTTCAATGAAAATAATAAGATATTTATCTACAGAGACGGATTTAAAAACAAAAATTGAGAATGAATGTGATTTACATTTACAGTTGTCTCCAACTTCAAATCCAGGCTCTGATACCACAAATGATGCAGCAAAGTTGTGTCTTTCACCTCTAATGATGCCGACTCTACGAATTTTTGAATTACTATGTTCAATAAGAAAACAAAGCCAACATCTAAACTTGTACTTTAACATAATTGAAGCAATTTAGCGTAAGTATTCAAACATGAATAATTACCATTGATTGTTCTAATTCACTAACTTTACTTCATCATTATGTATCGAATCTCCACCACCCCTTTTAAATTTTTTAAATCTCACAGTTATCGCATACCAAGTAGCACAATAATTAAATCTTTAAAATCTTGCAATAAAAGTGGTTTTCTCTGTCATCTATGTGATACGTGTCATATTATTACTAGATCGCATATGTTATAAAAATACCTCTTTTCGGAATGAAGTCCTGCGAGATACCATTTATGGTTTTTGAGGATACACCACTTATGGTTTGAAGGCTATTGTATTTAGTTGTATAATATGCTCTTGATTCACTGCTTCAATGCCATTATGCATACCGATTCCCACATCAGCTAACAACATATGGCTCGATACATATTTTTTCACACTATAAATTTCTGAATGGATATGGGCCATTTATTCCACATCTACATAGTGCACACTAGAACCTTGTTTTAATGACCATGTTTCCTTTAATGGATTACCATCGATCCATTCTTTGATCGATGGTTTATCTTTAGCATACATGAATCCACACAAATTCAATTTTTACACAACAAAAATGGGTGTTCGATCTCTAGAAACTACACTGTCTCATGGATTGATGAAAACTATAGCTCGGATACAAATGACAGAAATTCACACAAAGAAACACCAGATTTCAATTAATTTCAATTTCAAATTACAATACACTCATATGAGCCAAATCTCTCTCTCAACGCTTGATATTCCATGGTGTATGGCTTCCTTTTGTCTCTAACCTCCAGCCTTCTCAAATTTATTCAAAAGATTACAATTTATACAAATACGGATTCATGAACCAATTTGGTTCAAATCCAACAATCTCTCACTTTCTCCTAAAGTATCTCTTCATCTCCACAATTTTCTCAAACAAAATCCCAATTTAAACAATCATATCCCTAAAATCCTCACTCTTCCTAAGATTACTCAACTGTTACTAATATCCCTTCATTCACGACATATTCTTCACAAATTGAATTTACAATTTAGAATTTCCTCAAACTCAACTCAAATTAGGAAAATAAATAAAATTATTAAGGGAACCCACTCCCTTTAGTAAATGTGAAATAAGACTCATGGTCTTATAAGCTTTGACTAATGCTCCTACATCACTAGGTTAGAGTCTCAAATCTCTAATGCTACCAAACCAAGACTCTCAACTACTAAACTACTTTACACAATGTAAATATAATGCAATAAATGACATATACAGAAATATACACAGCTTTTTAAACTTTCAACCCAACTTCATTATATTAACAACATATAATACAACACTCTAGAGCTCCCATACCGGGGATAATGGCCATCATACATCCACTAGTACAAGACAATATAATCTGACCATATGGTTGTAGTATGCTCTAATATCTCCTCTCAGTCGTATCATGTACCTGACTAGTCCTTCAACTCCCGATCTATAGCTCCTACTTCTATGAATGCTTTAAGCCCATGTGGCCACGAAATCTTGACTGTCTAATATTATCTCTAGTTGTCCCTTCGTTCAATAAGGGAACAACACATCGAGACTCATGTCAAGTTGTTCAAAGCTCCACTTGTGAACAAATCTCAATATTCGCACTACTGCTCCTCAACTACTGAGAGACTTTAACTGATTATGGTATTTATGAGCTACAATGATGAAGAACAACATAGGGCATGAAGGGTTACCACCCATCTTCCATAGTGAACATAGCCTAGGAGGAATCCCCATCATCTGCTGTAGAAGACCTTCTCCACACAGAAGTGTTGGGTTCCACAATCCTACTACTAGTTCATCTGATAATTGAGATCTAACAACTCTGCCACTTTAGAAACCACCTTTGTCCATCAGGGTATTGCACGTCGGGCTCCAACATGGAAACTATCCTGCTATCCTCTAACATATCGTAAGTGTTCAATACCGTCCAAACTTGGTCCTCTCTCACACTACCCTCCAACAATACACGAGATACGAAGTCCACGCTATAGCATATGCTCCTAGTTAGGGCATATCCCCACCTAGGAGACCCTTATACATGGTTTCCCATAGACTCCACCAATCTTCCCTTTGCCCAACAATAGAGGAGATATTGTGAAAATATATTCACCTTAATGTGCCCTCACTAGGACACCATCAATCCATCATACAAGGGTCCATATGCAACATGCCTTGTTTTTCTCCTCTTTCCTTTCGATCTAATGTGCCTGTTGTCATCTTGGTTGCTCGGTAGGCCTCCCAACCATCCACATGGGTTGTTACACCATGCTTCACTGATGCAATCTGGCATCACAAGTTAGGGCATCACCTACATCCCTTAGCCTCCACGCAAATCAGAATGTAAGCCTCTTTAAGGTTGCAGTTCTCCAAGGGAGAGGCCTTCCACTCCTACCCTTCCTTTTTGTCCCTTATTTCACCCCAAACACAACACCAAATGATGGCCCAACTATTGGATATCGCGTGCAGCCTAGACTAAAAGTTGTTGTAGCCTTCAACCCCTCCAGAACTTCCCCAAAAAACCCTAACACAACATTGTTCTCTTCTCTAAAATTGTGGCCTTATCTCTCCGGTAAACTACACTTAGAACTGCCCTTAAACTTGTCCTTAAACAACCCTAGATAAGCTCATTGTCACCTACAATAATAGAAATACCCCACATTGTCTTCTAGGCCTCCTCATACTGTCCCTTTGGCTCTTCTAGCTGCGGCTAAGGCTCCTTAAAATTTCAGAGATGTATTTCCACTTCTTGGATTCCTAAAACATAACATATCACTCTTCTTTTATAGACATAATGAGGGGCTTATTAAAACGTCACAAGTAGGGGCTGCCAACTCTGATGAGTCTAAAAGAATTTTTGGCTGACCTAGATGCACATCTACAAACCCATCATTTAGCTTCCAAAATTCATAATTCCTCAAGGACAACTTGGAATCATATGATTCCCATTGCATTGGAATCATATCGCCAAGCACTATCATCCTCATCCATCACATATCTATTTCTCATCATGATTGTGGCCTAAACATGATGGGTGAAAAACCCCCAAGCTTTGATTTCAAGCCCACAAGCCCTTTTTAGCACTTGGAGTACCTCCCAAGCTACACAAAAGTAAACACTTGCTTGTGAAATAAGAAATAAAAGGAAATTTTAAAAATTACTTATTTATCCCTCGTGTTGAACTTAATTTGCGATTAATAAATCATAAACTTGAAGTTTTGAAAAATAAATTATATATATTTCGTTGTAAGCGAATATATACGTTATAATTCTTAGAAGGATTTGTTTTTTTTAAACACTTTTATGAAGATCTCCTTCACACAATCCATATTAGTTTATTATAACTAGTGACTTCAGCGTAAAAAACCGATATTAGTTTATTATAATTAGTGACTTTAGCGTATAAAACCGAAAACCGATTATAACTTTTACAAGTAAAAAATTAAATAGTGATCCATGCTTCAGAAGTGGAATTATTCCTTGCTGGAAGCTATCTACAAATTTAGAAATTCCAATTATGTGAGAGGGAACTTTTATATTTTAATTACAATATCATTCAAATCCAATATAATTGATTTGCACGTGGAATAGTCGGATGGTTGGACGTGAGAAATAGTTGGCCTAGATCATAGCGGTGTAGAGGAACGAAAAGCCCGACCTCTAACTCTGAATTGGCATGGTCGACCATTGGTTGGGGTCGCTAGCCCCATGCTAGCTCGGGGTCGACTCTTCTTTGTGTTTAATCTCAAATCCAAAGGCCCGACTCAATACGCTTGGCTCAAATGAACTATTTTAATTTTGGTATTAATATTAATTTAATTTTAATTAATAATAATGAATTTAAATAATTTAATTAATTAACTTAATTTAATTAGTTAATTATTTATCATAAATGATAATTATAATCTCAAATCATAGATAACGAGTTCCTTCGCACCAAACCAAAATTTTTGTGCAAATTATATTCGCACAAGAACTGCCATTATGTACCATATTTTCCTTTGTTGTTTAGTTATTTAGATGACTTGTTATGTCTGTCCCGTAATATCTCGAGTAAAATGGATTCAAAGTTTTAGTGCGTTATGGATGAACAGCAGAGAAATAATAGTAAAGAAAATAATCCTATGGAATACATCCATTTATATGTTTTTCTCCGTCAAGTGACAATGCAGTGATCAAATACCCAAAACATAAGTGATAAAATATGAACCAACCATCTTAGATACTTGAAAGGTACCTGAATGATCATATGCGGAATTTGTTAGTATGATTTCGACCGATCTTTAATTTTTAAATTATCTGAATCGTATAATGTTTTAAATAATGAAAACATTATAATTAAATTTATTTTCTCTCCCATGTATTTGAATATTGAACCTGTGGATCCTTGCAGTTATTTAGGGCAGGCCTTTATATGATTGGTCTGGATACTATCACTAATCCCACTGGAACTACTTTTCAAGGAAGTAGGCTAACAACGTACGAAGGATTCACAAAATAGAGAGAGAAATGTCGATGAAATAGTGCTTTCTCTCACATTTGATCATACCCATTTATGCATTAAATATTTTACTTTAGTTATAATATCATGTTTCGAAAAGAAGAAAAAGTTTGATAGATATTGTTAGAAATAATTAATCTTGCAACTTAAGAATTATTTAAATCGGCCCCTCACTACCATAGCCTACTCAGCGTCGAAGGGGCACCACCACCATGACCTGTTCAACTTTGAAGGGCCATCATCGAATCAACCATATCAACCCAAAGGGAAAATAGCCAACTTAATTTTGTATAAATATAGTTGAGATGGGATAGAAGAAGATGCATTTAATTTTTCTATACATTCATGTCTTTCATATATTTGGTAGCAGCGTAGCTGCATGTTTTTTTCCACTTTGTGCTTTGTGTGATTTCTTAACAGTCATAGCTACGTGTTTGAGATGTTTTATGTCCTTTCATCTAGTATCAAAGTTCGTGAGGTAAATCTACAGGCATGTTTCGATGTGTACTCTATGACCTTCAAAATCTACAGACATCTAGACCTTGTCTAAAATATAGAAAAAATTCCCTGGTGACAGCTTAAGCATGCGATCCTCGCATCAAAGGCGAATTCTTCCATCATACAACAATTTACATTTCTATCATCAAGATCAAATGATTCATCATTCATCACAGACGTTAAGAATACTTGGGACCTTGAGAAATAAAAATTCCATTTTTTGTTTGTTTCACTTCTATGCCCAAAAGATATCTTAGCAACCCCAAGTCAGTGATTTCAAACTCACTTTCATCACTGCTTTAAAATCAGTGGTGAGAAAATCATCACTCCTTGTAAAAATCAAATCATCTACATACAAAATGACAATAAGAAGCTTACTATCACTTTCTTTGATGTAGAGAGTGGGTTCACCGTCACACTTGTCCAACCCATTGTTCATCAAGTAAGCATATATCCTTCTATACCATGCACACAGTGCTTGCTTCAGCCCATAGAGAGCTTTCTACAACTTACATACCTTGTCTTCTTTGCCTTCTACCTCATAGCCAAGAGGTTGCACAACATACACTTCCTTTTTCAATGCTCCATTCAAGAGCACTCATTTTATGTCCATTTGATAAACCTTCCATTTATGTTGCATGGCAATTGACAATGCTATACTCATTGTCTCTGTCCTCGTGACTAGTGCAAATTTTTCTGCATAGTCTCTTCCATGCTGATGCTTGTATCCTTTGACAACTAGTCTTGATTTATGTCTTTCAATATTGCCTTCAATGTTTCTCTTGGTCTTATAGACCCACTTCACTCCAATGAATTCTTTACCTTGCGGAAGTTCCAATAACACCCATGTTCCATTCTTTTCTATTGATCGTATCTATTAATCCATAGCCGCAACCCATTTCTCTTGTTTGACTGAATCTTCAAAATGTATTGGGTCATCTACATGAAAAAATAATCCAAATAAATAATTCAGACCAACATTGCTATCAACTTCATCTTGCTCATAAATTTCATTTAAATTCCTGAATTTTTGTCTTCTTATGCTTGCAGAAGATGTACTTGGTGTTGTGCTTGAAGTAGATGGAGTTGTAGATCTTTGTGATGTGCTTGGAGAAGCACTTGCTTGGTTGTGCAATGTTGTCCTATTATTTGTTTCTGGTGTCACAGGTTGAATGCTTTGTTGATCTTGTGTAGGTGGAGGAGGAGTCATCATTGAGGAATTACTTTGTGGTACATGTGTCTTCACATTGACTGTCTTCACTACAATTCCATCCCATGTTTCCTCTTATATGAAATGAACATCTATGCTAATTATTACGTTATTGGTTGATGGATTGTAGAGCTTGCATGCCTTGGACTCATGACTATATCCAAAAAATATACATTTCTACCCCTTGATGTCCAACTTCTTTTTCAACTCATCCGGGATATATGCATACACCACACATCCAAACACTCTCACCTGAGTGACATATTTCTTTCTTCCAATTCATGGCTCTTTAGAAAAAATATTCATAACAATTTTGGTTGGACACCTATTAATAATATACGCTTCAAAAGCGACAACTTCAACCCAATAATCATTTTGAAAATGCTTTGCCTTCAACATACTACTTCCCATCTCCATATTGGTCCTATTCTTTCTTTTCGCGACACCATTTTGCTAAGGTGTATACCTTGTTGTAAACTGCTTGTGTATTCCATGCTCCCTGCAAAAACATAAGAAGTCACTTGAGATACATTCACCACCTCTATTAGTCCACAACACTTTGATGTATTGTCCACTTTGCTTCTCAACAAGAAATTTGTAGTGGTGGAAGCGGTCAAACACTTCACTTTTCCGTTTTATGAAGTAGACCCTTGTCTTCCTTGTGCAGTCATATATGAAGGTCAAAATATAGTGGCTACCACCAATTGATGGTGTTTGCATTGGCCCACATAAATCTGAGTGGAAAATTTCCAAACGTTCTTTTGCCCTTATAGAATTCCCTGCTGGAAATGATTCTCTATGTTGCTTACCCAAGATGCATCCTTCACATTGGTTGTCCAGTTTCTCTATGAGTGATGACTCTTAACCATGCATTTCCTATGCAACAAATTCAAACCTTTGAAGTTGAGATGACCAAATCTCAAATGCGATAACCAATTTTCATATTTAATTTCTTCTTGAAATTTTTCTTATGTGAGAGATGCTACATCACCTTCTTCCTTCAAATCTGATCTTAGCTTGAGAGGAGACATTCTATTGTTTGTCATATGAGCCATTGCAATCAGTTGTCTACTTGGAGGCCTATCCAATATTGTGCATACTTCATTTTTGAAAAATACATTATAGGCCTTTTGCATGAAATGTCCAATTCTTATGAGGTTATGTTTCAAACCAGGAACAAAGTAAACATCTGACATGAAAATTTTCTCTCCTTTCTTTGTTAGAATGTCGACTCTACATTTTCCCATGACAACGACTTTGCTATCAGTCACTAATGTTACTTGAGATTTTACACTTTCATCTATATTTGAAAACATTTCTATGTTTCCAGTCATGTGGTTGCTACACCTTGAATCTCAGAACCATACATATCCTTGTTTTTCTTGTACTACATTACAAGCTAAAAACATGCTATCATAGTTCTTATTTTTCTTTACAAAATTTTCACTTGGTTTATTACTTATGTAATATTTCTTCTTTCTACATTCATTTACATAATGACCATACTTGTTACAATAATGAAATTGAACTTAAGATTTATCATACCTCTAACCTTGTGGTCGGATTTGGATTGGGCCTTCACTTGGATTTTGATTGCTGCCCCTTCCACTTGAGCCTGAAAGGCTTCTCCTTCCAACTCTATGTGGTCTTCTCCCTCTTCCTCGATAATTTGATCTTCCTCGACCTCTACCTTATCCAAATTAAAATTCTATCTTGAAGCCATGCTCCAATGAGGAGTTTCTTCATATGTTCAATCTGTGTTCATGAGACATCAGTGATGCATGAACCTCATCGACTAAAAACTGTGAGAGGTCCTTTGCCTCTTCTATGGCCACAATTATGGCATGAAACATTGCTGGTATACTTCTGAGAATTTTATAAACTATTCTTCTTTCTTCAAGTGTCTCACCATGAGACCTAATTTGGGTAACCAACCCTATTACACGTGTAAAAAATGAGTCTATATTTTCAAACTCTTTCATACATATTGTCTGAAAATCTCTTCTTAAAATTTGTAATTTTGTTGTCTTCACCTTTTCCATGCCTTGGTAGGCTGTGCGGAGGGTATCCCATGCTTGCTTGGACTTCGTTGCTACTACAACCCTTCGAATGATACTTTCATGAATTGATTGAAAAATTTAGAAAAGGGCTTTTGAGACCTTCTTCCCATTATATCTCAACACATCCCCTTCTGTTTGTGTCAATGCGTTATATGCTATTGAATCTGTTGGTACTTGGAAACCATTCTCCACCAATTCCAAAATATCACGAGAAGAAAATATAGCCTTCATTGTAATAGCCATACAATCACAATTTTTTCCATTAAACTGTGGTATTTGTGGATTATTCAAGCTTGTGCTTTTTGCTACCATTTTCACTCTGTAAACAAACTTTCTTACTGTGTAAAAAATTTCTCACTGTGTGAAAATTTTCTCACTGCTCGACAATATGCTCAACAAAAAATTTTAGAACTCCTTTCAACTCAGTCAAAACACTTGCAGTAATGAAGGTGTAAACCCGCTCTGATACCATGTTGAAATTATTAATACATAGGAAATTTGTTTCCATCAACACATAGAGTTCGATAGAGTTGTGGAAATGACTTTAATCAAAACAATATACTTACGAAAGTTTACACAGAGTTGAAGAACTCTCTTAATCCAAACCGTACAGTTGTGGAAACTAAATAATGTGAATCTTCATTTCAATACATAGTGGCAAAGATTAAAATCGCAACTATAGAGGAGAAAATGTAATCAACTAATTTTACTCACAGTGAAATAGAGTAAAACAAAGTGGTGCGGTAAAACAAATAGATGAAGAATTCCAAAACCAAATCAAAACTAACCAAACTTTAGATTATAATTCATAAACACAACATACACATTCTTATAGAGGCTACAGATCATTCAGAAGTAAAACTATTGTTCCTACTGAGAATTACGTTCACCAGGGTTGCGGAATCTACACATAGTAAGACATAAAAACTGTTGTTTTCACTCACCGATGAAATTTTGCTCCATAACTTTCTCCTTCTTGTCTTTCTAGACTTACATTCACCACATTACACAACACTATAACTTACATGTAAAATCCAAAGATATATTTCTAAGACATTTAATTCGTAACAGACACAATTTAGTACATAATATGGGTGAACATCATTTTCTGAACACTTTTTCTTCTCCTTGTCTTTACAAAATTACATTCTCCACATTACACAATGCTATAAATTACATGTAAAATATAAACATATATATCTAAGACATTTAATTCGTGACAGAAATAATTTAATACATAATATGGGCAAAAATCATTTTCTGAACATTACAGAAGTTCCGTGAGCTAAACAACACTTATGGATTAAATTTTTTCCCATACTCTTTCATTAACCATGCATTAAATTCCATTTTACTTTCAATTATTTAATATGTTGTGTAATGGCTTATGTACTCTGCTCAAAACTTTTCGTTCTCTACAAATGCAATCTGCAACCTGCAAAACATTAACTGAGGTATGTGTTCGTGTCAGTAAGTTAAACGTGGTGGTTGTGATTAATTTTCCAACACTCCCCCTTAATCGCAATTGCTGCCATTGATCATTTCCAAACAATCTCCGAGGTAACCAAAATTTTCACGTACCAACGAATTTGTGAGTATTTCTGCAAATTGTTCTTCTAACCTACAATTCTGCAACACAATTTCACCATTTTTAACTAATTCTGTTATGAAATGATATTTAGCAACAATGTGCTTTTTATTCTTGTGAAAGACAAAATTCTTTGATAATGCAATTGTTGAACTGATATCACAGAAAATAGTCATTTCTCCATCTTGTTCAGGACATAAATTCCGAAACATCCTTCTCATCAAAATTTCTTGACATGTTACTATTGTTGCGGCACCATATTCAAATTCCGTTGTTGACAATGACACTATAGGCTGCTTCTTGGAAGCCCAGGAAATGGCTCGCGAACCCAAATGAAAAACGTAAGCTGACTTGATTTTTCTGTCATCAACACTTCTTGCCCAATTATTGTCAGTGTAACAAACCAGCCTAAAATCATCTATTGTGGAGCACAAAATTCCATACTCCTTTGTCCCATTGAAATATTTTAAAATTCTTTTCATTTCTTTCTTATGTTTCTCCTTGGGTGTCTCAATGAACCTTGACACCAAACTCACTGCATACATTTTATCAGACCTAGTTGTGGTCAAATACATTAGGCTACCCACCATAATTTTGTATAATGTCGGATTGACATTTCTTCTGCAATATTCCTTGCTCAAATTTAAACCCATGACGGTTGGAGTTGGCGATGATTTGTTTTTCTGCATATTAAACCTCTCTAAAGTGTCTTCTACATAATTTGCTTGAGAAATAAAAATTCCATTTTTTGTTTGCTTCTCTTCTATGCTCAAAAAATATCTTAGCAACCTCAAGTTAGTCATTTCAAACTCACTTTTCATGACTGATTTAAAATCAGTGATGAGAAAATCATCACTCCTTGTAAAAATCAAAGCATCTACATACAAAACAACAATAAGAAGTTTACTGTCACTTTCTTGGATGTAGAGAGTGGGTTCACCGTCACAGTTATCCAACCCATTGTCCATCAAGTAAGAATCTATCCTACTATACCATGCACGCAGTGCTTGCTTCAGCCCATAGAGAGTTTTCCACAACCTACATACCTTGTATTATTTTCCTTCTACCTCATATCCAGGAGGTTACACAACATAAACTTCCTCTTTCAGCACTCCATTCAAGAATGCTCATTTTACATCCACTTGATACACCTTCCATTTATGCTACGTGGTAATTGACAACACTCTGCACACTGTCTCCATCCTTGCGACTGGTGAAAAATTTTCTGCATAGTCTCTTCCATGCTGGTGCTTGTATCCTTTGACAACTAGCCTTTCTTTATGTCTTTCAATCTTGCCTTAAATTTTTCTCTTGGTATTATAGACCCACTTCTTTCCAATGACTTCTTTACCTTGCAGAAGGTCCACTAACTTCCATGTGCCATTATTTTTTATTGATCTTATCTCTTCATCCATTGCCGCAACCCATTTCTCATCTTTGACCGCATCTTCAACATGTATTGGGTCATCTACATGAGAAAATAATCAAAATAATTTATTCATACTAGCGCTGCCATCAACTTCATCTTGATCATAAATTTCATTTAAATTCCTAAATTTTGGTCTTCTTATGCTTGCAAAAGATGGACTTGGTGTTGCACTTGAAGTAGATGGAGTTGTGGATCTTTGTGGTGTGGTTGGAGAAGCACTTTATTGGTTGTGCAACACTGTCCTATTATTTCTTTTTGGTGTCACAAGTTGAATGATTTGTTTAGCTTGTGTAGGTGGAGGAGTCATCGTTGAGGAATTTCTTGTTGTGGTCAAATCCTGATTGTCTTAATGTGGTACACATGTCTTCACATTGACTGTCTTCTCTACAATTCCATCCCATGCTTCCTCTTATATGAACTGAACATCTATGTTGATTATTACCTTGTTGGTTGATGGATTGTAGAGATTGCATGCCTTAGATTCATCACTATATCCAACAAATATACATTTCTCCCCCTTGATGTCTAACTTCTTCCTTGACTCATCTAGGACATGTGCGTACCCCACACATCTGAACACTCTCATCTGAGTGACATATTTCTTACTTCCACTCCATGCCTCTTAAGGAACAATATTCATAACACTTTCGGTTGGACACCTATTAATAATATACGCTACACAAGGGACAACTTCAACCCAATAATCATTTGGAAAATGCTTTGCCTTCAACATACTCCTTCCCATCTCCATATGGTCCTATTATTTCTTTCTGCGACACCATTTAGCTGAGGCTTATACCTTGATGTAAACTGCTTATGTATTCCATGCTCCTTGCAAAAATGTAGGATGTCACTTGAGATATATTCGCCACCTCTATTAGTCTTCAACACTTTGATGTAGTGTTCGCTTTGTTTCTTAACAAGAACTTTGTAGTGGTAGAAGTAGTTAAACACTTTACTTTTCTGTTTTAGGATGTAGACTCATGTCTTCCTTCTATAGTTATCTATGAAGGTCAAGATATAGTGGCTACCACCAATTGTTGGTGTTTGCATTGGTCCATATAAATCTGAGTGGGTATTTTCCAAAGGTGCTTTTGTCCTTATAGACTTTCCTGCTGGAAATGATTCTCTATGTTGTTTGCCCAAGATGCATCCTTCGCATAGGTTGTCTGCTTTTTCTATGAGTGGCTATCTCTTAACCATGCATTTACTATGCAACAAATTCAAACCTTTGAAGTTGAGATGACCAAATCTCAAATTCCATAACCAATTTTCCTCTTTAATTTCTTCTTGAAAGTTTTCTTATGTGAGAGATGATACAACACCTTCTTCCTTCAAATCTGATCTTATCTTGAGAGAAAACATTCTATTGCTTGTCATATGAACCTATGCAATCAATTGTTTGCTTGGAGGCTTATCCAATATTGTGCATACATCACTTTTGAAAAATACATTGTAGCCCTTTTGCATGAGCTCTCCAATGCTTTTGAGGTTATGTTTCAAACCAGGAACAAAGTAAACATGTGACATGAACTTTTTCTCTTCTTTCTTTCCTAGAATGTAGACTGTACATTTTCCCATGAAAATGACTTTGATATTAGTCCCTAATGTTACTTCAGATTTTACACTTTCATCTAGGTTGGGATTCTATGTTTCTAGTCATGTGGTTGCTACACCCTAAATCTAAGAACCATACATCCCCTTGTTTTTTGTGTGCTACATTACAAGCTAAAAAAATGCTATCATGGTTTTGATTTTCCTTTCTGAAAATTTCATTTGGTTTGTTACTTATGTCATATTTCTTATTTCTACATTCATTTGCATAATCACCATACTTCTTACACTAATGACATTGAACTTGATATTTATCATACATCTAACCTTGTGCTCGGATTTGGCTTGGACCTTGACTTGGATTTTGATTGCTGCCACTTCCACTTGAGCTTGAAGGGTTGCTTCTTCCACCTCTATGTGGGCTTTTTCCTCTTCCTCTATAATTTTATGTTCCTTGACCTCTACCTTAACCAAATGAAACTTTTGTCTTCAAACCATGCTCCAATGAGTAGTTTATTCCTCTGTTCAATCTATGTTCATGAGACATAAATTATGCATGAAGCTCATCCACTAAAAACTGTGACAGATCCTTTGTCTCTTATATGGCCACAACTATGGCTTAAAACCTTACTAACAGACTTCTGAGAAATTTCTCAACTATTCTTATTTCTTTAAGTGTCTCACCATGAGACCTGATTTGGGTAGCCAACCCAATTGCATGTGTCAAAAATGAGTCTACATTCCAAGATATTTCATACAGATTGTCTCAAAATATCTTCTCAACATTTGTAATTTTGTTCTCTTCACCTTTTCCATGCCTTGGTAGGTTGTCTGGAGGGTATCCCATGCTTGCTTGGACTTCGTTGCTGTTGCAACCCTTGGGAAGATACTTTCATGAACTGACTAAAAAATGTAGAAAAGGGCTTTCGAGACCTTCTTCCTGTTATCTCTCAACACATCTCTTTCTACTTGTGTCAATGCATTATATGCTACTGCATCTACTGGTTCTTGGAAACCATTCTCCACCAATTCCCAAATATATTTAGAAGAAAATAGAGCCTTCACCGTAGTAGCCCAATAATCATAATTTTTTCCATTAAACTATGGTATTTCTCTATTAGTGAAGCTTATGCTTGTTGCGGCCATTTTCACTATGTAAATAAACTTTCTTAATGTGTAAAAAATTTCTCAGTGTGGAAAAATTTTCTCACTGCTAGACAATATGCTCCACAAAGTTTTTAGAACTCCTTTTAACTCCTGAATAAAAAAACTTGTGGTAATGAAGGTTTAAACTCGCTCTGATACCATGTTGAAAATTTTAATACATGGGAAATTATTTTCCATCAACACATGATGTTCACACGGAGTTGCGGAAATGGTTTTAATCAAAACAATACAGTTAAGGAAGTTTACATAGAGTTGCGGAACTCACTTAATCCAGACCATACAGTTGTGGAAACTAAATAATGCGAGTCTTCATTTCAATACATAGGGGTAGAGATTAAAATCACAACTATAGAGGAGAAAATATAATCAACTAATTTTACTCATGGTGAAACAGAGTAAAACAAAGTGTTGTTGTAAAACAAATACATGAATAATTCTATAACCAAATAAAAACTAACCAAAATTTAGATTATAATTCATAAACACAAAATACAAATTCATATAAAGGTTGTGGATCCTTCACCAGTAAAACTATTGTAACTACTGAGAATTACATTCGCCAGGGTTGCGGGATCTACACAAAGTAAAACACAATAACTGTTGTTTTCACGCACCCATCAAAATTCGCTCCACAATTTTCTCCTTCTTGTATTTCTATACATACATCCGCCACATTAAAAAACACTCTAACTTACACGTAAAATATAAGCATATATATCTAATACATTAATTCATGACTAAAACAAATTAATAGATAATATGGGTGAACATCATTTTCTGAAAATTTTTTCTCCTTCTTATCTTTTGAGACTTACATCCGCCACATTACAAAAAATTGTAACTTACATGTAAAATATAAACATATATATTTAAGACATTTGATTTGTGATAGACACAATTTAATGCATAATATGGGCTAACATCATTTTCTAAACATTACAGAAGTTGCGTGAGCTAAATAACACTTACGGACTAAATTTTTACCCATACTCTTTCATTAACCATGTATTAAATTCTATTTGAATTTCAATTATTTCATCTGTTGCGGAATGGCTTATGTACTTTTCTCAGAACTTGTATTTCTCTACAAACGCAATCTGCAACCTGCAAAATATTAACTGAGGTATGGATTCGTGTCAGTAAGTTAAATGTGGTGGTTGTGATTAATTTTCCAACACTCCCCCTCAATCACAATTGCTGCCATTGACCATTCCCAAACAATCTATAATATAAAAAAAAATTCACGTACCAATGGATTTGTGAATATTTCTGCAAACTGTTCTTCTGAACTGCAACGGCACAACACAATTTCACCATTTTTAACTAATTATATTATCAAATGATATTTAGCATCAATGTGCTTTGTCATCTTGTGAAAGAAAAAATTCTCTGATAATCAAATTGATGAACTCTTAGCACAGAAAATAGTGGTTGTTCCATCTTGTTCATGACATAAATCCCACAACATCCTTCTCATGAAAAATTCTTGACATGTTGTTTTTGTTACGAATACATATTCATCTTCTACTGTTGACAATGACACTATCAACTACTTCTTGGAAGCCCATGAAATGGCTCCCGAACAAAAATGAAAAACATAACTTGACGTGCTTTTTCTGTCATCAACACTTCTTGTCCAATTACTGTCAGTGTAACCAACCAACCTAAAATCATCTATTGCCGAGTACAAAATGTCATACTCCTTTGTCCCATTGACATATTTTGAAATTCTTTTCGCTTCTTGCCAATGTGTCTACTTGGGTGTCTCCATGAACCTTGACACCAAACTCACTGCATATATGCTATCAGGCCTAGTTGCGGTCAAATAAATTAGGCTACCCACAAAAATTTTGTATAATGTTGGATTGACATTGCTGCTGCAATATTCCTTTCTCAACTTCAACCCCATGATGGTTGGAGTTGGTGATGAATTGTTGTTCTACATATTAAACCTCTCTAAAATGCCTTCTACATACTTTGCTTGAGAAATAAAAATTCCATTTTCTGTTTGTTTCACTTCTATGCCAAAAAAATATCTTAGCAACCCCAAGTTAGTCATTTCAAACTCACTTTTCATTACTGCTTTTAAATCAATGACGAGAAAATCATCACTCCTTGTAAAAATCAAATCATCTACATATAAAACGACAATAAGAATCTTACCATCACTTCCTTATATATAGAGAGTGGATTCAATTTCACACTTGTCCAACCCATTTTCCATCAAGTAGGCATATATCTTGCTATACAATGCACACAGTGCTTGCTTCAGCCCATAGAGAGCTTTCTGCAACAAACATACCTTGTATTCTTTTCCTTCTACCTCATATCCAGGAGGTTGCACAACATACACTTCCTCTTTCAGCACTCCATTCAGGAACACTCATTTTACATCAATTTGATACACCCTCCATTTATGTTGCATGGAAATTGAAAATATTGTACACACTATCTCCACCCTCGCGATTGGCACACATTTTTCTGTATAGTCTCTTCCATGTTGGTACTTGTATCCTTTGAAAACTAGCCTTGATTTATGTCTTTCAATCTTGCCTTTAATTTTTCTCTTGGTCTTATAGACCCACTTCACTCCAATGACTTCTTGACCTTGCGGAAGGTCCAGTAACTCGCATGTGCCATTCTTTTCTATTGATCCTATCTCTTCATCCATTTCCGCAAACCATTTCTCTTCTTTGACTTCATATTGAAAATGTATTGGGTCATCTACATGAAAAATAATACAAATAAATAATTCAGACCAGTACTCTATAAAATTCATCTTGCTCATAAATTTCAGTTAAATTCCTAAATTTCGGTACTCTTATGCTTGGAGAATATGGGCTTGGTGTAGCGCTTAAAGTAGATGGAGTTGCAGATCATAGTGATGTGCTTGGAGAAGCACTGGCTTGGTTGTGCAACATTGTCCTATTATTTGTTTGTGGTCTCATAAGTTGAATTCTTTTTGAGCTTCTTTAGGTGGAGGAGGAGTCATTGTTGAGGAATTACTTGTTGTGGTCAATTCTTCATTGTCTTAATGTGGTACACGTGTCTTGACATTGACTGTCTTTTCTGCAGTTCCATCCTGTGCTTCCTCTTATATGAACTGAAAATATCTGTTGATTATTACCTTATTGGTTGATGGATTGTAGAGCTTGCATCCCTTGGATTCATCACTATATCCAAAAAATATAAATTTCTCCCCCTTGATGTCCAACTTCTTCCTTAACTCATCTGGGACATGTGCATATGCCACACATCCAAACACTCTCATCTGAGTGACATATTTATTTCTCCCACTCCATGCCTCTTCAGGAACAATATTCATAACACTTTGTGTTGGACACCTATTAATAATATATGCCGCACAAGGGAAAAATTCAACCCAATAATCGTTTGAAAAATTCTTTCCCTTCAGCAGAATTCTTTCCATCCCCATATTGGTCCTATTCTTTCTTTCCATGACACCATTTTGCTAAGGTGTATACCCTGTTGTAAACTGCTTGTGTATTCCATGCTCCCTGCTAAAATGTTGGAAGTCACTTGAGATATATTCTCCACCTCTATCAGTCCTCAAAACTTTGATGTAGTGTCCACTTTACTTCTCAACAAGAACTTTGTACTGGGGGAAGGGGTCAAACACTTTAATTTTCTGTTTTAGGAAGTAGACCCATGTCTTCCTTGTGAAGTCATATATGAAGTTAAAAATATAGTGGCTACCATCAATTGATGATGTTTGCATTGGTCTACATAAATCTGAGTAGACAATTTCAAAAGGTGCTTTTTCCCTTATAGACTTCCCTGCTAGAAATGATTCTCAATGTTGTTTGCCCAAGATGCATCCTTCACATAGTCTGTCTGGTTTTTCTATGAGTGGAGATCTCTTAACTATGCATTCACTATGCAACAAATTGAAACCTTCGAAGTTGACATGACCAAAACTCAAATGCCACAACCAATTTTCATCTTTAATTTCTTCTTGAAAGTTTTCTCATGTGAGAGATGCTATAACACCTTCTTGCTTCAAATCTGATTTTATCTTGAGAGGAAAAAATCTATTGTTTTTCATATGAACCTTTGGAATCATTTGTCTACTTGGAGGCTTATGCAAGATTGTGCATACATCATTTTTGAAAAATACATTGTATCCCTTTTGAATGAGCTATCCAATGGTTATAAGGTTATGGTTCAAACTAGGAACAAGGTAAATATCTGACATGAAATTTTTCTCTCCTTTATTTGTTAAAATGTCGACTGTACATTTTCCCATGTAAACAAATTTTCTATCAGTCCCTAATGTTACCTCAGATTTTACACTTTCATCTAGATTGGAAAACATTTCCATGTTTCCAGTCATCTAGTTGCTACACCCTGAATCTAAGAACCATACATCCCCTTGTTTTTCTTGTACAACATTACAAGCTAAAAACATGTTATCATGGTTCTGATTTTCCTTTATGAAATTTTCACTTGGTTTGTTACTTATGTTATATTTCTTCTTTCTACATTGATTTGAATAATGACCATACTTATTACACTAATGAAATTGAACTTGATATTTATCATACCTCTGACCTTTTGCTTAGATTTGGCTTGGACCTTGACTTGGATTTTGATTGCTACCCTTTCCAGTTGAACTTGAAGGGCTACTTCTTCCCCCTCTATGTGTGCTTCTTCCTCTTCCTCTATAATTTCGTCTTCCTCGACATCTACCTTAACCAAATGAAGCATATTTCTTGAAGCCATGCTCCAATGAGGAGTTCCTTCCTCTGTTCAATCTTTGTTCATGAGACACCAATGATACATGAAGCTCATCCACTAAAAAATATGAGAGATCCTTTGTCTCTTCTATGGCCACAACTCTGGCATCAAACCTCGCTGGAAGACTTTTGAGAATTTTCTCAACTATTCTTCTTTCCTCAATTGTTTGACCATCAGACCTAATTTGGGTTACCGACCCAATTACATGTGTAAGAAATTAGTTTACATTCTCATATTATTTCATACAGATTGTCTCAAAATCTCTTCTCAACATTTGTAATTTTGTTGTCTTCACCTTTTCCATGCCTTGGTAGGTTGTTTAGAGGGTATCCCATGCTTGCTTGGACTTCGTTGCTGCTACAAACCTTGGGAAGATACTTTCAAGAAGAGGGATTTCAAGACATTATTCCTACTATCTGTCAACACATCGCTTTATTCTTGTGTCAATGCATTGTATGCTACTACATCTGCTGGTTCTTGGAAACCATTCTCCACCAATTCCAAAATATCTTGAGAAGAAAATAGAGCCTTCATTGCAATAGCCCAATAATAATAACTTTTTCCATTAAACTATGGTATTTGTGGATTAGTGAATCTTGTGCTTGTTGCTTCCATTTTCAATTTGTAAACAAACTTTCTTACTATGTAAAAGTTTTTTCACTGTGTGAAAATTTTCTCATTGCTGAACAATATGCTCCACAAAAATTTTTAGAACTCCTTTTAACTCCTCAGTAAAAACACTTGTGGTAATGAAGGTTTAAACCCGATCTAATACCATGTTGAGATTTTTAATAGAGAGGAAATTATTTTCCATCAACACACAGAGCTCACACAGAGTTGTGGAAATGAATTTCATAAAAAAACTACAGTTACTGAAGTTTACACAGAGTTGCGGAAATCACTTAATCCAGACCATCCAGTTGCGAAAATTAAATAATGTGAGTGTTCATTTCAATATAGAGTGGTGGATATTAAAATTAAAACTATAGCAGAGAAAATATAATCAACTAATTTTACGCACGACGAAATAGAGTAAAACAAAGAGTTGCGGCAAAACAAATACGTGAAAAATTCTAGAACCAAATCAAAACTAATAAAATTTTATATTATGATTCATAAACACAATATATAGATTCATATAGAGGTTTCCAATCCTTAACAAGTAAAATTATTTTTCCTACAAAGAATTAAATTCACCACGGTTACAGAATCTAAACACAGTAAAACACAGTAACTATTGTTTTCACACAACCATCAAAATTCGCTCCATGATTTTTTCCTTCTTGTCTTTTGAGACTTACAAATTTTCCACATTAAACAACACTATAATTTACATGTAAAATAAAAAACATATATATCTAAGACATTTAACTCGTGAAAGACAAAATTTAATATATAATATGGGTAGACATAATTTACCAATCATTACAGAACTTGCGTGAGCTAAAAAACACTTACAGCTTAAATGTTTGCCCATACTCTTTCATTAACCATGCATTAAATTATATTTGAATTTTAATTATTTAATCTGTTGTGGAATGGGTTATGTACTCTTCATAGAACTTGTCATTCTCTACAAACGCAATCCGCAACCTGCAAAACATTAACTGAGGTATGGCTGCGTGTCAGTAAATTAAATGCGGTGGTTGTGATTAGTTTTCCAACATGTTGTACTTTGTGACTTTCAAGTTCACTGAAAAATGATATGTTTCATGTTTCCCTCTCGAGAAATGAAAGTTCCAAAGCTTTATGAAACCTTAACATGCTTCCTACTTGTTTGTTAAATTGATATTCAGAGTCAGTGAAGTGCCCATTTTCCTCCTTGAAGTTCTTGAAAACCATTGTTTATGAAAGTGCCTAAATCTTACAATAAACTAACATGACAAATGATATGTAGAAAATCCACAACTAAATTACGGGCTCGTATGTAGAGAGAGAGAAGCAATATACTAGTATCATATGATGTCTACCTGGAGCTACATTGTATCGATGCAACCGAACAAATCAAAAGGCCGTGGTAGTGATTTCAAGATAAACTATGGAGTGTAAAATTATGTGTTTTGTGGAGCTACCAACGTGAATATTCAAGAAGTTAGTATATGAAGAGCCAAATAAAATTTTCCATTCTTCGGAAAGCATTGAACAAACATCATCACCTTTGAAAGTTGTGAGACATTTTCAAAGATATGAGTGTGTAAAAGGAGAAGACTTGCGAGAGGTATCCTCCATAAGTCACAACCACGAGTATTGTGAGCCACTCTGACTTTATATTATTTTCTACGCCGTGTTTTTCTAATATGTAAACAAAATCAGAATATTACATACTTGCAATCATTTAAATATATGCAGATTCATGTTCTTATGCTACTTTGAATCAAGAAAATCAAGAGAGCCACTTGAAACATTGTCATTGATAAGAAAGTAGTAATCCTGTAGAGCTATGTCCATATCGTGAAGAAGAATTGTTGAGGCACATTCTTTGTCATTATAAATTGAGTATATGTGTGTAACATGATGTTACTGTTGCACTGCACGAGCTGCTATAGAGGAGCAATTGTTGTATATATTCGATGGTGTTCCTTGTTTTGGATGATTAATGTATTTCCTTCAGCAAGCTTTTGAACTTGTTATTGCAAGCGTGGCACTTGTTTCTGAGACTGTAACTTTAGCATAAACTGGCGTGGAGAATTATCCCTTTATTTTTGAAGATGACTACTGAAAAATTATGGATTATTGTATCTTCCACTAAAATTATTTTAGTATATTTATAATGTTGTTTCGCAATTTTCTTGAGCAACAAATTATCCATTCAGTAAAAGTTTTGAAAATAAATCGTAGTAGTAAAGAGCGAAGACCCTGTGGTGTTTTCTTTAAATAAATGGGAAAAACCAAGAGGCTAAGAAAGTCGAAGCAACAACAAGCTTTATTTGAGGTTGATTTCAAATATTTGGAAGTTAAAAGGAAAAAGAATTCCTTGGCATTAATATGCATAAAGGAATGTGTCTATGACAACATTCTTTCCATGATTGCATATGCAATGATAACAAAGGAGGATCAGGATATCCTTGAGAGGAATTTTGGTGTAAGTGGGAGTAATCAAGTCGAAGAGAGTAGTGTTGTACAACCTGCTATAGTAGTGCTTGAAGATGGAAATGAAGGTGGATCTATAGTAATGAATCTACAAAAATATGATGAGTTTCGTGAATATCAATTGAAAGTGGATTACAATGTTAATGGTGTGTTATCAATAGGTGTTGATTTTGCAATAGACAATGCTACCAATGGAGAAGCAACTAATTCACTAGATCCAACAATTTAAATTGTTGATGTTAACTTTGATTAAGAACAATTAACTAGTGATCAGTGGTTGCAGATGATGCAACACAAATTTCTTATCGATACATTTCTATTTCATGAGATAAACCCATCTATGTCTCGAAACTAAGTGGAAGAAAACATGTTTAATGAGACATAGGTGAAGAATCAAGATTATGAGACATCGATAGAGTCAAATAAGGAAGAAGATAAGAAAGCTCTCTTTCCATAAAAGAGTGAACAAAACCAATATGGATTTGAAAAAAAAATTCATATAAACTTACGATTCATTTTGTGTGTGAAAATGTTATAAACAGCAAGAAGAAACAAGAAAATATGAAGAAGAAGTAAATTTCCTTGAAGCATGGCTTGAAAGACCATGTGTTGGTGATGTCTCCATAGAATTTGCAACAATGAATTTTGAAGGCAACATGGATGATGTAGAAAATGAAAATGCTAATCAGATTTTTATGTATTGGATTCGTGAAGAGATAAAATTATATTACGAACTGATGTTACAACAAATTTATAATCAAAATATTAATGATAAAAAACAAATTATAGAAGATGTCGTATTGTAGCAGTCCACATACAAGCAGATTTCTGAGAAGTACATAACATCCATGGACAACATAAAATGATTTCCATGTTTTTATGATAAACACAGATTTAACAATGGGTGAGCTTCAACAACAAATGAAGAAACTGAAATTTGGAGCCTACACAAAAAATTCAAAGATGAAGCGATTGAGAAGATACAAAATTTGGAAGAAGAGGAAAAAGAAAACTAGCACAAGAGCTGATGTGAAAGTTTGAGTCATTGAAAGCCTAGCTGAGACTTAGACGACATATCTACATTATGCTGAGTCAAAGTTACTAATTTTGGTTGTAATTATGGGAGAGTCTCAGAAATAATTACTCATGTAACTTAACAATTAATTAAATGACCCCCTCACAGCCATAGCCTACTAAGCTTCGAAGGAGCACCACCACCATGACCTAAGAACTTTGAAGGGCCATCACTCCCTTAACCATATCAACCTGAAGGGGCAATAACCAAATTAATTTTGTATAAATATAATTGAGGTGGGATAGAAGAAGAGGCACCGTCAATAAGTAGTTTTATCTGTTTTGGCGTTTAATTGTTCTATACATTCATGTCTTTCATATTTTTGGCAGCAGCGTAGCTACATGTTTTTCTCCAATGTGTTCTCTGTGTGCTTTGGTAACAGTTGTAGCTATGTGTTTGAGTTGTGTCCTGTCATTTCATAGATGCCCCACATCCCATAGAATATTTTCATACTTTATCGTCTCCCAAAGAAATGCCAGTGGGCTATGCCAAAATTCATTCCTGCTATTCTATCTATATGCACATCTATATAGAGAGAGACACTCATTGAAGTATGAAAAGTGCAGGGCAAAACTCTCCCGAAAATAAATAAATAATTAGTTTAATTTAATATTATTATAGGAAAGTAAATAATTAATTTAATAATCGATACACGGTTCCTTTCAAGATAAACTATTTTTACTACATAATTGACCTTTTCATTTCTCTTCAGCCATATTGCTACACTTTTGTTCCAAGGTTTATTGTGCATTGATCGCTATTTACAATGCAAAGTTGTAATTGGTTTGAATTCTACACGAAGCTCAATCAGAAATTAGTCTTTAGCACGCATAGAAAGCTGCCTCAGAATTTTTTTTATATATAATTCGAAGTGGTCTTATAAAATCTAGTTCTTCGACCACACGTTGCAGTATCATTCTTTCACACTATGAATATTGGTACAGATTATATGTATAGAAAGAACACAAAATTAACAATAGCAAGGTGAAACTTGAATTGACTACAACAGAACTCGTACATGCTCACATTAACCTAGATCAATTTTTCCATCACTCGCACCGCACCCTTCTTTTTTTCTTGATGAAAACATCCATACAAAATACAATTCAAGGAAAACATTACTAGCGAAATTAATTATTTATGTTTAAAGCATTTTTAACAACGTGGAACTTTTATGTTGTTACTATCCAAGAATGGCTTCTATTAATCAAAGTTATATTGTGGAAAGCTCAATGTCATCCAACTTCCAAATGAAACACATGATGAGTGATTTCCATGCTATCGCTAACTCATGTTCATGCGCACATTTGATATAGATACCAAAACCAGAGCCATCGATTACAGTGCTCGTAAATACTTTATATTTCATGTTTTAGTCATTAAATTCTTTTACCTTCCATCAAAGCAATGGTTATATTAAAAAATTAGAATACATGTAATTTAAAGGATAAGGAAAAAAAATAAAGAATAAAGCATCCACCCAATTTTTAATTGTAATAGTAAACATTGATAGCAAATGAAGTCCACCGAAAAGTTTACGTTGGTTATTATTTTTATAGTGATCATTTTTTCCCTCATTACTCATACTTGATTCAAAACACCATTCAAATCCAATATAATTAATTTACGCATGGAATAGTGGGATAGTTGAACATGAGATGTGGTCGGCTTAGATCGTAGTGATGCAATGGAACGAGAAGCCGGACCTTCGGCTCTGTGTCGACATGGTCGACTATTGGTTGGTTTAAATCTCCTTTTTGTTTATGTAACAGATCTCCTGAAACGTTCTTGTAATAAAAGTTGTAATACCATGGTTGAGGGACATTTATTAAAATTCAAATGTTGTGCAAATATATTTTAGTGGGTATCACTCGATATGTGTTTATGGCTCAGGAAAATTGGCAAATGTAATGGCTCAGGCATTAAAGAGGAAAAAAATATTTTTGAAACATTTATTTATGAAAATAAAATAAATTAGGATAAAATGAAGGTAAAACGTTATAGGTTGCAGGTGAGGAGTAAAATCAAGGAAAATGATGGAAAATGAAGAAAATAAAGGCTTAATTGATAAAAGGGCTTATGAGGATCAGTTGGTAGCTTTTGTTAGTTCAGTTTTGGATCTTTCTGATTATTCTCTCTCTCACTCTTGGACACTTGGAGTTTCCTTGGAGCATTTCAGCATTTAGCAAAGAAAGAGGAAAGCAAACACATTAAGGACAGGAAAATCAAAGCAAAGAAAATATCAAGAAAGGAAGAGCAGGATCTAGTAGCTTCAATAGGAATACTTACATGTAACATATTGCATGTATGATTTCCTATCTATTTTGGAAATGCATGGCTTATGAATGTTGGTATTTGGTTCTCATGATGTTGGTGGCATTCGTTTTGCCGGGTTTTCATAGTGGTTTTCAACCATGCTTTTCCTTTTCCAGGATGTCATGCTGTATTTGGATTTTTATCTCGACTTTGAGCTTTGGAATTTTTTGCTGGATTTCAGAATTGGCAGCAGAGGTGGTCTCAAGGAAAATTCCTAAAAGCCTAGGAATTCCTTAACCGATTTTGATGGGATACTCCTAAGGGTGGTGTGTTGGTTTAAGGCCTAGTGATCTGAGATTTTGATTGTAGTAAATCTTGAGATAGAGGGAGACAAAAAATTCCTCAATGATAGCGATGGATTTCTGGACGCATTCCAAGTTCGGTTCAATTTTGTGGTCGAATGGCTAGTCACTAGTGGGATCAGGATATGGTGAGGGTGGAGGTACTTTAACCTTCGGATTCCCTTGATTGTTTTTGGATTGGTTTATCCATGAAATCCCACATTCATGCTTCAAATATGGCACGTGGGTGACTCAATGAAGAGAGTTTTGGCTTGATGATGTTTATGGTCGGGTGGTGCTTGGTAGTCCTAAACCTTGTAGTTGTTTCCTATGATTAAGGAAAGTTAAGTTCTCTCTATTTTGTACTCATTAATGTGTGGATTTAACGACTCTTATCTCACTATTATTTCCATGGCTTTGTGGTTGTTATAAGAATGGTTAAATCAATTGTTCAAGTCATGGTTTTTTTATGTATTTACTTGTAAATGTTAATATAATGGATGCAAGACCTAATTGATGTCATATTAGTTCAAGGAAGATGGTGGTGATCATTCATGTAATGTCTCTCAGGAGATTTTAATCATTTGTGCTCTGTATTGTACCTTAGGCATGTATATTTCATTCATGTCAACTATTTGACAAAATGTTAGTCCTGGATGGGGATGGTCACGCCTACTCCTAGAGTAAGCTTTTGGTTCATTGGCATTGTCGCCATGTGTTTGATAGTTACTGCAAGTTCTATGTACTGTTCGACATTTTGCGCTTTAAAAGTCCCTTAAATTCAATGGACACAGGGATAGGTTTGGGTAAAAGAGTCCATGGAGGCAAGCATGGATATGTTGTGGGAGCATCCAGAACATCCCCGACACACCCTTTCCCATATCAAGCGAGCGTCCGGAATTTTCTTCAGTAAAATTTTGTGGGACTTAGGGACAAGTTGGATTGATGAATGGGATATCCCTTGGGGGTCCTCTACCAAGTGCACAAAGTTGGTGTTATAATTTTATGCCTCGATTGCACTTCCTTAAAGTCACCGAGTAAGTTGATTCTTTTCTTAAGTGCCCTCAGCTCATATTTACCCCAGTTGGTCGGTTAATTGTGTAGATGTGAGGGGTGGTGTACGTTACAGTTTAATAAAAAACCCAAAGGTTCAACTCAATATGCTTGGCCTCACTAAATTTTTTAATTTTAGTATTAACATTAATTTAATTTTAATTAATTGTAATTAGTTTATATAATTTAATTAATTGATTGATTAAAATAATCTAATATAAAATTAATTAAAATTAATTTAATATTAATTTAGTACTATTAATTTAATGATATTATTAAAAATAATTAAATAATATTTAAGACTAATATTGGCTTAATTGAATAGCAATTAATAAATTTAAATAAATTTAATATTAATTGTTTAATTAATCTAATTTTAAATTAGAGTCATTTTCATTGGTTGATATAATATAGTTAATTTGATTTAATTCCATTAATTAATTAATTCAATTCAATTTAATAATAACTTAAATTACCCTAAGGTCGGGGTAACCATAGGTCGACACCCTAGAAAACTAACGACAACACATGGAGTGTGTCCTTCATCAAATTGGAGACACCCATCCTCATTTTTGCACTCGTCCCCTCTCCTTGGAATGTGAAGAGCACCCTGTCAACTCCGGGATTATATACTACAATTTTCTGGCTTCCTGGTTTTTCTTTCTCTCATTGTCCATCTCTATGCTCCACACTACTTCCTCTACTCTTAGCCTTATGCCTCCCATCTGTAGCAAATCAATCATGAGTAGTGACCGTGGGAGAGGAAATCACCCAAGTTGGGAAAAGGTTGTGGATGAACCCCAACCACCTTGGATAAGGCTTCCATTGCCACGTTGTTTGACCAAAACATTGCCACCATGTTTAACCAAAACATTCATGATTACATTCACAGAAAGGTGGTGGCTATGGAAGAAGAGGGGATACGAAGTGGATGCTTGTTCGTTTATATCTTTTTAACCTCTTGAAACAAAATTTGAAGGACAGGTAAGAGGAAAAATCCAAGGCTACCAAGAGGATTTCAAATCCCTAGGTGCATATTCGTTATTTGTCCTCCTCACTAAACATTTTGGCCAAAGACCTATGCATAGTCTTACCTCCTAGCATTCCTTTCTCTGTTATGTATTCCTCACACTCCCCTCCTACCAACTCGTCCCCTCACCCCACTGTAATATATCCTCCTCGTCCCTCTATGGCCCTCATTTCCCCACCGATGAATGGTGCTCCCCTACCCTCCCTGCCCCCCTCATCCTAACCCAAATGTGTGTTACATTTCAGAGGACCTCTGGGAAGCCACCAACATTATGTAGGATTGAGGCAACACCCAGGCTCATGGAAGCTCTAGCTTGGCAATGATGTGGTTCCACAGTGGCACATTCTATCCACCGACGACATGATGAACATAAGGTCAGTTTCCTCTCACTTATTTTGGTTCATTCCTTATAGAATTATCTTGTTTTGGCTCAGTGAAAACCCATGCTATAACACCCTTCCTATTCGGCCTAAGAGCGAAAATTTTGAGGCTGGGGAGCTCTGAGTTCGCCATTGTTCTTATCCCTCAATCAACTATCCATGCACTGTGATGCTTATCCGTCCTTTGTAACTCAAATGGCTACATATTTTTGCTAAATTCTCTGTAAAATGTAAAGATTGGTTTCCCCTCTCTGTGATTGATATCTTTTGATTATTCATACTTGTTTCCTCACACTGATGCACATATAAACCTCACAATTTTACACGATGTATATTTTTCTCAGTTACAACAACAACAACAACAACAACAACAACAACAACAACAACTACTCATTTAATATTAATTCAATATAATTAATTTTATTTCATTATTAACAATAACTAAATATTATTTAAAATTAATATTTGGTTTATTTAATATCAACCCAATATCAATGAATTAAATATTTATTAATAAATTTCAATTAAGTTAATATTTATTGACTCATTTAATCAAATTAATTAAATTAATTACTTAATATAATTTAGCTAATTAATTAAATTAAATCAACATTAATTTTAATAGTAATAAATGTTAATATTTTAATATTTATACCAATATTAATTAAATATTATTTAACATTAATATTGGGTTTATTTAATATTTATTTGAAATTAATTTAAATTAATTAATACATTTTAAAAAATTTAATATTTATTAGTTCATTAAAGAAAATAAATAAATAAAATTAATTTTATCAGTAAATTTTATTAAATGAATTTTTTAACTTAATTGATTTAGTTTGATTAATTTTAATTATAGTAATTTTAATTTTAATAGTCATTAGTGTTAATATTTTATTTTTTAATGAATATTAATATTAATTTTAATTTTCATATGCTATTATAAAATGAATGAATAAATAATATTTTTGGTTTTAAATAAATTTAAATGTTTATTAAAATTATTAGGAGAAATTGTTATCTTATGCAAATAATTAAATTAGTTATAAACTTTGAAATTTAAATAAATTTAAATAATTATAAAAAGTAAAATAACATTAATATTAAAAATAATATTAAAATAATATTATATTATTCATCTTTTTCCTTTAATAATAGTAATAATATTAATTTAATATTATTATGTTTAATAATATTATTATTAATATTAATCTATTACATCAAAATTTATTTAATGTCACTTCTTAAAATTAGAAAAGTAGGGTTTACAAATCTCTTCAGTTTAAAATATTAGTCCGTTCAATTTATCAAATTTTTAGGTTTTTAATATTAATCCCTTGGGTTTATAATCCCTAAGGTCTATAATACTAATCTCTTGGGTTTTTAACCACTAGGGTTTATAATATTAGTTTATCGGGTTTACTAGTCGTGTGCATTCATAATAGCATTAGTATTTAATGTTGAGACATTTGAATGGTGAAAAAATCTATCTAACATCACATTATGACAATCATTGTCACAATGTGACTACCAATAAAAGAAAATGTGGTTGACTACTTAAGGGTTTATAATATTTATATACTAACACATGTTAAATATGGTTGACTTTTGTTGACATGGTCACCAATAGTCAACATGGGAATCATAGTGAGCAATATTCAACATGACTACCATGGTGAAGCATTGAGAGAAAAAATATTGCAAGGTAACAATCAATTTGATTCTCATTGTCACAATGTTACATTACATTACAATTTCTTCAATTTTCCTTCTCAACATTGCAAAATTACAGTTCAAAATCAGGGCTTCTAGTATTGGGTTTATTAAACCTAATATGAAATTCCTTGGGTTGCATTGTTGCATCTGAACATTATGGTTGAATATTAGGGTTTATATTGTTGGCTTAAATATTAGGGTTTGTAATATTAGGTTTAATATTATGGTTTTAATATTGGGTTTAATGTTAAAGTTTACAATATTGGTTTTATATTGTTAGGATCTATAATATATGGTATAACATTAGGGTTTGATATTGTGAAATTTGAATGGTGTACAAATGTTGGCAATGTCACATTGTGACAAAAATTTTCACAGTGTCAAAAGACATAAGGAAATCACTATTGGAACCTTACATTACATTACAAATATTTCAACATCACGTTGTGACACTATAATAGGGCTTTATATTGTGACGTTTTCATGGTACAAAAACTCAATCCAACATCACACTGCGACAAACATTTATGCATGATGAGAAATAATATGATACTGATTGTGGCAATTTTACATTAGATTGCAATTTATTCAATGTCATAATCCCTTGGGTTTATAATATGTAGGCTTTACAATATTAATCTCTTTTATTTTAAATCCCTAGGCTTTATAATATTAATCCTTTTGGTTTTAAATATCTAGGGTTTATAATATTAATCCCTTGGGTTTATAATATTAATTTTTTCGGTTTATGTTATTAATCGCTTGCGTCAATAAACAACGTGACAAACATTGTACAAAAATCAATCCAATGTCGCATTGTGAATAAGATTGTTGCAAGATGATAATCAATGTGATAATCATAGTCATGATGTTACATTACATTGAGTTTTATTCAATGTTTCCTCTCAACATTACGAAATTAGGGTTTATTATTCCCTTGGGCTTATAATTCCTAGGGTTTATAGTGTTAATATCTTGGGTTTTTAATCCCTACGCTTTATAATATTAATCCATTTAGTTTATTTATACATTGGGTTTATAATGATGTCAAGGATTAATGTTGTGGTGTTTGAATGGTGTAGAAATCTATGCAATATCACATTGTGACAACCAATATGACAATCATTGTTGGAACCTTAGAATACATTGCAATTTTTTCGACGTCACATTGTGACACTACAATAGGGCTTCGTATCGTGATGCGTGCATGCTATAAAAATCAAACCAATGTTGGATTGCAATAAACATTGTCACAAGATGAAAATTAATTTGACACTCTTTGTTGCAATGTTACATTACATCACAATTTATTTAATGTCTCCCCTCAACATTACAAAATTAGATTTTATGAATTATTTGTGTTTATACTATTAATTCCTCTTGGGTTTATAATATTCATCTCTTGGGTTTATAATCCCTAGGGTTTATAATATTAACACCTTGGTTTTATAATATTATTCCCTTGAGCTTTAAATCAATAGGGTTTATAATATTAATCTCTTGGGTTTATAATATTAAATCATTGGGCTTATTTATGCCATGGATTTATATTATTGATCAACTGGGTTGATTATATTAGTAGTTCATTTTGTTCATTAATCACTTGTGTTTATACTATTAATCCCTTGGTTTTCTTAATTTCTTGGCTTTAAAATATTATTTGCTTTGGCTTTTAATCCCTATCGTTTATAATATTAATTTGTTGGGTTTATTTAAATCTGTTGAGTTTATAAAAGTTATGATTACTATTAATTGATAATAATATTAATGTAATAGGTTTATAATATTAACCATATGGGCTTATTATTAATAAATAATTTATAAGTTTTAATGCGTAAAGTTTATAATACACGTCCCTTGAATTTATTAATCCTGGTTATTATTATTATTATTATTATTTCATATTTTAAAATATAATAATTATTTTATAATATTATTTTTACTATTATATATTTATCAATATTTATATTAATATAAATATTAATATCTATATCATTTATGCCTATAAGGATATTTACTCACGTAATTGTAATGTAGTTTTAGATGTTATTGATATAACTATATTTATTTAAATAGATGTGGTCTTATTAGCGTATATATTATCATGGATAATGTCTTTAAATTCCAATTAAGTCTCATAATTTAAGCTATTTGTTTACTTGTTCATTGTATTCATCATTCAACATTGTATAATAGCTCATGATTAAAGATCCTAGATCAAATATGTTTGTACAAGACGTTGTAGACTTCATCTTATTTACATAAAAGTTATGGCTTGCATGTGCTTTTGGACAACTCACATTTTTAAAGAAAGATGTACTTGTTGTAAACATGTAGGCTTTTGGATCCAAATGTGCATAAGTGATATGGTTTAATGTAAAAACCTATTATGTCGTGTAAGAATAGGATGTACAGGTTATCTTAAAACGTAAAGGTTTATGGCAATATACAAAATTGATATTCTCAATTCCAAAATTGATGATGAGAAATTATCGACGTAGCATGAATGATCCCAACTGAAATTTGATCTTATACTAATGGGATTCATATTCTCAATCCTAAATATGATTATGAGAAATTGTTACTCTATGGCAAGAACTATGACGATGTTGATATTATAACAAACTACATGACAATCAAAATCTGGTCTTATACTAGTGGAATTAGATGCCCGAGTGATGTGTCAAATAAGGTTAATAAGTTTTTGAAATTGTTAATGAATGTCAAAGTATCTAACTTGAGAAAGTGCTAATCTCTTTGAAGATTCCACAAGATTAAGCGATATTTTGCTTGTGTTAATGAGTTTATAGTTGAAGTCAAGAAAATATGGAATAAACATCCCAAAAAAGGATCATTGATAAAATAGTTTGATGAATCTAGAACTACTACACGATTTTGTTTGTTTCAGATTGGAGATAAGAGGGGTTTTAAGTAAAGAAAATGGTAAAGATTATGTCTATGATGCACTACATAATGAGGGAAATATCACCGATAAGCCATGGGTTTATTTCATGAAATGAAAAGGTAAACATTATTATAAGAAAATATATCGAGATGACAACGAGGAAAGAATCCATCACAAAGATTGTAGCTAGTATCATAAAGATTAATTGACAGGAGAATCAAATCAAAAGGGAAAAAGTGACGAGGAGGGATAAGAACAAGAAGAAAATTCAAGCCACTTGTCTAAAGTAAACTAATGGTCTTAACCACAAGGTTAATAGCCTTGAATGCTATTATGAGCGATGTTGTGAAGAAGGTAAAGTTGATAACTATATATTTCATGTTAATTATTCCCGTGATTACTATATATTCATACGTCTCTAAAGCATGAATTGTGGTCCCTAGATGTTCACATCACATGTCTAAATATGCTCTAGTATTTTCTTCCTTTCGTACGGACATAGAAGAGAAAAAAATTGTTATATAAGGTTACACGTTTGTTATTACTAGTGGTTGGGGTGATTGTAAACATAGTGTGATCGCAAATTCTTACCATGTAAGAGTACCACAACTTAGTGCACGTTATTTTCAATACGACAACTCACTTAAACTAAAAGGACAATTCAACATTAAACTTGTAAATTTTATTACGAATAGTAAATTTTTTCATATATATGAAATTATTTTTGAAAATGTATGTGGGGCTTTGGTTAAATGGTGATGAGGTGGATTTATATAGCGTTCATTAGAGGTTTAATTCTTTTCTCTTATTGGGATGATTTATCTCGACATGTTGATGAAGATGGAGTTAAAAAAAATAATGATAAAAGGAAAAAAAGAAGAGAAAATGAAAAGTAATACCAAGATTACGAATAAAAACTATTTGTGAAAATGATATAAAATTTGAAAAATTAAAAAGAAAAACTAACTTTCTTTTGTTATAATAAGTTAAATAATAGTGAAAGCAAGAAAATTTTGACATGAAATATTAAAACATTTTAACTTTACAAATGTGAAGTTGACTACGTAGGCTCTATAACAAATTTGTAATAATTATTCTTGTCTCTTAACCCAAAGTTATATTTAAGAACAACAAAAAAACTAGGTATGGTAAATAAATAAAAATATAAATAAACTAGAGGTATGGTAAATAAACAAAACCTCTAACTAGGTATGGTAAATAAATAAAAATATAAATAAACTAGAAGTATGGTAAATAAATAAAACCTCTTTTTATACTTACTCCATAGGTATGGTAAATAAATAAAACATATTTTTATATTTACTCAATAAACCTTTTTATATTTAAGAAAAATCCAAAAATATATTTTATTTAGGTGATGTCTCTGTGTGAGGAGACAAAAATAAATATAAAAGAGGTATAAATAGGTATAGAAAATAAATAAAAATACAAATAAACCAGAGGTATGGTAAATAAATAAAACAGATCATGTTATACTTACTTTATAATCCTCTTTATGTTTACGAACACTCAAAAAAGAGGTTTTATTTAGGTGAAGCCCAAGGGTGAAATACCATGGGCCAAATTATTATTAATACAATGAAAAAAACATTATTAACCCTAATATTAATATTAAAAGAAAATTATTATTATTATTATTATATTCATGTTAATATATTATAATATTAATATTCTAAAATTTAATAAATTTGGATTAATACAATATTAAATTTGTTATATTATAATATTGATTAATATATCATGATATATATTGACTCTATATATATATATATGGGAGGGAAGAACAAAGTCATAGAGTGATATAGGTGGAGAGATATTTTTAGTGACAAGGGAGAGATGGAGATAAACGGAAGGAGGGTAGAGAGGAGGAATGAAGAGAGAGAGAGAGAGAGAGAGAGAGAGAGAGAGAGAGCGAGGAGTGAGAGAAGTAGAGAAGGGGAAGAGAGGGAGAGGGAGACACAAATATGGAGGGGCGAGAGTGAGAATGAGAGAGGGACGAAGATAGTGAGAGGATTGGAGGCTAGAGAGAGAGCAAGATAGATGGGGGTAGAAGAGAAAGGGAGATAGAGGAAGAACGAGGGAGAGGACTTGAGAGAGTGGAGGAGAGAGGGAGGGATAAAGAGATGGAGCTGGACGGGGAGAGAGGGATGGAATAAAAATACATAGAGTGATAAGTGGAGAGAGAGAGAGATAGGTAGTGACAAGGGAGATATAGAGAGAGAGTATGTATGTTTAGGGGTGAGATAAATAGATAAAGCAGGAGAGATGGGAAGAAGGGGGGAGTTATGGAGAGAGAAGGAAAGATGTGGGATATATTAACATAGAGAGAAAGAGAGAGAGAGAGATAGAGAGAGAGAGAGAGAGAGATGGGGAAGAGAGATAGAGGTAGGAAAGAAAGGGAGAGAGAGGAAGCATGAGAGAGAGGATGAGTGAGGGAGGGACAGATGAGGAGGGAGGGATGAAAAGGGATATTGAGTTCAAGGGGGGGAGAAGGAGGGAAAAAAATACATAGAGGGTTAGAAGTGGAGAGATTGAGAGAGAAGGAGTGGCAAGGGAGGGATGGAGAGAGATAATGTACGTTAGGGGTGAGATAAAGAGTCCAAGAAGGAGAGAAAGAGAGAAGGGTAGAGAGAAGGACAGAGAAGGAGAGAGGAAGGGATATAGTAACAAAGTTGGAGGGTGAAGAGAGAGAGAGAGAAAATTTGGAGAGAAATGGAGAGAGAATAATGAAGAGAGAGGATGTGAGAGAGTGGAGAGAGGGAGGGAAACAGATATGGAATTGTGGCAGGAGAGGGAGGAGGTAAGAATAAATAAATTGAGAGAGAAAGGTGGAGAGAGAGAGAGGGAGTGATAAGGAATATTTAGGAAGAGGGAGAGAGGATAGTAGGAGGAACGAGAGATAGAATAAGGGGGGGTGGATGGAGAGACAGAGGGTAGTAAGAAGAAAACATAGATATAGAAAGGTGTAGAGAGATAGAGGGATCGATAAGGAAGATTTGGAGAGAGGGATAGAGAAAAACATAAGGAAATAGAGATAGAATCTAGGGAGAGGGAGAGAAGGGGAAGATAGAGATATAAGTGGAAGGCGAAGAGAGGGAATAAAAGAGAGATAGAGAGAGGGATGGAGGGAGACAAAAATTAATAGATATGGAGTTAGAGAGTGTGTGTTTTTGGGGGGTGACATAGAGAGACAAATAGGGAGAGATGGAGGGAGATATAGATATAGATGGAGGGGGGAGAGAGCGAAGAATATTTATTTCACTAGATGAATTGATTTCAGTGTCGATGGTGATTTCTAATCCCATTTTATTGTTTACACTAGATGCATTGATTTTATTGTAGATATTGATTTCTAATGATATTTGATTGTCTACACTAGATGCATTGATATCAATGTAGATGATTTGTAATCCTATTTGGTTGCTTGCAGTAAATGCATTAATTTCAATGTAGGTGATTTCTGATCCTATTTGATTGCATGCACTAGATGCATTAATTTCAGTGTAGATGATTCTAATCCTATTTGATTGCTTGCACTAGATGCATTGAGTTGAATGTAAATGTTTATTTCTAATTATATTTGATTGCTTGCACTAGATGCATTGATTTCAATACAGATGATTTTTAATCATATTTGATTGCTTGCACTAAATGCATTGATTTCAGTGTAGATGTTGATTTCTAATCCTATTTGATTGTTTGCACTAAATTCATTGATTTCAGTGTATATTTTCGTTCTATTCTTATTTGATTACTTGCACTAGATGCATTGGTGCGAGTGTAAATGTTGATTTCTAATCGTATTTTAGTGTTTGCGTTAGATGCATTAATTTTAGTGTAGACTTTTTTTTTTTTTTCTAATCTTATTTGATTTCTTGCATTAGATCCATTGATTTAAGTGTAGATGCTGATTTCTGATTTGATGTAATTGGATGTATTATTGTACATTAATGTTAAAGTGGTTGGGTTAACATTGTTCATTGATTTCAGTGTAAGCGCAAAAAATGATTGACAATGTACATTGATTTTTGTGTTATAATAATTCAACCTATTAATATTGGAGAGCAAGAGAGACAATATATGATGTTTACTACAAAAAATCAAGCTAAATATTTAAACAGTTTACAATTTCAATTGTGCAAGGGTGATAGTAAGAATAGTAGAAGAAAATAGTTTGAGATTGATTCAATTAATACTATTTGTAATTTACTACATTGTTATTATTCACATTTTATATCATTCAACTTGCATTCAAAATGTTTATTTCATCATTTTTCATCATTAAAGTTATTAACAATATTTATCATATCAACAAACTGAGGTAACTAAGCACATTTAAAATTAAAATGACGAGGTTAATCTCAAACATATTTAGCATATTTAAAGTTATTATATTCATATTAGATATATTTACATATTATTAATAAAAGAGAAAGAAATATCAAAATATTCATGATCTATATTTAGTTTAACTACCAACCTAGACCAATCCTAACCCAAGATCTATCAAGCCCCAAAAGGGACGAAATCTCTTGAGGTGCAAACCTCTTTTTTAGTGCAAAACTTGAGAAAAAGTTTGCACCACAAGATTTAATCCGTCTTAACCTTTGATGAATGCGAAGTTAAGATAAATATAGACTTGTAATTAAACTAAATACAAGTCATAAATATTTTTATTTCTCTTTCTCTTTTATACCACTAAACTGATTAAAAAAAAAACATTGCAAATCAACCTACATCATTATATAAAACAATTATTTTCATTTAAAATTGTATCACTATTTCCTTAACTAAAACATGATTTTGGATTGGACTCCATGTTGCGAGAATTGTTTTTCTATTAAATAAAAACCGTTTTTTCCACCTGACAATTCTTAAAACCTTGAAACAACATATACAACTCATGTATCATTTATAGAACGACGCCTTTTATAGAACGGTGGTAAAACAGAGCTTGTGAATCATTTCAATATAACTCCTCGTACGTATAAAGTGCTTGATTATATGAATTTTCATATATCAAGGACCTTTTGTCCCAAAACAAATTGAAGTACGATAGGACAGACATGTTCATTAGCTTTTTAAACAACCTTTTTAATGGGAAGGGGCATGTCCTTTTTACTTCGAAATTTTTTCATAATAAAATTTAACCGTAAACATTAAATTTATAACGTTTTAGGAGAAACTAATTGATTGGAACCCACTAAAGTGAATGAATATATATGTATCATCAACTAAAGCGAATACATATATGTTTGAGTTGTTTTTGGGATTTTTTTTTAAGAGTATTGTTTGAAATTCTCTTAAAGAGTGGAATTTACTTGAATAAAGTAAATAGAAAAAAAATATATTTTTATGATAGCTTAAGACGGATTTTATTTGCAATTCTCACACAGGAGTTGAAGTTGAGTAAATAGGAAAAAATATATTTTAATTTTTACTTAAAAGATATTTTATGAAAAATATTTTAAATTTAGCAAGAGAATATAATTGATTTGGAAATAGACATTTTATGGAAATATCTTAAATCTTCCAAGGACATATTTTGCTATAGTCGATTAGTCTACTTTTTAAATATTTTAACTGAATTTGAAATTTTAACGATTCTCTTTTATATGGTATTTTTTTTGGTTGTTTACAGAGTTATTTGAAAATTGACACATTTTGATAATGTTCAACCAATGTTACATATTTAATTTTTTTACTTAATTTTTATAAGTCTTTGAGATTTTTGGTTTAATCTATTGACATGAGGTTATTTGTTTAATCCATAAATTTTCATGTAGTGAATCTTTTAGATAATATTATCATTGATTTTAGTAGTGAAAGTCATTGTAGTTACCTGGAACAAAAAGCTCTTTTAAAATCCATAAAGGACGGAAGATTTTGGCTACAGTTATCACTTATTGATTTTAGTAGTGGCGCTCATCGTAGTTACTTGTCACAAAAGGTTCTTTTCAATTTTTTATTTTATTTTAAATTCAAAAACAGATGTATAAATCCAATTATTTTAACTATATACTTTTCAAACTATTAATTATGACGGGAGGCAGTGGATCACTTTAGTTGAATTATAAGTTCAATTATTTTTATATAAATATATTCTGAACTATATGGATAAGTTCAATTTTTTTAATTATATAATTTTTAAAAGAGAGGTGGGTCTACCTAACTGAACGATAAGAGTTATGATAGCTATTTCTAATTTTGATTATTTTATATATGATTAATGAAATTTAATAATATTTGAGGAGACTATCTATTATTGAAATAAAATGGATTATTTTAGTTTTCTCACATTTCAAGAAAGTTAGTAATTTTAGTTAGTTTATCTCATTAATTATTCAAATAAAAATATTTGTAAAAGAAATAATGTAATGTAAAAGTATTTATATTATCTTCCTATATCAATTTCATTAATTACTCATAAAAAATACTTTATGGAAAGCATGAATCTTTATTAAAATTATCTTTCCATATAGGTTTCTTTTCAAACATAGAATTTCTTGGTGCCATTTAAGTCTAAAAAAAATTAGTCGAAAAATGTTAATAAAAACATTGTTGGCATAGAACATTGTTACATGAGAACATGAATAGTTATGTGTAATGTGGAATATGAGAAGAAAAAGGAAGAAATATAAAGGAATCTTATTGTGGAGAATAATATTGGAAGATAAATTATTGAAAATTAGTTGTTGAGTCAATTTTAAGTCTAAAAGCTCAAAATTTGAAGGATATGAATTGAACCAATAAGTTGATTGTGTTACCTTCACAAAGAATAAGTTTTCCCCAAAGTTAGAGAGAGTTGGACTTGAGGAGAAAGAATTGAGTTTTTATTTTCATCAAAAGAGATGACACTATTTGTCAAGGAAAAGGGAGCGGGATTGGACTGATTTGGTTGCCTATAATGAAGAAATACTAGATGAGTTAAGAATATTTTTCAAAGTTGGTTATTTTATAGGAAGGTAGAATAGTTCCAAAGAAAAAATAGTGTGTAGAGAAGAGGAGAAAATATGATGTTGGATTCGTAGGAAGAGGAAAATGATAGAGGGTAATAAAATGTATATAAGGTGATATTATAGGATAAATACATATCTAAGATATTATATGATTAAAAATGGATCATATATGTGATATTATAGAATAAATACATATCTAAGATATTATATGATTAAAAATGGATCATTAAGTGTTAAATGGAATTAATAAGGGATGCACAACTATATCACCTAAAATATGTCAACAAGTTTTCTATTGATGAAGAATTCATTGATAACCTCTGTACAACCTACACCATTATTTACAAGGTATTAAAAAATGAGGGAGTTATTGATAAGGTTTTCACCAAAAAAGGAATTTTCAACAAGGATATGATTATGAAGCAAGTTGTGATTGATGTGTTTCTCAACAAGTTGAATGATATTAGTGTGAATAACCATTAAGGTGTTGAATTAGAAACATGAATGACAAGGGATTTGATTGATAATGTTTTGTTGATAAGAGAGTGAGTAATAGATAATATTCATTAACATGGAATGGTCATTAATAAAGAAGAAATTAATGAAAAAATTCATTGATAAAAATAACTAATGCAACCACAATGGCCAATTGGTACTGTTACCTAGCAAATGTGCATAACACAAAGGAGTAAATTATTTTCCTCATTTGAGAGAAAAAAATCGAACAACCATATGATGGTATTTAGATAACATTATGCTAGATTTATCAACTTATTTCTCTGGTCACTTCTCTCCCATATCTAACATTCATCTTAGCGAAATGTGGGTCATTTAACAATATGTACTTTGACGGATTTAGAAATCATGTTATTTCGTTTAATTATAAGGTCATATTAATATGACTCATGAGGAAAACTAGATGATTGAACACTCTTTATTGTATCCTTGTTCACACACTTTACCTTGGAGGTTAGCCTTTGAATTTAGTCTAATGAGACTTCTTCTAAGGCCTTGTGGTTTATTAAATTAATTAATATGGAACAATGATTCATATAACATGCCTATGGTAATACATAATTACCACTTTCCATCATTTCCTATTTTTATTCACTATTATTTGGATTGATTATCATTTATCATTAGGATTGGCACCCTCTATTGGTATCTATCAGTCCAGGCTTGAAACTTGGCCCTAGAAGGTTATGTAGTTCAGAAAATGATAACAGAATTTAATGCCATAATAGAAGGAAATTATAAATGAAAAATATGTTCGTGTCTTATTTTGCATGTGGGAAAAATATTAGCATGAGATTTGTCCCCCTCACTAGCCAGTACCAATTTCCTCAAACATTTAATGCTTCATTAAAAAAAAAAAAAATTAGCCCTTGAATGTCTTAACCCTAATAAGTGAGAACCTACAACATCTTACAATGTATAAGAAGAGCACAAATAAATCTTGGTGAGCTAAGCTATCCACAAAAGGAACATAAATCATTAAATAAAAGGGCGTATCTTAGGGGTGGAAGAAAAAGGTTGAGGAAAGGAGTAATTCATGCCTCCATTATTTCTCCCTCCTTTCATCATTACAATTAGGTTTTCAAAACTCTATTAACTAGATTGATGCGTATGGAATATTCCTTGAATTGTTTTCTACTCCATGACCCACTCTATTACATACAATAATGGATTGATGGGTATTCCTAGGACACGTTACCATCCTTGGGGGCTAAAAAAACCTAATATGGTTGGTTTCCTAATCCTATCTAAGATAAGTAAGTATCTTCTTTATATATCTTAAGGTATACATTAGAATGTAATGTTTGTGTGAAGTATTTCTATTCCCCTAGAATTAGATAGTATTTTTGTGTCGCTAGTAGTAGATATGATCCACTATGATTCTTTAATAATGTTTTTTTCCTAATGATGTTGATTTCACTTGATGATAAGAGGTTTTTTAGGTGGTATCATACATGTAATATATATCCCTTAACCATGCTGCGAAAAATACTTAGAGGGGGGAGTGTGGACCAATATTTTAAACTCACATTAAATTTCCATTTCATATTTTGATTTCTGTATGATATTTTCATTCAGGAAAGCAACATATGCACATGATTATTATCAAATCAAAATGTGTATATATAGGTCACTAATTTATCATATGTTTTATTAATTGTTCAACTTTAGTTAATGCATAATTACTTTATTATTCATTCATTAAGAAACAGTAAAGAGTAGATAGATCATCAACACACAAGAGACATATCAACAGACATGAACATCAGGATTTTAAGTGGAAACCCAATGTAGGATATAACCACTTTTTCATCATCTTTGCCTTATTTCTTATTAAATATATAAATATTCTTACAATATTGTAGCAGTTTTGACTCCTACTGACACACAAGCACAAATGTTCAGAAGGCTACAACCTTCTATTTTTATTTAGCACCCACTAGAAGGGATCTCAAACCCCCTGATCTCATTTAATGGTTCCTACTGGAATGGAGCACTTACCCCATGCGTGAATTCACCAGTTGCTACATCAAGGAAGCTTCGATTATCTCAATGAAGGCTCCCACCCTCAACACCTTTTGTGGACTATTGTAGCTTATTGACATTAATCCTTATTTGTTAAAAATAAAAATAAAAAAATGCATATGTACTCAAAAAAGAAAAAATATAAAAAGAACTTAATGGTGGATACAGTTCTTAATCTTACAATTTTGATTAACTATTAATGGTATATTAATTATCATTTATTCATATTAAAAGAAATATTAAATTAATAAGCCTAGTGGGTCCGAGTGGAGTAGATTATGACACAGATCAAAGGTCGATTGATGTGTTGAGCACAATGGAGAGAGGGTGTCGAGCCCATCGTATGGTGAAAACCTAGAGACACTACAAGCACCACAGTTACGTAATCAGGTGCCGTTGTAAATACTTTTCAATTATTTGGGTTGATTTTAGATTGATGGTGGAGATGGATTATGGGGGATCTCTGATGGATTTCCTCTTCACTTGAATTTTCCCCTGTAGAACTTCAACAAGAAAGCACAGACCACTATCTCACTTCCCAGTCACTCCACTGTCACTGCAATCTCACTGCCCCATCATAATTCAAGTCACACTATCACCTCATCCTTATTGTCACCACGCCATCAATTAGTACACCCCGCACATGCATTTACTCCCCTTTTCCATCCATTTTACTATTTTCCCCATAAACCCTGTTACCCTAAGTAATTTCATTTTTCCATTTTCTTCTTTACTTTGCCTCCATAGGTCGAAATTATAAAGCTCAAAGCCCTAGTATGTTGAAGAATGTAAATAGGTTCGGTCTTCATTATTAATATAGTTTTCAAAAAAAAATTATTATTATTAAATGAATTATTAAAGCATGGGTTTCATGCTTGTGTCATATTTATATTAAGGTCCCCATTGTGGACTTCTAGGTTAGTCATTAAAAATTTAAATTGATCCAATCTTGACTTTTAAATCATGTAATATTTTTTTTTTATTATTTGGTCAGAATGATCCCCCATTGAGTCATCTTCTTGAAGGTCATCATCCTCTTCCTCTTCATCAAAATATTCAGTTCATCATCTTTAGTAAGCCTTCATCAAAGTATTAAAGTCGACTTCTCTCCATAAAACATATTTTGGAATAACACAATGAGGCGCCTCTTCATGGTGGTCATGTCGGCCTATTTATGCTGGGAAACAACTATGTATATGAGAATAAGTTTCACACTATATCATATATTTTCAAATCACTTTGAAATTTAGATCACAATATAGTGATACAGTTCTAATATTTTCAATAAGACAGTCTCAGTAAAATCATGATCTTGGTGTAATTGTAGAGATAAAGGTGAGGTGCAATTAGATGAAAAGGATTCCATTACAATTTAGAACTATTACACTAAGAAGAATCTCAGAAGTTCAATGCACTCATATTGAGAAGGGTCTCATGGGTGTGAAACTATCTATGTCTTAGTGATACCTCACAAAGACAATTCAAGGAATGTGTGATTATGCACAATTTCATATGAGAAATCCAATTCAGATTAACAGTTCAGAAAACAAGATCAGTAAGATTGATCATTGTGAATAATTTAATATTTTCTTAGTCCTTAGAAAATTCATTTATGAACAAAAGTGAAGAAAAAGGAAAACACAGTAAGACAATTCAGATTAAATAAACGGTGCAAAAATCTCAAAAATATTTCAGATTTGTCTCAAAGAATACAACTTTGATCATATTACAGAGAAACTGTCAAATTCTTATTATGACAAAGTGAATTATTCGGATCAACCACAAAGAAATGTACTCATGAAATTTCAGTGACAAATTTCAAGGTGTTGAATCAGTACAGATCTTAGAAGAAGGTTCAACGATATTATAGTGTCAAATTTTGGTACATCCTAAGTATGACAATTTTGGGCATTAAATCAATGAAAACTACATTACAACAAAGAAGCTATGAAAGTAGCATAAGGATAATTCAAAATTAGTGATATATGAGAGATAAATCATATATCAAAACAATGAAATAATATATTATTTCTTCCACTCATTGAAGAAAGAGAATGTGACACAACTACCTATGGAGATATATCAAGTGACAACACAAGCATAGAAAACCAATTTTTCAAGTAAGTACTTCTATTACAACAATTCTAATGAAAGGTATGTAAATACAAGCTTAGTATAATCATAAAGATGTTCAAATGTATCTAATTTTAAATAGTTCATACCTAGTGTGGGAAAAAATTTTGATCCTAAGATAAAATACATAATCCTTATCTTCAAGAGATTACAAGTAAGCTAATATGTCAAAGGATAAATCCTCGATTGAAAGAAGGAATAACCTTTATAGGATTTCATCCCCCAAGGTTATGTAGCAAATCTAACTTAGGATATTAAATCATGTTCATGGTATCATGTGTCTTTCTTGAAAGCATATATTATAGGATCATGGCTTACAGTTCAAGGAATTCCTACAAGGTTTTTCAGGAAACATCTCTAGGTATGTCTTATTCTATACATATTATAAAATTATCTCTGTATTATTTTGAGATTTACGTTATACTACTAACATCATTATGTCTATCTCTCTTGAATCTTAAAATGTTTTTTTTTGGTGATTCATCATCTAATGAACATACCCACCTTATATCCCTGATTGTTTGTATAATAGAACCCTAAAATGGTTCTCTAGAAAACCCTAGCCTAAGGGTATGTTACTAATGTGTGAAACCCTAAACCTTCTGAGGGATATTAATGAATAAATTACTATTGTATTGATGAGTCATATTTGGGGTTTTGGTATGATCATGGAAACTATGAATTCTTAGAGATGAAATTATGTCGTATGAAATCCTAAAACTTTGAAATCTTGGAATAATAGGGCTTGCTTTGTTATGAACCAAAAAAATAGGTTTTGGTTAGGTCTACATGCAAATTCCATGTTATTTACTTAATTTCCTAGGAAGGAAAACCTGGGTATATGTTCATTATATTGAATCCATAGCTTATTCTATCCTGGTACATGTCTAATGTCTACCATATGATATGTTTATGCATGACGGTAATCTCCTAGATATGTGTGTTGACCAAAATTTATAATGAACATAAATCCTAGGGTTTGGAAACAAATCGTAGTCAAATTTTGAAAGTCTAGGATGATGATTGAATATTCTAGGGTCTTACATCTAAGTCCCAGTAATGATTAAAATTTTCTAGTATGTGTATATAATGTTTTCTCAGAATTTATAGATGAAAAATATAGGGTTTGTTTTGACTAAGTGAAATGTAGGGTTTACATAAAACTATAGTGGATAGTCTATGATATGGCTTCCAAAAGTTATTAGATATCTTTATTTCGACTTATTTCTAGGGGTCACTATATGACATAACTAATTTTTTGTCATCTTAATTGAATTTTTCATGTGATTTAGGGTTTGTAACAAACATGGGATAGAAGATGAAGTATTGAAGTATAGTTTCTTGATTATCATGATTGAAAAATTCTAATGCTTCCACTACTATAATATTTTGTTATGAATAAATTCATGCTTCTATAAATTGGTTGTACTTTCTATCTAAGTTGTGTAGGTATATCATATTGAAGTCTCCAAAAAAAGTATGATAAGAAGGATGGAAGCAATGAAAGATTCTCCAACACCAAAGGAAGAATTTAGTCTCCCTACATTAAGAGGGAACCTGGATATAATAAACCTCCTTGGTTAAGAGGGAGGGTATAACATATTTTTTGATCAGAGAATACATTTTGGAAGATATGATGTTGCACGTGAAGTAGGAATATGAATATTCTCTCAAAGATTCAACTGAGAGTCCTACTGATATTAGTTGAAGAGAAAAATTGAACCCTTGAAGGTTTTTTTTTATTACATATTTGAAGTTGTATTGTAAATAATGGTTGTGCAGGTAAATCTCTTGAAGTTTTGATAGCATGTTGGATACTGATCATTTTTATGAGGAGAGATTTATTTTAGAAGCTTTGAAAGTGAAACATTTTATGGAAAGAGATCGAGCCAACACTTTTTTTTATGTTTGGTAGTGAGGGTGGCATTAGGAAGATGTGAACCTATTTCCATTTTTTGATGGTTAGTAAGTAATATTGATGGTGCCTATAGAGGTTGAAAGCTTCTTTCCATCTTAGTCCCACTCGTATATATTTCCTTGGTCAAGAATCTAGTCCTTGGTATTGCAGTGCCTAAACTATTGAGAGACCAAATGGATAGATTTCCCTGGTCAGGAATCTAGTTCGTCACATTGCAGTGCCTAAACTTATTTATAGCTAAAGTGAGATCTTATATGTACCTCTTTAATTACATATGAATACCTCCCAAGTTAACATGGACTCCTGAAGAATGTTACTAGGTTCTGTCTTCATTATTAATATACTTTTCAAAAACAGTTTATTATTATTAAATGAATTATTAAAATATGGGTTTCATGCTTGGATCATATTTATATTTAGGTCTGCATTGTGGACTTCTAGGTTATTCATTGCATATTTAAATTCATACATCTAGGCTTTTAAATAATGTAATATAGGTTGTTTATGATTTGGTAAAAAGGCTCCTCCATCAAGTCATATTCTTCAAGGTCATCATCCTTGGCATTTTCATCAAAATATTTAAGTCAGCTTCTTCATCAAGTCTTCATCAAAGTCTGCAAGTCATCTTTTTTCCATAAAAGACATATAAAACTAACAAAGGAACATAACTCTTCATGATTACCATGTCAACCTATTTATGATGGGAAAAAAATATATATAACAAACTAAGGTTTCACATTATATCACATATTTTCATCTCACTCTGAAATTCATATCTCAATATAGTGATATAGTTTAGATATTTTTAAGAGTATAGTCTCGGTACAATCATGATATTGGTGTAATTGCAATGATAAAGGTGTGGTGCAATCACATGAAAATGATTCCATGGAAATTCAAAACTATTATAGTAGGAATGATCTCATAAGTTTTTTGCTATCACAGTGAGAAGGGTCTCATTGGTCTGATACTATCTATGTCTCAATGATACCTCAAAAATAAGCTCAGAAGAGACTAAATACTATTACACTCATGGTGATACTCGGTGTTGTGATGTTATCTCAGTCATGATACCTCGGTGCTATGATGTTATCTTAGTTATAAGAACTTCGTGCTATCTCACGAAATAAAACTCAATGCTATAGAACTTGGTGCTACTATAGTTAATGAAAACATAGGGAATGTTTCAGTGTCATCAAAATGGAAGGATATCAGGGCTACCATAGGAGGAATATCTTAGGAAGAATGTCTTGGTGTTGTTAAAGTAATGAGGATGAAGTTTTGGTACAAGGAAATTATTTCTTGGTGTAAGGTGATATTGGTTCTTACATTGTGAAGGGATGAATTGGTGGAGAGATTATCTAGTTTAGGTCTTGATCATCTCATCTTGAATCTACTGAAGGAATAATTTTGACTGGTTTTTCCCCAAATAGTGGGGTTTTCCCCTCATAGTGTGCCTACATATGGTGTCATCTTCTATTTTTTCATTGGAATTATTCTTGATGATAATAAAATATAATTTGAAAGAAAAATGATAATAAAAAACATTACAATATAATGCCATAATAAGAGAAATTGATTAGCTTCCATTTCTCTAACACAATCAACATCTGCCATTTCTTAACCAGGTATTTACACATCATCCCCTTTTTTCCAAGATGCTAAAATTTCTAAGAAAACCATGTTAGCAAGATATTCCTCTCATATTCCCCTCATGGACACCGAGATGGACATATTTGACCCAATCTACTCCCTAGACATTATAAAACTTCACTAGCATGTCGTAGTCAACCAGAAAAAATCCTCTATATATGTTGTAGCTATTAGGTCTAGTATTTTAGTTACCATGATTCCCGAGACCTACAAATTCCCGGAATCATGTATTGGCTAGTATTTTCCCTATACCCACATAGGTGGTTTTTCATGAAGAAATTGGGTGAGAATATCTTCCAAATTACTTCTCTTTTAATTTAGCTCCTTGTCATTTTTTCCTCCTTCAAGCTCCTACACTTCATTATCAGAGGAAACCTTTTTGACTAATTTACAAAATCTGTCTAGGTTAATTATGCTCCAATGACCTTCTTTTTAATGGCCACTAGAAATAATTTTCCTTTTGAAGCCACTCATTTTCCTCTAGATACTTTTGTTGAGGAGGTAAAACCCATTCTGCAAGTCATTTCCAAGGTTTTGGGAAGGGAGGACACAACTGTGATTGATCTGGATATTATGGGAATGTTTAATTTCATGATGAATCCTAAGATATTTTTTGATATTCCTTCTTTATGGGAAAAATGGGAAAGTCACAATTGACAGATATTTCCCTCATTGAATGTTTTATATTTCCCTCTTTGATAACATACATGTTTTTATATGCTCATGTGGAAATATTTATGCACCTAGGAATGAATATAATGGATACTCATAAGAATAAGAAATGAGTGGTGTTTTGGACAAACAATATAAGAAGTAATGATAATTATGAGGGGTTTATGTATTTAACCACTTCTTTCTTGTCAGTTTCTTACTCTATTATAAATAGTTTTCCTTCACTTTATATTCTACCAAAGCCTCGATATCTCCTCTAACTTATTAAATATGTTAAAGTGGGTGATTTTTTATTATTTGAATACCATTTTGAAATTAGGTTATATGGAGAGAGATTTTCCCCTACATAATCCCCACATTTTTGCCTATGAGTTTGTTTGATTTAGATTTTATCAGCAAGAGTATAAATGTTGATCAACTGCACTTTGTCCTAGTAAATAAGGGACATTTGTTCGAATTTCCAAGAAAATTTGGGCCTTTCATTTTAAATAATATGAAAGCCATGGGAGGGGTGCAAAACTTTCTTGAATGTATGAAGCTACAATTGGGTGAAAAATAGTAATATGACCCTCACCATGTTATTTAAAATAGAACAATGAAAAATGAAAATTCTCCTTATGTGCATGAGCCTCATCAAAATGTAGAAAAAATTGAAAATGGAGGTCGAACAAATGTATCAAGAGGAATGGAGGTTGAGACTCCTCATCCAAGTGAGAAAATTTTGAAAAGAGGTAGAGAAGAAATTATCTATTTGGAAGAGAAAGAAGGTAAAGGACCAAAGAGGAAAACGTTTTTTGAAAAGGAGACATAGATAGGATCTCTAGCTGGTAGTTCTTTAGCATCAATGGGCTTTAAATTATAATTTGGAGATGTTATTTCCACACCTTCTTCTCTTTTTCTAGAATAAATTTTTTAATGTTTTGTTTTTATCATAAAGAAAATATATACTCAAATAGAGGAGACGAACATAAAGGTGAAGGAGAACATGGAGTTTGAGTTGCAAGCTTAATCCATCTCTGAATATCAAATAAGGCTGTTATATTCCATGAATCTTGATAGAAGCCAATTTATATTATCTTCTATCATGATTTTGCATTGGTTGTGTCATCATCATCAATTTTTAAGCTTTTCAACTTTACAGTAGACGATAGAGAGACCCCAATGCCAAACAAGATCAATTTGCATAGGAAAACTAGAGAAATATTATACAGTGATGTAAATAAGACATCCATGGTTTCTAGAAAATATGAAGATTTGTTAGGGAAAGTGGTAAACCACTTAAAGCTGGAAAAGGAAAATTATAGATCCCTGACCACTTAGAATGAAGAATTAAAGAAGTTAATTGTGAAGGTCAATGTGAATCCTAAATACGGGAGTGTTGTTCATAAACTAGTGAAGGGAGCTAAAATAAAATTTTAAGTTCTTAAAAGAAGCTAAAATTTCCTTCTGTGGAACATGTTATGGCCCTAAAATTATCCCAGTTAGAAAAGAAAAAAATATTCTAACTAATGAGCTCTTGCATAGAAATGATGAGATTGTAAAGCTTAAGTATATGAATTCTGATCTATAGAATAAAATTCATTCTCATGTTTTTACTATCTTAGTAGAACTAGATTCTGAAGAGCCTACAAACGAGTCAACCATAGTGATGATTGAGCTTCATATACCAAAAAATGAAATGTAGAAGATTCAAAGGATTTTTTACAATGCAAAGAATATTATACAAGTGACTAAGAGAGAGCTAGCGATGGCCCAAGAAAATGCTTCAAAGTATAGAAATTATTTTTATATTCCTTCTCAAGAAATCAAGGAATTGAAGGAGGAAGTGAAGGGAAATATGTCCCTTATTCAAGAAAAGAAAATAATATGGAATGAAATAACCCATACAGTGAGGACTGTTTTGGATTCTTTGTCTATAATTGCAGAATATAAAGCTATTGTAAGAGACCTATAAAGTATAATTGTTGCCATCAAGGAGAATCTCCAACAACGTGCCCAATTTTCCAGGAACAATGATTGATTTCCTTAACTTAAAATCATCATGGGAGTTTTGAAGATAGAACTGAACTGGTTTTGGAATTTAATAGAATGATTCTAAAGAATTTGTGAAGGAAAATAGCTGAGATAAGTCTAACAAATGTCAAATAATTTATCATTAATTCAATATTGATTTTGATAAGAGAAACAGAGAGGTCGACCTTCATGCTGGGATCAACAGGGAAATATAGTAGCCTAGGAGACTTATGAAACCTTGTTGGTGGAAGCTAAGAGAAAAATTGGCTCTTCACATGTGAAAACAACAATTCTTAAAGGTGAAACGCTTTTAAATTATTGCCACAATTATTTTCAGCTATTGTGGTTAATGAGAACTCTCTTTTTTGACAAACCAACTTACAGGAGGATCACTAACTTCAGAATTAGACATACTCGGTTTTTCTCTAGACGAAATTCAGATATGGAAATCTAGAAAAAATGAAGAGTGTGGATGTCACCTACAACAACAAGTGAAAAATTTGTACCATAAACTGCACTAGAATCTCAACCAAATCAATTAATTAATTCCACCTCTCATTGCAACACAATTTTTGGAGATATTTTGAAAAATGATGTATTAATGTAGTTTTCTTTTTTTTTCATCAAGGATGTATTTTTTCGGTAAAATAAGTACGTTTCAAAGAAGTTTAGGTAGTTGACAATTTTGAGAGTTGATAGTTTCATAATTGTCCCTTTTGTAATTTTCTTAAAAAATACAATTTTCAAGGAGAAGTAAGGGTTCCAATTTTTGCAACTCAGAAGTAAAACTTCCTTTGTATTTTGAATCTTCTTGGTGATTTTAATAAATATTTCAAAGTGATTCTATACATATGTTGAGTATGATATGTGTTTTATGTAATCTTTCATAATAATGTTTTCTACTATAGAAGAGAGTAATGAAGTTGTCCTTTATAATTATAGTTTCACAAAATTTGATATCTGTAAGTTAGAGTTAAAAAACCTTAAATATGCACTCCTCTATTTCTTATTCCATTTCACCGTAATTCCATATTTTTGCTAAAATTTTAAGAAAAAATATTCTTTTCTAGGTAGCTTATTCTTTAAATATTTTTCACCATCTCTTTTTCACCATACTAAAATTAAAGTCATATTCATCGTGAGAAGGCCACTTCGACATATTGTTTTTCCCATTTAATATTTAAAAGAATTGTTTATAAAATTAATATTGAGGGGGTTTCAAAAGATGGGAAAAAAAATTGATATTTTCATAGTTTTGTATAAATTTCTTCGGAATTGAACTCTTCTGATCCAGGGGTTGTCTTCCAAGGTACAACATTTTTTTTCGTCGTTGTCGAGGAAAGGAGAAAAAAATTATTTTTCCTGGGGTTTTATTATTTTTCATTTAATTTTCTAGTGAGAAAATAATGTTTCTAGTGTAAGTATCTCACCAAGAAAATCATTCCTAGATCATAAACGGCCTCACACGAGGTCTGATACCTCACAAAAAAATTCTCATGTCCTTTTTCATCGAGAGAAATTAGTTTCTCGGAGAGTTCGGAAAGAAAGACCTCCAATAACTCTGAAGCATATTTTATGAGCTCTTGGCAACAGTTTTGTCTTTCAATATCTACGAAATTATCACTTAAAAGTTGTCGGAACATTTACTTCTATCAATGATTAGGAGATCATGGCCAAGTTTAAAACAATGCTAAAAAATGAAAGTGCTTAGAGGTGGTTGCAATTTGAATGACCATAAAGGTCTTGTTGCTGTGATTCTGGAAACGTGAATGCTTCACAAAACTGAGGTTGTATGCAGAAGTTATTGAGGTTTGAAAATCCAAGTAAACTCAAAAATATGTTGACCAAGTTTGACTTTATAAACATTGGGAAAATTTTTAAAAAGAATATTTCGGGAATATTCCCTAGAATATTCCCTGGAGGGTGAATGAAATGAGGACAAGTGGGAGAGATTGATTCCGCATTGGTTTGACTTGTTAGATTGTGGCCAATTAGAGGGTGCCACGTGGCAAGCCCAAAGGCTACCACATGGCCCCAGGTCGGTGGAAAATTGACATAGTAAAATTTCTGTGAGGTGAAAGGATTCTACCCTGTGTCTCTCAGCTACTAGCCCACAGGCTTGACCGGCCTGACTGGGCAGAAGATCTTAACAAAAAATGGGCACGGTTTCTATTTATTATTTGAATTTGTTCCAAGATGAAAAAATAAAGGGGCTAGCCCGACCCTCCATACAACTTGGGCACCATGACCTTGGCCTAAGGCCTTCAAACTGCGCGTATAACAGTTTAACAACCACCATGTAACCACATTGTTTAATCAATAAATTTCATAGTTTGTTGTTAGCGGAACGGACGACGGATTATATGGTGGGTCATGTGACCACCACTCCCTAGCATTAAACTTAACATTAAATTCCATTACCATTTTTGGGGCGGAGTTTGCCAATTTCGACTATTTAAAAATTTTGTTGACATTAACTACAGTTCCTCCAATTTTGGAGGAGCTTTTTGAGGGATATTGGGCAAAATTTGTTTTGGACATAACTCCCTCATTATTAAACGAAATTGAGTGGAAAAATAGTCAATTTCGACTATCTCAGACCTTATAAACTAAAGGGAGTAGGTTTCAGAGCCATTAGAGAGCTTCTATGTAGGGTTTTTTTTCAGTGAAGTTCAAGGGGCCACTAGGGTCACCAAGAGGCAAAATCAGTTTGAGGCCTAGCTAGGGGAGCTAGAGGCCTTATCTAGAGATCCAATAGTCAAAATTGGATATTTAAAATTTTTTGAATTAGATGATATTTTTTTCAGAGAATTTATATTACTTTTGAAGGCCAAAAAACGTTAGTGAAGTTACAGGGGCCATCAGTACCACCTTTTTCCAACAGTAGTGCAGGGCTTAGCGAGAGTAGCTAGAGACCATATGTATCGAAGCAATAGTCATTATTGAATGTCAAAATTATTATGAATATAATGACAGAGGTTTCCTAAATTTTTGAGGACTTCTAGAGGTCTAAAACCTAGTAGAGAAGTTTTCAATGACCCTAGTGCGATGGGGTGTCGACAGGTGTTGGAGGTGAAACCGAAGCAGCCGAAGGCCATTTTTCATGAATGAATAGTCTATATTGACTAATTCAAACATTTTGGAACCAATGAAACTAGTTTTAGAATATTTTCATAATTTCTAGAGCTCGAGAAGCTGATGTGAAGTTTTGGGCAGCCCTAGGCAAATCGTGGAGGATAGCCCAGTTTGGGGATGTAGTGCCCATTTTGAGTAATTTATCAGTCCATATTTGGTGTCTGATGTGTGCTAGATACATTAGGAGTGGTTTTAGTGACATAAACAAAATTATGAAGGAGTTTGTGCCATTTAGAAGCTCAAAGTAGTTCAGAGCACCGACAGAAGGAATCATGTCAAAGGGAGCCTAAAGTTGTTTGCAGAGTTTGGACAACCATGAGAGGGATATAGATGGTATTCCCAAACCTTTGGATTAGTTTATTATCCATTGGAATTAAGTGTGGAACTTGTAAAAGAAACCTTACCATAATCCCAAAGAGCTGAGTCAAGATGACAAATCTCAAAGGAGAAGTAGCCCATGAAATTCGGGTGAACTCCTAGATTAATTTTGCTGTTGTGTTTAAATGTTTTATTTCTACATTATGTTTCTTTTATAAATTTCAAATTTCAGCAAGAACAAATGAACTTAAGACACATAAATAGTTAAAAATCATACACCACTTTCAAGCATAAATTATGTGAATTGTCAAGTGCAAGCTAGATCATTTAATTGTTAAACTGAGTGGGATATCCTTGAAATACATAACAAGTTATTCATACCATTTTCAGATCGGGTTGTTATGAGAGCACTTGGTTTCTTGATTGACAGAGCAAGCTATTGTTTAAGCTTTTGCTTTTATATCTTGAGAGGTGTTAAAACAGTGTAAAAGATTGATTGTTTTACTCTTTGCAAACTGACTGTTGTTTGAGTTTGCTAGAGGTGAAGGGGTAGCTGCTTATTAGCTAAGTCTTTGAGACTAAAACAAGGAATAAAGGGTTGAAGGCATCTTCCTTACCCAAAATGACCTCGAGGTCACCTGATGTAGCCAAAGGCTGCAAAACCCACAATCTTCATATAAAATGTTTTTCAAATTAAAACCCCAAAATAAATCTCAGCATGGGGTAAGCTTAATGAGGAAGCTTTTCCTTTTCTTAAAACCTATGGTTAAAACCATAAGCAAAAGCCATTTTATGTTAATCGAATCAATATTCGACTTTGAATTTAAACACAAAGTATCATCACATATATATAAATGTAATGGCCCACACTCACCAACTCACATTTAAGCAATGCTATTATGCACTCACCAATCCAAAGGTCAAAGAACATTAAGATATATTCGGGCCCCACACCTATCAATTCACTTCATTCACAAGTTAGACTTCGGGTAAGACCCCAAAACAAATTTTTGTTCCACAGCATACCAATCCACTTAATATAGTTCTTACCTTGGTATAGTATCAATTTACGACATAGCATTATGTCTGTGTCCAACAGTATTTCCAACTCACCTTTCCTTAACCTCTTAATGGATATGACGGTTGATCTTTCATTGCGCTTCAAAACTAATTTATGCGTATATCCAACAGATATCGCATTCCCATAAACTTCGAACTTTAATGACTAGATTGCACATGAAATGGACTGTATTGGAATTCCACCAATGCTATGTGTCAACTTCTGAAGTGTATCGCATTCACTTCACATCTTACTGCTTACCATCCGAAGGCCGCACAAAAACCATTTGCACTCATGGTTTCAGATCCACTAAACACATCATGAACCACCATCTTTATTTATGCAGTTCCGCCTCTGTTCAATACATGATATTTGCATACATGGTGAAACATTTAAACATTCCATCGATTCATCTCAATGCACTATGACTTCTCCTTACGCCATCGTTCTGTTTTATTTGACTTCGAGTTTCCAAATAGAATTGTGGTTCCTCCTTGAAAAACTATGCCATGCATCTCCTCCGTATACTTGTTCAACAAACCATTGATTTTTTTTCACTGTACTCTGACTTTTACTCCATCGTTCTACTTTCATCATACCAACTAGTCTTCAAAACCCTATCTGTCATTCATCCCATACATGGCTTAAACTCTATATTCAATTTATGTGGTTTATAGTCGGTTATAAACACAATAAAAACTCAAATGTGACTCCAAACCCCGGACCTCCCTTCGCTGTGTATATACAACAGAACGTCTAATTCCTCTTTGAAATGCTTTGTATGATAACAACTCGAATTTCAAAATACATATAGGAAAGATTTTTACCTCAATTAGAAGTCCATGGCAATTTCTTTACTGGCATCGATCCATTCTGTGATTGATGCAAATTTTCTTAATCAAATAGAATTTAAATAATGAGTATTCAACCTCAAACCACACAATCTCTTAAATTGTACATTGAACATCAAAATGAGAAAATTTTCCTTGTTCTTGTCAATTCCACTTGCACACAATATACACTCAAAACAAAAACTCAACAATTGAGTTTTTCTGTATTAAAACCTGTATTTACATAGGAATTTTTCCTCTGGCCTGATATTCAAATCAGTGGCCTTTTTCCTACAACTTGTAGGCTTCAATTCAAACCCTACCTCTCTTTCTCTGTTCTACCTTCAAATCTATCTACTCATTTTTATGCCCTTGAGGCTTACATTTTATAAAAAAGTTTCTGAAACTATTTTTTGTTTCAGTTCCTCCATCTCCTCAACAAAATCCTAAATATCTTGTAACTCCTTATTTGCCTCAACTAACCCCTAAGGATCCTCTTTCATCACAAAATCATGAAACAAATTATAATTTAGGATTTATAATTAATTCCTAAATCTCTCAATCCCTATACACTCTCAACTAGCCTAATTCTCTCATGTTCTCCAACATTTGAGAACATTTACAAAATTCCTCACAATATTTTATTAATTATCATTAAAATCAATCAAATCATTACATAAGAAACCAATTCCCTTGAAAAAAAAACCCCTAAGTCTAATAAAATACAAGGAATTTTCTTGAGCCTAATGCCCCTACATCAGACTCCCAAGGTCAAAAATAATCATGATCTCCTGATCATGTGCTTTTAATATTTTCCTCCTAGATCCCATGCTCTATTTTTCTGTTGTCCATAAGCTGCATTATTCTTCTGTTGTACTTTTCCAGGCTTCCATACTTTATTCTGCATCTTGCCACTAGCTATGCTTTCACAGTCTCTTATTGTCTTCTCCTTGTTGTAATTTCTTTGCTTTCTTCCTGTTGTATTTTTCTGAGACACCTTCATCATCAACCTCCTTATACTTTCAATCTCTATATCCATTTTATCTTCTTTCTGGAAATTACTTTTCCTTTTTTTTTTGCTTTCAATTTATGTTGCTGCATATGTTTCTTTTGTTGTTGTAGATGTTGCTGCATATATCACACTTGTTGTTGCCTCCCAAACATCCTGAATATCTTTGAAGATATCTTCCTTTGCAACATTCATATTTTGCTCACTACCTACAAATTCACTTTCAAAAAATGAATTATCATTTGATTCTTTAACTGCAGTAACATACTCATTCAGTCTTCTTTGTATACTAGTAAGCATAATCAAATTTGAAATACTAGTATCTGCTTCTATTTCTTTCACAACTTCAGGAATTTTCACTTCAGTGTCTGCAATTCCTTTCTCTTGTTCAAATGTTTCCAGCAAACATTTTAGCCATTCTTTTTGTACTTGTCCCACATCATCAATATGCTACAATTTAGTTTCATCATAATCTTCTTCTTCTTTTTTGGCAATCTTCAGTAATTTTCCATCACCTCTTTGATTGATTTTGACAATCAATTCATATTCCTCAAACACTGTACCTTCATCCTTTATCAGAATATAATTCTGATTCTCCATCACTATGGCAGTTCTGAAATTCTGTCCTATAGTTTTTTCTTGGTCAATCAGACAAACCGACTCCTCCTTGTCATCAACAGTAACAAGTTCCTTCATATGAGACATGACTGTCTCACCTTCCTTAGAATCGATGAGTTCCTTCTTCTGCAACAATTCATATTCATTCAAGACAACTCCAAGAGATGAATTGTCTTCTGAAACACCTGTAAACATAGTAAAATTGTCAATTTAAAAATTACAAGATCCAATGGTCTCATTTGATGATCCAATCACCAAATATTCTTCTTGTAGTTCTAAGTCTCTTTCAATACTTAGAAAATATTCTCTATCTTTCATTCCAGCTTCCAGAGTTATCTCCATTGTTCCAATCACCATGATATAATGATGATACTCCACTATGTTTTCAACTAACATAGTTTCCTTTTCATTAAATTTTCTGACATTTTTCATTTGTTGTCCTTCTTTGCCTGCATAATTAACACATGAATTATCAGTGTTAAAAATACAAGGTTTCAATACCTCTTCCTCCTCTAGAAAAATTTCAATATGCTGCTTTGATTTTTCTTCCAAATCCTTTGTCAGCTCATTAATATGCTGATTTAAACTCCCCATGAGACTGTCAACTACTTTCTCTTTCTTATCATTTGTTTCAAAAATGTCTCTCTGCTCTAGTTCATAATAATGAACTTCTTTCTCTGCAATTTCACTTTGTTTAACTCTTACATCCTTATCCTTTGTTTCCTGACTGTAATTCATGAAAATTTCTCTGTCTTTCACATTCAACAATTTATCTTGAGTATAGATCCTCTATTTTTCCAACTCTCTTCTTTGAAGATCTAACTTTCTATATAATTCAACAATCTCAATTGGAGTAGAATTTTGAAACTTGACACAACTTTCCATACCTTCACTTGTTGTTGACCAATCATCAGGTGGCCTCTCTTCCTCTGTTTAAATATTCTGCTGAATATTTCTATTCGACCCCTCTATCTTCATTTCTTCCCGAGATCTTACTATCTCAGCGTTCTTCTGAACATAATTTAGATTCAACTCCTTCTCCTTAACAAAATTCAAAGTTTGTTCATCATCCTATGATGTACCTAAAATCATACACAATTCATTAGTTTTGAAAACACAAGAATTTTCAGTCTCGTTTGCTTCTTCAAGCATTTCTCCTTGAACAGATTTGCATGTGGAGTCCTCAAATTCCATATTTGACTAAAAAAATCTAAGTTCTTCCTTCGATAAGGCAATCTCCTTCTGCATCCACTTCATTTGTAATGGTTTCCAAACTACCTTCTTCCCCTTCAATGGAAAGATCCATCCTCCTCTTCGGTTTTTCTCTTCTTGTAGCCATTCTTGTAGTACCTGTAATTATACTTACATCACTGCAATATCTCTTTCTCTATCCTTCATCTTATCTCTGTGGCATTCTTTATAACCTCTTCTCTGATCCTCCATGATCATCTTCTTCATGAGCTCCTTACTCACTATGAGTTGCACTAAGCCTCTGCACCATCAAGTCCTCCCTGCTGCCACTTACCTCACCAATCCCCTTTCTAGACTTGGTCTTTTGGCAAGCACTGGTGCTCTATCTCTAGAACCTCTTGAGCACTCTCTTCTGCTCTCTCTAGGCTTATGTCCTCAACTCTCCTTCTCTTGAGAACACTTCAGTTGTTCTCCTTATCCAAACTTTAGTTGGAATATTAGGTTCACTTCCATCATCATCAAAACCTTTGTCTTCATCTTGTCTACAACCATATTTCTGCAATCACAATTGTTAAACCAAATTACAATTATCTCACTTTCAATATCTCTGCATGATGTTGTTTTCTTCATTCATTTGTACATTCTTCATTCATTTCTGCAAATGTATATTCACTTCAATTCTGTGTATTTGTTGCTTGTCAGATTTAATATCTGATCTCATCCTTCTTCCCATCACACATGCATTTAAAAAAGAAAAGAAAAAATATTTAATTTTCAAAAATAGCTCTTCCAGCTCTGATACCACTTGATGCAGCCAAAGGCTGTAAAACCCACAATCTGCATATAAAATGATTTTCAAATTAAAAACCCAAAATAAATCTCAACATGGGGTAAGATTAATGTGGAAGCTTCCCCTTCTCTTAAAACCTATGGTTAAAACCATAACCAAAAGCCATTTCATGTTAATCGAATCAATATTCGACTTTTCATTTAAACCCAAAGTATCATCACATATATATAGATGTAATGGCTCACACTCACCAACTCACATTTAAACAATCCGAAGGTCAATGAACATTAAGATATATTCAAGCCCCACACCTATCATTTCAATTCATTCACAAGTTAGACTTTGAGTAAGACCCCAAAAATTTTTTTTCGTCCACAACATACCAATCCACTTAATACAATTCTTACCTTGGAATAATATCAATTGCTGACATAACATTATGTCTGGGTCCCACAGTATTTCCAACTCACCTTTCGTTAACCTCTGAATAGATCAGATGGTTGATCTTTCATCGCGCTCCAAAACCGATATATACGTATATCCAATGGATATCCCATTCCAATAAACTTTGAACTTTAACGACTAGATTGCATGCAAAATGGGCTGTATTGGAATTCCACCAATGCTACATGTCAACTGCTGAAGTGCATCGCGTTCACTTCACAACTTACCGCTTACCATCCGAAGCTCGAGTGAAAACCATTTGTGGTTTTCCGAATCTGCCTTCATTATTCCCATCACCTAGTTCTACCATATTGGTGCTCATAGTTCCACTTCCGCCTTTGTTCAATACAGGATCTCTACATAATTGGTTAAACATTTAAACATTCCATCGATTCATCTCAATGCACTATGACTTCTCCTTATGCCATCATTATGTTCTATTTGACTTCGAGTTTCCAAACAAAATTGTGGTTCCTCCTTGAAGAACTATGCCATACACCTCCTTCGTATACTTTTTCAACAAACCATTGATTTATTTTCACTACACTATTACTTTTACTCCATCGTTCTGCTTTCAAAATACCAACCAAACTTCAAAACACTATCTTTCATTCATCCCACACATGGCTTAACCTCTATATTCAATTTTTGTGGTTTATAATCGGTTATAAACACAATAAAAACTCAAATGTGACTCCAAACCCCATACCTCACCTCACTATGTATATACAACAGAATGTATAATTCCTCTTTGAAATGCTTTGTATGATAACAACTCCAATTTCAAAATACATACAGGCAAGCTTTATACCTCAATTATAAGTCCATGGCAATTTCTTTACTGGCATCGATCCATTCTGTGATTGATGCTAATTTTCTCAATCACACAGAATCCAAATAGTGAATATTCGCCCTCAAACCACACAATCTCTTAAATTTTACATTGAACATAAAAATGACAGAATTTCCCTTGTTCCTGTCAATTCCGGTTGCCCACAATATACACTCAAAACACAAACTCAGCAATTGAGTTTTTCTGTATTAAAAATTGTATTTACATAGTAATTTTTCCTCTAGCCTGATATTCAAATCAGTGGCATTTTTCCTACAGCTCGTAGGCTTTAATTCAAACCCTACCTCTCTATCTCTGTTCTACCTTCAAATCTATCTACCGCATTTTATGCCTTCAAGGCTACATTTTATACAAAAGGTTCTGAAACTATTTTTGGTTTCAGTTCCTCCATCTCCTCAAAAAAATCCTAAATATCCTCTAACTCCTTATATGCCTCAAATAGCCCCTAAGGATCCTCTTTCATCACAAAATCATGAAAAAAATTCTAGTTTAGGATTTATAATAAATTCCTAAATCTCTCAATCCCTATACACTTTAAACTAGCCTAATTCTCTCATGTTATCCAACATTCGAGAACATTTACAAAATTCCTCACAATATTTAATTAATTCTCATTAAAAGCAGTCAAATCATTACATAATAAACCAACTCCCTTGAAAACAAAAAACCCCTAAGTCTAATAAAATACAAGGAATTTTCTTGAGCCTAATGCCCCTGCATCATCACCCTTGGAAGAAAAACCCTCTTGATGGTTGTTTGTTAAGAAGCTCTTGGAGTTTGTTTGTTGTTTGGCTACTTGAATAAGAGTTTGTCTCTATATAAATTTGGTTTAATAAATTTGTCATTTTTTTTGAAAGATTTGTGAACTTTGTTGAAGTTACTTTTTTTCATTGACATTCAAATGAAAAATTATACAAGTGAGGTTTCCTCCTTCACAATATTCTTCGATGAAGATATGAAGCGTGACTTTATTATATTGAAGGACATGGTGCAGATTCTTTTTGAGGATAGAAGAGAAAGAACTAAACTTCGTGAGAAATTGTTTGCCATGAAGCAAGAGAAGGAAGAAAATTTTCAAAGATTGGATGATATGGAGATTCAGCTCCATCAAGTCCAAAAGGCTTTGACAAAGAACATGCATGAGGAAGAGGTAATCCACTCTAATTTGTCTTGAATTTCCTCTTTAGAAATATGTGTTGGTTATTTCGAAAATCATATGAGAGGTATAGGGCCCAAGTTAATGATTAAAATGGGCTATGAAGGCAAGGGTTTAGGAAAACATGCACAGGGCATGGTTGATCCTATTTTGGTCGAGGAACAACCCAACAATTTTGGTCTTGGTTATATGCAATTTAATGGTGAAGAATCCAAAACAATGAAATCATGTGAGGCAACTTCAAAGAGAACTTTTGTTCCAAGTTCTAAGATGAAAATATGTCAAATTTGTTTCCAAGATGATTGACATTGCTTTAAGCCTTTGTTGCAGTAATAAGATGGTAGATATGTAGCTTATGGAAAGCATGCGAGTTCAAAAAGTTTTCAAGACAAGAATGATGATGTTAGTCCGCAAATGAAAACTAGAGCCTATACTAGTTCATCTCTTCATGAAGGAAAAAAGGATGAACATGAAAATAAGAACAAGAGGTATAAATCTACCCATGATCAATTTGATTATGTTTCTGCAAGGCATGATAATTTCACAGGGGCTTCACTCAATGAACCTCTAACATATCACGTGCGATCATAGCATATTAAACAATACCCTTAATTTGAGTACATATTGGAAAATTCCTCTAAAAATCACATTATTTAAGCCCGTACCAATATAAACCCCATACACCTTCCCAATTTAAAAAGCCCCTACTTTCACTATATATTGTAGGTATCCATTTTTTCATTAACATTTTTTATACCCCATTATATTTTTTCATTAACTTTGAGCTCGATTTTTTATACCAACCAATATAAAAAACCTTTACCCCCTATATATCCCCCAATATATTATGTCATTTTTTCCTCATTATATATTCCCCAATATGAACCCACGTGGTATAGTATTGCTCCTGCAGTGAAGCCCCTGTGGATAATTTTTCATGCTTAAATGGAAGAAATATTTTCTATACATATTATGGTCGATTTAACCATGATGTTTCAAGATGCTGGATGAGGAAGAAAGCATACATGAAGAAGATGAGGCAAAGGAAAATTTCAAAGAAGGTGCATAATATTTGTACATATTTGCAGAAGAGGGGACATGTTGTTTCCCATTGTTGGACTTTGCATCCAACTAGTCATCCCAAGAACATGCAGTAAGAGGGAAAAAATGTTGGCGAAGGTGGAACCAAGGATTCCATTATTGATGTGAAAATGAAAGTTTCACATGAAGAAGAGTTGCAGCAGAAAAATTTGCCATCGAAGTGGCTTGGTAAGAAGTGGATGGAATTATTAACACAGTAAGACATACTCCTTTATACATATGCAAATTTCAGTTGTATGCATGTATTTTATGTTGTAATCTCTCGTTTGTTTAAGCCGCCTTGGATCATTGATCAAGGCAATGATGTTCAGTTTCCTTCTACAAATTTCTCGCCAAAAATTTTTGATTAAGTGCAAGAAAGACAGTTCTAGATAGGAGGACAAGCGTATCCAGGAAGGGAAGTGTCAATTCCTTTCTAGTTGTGGTTGAAAGTCACTAGCCATGCAAGGCAAGTGTTTGGAGGCTGAAGAGAAGAGGGTGTTTTACTCTCATCTACTGTAAAGATCAGTATATCATACTTTTGGGGTCTAAAAGATTCCAAGTAGGGAGGTGTGATCAAGAGATCATGTCCAAGTTTTAAAAAGATCTCAAAAATGAAAGTGCTCATAAGTGGTTGCAATTTAAATTACTGGAAAGGTCTCATGGCTGTGATTTTGGCACCATGAATGGTTTGCAAAACTGAGGTCATATGCAAAAGTTATCGAGGTTCGAAAAACCAAGTAAACTCCAAAATATGTTGACCAAGTTTGAATTTATAAAATTTGGGAAAATTTTAAAAAAGCATATTTTGGGAATATTCCTCAAAATATTCCCTGGAGGGTGAATGAAATGAGGACAAGCACGACATAGATTTATTTAGCATTGGTTTGACTTGTTAACTGTGCAGGAGATCTTAACAAACATTGGGAACAGTTTATATTTCTCGTTTGAATTTGTTCCAGGGGGGGGGGATAAAGGAGCTATCCCCTTAGGGTTAGCTTGACCCTCCATACAACTTGGGCGTTGTGACCCTAGCCTAAGGCCTTCAAACTGTGGGTATAATGGTTTAACAACCACCATGTAACCACGTTGTTTAAGTAATAAATGTCACAGTTTGTTGTTAGCGGAACAGACGACGGATTATAAGGTGGTTCATCTGACCACCACACCCGAGAATTAAAATTAACATTAAATGCCACTACCTTTCTTGGGGTGGAGTTCAGCAATTTTGACTAATTGTCAATTTTTTCGACATTAACTGAAGTTCCTCTAGTTTTGGAGGAGCTTTTTCAGGGATATTGGGAAAATTTTGTTTTGGCCACAACTCCCTCATTATTGAACAAAATTGATTTCAAAAATAGTAAATTTCGACTATCTTAGACATAATGAACTCAAGGGAGCAGGATTTAGAGCCATCAGAGAGATTCTATGTAGGTTTTTTCTTCAATGAAGTTTAAAGGGCCACCAGGGCCACCAGGAGGCAAAATCAGTTTGAGGCCTAGCCAGGGGAGCTAGAGGCCTTATCCACAGATCCAATAGTCAAAATTGTATATTTCAGATGTTTTTAATTTGATGATATGGTTTGTAGAGACTGTAGAGTAATTTTTACGGTTGAAAAAAATTAGTGAAGTTACAGGGGCGATTAGTGCCAGCTTTTTCCAGCAGCAGTGTAGGGCCTAGCTAGAGCAGCTAGAGACCATATGCAGTGAACCAGTAAGCACTATTAACTGTAAAAATAATTCAGAATCTAATGGCAGAGGTTTTATAAAGTTTCGAGGATTTGTGGATGTTTAAAACCTAGCAGATAAGTTTTTAGTGACCCTAGTGCCAAGTGGTGCCGAAAGGTGTTGGAGGCGAAGCTGGAGCAGTCGAAGGCCACGTTTTATGAATGAATAGTCTATATTGACTAATTCAGACATTTTGTAACCAATGAAAGTTTTCTCATAACATTTTTAGAACTTCTAGAGCTCGAGAAGCTGATGTGAAATTTTGGGCAGCCTTGGGAAAACCATGGAGGATAGCCTACTTTGGGGATGCAGTGCTCGTTTTGAGCAATTTATCAGTCAATATTTGGTGTCTAATTTGTGCTATATATAGAAAGAGTTTTTTCAGTGACAGGAAAATTTTTTTGAAGGATTTTGTGCCATTTAGAAGCTCAGAGTAGCTCAGAGCACCGACAGAAGGAATCATGTCAAAGGGAGCCTAAAATTGTTTGTAGAGTTTGGAAAGCCATGAGAGGGATATAGATGGTATTATTAGCCCTTTGGATAAATTTAGTATCCATTGGAGTTATGTGTGAAACTTGTAAAATAAAACTTACCATAATCCCAAAGAGTTGAGACAAGATGACAAAAGCTCAAAGGATGCGTAGCCCACAAGATTTGGGTGAACTCCTAGATTAATTTTGTTGTTGTGTTCAAATTTTTTATTGCTGGATTATGTTGATGTTATACATGTTAAATTTCAGCTAAGAAAAAATGAACTTAAGACACATAAACAATTAAAAATCATACACCACTTTCAAGCATAAATTCCGCAAATTGTCAAGTACAAGCTAGATCATTTAATTGTTAAAATGAGTGGGAGGTTCTTGAAATAAATAAGAAGTTATCCAGATCATTTTCAAATCAATCAAAGAAAATTGTCTTCTCCTAGGATTGTTTTTCCAGAACCTACACTTGAAGAACAATATTTTGAATTTTTGTCCTTCTATTTACCAAAAATCGAAAATATGAAACCAATTGACTTGTCTGTTTCTGTAATTTTTAATTTAATACATTCTTATTACTCACATTTTCAATCATTCAACACTGTTATTGTCACTTTGAACTCAAAATGTTTATTTAATCATTTTTTATCATTAAAGTTATTAAAAATATTTATCACCTCAACAAACTGAGGTAACTAAGCACATTTAACATTAAAATCACCAGGTTAATCTCAAACATATTTAGCATATTTAAAATGATTATATTAATATTATATATATTTACATATTATTGATAAAAGAGAAATAAATATCAAAATATTCATGACCTGTATTTATTTTAACTACGAGCCTAAGTCCATCTTAAGTCCATATCTATCAAACGCCGAGAGGGACCAAACATTTTGAAGTGCAAACCTCCTTTTTTAGTTTAAAACTTGAGCAAAAGTTTTCACCTCAAGATTTTATGCCTCTTAGTGTTTGATAGATTCGAAGTTAAAATAGATCTAGGTTGTTAGTTAAACTAGATACAATTCATGAATATTTTTATTTTTCTTTCTCTTTTATACAACTAAAATGATTTAAAAAAACACTACCAATCAACCTACATTATTATATAAAACAAGTATTATCATTTAAAATTATATCACTATTTCCTTAACTAAAAAATTTATTTGGATCGGACTCTATGTTATGAGAATTGTTTTCATAAATTTTTATTAAATAAAAATTGTTTTGTTCACCTTATAATTCTTATAACGTTGAAACGACAAGTATGACTCATGTATCATTTATAGAATGATGCATTTTATAGAATGGTGTTGCGATGGGTTCTCCTCTTCCCCCCATACTTTCTAACTTATTCATGGAGGATTTTGAATTGAAGGCCCTAGCCTCAGCTAAATTTCACCCTAGGAAGTGGAATAGCTTCATGGATGATACTTTTGTCATATGGCCCCATGGTTGCAAGAAACTAGATTTGTTTCTTTGGCACCTGAATTCACAGTCATATCCCATCAAATTCATGATAGAAGTGGAGGTTGATGGCTGCCTTCTCTTCTTAGATATATTTCTATAAATGAGGATGGTTCGAGTCCTCACAAAATTTTTCGTAAGAAAAATCAGATGGAACAGTATCTTCATGTTGGTTCCTATAATTTTTGTGCACATAAATTTGGTGTTCTTTTCACTCTTTCTAATTGTGCTCTAAGGATATCTGACGTAAACCACTCAAAATCAGAGAAACACCATCTTCTTGACGTTTTTGAAAATAATGGTTCAAGTAGATCTCACAACCTTAAAGCCTTTTTAAAATCCTTTAAAGGGCTGAGTGGAAAATCTACTTGTGTGGAGCGTACTTCAAAGGTCCATCTCTCGTTTATCCAAGGGACAATAGACAAAATTTCTAATGTCTTTAGAAGAAAGAATGTATTATATTCATTCAAACCTCTTTGTACTATTAGAAATTCTCTTGGGTATGTTAACGACCCTATCAACCCTAATTGCATGAAAGGATTTTACATGGTTCCTTATTCTTGTGGTACTCCCTATATTGGAGAAACATGTCGTTCCATTAGATAGAGAATCTGGGAGCATGTTGCAGACATTAGACACAATCAGTCCCGCACCTAACCTCTTGTGGAACATGCGGTAAAATCATGTCACCATGTATGCATTGAGGACTCCAAACTCGTTGATAAACTTCATCACTTCCACCATTTAAAGTTGAGGGACAAAATTGAAATTCAAAGGCATGTTGAGAATCTCAACAAAGATGATGGTTGGAAATTAAGTAAGAGTTGGATTTTGTCTCTCTCCAGGTAATTTCTTTCTGTGTTGAGTCTCTTGATGCGTATGGTATTTTTTTTCACATGTTTTTTTTTTTCAATTTCCTTGTCATTTTTATTATTATTCTTATTTATTTAATATTTATTGTATATTATCTTTGGATTAAAATAAATAATAATATATATAAAAACTTTTTAACCCCTTTTTTATAAAAAACTTACCTTCACTTTTTAACTCAATATTTTCCTATCATATTTAATTAATTTTTTTTATTTATAAAAATATTTTATTTATTAAATAATTATTTAATTTTATTAATTAATAATATTTCCTAACAATTAAATTTTTTTAATAATTTTTCCTAATAATTAATTTTCTAATTTAAACAATGACTAGTTTTTAATGACTAGTTCTCAACGGCTCGAGCAATGATGCATCCCCTCTATTTATTCATGAAGATCAATTAGCTTCTCCATCTTGTCAAGAGAATGATGTGATTACAACTACATTATTATTATTATTATTTAAGTTCTTACAATATAATAATAATAATAATTATTATTAGTTAAGTTTTTAGAATATAATAATTATTTAATAATATTATTTATATTATTATATATTTATCAATATTGATATAACTATAAATATCATATCTATGTTATTGATGTCTATAATGTATTTCAACCATATTTACTAATGTGATTGTAGATGTGATATATATACGACTATCAGCATATATCAACCACATTTATTTAAATAAATATGGTTGTGCTAATATATAATTCCAATTAATTCTTATAATTTATAGTTTATTGTATTAATCATACAACATTGTATACGATCTCAACAATCTCATGCTTAAAGATCCATCAATGTGTCTTTAAATTCCAATTAATTCTTATAATTTATAATTTATTGTATTGATCATACAACATTGTATACGATCTCAACGATCTCATGCTTAAAGATCCTAGATCAAATATGTTTGTACAATACGTTTTAGACTTTATCTTCATGTATAAATATCCTAGATCAAATATGTTTGTACAAGATATTTTGGACTTATCTTATTTACATAAAAGTTATGGCTTGCATGTGCTTTTGGAGAAGTCACAATTTTAAAGAAAGATCTACTTGTTGTAAACTTGTAGGGTTTTGGATCCAACATAAGTGATATGGTTCAATGTAAAAACCTATCAAGGATAAGGTCTAAAGGTTATGTTAAATGGTAAAGGTTTATGGCAATATACAAAATTGATATTTTAAATTCTAAAAATGATAATGAGAAGTTATCACTCTCGCATGAATGATGAGGACGTGGATATTATGATGTACATCCCAACTCAAACTTGATCTAATACGAGTGGGATTGATATTCTCAATCCGAAAAATGATGATGAGAAGTTCTGACTCTATGGCAAGAACTATAACGTTGTTGATATTATGACAAATTACATCACAAACAAAATTTGATCTTATAGTAGCCATGTGAAGTGTCAAATAAGCTTAAGAATTCTTTGAAATAGTTAATGAATTTCAAAGTATGTAACTTGAGAAAGTTCTAATCTCTTTGAAGCCCCTCTCTGTCCACGAGATTAAGCACTATTTTATTAGAAATTATGAGAGCAAAGATACACACAAAATAATAAATTGTATTATTGCATATTAATCAATAGAAATTACATATGTATATATAGTTGAACTCACATCCAACTAATTCTAATATTAGAGAGAGAGGATGAGAGAATCTCTCAACATCCTCCAACAAAACAAACCAATCCCTAAACTTTAGTATGCATCATAAATGAGGCATTATCTCAAACACCCCCCCTTAATGCCTACATTACAAAAAACTTACAATACTGAGATCACAATTACAAAATTTGTATTTGTTTTTATCTGGCTGGCCTTCATCAGCAACTCTACCCACTCTATGGTCTTTTGGATTCCGCTCTTTCTTTCTTCACATCTTCGAGCTTACCTTTCAACCCATTTAAAGTACACCTGCTTCTGACCATCAATGCTAAATTTGTAAGATTAAAGATTCTTGACACCCCCGAAGAAGAGTCTTGACACTGAACTACCCTATGGAAATATTTCCATCTGTGAAATAAACCCGAAGAATAAATTTCAATAGTCTATAGGAAAATATTCTAGGTACAGAAAGTGATCAGCGATCAATCCTACAAAGTGACCTTTACACACAAGGATCTCATTGTATAACTTGTAACCGATGCTCTTGAAGCCCGAAGAACAACAAGATCCATCAGCATATAAAAAATTCACACAATCAAATTAGCGAATTGTTCTCTCAGCACAGAAGAACGTCAAGAACGACTAATTTAAATTGTGTAAATCTATTCAATAATTGTTTCTTTATTATGAAATTTTACAAACCAACAAAACACTACTCTCACCAATAAACTCACAAATGCAACGTAAATAATAGCATAACAAGAATACATAATATTTCCCGAACCAATGCAGAAGTAATGATGCGTTCTCTTTTGCACCTATTGAAAGGATGACGCAACTAAACTGTTTTTTCAAATGCAATCCAGTAAGTGGCTATTTATCACTCTTTTGATAGTGGTACTGTAGCTATGAGCCTATATGTTTACGTTTCCTTCCGTTCGATGGAGCTCTGGGGCGTTCAATCTACACGGTCTTCATGGGCGTTTCCTTACATTAACCAGCTCTTCACATTTAAGTAAAAACACCACTTCGTACATGGTATTAGCGGACAAAAGCCTGCAGTCAATAGCACCTAGGACCTCTAGCCAGCAGATCTAATATTGTGACCAATACACTACTTCATTGAGCCAAAAAATGAGCATCGTGAATATGCCGATAGTTATTAGCAACAACATGAACGATGGAGGCAGTAGAGATGGAAATATTAAGGGAAGAAACAAACAGACAGTCTCCGCCAATAGAAATATCGGTGATAGTGCCTCTACATGATCTGTGTTTGTTCTTTATTTGCGATGTGAGCACTGCTTGAGCCGAAGCCAATTGGGATTGCAGCTCTGCTACTTTTTTTTCCGTAGTTCATTGATTATCCCCACACAGCCATGGACAGGATCTCGAATGCTTTTGCTTGCCTCGTACACCATACTGGTTACAGCATCACCTCTCTTCTATGTTGGAAGATCCTGTAGTATTTTGACTACATGGCCATTTCCAAAGACTCTATGTACCAAGAGAAATTTCTGGGAATTGTTTTGAGGAAAATAAGGCGCAAGCAACCATTTCTCCGAGTATTTATTTCTTTGGATCTTGCAACCAATGCACGCTCGTGACTTGAAATCAGTTGCTTCATTCATCTTTCTGTTGCTATGTTTAGTTACAGTTTTCTTCCAAATCCGAAACCTCCACACACATACTATGGCTCTTTTCATTGATTGACATGAATGATAGCTATCAACCAATGTTTGACTAGGGCTTTGAATTGGCAGCTTCTACTTAGGATGAAGTCATGTCTACAACAATCCTTCCTTCAACAGTAGCCAAATCAACCTGCACAGAAACTTATAGCAATCTATAACAAAAAATAATCTTCTACATTCATACACACACGCTAATCCTATCTATTTACATAGGATTACGATTTATGGCTCTCACATCTTTTTGGGCACTCCCATGAGGGATTAAGCCCAACTAGGCTCTGATACCATATTAGAAATTATGAGAGCAGATATACACACAAAATAATAAATTGTATTTCTACATATTAATCAATAGAGATTACATATGTATATATAGTTGAACTCAGATCCAACTAATTCTAATCTTAGAGAGAGAGGTTGACAGAATCTCTGAACATCCTCCAACAAACCAAACCAATCCCTAAACTTTAGTATGCATCATAAATGAGGCATTATCTCAAACATATTTGGCTTGTGTTAAGAAGTTTATAGTTGAAGTTAAGAAAATACAGGAAAACATCCCAAAAATTAACATTGATAAAATAGAATTTGATGAATCTAGAAACATATGATCACATTTGATATAAATTGGGTTTAAAGTAGAGGTGGTAAACATTATGTCTATCATACAGTTCATAACCTGGGAAATATCACTGATAAGCCATGGGTTTATTTCATGAAATGAAAAGGTAGATACGATTATAAAAAAATATATCGAGATGACAATTAGGAAAGAATCCATAGAGATATTGTAGCCAGAATCATAAAGATTTAATTGACAAGAGAATGCAATCAAATGTGAAAAATTGACGAAGAAGGATAAGAACAAGAGGATTTGTTGTTACTATGGAAAACGAAAAGAATTTCAACCAACTTTTCGAGAGTAGAATAATGGTATTGGTCTTGAGCACAAGGTTAATAGCCTTGAATGCTATTATTAGTGATGCTTTGAGGAAGGTAAAGTTGATAGCTATGTTTTTTATGTTAATTATTATCTTGATTATTATATATTCATACTTCTCTAAAGCATGCATAGTGGCCTCTAGATGTTCACATCACATGTCTGAATATGTTCTAGAAGAGAAAAAAAATTGTTATATAAGATTACATGTTTAGTATTACTAGTGGTTGGGGTGATTGTATGTGTGAGTTAAACTTATAAATTTATTACGAATGATATGAATAGTAATTTGGTTATTTCTACATAGCAAACTATTTTAGAAAATAAAATATTTATAATTTGTAAAACTCAAAAGAGATCATCTTTTTTTTCTTGTAAGAAATGAACCAATAATGAAAGCAAGCAAGTTTTGACATGGAAGATTAATTTTTTTTAAACTTTACAAATGTGAAGTCGATAGTTAAACTAATACAATTAATAGTTAAACTAAATAAAGGTAATGAATATTTTGATATTTCTTTCTTCCTTTTATACAACTAAACTGATTTAAAAAACATTAAAAATCAACGTACATCATTATATAAAACAAATATTTTCAATTAAAAATTTATCACTATTTCCTTAACTAAAAACTTGATTTGGATGGGACTCCAGGTTACGAGAACGGTTTTCATAATTTTGTATTAAATAAATAATCGTTTCCTCCACCTGATAATTCTTATAACGTTGAAACGAAATGTACAACTCAGGTATCATTTATAGAACGACGCCTTTTATAGAACGGTGGTAAAAGAGAGCTTCTCGATCATTTCAAAATAACTTCTCTCTCGTATAAAGTGATTGGTTATATCAATTGGCATATATCATGTGTCTTTTGTCTCAAAACAAAACAAATTGAAGTACGATAGGACAGACATGTTCATCACCTTTTTAACAACCTGTTCACAACCTTTTAAACAACTTTGTAATGGGAACTATTGTCCTTTTTACTTTGGACATTTTTTCATAAGAAAATTTAACCGTAAACATTATATTTATAACGTTTTAGAAGAAACTAATTGATTGTAACCAACTAAAGTGAATGCATATATATGTATCACCAACTAAAGTTAACACATACACGTTTCAGTTGTTTTCGAAGAAACTAATTGATTGTAACCAACTAAAGTGAATGAATATATTTGTATCACCTACTAAAGTTAACACATACTTGTTTGAGCTGTTTTGGGGATTTTTTTTTTTTTGGGTTTATAAGAGTATGGTTTGAAATTCTTATAAAGGAGTGGAATTTAAGTAATTAAAAGAAGAAGAAAAAATTATATCTTTATTATTATTTAAAAGAGATTTTATTAGAAAATTTAATTTATAGTTAAAATAATTAGATTTTATTTCTAAATTTAATTTATAGATGAAATAAAATTTTCACTCTAGTTAATTTTAATCAAAATTAAATAGATATTTTTAAAAACTTGAGTTTAAATAGTTTAATCTCCATAATTTGCATAATTTAACAGTGAAGAAGTTCTTTTTAGTGAAAGCCCAGTATTTAATTTGAATTCCAGTGAAATCTTAACATTTATGGCTATAATTCTTTGTTGTTTACAATTTTTTTGAAAATTAACACATTTTAATGCTGTTAAACCAATGCTATAGATATAATCCTTGATTATTATAATACCTTGAGATTTTTGGTTTAATTCATTGACATGAGTTTCTTAGTATTTTTTCTTGTTAAATGTTCAAGATTTATGTAGTGAATCTTTTGGATATTATTATCATTGATTTTAGTAGTGACAATCATTGTAGTTACTTTTCAAGGAGTGAATTTTTTGTCTACTATAATCACTTATTGATTTTAGTAGTAGGAGTCATTAGGGTTACTTGCCACAAAATGTTTTTTTTTTTTTTTTTAATTCAAGAACATAGGTATACTTTCAATTCTTTTAACTATATAATTTTCAAACTATTACTTGTGGTCGAGAGGGGTGGATCAGCTTAGTTGAATGATAAGTTCAGTTACTTTTATGTAAGTATATTCTACACTATATAAATAAGTTAAATTGTTTTAATTATATAATTTTTAAAGGAGAGGTGGGTCATATTAGTTGAATAATAAGAGTTATGATACTTAATTTTAAGTTCAATTATTTTTATGTATGATTAATGAACTATAATAATATATGAGGAGACTGAAATGAAATGGATTATTTATTTTTCTCACATTTGGAAAAAGCTAGTAATATTAGTTAATTTATCTCATTAATTTTTCAAATCAAAATATTTATAAAAGAAATAATTTAATGTCGAAGTATCTCTATTATCTCCCCCTATCAATTTCATTAATTGCTCATAAAAAATACTTTAGTGCAAGCATGAACCTTTATCAAAATTATCTTTCTATATATGTCATTGTTCAAACATAGAATGTCTTTCTGCCATTTAACTCAAAAAAAAATTAGTAAAATGACAAAGAATGCAATCACACTACTATGTTATACGAAAATTTATATGTACATGTAGGTATAAATATTAAGTAGCACATGGGGCTATTGATAAAGTGATAACATGAAACGAGAGGCATGCATGGGACTGAAAGAAAATTGTGAGTGCATAAAAAACTTCTTCGCATAGAACATAGTTACATGAGAAGATGAATAGTTATGTGTAACGTGGAATATGAGAAGACAAAGGAAAACATATAAAGGAATCCTAATGTGGAGACTAATACTGGAAGATAAATTATTGCAAATTAGTGGTTGATTTGACTTGAAGCCTAAAATTTCTGAAGATGAAGGATATCCATTGAATAAAGAAAGTGATTTTGTTACCTTAACTAAGAATAAGGTTTCCCCCAAGTTAGAGAGATTTTGACTTGAGGAGAAAGAATTGAGGTTTGATTTTGGTCAAAAGAGACAAGACTAGATGTTAAACAAAAGATAGTGGGATTGGAGTGATTGGATGCCTAAAATGAAGGCATACTAAAGGAGTGAAGAATATTTTTGGAAGTTTGTTATTTGATAGGAAGGTATAATAGTTTTGAAGAAAAAATTTTGTGTAGAGAAGAGTAAGAGATAGGGTGTTGAATTTGTAGGAAGATGAAAAATATAGAGTACTAAAATTATCTACAAGGTAAACATGTGATATTCTAGAATAATTACATAAAATATGGTTCATTAAGTGTTAAACGAAATGAAAACATTATGAACAACTCTATCACCAAAAAAGATGTCAACAAGTTTTTTATTGATGAAGAAGTTGTTGATAGCCTTTCTAAAAACTATGCCATTAGTGACAAGGTCTTCACAAATGAGGGAGTTATTAATAAGGTTTTCAAAAAAAAAAAAATTCTCAACAAGGATATGATTATGAAGCAAGTTTTGAATGATGTGTTTCTCAACAAGATGAATGATATTAGTGTGAATAACCATTAATGTGTTGACTTAGAAACATGAATGAAAATGGATATGATTGATAATATTTTTTTGATAAGGGAGTGAGTAATAGATAAGAGTCATTAACATGTAATGGTCATTGATAATGAAGAAATTAATGAAAAAGTTTATTGATAGAAATAAATAATTCAACCACAATTACCAATTGGTATTGTTACCCACCAAATGTGCATTTACCATAGGAGAAATCAAACAACCTTAAGATGGTCTTCAGATAACATTACCCTATATCTATCCACTTATTTCTATATTCAATGATCTATTCTCTCTAGAATTCATCTTTAAGAAATGTGGGTCAATTAACAATAGGTAGTCTATCCAATTTAGAAATCGCGTTCTTTCCTTTAATTCCAAGTTCATAATATTATAAATTATGAGGAAAACTAGATAACTGAACACTCTTTATTGTATCTTTTTTCAGACACTTTACCTTGGAGGTTAGCCTCTGAATCTAGTCTAATGAGACTTTTTCTAAGGCCTTATGGTTTAAGAAAGTAATTAATAGGGGAAAATGAGTCATATGACATGCCTATAGTAATCCATCCATAACACTTTCAATTATTTCCTAATTTTATACTCCATTATTTGGGTTGATTATCATTGGTCATTGGGATTGGTGCCCTCTATTGGTATCTTTCATTTAGGGCATGAAAACTTGACCCTAGAAGTAGATGTAGCTCAGAAAATGATAAAGGAGTTTAATTCCATAACAGAAAGAAATTATAAATGAAAAACATGGTTGTGGCTTCTTTATCATCTGAGAAAAAAATTAGCATGAGATTTACCCCCCTCACTAGACATTACTGAATTCCTTGATAATTTAATGATTAATTTAAAAAAAGTAACCCTTGAATTTCCCAACCATAAGAAGTGAGAAGGTACAACATCTTAATGTTTATAAGAAGAGAAAATAAATCTTGGTGACCTAGGCTATGAACCAAAGGAATATAAGTCATTAAAGACAAATGCATATATTAGGGGAGGAAGAGCAAGGTTGAGGAAAGGATTAATTCATGCCTCCATTATTTCTCCCTCCTTTCATCATTACACTTCAGCATTTAGACCTCCATTAACTAGTATCATGTTTATGGAATCTTCCTTGAAGTCTTTCCCACTCCATGACCCACTTTATTACATACATCAATGGAATTATCGATCTTCCTAGGTCATGTTACACCACTTGGGGACTAAAAAAACATAATATGGTTGGTTTCCTAATCATCTCTAGCTATAAACACCCTCATCCCACATCTACCTGAGTAATTGGCCAACCAAGTTAAACATGTGGTGAGAGGCTACTATGAGAATATTCAATCTCCTAGGAAACCTTAAGGAAGTGGAAGCAATGAAAAGACATCATACATACCTTCCACATTAGTAAAAAGACTCCCAGGAACGATCCCAGACAGTCAGATAACTAGCCACTGGGTCCCACTAAGTTTTTGACCCACTTAGCTCTGGGATGCTACCACCGTAAAAGCATGTGTGTGTGTGGGAGGTTGTGGGTGATCCCATGAAAGAGGCATGCGTGTGTCTAGGGACTAAATTTTCTAGACCTGTACCTACTTTAATTATATTTAAGTCATTTTTTCAAGCCCATAGCCCAAGGCACTTCCTATAACTCAATGACAAGATTAAACATGAAATATAACAGAAAAAAATTGCTGCAAAAACAAATACATGAATAAGGACATCACTAGACCCCAACTAGACATGACAAGAATTTCATCAAACATGTCGTAAATATGTAATCTACATGTTTAAATAATACATATTCACATAGGCATCTCATACTTATCTAATAATCACTAGGAATCATTTTTCTTGTACATCAATGGCTCCAGTATCATATATTAAGTCACAGAAACATTGTTTACTCATTTACAAATAAAAATATGAGGAGAGCCATACATCATCACTGATAGAATACATGTTCATAACCAACAAAATAGCAAAAAATATACAGGGGATACATTAGCCATATAATCCGCATATAAATATATCAGGGATACATTAGCCATATAATCCACATATAAATCTATACATTTACACATCAAATTCCAAGGAAATGAACTTCTCATTAATGAATTTAAAAACAAACTAAGGATGGGACTATGAAATTTCACCTGACCATAGATTGGCTGAGCCCAATTTATCTTTAGCTAATCACCCTCGTGCCATATTCCAAGCATGAATGTGGGATGCATAACCAACCAAAAATAACTAATAGAAACATGGATACTAACATACTTCTCCACCAACACTGCAAGGAATTTTACTTCCTCCTATTCTCTTTGGCTTTATGGTAATCCACAATATGATCCAGGGATCACTAGGCCCTACACAAATACCCACTCTCTAGGCTTTACCATACATCCCATCTTGGGACTACTAGGTTGAATGGAGTGCAATCCACCTTTTATCTTTACCATATATCCTTCCATTTACCGACAAGGATTCCTAGGGCCACCGAGGCACACATGAATGGCTTTACCACAACCCATAGTTTGGTTCATGGGTCATTAGGCTAGTGGCTTTACTATAATGTACAGTTTGTTTCATGGATCACTAGGCCATGTGTTTTTAATTTCGGAGATCCACCTGATTTTGCTTCAAATCAATTCGAAAATACAACTCAACCAACTCGTCAGCACCCATCTCATCAAGGCTATCTAGAAATGGAAAGGCTAGGACGAAAAAAATGTCACACCTGGAAAAACCCATGCCATGATGAAAAATAACTGCATGCAATACCATGCATGAAAATCTAGTAAGGAAATCACACATGAAAATCAATACCTGCAAATAATCCTATTATATTTTTTTGATCACGGTCTTCCTTGCTTGCTCCTCCCTTCCTCTTGCCTTCTTTTCCTTTTTGATCTAATACCAAAGTGTTCCAAGAAAAAAATGTGTCCAAGAGTAAGAGAGAGAGACAGAATAATGAAATTTCTCTAACACTGAACTGAAATAAGGTACCAACTGACCCCCATAAACATTTTTATTGTGTGGCCTCTATTTTCTTTATTTTCCATTATTTTACTTAATTTTCCTCCTCACATACAATATGTGACCTTTCACCTCCCTTTTTTCCTAATTTCCATTATTTTCATAAATAAATGTGCCAAAAATAATTTTTTCCTCTTTAATGTTTTTTCCATTTCCTTTGCAAAATTCCTTAACCATAATAAACCAGATGAACACCCAATAGGATTTTTTTTCCCAACATTCAACTTGGAATAAGTTTCCCATCAACCGTGGTTATTATTTTTTCCTTCATTAACTTTTATTACATGGAATTTTCACTAGCATTGCTACAAAATCCTCCTCCTTCAGGGACACCATCCTCAGTGTTCAATCACACATATACGTCAACAAAACTGCTGAAATGAAAACATACAGCTCATGGAGCTTTATAACATATCTTGATGCAATATTTACACTGATTGCCCTGCTAAAAATCAAACTAACATGACATCATCACAAGACAGGTGTGGGGCAGGGCTCACTATACACTTCCCATATGGACATATCTTCAAAGCCTCTGTGGGAATAGGAAATGGAACAAATAATTTTGCATAACTAAAGCCCTTCATTTTATTTATCATTAAATGGTTTAATGGAACAAAAATATTCCTCAACTATATTCTGCTTCCTTTATTAGAAGAGGTTTTTTTCTTAAAAGAATTTTTTAATCAAATATTTTCTTGTCACATTTACAGGGAATGTAAAATGGATGTAGACCTCCTATTTAAGGAGGACCTATAGCAAGATATGGGGATCTAATTAATCAAACAGTTTGAAAAAGATTTGGTTCGGGTCCTGGAACAACCTCCTTTTTCACACTAAATGAAAATCAAATCTGTCTTTATTTTTTATTTTTTTTTACCTTCTGTTACAAAGTATAATTGTAAATGTCAATACAATTCTGTTATATACTTATAACTCCATTTATCTCTATTTCATATCATTTTCCTCATTAGAGGAGATCCAGGAGATAACACAGGGTTTTTTTTTCTATTTCGTAAAATCTGCACATCTGGAATAATGCCTACTAGCTAGATGTTTTTTTTATAAAACACTGCAAAAAGATTGCTTTTGACTCTTGTTTAGGGTTGTTTTTTCCTATAAAGGGAAGCCCGAGGGTCGATAAAGGCACATATATTTTGAAAAAATTTGACAAGGCTTGTGGAAAAGGTAATACTATCTTCCAGACAGCTGCAACTCCATGCTTTTTCTTCCTCCTATGACTGAAGGGAAACATGCAGTTTTTTGAATGCCAAGGGCATATACTATGTAGCCTTCTATGATCTTAATAGAAAGTTCATTTTTTTTTTTGGATAAAACAACATGACGACTACACTAGTAATATAGGGACCTAATAGTATGGGTCTCATGTCATTATAGTCATCATGTTGTTTTTTTTTTTGGAAAAAAAAACATGACAACTATAATGACATGAGACCCATACTATTAGGTCCCTATATTACTAGTGTAGTCCCTTATTGTTGTTAGTGTATCCCCCTTATTTTTATTGTTATACCCTTGTAACCCCCATATTGTTATTATTGTACCCTTACATTATTATTGTTAGGTTGGCTAGAATTATATTGTGACCCCATGGACTCGTATATATAGAAAGGAGGTTTTTCATCTGTATCATCCAAGAATTTCTCATTTATGTAATGTATAGGAGGTTTCCCCCTTGAAGTGGCTTATTTCTAAGATGTTGGTCTCTTTTTTCTTCTATATTTGTATCTGGTTTCATAACATTTGGTACCAGAGCTTTAGACTCTAGGGTTTCGCTATTGCAAACAGGTCATTGTGGAATTTTTGCTATAATTTCTTTTCTACGAGGGTTTAGAAATTAAAACAAAAAACCCCATTATGAAGAAATCCTGGGGAAGCTTGTGTAATAATTTCAAATCTTTTTTCACAACATTGTCAAAGATATGATCTATTTAATTTAGGGTTTTTGCAGGCTCCCGAATTTCATGTAAAATAGGCAACCTTGGGAAAATATTCATAACTCTTGCTCTGAGAATTGAATTGGAATTATGTAAAAAGTTGTAGAACTGACAAAGACTATAGTTTCCTGTGTATCAATTTTAGGGCCAAAGGAGGAAACAGTGACATGTGGCACGTCGTACAATTTTGATCTACTGAACTAGTCCATAATTAGGTCATCGTGGGAGATTGGTCATAACATTACCTAGGAGAATCCAAATCAGGTCAAAGCAGTGTCATTGGAATGAATATTCAGAGAAATAATATAGCACTGAAGATAAAATATCACAGATCTACAATTATAGAGATACATTTGTTTCAATATAGAGCTCCCCAAAATTAAGAAAAAAGTGTGTATTTTGTTTTTTGAATTGCATAGTTTGAAAAATCAGTTTAAAGTGATTCCAAGGGAATATTTAAGAATATATATCATTATTGGGTTCTAAAATGTCCCCTAAAAATAATTTGACACCCATTAAGCCCTCATAATCATCTACTATGACTCATGAAGAGGAAGAAGTGCAACATGATATATCAAAATTAGAAGAGCACATGTGCCAAATTTCGCTCTCGCAAAGAGAAACAAAAAATGAAATTGATATTTGGAAGAAAGATGTGGAAGATAAGATGGATGGTTTTAATAAGGGCATGGAAGGTAATATGGATGGTTTAAAGAAATGCATGGAATCTAAGATGGATGATTTGAAGAATGGCATGGAAGCTGAGATGGATAGAATGGAAGTTAAGATGGACGATATGGAAGCTTACATGGAAGACAACAAGAATTATTTAAAAGAAGACATGGAAGGTTTGACTGAAGGTTTGACTGAAGGTTTGACAAATTTCATACTAGAAATTATTCGTAATGGAAAAATGTAGTACAACTAACTCAAAATGAGAAAAAAATAAATCTTAAACTCTAATGTTGGATGGAAGAACTACCATATTCCAAAGATGGATATGAGGAATTTTGACGGAATGTGATGCAAGGGCATTAGGAAAAATAAATTACTTTGTATTTAGGTAGACATAAGGGGGGTCTCATGTTTTTTATTTCTTATGTAATTATTAATAATTGAGTGATTTCTAGTTAAAAGGTGGAGAGAAATTGTAAATGTTCCAAAATGATTGGAGAACATGAGAGAAGTTGATTAGTTAGGGGTGTGAAGAGTTAGTTTCAGTTTATCTAGGAATTTGGGAATTTGAAGAGTTGGTTGAGCTGTCAGAGCAGCTGAATCGATTCATTAGTGGTTTTTGTATAAATGTAAGACAAGGCATTAAGCATAAAAAAGTAGAGCCGAAGAGCTAAGAGATAGAGTTAGAGTAGGTACAGAAACTAGAGTTTCTGTAAGCCTATGGGTACTTGAAGAGGCCATTTGACTTGAAGATCTGGCCAACTCAGAATTTTGTAAGTATGTTTCATTTGTATATACGAAAAACTTTGTTACATAATTACGCGAGTATTATTTGATTTAATTCTGTGTGAGAATGATTTGAATCTCCATGAACCATGTATCAATAGACACTGTAATTGAGGTTTTAATTGAGTTCTGTGGGATTTTTACTTATTGGGAAAACTTGTATAAATCATGGTGGATTGATGTTAGATTGAAGTTTAATGAAATACAACAGAGATAATATCTCTATTTTTCGAAGGAAAGTTTCAAAGGATGGGTGAAGGGATTCGCATATGCATCGAACAATACAGTGTTTGGATATAGTGGTTTAACCATTCGTTGATTAAATGTTTGGGTTTTACTTGAATCTGTTGGAATATCGAAGGCATAGACTGATTTAGAGGAGATTGTTGAGAAATAAGATCGAATTTTTGGTAACTACCATATCTAATTGGAATCGATTCCAATTCACAGTGTTGAAACTGTGTTATAGCTTGAGTTGATGATTTACAATTAGGTGAATATGAGTGCAGGAATGGTGTACGGAGAATTGAGGAAGTGGATTCATGAAGTCGAATGAAACTAAGTGAAAGCACCGAGTCATAAGAGGAGCGATAGAGCTTGATATCGACCCATAGTGAAAGGAAGAGGATGAAGGATTTGATTTTTGTGTCTAAGCTATCATACAACAAAGCTGTAGAGAAATTAGACTCTACGCGAAAGGTTCTAGGGGAGATTAAATTCAATTCGTTATAATTTGAGATCAGATGGCCATCACACCATCAAGGCGGAGGTTCAAATTTAAGCGGAGTCTAAATGGAAATTGAGATCTAGAGAACCCTGTGTTGAATGCATTCCACTTGAAGCTGAATATTCTTTGCAAACAAGACCATCGGTTCCACGGGATTTTTGGCCAAGAAGGTGGTTTCAAACTCTAATACCAGTAGTATCGCTCACCTCCTCAAGTGGTAAGTGGATTTGGAAAAAAAAATGCGATATCACAAACTAAATGATGTGTGTCCATAAGTGGTTTTTAAAACCCACTTACCTCGTGCAATTTCAGAGATTTAACCCTCGTGCAATTTAATTGCGCGATTGTCGTCGGATCGATTGGTTGGAGCGCGACAAGACTACAACCATTGGATGTGGAAGGTATGTTATTTTTTGTGGGCCCAAGCGATATTCCAATTAAGTTTTAATGTTGTTGGGTTTGGTTCTAATATCAAACATTCATCTTTATTTGAGGTTTGATAAATTTCTGTGGGCCGAGAATTATATTGGGGCGAATAATATCATATGTTGACTTCTGTGAGTTTAGAACAATATCTTAAATAGTTCTAAGGTTCATTGAATTAAATGGTGTGGGCCATATAGTATGGTTCATAGTACACGCAGCTGGTGGCGAAGGATGGTAAGTTATGAAGTTATGTTAATTTTATAACACAAAGTCTGAGTTTATAAATAGAGACTTGTGAGTTGGGATTTAACGCAATTCGAATTTTGGGTTGATCGCATATAACTATTATGAGTTGGTTTTGATTATAAATCAAAGGTGAAGTTGATAAAGAGTGAACATAACCATTTGTGGGGCCTATTTTAGGTTTGATCATAGAAATGAATGAGTTACAAATATGAAGTTTGTAATTATGGGGTTTATAACAAATGTGAAAGTAAGGGACTGCAGTTGAGGTTCAAGGTTGAAAAACTTCCACATAAGTATAGAGAAGAGATCTAGGTTGTGATGTGTGGTTTTTCTAACCACAAGAGAAATTGATTTAATATCTCAAATCTCATATTTGAGATACTAAGGCTTCCAGATTATTTATTTAAATTGCAAGTTCAGAGAATAGAATTTCCCATATTTAGAAATTGTGTTGGAGTCAAAAATTGAGATGCATTATTATATGCACGAAAATTGTTAATGTGGTTTTAGCAGGGTACCCCGCCATCTGAATGGATCCTGTAACATGAATACTATAGATGGAGAAATATTTTGATCTCAATAATGTGTAAAACACACAAAAGTTACGCATTGAAACTTTACATTTAGAAAAAAATACATTTGTATGGTATCGATGGCTTTGCTCCCGTAAATTTTTTTTCACTTTGTCAGTTTTTATGAAGGAAATTATAGAACATTATGAAGATACAAAGGGAAACACATTCTTTAGCCAATTGATAAATCTCAAACAAAAGTGTTCAATGGTGGAGCACATTGAGGACTTCCAAAAATTTAATATAAGGGTAACTGATATTCAAGAGGAACACAAGATTGATGTCTTCATAGTGACTTTAGCGGATAACATCCAACATGAGGTTCGCTTTTGGGAACCTGATTCATTGGAGAAGGCATTCAAGTTGGAAAAAAAAATTGAACGTAAAATTATGGCGACAAGGAAGCCTAACACTGACATCTATAAAGATGGAAGTGTTTCTACTCCTATACTTCCACAACCTACAAGGTTGACACCAAAAAAATTGGAATAAAAAAGAGAAAAATGGCTTTGCTATAATTGTGATAGAGAATACACTAAATATCATAAGTGTGCTGAGAAGAAATTATTTTACGTAGATTGTGGAGAGGAGGAAGAAAATGAGAAAGAGACCTCAAAATAAGAGGATATACACTAGGAACTGGCCCTGGAGAAAGAAGAAATGAGTCTGACCATATCGTTTAATGCAATGGTAGGAATTACCACTCCTCAAACTCTCAAGATAGAAGGAAATATCAAGAAGAAAAAGGTAATAGTGTTGATTGATTCAGGCAGTACCCATAATTTTATTCATTGTCAGGTAGACCCTAACAACATTAAATCCATTAAGGAATGGAAATTCCCCATAACTATAAAGAATTTGTGAGGATTTCTTGGTTTAAGATCGTATTATCCCATTTTTTTTAAGGATTATGGGAGAATAGCAGCAGATGTAACAACATTATTCAAGAAAGATGCATTTTCATGGACTCTTGAAGAAACTAAGTCCTTTGAACATTTTAAAGAGGCAATGTGCTTAGCGTGCGTCTTAGTAACACCAAACTTCACAAAAACCTTTATTGTGGGATGTGATGCCTCGGGAAATAGAATAGGTGTTGTTTTAATGTAAGAAGGAAGACCCATTTCTTTTGAAAGTCATCCTATCAATGGAAAGTATTTACAAAAAGCTATTTATGATAAGTAAATTTTGGAAATACTACATGCACTAAAGAAATGGTGACCTTACCTAATGGGAAGACACTTCAAGGAAAAAAATGATCAGGATAGTCTTAAATACTTTTCGAAACAAATAATATCTTCAAAAGAGCAACAAAAATGGGCCACAAAGATGTTAGGTTATTACTTTGAAATCATCTACAAAAAAGGGAAGCTAAATGTTTTTGTAGATGCAATCTCAAGAAAGAGTGGAGAGATAGAAGCATTTCTTTGTGCCATTTCTATTATCCAGTCAGATTGGATAACCGAAGCAAGGGATGAATTGAATAAGGAGGAAGAAGTGTGGACACTCATTCAAAAGTTGCAGCAAGATCCTAATACATCTGATACATTTAGCTGGAAAAATGATTCCTTATGGTACAAAGATCACTTATATCTTTTTAATAATTCCCAAATAAAACAAAATATTCTTTTGGAATTGCACAGTTATCCATTAGGAGGAAACTTAGGATTTTTAAAAACTTTCCGAATGGTAAAGAAAGATTTTTTTTGGGATGGCCTTAAATATGATATTCAAAAGCCTGTGGCAGAATGTTTGGTTTTCTAGAAAAATAAAGTTGACACCATTAATACCCCAGGTATTCTACAACCTTTATCAATTCCAAGTCAACGCTGGGAGGAGATTTCAATGGATTTTATCACATGTTTACCTAAGTTTGAAGTAAATATTATTATTATGGTAGTAGTTGATAGAATTACCAAGTATGCACACTTTTGTTTATTATCTCATCCATTTAAAGCAAGTACGGTTGCTACTGGATTTATGGAAACAATTCAAAAGCTACATGGAAGCCCACAGATTATTCTAAGTGATAGAGATGCCATTTTTACTGGAAAAATTTGGAAGGAATTATTTTATTGTTTGGGTACTCAAATAGCTCATAGCTCATCTTATCATCCTCAATCTAATGGGAAAACTGAGATAGTGAAAAAATGTTTGGAAGGATGTATTTGTTTTTTTGTATGTGATAAACAAACATAATGGGTCAAGTGGTTAGCTTTGGCTAGATGGTGGTATAACACGTCCTTCCATACTGTAGCAAAAATGACCCCATTTATGGCACTTTATGGATTTCAACCACCATCCAACACATTATCTTTAAGACAAAATTATAAGGTTCAAGCAGTGGAAGATCACATCAAGTATCAACAAAAATTTCTCCAACTCTTAAAAGATATCCTAAATTTTTCACAAAATCGAATGAAACAGCAAGAATATCAACATCGCAGCACGAGAAGTTTCGATGGAGGAGACTGGGTACTTTTATGGCTACAACCATACAAACAAATTTCCCTGAAGAAAGCTAAAAATTATAATAAATTATCACCAAAATACTATGGTACTTACAAAGTGTTGCAAAAGATTGGTACTATGGCATACAAATTGGATGTTTTTTCTTCTTCTCGAGTGCATCTAGTTTTCATAGTTTCAAACTTATAATAGGTTATAGGCAAAAAAATTCCAACTTAGATAGTTTTTCTAGAACTTGATGATGAAGGAAAAATCATATTGTAACCTGAAGCAGTCACAGAAACAAGAACTTGACAACTATGTAATTGATCAATTTTAGAGTATCTCATCAAGTCGAAGAACTTACCCACTAAAGTTTCTACATGTCAAGATGATAATTTTATACAGAAGCATCCAAAGCTACTCAACCGTTGAGGACAACACTTTTTTGAAGGAGAGGGGCATGCTAGGCCTCTATATTACTAGTGTAGTCCCTTATTGGTGTTAGTGTATCCCCGTTATTTTTATTTTTGTACCTCTGTAACCCCATATTGTTATTATTGCGACCTTACATTATTATAGTTAGGTCGGATATGATTATATTTTGACCCCATGGAATCATATATAAAGAAAGGAGGTTTTTCATTTGTATCATCCAAGAATTGTTCATTTATGTAATGTAAAGGAGGTTGGCCTCCTCGAAGTAGCTTATTTCTAAGGCGTTCATCTCTCGTTTCTTCTATTTTTGGAGATGGTTTTATAACACATACTGACTATTGGATATTTATAACATAGGTCATGGTTGCATTTAAATACATACACATATGTACATATACTTGAAAATCACACCAAAACATCTATAAAAAATCACCAAAACATATTCCAAACATATACCAACATCATAAAAAATAACTTTTCCTCAATCGAAAAGCAAGGAAGGATTCATAGCCCACATATGATCCAAAAAATCCCATGTAGCTTTATCGGGCCCAAATTTCTTCCATTTCACCTTTTTCTGCAATCTACACTAAGGCTTTGGCTAGAGTTATCCATCTAGGGCCACCTGCAATATAGATTTGTCAATCACATGATAAACATCTTTAACATACTTCTTAAGAAATGATATATTAATAACATCATGGAATTTCACTGTGGAAGTCAATGAAATTCGATATGCCAATACTATGATCCTCTCAATAATCCCGAAAGGTCCACAAAATCAGGGTGTCAGCTTGGCACATGATCTAATCCACAAGGAGATATTATTGGGATTGATGCACAAGTACACATGTTCCCCAACTTGAAACTCCCTAAAAAAAATGTTCCGATTTGTATAAATTTTATGCCAATCCTATGCCATTTTCAAATTCTTATGATTACCTACATTTCCTATTTCGTTTCTGCCAACATGTCTGGTCCAATCAATTCCCTAATAACCTGACAACTTGATGAAGGTGGATATTGGTGGCCACCCACCTTTTCCACTTGGATTACCACCATTGTATCTTTCATTTTTCAGTTTCCTTAATTGTAGCATAGTTTACTATTTTTCGCAGTTTTTGGGTTGTCAACATCCATTGCCATTTTGAGGCTCTAAACGATGTTTTTTTTGAAAACTGGGTCCTTGACTAGTGTTGGTCACTCAAAATTTTTAGTCCTAAGATATATAATTTTAAGGAGGTATTGTGTGCATCAAATAGATATCATATTCCAAATTTATGTCCCCAGGAAGTTGATGTACCAATTTAGCCAAATGGGGCCCATAGTTCTAGCACTTCATCTCCCCGGGTTAGGTTTTTGGATGTTTAGGGTTTAGGTTTTTGGATGTTTAGGGTTTGGATGTTTAGGGTTTGTCATTGTTTCTTAATAATAAATTTGTATAAATTATATAAATAATGCATTATGTATCCAATATTCTCCTGATCAAACACTATTTTAACTTCATGCACAATACATAATCTCTTCTACTATTGATCATCACATGCGGAAATTAAATCAATTGCATGCACACATTGAAACCATAAAAATTCACACATATGAACATAGTGTTTTAACAGAAAAGCTTAAAGCAGAAAAACCCAACTATCTGTATATAATATATGTCATAGATATCATTTAAAAATCCTCATACAAATCTAATCAATATCAAGCTCTCAGTACAATACAATTGCTACACACTAATCAGACCCGATCTTGCAAATCCATGCACCGATCTCTGCCACCTGCTAGCATGCCTCTACTGCGCAATCCCTGCTGAATAATGGCTCTGAATGAACTTGAATCCACCTGGCTTGCACTGCGTAATCCTCATTGGCATATCCAATCATTTTGTGTTGCAAAACATGCAACACTATAGTCACAACTGATAGTCAAGTTGCTCTTTCACCTATCTCTCCACTGGTCTCCACTGAAACTATCCATGCATTATAGTTAAATGATGTATTATTTAGTTGATTAATGAGTTAATATTTGGTGAATTAATTAATAATTAAATCACACCACTCTCACTAGTGTATCAATCAGTTAAACTAGATACAACTAGCTCAACTCTTTCTAACATAGTTAAACTGAACAGAACTCCACCAACTACTTCTACAACTCCACAAAACTCTGTCACTTGAGTTCTAACTGAGGTCCTCCATGAAATATCTCCATTAAACCCTAGGGAATATCGTAATTCTTTTTTTCAGCTCCTATGCCACATCTGTGCACTTAACTGAAGTGCTCCAAGAGAATAAGATAATGTTTAGAGTTCAAATATTATAAAGAGCTAATAATATTCGACATGTCTATTTTTAGACTGGCAATATAAAAATAGATTCCACCCAATATGTCTAAAAATATAAGTCCATCTATTTTTTCAACTTGATCAACCATCCACAAATATCATCCTGCAACTCATAGAATATGATCGACATGTCTAAAAATAGACATAGTCTAAAAATAGACTTGTGCCAAAAAATAGCCTGCGGGCCCACTCAGTGAAGGTGACTCTTTTCACTAAGCTCATTATCTTGTTGCAATCTCAACACTCCCTCTCAATAAGATAGGTATTATCTGCCACCCTGATCATGTCTCTATTGTATTCGAATTTTCTCCTGGTGAGTGCCTTCGTTAAGATATCTGCATCCTGATCCTCCGTAGGAATGTAAGAAAGTAACATGATATTCCGCTGCACAAAATATTTGATATGATGATACTGGATGTCATTGTGTTTAGATCTATCATGAAATACTGGGTTAACTGAGAGTTTGATGCAACTATGTTTATCAAAATATATCATAGTAGGATCCAAGTGTGAACCGAACAATCCAACTATGATCTTCCTCATCCATGTAGCCTCGCATGCAGCCAAACTTGCTGCCATGTACTCGGCCTCTGCTGAACAGAGTGCCACAGGTCTCTGTTTCCTTCTGTACCAAGAAACTACTGTAGACCTGATAATAAATATCCCTCGATATGTGCTCTTTTTGTCCATTGGGCTCCCTACCCAATCTGCATCCGTGAATCCATGCAGCTTCACCTCATCTGGTTGTCTGTACCATAATCCATATCCCAATGTGCCTCTGAGATATCTCAATACATGCTTTCCTGCCTTCCAAAAGAGCTTGGTAGGCTTAATGATAGCTTGTGAAAGCTGGTTAATAGAATAGCATATGTCCGGTCGTGTATTGACTAGATGCATGAGCGAACCAACCAACTGTCGATAAATAGTGGTATCCACTACCTCTGCCAATGTATCATACTCTTTCCTCCAACCACCAAGAAGAGGAGTGTCGATAGGCTTGTAGCCTTGCATGTTGAACTTCTCCAATATCTCCTGGGCATACTTGCCTTGAGACAAAAACAATCCATCATTGCACTGCCAAATTTCCAATCCCAGGAAATAATGAAGGAAGCCCAAGTCCTTCATCTCAAACTCCTTTGCAAGATCAGCCTTACATGAGTGTATCAATAGTTCATCACCTGTCAGAATCAAATCATCTACATAAAGTACAATGATTAGCAACTTACCCTCCACCACCCTCCACCACAATATGGTATAGCTTTAGATCCACCTCTATCTTGGAGAATCCAAGTCCAGTGAAATAAATATCTATCCATGTGTACCAAGCACGAAGTGCTTGTTTCAACCCATACATCACTCTTTTGAGCCTGCACACATGCAACTCACTGCTGAAGATCTTGAAAGCTTTGGGCTACTCTATGTACACCTCCCCCTCAATTACTCCATTGAGGAAAGCAGTCTTCACATCCATCTAATGAATGTGCCACCCCATCTACATTGAGAGAGCAAGGATAGTCCGTATGGAAGAATACCTTGTGACAGGTGCAAAGGTTTCTTCATAGTCAATCCCCTCAATTTGTGAGAAGCCCCAGGCAACAAATCTTGCCTTGTACTTCTCGACTCTCCCATCAACTGCTTGCTTCACTTTGTAGATACATCTCAAACCTACCACTGATTTCCCTTCCGGCCTTGGGACAATCTCCCATGCACTATTTCTGACAATCGAATCATACTCTTCCACCATGGCATCTACCCATGCAGGTTCCTCCATAGCTTCCTCGAAAGAAGATGGTTTTGTCACAATAAAATTTCTCATCAGAGCCATGTATCAATTATATTAGTGAGGTGATTTTCTTTGTCTGCACTGTGATGTAGGTGCTCCTACATTCTGTGCGGCATCATGATTCAGTCGCTCAACTTATATAGTGCGCTTCTGCCCTCTAATGTTTGGCGCTGCATAACTGGTTTCTTCCACTCCATGAACCTCCTCTTGTGGCTGATTCACATCCTAAGGCTCATCCTTAGGAACTAATAGCTCCTCATCTACATGCAGGTGTGTCTCCCTCTCAAGCGAACACATCATGGCTTTCTCCTCATGAAATTTGATATCCCGTCGCATAACAATATTCCGAATGTCTAGAAAACACACACGATAGTTGTGGGGTGTTTCTGTGTACCCCAAAAATATCCCAACCTCTACAGTCGGCTCCAACTTCTTCCTGGCATCCTTCGTCACATGAATGTAAACATGTGAGCCAAAAATATTCAAATGAGAAATATCAGGCCTCTTACCAGAAAACGCCTCCTCGGGTGTACTCATGCCAAGTATCCTATGAGGACAATGGTTTTGCACATAAACCGCAGTGTTTCATGCCTTAGCCCACAAGTATATGGGAAGCCCTTGATCATGCAACATCACCTGTGCAACACCCATGATCATTATATTCTTTTGCTCTGCAACCCCATTCTGTTGTGGGTTATGAGGTTCTATGAGCTCTCTTCGAATTCCTTCTATGGTACAAAAGTCTTTAAATTCTCCAAAGATGAATTCACCACCATTTTCACTCCTAAGACCCTTCACCTGCTTCCCCAATTGTTTCTCAACCAGTGCCTTGAACTCACAGAACTTTGAGGATGTCTCACTCTTCTTCTGCATGAAGAAGTTCCAACACTTACGAGAAAAATCATCAACAAATATCACATAATACCCGTTCTTTGTTGTCGAAGCTACTCAGAAAGGTCCACACACGTCTGTGTGAATTCTCTCGAGGATTTTCGTGGCGTGACTATCCTTCTCATGAAAGGTGGCCTTCACAAACTTTCCCAAAGTACATCCCTTGCAGTGATCTGACTACCCAAGTGTACCTTTGCGAAGGCCGGTAGAAATCTGCTGCAAAATTTTCAAAGCACCATGGTGAAGGTGGCCCAATCTCTTGTGCTACAGTTCGCCCTCATCTTGTCTCACCACTCCTTCTGCCTTGCCTGCCATTGTTGTGTAGGCATCTACCTTCAATTGATAAATGTTCTTAACTCAAACCCCTATCCTCCAGGTTTCACCAGTTGCCTTACTACGCAGGAAAGCCTTTCCCTTTGTAAAGACAACATCATATCCCTTGTCTTCCAACATTTCCACAGAGATAAGATTCTTCTTCAATCTTGGAACATGCATGACTTCCTTAAATATGAAGGGTTTACCAGACTCCCTATCAAAGGAAATGGTCTCGATATTGGTCGTACTGTATCTACCATCATCCCCCATCTTGATGTGCACTCCAAGATCATTCTCATCCAAATCAGTAAAAAAATATTTGTCTCCGGTAATATGGAAAGACACACCACTTTCAAGAAACTACATTGATCCCATCACACTAGACACCAAGCATGCGATCAGCGAAAAATCCAGCTCAAAATACAAGGCTAAGGCCTCTCCATCTGTAGATCCAGCAGACTGCTTATTTTTCTTCTTCTATGGACAATTAGTGGTGTAATGTTTGTGTTGGTGACAGGGAAAGCACTTCACCTTGGACATGTCCTGGTTCTTTCCTTTCGCACCAGATTGAGAAGGATTTTTCTTTCCCTTCCCCTTCCTTTATTTGGCAGCCAAAGAGAAATTTTCTTCATCTTCATTCTTCAATGAAGATCCATCCCTGGTACTACACCTTATCTCCTCCTGCACAAGATCCGACCAAAGTCGCTCCCATCCTGAGAGTTTCTCCCGACCATTGACAGAGTCCTTATAGGAATGCCAAATATTCGGAAGCCCAAGGAGAGCCAAGCTCACCAAGTCCTATTCATCTATAGTAACCCCCACACTTCCTAGCTCATCCCTGCAATGGAAAAACTTCATGAGGTACTTGGGTATACTGTCACCTTTCTCCATTTTTATTTTCCTGAGTTTATATTTAAGCACCAACTTCTTCTGGTCGCTCTTGCTTTGGAACAAGTCTGTCAAAGCTTTCCACATGAAGAATGGAGAAGATTTACATGAAGGATAGAAACTATGTGATCCTTCACACCTTTGAAAAGAATCCTTTGACATTTAGCTGTCTTCTTTTGCCATGGGTCAAGTGCGGCGGCATCACTAGAAGCAGGTTTTGGAATTTCTGCATCTATGAAATCCTTCAACCCATTATCCTCCAACAATGCCTCCATCCTGTCCTTCCATGAAATATAATTCAAGCTTCCCTCAAGGGCATACTCCAATCACAATCCGTTGAAATGCATCTCAACTTCAACACAAAGAAAACACTGCTGCAAATTCGAATTCCACCAGCACAAAACTCAACCGCTTCAATAATTGCAATTTCTCCAATGATCAATATGGCTCTGATACCATGTAGAAATTATATAAATAATGAATTATATATCCAATATTATCCTAATCACACACTATTTTAACTTCATGCACAATATAGAATCTCTTCTACTATTGATCATCACATGCAGAAATTAAATCAATTGCATGCACACATTGAAACCATAAAAATTCACACATATGAACACAGTGTTTTAACGGGAAAGCTTAAAGAAGAAAACCCCAACTATCTGTATAAAATATATGTCATAGAGATCACGTAAAAATCCTCATACAATTCTGATCAATATCAAGCTCTCAGTACAATACAATCGCTACACACTAATCAGGCTCGATATTGCAAATCCATGCACCGATCTCTACCACCTGCTAGTCTGCCTATACTACGCAATACCTACTGAATAATGGCTCTGACTGAACTCGAATCCACCTGGCTTGCACTGTGCAATCCTCATTTGCATCTCCAATCACTGTGTGTTGCAAAACATGCAACACTATAGTCACAACTGATAGTCAACTTGCTCTTTCACCTATCTCTCCATTGGTCTCCACTGAAACTATCCATGCAATGTATTTAACTAATGTATTCTTTAGTTTATTAATGAGTTAATATTTAGTGAATTAATTAATAATTAATTCACACCACTCTCACTAGTGTATCAATCAACTAGCTAGATACAACTAGCTCAACTCTGTCTAACTAATTTAAACTAAACACAACTCCACCAACTACTTCTACAACTCCACCAAACTCTGTCACATGAGCTCTAACTGAATTCCTCCATGAAATAGCTCTAGTAAACCCTCAGGAATAGCGTAATTCCTTCTGTCCGCACCTGTACCACATCTGTGCACTTAACTTAAGTTCTCCAAGAGAATAAGATAGTTTAGAGTCCAAATATTATTAAGAGCTAATAATATTCAACATATCTATTTTTAGACTGGAAATCTAAAAATAGATTCCGCCCAATATGTCTAAAAATAGAAGTCCATCTATTTTTCAAACTTGACCAACCATCCACAAATAGCATCCTTCAACTCATATAACATGATCGACATGTCCAAAAACAGACATAGTCTAAAAATAGACTTGTGCCAAAAATTAGCCTATGGGCCCACTCAGTGAAGGCGACTCTTTTCACTAAGTTCATCATCTTGTTGCAATCTCAGCAAAATTTTCCTTCAATCCTCATTGTAACAATGTTCAGAGGCATGTAGCCGCCACATATATTATGAGAGATAGGTTACCATCACCCGAGCTAGTTTATTTCTGTTGTTTCTGTAAGCTTATTTCAGTTATTTGATATTAATGAAATGTAGTATATTTTCTACTACAGATTTGTGTTGATTTTCATTTATCTATTTTATTGTGTTCCTACATAGATCCAAATCATAACTCCAGCTTATGGAAGTGTTGAAATTCTTCCCATACAATGCCTCAAATGGACTCATTCTCAATGATTCCTAGTACTAGTTGTCATAGGCAAACTCTACCAGTGGAAGATATTATTCCCACTTTCACTTCTGATGCATAAAATACATCCTCAACATATCCTCCAATATCCTATTGACCCTCTTATCCTTTCCATCTATCTGTGGATGAGAAGTTGTGTTGAAGGCCATCTTGATGCTAAAACATGAAAAAAATTCCTTCCAAAACTTGGAAGTGAACTTTGCACCCCTGTCTGACATAATATTATTCGGAACACCATGCAATATGACCACATCTTTGATGAACATATGTGCCACATCGCTAGAAGAATATGTAGTCTTCATTGGAATGAAGTGTGTAACATTTGTCAACCTGTCCACAACAACCATGATGGAATCATCTTGTCTAGTTTTCATGGCAAAACATGTGATGAAATTAATGCAAATGACCTCCCATTTCCACTCTGGAATCATAATCTATTGTATTAGTCCACCTGGATGCCTACATTATTCCTTAACAATTTGACAATCCAAACACCTAGCTACCAACTCTGGCACATCCTTCTTTAGATTCAGACAATAATAGAACCTCTTCATTTCAGTCAATGTCTTATGATAGCTTGATTGACCCAAATATGGTTTCACATGAAAATCCATCAAGATATCCTTCCTGAACTCACTGTTGTGAAACACATATATCTTGTTTCTAAATCTTACCAATCCACCTTCAATGAGATGATAGTCCACTTGTTGTACACCTGCACCCATACCTTTACCTATACCAATATCTATACTTTGTTGGAACCTGTGTGTAATCTTCATATACCTGTCATCTTGCAAAATTTCCTACAAGATCATATCCTATAAATATTTCAAATAGGATCTCATAGTTACTACCTGATTTACTTGTACCCACCTACTAAGAGAATATTCAACCTTATTCTCCTTTCCTTTGATGTACCAGATCTAGAAGTAAAACTCACTGATCCTTTCCAACCATCTAGATTTCTTGGAGTTCAAATTTAGCTAGTCAAATAAATACCCCAACCCAATGTGATCACACATTAGTACAAAACTCCTTGCATGAATATAGTGCTCCACATCTTCAATGCATGTATGATCATTTCTAGCTCAAGATCATGTGTCCGGTATTTTTCCTCGTGCTCATTTAGTTCTTGTGACTCATAGAATACCACCTGTCCATATTGCATAAGGACCCAACCAAGTCCTTTATTGCAAACATGTGTAGATACTACAAAATCCTTGTATGGATCTACGATATTTAACAATGGAGAATGTGCAAACAACTACTTAAGTTGCTCGAAACTGGCCTCACAATCCTTTGTCCAATCAAAATTCTCACTTGTCCTCTAAAATGATGTAATAGGATAAAAAATATGTGAAAATTTACTGATGAACCTCCTGTAATAACTTGCCAACCCCATGAATCTTCTTAGCTAATATATATTTGTAGGCGCTACCCACTACATGATGGCCCTTATCATCTTAGGATCTACTGCAATGCCCTCCTTGGGAAGAACATGTCCTAAGTAATGTACCTCACTCTGGAAGAGACTGCATTTGCTAAGCTTAGCATACAACTGATGCTCTCTCAACAATCTCAACATCCCTACCAAATTATCAACATGTTCTTTCTTATTTTTAGAATATACCAATATGTCATCAATGAACAGAATGAAAAACTTGTCCAAATAAGGATGAAAAACATTGTTCATCAAACACATAAATGTAGTCAAGTCATTAGTCAAGCAAAATGGAACTACAACAAACACGTAATTCCGATACCTGGTCCTAGATGTGGTCTTGTAGATTTCCTCTTCTTTTATGCGTACCTGATGGTATCTTGATCTCAAGTCGATCTTAGAGAACATTGTTTCTCCCTTTAACTGATCAAACAAGTCAAAAATCCTCATCAACACATACTTGTTCTTGATGGTCACTTTCTTCAATTACATGTAGTCAATGCACAATATGAGAGTACCATCCTTATTCTTCGCAAATAATACGGGTGTAGCCCGTGGTGATACGCTTGTCCTAATGTATAATTTGTCAAGAATCTTTCTACGCTGCAAATTTAATTATACCAAGTTAGGTGTGCTCATCCTATAAAGTTCTTTTGGTGTTGGAGCTTCCCCTAGTACCAACTCAATAGAAAATTCTACCTCCCTGTGTGGTGAAAACTCTAAAATATTTGCAGGAAATACACTTTGAAACTGATATAGAATTGGGTGTATCATCAAAAAATCTACATCCTAAAATTCTTTTCCTTTGTCACTAGAAATATGTATTTCAAACAACACACACCCTTTCCTGTGACTACACTTGGCATACATAGTTATCACTCTCCTAACTGATGTGACTTTCGTCTTTCCCTGTAAGACTCTTGGTTCCCAATTGTCATCGAGGCACTGAATGGATTTTTCATAACAATCCACTTTGGTTATGTGAAGGTATAGGAAGTCCATACCCAATAGCATGATATATGATCCCAATGGAAATATGTTTGAGCGAGTTTTTGTAGGCATGCCATTCAACTCAAATGCACAAGCTCTCACCCAATGGTGAACTATTTTCTTTGTACCTGTAGCCTACTGCACTAACCAATATTCTGCATGGATTCCTTTTTTCAAGTCAGACTTTTCGACCAAGTGAGGACTAACATATATATAATTAGATCTAGGGTCAATCAAAATAGAAATAGCTTGATCACAAATCTTATCATTCATCTCAATGATAGATTCATGGTGCTCTACCTACCTATTTTTCATGGTTTCATAAATACCAGGAATTCTCCACCATCATCCCCAAAAATTTGCGCCTACTATGCATTATATATCTGAGGCATACCACCTTGATTCTTGGGATAATCCCTCAAAAGGTGTTCCTCACCACATGTCCAACACTCCAACTATCCAATACCATTACCTCTATGATGCTTTTGTGATCCATGTCCCTGTCTAGTTTCAATAAACTTCTTTTTTGGTGCCACATTTTCCTTCTCCTCTACATTTTCAGGCCTTTCTCTTTTTGGCTCCCATTTAACTTTACCTTTATCTTTCCATTTCCATCTGTGATGAGATTAATTCTTACACTTTCATTTTTCATAGCGATGCTTTAATTTACTAATGACCTCCTCAAGTGTCTAAGGCTCATCATACTCAATTCGATCTCTAAATGCTAATGGAAAGCCACTGAAAAATCACTAAAATTTAGCCCTATCATCTTTAGTATATGTTGCATACATCAATAGGCCTAGCAACTTGGTTATGTACTCTCCATTTTTCATTGACCCCACCTTTATCTCATAAAATTATTTTTCCTTACTATCGTAGTACCTCTAAGACAAGTACTTCTTCCTGAAAATCCTCTTGAACTCGTGCCAATTAAGGTCCTTTATCCTAATGTATCGAACCCACATCACATATTCCCACCAAATGTTTTCTTTACCTGTTAGAATGAATTTAAAAATTATGGCCTTAATATTATATATGTACTCATGCAACTCAAAGATTTTTTTCATCACAAGTATCTAAGCTTCAACATATTTTGGTCTCTTCAAATCCTCTTTCGCTCGTCCTATAAGGATGATAATGATAATGATCGTGGTGTCTATCTAAACTAAAACTAGAATAGTACCTATAATCAGAAACCCTCCTATATAGAGTGTCCAACATCATGCGATATCTCACTGTTTCGGCTCTATCTAACATGTGTATACCAGAAGACCTACTTCCATTTTTCCCATTAGTTATGTCCTCATTCCTATGGTTGATCCAAAGTGGTCCTTGCTATTTTAATTCTGAGAATATATGAATAATTATTGTATCTAACTCTACTTGTTTCTCTTATGCCTGTATGATCATGTCATTATCTGCCTTAAAACTCCTTATTTCTTCCTTCAATATTCTTAATGTCTGTGCAAAATTAGAAGTTTTCCCACCATGCTACTCATGTGATTCACATGGAGACTCTTTCTAGTCTACCATATTTCTATTTATTTTGATATATTTCCTACAATGAATAATATGTCAGTTAAACCAAATCATAATAAACCAACATAGCTTATTATAATTTGGGGATAATGCGTCATTTTCAATATCATCCAAATCAACATAATACTTGTCCAAACATAATCAAGAGAACATATAGGAACATTAAAATTAATTGTATCAATATATAAACATCATTCTTGCTAGAATCCAGTCATCAATGCATGAAAATATCACTACACATACCATCACCTCATGCATGATAACATCAACCATACCAATGTATGTAGAAAATACACAAGGATAATCATAGACAACAGAAGTGTAAACACAAACAATACATGAGCATAACATGGAAAATACACATGTATGATCACATATAGCGAAGAAAAAATGGAAAATACATGTGACACCAGGAAACAACATGTAACCAAGCATACAAGGAAGATACATGTAACAAATTATAATAACATGTAGCTAAGGATATACTCATGATGACATACTTCTGAACAACAACATCCTCTTTCACATGGCGACATAACTTAAACCATGACTAATATTGGAGGATCCTATAATTGTTTAAAGGGCTCATTTGTTCATGGAAACAGCTCAAACCTGTAGAGCTCATCGCATTAAATCCGACAATATCTTTGGTTTCTCATTTGGCCTCTGGATGAAGGAGATATTGCATGTTGAATTTTATGGTGAAAAGGTACAAAAAGGGGCCATGTGGCATTCACATAGCTCGACATGTGGTAATGGTCTGGTCAAAATAGTTAAAAGGTTTCAAGGTCCGTTGTACATATACATTTATCCAAGGTGCATGTGCATGGTGATATTTTGGGGTTAAAGACGATATATTAAAACCTTAACACTAAGGTGGGAGCATATTTAAATGTCACAAACCTATGGTACAATGTATTAAATCTATGGTCAAAATTTTTGGAGTAGATTTATTACAAATTTAAAACCATACATATTAAAGCATTGCTAAGATATTAAGTCGTAGATTATAATGTTATATTAACCAAATTCATATGGTGAATTTTACAATGTTTAAATATTTGAGAACCGTATAGCAGATATGATGTTCGAGTAGGTCCAATCACTGTGAGAAAATAGTTAAAAAACGATGTGGCATAGTTGTAGAATAGTGCACATGAGGTAGATGTGGCGGTTATGTGGCATGGATTAGGTTGAGACCATTGGGGATTAGGTGCCATGGGGAAGATTCCTTGTTGACCGTTGTTCACCGCCAATTAAAATACCATGACACGAGTTGGAGATTTTGATTGACTGTCGGAGTGGGTTTATGATATGCAATAATCTGATGCGGCATGGTATCACTATATTTTGCCAAAATTATGAATTAATTACATTGGTTATATATGTATTACAATGACAGTGTGGAGACTTGTAAGTACATGTTATAATTAACATAAATTTATACCATGTCTAAACTAATAATGTTCAATACCATATATGTAGTGACATTATTGCACCATGTAATAAGTATTTCACCTAACCAAAACTACATACCATGTATAGCCCGGAAGGTTTGACCATCTAACCTACCCGAGGAATTATAAAAACTATTCCATTGCACCACAACATAAGAGTTGAACAGTAAGGCTCACCAGTTTAATTTAAATGTGCATGTGAATACTCTTTTGGGCAAAACTTGGCCATCCTTGGGGCATTTTCAGAACGAAGAGTTGGGTTGGAGAGTAGAGAATAATTTCTTCTTTCTGAAAGTAATTATTAGTGCATGCAAGCACAGTTAAATTGGTGAAATTTTATGTAAAGATACTATTTGGAGCATTTCAAATATAACATACGCCGACTTGGAAGAGGACCCGGAGACGTACTCCATGAGGGATGAATTCCGTCATGAATTTTTTGCATTTAATTCTATTTTATATGTTTTTTATGCTTATTTTATGTACTCAAGTCTATGTTTAAGGAACATTAACATCTCAATTTCCTTCATTTTTTCACTTAAATTAAACCTTAGATAACTATGCAAATAATCAATCTCATAGATTTCATATCAATGAACGACACCATGCATGTGAAACAAATATAAAGACCACGAGGATGAAAACACGTGTAAATGACATGAATGCATGAAAAAAAAAACCACCCTTCTAGTCCAATGGATGAACCATGCTCTGATACCACTCTGTAACACCCTCATCCCACATCTACTCGCGTAACCAACTAATCGGGGTAACCATGTGATGAGAGGCTACTATGATCAGATTCAACCTCCTAGGTTACCTTAAGGAAGTGGAATCGATGAAAACACATCGTAAAAACCTTCCACATAATCAACAAGACTCTGAGGAACCATCCTAGCGACTGAGGTAACTAGACCCTAGGGCCGTCTAAGTTTTTAACACGCTCAAATCATGTATTTTCCCACAGTATAGGCATGTGTGTGTCTGGGAGGCCCTGGATGCTCCCATGAAATATGAATTCATGCGTCTAGGGACTAAATTTTCCATACCTATGCCTTTGTCCACAATATTTAAGGCACTTTTTCAGGCCCAGAGCCCAGGCCACTACCCAGAACTCAATGGCAAGCTCAGACATTAAATATAACAATGAAACGATGGTGAAAAATAAAATACATGAATAAGGACTTGACTGGACCCCTACTGTCCATGACAAGCATTTCATCAAACATGTAATCTATAGGTTTAGATAAAAAATATGAACATAGAGGTCTAATACTTATCTGAGACTCATTAAGAAGCATTGTTCCCTTACATCAATGATGGAAGTATCATCTATTAGGTAATAGATACATTTTTTACTCATTTAAAAATAAAAGCATGAGGAGAGCCATACATCATGATTTTGAAATACGTGTTCATAACCAACAAAATAAAAATGGAACTACCAGGGATACATCAGCCAGAGAACCCACATATGAATCACTACATTTACAAATTAAATTCAAACGAAAATAACTGCTCATTAATTAATGTAAAAAATAATTGGGTATTGGACTATCACGTTCCACCCAACCATAGATTGGCTAAGCCAAATATCTCTTCAAAAAATCACCCTCATGCCATATTCCAAGCATGAATATGGGACTCAAAACCAACCAAAAATAACCAAACAAGCATGGATGCTGCTAGAGTTCTCCACCTACACCATGAGGAATTTTAATACCTCCTAGTCTCTCAGGCTTTATCTTTATCCACAGTATGATATGGGGATAACTAGGCCCTACATCGAGACACACTCTCCAAGGTTTAACATACATCCCATCCTGATATTTCTAGGTCCAATAGATATTAATCCACCTCTTGGATTTACCATATATACTGCCATTCACCAGAAAGGATTCATAGGCCCATTGAGGCACATAATCCTATATTGACCGCAACCAACATTCTGATTCATGCGTTACTAGGCCGACGTCTTTATCGTAATCCATAGTCTAGTTCAGGGATCACTAGGCTATGTGTTTTTCATTTTGGAGATTCACCTCAGTCGACTTCTAATCCATCTGATAATCCAGCTCAACCAAAGCATGAGAACCCATCTCATCACGGCTATTTGGAAATGGCAAGGCTAGGCTGAAAAAATTCTCACGCCTAGAAAACCCTATCACATGACAAAAATAACCACATGTAATACCATGCATGCCAAATCTAGCAATGAAATCACACATGAAAATGAATACTTGCAAAGAATCTTTTCTAGCTACTTGATCTTTCTCTTCCTTGTTTTCTCCTCCCTTCCTCTTTCCTTCTTTTCCTTTTTGATCCAATGCCAAAGTGCTCCAAGAAAATCTAAGTGTCCAAGAGTGAGAGAGAGAAAGAGACTGATGAGAGAGATCAAAAATTGACCTAAAAAAAGGTACCAATTGATCCTCATCAGCCTTTTTATTGATGAGACCTCAATTTTCCTTAATTTCCATTATTTTCCTTCATTTTCCTCCTCACATGCAACTTGTGAACCTTCACCTCCCTTTTCTCCTAATTTCCATTATTTTCATAAATAAATGTTCCAAAAATACCTTTTTCCTCTTTAATTCCTTCTCTATTTCCTTTTCAAAATTTGTTATCCATAATAAACGAAACGAACACCCACTAGGATATTTTTTCCCAACATTCAACATGGAATTTGTTCCCCATCAGCTATGGTTATTATTTATTACTTGATTGAATTTTATTACATGGAATTTTCATAGTGGCTATTACACTAACATAAGTAAGTAACTTATTTATATATCTTGAGATAGTCATTGGAATGTAATGTTTGTGTGAAGTATTTCTATTCCCCTAGCAGTAGATAGTATTTGTGTGTCACTAGTATTATATATGATCACTATAATGATTTAATATCTTTTTGTTCCTAATGATGTTTATTTCACTTGACCATAAGAGATTTTTTGAGGTGGTATCATACATGTATTAAATATCCCTTAACCATGTTGGGAAAATTACCGAGAGGGGGAAGCATGAATCAATATTTAAAGCCACATTAACTTTCAATTTAATATTTCGATGTATGCTATTTTCATTGAGGAAACTAGCGTATTTACATGACTATTGTCAAATCAAATTGCGTATATCCAAAAAAATAATTTATCATATGTTTACTAATTGTTAAGCTTTAATAAATGCATCATTAATTTTTGTTCATTCATTAAGCAACAATAAAGAACAGATACATCAACAACATGCAAGAGACATATCAACATACATGAACACCTAGATTTTTATGTTCAATCCTAATGTGGGAGAAAACCACCACTTTTGGCATATTTGACTTCTTTATTATTAAATATATAAGTATTATTACAATATTGTACTAACGCAAACTCTTACCATCACGCAGGAAGTCACTTGTAGAGGTCTACAACCTTCTCTTTTTCTCCAACACCCATTGGAAGTGAGCTCCAACCGCCTGATATCGTTTACCGGTTTCTGTTGGAAGGGAGCACTTACCCCATGCATGAATTCCCCAGATACTATTGTAAGGAAGCTTCGACTCCCTTACTGAAGGCTACCACCCTCAAAACCTCTTGTAGACTAAGTTTCATAATATTTATTACTAGATCCACTTGACTTAAAACAACAACCCCTAGGTCAGCTTTCATTAAGTTTTCAGATTTGACCCACTGTCATCATTAAGCCCAATACCAAGTAACAATTTTGAAACCAAACACTGAGCCAACTGAATCTCTGTATAACCATTAGATCAATCACTAAATCTTAATCAACCATTAAATCAATGTAGCTAGATCAAAACAAACCATAAAATATCATATAAATGAACAACCACTCATCAATATACCAAGGCAAACATTGTTACCCATTACAAAAAGAAACTGTTGCTATTGCAAACCCTGATTAATCATACACCGTAATCTATATGCTACTTTCCTTAATATTATGCATGTATCTATGTGTTTCCTCTATACAAAAAATGTGTACAAATATTAGAATAATGAAATTTTAATCATCAATCACTAAATCAAAAATATATCATTCCATCAGTCACAAATTATCACTTGAGCGAAGGACATAAAACTCAACCAAACATTGATCATCATATTATAGCATCATTATCAATCAATATACAATTTCGAATTAACTTAGCCAATACTGTGAAACATAGATTATCATGATAGAGACATCATCGACAGATAACAACAAATAGAAAATGACTGATCAAATATCATCAACAAGTCATACTACAAAACCCTAGAATGTATACGTGACTTCATTGAAGAAAAATCATGTATGTACATGCTTAACATACATAACACTGACGTACATATCTGCAGATACTGAAAATTATTTCGATGAATATATATACAACTACCCAGAAGAAGAGTTGCCTACATATTTGTGTACATATCTTTAAATTACGCAGTCAAACCTTCTCTGCAACAAAAGCACATACTATGAAAAATTCATCGTTGCATATTCATATCATAAAACTATAACCATTGTTAGAGCATGACCCCTTGGGGTACTTTACTTGATAATTTTTCTCAAGTTTTGTTGTAAGCATTGCATGAAAATGGTCAAAGCGGCTTTTGGGTAGGTCAAAGTCCCTTAATTATTGTAAAGGGTTAAAGGGAAAAGCTATGAGTCTCAAACCATGGTTTGAGACCATGGTAAGAGCGTGGTTTTGATAATCTAAATATGTAAGAGTCGAGCAAGGAGAAAGACACATAGATGAATCAAATATTCAATTAGTTTTATAAATCTTTGTTAGTATGTGCTATTGCCTGGGCATAAAGGCTCATGCTGTTTGTGTGCGTGGAGACCTAAGTTCTGAGTGATGTGCAGACTCTACTACTCTGTGCGTACAAATATAGATTGTATAGAATTGCAAATGTGTTAAAAAAGAATGAATTTTTCGTGAACCCAGATTCTTATGTGATATACATTTTATATTATCTATTATTTGACGTCGATCTAAATCTGCTCTGCTATTGCGTATCTAATTCTGTAAATTGTTAATTGCATCTATGCGCAAGTATTAGTCTATGTTAGATAAGTTGATTTGAATGAAGTACAATTAGATATTGTGCACGAAATATATTGAAGTGATCTTTGAAAATTTGTGAAAGGGTTAAATATGTTTAGCATTGGTTGTTCATGTGTAAATATGTTATATTATATGATGCAAGTATCAGTAGATATACCACATAAAAATCTCCCTCAGGGTGTGGAAACCTGATTCCAACACCCCTCCCCCCCCCCCCCATACTACCTTGGGTGAGACTTTGGTCTGCGCAAGCATATCACAGTCGAAAGGGCCAGTAGTTTTAGGGTTTTCTTGGTTGAGAAAATACTCTAAACCTGGGTCAGGACCCCTTAAGGCAAAAAATGGTTTCGTTGTTGAGACCAAGTTCATTTTGAGGCAAATTTTATGTATTGGAACCAAAAAAATAATGAACTGCAAGACTGGATTGATCATAAGATAGGTGAATTTGTGATCCAAGAAAATAGAAGCTCTAAATTGTTTGTCGAAGATTGGGAAAAAAGGTATATCTAAAAAGAGGTCCATGAAATTTTCTTTGCTTCCTTTGTGACTAAATTGCACGATTGGTTGTCTCATTTTACTGAATTCCAAACTTGCATAAAGGACAACATGATCACTCAGTGGACCCCGAAGTTGGTACATAAATTAGAGAAATCTGGCAACAATATCACCTATGTGGTATATCACTGGATCAATAGTGTTCTGGGAGGATTTTTGACTGAATTTTCTATTGATCAATTTGTATTGTACTGTAAAGTTGAACAAAGGTTTTTCACATGCCCTAGTGGTAATTTTGTGTGCTCTCTGAAGCTTTAGATTAAAATGTTATTGTGCAAACATCATTCTCTGTGAAATCATATTGAGTGAATGTCCCGTAGAGGTCCAACTACGTGCAGTGGAAGAGATTACACAGTAGATATAAAAGAAGGTTTCTTTTATAAACCTCTCAAAGGTAAATATAACAAATATCAAGAAGCTGGAATTAGTATCTTTGGTGAATTTGTGCCCTCGGAAGGAGAGGAATTCCAAGATCAATATAGTCTTGGGTCATTGGTTGTAGCTCATATCCCATTCACACCTCTCATAAACTCATCTAATAGTAACAAGCCATCCATTCCACCTCCAACACCACCAAGAGACACTAATATGGACGCCTCCATGAAGCTACAAAATTTTTGTGGGATCGTGAACGAAAACGTAGACCAATTCTTGTTTGTTACTAACGTTGTATGAACAACACAATAGATTAATAATGTGGATGTTAAGAAAGAATAGTTTGCCGCTACTTTTCAAGACCACGCATTTGATTGGTACATAAGGTATGTGGCTATAAACCCTAATGAAACTTGATAATATTAAAGCCACATTGAAGGAACAATTCAAAAATATGAAATCATTTTCTCAATGTGTAACTAAGTTGAAGGAGATTTTTCAATAATTGAAGGAACCTATATGGGAAGCGGATCAACGACTGAAGCACATCATAAAAGATGGAGGATTTACTATTGATGACACCCAAGACAAATATTTATTTATTTATATGCTGATACTGCATCCACAAAAACCCCTAAGTAGAATATTGGAACATAGGCTGAAGCTGTAAATATTACAATGAAGCTAGAATCCTCGCCAGTCCCTGTTGTGCAATTCGAGGCTCAAAAAAACTGAATCCAGTTGGAGGAAATGCACTTAGAAATATAGAGTTTGCGTAAGGATAAGGGGGAGGATCAATGAACAGATGTATGGTGTATACGCTGCAAAGTTTCTGGGAATCACAAGGATTAGTGCCTTGTATTCAATGAATATCTACCAACCCTAGGACCAAGCTCACTAAGGAGTGCAGCAAGACCAAGTGGAACTCCTACATTATGGTGCAATATTTTTTAAGAAATGGGTGTGCACATGACATACTTTTGCCCGAGGATTCGTAAATATATCCCCGAGCTTAAGCAACCTTTCTGCAATTTTTTCTCATCGGTGGGACATGATGAGTAGCATTGTCATAGCTTCAATTTAATGATTGAACGAGTTGACCTTCATAGGATGCACATTTAACGAACCTCACCAGCATCCCCATTTGGATGTGGTATATTCCAAAGAAAAGGACAGGGATGAGTAGGAGGAGTTGGTCGAAGAAGGGGAAAATCATCTTCTATAATTGTGGAAACGTGGGTCATTATGTGGGAAAATATCCAAATCCAACACAATAGTCTTGTAGGTACATCAGCCAATTTGATCATGTTATTAGATATTTCCTTGTTTTCATTGCAAAAATTCAGGAAATGAAACAATACAATCCCACTAAAAATATTCATATGGTAAGAGTTGAGCTACCCTAAGAAGAATCAAGTGTCAATATCATTACTAGGAGTGCTACAACCACTAGTGAAGACAAAGGGACCAGGGCTGATACCGATCTTTGGATCAGAAAAGCACCTGAAAAAGGGAAGTGTTCAATTTATAGAGAGAAAAGGAAACCTTTGTAGATGCGAGGAAGGGTTTCACAGAAGTGGATGCCTATGGAGGTGAAGAGACAAAGCACTTCCTATAGGCTTGTATTAAATTATCGCGCAATAAGAAAGAAGTCGAGAACCTCGAAGTGTTAATATAAAATTGCACAGAGAAAGAACAACACCAGATGGAACAGGAGGCTATAAAAAATATATATATATAAGAATAAAAGACAAACTGGATGGGAAATTCTCTTTACTGCTCAAATTTATGCATATGAGATGGATTAAGTCATTATGGATCTAGGATCTGATGTGAATTTTTTACCAAAGAATACTTGGAAATGAATGGGAGAACCTATGTTGGAATGGTCCACGATCCATCTGCACATGGAAACTCAACTAAATATTATCCCATTAGTGTTACAAAAATTTTCGGTCAGCTAACCATGTATAATTAGATAGATCGAAATAGACCATGCAACACAAATTTTACCATAGTAAAATTTCTTTCACTAAGAAATAATTTAATAAACCATAGTTTATTAAGTTATTCCTTGTCCAAAATAGAAAAGTCCATGAGGAATAATTAAATAAATCCTTATTTATTTTATTTTCCTCCAGGAAGAATTAATTAAACCTTTATTTAGTTATATTCCTAGTCATATTTAACCCAATTAATGAGGACTAGTTAGAGAAATCATTATTTATCTTATTATTCTCTACGAATAATTAGATAAATTATTATTTAATTAATATTCCTTGTTAAATTTCACCAAATGAATTAGGAATAATAAAATAAATCATTATTTTTTTAATTATTCCTTGATCTCATGCTCGAAGTGATAAATAAATATTTTACTTGTTTATTATTTCTAAATAAAGGGATTTAACCAATTTAAATTCCTTTTCCCTCCAACAACATATAATAAAATATTCCAAGCAGTTGGATCTAGATTTTGGTTAATAATATTTTACTATGCACCATTATCAAGGATAACTCAATATTTTGTTATAAATAGATGGTTTTTTCATTCATTCCTTACCTTTGATCCTTTTATCTTGGTCATACTTTGATCCTCTTATCATTGTCTCACTTTTATCTTTTTTTTGCTTATTGAGATCACTTTGAGTTCTACATGTCTTGGGTATTCTACAACCATCGAGAGAGAAACTATGAAGCTGAAGCATTTGAGGACATCCAAGAGCCCATCCCATTGAGGGCTCTCTATGTTCCATTCCTAGGTGTTACATAATACAAAAAATTCTTTATAATTCTTGTCTTGACCATTGGATATTTTGGAGAAACTGTTATTTCATTTTGTTGTTTAGTTGCTTTATTTTCATAGATGAGGGTTTATTTTTCATTTGTTTCGACTATATATTGTGGATTTAAGAAGTTAAATAGCCACTTTTGTTGTTAGGGTTGCTTTTCATGTGTAGCTAATGTGATCTCTTTTCATACACTTGCGTTAAGATTTCATGCTAAAAATTGGTGACTCCACAGGGTTTTATTCAGATTTTCCTACGTGGCCATCTACTTCAGTACCTAGGGATTTTTCCTTAGCTTTATATTTTAGCTTCTTAATGTTTTTTTTACCTTATATTTCCTGAAATAGTAAAAAAATCTAACTTCTGCATCTTTCTCGTTGTTTTCTGCAGGTAACAGGTATCAACCACTACACAGACAAAAATTTTATTTTGCAACCTTCCAACGAGCCTCTTGAAAGTTCAAATCACACTCTTCAGCCCTAAAATTGTAGTTTTGGGGCTCATATAGCCGCTTTTAGGCCAAAAATTGTGAGTTAACTAGTCAGCAGGGTAGTACCTGCGAGCTGCAATTTTTTTGTGGGATTTTTTCTGTAATTTTCAGGGTTTGCCGCAAGTACTGTTTAGGGTTGATTGGCCTCTATCTCTACCCATATTATTCCTATATATTCTCACTTTTTCTTTTTGAAGTGGGAAAAACCTCTTAGGGCTTCAATAGAGTTCCACCTTTTTTGGAAGGTTTTAGCTAGGTAGGTAGTCTAATATTTTGCAACACTTTCAACCATTTTTCAGGGTTGGATCCCTCTTTCTTTCAGATCCATTAAAATCGGTTATTATCTCATCCAAATCTCCCTTTTGAGTCTTTTTTGACCTATCCTTAGGGTCCCTCTTGTTTTAACCTATCGCCTCCCTTTTTCTTGCAGTTTTCCCTCTGGTTTTTTTGTTATTTTTTTCACTTCTTTTTAGCAGATCTGAGTCATTAGATCCATGTCCCTTAGTCCTTATATATTTTTGGTTTTTTGTGTGTTTTGAGTCAATTTATTCTGCCTTTAGAATAGTTGCTTGGGACCCCTTCTTTTTTGGTTATAATTTATGCATATTTAGCTAATTATTTCATTGTCTCTTTTGATTTTGATTTACAATTATACAACATTTTTTTTTCTTTTTTCTACACAAATGTCTAGGCTTAATTAATATTAACACAGTGATAAAACACATACACACCTAAAGATAAGATCTCTTGGTTTTCACCCCTCTGCACCTTTTTCTATTTCTCTTCCATCTGATTTGGGTATCTGTGTCTCACGATCATTACACCCTCAAGGCATTTATCTTGGAGAATCCTAGGCCTTCATCATTAGTTTCCATTAGGAAGACTTACTCCACCTTGCCACCGCCAAGTCAGTCCTCCGTCGAGTCCCTATACTGACTCTAATTATGGTCCATCAGGCCCTCATTCTGATACTGAACCCAATTCCCCTTTGTCTCATTCTCCCACCATGTCACGTGCCAATGCAGGTACTGGTCATAATGTTGGTGGTAGCCCCAGACCTAGCTCTGGAGCTGCAAGTAGTGGAACAAATACTGGAACAATCCTGACTTCTCCCTTTCTTCCTTTTATGGCAAATTTGAGCCTCCCCGATTTTAACTGTTAATCAGTGACCCTATACACCATAATCCAGGTTGGCCTATTATGTCAACTAAGCTTCCTTCTGACATCCCAAATTTCGAAGGCAATTCTACAGAGGACTCTACAAATCACATCTGCTCCTTCAATATGTTGTGTTCGTGTAACTCCATTACTGATGACTCTTCGCCTTTAGTTATTCCAGCGTCCAGTCATGGGTGACATTTCTAAGTCGTATTTCGATTAGGCCTTTGCCTCTTATTCCACTTTTGCAACTCTTTGAAAAGCGTTCCTATCATACTTCTAGTTACCTCTATGATATTATACCGATATCGAGTTGTTGACTGCATTCTGCCAAAATTCTACCACCTGCCTTTCTAAACATTTCCAAGAATGGCATAGAAGAAGGAGATTATGCCGAGCTCCCACATTAGAAAATCATGTCTATATGAATTGGTTTCTCACGACGTTTTTTCCCTCTATCGGTAAAGATGTCGCATCTCACTTTCCTCGAAAAAAGGAAGAAGCTCTCTAAATCTTCTTGAAATATGACCTCATCTACGTTGAGTCTCGTTATGTTTATACCATCTTACAATATCTTCCTAGACCCAGTGGTTCCAATGTACCAGGGGTTTATAACGCCACTGGAAATATCATTGGAGCACTTTCAAATCCATATACTCATCCTCCCATGGGTTATGGTTTCCCTTAGGGAGGGTCCAACTCCTCTAGCACTTATACCCCTCTCGGCGAAATGTATCCAGGACAAAGCACGTTTTCCCCATTGCATTATCTAATGCCAAGGCCTACAGTTGCTCAACCTATGTACCCCAATGTTTATTAACATATTTATTATCCGTCTCAACAGCCTGGTGCTCCAACCCCTTCGACATTAGCACCCGAACCTCCTATGCCTTCTCAACCTCCGCCGCAGCAACCACCTCCCCCTCCGAGTTAGGTGTATGCACAACAGAGTGTGACTAATCCTCCAATCTCTAAGAAAAAGAGGAAAGAAAAAAAAAAAAAACCAATGTAAGATAATCAAGGGCGTAAACGTAACCAGCCAAACACTAACAACTAGCAACATAGCAATCAGCCCAAGCAGGACATGCCTTTTCGTACGAATAAGTATTGTTCATGTTATGGTTTGCATGGACATCATACTCATTATTGTCCCTTTTTACCCAAAATATGTCAGTTGAGGGAAGCACAAGAAACATATAGAGGACAACAAGCCTTATTTTCATCTCCTCCAAATATTGCGCTTGTTCAACTAGCTTTCTTTTACTGATCCCTTCCCTCAGCAAGGTTATGTGGATGCCCAACCCCCTCAAGGTAAAGCTTCCACTAAAGCCTCTCAATATCGTACCTCTGATTACCAGATCCTAATGATGAATTCTAATGTGGTTAATGTCATGGAAGTCAATCTTCAAACTCGGTCGCACCAAATATGGCAAGCCACCTACTTCCTCTACAACCGAGCCTCAAACCACTACTTCCGCAGAGTATAGCTTGACATCGAATGTCCCTTTACAAATCCCTCAACCATGTTCAAAGGTACTTCCCAAGATCCCCAAAGAGCCATTACGCTGAATAGTTGCTTCCTCCAAATCCTCCCATAACTATAGCATAATATATGACTTAGCATAATCTCCTACCGCTATGTCAACGTTGGAAGCCCTCTAGTCGTGCCCTTCACAACGTAAAGCTATATTAGTTTCTCTAGGAATTGTGGATCCTTTAGGTGATCGTTTGATTGTGTTTGATGTTGAAAAATCAGATTATCCCCCCTTACCTTCATCTGTCGCCTTCCAAATACCTGTCAAGATCTAGAATTCCCATGTTTCATGATGTATCATTAATGAGGGGGCATCAACCCATGTGTTTTCCACCTCTATTTGGAAGAAAATTGGCTCAACTAAGTTAATCCCATCCACTATAACTTATTCTACTTTAGATGGTCACTCTTATTAGCCCCTTGACATGTTCCACAATTGTCCTGTTAGTCTTGCGGGCAAGACTACTTGCATTGACATTGAAGTCATTGATTCCCCATTGGATTAGAACATCCTGTTGCGTTGTAGCTACACTTATGTGATGTATGTTGTCGCATCTGCAGTTCACCATAAGATGTGCCTTCCTCATAATGGAAAGATCTTCACCATATATCACTTGACATATTACGAATTGAAGTCTCAGTTCTCTCCTGAGTCTATCATCTCTTCGGTGGCCAATAAAAAAATAGTCACAGCTCTTACCAGTGTTTCACCAAGAGTATATAAATATTCCACCTTAATTGGTGCATTCCCTGGTCCCCCTCCTCTTGTTGTTGATTGCAACTCATCGAATGTTTGCATGATGCAATAATCTCAGACTAACCATAAACGGTCTAGTTCAACCACCTAGTAGCCCAAGCCTCCGGAACTTTCTAGTGGTCACTCGATAGAGCCTATAGGGAATTATTTTGAAGAACCCTCCTCTTTTACCAGTGTCTCTTCCACTCCTTTTCAACAAGGAATGGTTCCCCCTAGCGTTAACTAGTTGGTAGCCATTCCTCCAGGCCATTACCCCTCAAGTCAGATATCGTTTTTGGCTCCCCCCTGTGGATTATTTTCAGTACATGTTATGGCTACGTTGAGCCTTCCTATTTTGACCCTACGGATCCCATTTTGGTACATCGATCCCCCAGTCAAAATCCCGCCTGGTCAGCTCAAACCTCATACTACTTTGGCCTCGGTCCAACTGGCTGCCATGAATCCTACCTTTGGTTTAGTGCCTCAAACACCTCAACAGGAATCTATTCCTAAGTTGAAAGCATCTGGTCAGGGGGAGAAATCTAGAAAGAAAGGACCTAAGGACAAGGCTTCCTAAACAACTCTTGCTCCTCCTAAGCCTCTGAAGAAATCTCCTCCATGTGCCTTGTGTGATATTAATGGGCATGCCACCCATAACTATCCTGAACTTCCTTGTCTGAAACATGTGGTCAATGAGTCGTTTCCTGAATTTGATATCTCAGAGGTTCATGTTACCTTACCAGATTAATCAAAGAAACTCAAATTATTGCACACAAAACACCCTTGTCCTTTTTGTGATCTTCATGGCCATTATTCTCACCTTTGTCCTTGTCTTGATGAATTTTGTGACACCCTTGAAGCTGTTCATGAAATGTATATCACTCGTAGTGGATCCTATACCCCTCTACTTATGTGTTTTACTTTGGTAGAAGTAGAGGACATTGTCATACCTCCTCCATATGTCGATATGATAGAATCTACAGCCACCATTCAATATCTAGCATCATCCATAAGATCCTTTGTGGAACACCCCTCCTGGGACTTCCCTTATGTTTCGACTCAACCTCCTTCAACGATCACCTTGGGCTGAACATCAGTAGATGTTTCATCGAATAGCTCTTCGTCTACCCACCGTAGCGATGCATATGGGAACCATATATCTCATTATGATGGGTCAAGTAGCCCTGCCGCGTCATGTGTTATTTATTCTGTGAGTCGCCCCATCTTTCACTATTATGGAAACATTATGGAAGCAATGGCCACCAGTTACTTTCCTTGGGATGATATGCACCACCGTGTGTACTTCCTTCCGCAACACACCCATTATCAGTGTGTTTTCGATCTAAAGAATGAATCCATAGTGAGGTCGATTTTTTTAATAACTCCTTATTTTGAACCCTTTCATTCGGACAACATACCCCTCGTGGCCATTACATTGAAACCCAATGTTTGGGTCAAGGGACACCCATATCGAAGAGTCTAGGAGAATAAAATCTCCACAACACTCCTAGTGTATCTAGTAGTGTCGACTCTAGTATGATTATTCTTCCCCATTTATAATAACCTCTACAGTCTCATATCACTTCAGATCTCTCTAGGGATGATCCACTTACTCATCCCTTCATCTTACATTACCAAACCAGTCCTTTGGACATTGTTGTTAACTAACTTCTAGCTAGAGGCATCATTCCCTCCTTAGCATACGAGATGACTTCCCTCCATCACATATTCTTAGGGGCGGTATCCCATGCTTGGGGGCATGATGGCACTCCTTCCCACCTTCTCACTTGATTATCAAAAGGCTCAGCCTAGACCCCACTGATCTAGGTATTGTCGATTATCCTCCATTCCTTGGATATTTTATCCTACCCGCCTCTCTGGCGACCCATATATCATAGATTCTTGACACCATATGTTGAAAATTTCTACTTTATGTGATACCTTACTTGCTACTTAGTTCCCATGTTTGACTTGGTGAGTAGGAATGATTCTAGACCTTCCCTAGTAGTTCATTCCTATATTTCTTTATTACCTTTATTATTCACGATGAACCATTCGTACAAGAAGCATTAAGGAAATTTTTTGGACAAGTAAGGCCACCTTCCTTAAAGTCGCAAATCTTGCTTTCAATGGTTGGTTTGTCTGTTATGATCATCACAATATTTAGGGCTTTCCCTTATTAAAACAAGAACCCAATTTTTTTTCGCCAATTATGACCAAACCATAACTCTGTTTGAAATTATTTCAAAACTATTATAAATGTCTCACCAATCTCGAAAATGGGTATTCGTTCATTTTTGGTGATTTGGTACTTCATCCAAAAGCCTTTTTTCCATAAAGGGTCACTTTGCCACCTCTCAAAATCAAATTTTTGCACTTGCGCCACCTGTACTTGGGGCACCACTTAGCCTTAATAATTGTTGACACTTGTGTCGATTTTGTTCATGAGTAACCATATTTTTCTCATTATTTTATGGTCCCCACTGAGCCCATTCTATGTGGCAGCATCATCAAGTCACCGTTAATCAGAGCATTCGAATTGAGTCATCACCGCATTCATAGAGTCTGTCCTAAGTCCCTTTTTCCTCCCATCATAGTATTCCATAAATTAATTCCTTGTCCCTCTCTCGTGTATCCCTTTTCAGCCTCCAGTACAACATTCCCCTATCCCCTTAGAAGTCGAGTCAGTCACTACTAGGTTAGCCATGAATTTTATGCTATGGTAAGGGAAGTCATCCATTTCTTACTTAGTATGACCCCTTCCATTAGCATGCCTGGTTTCATTGAATCATTCGATGTAATATATTCCCCCATGCCTTATTTGAGGATGTTGATTGCCTCACTTATGGTAGACCTCCTTTCGTTGACATCAACACATTCATTCCAGAAGACAGGTCTAGAGGGTGGTGTATCTTGCTTCCAACTTCCATCATTTTTCGGTGCCTTAGATCAGTAAAAGGGACTTCTTATTGACCTTTCACTTGATTTTTTTCTCATCCTTTCCACTTCAACATGATCGAGATTCATATACTCAATATTTTGGTGATTCACAGGTGTGTGTGAGATGTTTCAGACCTCATGAGGGGGTGGCCCTTCACGCATCCCCCCACATGCCTGGATGACCTCATTCTATTCTACACCCTCAAATGCATCTCCATAGATTTTATGGGTCTGTTCTCATGTGCTTGTTGTGCCTCTAGCATGCATGTATCACTTAGATGATCCATTTATATTTTCAAATCCCTTTCCTGTTTCTTAAGGCTTCCTTGGTTGTTATTATACCTCATGTACTAATATGTTATTGTATTCAATCCTGGTTGTTGTCCTAAGCGGAGTAAGTCTGTGGGATCCATAATTTTTTTGTCTGTCCCATATTTACGCCATCATATCACGTACTTTATAGCTCAATTTCATTTTACTGGGTGAACCATTATTCTTTGTACTCTCTTATCTTGACAGGAATAGGTATGCCTCCACCACCTTATTGTATCAAGGTAATCAACCATAAAAGGAGACTTACAGTTTTCGGTCTCGCCCCCTTAGGGATATTATCCTCTTTTGATTTTCTTCGCCTATGTATCTCTCTCTCTATGACTCCCCTTCGGTGTCTAGTGATTGTGTTCTTACAATGTACTTCAATCATATGGTTAGCTCCTAACTCTCGCACATTAGGGGGAAATATGTTACACCAATTTTTGGTCATATAACCATGTATAATTATATCGATCAAAATACACCATGTAAGACCTATTTTACCATAGTAAAATTGATTTCACTAAGAAATAATTTAATAAACTATAGTTTATTAAGTTATTTCTGGTCCAAAATAGAAAACCACATGAAGAATAGTTAAAAAAATCCTTATCTATTTGATTTTCCTCGAGGAATAATTAATTAAACCTCTCTTTAATTATATTCTTGGTCATATTTAACCCAATTAATGAGAAATAATTTGATAAATCATTATTTATCTTATTTTCTATACGAATAATTAATTGAATCATTATTTAATTAATATTCATTGTTAAATTTGACTAAATCATTTACGAATAATAAAATAAATTATTATTTGTTTAATTATTCCTTGATATCATCCTCGAAATGATAAGTAAATATTTTATTTATTTATTATTTCTAAATAAAGGGATTTAACCAATTTAAATTCCTTTTCCCTCCAACAAAGTATAATAAAATATTCCAAACAGTTAAATTTAGATTTTAGTTAATAATGTTTTATTATGCATCATTATCAAGTATAACTCAATATTTTGTTATAAATAGAAGGTTTTTCCATTCATTCCTTACCTTTGATCCTTTTATCTTGGTCAAATGTTTATCCTCTTATCATTATCTCACTTTTATTTTATATTTTCTTATTGATCACCCTTTGAGTTCTACACGTCTTGGGTATTCTACAACCATGGAGAGAGAAAATATAAAGCTGAAGCATTTGAGGACATCCAAGAACCCATCCCATTGAGGGGGACTCTCTATGTTCCCTTCCCAGGTGTTACATGATACAAAAATTCTTTCTAATTCTTTTCTTGTCCATTGGATATTTTGGAGAAAATATTATTTCATTTTTCTATTTAGATGCTTTATTTGCATAGACCTAGGTTTAATTTCCATTTGTTTTGACCTTCTATTGTAGATATAAGAATTTAAATAGCCAATTTTTTCATTAGGGTTGTTTTTCATGTGCATCTAAAGTGATCTCTTTTCGTACACTTGCGTTACGATTTCATACTAATAATTAGGAAGGGTCTCGCAGGTAGTATCGGATATCCAAGGAGTAAGGGTACTCGCAAGATTTGAATTTATACAAATTGTTGATGACACTGAAACCTATCCTACGTTGTTGGGTTTAGATTGGACTATCGATATGGGTGGCATCATTAATATTAAGTGCAAAAGTATGGTAATTAAAAATAATTGAACTAGGGTTGTGGGCACCCTAGATCCTACCAAAGGAGAGAGAGACTCAATGCCTACTGAAATGTGATGAAATAAACTCCAAGCTGATGGAAATGGTGACGGAAAGGTGAGGGGATGATCCATTACAGGATTAATAGCTGACATGCTAGCAACTTCCTTCCTCCTCTAGATTTGCAATGATGGACTGTGCAATCCTTGATGGGACTGCTGCTGATAGGAGGTTAATAAAATTTTACCTGATGTCATATCTGAAATGAGGCCCTAGGAGTGATGATATTGAAGTCCAAGGTGATAGGAATAATCCTTCACCGGTTCTCCAGCTGATGTATTGAAGACAACCTCCTCCTCCCAAACTGATCTTTAGAAATTGTGTAATTCCTGAAGTTAGGTGTTTTTCAGAGAGTACAAATAGTGTGGCACCAATGCGTTATGATTAATGGTAGATAAGAATAACATTCCCAAAGTAGGCACACAAGTCTGCTATGGGTAGGGGTGGGATTAACGCTCGGTAACACCCTGTGATAAACAACACTACAAACTTAGCTAAACAACATAAGAATGCATGGAAATGTCCCCTGACAAATCTTGATCTAAACAGACCATCAAATCATAAACTGAAGCATGTCTCCAATGTTTTCTTCATCTCCTTTATATATAAAGTGAGCCTTCCCAAGCCTTGGCCCACCTCTACATTGCATTTTTCATGTGGACATAATCCTCCATGGTTGACTGCACTATCCCTCCAAGTCCTCCATCATGTATACATGAAATGTGCACCTTCTCCATCATGTGTGCATTGAATGCACTACTTCCTCCATCACTTCATCATGAATTCTCTATTATCTTACATTATATTCCCTCCATGATCTCAGTTGACTACTTCAACCTCTATGATCTATCTCATTAATGAGACATGATCTCCACTCCTTTCACATTAGTAGTTGCTCCACTACTCCATTATGCAGATATATATTTAATTAATGCACATTCACACATCAAATGTGGATCTTATTCATATTTGAGGACTATGGGTCCCTCCACCCTTTTATTTACTTAAGTTATTAAGAAAATTAATAACTCTAATATTCCAAATATCATGTGAAAATTTGGTAATGTTATTGTCCTCCCCGAAAAAATGTTTCTTCTCCTCAAGCAACTGTAAAAGTAGATGCAAAGCCATATTTTTCCCTCCAAACGAAATCCACATTAGGAAGGCCTCCTCCATTTTCTTCAATGTGTTATGAATGTTTGGTTCCAATTTTTTCTCTTAAGAATGCATAGAATGACCTCCATCTGTATAGTTAGATGTCCTCCTTTCTCCAAGAAGTACCAAGTGACAACCATAGGATTTCTAACATCATCATCAATACATGAGATACATAAAATAAAGTGGTTTTCCTCACAAAGGAAAAGTCCCATGTCACAAAGTATTTATACCTCCCATGTTTTATGAAGTACATTGAGCATTGACATGCCCTCATCTTTAGCCCAGTAGGCCTTGTTGGGTCCAAGAATAATCACTACATTATGAAAAATAAGAAATAGAGAAATATGGGCAGATAAAAATTTCAAGCCATATTCTCCCAACAGTAACCACCCAAGTAGGGCCTCGCCTCTTGGTGCCATCCTCCATGTCCACCATGCAATATGGACAAGCCAAACTCCCCAAAAATCAACCAAAGAAATAAGAGATTTGGTTTCCTTCTCTCCTCCTCATGTGCATCATGGAGTAAAAACATACTGATAGACATGTGGAATGTCACATCATCCCAATACAAGTAAGCACCATTAACACACATCATGAGAGCATCATGCCAAGTTCTACACAATACAAAACACATAGACATAGGAGATGTCATGTGATGGCCAAATTCTCTCATGGACAAAAAAAGTTAACATGCCTTCTTCTACTGCATTCCATCATTGATAGACAAGGCATGAATAAAAAAAATATGAGCTATTGGGTTGTAACCATACTCACCCGAGATCAGCCACCGCAGCCATGCCTCCTTCTCCATTACATGAGTGTTTTACAAGGCATGGATAAAAAAAAATAGGATCCTTTGGGTAGTAACCAAACTCACCCAAGACCAACTAGCGTAACGAAGATTTTTTCTGGCTCGTGTCATATATCTGCAACTGGTCATGCAACGCATTGCTTATCATCCTCACCCACTCATCCCAATGCTGGTGATGAATGATGTTCTACATAAACATGGTATCCTCCCTTTGTAGAATACCATCCACCTTAATCTGAAGAAGAAATTTTTAGTCCATGAAATGTTGAAGTGCACCTCCAATTAGATCTCTTAATGATACATTCTTCTCATCAATGGCCTTCCAAAACTAATGAGGTTATGGATCTGTTGTAGGTAGAATTTTCTCTTTGAGTTGTGGGATGCTCATTTAGAAACAATCATATTGAAAGGGGAAAATATTACCCATCTCAAGATGTGTACCATATATTATCTTCCTCTCTATTGATTCATGAATGAAGCTTCCATATCATTTCTCCCATAAGGAAAAGGTCCTCTTCTTCTCAATGTTTCTCATTAATGGCTTTGTAGATCTACAAGATTATGTATATTCTTTCTCAAAGCAAGGCACACTGTTGATATCATAACTAGCCATTGTACATAGGATGATGCTTATCCCACCTTCTAAAATCCCATATTTCAACTTAAAGGGTTGTATGTAGTTTAAAAATGTCAAACTGGGATGGTTTTTCATCTTTTCCTTGATTAGATCAAGGGTCCTTTGTGCATTGATATGATGTTTCTCCAAATCAACATGTTTTTCTAACCCTTGGTTATGCATTGGCCTTGATGGCATGTTCCCATAAGTTTTAATAGGTGGTACTGAAATAATATGAGATGGAAGAGGATGCATATATTGGATTAACTGAGACTCAAAAACATCTTGAAAGGTCACAAGAGTTTCCCCTTCTATTCCAATGATCTCTCCAATTGATGGTAAGAGAGATGGATTCTCTTCTCCAAATGTACCAGCGTTGGAATCTACCTCCTTTTTCTCATGCATATCTTGAATCATGCATGGGACTCTATGTGTCAGGTGCTCAAGACTATCTTGTAAAGTTGCAAGTGTCTCTTCTCTAGATGTAAGTACTTCTAAAGCTGGTGGTGAATGTAGTGACTCCTTGTCCATAGTGAAAATATTGACATTCTCCTTTGTTCCCTTAGAAAATGTCTCTTTGTGACACATCTATGATTTTATTACGTCAAACTTCTTCTTTGACTTGTGAAATAAATCTACATATTTAGTCATCTTTTCATGCTCCATGTGACCGAGCCACCAATCATTGGCTTCACGTAGGAGATGAAGTGTTGCAATTTGGACAAACTCTTTTTTAGCCACAGGATGTAGCCTGAAAAATGCATCTAACCCTTTCCTCCAAGCCTTGACAGTGCTTGAATAAGATCCATCAAATGTAGAGAAATAAAATCTATTGGGACTCTTTCTTATTTTGCTGCTATATGATCCTCTTTATTCTTTGGTTTGGAAGAATTGTTGGAGAGTTAGACTCTCCTTGAATGCTCTATAATGTTCTTTGTACTATTCAAGATACATATTGAGAGTCTCATGAGTCTCATATTATTTTCTTTCTTCATTTCTATACCATTCACCTTCTTCAGAGAAAGTGGGTATAGTAGATCTATGAGGAGATATGTGATTCTCTAGTCTTCTTTGTTGCTGATAAGAAGTACTAGGACCTTCTTCATCTTGAAACCTTCTTGAGGTTTCTCTTTACATTTCTTCCTTCATCTCATTGATCTCCTTAGAGATATCCTTCATAGTTCTCACGAAATATGTGGCAAAACTTAATCCCTCCATTATAGTAGATCTCTACTATATGCTTATTATTTTGATGCAAAATATGAAGTGTCCACAAGCTGAGCCAAATATCATGCTCTAATACCACTGTAATATCCCAAAAGGGATAATGAAGTAGTACTCAAACACAATATGAGAACTACAACAAAGTACACAATAAATCTAAGAAAACATCACAAAATATAAAGAATTTGATCCTTTTTGTTATGTGAGAAAATTACAGTTACAACAGTGTAAAAATATAGGTACTCTAGCCAAAGAGGTGGCCTAGAATGACCCTACAAACATGCTATGACTAGCACTTCATAACTGGAGAGCTATAGGAAGCAATACTGCATTGTTCCCTTTGCTAATGATATACATATAGCTGATACAAGGGGAAATGCAGATCTATGGAGCTCAGGAGCTCTAATGATGCCAATATTGAAGATCTGGCCAATGTGATGGGAACCAAAGAGAACCCAGAAAGGATTTTCCAGATCTATGAGTTTAAAAAACCACCCTCCTAGGGTTTCATCCATTGGATGTTGGGTTATGCAGAAATATAGATAGATATGATCCAAATATGGCTGAAATGTGTTACACAAACATATCTGAGCTTTGAGGGCTGATCCCTCCTTCAGATCTCCAAGCTAGAAGCTTGAGATCTTGTCTCTTCTTCCTCCTCAAAATGAAGCAACTGGGGATGTAGCTGCTAGAAAAATTGCACTACAGAAGAGTGAGAGAATCAATGCCTACTAAAATGTGCTGCAATAAACTCTAGGCTAATGGAAATGGTGATGGCAAGGCGAGGGGATGATCCCTCACATGATTACTAGCTTAAATGCTATCATCTTCCTTCCTCCTCTAGATCTACAATGATGGACTACGAAATCCTTGATGGGACTAATGCTGATAGGAGGTCAATAAAATTTTGGGTGATGAAAGATCTGAAATGAGGCCCCGGGAGTGCTGATATTGAAGTCCAAGGTGATCGGAATAATCCTTCACTGGTTCTCCAACTGATGTACTAAAGACAACCTCCTCCTCCCAATCTGATCTTCAGAAATTGCATAATTCCTGGAGGTAGGTGTTTTGCAGAGACTGTAAATAGTGTGGCACAAATTCTTGATGATGAATGGTATCTTAAAATAACCTTTCCAATGTAGTCACACAAGTGTCCTCTGGGTAAGGGTTGGATTCGTGCTCGTGAACACCCTGTGCTAAACAACACTGAAAACTTAGCTAAACAACATAAGGATGCATGGAAATGTCACCTGAAAAATAATGATCTAAACAAACCATCAAATAATAAACTGAAGCATGCCTCCAATGTTGCCTGTATCTCCTTTATATAGAAAGTGAGCCTTCCCAAGCCCTAGCCCACCTCTAAACTACATTTTTCATGTGGACATAATCCTCCATGGTTGACTACGGTATCTCTCCAAGTCCTCCATCATGTCTACATGTAAAATTCACCCTCTCCATCATGTGTGCATTAACTTCACTACCTCCTCCATCACTTCATCATGAATTCTCAATGATCCTACATTAGATTCCCTCCATGATCTTAGTTGACTACTTCAACCTCTATGATCTATCTCATTAATGAGACATGATCTCCACTCCTTTCACATTAGTAGTTGCTCCACTACTCCATTGTGTAAATCTATGTTTAATTAATTCAAATTCACACATCAAAAGTGGATCTTATTCATATTTGTGGGTTATGGTTCCCTCCACCCTTTTATTTACTTAATTGATTAGGAAAATCAAGAACTCTAATATTCCAAATATCATGTGAAAATTTGGGAGTATTACACTCATGTATTTCTATGTATCATAAAAATTATTTCAATTATGATAATGTGAGGGTACAGTGATGGTCTCAGGCCTTTTCTGCCACACCTCTATCTCTAGTAAATTATGTGCATTTTTTTTAATATCCTACATGTGATATCAGAGAGATATGGGGATTCTCAATACATATCAGGTTTTTTTGTATTTAAAAAATGAATTGAAATTTGAATGGAATTTTATTGTGTGGATCATTTCAGATAAATATTTAATGTGTATGGATTAGTGCATAAATGTGGAGCAAACAAAGCGTTGAAGAGACTTCATTGGTGCATTAAGTGCTCTTATGAGGAAACTAACATGGCAGTTCTGATCGTAGAAGTGAATAAGGCTTTTATTTATACTTCAATGTCAAATATTTTATTAAATAGTCATGCAAATGTGCCTTTGTAACAGATTCAGTATTTTTGAAAATCTTAGCAAGTTCTATTTCGTTTCATTCATTTTATGACCTGAATTTTATTAAAAAGTACATGGAGGAGTTATTTTGCTGGAAAATCTACGTTGAGCCAAGAAGACTACTCAGATGGAAGTGAGACAATCTGCAAACGTGGACAGTTAGGGATGTAAGGAAAATCCATCGAAGCTTCTACCACTCCTATTTTCGCTCATATCATCAGATCTACTTTCGAACATCATGAGGACCTAAGCAGTTTTGTTGGGACCACAGTTTGTCTGAGAATAAGAAGATGCAATTTATTCTAGGTACATTGACGAAAGAGCATCAAGAAACCAGATGAGGGTTTTTTTTCTTTTTCCAATTCAGAGGTAGCAATTGACTCATTGTTTTTATTTTCCACATTAATGAGACTAGAGTTTCCCAAGAAGTCCAACAAAGACTTGGGTTTCACGAATTCAAGAGAGTCTATGAGGAGAAAATAAATGAGTAAAAGGTGTAGTGTTCCCCAAGGTGCAATCCAATATTGGAGAAATTTAATTTCTAAGTTTTATTTGATTACATCACTATTATATGCTTTAATAGGTTCTAAAGTTTCCTATCAGTGGTGGGGGAAACAAGAAAAAGCTTTCGATACACTTAAGTAGAAAATTTTCACAACACCAATATTGGCTTTAACAGATCTTCAATAGTCGTTTGAAATTGAAACATATGCGAGTGATTATGCAATGGGTCCAGTCTTACTTTGAAAAGGGAAAAATATTTGTTTTCATTCAAAAACAATTTCCAAGGCAGTTGCAATTTATCCAACATATGATAAAGAACTATTAGCTTTGGTTGAAAGTGTTAAGAAATGGAAACACTACATAATGGTAAGGAAGAAATGATTCACATAGATCATTAGAGGCTTTAGTACCTTCAGTATGAGACTAAGTTGCAAAAATCTCGCCATTATAGATGGATGGGATTTCTTTTGTAATTTCACTTAGTAATTAAGTACAAGAAATGTGTAACGAACAAAGTAGCTAATATGTTTTCTAGACCATCTTTGAATGATTCAGTAGTGCTGCAGAATAGTTCTTTAAAACATTAAAGTTACTTAGAACAATATAGAACATATGTTCATTTAAAATATATTTTTGAATCACTACCTCATAGTACTTAGGTGGAAGAAGTCAATTTTCATGTTCATGATAGGTTGTTATATCATCTGGGTAAGTTGTGCATATCACAGACAGAAATGGCACATTTTATTTGGGAAGCACATTATTCTCACATTTCAGGACATTTTTGCCTAAGAAAGTGAATGGCACAAATTCAAAGGTATTTCTACTTCCCTTGCATGTATGAAACAATTTTTAAGTGCATTAAAGGATGTGTTATGTGTTCAATAGGCAAGCCAATCAATCAAAAGATTCGTTTGTATATGCCACTTCTGGTACCTTCGCCACCATGGGACATAATTTCCTATTTCCTAGAGTAGGCATGATTACATGTATGTCATGCTTGAACATTTAAGAAATATGTACATTGTTGTTCCATGCAAAAAGCAGGTGACTAATGAATAGATTGCACAGATGTTCTTTCAACAAGTATGGGTTGATTTTGGGTTACCTACTTCCAATATTTCCAAACGAGACACTCACTTTGTAGGATATTTTTGGTCCACTTTTTGGGTACTCATGGACACAAAGTTGAGGAAGATCAAAAATTTTTATCCACGGACTAACAGAAAGACATAAGTGGTGAACATGACAGTGATATATATTCTTCGAGGATACTACAACAAACATTCTAAGTTGTGGGATGAATCTTTACCTTATGTGCAACATGCTTACAATCAAGCAAGAAGGTGGATGGATATCGGAAGAGTGAGGGAGTCATACGCTCACCTAATATATGTCTAAACCAATTTTTTTTTGGTCCATAATCTTTCAAGAGGAGAGGATTGATCTAGGAGTATCTTACATAGTTCATATCGATAGAGATTGAGTACAATCATCATTTTCTTCAGTGATCCAATGAAATCTTCAAGTTGGTTCAAGGTACAATGTCAGATGTTGGAAGTGGCAAGCTACTTCATGGTGGAAATGTCATTATGTGGAAAATTGTAATGTCATGGTCTTAAACCTATGCTAAGTTGAATGTAAGCTAAAGGAACTAGGTGAAAATAATATGTAATGGTGATAAACCTATGTAATATTCCTAAACCTATGGTGCTAAGACCTAACTCCTAACCTAAAGTATTAAACCTAAGGTGGAAACCTAAGCGCATGGTGTTGTTTCTAAGCTATACAAAACCTATGCTAAAAAAACCCCCGGTATAAAGCTTTCGGGTTAGGTGAGAAACCATATATAAAAATATATATTAAAACAGTCATAATGTTACAACTTGATTGTGTGGAGAAGTTAACCATCGGGAAGTACATGTGAACAACAAGTTAAGGTGCAGTTATGGAGCCACATAGTTAGAAGACCACAGATCACCAGGTTTAAAACAGTTTTCACATGCAGAATAGTCACACCATTGCAGAACCATTAGGACTTAACCACCAGGTGGTAGCCAGTGGATAGACCGCAGCTCGGTCACATGTTAAATAGTTCAACCTCTACCATTTTGCCAAACTTCAGGGGTTAATTTTAGTCAAAATTATATTTTTGGTTTTTATGGTTATCTGCGCTATGAGTTCTTCAACCACCATGTAATATATGAATTCTATTAGACCGAGAGCTCTTTCACATTAAATTGTAAAAATAATTTTCCATCTTTGTGCAAAGGAGTTCGAGATGAACCTTGGCCTATAATTATAAAACTACCATTTCTCATGATGGAAAGGAGTGATTTTGAAGGCTTGTATTCAAATTTTTATGAGAGAGAGCCAATTTTTATTTTAGGTGTTTTTGGTCATCCTGAGGCGGAATTGGGTGTTGAGATAGGTGTTGGAAGCTAGGAGAGAGAGATTTATATTGATGGATACCATAGGTGCCTGCGAGCATGTTCAGTCTAGTGAATTTCTATGTAAAAAATTCATTGGATCAATCCTTAATAAACAGACGCCCATCTTGAAAGTGGACCAGAGACGTAGTTCACCAAGGACAAACTCCGTAGTCAAATTTTTTTGTATTCTATCTCAGTTATTTACTGCAAATTCATAATTAAATATTCTTCTCAAGTTCTCAATTAAGTTGTAAAATCAATTTCTTTCCTTCAGTCTTCCACACTAAGTGATCAAGTTAACAATCAATTCACTTTGGCAAATATTCAGTTATATTTCAGTATTATTTCAGATCACTTTTGAAAAAAATGATATTTTAAATTTGATCTATTTTTTTTAGTGATATACTAGCCCAAAAATCCATAACACTAAAAAAAGTTAATCATTAAATAATTGTCAAATATTTAAATAATAATTTAATTCAATATTAATAATAATTTAATTATTTAATTATATTAAAAAGGAAAATAATAATAGACCCTAAGGAATAATAAACTGAAAGTATTAACACTAAAAACCTAAGGGAGTAATATTAAACTGAAGCGATAAACCTAAAGGATTGATAATATAAACCCTAGGTATATAAACCCTAAGATAAATACCATAAACCCTAAAATAAACATGGTTGACCATATTTTACCATGGTTGAGTTCCATATTATAAACCCAAACTATTATAAGCCAAAGGGATTAATACGAAAAACCCAAGGGATTATCAATCCAAGTGAATAATATTAAACCCAAGGGATAAATATTATAAACCCAAGGTATATAAAGCCTTAGATAAATACTATAAACCCTAAAATAAACATGTTTGACCATGGTTTATTTTCATATTGTCACAACCTTTGTCACAATCGTTGGAATATAGTTGACCATGCTTGACCATGATTGCTTTTCATATTGAGATAACATTTGTCACAAAGCCAAGTTGGAAAATGTATTACAATGGTTGACTATGGTAGATTTTCATATTGGGACAATCTTTGTGAGAATGCGACATTGGACCATGGTGGACCATGGATGACCATGGTTGTCACAATGTGATAGTGGGCCGAGAGAAAAGCCTTGTCACAATGTGACCATGGTTATTGACCATATTTGGCCTTGATTGATGATGGTTCACCATGGTTTATTTTCATATTGAGACAATATTTGTCGCAATGTGACGTTGGAACATGGTTGACCATGGTTGAGTTTCATATTAAGACAATCCTTGTCACAATGCAACATTGGACTATGGTTGACCACGATTTATTTTGATGTCGAGACAATATTTTTTAGAATATGATGTTGGACCATGGTTGACAATGGTTTATTTTAATATTGAGACAATATTTCTCACATTGTGACATTTAACAATGATTGATTTTCATATTAAGACAAATTTTGTCACAATGTGACATTGGAGCATGGTTGACCATGAATGACCATTGCTAACGATGGTTGTTAATGGTTTATTTTCATATTGAAACAATCTCTGTCACAATGTGACATTGGACCATGCTTGACCATGGTTGGCCATGCCTATAAACCCAAGAGATTTATATTAAACACTATGAAATTTTATTAAAAACCCTATGAATAATATTATACCCTAGGAATATGAACCCTTAGATTGATAAACCCAACAAATTGATATAATAAACCCAAGTGATTAATATAATAAAACCAAGGTATTATAAACCCAAGGAAATAATATTAAATCCAAGGGAACAATATTAAACCCAAGAGATAAATATTATAAACCCAATATATATTAAAATAGAATAATAATAAAAAAAACAATTGCAATAAAACAATTTCTATTATTATAATTAATAATAATTGTTAATTTCCCCTGATAGCGGTGCAGAGAGATAGATCGGCCCTCCCATCGACATTTTTTATGGTGGCATTGGTAATAAATCTCACCACCCTCGACATGAGCAGAAAGGGTGGAAAGGCATCCTTTCACATGAGAATTGAGGTGAGGTGGCGGGACAGAGGCCCTCACATTTTGTTAAAATCCTGGCTGAGGATGGTGTGTGGTTTTTGTTGCGAAGGATGAAGCTGGTGCAAACGTGGTAAAAAAATGATCGATCTCCCTCGACTACCAAAAACAATGAAATTTAGGAATTTTATTGTTTCCTGCTACACCTCTCATGCCATGATTGGTTATTCATGGGAGTATAGGGGAAATAAGTCGGCCCTGTAGAGGATTTTTCTTGGAATCGAGGAGTCGATGGGTAATAGGAAAGTATGCCAGGGGGTGGTCGGGCTGCGTCTGGGATTCTTTCTCGGTGAGGAAATGGGGCACAACCTCTACATGTGTCTTAGTGAGAGTCAGGTCAAAAAGGGGTATCAGTCTGGGGGGTGGAATTGGGTTGGGAATTTCTCCCTCAATCAGGCATCTTGTTGGGAGCTCGGCCTTCGAATGAATTGGGTGTATTGGCTGGTAACACCACCAAGAACCACCATGGCTTTGTAAGAGAAGAGAAAGGCTAGTGGAATTTGACCCAGGAAGGGGTTGAGGGTAGGAAAACCAATTCTACAAATTGGGATGGTTGGAAGCATGTTAGGTGGGTTGTCCCCAGGTTTGGGGTGGGGCTATTATGGTAAGGTTGCGGGATTGAGGGCGATAGGACACTGTCGAGGGAAATTCAGAGCATCGAAACTCAGTGGTGTTAGGGGATTGCAGATGTTAAGGACGGCACTGGGCTAACCCATAAGTGAAAATTGATCAATATTCTTGTCATTAAGGGTGTCGGGAATTGGAAAATTTATCGGCTACATGCTTTGGGGAATGAATAAAATGGATATTATACTGCATGGAATGGAAGGTTGTTTAATTTCTCAGAATTAGATGGTTGTTTAGTTCCTTCTACATGTAAACTCCTAAGATCTCGAGACAGTTGGAATTATCTTCCCACCACACTTGCAGAGACTTTGAATAGCTATCCAGTTGGGGAAATTATGAAAATGGCTCATTGAATGAGTCCAACTGCACTTGGCCGAGGCCGAAAATATAAAGGAAAGAAGGTCGAATCTCAACCCATATTTCCCAGAGGTAAGCCAAGGGGTAGGAGGCCAACTTTGGAAATCATCCAGGATGCATTGACGGCTTACCATTAAAATACAACCATGGAAATTCAACAATTTATTAAAAAATGGGAAGCTAACATCAAAAAGAAGGCTGGAGGATAAATCGATACCGAAGAATGGAGGGGTCTCTTCCCTGATCAAGGGAAAATGTAGGGTAGATTGACACAGGTCAGGAAAAATTTGTTTCTTTAATAGTCCATGAAGGGAATTCTTGGAAAAGCCTTTGAGAATATTTCTATGAGCTCAACCAACATAGCCTAAGACTTCCCAAACTATAGGAGCCAGTTTATCAAACTCAAATTTCAATTGCAAAAGCAGGATGGGCACCTTGAGTGCATTGAGTATCACCTGCCATCCATCTCCAAGCTAGCTGAGTAGGACGACACCTTGGTCTAGGATTCGACACCTATAGATTCACCTCACAGGATGAGGTAAGGTACTTTCAGGATGATGAATTCAGCTAGTTTTTCATTTATGCTTATATGTGGATAGCATTTACATTTTCATGGATAACTAGTCATTCTAGTAGGAAAGTAAAAAAAAAATTAGGTATGAACATTTAGACATTGGTAGCTTGGTATGATAGACTAAGAACCTTGTATATTTGGATGGCATACCACGCCATGAGGTGGCCAACATAATTGGTTTTCCACTCAAGGTGAGTTGACGCCACCAAACAGTTTCATCTCGTTGTATCTTGTTTCTAAAAATTAATGAAAAAGAGAGGAAATACAAATCTAAAAACAAAAAACAAAAAATTGTTAATTTATATTGATCATTATTTAATATTAAACATTATCTCTTATTATTAAATTTTAAATTATGTAATAAATTAATTAATTAACTAACTAACAATACTAAATATATAATAATAAAATTATTATTATTACAACACTATTGTTATTATTATTTTAAAACAATTAATATTAGCAGTAAATAATAATTACTATTCAAATTATTGTTATTAATTAAAATTGTTACAATATAAATTAATCTTATTATTAAATAATAAAACAATAATAAAGACGAAATAACTTAAACAATAATAAACATTAAATAAAAAAAAAAATAATTAATTAATTAGTTAATAATTTCAGTAATATTAATAGTAATTAATTAATAACAATTTATTCATTTATTTATATTTAAAAATAAACATAATAAGGAACTCGAGGGAATATAATAAACCCTAGGGAATAGTAAATCGAAAGGATTAAAACTAAAAACCCAAGGGATTATAAACCCAATGGAGTAATATTCAAACAAAGGGATTAATATTATATACCCAAAGATAAATACTATAAACCCTAAAATAAACATGGCTGACCAAGTTTTACCATGGTTGTTTTTCATATTATAAACCCAAACTATTATAAACCTAAGGGATTATAAACCCAAGGGAATAATCGTATACCCAAGGGATAAATATAATAAACCCAAGGTATATAAACCCTTGGATAAATTTTATAAACCCTAAAATAAGCACGCTTGACCATGGTTGACCATGGTTGATTTTCATATTGAGACAGTATTTATCACAATGCATCATTGGACTATACCTTACCATGCTTGACCATGATTGATTTTCATATTGAGACAACCTTTGGCACAATGTGACATTGGACAATGTTTAACCATGGTTGACCATTGATGACCACGACTATCGCAATCTGGAAGTGGACCAACAAACAATCTTTGTCACAATGTGACCATGGTTATTGACCATAGTTGAGCACGATTGATGATGTTTCACCATGGTTGATATTCATATTGAGATAGTATTTGTCACAATGTGACGTTGGAACATGGTTGACCATGGTTGAGTTCCATATTAAGATAATCCTTGTCACAATGCGACATTGGAAAATGGTTGACCATGGTTAACCATGATTGATTTTAATGTCGAGACAATATTTTTGAGAATATGACATGGCACCCTGGTTGACCATGGTGATTTTCATATTGTGACAATATTTGTTACAATGTGACATTTTACCATGGTTAATTTTCATTTTGAGACAATCTTTGTCACAATGTGACGTTGGAGCATGGTGACAATGAATGACCATGGTTGACGATGGTTAACGATGGTTGATTTTCGTATCGATACAATCTTTTTGACAATGTGACATTGGACAATGGTTGACTATTCTTGACCATCTTCATAAAACCAAGAGATTTATATTAAACCTTGCGATTAATATTAAAAATGCTATGAATAATCTGATGCCCTAGAAATACGAACCCTTAGATTCATAAACCAAAGAGATTGATATAATAAACCCAAATTTTTACAAACCGAAGGAAATAATATTAATCCGAAGAGATTATTATTATTATGAACCCAAGGGATTATAAACCCAAGGTAAAGAAAACTATTGCAATAAAAATATTATTATTATCATTATTATAAAAACAATTGTTAATTTATATTAATTATTAATTATTATTAAATTTTATATATTACTATTTAATTTTAATTATGTAATATAAATAAATTATTTAATAATATTAATATTTATTTGTTGTAACTAATTAATTAATTAACTAACAATATTAAATATATAATAATAGAATTATTATTGTTACAACACAATAATAATAATAATAATAATAATTATTATTATTATTATTATTATTATTATTATTATTATTATTATTATTTTAAAATAATCACTATTATTATTAAATAATAATAATAATTATTAAGATTATTTTGATTAATTGAAAATTTTGTTGTTCTCAATTAACATTATCATTAAATAATAAATTTTAAATCAAATAATAATAAACATTAAATAGTTAAAACATATTAAATAATTAAATATTTATCAAAGAATTAAGTAATAATTTAACTCAATTTTAATAATAATTAATGAATGATATTTTATTTATTTACTTATTTTAAAAAATACACATAATAATAAATCCCAGGGAATAATAAACTGAAAGGATTAACATTAAAAACCGAAACTATTATAAACCCAAAAGAGTAATATAAAACCCAAGGGATTAATATTATAAACCCTAGTTATATAAACCCCAATATAAATTCTATAAACTCTTAATAAACCTTGCAGACCATGTTTTACCCTAGTTTATTTTCATATTAAAAACCCAAGGGATAAATATCATAAGCCCTAAAGTAAACATGCTTGAGCATGGTTGATTTTCATATTGGCACAATCTCTATCATAATGCATGGTTGGACTATACTTGAACATGCTTGACCATGATTTATTTTCATATTGAGACAACCTTTGTCACAATGCAATGTTGGACAATTGTTGACCATGGTTGAACATAGGTGACCATGGTTGTGAGAATGTGATAGTGGACCAAGAAATAATCTTTGTCACAATTTGGCCATGGTTATTCAACATAGCTGACCATGATTAATGATGCTTTGCCATGGTTGATTTCATATTGAGACAATATTTGCTACAATGCGACGTTGGAACATGGTTGATTGTGGTTGAATTTCATATTAAAACAACCCTTGTCACAATGCGACATTACACTATGGTTGACCATTATTGATTTTATTGTCTAGAAAATCTTTGTCATAATACGATGTTGGAACATGGTAGGTTTTCATATTGACACAATCTTTGTGACTATGAGACAATTAACCATGGGTTATTTTCATATTGAGACAATCTTTGTCACGATGTGACGTTGGAGCATGGTTGACCATGAATGACCATAGTCTACAATGGTTAATTTTCATATTGAGTCAATATTTGTCACATTGTCACGTTGGACCATGGTTGACCATGGTTGACTATCATTATAATCCCAAGGGATTTATACTAAACATGAGGATTAATATTAAAAACTTGATGAATAATATTATACCCTAGTAATATGAACCTTTAGATTCATAAATGTAACTGATTGATATAATAAACCGAAGGGATCGATATAATAAACCCAAGGAAATAATATGAAACCCAAGGGATTAATATTATAAATCCAACATATTATAAACCCAAGGGATTATTACTAAAAACTAAAATGGAACAATATTAAACCCAAGTTATATAAACCCTTTGATAAATTTATAAACCGTAAAATAAACATATTTGACCATGGTTGATTTTCATCTCGACATAAAATTTGTCACAATACAATGTTTGAAAATGGTTCACCATGATTGATTTTAATATTGAGACAGCCTTTGTCACAATGCGACGTTGGAAAATGATTGAACATGGTTTATCATGGTATATTTTTAGTTTCAGAAAATATTTTTCATATTGTGATGTTGGACCATGACTGACCCTTGTTGTCATAATTTGACATTGGACCAAGAGAATATCTTTGTCACAATGTGACCCTAGGGAATAATAAACCAAAAGGATTAACACTAAGAACCCAAGGGATTATAAACCCATGGATGTAATACTAAACCCAAGGGATAAATTCAATGGTTCAATATTATAAACCATAGGTATATAAACCCTAATATAAATACTATAAACCCTAAAATAAACATATTTGACCATGTTTTTCCATGGCTTATTTTCTTATTTTAAACCCAAGGGATTATAAGCCTGAGGGAATAATATTAAACACAAGGGGTAAATATTATAGACCCAAGGTATATAAACATTTAGATAAATATTATAAACCCTAAAATAAACATTCGTGACTATGGTTGACCACTGTTGATATTCATATTGACACAATCTTTGTCAGCATCGATCATTGGACTATAGTTGACCATGATTCACCATGATTTATTTTAATATGAATACAAAATTTGTCACAATGTGATGTTGGACAATTAATTACCATGATTGACCATGGTATATTTTCATATTGAGACAAAATTTGTTAGAATGCGATGTTGCACCGTCCTTGACCATGGATGACCATGGTTGTCACAATGTGATTGTGGAACAAGATACAATATTTGTCACAATGTGGCCATGGTTATTGACCATAGTTAAACATGATTGATGCTGGTTCACCATGGTTGATTTTCGTATTGAGACAATATTTGTTAGAATTCAATGTTGGAACATGGTTGACGATGGTTGAGTTTCATATTAAGACAATCCTTGTCACAATGTGACATTGGGCTATGGTTGTCCATGGTTACCATTATTGATTTTAATGTTGAGACAATATTTGTTAAACTATGATGTCGGACAATTTTTTATCATGATTGAAAATTGTTGACCATGGTTGATTTTCATATTGAGACAATCTTTGGCACAACGTCACATTCGACCATTATTTACCATGAATGACTGTGGTTGACGATGGTTGTTTTTCATATTAATACAATATTAGTCACAATGTGACGTTTGAAAATGGTTAACCATCATCATAAACCCAAGGGATTTATATTAAACCCTAGGATTAATATTAAAAACACTATGAATAATATTATACACTAGGAATATCAACCCTTAGATTGATAAACCGAAGGGATTAAAATAATAAACCCAAGTTATTACAAACCCAAGGAAATAATATTAACCCCAAGGGATTAATATAATAAACCCAATGGATTATTACTAAGAACATAAGGGATTTTAAACCCAAGGGATAAATATTATAAACCCAAGATATATAACAATATAAATAATAATACAAATTAAAACTATTGCAATAAAAAAATTATTATGTTCATTATAATTAATAGTAATTGCTAATTTATATTAATTAACATTTAATATTAAATGTTATGTATTATTATTTAATTTTAAATTATGTAATATAAATTAATTATTTAATAATAATATTATTTATTTATTATAATTAATTATTTAATTAACTAACAATATTAAATATATAATAATAAAGTCATTATTATTACTACTACTACTACAACAAAAACAACAACAATAACAATTATTATTATTATTATTATTATTATTATTATTAAAAAAAAAAACATTTATTATTATTAAGATTATTGTCATTGTTAGATCTAAGACCTTTGTGATCCGTAATGTAGATAAATGTCTTTCGGATTGTTATTGTTATTAATTAATATTATTATTAACTAATAAAAAAATTAAATTAAATAATAATAAACATTAAATAGTTAAAAAAATATTAAATAATTAATTAATTATCAAATAAATAATTAATGATTTAACTCATTATTAATAATAAATAATGAAGGATAGTTTATTTATTTATTTATATTAAAAGATAAACATAATAATAAGTTCTAGGGAATAATAAACTGAAAAGATTAACACTAAAAAACCCAAGGGATTAATATTATAAACCGTAAGATAAATACTCTAAACTATAAATATACATGATGACCATGTTTTACCATGGTTGGTTTTCAAATTATAAACTCGAACTATTATAAAATAAAGGGATTATAAACCCTAGGGAGTAATATTAAACCCAAAGGATAAATATTATAAACCCAGGATGTATAAACCCTTAGATAAATATCATAAACACTAAAACAAAATTGGTTGACCATTGTTGATTTTCATATTCACACAATATTTGTCACAATGCATCGTTGGACTATAGTTGACCATGCTTGATGATGAATTATTTTTATGTTGAGACAACCTTTATCACAATGTGATGTTGGAAAATGGTTGGCCATGGTTGACCATGGTATAATTTCATATTGAGACAATCATTGTTAGAATGGGATGCTGGACCATGGTTGCCCATGGATGGCCATGGCTGACACAATGTGATAGTGGACCAAGAGAAAATCTGTCACAATGTGACCATTCTTATTCACCATAGTTGACCATGATTAATGATGGTTCACCATGGTTAATTTTCATATTGAGACAATATTTTTTAGAATCCAATGTTGGAACATGGTTGACCATGGCTAGTTTCATATTAAGACAATCCTTGTCATAGTGTGACATAGGACTATGATTTAACATGGTTGAACATGATTTACTATAATTTCGAGACAATCTTTGTGAAAATATGACGTTGGAACATGGTTGACCATGATTCATTTTCATATTGAGACAATCTTTGTCACAGTGTCACATTTGACCATGGGTTATTTTCATATTGAGACAATCTTTTTCACATTATGACGTTTGAGCATGGTTTATGATCGTTAACGATGGTTGATGATGGTTGATTTTCATATTGAGACAAATTTTGTCACAATGCGACGTTGGACCATGGTTGAACATCATTATAAACCCATTGGATTCATATTAAACCCTAGGATTAATATTAAAAATTCCACTAATAATGTTATACCCTAGGAATATGAAACCTTAGATTGATAAACCTAAGGGACTGATATAATAAACCCAAGGTATTATTAACCCAAGAAAATAATATCAGAATGAAGGGATTAATATTATAAACCCAGCGAATTATAAACCCAAGGGATTATTACTAAAAATGAGAGGGAATAAAATTAAACCCAATGGATAAATATTCTAAATGAATGGTTGACCTTGGTTGATTTTCATCTAGACATAGTCTTTGTCACAATGAAACATTGGACTATCATTCACCATGATTGATTTTCATATTGAGATAACCTTTGTCACAATGCAACGTTCAAAAATGGCTGACTGTGGTTGATCATGGTAGATTTTTAAGTTGAGACAATCTTTTTCACAATGCGACGTTGGATGATGAATGACCATGGTTATCACAATTTGACACTCTGGCAAGAGACAATCCTTGTCACAATGTGGCCCTAGGGAATAATCAACCCAAAGGATTAACACTAAAAAAAAAATATTATAAACCCAAGGAAATAATATTAAACCGAAGTGATGAATCCAAGGGATCAATATTATAAACCTTAGGTATATAAACCGTAAAATAAATATGGTTGACAATGTTTTACCATGGCTTATTTTCGTATTAAAAATCCAAGGGATTATAAACCCAAGGGAATAATGTTCTACCCAAGGGATAAATATTATAAATTCAAGATATATAAATCGTTAGATAAATATTATAAACACTAATATAAGCATGGTTGACCATGGTTGATTTTCATATTGACACAATATTTATCACAATGCATTGTCGGGCTATAGTTGGCCATGCTTGACCATGATTGATTTTCATATTGAGACAACCTTTGTCACATTGTGACGTTGGACAATGGATGACCATGGTTGACCATGATAGAGTTTCATATTGAGAAAATATTTGTCAGAATGCGATGTTAGACCATGGTTGATGATGGATGACCATGGCTATCACAATGTGATGGTGAACGAGAGACAATATTTCTCACAATCTGACCATGGTTATTGACCATTGTTAGCCATGAATTATGATGTTTCACCTTGTTTTTTTTTCATATTGAGACAATATTCGTCATAATATGACTTTGGAACATGGTTGACGATGGTTGAGTTCCATATTAAGACAATATTTGTGACAATGCGACATTGGGCTATGGTTGACCATGTTGACCATGATTGATTTTAATGTCGATACAATAATTGTAAGAATATGATGTTGGACAATGGTAGAACATGTTTTATTTTCATATTGAGACAATATTTGTCACAAAGTGACATTTGACCATGGTTGATCATGATTTAGCATGGTTGACCATGATTGATTTTCATATTGAAACAATATTTGTCACATTGTGACATTGGACCATGGTTGACCATGAATTTCCTTTCTTGATGATGGTTGATTTTCATATTGAGACAATATCTGTCATAATGTGAAGTTTGACCATGGTTGACCATCGTTAATCATCATTATAAGCCCAAGGGATTTATATCAAACCCTATAATTAACATTAATGACCCTATGAATGATATTATACCTTAGGAATATGAACCATTATATTGATAAAACCAAGTGATTTATATAATAAACCCAAGGTATTAGAAACCAAAGGAAATAATATTAAACCCAAGGGATTAATATTATAAACGAAAGGTATTATAAACCAAAGGAAATAATATTAAACCCAAGGGATTAATATTATAAACGAAAGGTATTATAAACCCAATGGACTATTATTAAAATACCAAGGTATTCTAAACCGAAGGGATAAATATTATAAAACCAAGGTATGTAAAATCTAAAATAAACATTCTTGATTATAGTCAACCATTGTTTATTTTCATCTTGACAATCATTTTCAAAATGCAACGTTAGACTATGGTTCAACATGGTAGATTTTCATATTGAGACAACATTTATCACAATGCGACGTTGGACAAAGGCTGACCATGGTTGATCATGGTAGATTTTCATATTGATACAATCTTTTTCACAATATCTTGGACCATGGTTTAACATGGTTGTCACAATGTGACATTGGACCAAGTGACATCTTTGTCACAATTTCACCATGGCTATTGACTATGGTTTACCATGGTTCACCATGGTTGATTTTCATATTGAGAAATTTTTTTTCACAAAGGTAAATTGGAACATTGTTGACCATGGTTAAGATTCATATTGAGACAATCCTTGTCACCATGAAAAATTAGACCATGGTTGACCATGATTGATCTTAAAGTCGAGACAATCTTTGTCATAATGTGGTGTTGTACCATGGCTGACCATGGTTGATTCTAATATTGAGAAAATATTTTTTACAGTGTGAAATTTTACCATGGTTGGCCATGGTTGATTTTAATATTGTGATAGTATTTATCATAGTGTCACATTAGAGCATGATTGACCATGAATCACCATGGTTTACGATGATTGATGATGTTCGATTTTCATATTGAGGTAATGTTTTTCACAATGTGACATTGGCCCATGGTTGACAATGATTATGAACCCAAGGGATTTATATTAAGTTGTACGATTAATATTAGAATCCTCATGAATAATATTATATCCTAGAAATATGAACCTTTAGATTAATAAACCCAAGGGATTGATATTATAAACCCATGAGACGAATAAACACAAGATATTAATACCAAAAGTGCAAGGGAGTATAAAACCAAGGGAATTATATTAAGCATAAGGGTTTAATACTATAAATCCAAGGGTTTAATACTATAAACTGAAGGTATATAAACCCTAAGATCAATATTATAAATCTTAAATGCATGCCTGACCATTCTCATTCATGGTTGATTTTCATATTGACACAAAATTTGTCGCAATGTGACCTTTGACCACGATTGATTCTCTTATTGAGACAATCTTCATCACAAAGTGACGTTTGAACATGGTTGAACATGGTTCATTTTCATAGCGAGACAATATTTTACACAATGTGACATTGGACCATGTATGACCATAGTTGATTATGGTTATTACAATGTGAAGTTGGACAAAGCAACGATCTTCATCACAGTGCGACCATGATTATTAACCATGGTTGGTTTTCATATTCAGAGAATATTTATCACAATACTAAAATCGCAATGTATTATAAACCCAAGGTCATAATATTAGCCCAAGGTATATAAACCTATGATAAATATTATAAACCCTAAAGTGAACATGGTTGATTTCCATATTGACACAATATTTGTCACCATGCGACATTGTACCATGGTTGATGATGATTGATTGTAAACCCAAAGGATTTGTATTAACCCCTATGATTAATATTATAAACCTTATCGATTATATAATATTGTATGAACATCAACCCTTAAATTAATAAAACCAAGGGATTGATATAAACAAAAGCGATAATAAATTTATAAACCCAAAGAACCAATAAATATATATATATATATATATATATATATATATATATATATATATATATATAGTAATGTTAATATATTAATGTAAAGAGAGTTAAATTAATGTTTAATGATATCAAATATTTTGAACTATAAATTACTTATTAATGTTCTTTAAAATTATTAATATTATAATTAATAAAATATTGTAAATTTTTAATAATATTCTTAATTATAATTATTATTATTTTTAATATTATTGGTATTTTTTTTTAAGTAAATTTTTTTATTAATCAAAGAAGATATAAAAAGATGTGCAGTTTCACCCTCACCAAATTTGTTTACCAATGCGATAACCATACAACATTTAAAAGGAAAAATTACAAGCTGAGAGGTCCATAGCTTGAGAGGCCTAACATACTAGAAAACTAGAGGAACGAAAAAAACACTAGTGATCATAATTAGTCTCTAGAGTTAATTGAAGAAGGATTATCTGGCATTATACCAAGAGGAGGAGGAGGCAGATATAGATAATTAACATGGTGCTCAAAATGGGAAAGCCAAGTTTCTATTTTTTCAACTTTCTCCATCAACAGATTTTATCTGCGCCACACAACAACCACCCTTTCATAAACATGACAGTATAAATATTGCAATTTTTAAAGTTTGGCTATGACAATATCATGCTCCTCCCTTTGGGATCTGTCGAGAGATTCTAATATAGAAATGATAAATTGAACCAGTTCTTGGACCATCGTGGAAGTCTTATGATGCTTGGGAGACCTATTGACCCTCCACGTCCTTGACTATTGCGTCAACCCCAATAGGACACTTCACGACCATGATCCTATCCTCGGCCACCTCCATGACCACCACAACCACACTCAATTCAAGTAATGTTGCGAATGTCTTCCATGATGACGGTTGAAGACCTGCTTCCCCCACGAGTTTCGCAACCCCCACATACAACACCACTCCTTGCACCTATACACTACCTAGAGCTTCCACCGCTCACATTTTTTGTGCCACCCCATGAAAATTCATGAACAAGTGAACCTTCCATGTCTATTTTAGGTAGGAGACATGAATTGTGGGTGCTAGAATTCTTCATGAAATCCAGAAGGAAGCTGAGGTCTTAGCAGAAGTGACAAATAAAAATTGAGATCGCTAACAATCAACCATCTTCCGTGAAATGCTAATAAACCCCTACCATGGATTGAGGGTGGAATATAATCCAACACAGAAATACCCTCCATAGGAAATTCACCACAATATTAGAACCAAAACAGACCAAAATGAGTGAATGAATCCATGGTAGAAAAAGAGATAAGGAGAGTAACAAACAACACCTAAGAGAAATGTGAAAAGTGGGCTCCCATAATCCAAATCGATACCAAATCCGAAAAGAGATGCCGAAGGGAGGTCTGAAACCAGTGACCCCGATTGGGAAGAACCGAGAGATGAAAACGCCTGAAGACCAGCACCACCCCTAATATAATTCCTCAACCCAAAAGGAAACAACACCACCAGAAGACCCAAAGTCAATAAAACATCCGATAGACACTAGACATTTACAACCCAATAAGAACCCACCAAAAGACCAAGGCGAGAAACCTAGAGAATATAAAGGGACTAAACCTGAAACCAACCAAAACAACAGTCAACACACCCTCTGGCTTAGGATAGAGAGTGAAATTTTCTTGAATTATAGAAGTGGGAGAGAGAGTACGAAACTCGGCATGTGACAGCAGAAAAATCCAGACAACCACCCCCTAGCCCAATGACCAGGAGAGATTGTGGCATGGGGGAGTGCACAATTCTCAATGAGCGAGACAAGAGAAAAAATAATTCATGAACCATGTAATTTAACCGAGGGCATGACGACGCCATTGAAACCCTGATCAGAGTGTATCTATTGTAGGTAGATGTGGGAAAGTGTTTCACATAAGCGAACCCAGAAATAATTACTACCACGTGGTGACCGGTTTGATGTCTTTCCCTTCCCTCCTTTAATTAAGAACCATCTATCATCCGTCACGTGATGGGTGGTTTTCGTATGCTAACAACCCCATCAAGGAATTTTTAATATTATTAATAATTAATAATATTACTTTCCATTAATAATTAATAATGATTTTTTTAATAATACTTAATTGTTTAATATTTAATATTATTATTTATTAATGTCATTACTCATATTTATGTATTTACGGTGGTTATTATTATTATTATTATTTGCAACTATAATGATCTAATAAATCCAAAGATCGATATTATAAACCCAATACACTAATAAATATAAAAATATAAAAAATTGGCATTTCACCATATCTTTTCCCTTTTCTAATACACACAACCAACTAATTGAATTTATCATTTCGTTATATAATTTTTTATTTTAAAAATATTATAAATGTTAATAACACCTCCTTTATTTATATTTAAAATAGAAAAAACCAATTAATAACTTACAAAATTAGAGTTTATAATCATCAATTTAGAATTTAATCGTTATGAGTTGTATTTGAAAATATTTTAATTGAAATGTTTTATGCATTTAATTTCATTTGGTTTTATTTTAAAATTCTCTAAGTAGCCTCATTCTAAAGATTAAAAAGTGGTAGGATGTTAATAATAATACTTTATTTATTTTATTTAATTAATATTATATATATATGTATATATATATATATAACTTTTTATTGCAAATTAATGTTAATAAGTTTGATTTAGATAATAAGAATACTAAAAATTTAAATTGATATTAATATTATCTTAAAATTACATTTCATATTAATTTTGATTGTAATTTAACTCTCTTTTGACCCAAAATTTGAATTGATTTATTTTTTGCTATAAGACTTTATCAGCGAGTAAGGTTCTGCAAACCTCATATCAACTTCTTGGCTGGGTAGAATATAAATATGTCCTTGTATGCATAATATTAACTATGTTAACTTTGGTCGTTTTTATTGAAATTTAAAAATATCATTATTATTGTCTTTTATTAAATTTGTGAGCAAATAAAAAAATTAAAATTCACTCCACACTTATTTCAACAACCCATTTCTATTTCTTTTCTTTATATTTTGTAGAAAATGACCAATTTTAAAGGGATTAATAACATCAGTTGATTATAGCATCCATTATTATTAAGATGACTATTATCTTTGTCTAGTAGTTTCCACATGCCTTATCAATCTCCTCAACCTTGAGAGCTTGCCCAACCATGTGACTTACTCTCGGTGGGCACAGAGGACGATTATTGTCAAAGGAAGGTGCTGCATGTCTCAATTAATTCATTGTAGGTTGATGACTTTGTAGGCATTGATATTAGAGCCTCTCGACAATAGAGTTGTTTTTTCTAGTGATCATTACAATGAAATAGAATCATTTTTATTTTATTTTAATGTCTAAACTCCACAATTTTTTTCTAACCAAATTTTGGTAAAATAAGATTTTGAACAAAATTAATTGGAAACCTATATCCAAAAAAGCCAAAAAGTTTTCAGATTCAAGGGTATGGGATCTAGAACTGTCCCATGATCTTTTTACTTTTTCATTAGCAAAAAAACTGTGCCTTCTGGAAGGAAGCTTTCTTTTTAGTTAATACCTCTGATTATATAAAAGCGCACGAACATCATCCAAACAAATTTGCAGTTTTATGAAATGCAGCTTTGTCATTATTTAATTGATACCTATGAGTTTGTAAAAGCCGCACATCATCCAAACATGTGTTCTCCTCCACAAACTTGCCTCAGGAATAACACTGCTTCAACCACTCATCTTCAACTATTTCTACTATGCTTACGCATTGTATATCAATCAACAGAAATATCAATAATAACTCTCTATATCCCTCATAATTAATAATTCTGCTTGCACCCTTGAGAATTGGGTGGTTCATTAAGCCCTTCACCCATCAAATCATTTGTTAATAGAGACAGCCCTTAGGGTCATATGGTAGAGGTTTGCTCCAAGTCTCCTACTAACATCTGGTATCGTGATTGTAGTATTTGTCTTCCGTGACCGTTGTCATGGTTTATAGTTACCATCTAGAGATTGGGATTGAGTATCCTTCTGATCAATTTTTCAACGCCAGCAGAGAGCCATTTTGGAAACTTCAAGTCGCTTTTGAAGATTTGCAAGGGCCATTATATTAGAAATCTAATAAACCGCTATTCAAAAATTTTAAACCAGGAATTCCGATTTTGTGTTCGGTAATTACCTTATCATACAACACATGAAGATTGTTATCGTCAATCTCCTTTGCCAGAAATCACATGCATACATCCAATCAACAACGCAAATCCAAGTGTGAGAAGTTGCTCTGATTAAATCCCGATATGCAGTACAAACTCCCGGACAAATTGTTACCTTGGGTGCCACGTAACCGGGGCTTTCACAAGTCGTTTACAGCAACCGATCTTCCTGAAAGGCCACAATCACACACAATATAATCAGATACCTTTAGCAAGATTTATTCCATCAAAATTGTTTGCAGGTTCCAGATATTATTGCAGATACACCATGAATAGCTGAGGCTGTGCACTGAGGACGAAATCAAATATCTTCACATTTCCATTTGCATCGAGAAGAACAGGGGCATGCGGATTGTCGAGTATAGAGCCTATGTGATCAAAAGCCTGACCATATAACTCCTCCATCAGTACAGAGTTGAGGCAAGAAGAGGGATGATGAGCAGAGCGGCGGTTTAGGGAACGACATCATGACGACACATAATCGTAGATGATATGTTAAGGCTAAGGATATTCTCTAAAGAATAAATTTCCCTTCAATTCAAAAGTGAACAATCCTTCCCCACCTTAAGTTGATATATATACACTTACGGAAAATTTAGTTGTTTTTATTCTTAAAAATGCAATATTAAATTTACATAGTTATACTGATATAAATATAGTAAAAAGGAAAAATGAATTGCATATTAATTATATTTGTAAAGTCTTATTTTTTGGAATTTTATATTTACTAATCTAGATCCATTTTAATTCTTGATCTATGAAGGGCAGAGAAGGATCAAATCTGTCAAGTTGCAAATCTTTGTGTGCGAAGAAGGAAAATCTATTAATAATATGAGGAACATATGATTAATTCTATCAATAATATGTAAATTCATTTAATATCAATATAACCATTTTAAATATACTAAATATGTGTGATATTTAAGATGATAAATATTGTAAAAATAACTTCAATGATGAGAAATGATGAAATACAAATTTTGAATGCAAAGTGACAATGTAATAATATTGAATGATACAAACTCTGAATAACAAGAATGTAGTCAATGACAAATAGTCTTCATTGTGATCAATCTCAAACTATAACACAAAAATCAATGTACATTGTCAATAATTTTTTGTGCTTACATTTCAATGGACACTTTTAATCCAATGACTTTAAAATTAATGTACCATCATACATCCAATTAGATCAAATCAGAAATCAACATATACACTAAAATCAATGCATCTAATGCAATAAATCAAATAAGATGAGAAAACAACCTCTACACTCAAATCAATGCATCTAATTCAAGTAGTCAAATAGGATTAGAAATCAACATCTATACTCAAATCAATGCATCTAGTGCAAGTAGGAAAATAGGATTAAAAACCAATATCTACACTGAAATCAATGCATCTAGTGTAAGTAACAAATAGGATTAGAAATCACCATCTACACTAGAATAATTGCATTTAGTGCAAGCAATCAAATTGTATGATAAATCATCTACATTTAAATCAATGCATCTAGCGCAAGCAATCAAAATTAATTATAAATCAACATCTACATTTCAAATTAATGCATCTAGTGCAAGCAATCAAATAAGATTAGAAATCACCATCTACATGGAAATCATGCATCAAGCGCAAGCAATCAAATAGGTTTATAAATCACTACCTACAATGAAACGAGTGCATTTAGTGCAAGCAATCAAATAGGATTATAAATCATCTACATTGAAATTAATTCATCTAATGCAAGCTATCAAATATAATTAGAAACCAACATCTACATTGAAATTAATGCATATAGTGCAAGTAATCAAATAGGGTTAAAAATCACCATCTACATTGAAATCAATGCATTTAGTGCAAGCAATCAAATAGGATTAGAAATCATCTACATTGAAATAAATTAATATAATGAAAATAATACAATATCATTAGAAATCAACACCTACACTAAAACCAATCCATCTAGTCCAAGCAATCAAATAGGATTATAAATCACCATCTACATTGAAATCAATACATCTACTGTAAGAAATCTTCTCCCCTATCTCCCCCCTCCATCTATATCTATATCTCCCTCCATGTATCCTTGTTTGTCTCTTTATCTCACCCCACCAAACACACATTCTCTCACTCCTTATCTATCAATTTCGTTATCCCTACCTCCTTGTCTCTATATATCTATTCTTCCTATTTACCTTCCATCTATATCTCTATCTCCCTCTATCTCTCTATATGAAGCCCAAAATATACACTATCTTTCTCGAATCTATCTATCTATCACTCCCTCCTCCTCTCCCCAGCTCTCTCTCATATCCTTCCCTCCCCCTCCCCCATTTCTATCTCTCTTCCCTCCTTCTATCCTTTATCCCCGTCTCTCCATATTCCTTATCACTCCCTCTCTCTCTCTTCACCTTTCACTCTCTATGTCTTTATTCTTACCTCCCTCTCTCCCCCTCCATCTATCTTTCCCTACCTCTCTTCACTCTCTCTCTTCCTTTGTCTCCCACCTCTCTCTCTCTTTATCTTCACCTTTCTACATTGTTACTATATGTCTCTCTCCCTCCTTCTCTTAACCCTTATCTCCATCTCTCCTTGTTCATCTCTTTATATCACACCCAAACATACACTCTCTCTCTCCATATCTCGCTTTCCACACCCCCTCTCTCTCCACTACTCACTCTATATGTATTTATTCGATCGCCCTTCTCTCCCCTTCCAGCTCCATCTCTCTATCCCTCCCTTTCTCCTCATCTCTTTCAAGTTCCCTCTCTTTTCCTTACTCTCTCTTCATTTCTCTCCTACCTCCTTTTATCTCTCCCCCCCCCCCTCTCTCTCTCTTCCATACAATCCTATCTCTTCACCCATCACTCTCTTCCTCTCTCTCAAGCCCTCTCTCTCATCCTTCCTTTGTCTCTCTTTCTCTCAAACCTCCTTCTATTCCACCGCCCTACCCCCGACTCTCTCTCTCTCTCTCTCTCTCTCTCTCTTTTCCATCCAATCCTATGTCTCTCTCACTCTAGCTCTCACTCCCTGTCGTCCAACCCTCTCTCTTCCCCCATCACTCTATCTCCCTCTCCAGCTATGCTAATATATAGCTCCCTTTATCCTTCTCTCTCCTTCTCTCCCCCTTTTCACCATCACTCCTTTGTCTTTTTATCTCACCCCTAAACATATACATTGTCTCTCCATCTCTCCCTTGCCACTCCCTCTCTCTCCACTTCTCACTTTCTTTGTATTTCTTATTCGCTCCATCTCTCTGCCTCCAACATCATATCTCTATCCCTCCCTCTCATCTGTATACTCTCTCCATTTCTCTCCTACCTCCCTCTCCATTTCCCCTTCTCTCTCTCTCTCTCTACTCTTCAATCCTCTCTCCTTCTCCCTCCCTCTCTCCTCTCTCTCCCACCTCTGCCTTTATGTCCTCCTTTCCCTCTCTAACCCTTCTCTAACTCTACCACAATTCTCCCTCTCTGTCTTTTGTTTCCTCCTCTCCCCTCTCCCCTCTCTTTTAGTTTATCTCCATATCTCTCTTGTCACTCCTCCCTATTTCTCCACCTATGCCATGTCTTTATTCTTCCCTCCCATATATATCTAGATTTAATATATATATCTTGATATATTAATATATATTGTAATATAATAAATTTAATATTGTATTAATCGAAAGTTATTAAATTTAATAATATTATTACTATAGTCTATTAATATTAATATTAGATTTAATAATAATAATAATAATAATATTTTAATACTAATGTTAGGGTTTATATACACACACATATATATATATATATATATATATATATATATATATATATATTCATGGTATTAATAATATTTTGATCAATGGTATTTGGCCCATAGACTTCATATATAATTAGATGTTGATTTATAATCCTATTGGATATATTTTTATTTATATACCTAACCTTTTTATACCTCTTTTATAGTTATTTATTTACCATACCCTTTTTTATAAATATGATACTTTCCCTATGATATGTGTCCCATGGTAATAATAATAATTTGTCCTGGTATTTCTCCCATAGGCTTCACCTAAATAAAACCTCTTTTTAAATTTTCATAAATACCAGCCTAGATCCATCTTAAATCCGGATCTATTACGCACCGAGAGGGATCAAATCTCATGAGGTGAAAACCTCTTTTTTTGAGTGAAAAACTAGAGGAAAGGTTTTCACCTCGAGAGATTTGATCCCTCTCGGTGCTTGATAGATATGGAGTTAAGATGGATCTAGGCTAGTTTCAGTCGTGTGCTGCCAAGAAAAATCTATCGAAGATATGATTAATTTTATCAATAACATGTAAATATATCAAATATTAATATATCATTTTAAATATCCTAAATATTTTTGAGATTAACTTGGTCATTTTAAATTTAAATTTTCTTAGTTACCTCAGTTCGTTGAGATGATAAATATTGTTGATAACTATAATGATGAAAAATGATGAAATACTTTTTTTGAATGCAAAGTGACAATAATAGTGTTGAAATATAGAAAATGTGAATAATAAAAATTTACTAATGTTACAAATAGTCATCATTGTGATCAATCTCGAACTATTTTCTTCTACTATTCTTATAGCCACCCTTGTTAGTTTTGTTATATTTTCATATCGATTATATGAAAAAGAAAATTTAAATCGTAAACAATTTAATTCTTTAGCTTGAACTGTTGTAGTAAACATGATACCTTGTCTCTCTTACTCTCCAATATTAATAAGTTAAATTACTATAACACAAAAATCAATGTACATTGTCAATAATTTTTTTTTCTTACACTAAAATCAATGCATATTTTTATTCCAATCACTTAAAAATTAATGTCCTGTAATATATCCAATTACATCAAACCATAAATCAACATATACATTGAAATCGATGCATTTAATACAAGAAATTAAATAAGATTAGAAAATAACTTGTACATTGAAATCAATGAACGTAATGCAAGAAGTCAAACAATATTAGAAACCAACATCTACACTAAAATCAATGCATTTACTCAAAGCAATAAAATAGGATTACAAATCACCATCTACACTGAAATCAATGAATTTAGTGCAAAAAATCAAATAGGATTAGAAATAATCTACATTGAAATCAATGCATCTAGTGCAAGTAATAAAATATCATTAGAAATAAATATCTACACTAAAATCGATGCATCTAGTGCAAGAACTATTCTTCCCTCTCTCCACCCTCCATCCATATCTATATCCCCATCCATCTCTTGTTTTCTGTCTCTCTATCTCACCCCCATAAACAGACAAAATCTCACACTCCATATATATCATTCTCTTTGTCAATCACCCCATCTCCCCATCTCTCTCTTCTTCCGTGTCTTCACATTCCATATATATCTCTATCTTCCCCTTCTCTACGTCTCCCCTACTAATATTTCTCTTTCCTCCTTTTGTCCTCTCTCCCTCTCTCTCCATCTTCCTTATCACACACTCTCTCTCTCTAGAAACCAACATTTACACTAAAACAATGCATTTACTCAAATAAATCAAATAGGATTAGAAATCGCCATCTAGAATGAAATTAATGCATTTAGTGCAAACAATCAAATAGTATTAGAAATCATCTACATTGAAATTAATTCATCTAGTGGAAGTAATCAAATATAATTATAAATCGACATCCAAATTGAAATCAACACATTCAGTGCAAGCAATCAAATTTTATTATAAATCACCACCTACACTAAAATCAATGCATCTAGTGCAAGTAATCAAATATCATTAGAAGTAAATATCTACACTAAAATTGGTGCACCTAGTGCAAATAATCAAATAGGATTAGAAATCACCATCTCCCCTTATATCAATCCATCTAGTGCGAGAAATGTTCCTCCCTCTCTCCCCCCTCCATCCATATCTATAGCCCCCTCCATCTATTCTTTTTTTTCTCTCTATCTCACCCCCTAAACACACATGGTCTCGCAATCCATATATATCAATCTCTTTGTCAATCACCCCCTCTCCCCATCTCTCTCTTCTTCCCTCTCTTCACCTTCCATCTATATCTCTATCTTCCCCTTCTCTCCCCATCCCCCACTAATATATCCCTTTCCTCCTTTTGACCACTGTCCCTCTCTCTCCATCTTTGTTATCACTCAATCTCTCTCTAGAAACCAACATCTACACTGACATCAATGCATTTAATCAAGGAAATAAAAAAGGATTAGAAATCTCCATTTACACTGAAATCAATGCATTTAATGAAAATAATCAAATAGGATTAGAAATCATCTACATTAAAATAAATTCATCTAGTGCAGGTAATCAAATATAATTATAAATCGACATCTAAATTGAAATCAACACATTCAATACAAGAAATCAAATTGTATTAGAAATCATCATCTACACTGAAATCAATGCATCTAGTGCAAGTAATCAAATAGGATTATAAATCACCATCTCCACTTAAATCAATCCATCTAGTGCAATAAATATTCTTCCCTCTCTCCACCCTCCATCCATATCTATATCCCCCTTCATCTTTTTTTTTGTTGTCTCTCTATCCCACCCCCCTAAACACATGCACTCTCTCACTCCACATGTATCATTCCCTTTGTAAACCACCCCCTGCCCCCATATCTCTCTTCTTCGCTCTCTTCACCTTCAATTTATATCTCTATCTTCCCCTTCTCTCCCTCTCCCCCAATAATACCTCTCTTTCCTCCTTTTGTCCTCTCTCCCTCTCCCTCCATCTTCCTTATCACTCACCCTCTCTCTCTAGAAACCATCATCTACACTGGAATCAATGAATTTACTGAAAGAAATCAAATACGATAAGAAATCACCATCTACACTGAAATCAATGAATTTAATGCAAACAATAAAATAGGATTAGAAATCATCTGCATTGAATCAATTCATCTACTGCAAGTAATGAATATAATTATAAATCAACATCTAAATTGAAATCAACAAATTCAGTGCAAGAAATCAAATTGTATTAGAAATCACCACCTTCACTGAAATTAATGCATCTAGTGAAAGTAATAAAATATCGTTAGAAATAAATATCTACACTAAAATTGATGCATATAGTGCAAATAATCAAATAGGATTATAAATCATCATCTCCACTTATAACAATCCATCTAGTGTGAGAAATATTCTTCCCTCTCTCCACCCTCCATCCATATCTATATCCCCCTCTATATTTTATGTCTCTCTATATTACCCCCCTAAACACACATGCTCTCGCACTCCATATATATCAATCTCTTTGTCAATATCCTCCTCCCTCCATCTCTCTCTTCTAATTCTATTGGATATATTTTTATTTATATACCTTACCTTTTTATACCTCTTTTATATTTATTTATTTACCATACCTTTTTTTATAAATAAGATACTTGCCCCATGATATGTGTCCCACAGTAATAATAATAATTTGTCCCAGTATTTGTCCCATGGGATTCACCTAAATAAAACCTCTTTTTGAATTTTCGTAAATACCAACCTAGATCCATCTGAACTCCAGATCTATCAAGTGTTGAGAGGGATGAAATCTCTTGAGGTGAAAACCTCTTTTTTGAGTGAAAAACTTGAGGAAAGGTTTTCACCTCGAGATATTTGATCCATCTTGGCACTTGATAGATCTGGAGTTAAGATTGATCTAGGCTGGTTTCAGTCGTGTGCTACCAAGGAAAATCTATTGAGGATATGATTAATTTTGTCAACAATATGTAAATATATCAAATATTAAAATATCATTTTAAATATGCTAAATATTTCTAAGATTAACTTGGTCATTTTAATTTTAAATTTTCTTATTTACCTCAGTTTGTTGAGATGATAAATATTGTTAATAACTATAATGATGAAAAGTGATGAAATATTTTTTTTGAATGAAAAGTGACAATAATAGTGTTGAAAGATAGAAAATGTGAATAATAATAATGTGCTCATGTTACAAATAGTCTTCATTGTGATCAATCTCAAACTAGTTTCTTCTACTATTCTTATGGCCACCCTTGTTAGTTTTGTTATCTTTTCATATCGATTATATGAAAAAGAAAATTTAAATCGCAAACCATTTAAATATTTAGCTCGAGTTGTTGTAGTAAACATGATATCTTGTCTCTCTTACTTTCTAATATTAATAGGTTGAACTACTATAACACAAAAATCAATGTACATTGTCAATAACTTTTTGTGCTTACATTAAAATCAATGCATATTGTTAATCCAATCACTTTAAAATTAATGTACCACCATATATCCAATTACATAAAATCATAAATCAACATATACATTGAAATTAGTGCATTTAATGCAAGAAATCAAATCAGATTAGAAAATAACTTCTACATTGAAATCAATGCACCTAATGCAAGAAATCAAATAATATTATAAACCAACATCTACACTGAAATCAATGCATTTACTCAAAGCAATCAAATAGCATTAGAAATTTCCATCTACACTGAAATCAATGCATTTAGTACATACAATCAAATAGGATTAGAAATAATCTACATTGAAATCAATGCATCTAGTTCAAGAAATCATATATAATTATAAATTGAAATCTAAATTGAAATTAACACATCCAGTGCAAGCACTCAAATAGTATTAGAAGTCACCACCTACACTGAAATCAATGCATCTAGTGCAAGTAATCAAATATCATTAGAAATAAATATCTACACTAAAATCGATGCATCTAGTGAAAATAATAAAATAGGATTATAAATCACCATCTCCACTGAAATCAATCCATCTAGTGCAAGAAATATTCCCCCCTCTCTCCACCCTCCAGCCATATCTTATCCCCCTCCATCTCTTGTTTTTTGTCTCTTTATCTCACCCCCCTAAACACACACACTATCACACTCCATAAATATTGTTTTCTTTGTCAATCAACCCCTCTCCACATCTCTCCCTTCTTCCCTCTCTTCACCTTCCATCTAGATCTCTAACTTCCCCTTCTCTTCCTCTCCCCCGCTAATATCTCTCTTTCTCCCTTTTTTCGTCTATCCCTCTCTTTCCATCTTCCTTATCACTCACTCTCTCTCTCTAGAAACCAAAATATACACTGAAATCAATGCATTTACTCAAAGAAATCAAATAGGATTAGAAATCGCCATCTGCACTGAAATCAATAAATTTAGTGCAAAAAATCAAATAGGATTAGAAATCATCTACATTGAAATCAAGTCATCTAGTGCAAGTGATAAAATATAATTATAAATTGACATCTAAATTGAAATCAACACATTCGGTGAAGGCAATCAAATTGTATTAGAAATCACTACCTACCATGAAATCAATGCATCTAGTGCAAGTAATTAAATATTATTAGAAATAAATATCTACACTAAAATCGATGCATCTAGTGAAAATAATTAAATAGGATTAGAAATCACCATCTCCCATTATATCAATCCATCCAGTGTAAGAAATATTTCTCCCTCTATCCAACCTCCATCCATATCTATATCCCCCTCCATCTATTTTTTTTGTCTCTCTATCTCACCCCGCTAAACACACACTCTCTCACAGTGAATATATATCAATCTCTTTGTCAATCACCCCCTCTTCCCATCTTTATCTTCTTCCCTCTCTTCACCTTCCATCTATATCTCTATCTTCCCCTTCTCTCCCCCTCCCCTGCTAATATCTCCCTTTCCTCCTTTTTTCCTCTCTCTGTCTCTCTCCACCTTCCTTATCACTCACTCTCTCTCTCTAGAAACCAACATCTACACTGAAATCAATGCATTTACTCAAAGAAATAAAATACGATTAGAAATCGCCATTTGCACTGAAATCAATTTATTTAATGAAAACAATCAAATAAGATTTGAAATCATCTACATTGAAATCAATTCATCTAGTGAAAGTAATCAAATTATAAATCGACATATAAATTGAAATCAATATATTCATTGGAAGAAATCAAATTGTATTTGAAATCATCACCTACACTGAAATCAATGCATCTAGTGCAAGTAATCAAATAGGATTATAAATCACCTTCTCCACTTAAATCAATCCATATAGTGCAAGAAATATTCTTCCATCTCTCCACCCTCCATTTATATCTATATCCCCCTCCATCTCTTGGTTTTTGTCTCTCTATCTCACCCCCCTAAACACAAACACTCTTGACCTCCATATACATCATTCCCTTTTACAATCACCCCCTCTCCAGATGTCTCTCTTCTTCCCTCTCTTTACATTCCATATATATCTCTATATTCCCATTCTCTCCCTCTCCCGCACTAATATCTCTCTTTCCTCCTTTTGTCCTATATCCCTCTCTCTCCATATTCCTTATCACTCACTCTCTCTCTCTACAAACCAAAATCTACACTGAAATCAATGCATTTACTCAAAGAAATCAAATAGGATTAGAAATCACCATCTAAAATGAAATCAATGCATTTAGTGAAAACAATCAAATAGGATTAGAAATCATCTACACTTAAATCAATTCATCTAGGGCAAGTAATCAAATATAGTTATAAATCGACATCAAAATTGAAATCAACAAATTTAGTGCAAGCAATCAAATTTTATTATAAATCACCACCTACACTAAAATCAATGCATCTAGTGCAAGTAATCAAATATCATTAGAAATAAATATCTACACTAAAATCAACGCATATAGTGCAAATAATCAAATAGGATTAGAAATCACCATCTCCACTTATATCAATCCATCTAGTGTGAGAAATAATCCTCCCTCTCTCCACCCTCCATCCATAGCTATATCGCCCTCCATATATTCTTTTTTGTCTCTCTATCTCACCCCCCTAAACACACACACTCTCGCACTCCATATATATCAATCTCTTTGTCAATCACCCCCTCTCCCCATCTCTCTCTTCTTCCCTTTCTTCACCTTCCATTTATATCTCTATCTTCCCCTTATCTCCCCCTCCCCCGCTAATATCTCTCTTTCCTCCCTTTGTCCTTTCTCCTGCTCTCTCCATCTTCCTTATCACTCACTCTCTCTCTCTGGAAACCAACATCTACACGAAAATCAATGTGTTTACTCGAAGAAATAAAAAAGGATTAGAAATTATCTACATTGAAATCAATTCACCTAGTTCAAGTAATCAAATATAATTATAAATTGACATCTACATTGAAATCAACACATTCATTGCAAGCAATCAAATTGCATCATAAATCATCACCTACACTAAAATCAATGCATCTAGCACAAGTAATCAAATAGGATTATAAATCACCATCTCCACTTAAATCATTCCATCTAGTGTAAGAAATATTCTTCCCACTCTCCACCCTCCAGCTATATCTATATCCCCCTCCATCTCTTGTTTTTTGTCTCTCTATCTCACCCCCCTAAACACAAACACTCTTGCACTCCATATATATCATTCCCTTTTTCAATCACCTTCTCTCCCCGTCTCTCTCTTCTTCCCTCTCTTTACCTTCCATACATATCTCTATCTTCCCCTTCTCTCCCTCTCCCCCACTAATATCTCTCTTTCCTCTTTTTTTCCTCTCTCCCTCTCTCTCCATATTCCCTATCACTCACTCTCTCTCTCTCTAGAAACCAACATCTACACTGAAATCAATGCATTTACTCAAAGAAATCAAGTACAATTATAAATTTCCATCTACACTGAAATCAATGCATTTAGTGCAAACAATCAAATAGAATTAGAAATCATCTACATTGAAATCAATTCATCTAGTGCAAGTAATCAAATATAGTTATAAATTGACATCAAAATTGAAATCAAGACATTCAATGAAAGAAATCAAATTGTATTATAAATCACCACCTACACTGAAATAAATGCATCCAATCAAAGTAATCAAATATCATTAGAAATAAATATCTACAATAAAATAGATGCATATAGTACAAATAATAAAATAGGATTAGAAATCACCATCTCCACTTATGTCAATCCATCTAGTGCGCGAAATATTCCTCCCTCTCTCCACCCTCCATCCATATCTATATCCCCCTCCATATATTCTTTTTTTGTCTCTCTATCTCACCCCTCTAAACACACACTCTCGCACTCCATATATATGAATATCTTTGTCAATCACCCCCTCTCCCAATCTCTCTCTTCTTCCCTCTCTTAACCTTCCATCTATATCTGTATCTTCACCTTCTCTCCCCCTCCCCCTCTAATATCTCTCTTTCCTCCTTTTTCCCTCCCTTCCTCTCTCTCCATCTTCCTTATCACTCACTCTCTCTCTCTAGAAACCAACATCTACACTGAAATCAATGCATTTACTCAAAGAAATAAAATAGCATTATAAATCTTCATTTTCAATGAAATCAATTTATTTAGTGCAAACAATCAAATAGGTTTGAAATCATATACATTCAAATAAATTCATCTAGTGTAAGTAATCAAATATAATTATAAATCGAAATCTAAATTGAAATCAACAAATTCATTGCAAGCAATCAAATTGTATTAGAAATCATCACCTACATCGAAATCAATGCATCTAGTGTAAGTAATAAAATAGGATTATAAATCACCATCTCCACTTAAATAAATCCATCTAGTGCAAGAAATATTCTTCCCTCTCTCCACCCTCCATCTATATCTATATCCCCCTCCATCTCTTGTTTTTTGTGTCTCTATCTCACCCCCCTAAACAGACACACTGTTGCACTCCATATATATCATTCCCTTTGTCAATCACCCCCTCTCCCCATCTCTCTCTTCTTCCCTCTCTTTACCTTCCATATATATCTCTATCTTCCCCTTCTCTCCCTCTCCCCCAGTAACATCTCTCTTTCCTCCTTTTCTCCTCTCTCCCTCTCTCTCCATATTCCTTATCGCTCACTGTCTCTCTCTAGAAACCAACATCTACACTGAAATCAATGCATTTGCTCAAAGAAATAAAATAGGATTAGAAATCGCCATCTACACTGAAATCAATTGAGAATGTGAAGCTGGATTACACTTTTTTCCCTTTTTTGAGAAAAAAATTTCATTTTTTTTGGTTCTTCAACTTTCTGCAAACTATAACAATTTTTCTGTGTAGAATTTCATTTTGCGATAAAAATAAAAGTTGTGAGAAATTTTGTTAGCTTTCTATTACTTATTTTTTGAAATTTTTTTATGCAGATTTGATATGTCAACTTATAGTTTCTTTGGGTGTGTGTTTCTTAACAATCAAAGGATTCATAAGAAGTCATGTTATGATGCAATGTTGTATTCATTGAAAATTTGTGTTTTTGAGAAAACAAAATGTGTTACAACAATCTAGACAGAGTCTAGTTTGGTTTTGTCATATTTACAAAGGCAATGGATGCATATCATAATTACTAGAATTTTTTGAATTGGTCGAATACGAAAAACTATGTATTTTGGATATGTTTAGCGTCGCAAGAAATTTCTTAACATATAAGTTATAAACTAAAAATGTAAAAGCTACCCATTAGAGATGACGGACCAATGTAATGCCCCATAATTTTTTCAATTTTTTTTACAATGTATTTTGAGAGATACAAAATTTTGATTTCATTGAATCACAATGACCCTCAAAAATTGTTTGCACCTATTTTATTAGAAAAATAATTGAAATTAGTAAACTTTTAAGAAATTCCATAAAAGTTATATTTCCTGAAATTAGATTCAATTCTGAAAATGTTTGTCTTTGTTTCGACAGTTAATTAACAAACTTTCATGGAATTTAATCAGTCCAAAGTTGCAGAACTGTATTCAGATCCTAGTTTTTGTGTAATTGGTGACGTGTTAGTTCAGCTGAACTTTTAATCTAAGTTCGGCCGAACTATGTTTTTCGCCGACGGCTCGTTGAATCTAACGAATTAATAGTTAGACCGAAATTTTAATCAAAATTTCGGCCGAACTATGGTATAACTTTCCGTCAGTCGGAAATTTTTGCGTAGCCCCTACTAAAACACATTTCGCGGCAATATAAATTGCCGCGAAATCATTCACAATTTTCGCACATTTTGCACATTTCATCTCATTTTACAAAGATCTTGTTTTGGGTTCAAAAATTTTTCTTTAAATTTTGGGTTTAAGAGATTTTCTTGGAAGCAAACTGATTTTACGGAGAATTTTTTTGGGTTTAAATAATATTTTTGGAAGACATTTCTTGGAGGCGGCCTGATTTTGGCAAAAATTGTTTTGAACTTAAAAAAAAATCTTGGACATACATTCAAAAGACATTTCTTGGAGGTATGTACATGTTTTGAGTTGAAGTAAATATTTTGATCTTCATTTCCTTTTTATAAGACATTTTTCTCTCGAATTTTTTAAAGTAAGTGTTTTGGGTTGGAGTAAGTATTTTTTGCAAAAAATTTAAACTGGATTTTTTTAAATTAAATCTTTTGTGATATTTTTTGTAATTGAGTTATTGTCTAATTTTTTGAAGGAAATTTTTTGAACTTCATACCCTATTATCATGAGAATTTGAAGAACTTGTGCGAGAAAATATGATCGAAAAAGAGACCCTGACGAACGTAGAGAAGAGACGAGACAATCTCGCAAAAGAAAGTTAGAAGCCCTCTCAAATATTGAAGAGGAAAATAAACCTCAAGAAAAAATTGAAGCAGGTATGTAAATGTGAATATTATGATCTATTGATATATTTAAAATTTTTGTAATGTAAAATGTGAAGCTTAATTTTTATTTGATGAACTAATTTGAAAAATATTTTGTTTAATGTAAACAGACAGAGATATTCCTCAAAATATTGAAGAAGAAAATCAGCCTCAAGCAGAAATTGAAGCAGGTATGTAAATGTAAATATTATGATCTATTGATATATTTAAAATTTTTCTAATGTAAAATGTGAAGCTTGATTTTTATTTGATGAACTAGTTTGAAAAATATTTTGTTTAATGTAAACAGACAAAGATATTCCTCAAAATATTGAAGAAGAAAATCAACCTCAAGCAAAAATTGAAGCAGGTATGTAAATGTAAATATTATGATCTATTGATATATTTAAAATTTTCCTAATAGATAAAAAACCTGACCATATTATACGATATCGTGTTAACTGCATTTTTGAAAAGTATTTCTTAAATGAGCGGGTGACAGTTTAGGCTCAAATGTTGAAATGTCTCCTATAATTAAAGAAATTAAAAGAAGCTACGACACTATTGGGTATTCGAAAATCAACCAAAGATAAAAAAAATGAAGGAAGAGGTGATAAAAAATATGAGTAGTGCTATAAAGTCAATTAAGAGATCTAGAGAGAAAGATGTTTCAATTGTACATAGAGGAATACAGATGGAAATGGTTTCCTCAAGTACTCAAGAGAATCTATGGCACGAGCACTGGGAACCTCGTGAAAAACTTTGCACAAACATCGGAAAATTCGGTTGCAAATAGATGTAAATGATGAACTTGCTTGTTGGAGAGCTACTTATAGGAAACCATACAAAGATAGATTTCGAGAAAATGTTAAAAAAATAATATATGAATATTGGAAGAAAAATTCGCGTGTTTCACCAACTGCAAGGCATATGATGCGAAGAAGAATAACACGAAATCAATACGAAGAACATGAAAAACATCTCTTGGAAACCACTCAGATAGATTTATTCAACAAGTTCAAAGAAGAGAATCGTCAAATTCATGTTTCACTCAGTGCTTTTGTTCAACAAAAACCATGGTATGTAAAACTTATCACCGTACGCGACACTTGTTGTTGCTGTTATCATGTGGAATTTGAGTTATATTATGACAGATTCCTTGATTTTGGTAGAAAATTATGGAAGGATTCACCTCCTCCTTCCACTATCCATGATTTCATATCTCAAATTCTATGTGAAAGAGAAAGCGATGAACTATTTTACAAAAGGAAATGTGTTGGTGGTAAAAAATGCGATGATTTTGGAAATTTGACTAAATTTCAAAACAAATATCTTATTGATATAAATGATCAATCATTGTCCAACATGAAAGTGAAATGGAAGAGATATGAATATATCGATACATCGATTCAAGGCGCAAATAGCGTTAAAAGAATTGAATTACTAGAAGACGAAATTTTTCTGATAGACATTTTGAGAAAGTTTGAGGCAGAAATTTACAAATACACCAAGCATTCCCATAGAGCTCGATGGAAAGACTTGCAATTCAAAAAATCTCATGAAGTTTTTCCACCAGGGACCATTTTTTCAGTGATTGATTTTGTAGAAAACTACACATTTGTTCCACAAAAATAAATTCAGAGTGAATACTATCATTCTGACCAAGTCTCCATGCTCGTCCATATTCAATATAGACATGCTGAAAAAAATGTTGATCATATAGAAAGCACGAGTGAAAATCGACATATCATTAAAGAATATCACTTTTATATCAATGACAATCGTACACATGATACATGTTTTGTACAACATTGTTTTGGAAAAATTTATGATTCATTGAAAAATCGTGGAATAAAATTCAATGAACATTGGATATGGTCAGATGAATGCGCAGGTCAATTCAAATCTGCACGATCATTCTTTTGGTTGTGTTGTCTTCATAAAAAAATCTACATTAAACATTGTTGGAATTTCTTTGAGAGTGGCCATGGAAAAGGAAAACGTGATGGTGCAGGAGCATGCATAAAACGAGTTCTTCGAAGATATCAAATGAACCACTTTGCAAGTCAACTTGTGAACGCTAAAGAAGTTGTTCAATGGTGCATCGCTTCTCTAAGCCATGAGAGAAACCGATCAAGAGAACTACGAAGGTACATTAAATTTAATTTATATTAGAAATATAATTTTAAACATTGTACATTTATCATGCAATGATTATCTTTGATTGTATTTGATATCATATTTACAAATTCTTCTTCTAATTTTCCATATAAAGGTTTTTCTGGCATATTGGAATCGAATATGTAGATATATCAATTGGAAATGGCGTTGAAACAATAAAAGGGACTCGAAAATTGCATTCAATTCAAACAAAGTTGTCCATAAATGTGTTTGCATTGGATAAAAGAAAATATTCTTGTTTTTGTGATGTTTGCATAGACAACACAAAATCCAATGACGTTTGTGAAAACAAAATGTATGTGAACGATTGGAAACATACAGAGCTAAATACAAAGGGAAAAATGTCTATTGCAATGTTTGAAGAAATGCAATAAGAGAAAACTACAATATCATCTGATGGTGATCGAGTTTCTGATCTTGTTAGAGAAGGTAACATTTTAATTACTTTCTAATGATTTAAAGATCTAGAAATAAATTTAAATATGCATACTTTTGTTAAATTTATTTTATTGTGCAAGAGATGTTTTTGATGTAATTGCACCTATTGAGAACAATGAAAATGAGAAGTATTGTTTGATGCGTTGCACTGAACAAAAAATGAAATTATTACAAAACTATAATGATCATGGATTTCAGTATGATAGAGGGTCTATTATACTAAAAGGTTATTTTTTCAGACAAACTCATCAAAGTGGAGACTTTGTTTAATTTGAAGACTATGAAACTAATTCCATAAGTTTTCAATATATTCGCTTGGTGTGTGCAACACGCATAAAGTTGATATAAGTTCAATAAAAGAAAAAATAAAAAATTAAGAGATGGAAAATGTCAAAACCCGATCATGAACGGATTATTGAGGATGGAATTCCATTAGAATTTTTTTGAGTGAATTGTCCAACAATTTATTATCTTTGGATTAAATATGTTTTAGAACTTTCAGTACTCAACTAAAAATTTAGCTGCTTATGTTATTTGTGCAAGTGTTTGCACATGTACAAATTGTTTGGGTACAAGCACGTGCTCTAGTATCAACTGAAAGTAGTTTTTCTATACATGTGCATTGATGAAAAATGTTATATGTATTGGATATATATATATATATATATATATATATATATATGTTCTAGAATGAAATTAATTGTTCTAGTTTTACTATGTGCATTGATGAAAAATTATTTACATACTCAATATATATGTTCTAGAATGCAATTAACTGGAACTAGTTTTTCTATGTGCATTGATGAAAAACTAGTTGGATTTTCTGGTAAAAAGTATGGACACGATGTAAATAAATCATCTGCAGTATAGTTTTGTACGAAAATTCCTTTCAGACAAGAGACTCGGAGCACTTCTCTGACTTTTGGTGGGATTTGACCCACATCTCTAATCCTGATTGAAAATCTAGTACAAAATTTGCTTGTCCAATGGTCGGATATGTTCAATGTGCATTGATGAAAAATGTTACTTGTCTTGGATAGATATGTTCTAGAATGCACAATTAATTGTTCCAAGTATTTTTTCTATGTGCATTGATGAAAAAATAGTTGGATTTTTTGGTAAAAAGTTTCAACAATGTAGATAAATCGACATGGCTACCTATTTGAGTGAATTAACGACATTGACCCAAATTCAACAAACATATATATGTACTAGAGACTTATATTTCCAATCAAAACTAAAGGGATAATTTGTACATATATCTACTTATTTAAACTCTTTTTTCAATTAGAGCTCAATTGATACATGGTTAGTTGCATTGAAAAGCTATGTTCTTCCTATTGGAAATTTTTTCATTCAAACAAAACTACATGGAGAGATCAAAAGCAATCTTAAAATTCCAAATGTACTTCAACCATCCAAAAGGAATTTGTGCAAAATTACTTGACATGCCATGCCAATTATAGTGAACAACTATCCAATAGAAACATTTAACATTATATAGCACATGTGACAAATGTATATTGAAACCATCCAAAACTTTAAAATTTTAAAAACTTTTGATAATATATCGTGCAACATTAAAACATTAAACATCACATGCGAAATGTAGATTGAAACCGTTCAAAACTTGAGTTTAAAAAACTTTAAATTATATATATATCGTTACTTCACATGCCATGCCAATTATAACTCAACAAGATCCAATAGAAACATTTAACATTATATACCACATGTGCAAATGTAGATTGAAACCATCCAAAACTTTAAGTTTTAAAAACCTTTTAATTATATATTGTGCAACATGAAAACATTAAACATTTAAATTTCATTAAATATCACATGCAAAATGTAGATTGAAACCATCCAAAACTTGAGTTTTAAAAACTTCACATGCCATGCCAATTATAATTCAACTATCCAAAAAAAACATTTAACATTAAATATCACATGCAAAATTTAGATTGAAACCATCCAGAATGTTTAACTTTTAATTTAACAAAAAAATATAGATTACAACATTACTTCACATGCCAAATGTACTCCAAGCATCAAAAACTTAAATTTTAAAAACAAAACAAATTATAACACATGTCATTACATAACATGCCAAATGTAGTTCATATGACAACATTAATTTATAGATGACAACATTACTTCACATTCACATGCCAAAAGTACTAAAACCATCCAAAAATTAAATAAAACAAATTATATAATAACAATGTAATAAAATATGTCCAGAAATTGTAAATGTCACAAGTATCAAACTGTATCAAGTTTAACAAATTTTAAAACCATCTAAATTTTGAAATCAAATCTACTGTAAATCATGTCCATCGAATGGAGATGGATCTAGCGTCTTCCCTACTAGGGTCTCAGTCCGCACCCTATCCTGTGAATGGGAAACCTACATACACAATGCACATGTACTAGAACATTAAAATTTGATGTTTTAAAAATGAATGAGAATATATATATCTAGAACTTCATGTAAAAAACAAAATATAACAAAAAAATCATGCAATACCTCATAAAGTTCCCTCTCCATTTGATGAATAGGTTCTCCCATAGGAACATCTGCAGTGGTAAACTGTACAATATACATGTACAGTTAAATATATATATATATATATATATATATATATATTAAAAACTTTCAAATGAAAATGCACGTGTACATATATAAACTTATTTTCAATAATATTAAAAAAAGGAACTAAAGACAACTTGTTCAAATGTTGTGGATGTTCCTATCTCTGTCGCTAGAGTCCGCGGATTAAATAAATCTTCTATAGGAACCTAAATTCAAAAAAATTTAAATAAATCAAAATATAGATCTCTCTCTCTCTCTATATATATATATATATATCTCAAATTTTAATGGAAATTTTTGAGGTAGAATATATATATATATATATATATATATATATATATAACTTTTAAACATAAATTTTAAACTTGTGAAAAATTGTCCATACTTGTGGCTCATCTCCCAAGGAAGTAGAAGGTACATCTCCCAAGGAAGAAGAAGGTACCGCCATCCCAAAAACATCAGATGGAATCAGTACCTGTTAAAACATTTTATCAAATTATATATATACATACATGTACATGTGTGGCAAAAATTATTTATTTTAGAGTCACTTAAAAAACACTAACATTTGCCAACATATCTTGATGGTCAGACCCATCTGCATTGTTTGAACCAGAGGTCCCGAACGTGATATTAACATTTTCATCACGCATCATGTGTGAGAACTGCAAATGGTGTTTTAACACATAATCATACATTTTTGTTAGATTAATGCACACATACAAATAAATGTATACATGTACATACACATGTATTTATTACAAATTGTACACATGTATATGTAAAAATAATTTCAAACCCTAAGGTCACTAACACATACCGTTCCGGTGCCCTCTTCCTCATGAAAAATTAGGTCTTGCAAACCATTGCAACAATTTATTGCATATGTTCAGAGATTTTCAACATTCATGTTGTAAATCTCCTCATCTGTACAATAAACAAAATTGGCATGTGCATTTTTACGTGCTCTTTGTCAATTTAAGCAAAGATCGACTCCACTCAATCTTCTATGAACATTGTCGATCATAACATCCCTTGCTTCTTGAATTATTTGAGAATTCGCATCCATCTCTGATCGCAGAGTTTTGACTCAAAACAGTCGACTCACCAATGACGGCTTAGGGTGAGGAAACTCCACATCTCACTTAGCACCCTTACGGTCATATAATCGACCTTTCCCCGAGCCAAAAAATTCTGAAGGAAGGTCATTATAGTTGGGTTTCATACCCAAAAAAAATTCTGCATAAAACATTTGTGCAAAATAAACAGGAACCTCATCATTCCATGGAAGCCTTCCAAAGGCTGCAAGATGTCGATCATACAAATAACGAGCTTTGTCTGGGTGCTTGAAATACTGCACCTTCAACATTTTTCTTTTTGGCCCTTCCTTATAATTAAACATTGACTTGGCCACTTCTCTTGTAACTTTTTGTTTTACGTCCTCCCATTTATCGGGACCCATCACTGTTTCTTTTATATTTCTCATTAGCTCTACAAATGAATCATTCGTTGGCCCAAGATTTTTGTACACATTTACCATTTCACCCAATGAATGTGTAACTATTTGAAGGCTTTGTCGACTCTCAGCAGGTAGAGACAAAGCCACGATATATCTTTGCAATTTTTCATGAAGGCTTTCACACCTTTGTAAGGTGCATTCCGCCATGTTGGTTTCCCATGGTATATCAGTAATCTCGGCCATATAAGTTGTGCTGGGTTGACAGCCTTCTTCTTGAATGTAGCCAGTTGCCTTGTGTCTATTTTGACCACTAGCTCGAACATTTTCGGCCTCTACATCAATATATATAAAATTTCGTATATTAGAAAAAACACGTGTAAAAAAAGTTGTACAAATTTAATGAAAAAATATAGAAATTGATGGCAACTTTGATGTTGTTGGTTAACATCTTCTCCAGAATGACCCTGCTGAGAACCAGACCCAGAATGACGTTGCTGAGAACCAAACCCACAATGACCCTGTTGAGAACTAGCAGCCATTGATTGGCCTTCGGGGGAATAAATATCACCCCCTTCCCACAACCAGCTACCACTCATACCTCAACCGGTTGAACCTTGGCCACGCTCCATGGATGGAGTAGAAACCCTTCTCCTCTTACCTCCTAAAACTTAAAATATGAAACTTATTAAAAACAAATTTAACTGATAAAGTTAATAAAAAATCAATTCCATATGTACACACATGTATGGAGATTTAAGATTATATTTAAATACCGTGAACATCCCCCGATCCCTGAACCTTAATATGGGATTCGGCTGATCTTCGTCATTCATCCTCCATGATATATATCTATTGGTCGACATTTACACAAAATAGATTTCAAAAAATCAATTTGTAATTTAGTGTACAAAAATTATGTAGAACACAAATTTCAAAGCAATAATTAATCATGTGTGAAACTAAATTTAATCGAAAAAGAAATTATAAAAATGATAAGTTCACCAAATTGCACTTTACATGGTGGGAGCACACTTGGTATAAAATTTACCACTTATACACTTTATTTTGTGGGAGAAATGACACATGTACATAGTTTACCTTAAATTTGTTGTGTTTTATGGATATTAAAATGAATAACTTCTATTTAGATCCATTCCAGAGATTGACTGTAGGGGCATTTACTAGATATGTCACCTTTCATAAAAGATGAGATCCAGAGGCTACCTGGCCCTTTACAGACTCTGCCTATAGAACTTGTAGAAGTAAACACTAGAGGCATTAACAATATCAAATAATGTTTTCATGCTCAGACATGGGAATGTCTCTCTTTCCCTAAGCAAAAAAATAGTTCAAGGTAGTTAATCTTCATAGACACGTCATCAAGCAGGTCAATGTGATCATCCGCAACTTACTTTGGATGAAATTAGGCTTGGAATCCTCTACAACCTGGTGGATGGAGTTGAATGGGAACTAGATCAAGGCCTTTACAAAATACATTCTAGTGAATAACACTTACTAGGTTATGCCAACAAATAAAGTGGTAGAAATGTTTTCTCCTCGAGGTTTTCCAATTGGGTGTGTAATACCAACTTCACCCATTTCCTAAGATGTTTCTCTCTTAGGTTACAAATGTCTTCCACCTTATTAGTTATATATTTTTCAATTTCCTGTGGATTCCTTGAATTTTTTCTCCTACCATATCCCTCTCTCACTCCCCAAATTATTGTCATCAAACATGCCCCATTGAGGATCTGGAGCAATTTTTGCACCATACTTAGAACTATCATTGCTGCTAATTTAAATTGGAGTCATGTATACTAGATTGCTTGCTTAAGTGGCTCTTACTTGGACAATATCCTGAGATAGTTTGACATGATGGTTGTATGAGGTTGGAAGCTACTTGGTGTAATTTTACTTAAATATTCAAAGAAACAGAGCAAAAATGTCATCTTCAATCATTTTTTATTAGCTTCCGAATATAGCAGATTTTATCACAATTGCAACACAATCATGTTCCATGAGCATGAATTATGAATGTCGCAAGCCAAATTGCAAGGAAATTTGCATTCATTTTAGGAAAAAGAAGGTTATGACATTAAGTTCCATGCTAGAAAAAATTATGCAAATAAGGTTGCTAAGTCTTGATACTTACCATGTGTTTCAAAGCCATAACGAAGGTTGGCTTTGAGAGTGTCCTCTCAAAGCCCTATCTTGAGATGAAATTTAATTCAATGTCTCTTAGAGTTGCAAGGTGGAATTGATAGAACTATTTGATTTCTTTACCATAGATGGATATCTCCTTTCATCTATACCTTTCTCTACCATCTTGTTTCCAAGTGAAATGGGAATTTTCACATTTTGAATGCTATTACCATGTAATTTGGTAGTCTTCTAGCTAGACCTATCACAAGTAAGGTTGTCATACCAAACTATTTATCTTGCTCAACTCAGTGACCATGACTCTCTTCTCACACTACTTACCATATAAGATCTTCAATTGTACATGTCACACAAAGTTGGGGGTTCTAGGTCTACACCTATTAGGTAAAGTTACATATTTTATGTCATTGTGGTACTTAAATTTGGAGGTGTTCCACCTAAAAAAGTAGGCATTAAATATGGATAAAAAGAATTTGTTTTAACTTTGATATAATTTCCTCGTGGAATTACTGAATTTATCGATGACATCATGCTAGCTTTGCTTAGAGAAGAAAGTTTTGGAGGAGAAATTGAATTCTTTCGACTTATTTTTGGCATTTAAGTTTGAAATAGTAGTTTTGATGACTCCATTGATGACCTTGCTGAGGAATTTGATGCACACAATATTGACTTTGAACATGGTTTAGAAGATTTTGAAGAAGTTGTAGATATTGGTGTTGTCACTGAATGTTTCTTTGTTGTTGGACTTTATCAAGACATGTAATTTAACTTTACGAGCAGATTGAGGACCTTGAAGAGGTTTTAGATTTTTTTGTTCTCACTGAAGGTTTTTATCTAGTTTTGTTTCTTAAACCATCATTTCCATAGGACATTTTTGGTGAATAGATTCTTGACCTTGATGAGAGTATATGATACCTTGAAGAGGCTACATCTTTTGGTGACGTCACTAATTGTTTCTCTATTATTATGTTTGTTAAACATCTCGCTTAGGGCGAGGCAACTCCACATATATTGTACAGTTTATGGGACAAAAATCAATATGTAGAAATATTCACTTGGTTTTTATAATTGGATAGAAGAATGACTTAAAATGACCTTGTATGTCTTCTCGTTTTAGAGCTCAAATTTTTAGGAAGGATTTAAGTATCCACCTTTAAAGAATCACTAGAAGAGGTTGATAAATAATATAGGAAGACAAAAACCTAACCAGTGGTGTAATAAATGGATTTCTTGGGAGGTAGATTGGCATATGGACTTTTGGTAGCTAGAACTTTTCCAAATAAGTGAATGTATTTGAAAACCAAACCTCTAGTTTATTTTGGTTTAGACAAGGTCTAGAATTTGAAAAGTGAATTCCCTCTTTCTTCCTCTTACATGTCCAGTGATCCGAATCTGGATTGAGGGAAAAATATTTCCTAAATAAAACTTTTTCATTTTATTTGTTTTATGCATGAGTTTTTAAAAGCTAATTAACTCATAAATTTCTCACAAAATACACTTAAATATTGACACAAACGCCTTCCCAATTGGCTAAATTTAGACGATCCTAAACACATTTTTATTTAACTAATGAGGGAGATAGCCCAATAAAACTAGTTTGTCCATATTCAAATCAAGTTGGTATCAAAGTACAATTTAGCTCATTTTAGTCAAGGTTAGTTAGAAGAATCTGTCTTCAATTTCCTCTCAAAATCAATGTGTACGTGCTTTTGAGAGACACACTAGAGGAATAAGGTCCAAATTTTTGATGGAAATGTGCTATGAAAGTAAAGGGTTAAAGGCAAACATGTACAAGGCTTAGTTGAGTACAAGGCATAGTTGAGCCAAATGTTGTTGAGGAAGGGCCTAATTATTTGGGTCTTGGTTATGGAAAACATGATAGTGAATGCTAAAAAGCCAAGGAGTCACATGAAGCTGTTCCAAGAAGGAATTTTATTTCGTGTTCATCACCTCAAGCTTGTGAAGTTTGTGTTGATGATGAATGGAAAATTTTGACACCCACTTTGCAAGAAGCTGTTAATAAACATGCAACTAATGAGAATGTAAAAGAAGAGGATGTTGAAAGCTCTATCTATTCATTGAATTCATTGCTAGTATTCAGAGGAGAGCCACTACCTCATCAAATTCACCTCCTCAAGAAGGCGACAATGGTGAATGTTCAAGGTATAAATTTGCCTTTAATCAATTTGCTTTTGATTATGATAAACATGGTAAATATTCACATAAGATATAGAAAATAACTTCCACGTGTTCCTTTTGTGGTTTGAATAATCATAATGTTTATAGATGTTGGAAGAAGATATCCATGCACATTGAAACTTTCTAAATAAATGACGCAAAAATTCAAAGGCCCATTGGACAAGGAAAATGATGTTGAAAATAAGATGGAATTGTTTATTACTCATTGCCATAAGAAAGGTCACCTTGTAGATAAGTGTTGGAATTTGTATCCAACAAGTCATCCACAACATTTGAAGAAGGTGGAAAGAGATAACGACAATAATGGAAAAGAGGATTCCATAATCGATGAGGGTCAAGATGATTCACAAGATGAAGTGCAGCTAAAAGAAGTGCCATTGAAATGGTTTGCTAACAGATGGTAAGATTTATTATCCAATTAAGGCCTTGCATGTATTTTTATGTTTCATGAATTTATTTGTAAATTCAAAGTATGGTGCATGTTGCATGAAGCAAGATGTTGAAAGTAGAGTTATGTTGACACACTTAAATGAAACAAATATGGAAATTTGTACATGAGCTCTATTATTTGACTTGAGAGTCAGTTGTTTGAAGAGACATGTTTTGTCAACTTGTGTTTGGTTGATGGTTTTGTACACGAATATGTAAGAGTACATGGAGATATTCACATGATGTGATTTTTTTTTTTCTTTGAAGAAGAAAAATGATATGTCAGCGAGCTATGTTTCTTGCATGATGTGTTTTAAGTTTGATGGTTTTGTTTGTGACAAGACGTCACAAGATTTTGGGAACGTCCACTCTTGAGTGAGAGCCTCATGATTACAACCTAATCATGAGAATAAAATGGGATCGCATCCTTATTTTGAAAACAAATAGGATTCTAAGCTACCTAGGACTCAAACCATTAATTTTAAATTTGAAATATCATGGTGTGTTGTTTCAATGCCTGAATCCACAACCCTAACATAAATTGTTTTGTTCTTTTTTTTCAAGATTTAGTTGGTTATATTAAAAGTCAGTTGAATTTAAAATTATTGGCTTAGTGGCATGAACCAAACATACTGTACATATTAAATGAGGAATTTCGCTCTCCCAATCATTTCTAAATCACCCATATCACCAAGAAAACATGTTTTAAAAGAAAATACTTTGGTATGGGAAAGACCTTAGGTTTCAAATATTATAAGAAGGTTTTTGATATGGTTGAGAGAATGTGGAAAATAGAATCCATAAACAAATTATTTTTCAGAACGTGTTACTTTCAAAGTATCAACAAGGAATGTACAAGGGTGTTCAATGAATTAACGCTATTTATTTAAATTCCATGATGTATATCTTACTCATAGTTTTAAAAAATTATTAAATAATGATATAGATTGGATAATTAGATTATTTTTCATATATTTTGATGCTTATAGAGTGAAAAAACTAAAAGAATCAACTTGTAGGGTCATTTTAATGGTGGGTGGAGAATTGGGGTCTAAAACCTTTTGGAGTCATTTTGAGGTATTAAATGACATTTCTGGGGGTCAAACGATTATCCCTTGTGCTGAAATCTTGACCATTATTCTACACTTAAAGACAATATTCCAATGGTGCAAGAAAAACATGAAATGAAGTTCATTCAAAATTTATGCCTTTAGTAAGTTGACCTATCATGTTAACCACCATGGTATGAGAGAATGAAATTTTAGCCCCATTACTCATGCATGGCAAGCTAGCTACATGTGGAATTTTAACAAGAATCTAGAAGGTCTAAAATCACAAACCTCAATAATGGTTGACAGAGTCAAATATTACACCTAGTTGGCTATCACGATATGTTAAATATTTGGCCACTAGGAGGAATAAGAGTTCCATTTTGTGTTATTGTATTTTGTTCCATAGTTGAAAATACAACTAGGAGTGTGAAGTTAGAGAGAAAAATGTATGAAGTTAAGTTTTTATAGAAACCTTACATGGTAAAACTCTTAGCTAACTCTAGAGATATTACCTCTTTCTTTGTACTCACATATTTTCCATACCAGAAAAGAGAGAGTAGAGAATGTTTACATTTTAGTGTTTTTTTATCTCCCATAAGGATTTCCTAGGGAAAAAGGAGTCTAGAGCATCATTACTTTTTAGGGTTGCTTGCCTCCCATAAGGATTTCCTAGGAAAATAATTGTGTTGATTGTTTAGAGATATGTATGTGTGTGTTTCATTATGTTCTCTATTTCTTACTTTTTGTTTCATTATGTTTTATATTTCTTACATTTTTTCCCTCCTATTTTTCTTTCCAATCAAGGTTTATAAAATAACATGAGAAGCAACATGAGACTTAGAACAATCATTTTCATTATCTATATGGAAGGCAAGAAGGGTTATATCCCCTTAAGCTTAAGCTTATGTAGTTTTTCAATTTTTGTCATATATTTTTTGGTAAGGGTAAATGTTTTTTTATCTATAGTACAAGTCATGAGTTCCCCAATTTTACCTTATGTAAAGCACGATTCTAGGATTACTACAATTTCTACTTGGTTTTTTATTGTGATGATGCCCAGTCTCAATCACTTGGCCATCTCTTGATGGGTAGTTAAATCTTTATAACAATACTTAAGTAATATTTATCTATTTGTATTATGTGAAATTATGTAAAAAATCGTATACTATTTTTCATAAAATTGGGTTGAGTTTATCATATATTTCAATGAAAGTTGATTAAATATGTTTTCTTTAAAAGGATATAAATTTTTTGTTAAGGTATGAATTTGAAATTTTGTGTGGCTCTCTATCAACCTTCACTTCCTCATTTCTAGAAAAAATCTATTTTGTCATTCGTATACCCACTTTCTATTCAAATGCATGAGTTTTGAACTCTGGGTAACTATGTTTTTCCACGCAGGAAAATTATATGTCACATTTTATACTAACTCTAAATATTATTTTGAAGTTTGGATTACTGTTATTCTTTTATATAATTTAACATTAGATATAAGTTTAAATTGAAATATACTTAGATGAAATATATCTTAGATATGGCATTTGCAAATTATTATCTATTTATTGAACTGAAGGACATAATTACTACACATGTTTAATTTACATTCAAATGCTTCTTTGATTTATCTCCTATAGCTTAATGTAATGCTAGATATATAATTTAAGTTGAAGGCCCATGAGATAAATATGACTTCTATGTGACATTTGTATTGAATCATCTATTTGTTGTGTTATATGAACATAATTGGTACACACATCTAATTTGCATTACTAATATGTCATGCTTCTTTAATTTATCTTTTATAGATGATCGAAGCATCCCTTTTTAATCTATCCCTTTTGACTTCGGATATGTGGGCAATACTCATCCGCATATTTTTCTATCATAAAGAAGTGAGTAAAATTGTATTCCATTTGTGTCAATGTTAAGGTTAAGCACATGGATTAAATTTTTATATAAGATACATTGCCATGGTGTACATTTATATCTAAAGAGTACAAAACCTCATTCAAGACCATATGTTTTGTTGATGTAGTTTGATTGGTTATATTGCATTGCTTTTGTAGTTGTTGTTGTGGGCCTCACCATCTAGTGATTTTAGATAAAAAATTATTTACATGGAATTTTGAAGTATCCTAGAATGTTTATTATTTATCACTACTAGCCTTGGTGATTTAGTTGTTTCTTTTGATGCTGCTTAGTTACCCATATTTAACAGTTGTTCATGTTTAATTCATTGTTAAGGATTTTTATTGGCCTGTCAGGATGTATTTTTTTCAAATCCATAATGGCTAAAAGAATGATATTTATCTATGAAAAAGAGAGGTCATATGGAAAACAAATTTTTTGCAAGTGTTCTTTTGAACCCATAGAACTTGCAACCCCAATATGGATACAATACTAAGTAATACATAGCCTCCTCATCTAACTTAGCCAGGGATTTGAAATACTATATTTGAGTTGGCTATCTCCATTTCAAGATATTATAATGTTAGATTATTATTTCTATAGATTTTGATTATGGTAGTAAAATGTTACAAAAAACTGGAAACTACAAATAATATTATTCTAGATATATTTAAAAAGGACATGGTAGAGAAAATCAAACAATATTAAACTTTTCATAAATAGTTTAGACAAAAATACATTTTCTAATTTTGATTGTAAATTCCAAGGCTTAAAGCAATAATTTTTCTAATAATTTTTTTTTAATTAATAAATAAAAAATAAGCATTTTCAATCAAAATCACATCCAACATATAATAAAAATAATGAAAACAATTTAAAACTTCATACACCTAATGACATTACTATGGAAAAGAGCATAAAAATATACAAGAAAAAAATCCTTTTCTATAATAATGGAGAGCTTCAAATATACAAGAAAAATAATATTTCAGCCTCCTTGTATCCCAGAACCTCACTATTACTAATTCACCCCCCTCCTATAATTCCTTATTCCAACAATTAGTAGGAGGATTGAAAAGCCAACAAGGTGCAATCAGATACTCAAGAGATAGTTGTAGAGCCAATTGTTATATGCAACCAAATACTTGGGAGATAGGTGCATATCTAGTTTCAATGACATAGTAGCTCAAGAGAGATCGAATTTCTAGTTGCAAGTGCGAATTACAAGAAATTAATGTGAATAGGGTGCTAGTGTGAATTGGCTAGTTGCAGAGTGTAGGTGTAGTTCTAGCTAGAGAGAGACTCCAAGAAGGGGTTTCAAGATAGAGCAGGTTTCCAACATTCCAGTCAAGAAGGGAGGCAAATATTTCCAACAAAAGAGGCAAGAACAAGTTCCCTAGTGGTAGTGCTATGCAACCCAGTTAGTCAGTGCATGTTGCAGGCAAGAGTGCGAGTAGCTGGGAGTCTCCAAAGAGAGTTTCTAGAGGTAGAACGAGTTTCCCAAAAGCAGTACTACACATTTTATTAGGTAGGACTGCATCTAGCATGGAGGAGGCCGAGTTGATTTGCTAGTCTAGGAGATTTTCCCTATTCTTATTCTCGAGGAGATACAGACTTAGTAGTGTAGCTATAGAATCCAAGCAAAAGGTACAAGATGGGAATCAACAATGCGAGATCAAAGAAAAGACAAATTTTTTTTAATACACAAAGACAAAATTTTTTTAATACACATCACACTTTTTAATGACATTGATCACTTTAATACACAACACAAAATAATTTTTTAATACACAAGACAAAGATTTTTTGAGTACCTGAACAACTGAGAGTTGAACTTATTTGACTGAGTCGTACAAAATTTTTCTTATCATACACAAAATTTTTTTTAATACACAAAGACAAATTTTTTGAGCGTGGGACTAGAGAGCTCAACTTACCTGACGGAGTTGAAGATCATGGATGGGAGGAGCACCAACGTGTAGCTGGGAGTCTCCAAACGGAGTTTATAGAGGTAGAATGAGTTTCCCAAAATAAATACTACACATTTTATTAGGTAGGACTGCATCTAGCATGGCGGGAGGCCGAAAGGATTTGCGGTCTAGGAGATTTCCCCTATTTTGAGTAGGAGATCGAGATCTCAAGAGTGTAGTAATAGAATCCAAGCAGAGGCAGTGGAAATCAATAAATGTTGAGATCAAATAGGGCAAAGAAATTTTTTTTAACAGCTACGTATAAATTTTTTTAATACATAAGACAAAAAATAGTCTAATACACAAAGACAAAAATTTTTTTAATACACACCACAAAAATTTTTTTTGAGCGACTAGAATCAATTTATCCCATTAGCTGAAGAGTGTAGCAGAGCAACCAAAGATTGTGATTTAAACGCCGCAATAGTTAATGTTTATTAGGATGATCTGGACAGACAATGCAATTTAAAAATTGAACCCGTAAACCACAAACCTTTCGGGTGATTTACTGAGGAAAATAGTTCGGTCAAACTATTTAAAAGTAAAATTTTGGTCAATCACAGTCACTTAACTGAGTTAAATTTTCAACAACCATTGCCGGTTTTCCAATCTCTAAAATTATGTTTTCTCATGCCATCATGTGTCGTCAATATAAATGGAAATCACTTCAGCCCGCCGAAATTTATAAAAATACCAAATAAATATTATGAGAATTATTGAACTTACAAAATGTTCGATCGAACGATGTCAAAAAAATTTTAATTCACTACAAAAGTGTAACCCAAATTTCACGTTCTTGCTTCGCATGCATTTACTACAACATCAAATAGATTATAACTTCTACATTGAAATCAATTCATCTAGTGCAAGTAATCAAATATAGTTATAAATCGACATCAAAATTGAAATCAACACATTTAGTGCAAGCAACCAAATTGTATTATAAATCATCATCTACATTCAATCAATAATTAGTGCAAGATTCAATATCATTAGAAATAAATATCTACACTAAAATTGATGAATATAGTACAATGACAAAATAGATTAGAAATCACCATCTCCACTTATACCAATCCATCTATGCATAATGCCTCTCTATACCCTCCATCCATATCTATATCCCTCTATATCTATTCTTTTTTTCTCTCTATGTCACCTCCTAAACACACACACTCTCACTCCTATATACTAACTTTGTCAATGCTCTCTCCCCATCTCTCTCTTCTTCCCTCTTCATCCTTCCATCTATATCTATTTTTCCTTCTCTCCCCTCCCCCGCTGACATTTCTTTCTTTTTGTCCTCTCTCCTCTTTCTCCATCTTCCTTATCACTCTCTCTCTCTCTCGGGAAACCAAGATCACACTAAAATCGATGCATTTAACTCAAAGAAATCAAATAGGATTATAAATTTCCATCTACACTGAAATCAATTCATTTAGTGCAAACAATCAAATAGGATTAGAAATCATCTACATTTAAATCAATTCATCTAGTGCAAGTAATCAAATACAATTATAAATCGACATTTGAATTGAAATCAACACATTCAGTGCAAGAAATCAAATTTTATTAGAAATCACCACCTACACTGAAATCAATGCATGTAGTGCAAGTAATCAAATATAATTAGAAATAAATATCTACACTAAAATCGATGCATATAGTGCAAATAATCAAATAGGATTAGAAATCACCATCTCCACTTATATCAATCCATCTAGTGCAAGAAATATTCTTCCCTCTCTCCACCATCCATCCATGTCTATATCCCCCTCCATCTATTCTTTTTTGTCTCTCTATCTCACCCCCCTAAACACACACTCTCGCGCTCCATATATATCAATCTCTTTGGCAATCACCCCCTCTCCCCATCTCTCTCTTCTTCCCTCTCTTCACCTTCCATCTATATCTCTATCTTCCCCTTCTCTCCCTCTCCTCCGCTAATATCTCTCTTTCCTCCTTTTGTCCTCTCTCCCTCTCTCTCCATCTTCCTTATCACTCTCTCTCTCTCTCTCTCTCTCTCTCTCTCTCTCTCCACATTTCTCTCTCTATGTCTTTCTTCTTACCTCCCTCTCCCTCCCCTCCAAGTCCATCTCTCTTTCCCTCCTTCTCTCCACTCTCTCACATCATCTCTCTTCCTTTCTCTCTTTCCCTTTCTCTCCCATCTCTCTCTCCCTCTCTCTCTCTCTTCACCCACCAACTATGTTACTATATCCCTCCCTCTCTCCTTATATCTTCTTCTCCCCCCCCCCCTTTATCTCCATCTCTCCTTATTTGTCTCTTTATCTCAGACCCAAACATACACGCTCTCTCTCTGTCTCTCCGTTGTCACTCCTTCTCTCTCTCCACTTCTCACTCTCTATATTTCTTATTTCCTACATCTCTCCCCCTCCAACTCCATATCTCTATCAATCCCTCTCTCCTCCTCTCTCTCAAGTCCTCTCTCTTGTCCTTCCTCTCTCTCTCTCTCTCCTAACTCCCTCTCTCTTCCCTAATCTTTCTCTCTCTCCAATACTCTCTATTGCCCCATCACTCTCCTCTCTCTCATCCTTCCTCTCTCTCCCTTTCTCTCCTACCTCCCTCTCTCTTTTCCCTCCAATCCTATCCTCTCTCTCTCTCTCTCTCTCTCTAATCCTCTCTCTTCCCCCATCTCCCTTTCTTTCTCTCTCTCTTTCCACCCCTCTCTCTCTCCAACTACATTACTATATCCCTCCCTCTCTCCTTCTCTCTTCTTTTCTCCCCCCTTCTTTCCATACATCTTACTTTGTCTCTTTATCTCACCCCTAAACATACACACTCTCTCTCCATCTCTCCCTTATCACTCTCTCTCTTTCTCTTTCTTCTTAGTTATGTAAACTAATGAACATAAATATTCGTAAATATAAAGCAAATTATGGAGTAAATATGAAAAGAGGTTTTATTTACTTACCATACCTCTGGTTTATTTATATTTTTATTTATTTACCATACCTATTTGGAAAACTATGGTATTTGGCCCATAGGCTTGTTATATAATTAGATTTTTATTTATAATCCTATTTGATATATTGTTATTTATTTACCTTACCTCTTTATACCTCTTTTATATTTATTTATTTACCATACATCTAGTTTATATATATTTTTATTTATTAACCATAGCTCTGGAGTAAGTATAAAAATAGGTTTTATTTATTTACCATACCTCATGTTTATTTATATTTATATTTATTTAAATTTTAAAATATTGCAACTTTGATGGGGAAATATTTATGTCTTTAAATATTTTAATTTATCCATATTTTTAAAGATTCATTTTACAAATATTTAATTAAAAGAAATATTAAAAGATTTTGGATTTTGATTGTCTTTTCCTTTGATTTAGGAAATGGTATTGACTTTAGTAAAGAGTAAAGATGCTTAAAATTTTACTTAATTTGGAAATTCAATGTGGTAAATTCTTTTGTTAAAGGTAAATTTATGATCAATTCACGTATATAATTTACTATGCATTCAAATTATATAAATAATACATAGTTGTATTTTAATAGTTGATCTCAGCCCATTAATAAGTTTAAAAAGTGATATATAATCGAAATATTCAAGTTATATAAAATTCAAGATTAGGTTAATGCTTTCACCGACATTAAAAAAAGTAAAACAATTTATTTTTTGAGAACGTAACATACCCGAAATCGAGGTCATTCTCAGCTGTAGATTGCGCCTCTCCGCGCAATTAGTTTCCATCCAAATAATTACTTCTTATATCCTAATATTAATTCATATAACCTAGAATGTAGCTTTGATATGAGAAGTCTATTCTGCAGAAGGGGGAGGTGGTGATGGTGATGATGATGATGATGCAAAAGAATAAAGCTCCAAGTCCAATGGATTCACGATGAATTTAAAAAGTAATATTTTATTAAATATTATTTTAAAATTTAATATTAATTAAATAAAATTAGCAATATTTTCTTAAAAAGTATTAGGTTACATATTACAACTAAAACAGAGTAAGCAAAATTAGTAGGTACTTTTACACAAAAGTTGTCAAATACATTAAAACAAAAATCAAGTTTGACTATATTTAACAGCTTTGTCGTGTCGAAATTGCCACGAGGACTTCAAACACTGTGAATCAACATGCATGTTACATAATATACCTAGACTGCTATTCATATGCATAGCAAATATAAAAAATTACATTGTGATTTCTGTAATTTGTATGATAAGACAAAAACGCTCTATCATACTATAGCAAACTTACATAGTGCATTAATCATTGTTTCTTCTCTTTGGTGATCAGTGCCCAGATATCTGTTGAAGATTCCTTCCCGGGACTGCTGAGTAAAGCCTTCAATTCATCACCTAAATTAATCTCTTCACTAATGGCAGATTGGTCTGTGACCTGCCTAATCGACCCACAAGTGTTGATATTACAATCAGAAGCAACATTACCAACTTCTGCTGGTTGTGTAGATGACAGGGTTAATGGAATAGAAGCAATATTACCAACTCTTGGTGGTGGTTGCATATATGGCAGACTTAAAGCTTGCAAAAGTTCCTGTGATTTCATCAACTGAACATCCTTTTTGGACCCAAAATAAAAAGAAAAATATTAGATTCTAGACTTGCAGGATACAAATCAGTAAATGCAATTGCAGTTTCTCACAGTAGTTCTCACCTTTGATTGCTCCACCAGAAGTTGTGGCCTCAAGTCAATAGTGTCATGAGAATTACCAGCTTCACTATGCCATCCCAGAGGGAATCTATCAATGTTGCTAGTATAATTTGTTGTGTCTAGGTCAGTGAGTGGATTAGAAGAAAATAATTTCATCAAGTTAACTTCAATAGGAGGAAGTGGATGCAGATATTGGATACCATGTGTAAGTTGTTCACCAAATTCTCCTTGTTGCTGCTGCAATAAATCAACTTTGGGATATTGATCAACAGTAGGTAATAGAAAATCAAGATGAACCTCAATGTTGCTCCCAATATTCATGGGCTCTGGTCTGTTACCAGAAGTCATTGCCCATCTTCTCCTTCGTTTTGTCTCTGCAATTTCAGTCTCTAAATCATCTACTTCCATGAAACGCTTTGACCTTCTTACTGGATCAACAATGTTGGTATCATCTTTTGCAATAGAGCTCTGGTCTTTAGAATATTGTTTTCCTCCAAGAGTAAAGTAATTATTGCAATCCAAACATTTGTATCTGGCCTGTAAAACCAGGGAAGAATTATTATCAAAATATCTGAATTTGGTATTTCTATGATGGCAAATTGTGCACATGGGCTTAACTCCATAATCTTTCAAAGCTTTTCTCAAATTTTGGTATCCAACCATCTTATTCACAGCTATTGGCACACGGATTTTGTATGAGCTATTGATCTGAGGAGAACGTTCAATCTGTGCTTCAGGCATGTAACTTAGAATCAAATTTATCAAATTTTCATCCATATTGCACCAGCAGATTTGGGTTGTCAATGTACAGCTAAAGGATGAGATTTGAGTTGTGAATGGTAGTGTAAACCTGAGAGAATTCATAAGAAAAAAAATAATAATTTTCCAGCAAATTTAATGGCATTTTTTTTTACTGTTATAGAAATAAAGCGAAAAAAAAATCACGTTGACCATAAATATTTAAAATATACATTATTACTAAACATCACGATGGAGTATGGGTTTTTTGTTTTTCTTTTTTCTTTTTTGTTTTTTTTTTTAAATTATATTTTTATTGTAAATTTATGTATTAAAATTTATTATATTTTAAATATTTAAATTTATTTATTTATCATAGTATTAATTAATAAATTTAATTTTTTATATTATTTTATAATATAATAAATTTTAATTAAATATTTATCATTTAAAGTATATATTTAAATAATTCTAGAGAAAGATTGAGTTGATCCAAAAGTAATTTATAAGCTACAACTTGTATTATCTTTTTGATTGAATTAACTTTTCCAAGCTCAAGCTATACACAAGGATGTGACCACTCAGAGATGAAAGAGGAGATCATTTTGGAGGAGGATAATATTAAAAATACTATTACTTCCAAATTTAAGGATACCCCATTTTTGTTAACAAGAATTATTTTTTTGTCTTGGCTAGTGCTAAGAAGAAGAACATTGAAAAGATAAAAACTAATTCTCATGAATTTCAAAGTGAAACCCCTAGTTGATCCATTCCCCAAACAACTTGGGCTGCAATACTAAAAGGATTGAAATGAAAAACACTTTATCTTGGATTGCCCTACTCTTACTCCAAAACATTTGCCACACTACCAACCAAAACTATAGTGATCTAGGAACTTTTTCTTTTTTCTTTTTTTTAATCATAAAAATAAAATATTAAAGAATTTCAATTAATCTAGGTAATCATCAACATCATTTAAAAAAATTACAAATTACACTTAAATATAGTTTCATAAATTCAAGCTAAAATAACATTCAATAATAATATTTAAAATATTTTTTTATTAAATAATATTTAAATCAATTCTCCTTCAAAAATTACCACCCATTTACTTGTTTGTTAATATAGTTTTTATTTAATTAATAAATATATAAAATATAAATATAAATTTCATACTTGTATATAAATTAAATAAATTATTATTTTTAAATAAAATGTTATTTTATATATTTTATTTTAAATATTTATTAAACATTATTTTAAAATTTAATATTAATTAAATAAAATTAGCAATATTTTCTTAAAAAGTATTAGGTTACATATTACAACTAAAACAGAGTAAGCAAAATTAGTAGGTACTTTTACACAAAAGTTGTTAAATACATTAAAACAAAAATCAAGTTTGACTATATTTAACAGCTTTGTTGTGTCGAAATTGCCATGCGGAATTCAAAAAAATCTTGAGTTCTGACTAAAGTTACTACTAAAAGCACGCCTTGAAAAGGCAAATAAGAAAGCACACAACCTTCGACATTCTCACCAGCTAACCATATCAGGTGAGCAAGCATAAAGTTTACATTTTTATATATAACTTATCCCTTGTTTTTCTCCAACGTGTTTTAATAATAACCTATTATTGTTCCTCTCTTTAGGATTTTACAAAAATTTTAAGGCATTCTATATTTACCTAGTGCATTTATATGGAGCATGTTTATTTAAACCAGGTTAGTGGATTAAAAGATGATTACAACCTTAAAGCATAAAATTTGAGAGGGTTAATTATTAAATTAGTGTTTTTTTCCAAAAATATTTAGTTATTATTATTTTTGGTTAAGGATTTTATTTAGAGTGGTTTGGTGAACAATTTGTTTCCCTAGCTATTCTGAGTTCAAGTATTTAAAGACATGTTATAAATAGGTTTTTGTGATATTATATGTATTTTTTTTTGTCGGATTTTATATGAGAGCTTAAAGAAAGATAAATTCCTAAAAAAATAAATATTGCATGGTAATTTAATCTTTGTTAGAAAAATTAGAAAATACACAATGAATAGTCAAACTTAATACAATTAAACACACAAATAATTATTAATTATTTATAATACATAACCAAAAGTTATAAATTTACCTCTCAATTTAAATGATCAATTTCATTCAATTGAGATTCTTGCGCTTGACTCCTCTTCTTTTTATGTCCACTTTCTTTTTGTTGCCACCACACCTTCTCAATCTTCCACAACTATATTTACTCTTTAATATTCTTGAATTCCTTAAAATACAAAAAAAATGCTACATGTATTCTATCAATGCCTCCCAATCTAAAATCCTTTGGGTTTGGTATTTTAGATAATTAAGGCATCTTCTATTTTTTTACTTAATACAATCATTTTCTACAAATTTGGGATTCCTCTTCATCTTCATTTTGATATTTATCTTTCAACATTCTCAGCTAATGAACCACTTCAATGATGTTAATTACTTTCAATATTTTCTATAACATTTTCTACATCATCTTCATCTCTTCTTCCACTAATATTTCCTCAAAGTCCTTAGGAACAAATCTTCGATACAATTGTCTCTTCATGCAATAATTCTTCCATTCAATTGCCTTTTCACCACAATCTTTTACAATTTTTTCGTTCCACTCACTCTTCTTCTCTACAAGTATACTCAACATATTTGAATTTCACCACTCTAGCACTAAAAAATCAACCATTAACTTTGCAAGTGGGCAGTAAACTATAATCAGAGAGACAAACCATTATATTCAAATCATACTAGGAAAAGAAAACATGAAATCAACAATACCAACAAGCATTTGTAATTTACATTTAAAAATTTCAATAGAGTACAATAATACACAATTTGTAACTATTGAAAACACTTGTGATGTTGGATGATTTAATTTTGTTATGGAATGGTTGAATGCACATTGATAATGTTGAAAAATGCAGCATGAAATTCTCAATTTGATTTTGCCTTGATTAAATTCAGAAAATTCGAATTTCCACATCAACATACAACTTGGATGTAGTTAACTGAGGTGATGTGGCTCTTGCCACTCAGTTAGCTCAGTAAATTCAATTTAGATGGGTTAGAGTTCATTTAAGCATGTGTGATTGCAAATTTTTAGTAATCAAGGTCAATTCTTTCAAGTTATTTTTAGTTAAACTAGTTCGAACTGTTGGAGGAACTAGTGGAAGGTCAGTTGTGCAATGGGACTTTCAAACTCAGTGATCGTCTAGTTAACTGATCAATCATCCCAAAATAGATAGTGCATGCAGAAAATTCGAGTTCCCCATCTATGGTGGAGATTCCAAGGTAGTGTAACATCATTTGTAGACTAGTCTTGAGTGCACAGGTGTTGCATGCAGTCAAATGATCAACCTTGGGAATTGCAAAAACAATTTGAGGAATTTCCTAAATAAAAGGGGCCTAATTTCTTAAGGAAATTCTCAAGGAAATAAGGCCTCAAGCAGAGGAAAAAAATGACTAAGTATGGGTTATAGATTCTCAGTGAGTAGAGAGATATGTTATTCACTTGTAGGTTGTGCTCAATTGAGAAAAGAAATTGTAATATATCTATTCATCATATTAATGCAAGTAGGAAAAGGGGTTTTTAGTAGATTTCTTTCCCCAGAAAAAATAATGTGTACATGTATGTTAGTTATTATTTCATGTTTGTGATTGATGTTTTAAATCGTGGATTGGATTCTGTAGAGTAGTAGAGTAGGTTTGTGTCTTGTGATTTTGATTAAAATTTCATGAGCAGTTGCAAATCTACATCATAATTTCTACATGGTATTAGAGCGGGATTCACATTAGAGAAGGAAATATTTCAAAGTTGTTTATAAAGAGGTTAAATCTTGAAGTTCAGTGTAGTAGGATCTCTTGAGAGATGAGAATTTGACCTTCAACAATTTGAGGCTAAAGTATGCCTTGGAGGGAAACTCCAATTTCATCGCATGGAGGCAGTGTTGGATGAAAATGGGTTGCTAGAATACATCAAGACATATGTTGCAAAACCACATGCATCTGATCCCCAAAACCTTGCTCAATGGAAGAAATATGTAGCCAAGGCGAGGGGAATAATCTTGGAGGAAGTACATGACCACATTGTCTCAGATCTCCACAAAATGGAAACTTCGTTCAAATGTGGAGCTCAAGGATAAACTTAAAAATATCAAGATGTAGAAGAATGACACTATTCCAAAGTATCTGAGTAGGTTCACAAAAGTTCGTGATGAAATTGGAGGGGTTGGTGTTAATGTTGCAGAAGATGGCTTGGTAAGGCTAGACCCTCTAGGCCTTCCCAAGAATTGGAATAACTACCAAGTGTTGAACTCTTAGTTAAACTGAGAGGGGGGGGGTGAATCAGTTTAACACATTCATGGACTTTTTAAACCTTTTATTCAAACTAACATACATCTTCATTTCATGTCCAGCTTAATATGTAAGTAATCTTAGAATATGAGCAGCAAGTATTAATATAATAGAACAACAAACTTAATATGAGAGCAGCAGGTATTAAGCAGATGATATAAATCAGATCAACACATAAACATCATGCACAGAGACACCAGATATAAGTGGAAACCCATAAAGGGAGAAAACCACATCTTATTATTGTTGTGATGCAAAGGCAAGCTCCAACTCCCTCTCACCACTGTTTTTCTGCAGGCACCAACCTACAGGAGGCTCCTACCTCAATTTTGCAAGCTACAACTTGCAAGGAAGTACCAAATCCCTTCAATTTTCTGCAGGCACCAACCTACAGGAGGCTCCAACCTCAGTCAGCTACAACTGACAGCTATCAAGCTGCAACTTGATAGGGAAGCTCCAACTTCCTCAATTTATCAAAACTGAATGTTTGCTGATTTACTCCAGATATCAGCTCTGTTCTGTATCTGCTCTTCTTCTCTTAATCTTCTCTGCTTTATTCTTCTATATTCTGCATTCTCTATATTTGCTCTCTCTCTCACTCTCTCACTTTTTGCATATCAAGATGATATTATTTATAGATTTCCTCACATGACTATTTGTATTCTACTTGGAATTCGAAATGGACAGTCATGTCTCTTTGCCTTCTGCCTTCTCACTCCTTTTATCTGCTTATTCAGAAAATATAACTGTAGGTATCACTTTAGCATTACAGTGGGAATTTTGTTTTTCCTTCGGAGACTTGCCAGTGCATCACAAACAATAAAACAATTAAAACATTTACATTCGAATTACAATGTGAACTCCAACTCAACTCATTTAGTCTTTTGAATCGCTACGCATTTGTCTTTTCTTTGGCGGTCATTGTCTTTTCGGTGACTATGTTTTATCTTCTTTCAGCTCTGTTTTATTTTCTGTCCTCTGTGGGGGTGTAATTGTTGCATACGTGTAACTGAGCTTTTAAATATATAAAATGTAATTGTTGTCTTTTAAATCAGGGCAATTCCAACCCTTTTCATGCCACAAGTGTCTTGTTGATGTGGTGAGTTCCGCAGGCCGGAACATACATATATTACAATTGTATTATATTGATAATCACCCTCCCCTTAAGCTGAGGCCCGTGGATCTACAGACCACACGGCTTATCACAACAACGTTATATATATATATGTGTGTGTGTGTGTGTGTGACAGCGCGTTTTAATATATATATATATATATATATATAACCCAACCTTGTCTCTTGGCTTAATTATAAGATGATTTAATCATATACTCTGCCCTTTTTATACACCTTAACATCCTCTCGGCACATACAATAAAGCCTGTTTTAAAACATATAAAACTCCTTTCGGGCCCACCTGACACGTTTTCAAATGCGATTGATCACAATCGCAAATTTCTATTTGCAATAATTGTTGTGCAGTTTCAACCAACTACGATATTGCGATCATTGTGATATTGTGGGTTCCGCCTTATAAAACTTTGTATTATGCGCTCCATATCACTTCATAAATATGCTTTGGACCTTTGATTCTTTTAAATTCGGGCTCCGTAATATGAAACTTATATATAAAATGCCTTGAACTATATCCAAACCATTACAATATGTCGACTGACATTAATAACCAATTCTTTACATATATTTCCGCCGGAACTTATATTAATGTTAATAAACCAAATTCATAACATAGATCTCCGTCGCGGGCCCACAATACCATCACGAATGCATACACCGTACCTGACTTATCGTCCACGCACCTTTGTTAATCCTCGTGCAAGTCCTGCGAGCGCCCACCGTTGGATAGCCTTCGCCCAGATCAACGGATCTTATACATTTCGCTGGGCGTCTTCCGCCGATCCTTAATGCGCGAAATTTCTCTTTAATCAAAACTACTTGGGACACGCGGCCAATTTCTAATGGAATCGCTGCGATTCCACAAATACCACTCTCCGTATCATGGTGGTGCGGAATGGCAGAGTGGTTTTCGGTAATCCACGTTCACTGTGTCACGGTTCCGCCTCTCCAGGTTCCGTTCTTTGTTTACCTGCGATGCAATTGGGAACTGTTATTTGCTGATGCGATTATGTTAACTCCCCCAGCGATTTTCGATTGCGATTGATCGCAATCGCAACTTTGAGTTGCAAGACTTATCAATTGCGGTTTATAGACCCGTCGGGTCCGGATTCTCATCGCAATCGCAATTTCCTGTGGGTTACATATTACGCTACTCTTGTGATCTCCGATTGCGATTGGGGAGGGGTCCCACTTTACATTACGTGCTCCGCTTAAATATATTAATGTATATGCCTTGACTATTGTTTATATGATGCGCTTCACACATATATATAACAGATAAATATGTATACATTGTCAATGGGTCATGCGATTCCTGGAATAATATTTGTTTTATATTATATGTATAACGCCGGTTGGAGTGTGCGATTCTCGAAATTTTATAACGGCTCTCTGCCTCTATCTCTGCCTCTGCTGTTTCTGTCACTTAGCCTCTGCCTCTGCCTCTGTCTCTACCTTCCGATAACGGTTCTTCACTGTGCTTCTATGACTGTTACATTTTGACATTCTTCTTGTTGCCTCTATTGCTTTCACTATGCTTCCTTTGCCTTCCTCTGCTTCAGCGCTGCCTTCTTTGTCTGTTTCTGCTTCAGCGCTGCCTCCTTTGCCATCAATGACAATATTTCCAACAGTCTCCCCCTTTGGCATTGATGGCAATCCACTTTCTCTGTTTGCTTTCTCTTTTTCCTGTTGCTTGCTCTTCCTGTTTGCCTGTTCTTCCTCCTGCTTGTTCTTCCTCCCCATTTGACATCAATGGTAAAGGGTTGCTTATTGTATTTCCTTTTTCTGAGTTAAGATTAGGCCCTCTTCTACTGACTTTTTACAATGTTGTTGCAGAGTGATGTATAAGACTTGTTGAGAGAACACTTTGAGGGTTATCGAACTTGAATATACATTTTGTCTTTGTCTGATATCGTGAGCCTGTATATGTTTTATAGTTGTGTTTCATCTGGAGTGACTGTTAATCTGTGCTAGATTGCAGACAGGGATGATTCATTTTACAATCGAAAGGTCCTTGTTGCTTTTTCATGCTGAATGTTGATAATACTAAGAATATTTTCTTATAGCTCTTTGATCATGTGGACCTATTTCTATGCTTTCCTTGCTGGCTGTTCTCCCCCTGGAATGATATTTTCGTTTTGTTCTCCCCCTGAAATTGTGCTTTCTCTTTATATTAGAGAGTAGCATCTGCAGATACTACCCCTAGTTTATCTCTCAAGTATTGAAATGGTTCTCTAGCAAGAAGTTTGGTAAATATATCAGCTGTCTGTTCTTTCGTTGGTACATATTCCAGTTTTACTATCTTCTGAGCCACTTGTTCTCGGAGGAAATGATACTTGATTGGAATATGTTTAGTTTTTGAGTGAAGTATAGGATTTTTTGATATACTTATAGCACTTGTATTATCACATTTGATTGAAATAGGTTCATCAATGCTTACCTTCATGTCTTGAAGAGTTTGCTTCATCCACATGACTTGTGTACAACATGCTGCTGCTGCTATATATTCTGCTTCAGCTGTAGACAGAGAGATGGATGTTTGTTTCTTGCTTAACCATGCCACCATACTTTCTCCTAGATAGAAAGCACCTCCACTTGTACTCTTCCTGTCATCCACACAGCTGGCCCAATCTGCATCTGTGTATGCTGATAAAGTGAATTTTTTGCTTTTAGGATACCAAAGTCCATACAGTGTTGTTCCTTGTAGATATCTGAATATTCTTTTGACTGCAAGAAGGTGATTTTGTTTAGGTGCTTCTTGATATCTAGCCACTAGTCCTACTGCTAGCATGATGTCTGGCCTTGATGCAGTCAGGTACAATAGACTTCCAATCATGGATCTGTAGAGTTTTTGATCTATATCAGCAGACCCATCATCAGCACACAGCTTGCAACCTGTGGTCATGGGAGTTGACACAGGTTTACAATCCTCCATTTTGAATTTTTTCAGCATTTCTTTTAGGTATTTTTCTTGAGAGATGAAGGTGCCTGTGTTCTTTTGTTGAATTTGCAGTCCCAAGTAGAAACTGAGCTCTCCAATCATAGACATTTCAAACTCTGTTTTCATCTCATCAACAAACCCTTTTGCTAGTTCATCTTTGTTGCTTCCAAACATAATGTCATCAACATACACTACAACAATCAGGAGTTCATTCTCATGGGCTTTTATGTATAGATTGTTGTCTACTCCACCTCTCTTAAAACCCTATTTTTGCAAATGTTTATCCAGTCTTGAGTACCAAGCACGAGGAGCCTGTTTCAGTCCATATAGGGCCTTCTTCAGTCTGCATACATAGTCTTCTCTGTCTGTCAATGAGAAGCCTTCTGGTTGTTCCATGTACACTTCTTCTTCTAGATCTCCATTAAGAAAAGCAGACTTTACATCCATTTGATATACCTTGAAGTCTTGGTAGCATGAAAATGCCAGGAACATTCTGATAGCTTCCATTCTGGCTACAGGGGAAAATGTTTCTTCATAATCAAGTCCTTCAATTTGTGAGTATCCTTTGCAGACTAGCCTGGCTTTATTCCTGATTACTTGTCCTTGCTCATTCATTTTGTTTTTGAATACCCATTTTGAACTAATGATATTCTTCTCAATTGGTCTAGGAACTAGTTCCCAGGTATTGTTCTTCTCAATTTGGTCCAATTCTTCATTCATTGCTTTTACCCAATACTTGTCCTTGCTGGCTTCTTCAAACTTCTTTGGCTCTATTTGTGATAACATTGCTATGTATACTTCTTTTGTCTGTTCAGCTAGCTGCCTTCTTGTTTGCACTCCTACACTCTTGTCTCCTATGATTTGATCTTCTAGATGGTTCTTTTGAGTGTATCTTGAGGGGGTTTTTGAGTTCAGTTCAGCATTTTCTGATGTTTTGCTTGTTTCTTCATCATCTTGGTCCTCTTCTTCATGATTTTCAGGATGGCTGCTGCAATCTATATCTCTTGTCTTGTTTGGAAGTTCTTCATCAAATCTTACATCAATACTTTCTACAATTTTTCGAAGAGTCTTGTTGTAGCATCTGTATCCTTTACTCTTGGATGCGTATCCTAAGAGTATTCCTTCATCTTCTCTTGCATCAAACTTCCCCAGATTTTCATCATTATCCTTTATGTAGCACTTGCTGCCAAAGACTCTAAAATGCTTGATTGATGCAGGTTTACCATGCCATAGCTCATATGGTGTCTTATCACTGTTAGGTCTTAAATGAACTTTGTTTAGAATATGTACTGCTGTGTGTATAGCTTCTGCCCAAAAGGTTTGAGGAATTTTATTCTCTTGCATCATAGCTCTGGCCATTTGTTGTATAGATCTGTTTTGTCTCTCTGCTACTCCATTCTGCTGAGGTGTCCCTGCAATGGTAAATTGTTGCTTTATTCCATGTTCATTACATAGGTCTGCAAAGTCATAATCTGTGAATTCTCCTCCTCTATCTTATCTGATACATTTTAGCTTGCATCTAGTTTGATTTTCTGCTAATGCTTTGAATATCTTAAACTTTTCCAGTGCTTTTGATTTGTTTTTGAGAAAAGCAACCCATGTCATTCTGGAGAAATCATCTATTATCAGCATGAAGTAGGATTCTCCACTTGGTGTCTTAGTTCTAGCAGGTCCACACAGGTCCATGTGCACAAGCTGGAGTGGTCTTCTTGTTGATAGCTCATCTTTAGATTTAAAGGATGTGCGAGTATGTTTCCCCAATTGACAAGATTTGCATATGGTATTTGAAGGCCTTTTTATTTCAGGCATATCTCTGACAGCTTTCTTCTTACTCAGTCTGATGATATGGTCGAAGCTGAGATGTCCCAATCTCCTATGCCATAACCATGACTCCTCGAGTTTGCTAAGATGGCAGGCTTCATCCTCCTCTTTCACTATGTACACATTACTCTCTGTTCGAACACCTTTGAGTAGAGTCTTTCCTGTTGTGCTTGATCTGACTTCACAATCTTGTGCTCTAAAAAGAACTTCACAGCCTTTGTCACACATCTGACTGACACTCAGTAAATTTTCTTTCAACCCATCTACAAATAGTACATCTTGGGCCTTTCCTCTTCCATTATCTATGCTGACTGAGCCTTTTCCCTTGATCTTACCTAATTTATCATTTCCAAAAGTGACATTGCCCGATTTCTTTTCATCAAAATTTATAAACTTGCTTCTGTCTCCAGTCATGTGTTTTGAGCAGCCACTATCCAAATACCACTGACTTTTTAGATCTTGAGCAGTTAGAGCCAAGTCACATTTATTCATTTTCTTTATCCACTAGAGGCACCCTTTTGTGTGATATATTTAGTGAGGTGATGAACTACATCTTCTGAGAGGACATTTGGAAGGCATATGTCCAACTTGATTGCATATACAGCATTTGATTATATTTTTTGTAGAATTGTGAGTATGAACAGAATTTCTTTGATTCATAAACCTCCTTGAGGTGTTAAACATTAACCTTTGTCCATACTTTCTACACTCAATGATTTTATGACCAAATTCCTTACAATAAAAGCAATAACCATAGGAGCTATTTGCATACCTGATGTAAGGTTGTCTATTCCATTTGTTTGCTTGAGGCAGTCTCTTCAATGTTTGCATCTTTTGCTGGTTTGAATTACTCCTCCTTGCATGACAATAAGCAGCAATGTGTCCCAGCTTGTGGCAGACATAGCAGGTGGCATTCTTCATTGGAGGGAAGAATCTCCTTTGATGGTTTCCAAATTTTACATATTCAGGGGTCTGAGTATTTATTACATTCTTTGCTACTAGTGGTTTCTTCTGATCTCTTTCTTCCTTGTTACGGATTTCTTCTTTTGTAGGAATTTTTTGAGCTGCTTCATCAATCTTCTTTGCTTTTACAAAAATAATCTCTCTGTCAACTTTTTCTTTTCCTTTACTTGATTCTCCTTCATAGCCTATTCCAGTCTTTATCATAGGGTATCTTTGAGCAACCAAAATTTCATTCAACTTACTAGAGCTTGTTGTTTGGGAATAGTTTATAACCATTTTCCTTTGAGCATTTTCTAAGTTCTTTCTGAGACATACTACTTCTTCTTCTAACTTTTCTTGTTCTTGAGTTTTTCCTTTGATTTGCATAAGTAACATGTCCTCTATCTTCTTGGCTTCTTCAAGCTCTATATTTAGCTGCTTAAGGACTTCTGAACTATGTTCTTCTCGTACATACTTGAGAAGAATGTCCTTTTGTTTTCTGCATTTCTGTTTGAGTCTATCAACCTCTTCTAGGGCACTTCTTAGCTCCCCCTCAAGATCGACTTCACCTTCTTCTTCTTCATCTAGCAAGAGTCCTTCAAGATCTTCTATGGCCATTAGCAAAAATTCAGAGATTCCCTCTTCTCCTGAGAATTCATCTGAATCTTCAGATGTACTGCTGTCTTGTTGAGCATAGAAGGATTTTCTGCTGAATTTCTTTCCTTTCTGCCAGTTCTTTGATGTGTTTTTATCTGATTCTTGAGCTTGATTTCTTACTTTCTTGTGAGGACACTTAGCAGCATAGTGTCCCACTCTTCCACAGTTAAAGCATTTGAAGGGGAGTTTACCTTTATATTTACCTGAGCCTCTATCCAGTTTCTTGACAAACTTTGCCTCTTCTTCATCCGAGCAAGAGCATATGTCTCCCTCTTCTTCTTTCTTCTTTTCTGTTTTAAAGGTTGCTTCCCTTGTACTTGGCTTTTTCTGTGGGAGCCTCATTTCATAGGCTGTTAGATTTCCAAGCAGCTGGTTCATGGTCAAGGTCTCCCAATCAGCTGTTTCTTCTATTGCAGACACCTTTGGATTAAACCTGGATGGAAGAGATCTTAGAATCTTTTGCACAATTATACTTTCTGGCATTTTTTCTCCAAGAGATTTCATATTGTTAATAATTTCTGCAGCCTTTAGGAAGAAACTGGCAATGTCTTCATCGTCATTCATTTTTAAGTTCTCAAACTGGGCTCTATAGACTTGAAGTTTGGCAGTCTTTACTTTCTTGTCTCCCTCATGTATGTTCTCAAGAGTATCCCATATTTCTTTGGCAGTGTCTTTGTGCATTACTTTAATAAACTCTACTTCACACAATCCATTCAGGATGGCATTCATGGCTTTTGCGTTAGCCACAAAATCTTGTTTTGTTTCTTTCTCTGTGTCAGTTGCCTTCGGGGCATATCCTAATTCCACAGCAGCCCAGACTTCTATTCCTAGAGACATTATGTATGTCCTCATTCTGATTTTCCAGAAAGCATAATTTTCACCAGTGAAGAAAGGGGCTTTATTGGTTGAGCATCCTTCTTTACTAGCCATCTTGGAAACCTAGGATCTCCTTTCAGTTGTTAGACTGTTACAAAGGAACCTGCTCTGATACCAATTGTTGAACTCTTAGTTAAACTGAGAGGGGGGGGGGGGTGGGGTGAATCAGCTTAACACAGTGTTGAGTTTAAACCCTTTATTCAAACTAACATACATCTTCATTTCATGTCCGGCTTAATATGTAAGTAATATTAGAATATGAGCAACAAGTATTAATATAATAGAACAACAGACTTAATATAAGAGCAGCAGGTGTTAAGCAGATGATATAAATCAGATCAACACATAAACATCATGCACAGAGACACCAGATATAAGTGGAAACCCATAAAGGGAGAAAACCACATCTTATTATTGTTGTGATGCAAAGGCAAGCTCCAACTCCCTCTCACCACTGTTTTCTATAGGCACCAACCTACAGGAGGCTCTATCCTCAATTCTGCAAGCTACAACTTGCAAGGAAGCACCAACTCCCTTCAATTTTCTGCAGGCACCAACCTACAGGAGGCTTCAACCTCAGTCAGCTACAACTGACAGCTATCAAGCTACAACTTGATAGGGAAGCTCCAACTTCCTCAATTTATCAAACTGAAAGTTTGCTGATTTACCTCAGATATCAGCCCTGTTCTGTAGCTTCTCCTTCTGTTCTGCTTTTCTTAATCTTCTCTGCCTCACACTTCTATATTCTGCCTTCTCTTGATTAACTCTCTCTCTCTCCCTCTTTTTTGCATATCAAGATGATATTATTTATAGATTTCCTCACATGACTGTTTGTATTCTACTTGGAATTCGAAATGGAAAGTCATGTCTCTTTGCCTTCTACCTTCTCACTCCTTTTATCTGCTTACTCAGAAAATATAACTGTAGGTATCAATTTAACATTACAGTGGGAATTTGTTCTCTCTCGGAGACTTGCCAATGCATCACAAACAATAAAAACAATTAAAACATTTACATTCGAATTACAATGTGAACTCCAGCTCAACTCATTTAGTCTTTTGAATCGCTACGCATTTGTCTTTTATTTGGCTGTCTTTGTCTTTTCTGTGACTGTGTTTTATCTCCTTTCGGCTCTGTTTGCTTTTCTGTCCTCTGTGGGGGTGTAACTGCTGCATACGTGTAACTGTGCCTTTTAAATAAATAAAATGTAATTGCTGACTTTTAAATCAGGGCAATTCCAACCCTTTTCATGCCACAAGTGTTTTGTTGATGTGGCGAGTTCCGCAGGCCGGAACATACATATATTACAATTGTATTATATTGATAATCGCCCTCCCCTTAAGCTGAGGCCCGTGGATCTACAGACCACACAGCTTATCGCTACATCGTTATATATATATATATGTGACAGCACGTTTTAATATATATATATAACCCAACCATGTCTCTTGGCTTGATTATAAGATGATTTAATCATATACTCTGCCCTTTTTATACACCTTAACATCCTCTCGGCACATACAATAAAGCCTGTTTTAAAACATATAAAACTCCTTTTGGGCCCACCTGACACGTTTTCAAATGCGATTGATCACAATCGCAAATTTCTATTTGCAATAATTGTTGTGCAGTTTCAACCAACTGCGATATTGCGATCGTTGTGATATTGTGGATTCCGCCTTATAAAACTTTGTATTATGCGCTCCATATCACTTCATAAATATGCTTTGGACCTTTGATTCTTTTAAATTCGGGCTCCGTAATATGAAAATTATATATAAAATGCCTTGAACTATATCCAAACCATTCCAATATGTCGACTGACATTAATAACCAATTCTTTACATATATTTCCGCTGGACCTTATATTAATGTTAATAAACCAAATTCATAACATAGATCTCTATCGCGGGCCCACAATACCATCGCGAATGCATACACCGTACCTGACTTATCGTCCACGCACCTTTTTTAATCCTCGTGCAAGTCCTGCGAGCGCCCACCGTTGGATAGCCTTAGCCCAGATTAACGGATCTTATACATTTCGCTGGGCATCTTCTGCCGATCCTTAATGCACGAAATTTCTCTTTAATCAAAACCGCTTGGGACACGCGGCCAATTTCTAATGGAATCGCTGCGATTCCACAAATACCACTCTCCGTATAATGGTGGTGCAGAATGGCAGGGTGGTTTTCGGCAATCCACGTTCACTGTGTCACAGTTCTGCCTCTCCAGGTTCCGTTCTTTGTTCACCTGCGATGCGATTGGGAACTGTTATTTGCCGATGCGATTATGTTAACTCCCCCAGCGATTTTCGATTGCGATTGATCGCAATCGCAACTTTGAGTTGCAAGACTTATCAATTGCGGTTTATAGACCCGTCGGGTCCGGATTCTCATCGCAATCGAAATTTCCTATGGGTTACATATTACGCTGGTCTTGTGATCTCCGATTGCGATTGGGGAGGGGTCCCACTTTACATTACGTGCTTCGCTTAAATATATTAATGTATATTCCTTGACTATTGTTTATATGATGCGCTTCACACATATATATAACAGATAAATATGTATACATTGCCAATGGGTCATGTGATTCCCGGAATAATATTTGTTTTATATTATATGTATAACACCGAGTTGGAGTGTGCGTTCAGGTACATAACGGCTCTCTGCCCTCTGTCTCTTGCCTACTGTTGCTTAAATACTTAGCCTCTTTCTGCCTCTTAATGTCTACCTTCGATAACGGTTCTTCTTGTGCTTCTATGAAGTACATTACATTTTGACATTCTTCTTCTTGCCTCTATTGCTTTTATTTGAGCCTCCATTGCCTTCTTGTGCTTCAATACCTTCTCCTTCAACATTGCCTTCTTTCTGTTACCTTGTGCTGCCTCCTTTGCTATCGGTAACCAATATTTCCAACACCAAGATTCGGTGAACGAGAGGGAGAAACTACCGAATTGGGAACCTTTATGGTCCTATTTGGTATAGGAGGAAATAAGGCAGAATACCAAAGATGGGACTTCATCCAAGGGTGAGGATGAAAAAAACATTGCATTGGTTGGACAAGGAAAGAAGGGAAAAGGGAAGAAATCTCAATCCAAACCAGAGTCCAGCCAAGGGGGAAAGAAGAAATATTTGCCCAAAATTAAATGCTTCCACTGTCATGAATTCAGGCACTATGCCACAAAGTGTCCACACAAAAAGGCAAGCAAGAAGACCTCAAGAGGAGCAGCAGGGGAAGCTTTGGCTTCATGGTTTGAGCTTGACTTTATCCTTATCGCATGCATGGATAGCACAGTGATGAGAAGCGTGTGGTACTTGGACACAAGTGCATCGTTCCACATGACACGGTGTAGAGAGTTTTTCAGTGACTTGGAGGAGAAATATTTGCAAATGCACATTGAGCTAGGAGATGACAGAAGGCGCAGCGCAACCGGGCTTGGTACAGTCACCTTTCAGAGGGAGTTGGGCTCCCCTCTCAAGCTCAAAGATGTCATGTTCATTCCAAGCCTAAAGAAAAATCTCGTCTCTGTTGCAGTTTTGGAAGACCAAGGTTATGATGTGATCTTCAGCAAAGGAAAATCATTCCTGAGATACATAGCCATGGGAAAGGTGAAGCAGATCAAGGTTCGGGTGAAGAACCTGTATAAGATAGATGTTGAAGGTTGTGTTGCATTAAGCACAAAGACGAAGAAGGTGCAGAGTCACGATGTCAGTGAACTTTGGCACATAATACTTGTCCATTTTCATCATTGCCTTGAAAATTATGTAGCAAAAAATCACTAACCTCCCTAACGGAGCACTTGAGTAGAGTAACAAGATGTTTGCAAAAGGATGTACTTGTTGAGATTCAACAAGATGATGAGCTTAGTGAAAAGATTCTCCTTCACTAAGTAGGCCCGCAGGCTATTTTTCGTGCAAGTCTATTTTTAGACTATGTCTATTTTTAGACATGGAAACCATATTTCAGAAGTTGCAAGATGTTATTTGTGGATGGTTGGTAAAGTTGGAAAAATATATGGATTTCTATTTTTAGACATATTGGGCGAAGTCTGTTTATAGATCGCTGATCTAAAAATAGAAGTGTCGATTATTATTAGCTCTTAATAATAATTGGACTCTAAATAACAACTTATTCTCTTGGAGCACTTCAGTTCAGTGCACAGATGTGGCACAACAAATGAAAGAATGAATTATGCTATTCCTGAGGGTTTACTGGAGCTATTGCATGGAGGGCTCGGTTAGAACTCAAGTGGTAGAGTTATGACACAGTTGGAAGAAGTAGTTATGGAGTTGTATATAGTTTAACTTAGTTAGACTCAGTTAAGCTAGTTGTATCTAGTCTAACTGAATGATACACTAGTGAGAGTGGAGTGAATTAATTAGTTAATTAATTCACAAATAATAACTCATTAATCAATTGAACAATACAGCAGTTAACTACAATGCATGGCAGTTTCAGTGGAGACCAATGGAGAGATAGGTGAAAGGGCAAGATAGACTATTTGTTGTGACTATAGTGATGCATTGATTGCATCACACACTCAGTGGAGATGCCAATGAGGATTGCGCAGTCAAGGATGGAGTAATTTGAATTCATTCATAGCTATTCTTAAGAAGATATTGCGCAGTGGAGGAAGGCTAGGAGGCAAAGATCGGTGCATGGATTTGCAAGATTGGTCCTGATTAGTGTATGCCGATTGTACTGTACTGAGGGCTTGTGATAAGATTTGTATGCTTGTATGAGATTTTCATATGATCTCCATGTTACATAATATATAGTTGGGGTTTTCAGCTTCAGGCTTTCCCGGTTAAAAACTGTGTTATGTGCGATTGAATATTTTTGTTTATGCTTCACATGTGTGTGCAATTAATTTTTCCGCAAAAGATTAACAAGTGGAATAGATTCAGTATCTTGCATAAAGTTAAATAGTGTGAGATCATGTGGATCTTGGACATATGCATGCTTAGTGCATATAATTTATACATGGTATCAGAGCATTGTTGATTGAAGATTGCAATTGTGAAGTGAGTTTGTGCTGGTGGACAATTCGAATTTGCTACAGAAGATTCTTGGTGCAGAAATCGAGTATACATTGAAATGTCTTTCAACGAGTTGAGATTGGAGTATGCCCTTGATGGGAGCTCGAATTACATAGCCTGGAAGGACAGGATGGAGGCGGTGCTGGAGGATAATGGGCTGAAGGAGTTCATCGATAGCGATGTTCCTAAGTCGGGATCTAGCGATGCTGCATTACTTGATGCATGGCAAAAGAAGACAACAAAGACGAGAAGGATTCTGTTGGAAGGTGTGAAGGACCATATTGTGTCCAGCCTTCATGGGAAATCCACTCCATTCTTAATGTGGAAGGCTTTGACAGACTTGTTCCAAAGCAGAAGTGACCAGAGGAAGTTGGCACTTAAAGACAAGCTCAGAAAAATAAAAATGGAGAAAGGCAACAGTATTCCAAAATACCTCACGAAGTTTTTCCACTGCAAGGATGAACTAGGAAGTGTGGGGGGTTATTTTTGATGAAGAAGACTTGGTGAGCTTGGCTTTCCTTGGGCTTCCTAAGAGTTGCCATAAGCGGCAGATACTCTGTCAATGGATGGGAGAAACTGCCAGGATGGGAGTGACTTTGGTCAGATCTTGTGCAGGAGGAGATAAGGTGGGGTACCAGGGATGGATCTTCATCGAATAATGAAGATGAAGATAATTCACTTTGGTTGCCAAAGCAAGGAAAGGGAAGGGGAAGAAAAATCCTTCTAAATCCGGTGTGGAAGGCAAGAAGCAGGACTTGTCCAATGTGAAGTGTTTTCACTGTCACGAGCATGGACATTTTGCCACTAGCTGTCCACAGAAGAAGAAGAATAAGCAAGCTACTAGATCTACAGCTGGAGAGGCCTTAGCCTAGCAATTTGAGCTAGATTTTTCTTTGATCACATGCTTGGTTTCAAGCTGCATGGGATCGATGTGGTATATTGACAGTGGTGAATCTTTTCATATGACGGGAGACAAAGAGTTGTTTAGTGACTTGGAGGAGAAGGACCTCCATATGCATATAGAGATGGGCAACGATGGTCAGTACAGTGCGACTGGAATTGGAACCATTACCTTTGAGAGGGAGTCTGGTAATTCGTTCTTGTTGAAGAATGTCATGCATGTTCTAGGTCTGAAGAAGAACTTGGTCTCGGTTGCAATGCTGGAAGATAGAGGTTATGATGTTGTTTTCAGTGAGGGAAAATATTTCCTTCGACATAAAACAACGGGTCAAACCAAGAAGATAGGGGTTCAAATTAAGAATCTCTACAAGCTGGAGGTAGATGGATGCGCTACAATGGTGGGCAAAGTAGAAGAAGTGGTGATCTGGGATGAGGGTGAGTTAAGGCACAGGATATTGGGCCATCTTCACCATGGCACTTTGAAAATTTTGCAGCAAATTTCTACTGGACTTTCCAAGGGTACTCTTGCGCAGTCAGATTAGTGAAAAGGATGTATAATGGGTAAGTTTGTAAAGACCACCTTTCATGAGAAGAAGAACATTGCTTTGGTGATCCTAGAGAGAATTCACACAGACGTTTGTGGACCATTCTTGGTTGCTTCAACAGCGAAACACAGGTATTATGTGATATTTGTTGATGATTATTCTCGTATATGTTGGATCTTCTTCATGCGAGAGGAAGAAGGAGTGAAACGTTCTCAAAAGTTTTGTGAGTTTAAGGCATTGGTGGAGAAGGAGTCGGGAAGCAAGTGAAAGCTCTACGGAGACGATAATGGTGGTGAATACATCTCGAGGAAATTCAAGACAGCAGAAAGATAGCGAGAACTCATAGCGCCTCATAACCCACGACGAGAATGGGGTCACGAAGAGAAAGAGCAGAATGATCGTGGGTCTTTATACAAGCGATGTTGCATGACAGGGCCTCTAGCAACACTTGGTCGGAAGCATGCAACCTGCTTGTGGTTTATGTGAAAAATCATTGTCCTCATAGAGTACTTGGCATGAGTACACCCGAAGAGGCGTTTTCTGGTAAGAAGCCTGATATTTCTCATTTGAATATTTTTGGCTCGCCTGTTTACATTCATGTGATGAAGGATGCCAGGAAGAAGTTGGAGCCGATTGCAGAAGTTGGGATATTTGTGGGGTACACAGAAACACCCCATAACTATCATGTGTATTTGCCAAACAGTCGGATGACTGTTATGCGATGGGATATAAAATTCAATGAGGTGAAAGCCATGAAGTTGTCGCTTGAGAGGGAGCTACACTTGCATGTGGAAGAGGAACTTCTTGTTCCCAAAGATGAGCCTCTAGATGTGGATCAATCACAAGAGGAGATTAATGGAGTGGAGGAGTCCACTCATGCAAAACCAAACATCAAACAAGGAATAAAAGCGTACCTGAAGGCGAGAGGCTGAAGGCGGACGCGACACTGAGAATGTAGAGTCCCTACATCACGGTGCGAGGCAGAGGCAGTCACGACCAATATACTAGATACATGGCTCTTATGAGCAAGTGTATTGTGTGAGCCATCTTCTTTTGAATGGCGGTCTTGAGCCCACATGGGTAGATGCCATGGTGGAGGATTATGCCTCCATTGTAAACTTGTGGGAGGGTGTTCCAAGGCCGGTGGGAAAATCGGTTGTAGGATCAAGATGGATCTACAAGGTAAAGCAGAGCATTGATGGGAGTTTTGAGAAGTATAAGGCAAGATTTACTGCCGGGACTTCTCACAGATCGAGGGGATTGAATATGAAGAAACCTTTGCACCTGTCGCACGGTATTCTTCCATACGGACCATCCTTGCTCTCTCAGCGCAGATGGGTTGGCACATTCATCAGATGGATGTGAAGACTGCGTTCCTTAATGGGATCATTGAGGAAGAGGTGTACATTGAGCAGCCTGAAGGATTTTAGATCTTCAGCAGCGAGTCGCATGTGTGCAGGCTCAAAAGAGCGCTGTATGGGCTGAAACAAGCACCCCGTGCTTGGTACACTCAGATCGACAACTATTTCACTGGACTTGGCTTCACCAAGAGTGAGGTGGATGCAAACCTGTACCAGATTGTGGTTGAGGGTAAGCTTTTAATCATTGTACTTTATGTTGATGATTTAATACTAACAGGTGATGAGCAGTTGATACACTCATGCAAGGCAGATCTTGCAAAGGAGTTTGAGATGAAGGATTTGGACCTCCTTCATTATTTCCTTGGATTGGAAATATGGCAGCGGGAAGGTGAAATGTTTGTGTCTCAAGGCAAGTATGCCTGGGAGATACTAGAGAAGTTTCACATGCAAGGCTGCAAGCCTATCGACACTCCTCTTCTAGGAAATTGGAAGAAAGAGGATGCTACATCGATAGAGGTAGTGGATGCCACTGTTTATCGACAGTTGGTGGGTTCGCTCATGTATTTAGTCAATACAAGACCGGACATATGCTATGCGGTGAACCAGCTTTCACAAGCGATGGTTAAGCCTACCAAGCTCTTTTGGAAGGCAGGCAAGCATGTCCTGAGATATCTTAGGGGCACATCTGAGTATGGTTTATGGTATAGACAGACGGATGAGGTGAAGTTGCATGGCTTCACGGATGCAAATTGGGCAGGAAGCCCAACAGACAGAAAGAGCACATCAGGAGGGATTTTCAATATCAGATCTACGGTAGTTTCTTGGTACAACAAGAAAGAAAGATATGTGGCACTCAGTTCAGCAGAAGCAGAATACATGGCAGCAATTTTAGCTTCATGTGAGGCTATCTGGATGAGGAAGATTCTGGTTGGTTTGTTCGGTTCACATTTAGATCCCATAGTGATTCATTGCGATAATCAGAGTTGCATTAAACTCTCGGTTAATCCTGTGTTTCATGATAGATCTAAACATATTGATATCCGGTATCATCATATCAGAGATTGTGTGCAGCGGAAGATCATGTTGCTTCAGTACATTCCTATGGAGGATCAGGATGCAGATATTCTGACGAAGGCACTCACCAGGAGAAAATTTGAATACCATAGAGGTAGGATCGGGGTGAAGGATAATCCCTATCTTGTTGAGAGGGAGTGTTGAGATTCAACAAGATGATGAGCTTAGTGAAAAGAGTCGCCTTCACTAAGTGGGCCCGTAGGCTATTTTTGGCGCAAGTCTATTTTTAGACTATGTCTATTTTTAGACATGATGATCATATTTCAAAAGTTGCAGGATGCTATTTGTGAATGGTTGATCAAGTTGGAAAAATAGATGAAATTCTATTTTTAGAATATTGGTCAAAGTCTATTTATAGATTGTCAATCTAAAAATAGATGCATGTCGATTATTATTAGCTCTTAATAATAATCAGACTCTAAACAACAACTTATTCTCTTGGAGCACTTCAGTTCAGTGCACAGATGTGGCACATCAGCTGACAGAAGGAATTACGCTATTCCTAAGGGTTTACTGGAGCTAATGCATGAAGGACTCAGTTAGAACTCAAGTGGCAGAGTTATGACACAGTTGGAAGAAGTAGTTATGGAGTTGTATTTAGTTTAACTCAGTTAGACTCAGTTGAGCTAGTTGTATCTAGTCTAACTGATTGATACACTAGTGAGAGTGGAGTAAATTAATTAGTTAATTAATTCATAAATAATAACTCATTAATCAACTGAAGAATACATTAGTTAACTACAGTGCATGGTAGTTTCAGTGGAGACCAGTGGAGAGATAGGTGAAAGGGCAAGATAGACTATCTGTTGTGACTATAGTGATGCATTGATTGCATCACACACTTAGTGGAGATGCCAATGAGGATTGCGCAGTCAAGGATGGAGTAATTCAAATTCATTCATAGCTATTCTTCAGCAAATATTGCGCAGTGGAGGCAGGCTAGCAGGTGGCAAAGATCGGTGCATGGATTTGCAAGATTAGGCTTGATTAGTGTATGACGATTGTACTGTACTGAGGGCTTGTGATAAGCTTTGTATGTTTGTATGAGATTGTCATATGATCTCCATGTTACATAATATATAGTTGGGGTTTTCAGCTTCAGGCTTTCCCGGTTAAAAACTGTGTTATGTGCGATTGAATATTTTTTGTTTATGCTTCACATGTGTGTGCAATTAATTTTTCCGCAAAAGATTAACAAGTGGAATAGATTCAGTATCTTGCATAAAGTTAAATAGTGTGAGATCGGGTGGATATTGGACATATGCATGCTTAGTACATATAATTTCTACGGTACTTTTGGGAAGTATGCAAAATCCACATTCCTTGATCAGGCCAATGAAGCACATGCAGTCTTAGAAAGGATCTACTTTGTTGTCTGTGGACCTTCCTCGATAGAATCCACTTCCAGACACAAATATTTTGTCAATTTCATTGATGACTTCTAACAGAAGTGCTATATCTTCTTCGTGTGGAAGAAATATGAGACATTGTCCAAGCTCGTAGAATTCAAGGCACTGGTTGAGAAATAAACCAACAATAAGGTGAAGTATCTTACATGTGATAATGGAGATGAATATGTGTCAACTGAGTTCAAAATATTTTGTGCAAAATAAGGCATTCGCTGAGAGTTGGCAACAACCCAAAACCCACAACGGAATGGGGTGGCTAAGAGAAAGAACCATAACAATGTGGGATTTTTGAGGGCTATGTTGCATGACCAAGGAATACCACTTCATTTGTGGGCAGACGAATGCAACACAACAGTCTATTTGCAGAACCAAAGTCCTCATTAGATTTTGGGCATGATTACACTAGAGGAAGTTTTCTCGAGAAGAAAGTGGTATGTGTCACACTTCAGGATTTTTGGAGCCTCTGTATACTATTGTGTCTCCAAATAATCAAGGAATAATTTTGAGCCAACAACACAAATGAGTGTATTCATGGGTTACACAAACTATCCTGACAACTACTTTGTGTACTTTCCATCCATTAGAATGACAGATGTGCAAAGGGATAAAATTTTATGAGGAGAAACTAATGACGTGCTTTCTTGAGAGGGAGCTTCATATCCCACCAGAGGAGATTTTAGCTCTAAAGGAGGAGCCTCAGGAATTTTGGAGCAACCAAAAATTAAGGAGAAAAGAGCAGAGACATCCATGCAAGTAGAACCATCTAGACAAGGAATAAAAAGTGTTAGGGATCTGTAATTTATTAGCAAGATTGGCAGAGTCCAATTACAGAAACAACATCGTTTCAACCAACTTTGGGATTCTAGGATCTAGCCCTCCTGAATCCGGAGAGGGATCTCTCCAATAGGTGCAAAGATGGATTTGTCTTTGAAGTTCGAGGTAATGATATTAGGCTATCTATGAAGGCCAAGGGTTTGTTTTGTTTTTTGGATGGTTGAGCATGATTTCTGTTAGAGGAGAAAATTCCCATAGGTAAAGAGGTTCAAAAGTGAGAAGTTGCAAGCAACCAGAGTAAGTTTTGATCGAGAAGAAAGATGATGGTAGGTTTTCAGTCCATTGGGCTATGGAGTCATAAGAGGATTTAATTGAAACAATCAGGTTCAAGAGTGGTCTATGGGGCAAGTCATCTATGCCTAAGGATCTCTTTAAAGTTGGATTTATGGAATGGAGTGATACATCAAGAAGGGGAAATAAACAGATGTAGAACAAAGAGCAGCCTAGGATCTGGTAAGTACTTTGAAACTAGCAAGCCTTTGACCAGGCACTTAAGAAAAACATGAAATCAAACTAGGATCTGGTAAGTACTTCGAAACTATCCAGCCTTTGATACACTTCCAATAGAAAACATTTAAAAAACGAAGGGAAACTTGAAGGCAACCTTTGGAGTAGAAACTAGCAGGTCGGGCTCACCACAAATCCTCTCCTAGCTCCTCTTTACTTAGTTACTTTCAAGACAATCACAAAGATAACACAGAATGGCCTAAGATCTGGTAAGTACTTTGAAACTAGCCAGCTTTTAACACATTCTAAGGGAAACAATCAAACAGTGGTGCAGACAAAATTGGGACCAGGGCTAACCATATCTTCCTCAATTCATCTTCACACAACATGTATTGATAGTAACATTCAAGAATAATATTCAGCTAAGACAATAAGATGAGGGAATGCCAGAATTCTTATTTTTAGACAGAATTAAATCATTCCTAAATAACGCAGTTGAAAGAAAACATTTAAATAAAGGTTTTTCAGCCAGAGAAGGTCACTGATATACAGCAGGTCCTAACCCTTTTTAAATTGTTCTTTACAGAAGAATATGAAACATAATGAAAACATAAAAAAAATAACCAGTTGCAATGAGAATAACATCACCATCAACATAGACTAGGATCCCATAAATTAGCTTGTATTGATGCTCCAAACCGGTTACAATCTTCAAGTCCAGTGTTTTAATTCATCTTTCTTTCACAACATAACTTATATGTTACAAGCAGAGCTCCAAGAGCCAGTGAATCGCTATTTACAATCAGAAGTCTTCAGCTCAGTTACATTACAATGTTCAGTAATTACATCAACAACCAACCTCTCACTCATCTTCTACTGAAGTATTTATAGAAGGATGAGGAGGTGAGATCTGATAAAAGATCTCAAATACAATTAATACAGAGTTAATGTCTTCTTGGCCTTTGGGGGGCTCAAAGAAGAAACTGTACAGGTGTTTCACTGTATTAATTGGTTTACACTTATGAATTAAGCTCGGTGGGAGATTTTGTTGACCTTTGAGGCTTTGTGTGATGCTAGGGTGACTCTACAGACATCCTTTCATTAAATTCCTGGCAGAAGTAACTCATCGGCTGCGTCGAGGCAAAATATCTGACCCTGCTCAATAAATTTTGTTCCTGATTGAATACTTTGAGGCACAGGTGGTGCTTTAGTCACTGGGAGGAATCAATTTGCCTCCATTTGTGGCGGTGGAGTGTTTTCCTGATAAAACACTTTAGGTTTTCCTTTAAATTGTGTTTTAATTTGGGAATTAGGCTTTTGATAACTGTCTTAGCCGTAATCCCTGCTAATCTGTCCATTAATTCTCTATTCTGGTTCATCCTGGTCTTCGACACTGATAATCTTCAACTGTGCCTATTTCATGGTTTTCTGGCTGTCGTTCCAGGCTGCGCAAGGTTTATAAGGCATCAATGCATGAGAAAACATCAATGAAATATGCATTTTAACCATACGGGTGATTTTCTTTGACGAATAAAAAACAGAAGGGTCATCACCCTCCTTCTCAGAATCTTCTTTGAAAACCACAAAAAATGATTTAAAACCCTCCATAATATGAAAACTTTATTAAAAAATCCTGCTTTTATAGGTTCAACTACATTGGAAAGCGCGGAGGGAGCGTGGCCGTTGGATGGCATCATCCAACGGTTGGGATTAATCTGGGAGATCATAGAATGGGCAGAAGAAAGATTAAGTCCGAGCCGTCAATCTGCAAAGATCGATGACCGCGATTAAAAGGGGTGGTTAGAGGAAAAGGATGAATCTGAGCCGTCGATTCGCGCTGAGATCAACGGTCGGGGATGATTGCGGGGGGTCCGGGTGTATGGAGGAAAAATATTGGGGGTATACCCCCACAGGGAAACTGCGCTATTGATCTGGATCAATTTGGACGGTCAAGATGGAATCAGGGGATGTTGAAATTCAAATGGAGGGAATCTGGGTGATTAATTTTGGACCGTCGATCTGTAGATCAGATTGACGGTAGAGATTTCGTTGCCATTGCACGGAAACCTGAGTTATTGCGTGGGCACCTTTGTTATCCATCGGACACCTTCGAAGAGCGATATTTGTTGGCTGAGTGGGCCCAGATCGGACGCGGAGATTGATTTCGCTGGGCATCCTAGTCCGAGCTATAATGCGCGATGGTCGACGGCTACACGGCGGTTTTCAAATCATACAAGGGACACGCGGCGGCAAGCGTATGGAATTGCTGCCGATTGGGAAAAAACTGCCTTCTGCTAAAGAGCGATACGATGGAAAGCACGCGGGTTTGGAAAACAACGCATGGATGGGGGGGGGGGTCCATAGGAATGGCGTGCTCCGCACTGTCCGATCTATGGAGCAGATAGACAGTGGAGGTTGCTCCACAAATTATACGGGCGGAAACTTTGGAAATGAATTAAAAACCCAAAAACACAAATTCATAAAGGTTTTTAATGTTTTGGGTGGAGAAAATATTGGAAAGGATAAATGCTCGTGAGGTTTAGCAGTTGGTTCTAGCACTCGAGCGCATGGGCGAAAAAGGGTTAGAGGCTTAGCCCAAGGGGGATTAAGCCCCATACATAAAAATATGTATTTTTCATGGTTTTTTTTTTAATGTTTTTTCAAAGGAAAAGAAGGTTGCGGTAAGGTTAAAAAGTGGGTTTTTAACCTTATAAAATGGATGTTATGAAAAGGAAAAAGGAAGAATCATGAAATTGTGGGGTTTTCATGGGAAATGGAGGGACAGAAAAAGAGGTTAGTTTGGAAGAAAAGGAAGGGAAAAAATGGGTCTGTAGCAGTATTTGACTTTGGATTTTTGTAGGATTTCAAATGTTTTTAGGATGTAAACAGTAGAATGGGATCTGGACAGAGGCTATGATGCCTTCAAGAGTCTTCAAGAGCCAACAGTTTTTGATAGGGAAAAATTGTTCCTTGAAGGCTCAAAACAAATTTAGCCACCTTTGGTATAATCAAATTTTACAGGTGGCTAACAGTGGCTCCACTTGGGGATGGTGCCTTCTTGAAGGCATCAAGAATTCAGACTTGATTTCTCTGGGAGGCTGACTTGTGCTAGATCCTTTAGATTGCTCTTCCTTTGCTGGATGATCTTGCTTTTCTTCTGAAAAATAATATCAGTTATGAAAAAAAATAATGGACTTCATCAATACAACTTTCTACCTACCCAATCCTACTGATCTAACATTTTTTCTTCATCAGAGTGCACTTGGATTGGAAAACTCTTTTCACAACATTTTATTCTTTTGAAAGCATAAAAACTAATCTAATTCTACTCCTTATTTCTCCCTGAACTCAGATTAAACAGTTGAGCTCAGATATTTCTCTACCTAATCTACTGTCTGTTGGGATTAAACTGTCCAACAAACTTTCATTCTCTAAATTCTACAACAGAAATTTAAAAACAGCCAAGTCAAGATTGAACTATTTGACTTGTTGTGATCTATGGCATAAAAACAAGCTGCACATATATTTTTATTTGCAGAAAATTAAAATCAAAATGGAAGGCTTAAGATCTGAAAGTTTCTCATTATGGCCTTCTCTTTTCTTCACAGCTCTATTTTTTCTTTTGTTTGAGTTGTCTCTTCCTTGTTCTCTGATTCAGATTTTGGGCAAATTAAAACCAGTTTTTCTCTTTTATGACTCAAAAAATAAAATAGTTTTGAGTCATCTCTCTTTGGAAACTTTGGTTCAGATTTTGAGTTTGTTTGAACCTTCATTTCTATCCTAATCTATCTACTGATAAGCCAAGATTGAACAGTTTGGCAAATCGAATTCACTACCCTATCAACAAAAAATTTAAAGCTAATTAGTCAAGATTAGGCAGTTTGACTAACTAGAAGTGTGTTTTGAGGAGTGGCATTTGATCTTGCACACTTTCAGATTTATTTCTCTTTTTGGCATGGGGCTGTGCCTTTCTTGTTTTCATTTCTGCCCTCTTTTCATTCTTTCTTTGTTTTTGTATTTTTGAATCCTTGATTTTTTCTCCAAAGCAGAAAACAACAACTAACTACATGCTCAGAACTGAGCTTTATTGACATTCCTATCTAACCTATTCTAAACATGGAGTATTTACATAATCATATGATACACAAGTGCCAATGAAGCCAGCTGAGTAATGTCAAGAAGAAGTAGTAACTCTGGCTGCTTGTCAGAGGTATCCATAGAACATATTGAAGGTTAACCTTCAATATCAAGGCTATCATAGAAGGTGACAGCTTTTCATGTCTCTGGCTCTTGCAAAGGGTCACTATTTGATAATTTGAGCCATTTGGGATTTCCACACACTCTTCCATAGGATCAACAAAGAAAAGATGAAGATTCTCTTCTTTATGGTCCTCCATATCCGGTAGATTGTCTGCTTCCAAGGCCTCGGCTTTGAGGGCTATGTCTTCAATATGTTCCTTAGAAGTATCGTCATCTTTAACTTGCACAATAGCAAACAGTGAAATATTTTCTTTGTCTAAATATATGCTTGCTTCTGATACAAATTCAGACTCTTTATATGACAGACTAATATCAGTGAAGGGAGAAGTTTCTTCTTGAGAAGATGATATATCCACAGCAGGATAGTCTTCTATTTGTTTTTCTCCTTCATATTCATCATCCTCTGAACTAGAGGACTCATCATATTTGACAGTGTTGTCCTCTTGTGGCCCTTGTATGCTTGTATTCAGTGAAATGAACTCTGTGAAGAGTTTATTATATTCTTGAGCAGGGGAGTATTTAAAGGTTTCCTCTTTTTCAAGAGAAAGCTCCTTTTGCTCAAAAAATTCTTTATGTCTCTTCTCTTCACCTTCTGAGTTGAAAGGCTGCCGATTTCCAATTATGTGAAAGCCATTAGTGATGGATAGAAATGGATGTTTTTGGCTTTCAAGCTGATGATGGTGAAACTCATAACACCAATCAAATGTTGGTTGCCCTGCATGATTATTTTTTTCTTGGAACTCATCATCATCATCAAACTGATCAAAATTTGGAAATTTATCAGAATAAACAATTTCATCAGACAAACATATTGGGTTCTCAGCAGGTCCTTTTTTATTCTCATCTACAAAATAAATTTCTAAATCTGCACAACAAAGTTCTATAGGTGAATGGGCAAAAGTATTTGTTTCGCAAAGAATTTCAGAGAGCGGTTGTTTATTTATAATCTGATCTATCTCTCTTTCTGTCAAAGGTGAAGATGTTTCTATGTTCCTTCGAACAGGAGTACCGTAGTTCTCTGTCTCTTGCGAAGACTGATTGTGAGGCCGGATGTCTTCTTGAGCCTCAGCTATAAGGGATGATGAATCAATATTTGAGTTTTCAGGGATATCTTGAGGAATGTTCTTTACTGCTCGGATCATCTCTTCCTCAACTGATTCATCTATGTTCTTAAAATTTTTCAATAGGATATTAAACTCATGAATGGCTGTTAAAAGATCTTCAGGATGCATCTCTTCCAAAGCTTCCTCATTATCTATAATGTGTTGGGTGATGTTTTGTGATGGATCATAATATATTTCACCCAATGATAATGATGTAGTGTTTTCTTTATAGTTCTCATAGAACATATATTCAAGGTCTCTTAAAGAAAACAAACTACTAGATCTTAAGCATTCATACCAATCCCTAGATTTTCCTTCTAATGTTAACATGAACATTTTCATTAGGCAGTCTTCATGCCATTCAACTTTCAACCTCCATACATGTATGTGAAATTTGATAAGATGTAATAAAGGGTCATCAAACTTTTCACCTTGAAAAACAGGCAGGTTTTCATCCCAATTCACCTGGGGCATCTTATGTGGAAACCCAGGGATATGATCTCTACTCATTGGGGCATATCTTCGTTGTATTCTTGGAATCAATTTTGTAAATCAAGAAAGAGGTCACTGTGTCTGTTTGATCAGTTCAAGGTCTTCTACCAGTGTGGTCATTTGGTCTTCTGGGAGTTTCAAAGTGTGAAGTCGCCAGGTGGAAAAGTTTTGGCTCCTAAGGAGGTAAAAAGCTTTATGGTTCCACCACCATATGACTCTTGTAGAGCTAAAAGATTTTTAGGAACTGAATTAGCTCTCAAGAGTGATCTGAAAACAATTGATAATTCTATCTTAGGAGACTTCCTAAGGATTCCTTCTGGGTTATCAACTATCTCAGGTGGATCAGGGTCAGGATGGGCTCTAGTGTGAATCCTTCTGGAAGCCACTATGCTATGTTTTTTAGACCCAAATAATAAGAAAATTTTAACCAAGTATGACAATCTTTGAGAGTTCAACTAATCTGTTTTCACAATTTTAATTCTACAGTCCTCTAATTGAGTTTGAAAGATATTATAATGATAAGGGTTCTTCCCAGTGGAGTCTTAAGGTCTGTTCATAATTGTGGAGTCGCCAGGTGGAAAGTTTAGAGTGTTTTCAAAGAGATACACTGTCCACCACAGTGCTTGTGAAGCATCCTTTTTCAAGGATATCCCGAAACACAACAAACTCTAACCAGAGATTAACTGGGGGGGCATTCACCAGATATGTCACCCTTAAAAGAGGATGAGATCCAGAGGCTACCTGGCCATTTCCAGACTCTGTCTAAGAGTATGAGGTAAAACACAACAAAGGTAAGTGGAATGTAAGAGCAAGTGTTTTACTACCAATCTGAAATGTTTTTAGTTTTTTTTTTTGAGTTCTTTTTATTTGTGTGGTTTCTAAGAATGTCCTAACTTTGCTTCAAAACTTAGCTACGGTTGTGAGACAAAGACAGTATACTCTTATGGCTAAGTTAGCTGATTTTCAAGGTTAGATAAAGTCTTATGAGAATCCTAGGGTTGACCTAGATTGTCACTAATTCAAACAAGTTTCATCATGATTACCATTTCTTGGTAGTGCTTGAAAAAGCTTATTTTTACTCTCAAAGTTTTATAGGAATGAAAATGATTCTGGGTTCAGTTCCCCAGTGGAGTCGCCAGAAATGTTAGGAATTTGTAATTTATTAGCAAGATTGGTAGAGTCCAATTACAGAAACAACATCGTTTCAACCAACATTGGGATTCTAGGATCTAGCCATCCTGAATCCGGAGAGGGATCTCTCCAATAAGTGCAAAGATGGATATTTCTTTGAAGTTTGGGGTAATGGTATTAGGCTAGTTATGAAGTCCAAGGGTTTGTTTGTTTTTTGGATGGTTGAACATGATTACTGTTAGAGGTGAAAAGCCACAAAGGTAAAGAGGTTCAAAGGTGAGAAGTTGCAAGCAAAAGAGTAAGTTTTGATCAAGAGGAAAAATGACGGCAGGTTTTCAGTCCATTGGGCTATGGAGTCATAAGAGGATTTAATTGGAATAGCAAGAGGCAAGAATGGTCCATGGGGCAACTCATCTATGTCTAAGGATCTCTTTAAGATTCGATTTATGGAATGAATTGATACATTAAAAAGGTAAAATAAACAGATGCAGAACAAAGAGCAGCACAGGATCTGGTAAGTACTTTGAAACTAGCCAGCCTTTGACCAGGCACTTAAGAAATACATGAAAGAAAACTAGAATCTCGTAAGTACTTTGAAACTATCCAGCCTTTGATACACTTCCAATAGAAAACATACAAACACTAAGGGAAACTTGAAGGCAACCTTTGGAGTAGAGACTAGCGGGCCGGGCTCACCACAAATCCTCTCCTAGCTCTTCTTTACTTGGCTACTTCCAAGACAATCACGGAGATAACACAGAATGGCCTAAGATCCGGTAAGTACTTTGAAACTATCCAACTTTTAACACATTCTAAGGGAAACAATCAAACAGTTATGCAAACAAGACTGGGACCAGGGCTCACCATATCTTCCTTAGTTCATCTTCACACAACATATACTGAAAGTAACATTCAAAAATAATATTCAGCTAAGACAATAAGACGAGGGAACACCAACATTCCTATGCTTGAACTGAATTAAATCATTTTCAAATAACGCAGTGAGAAGAAAACATTTAAATAAAGATTTTTCAGCCAGAGAAGATTACTGGTATACAGTAGGCCCTAACACTGTTTAAACTGTTCTTTACAGAAGAAAATGAAACAAAATGAAAACAGGAATAAAGGAGCAAGTTACAATGAGAATAACATCACCGTCAACATAGACCAAGATCCCATAAATCAGCTTGTATTGATGCTCTAAACCAGTTACAATCTTCAAGTCCAGTGTTTTAATTCATCTTTCTTTCATAACCTTACTTATCTGTTGCAAGCAGAGCTCCAAGAGCCAGTGAATCACTATTTACAATCAGGGATCTTCAGCTCAATTACATTACAATGCTTCCGCAATTACATCAACAACCAACCCCTCACTCATCTTCTACTGAAGTATTTATAGAAGGATGAGGAGGTGAGATCTGATAAAAGATCTCAAATATAATTAATACAGAGTTAATGTTTTCTTGGCCCTTGGGGGGCTCAATGAAGAAGCTGTACAGGAATTTCACTACATTAATTGATTTACACTCATGTTTTAAGCTCGGTGGGAGCTTTTGTTCACCTTTGAGGCTCTGTGTGATGCTAGGGTTACTGTGCAGGTATTCTTTCATTAAATCCCTAGCAGAAGTAACTCTTCGGCTGCGTCGAGGTAAAATATCTGATCCTGATCAATAAATTATGTTCCTGATTGAATACTTTGAGGCAAAGGTGGCACTTTAGTCGCTGGGAGGAATCAATTCGCCTCCATTTGTGGCGGTGGAGGGTTTTCCTGATAAAACACTTTAGGTTTTTCTTTAAACTGTGTTTTAGATTGGGGATTAGGCTTTTGATAACTGCCTTAGCCATAATCCCCGCTAATCTGTCCATAAATTCTCTGCTCTGGTTCATCCTGGTCTTCGACACTGATAATCTTTGACTGTGCCTGTTTCATGGTTTTCTTGCTGTCGTGTCGGGCTGCGCAGGGTTTATAAGGCATCAATGCCTAAGAAAACATGGATGAAACATGTGTTTTAACCCTACGGGTGATTTCCTCAGATGAATCGAAGACGGGAGGGTCGTCACCCTCCTTCCCCGAATCTTCTTTGAAAACCACGAAAAAATGATTTAAACGCTGCAAAATGTGAAAACTCGTTAAGAAATCTTGCTTTTATAGGCTTAACTGCATCGGAAGGTGTGTGGAGGAGCGTGGCTGTCGGATGGCATCATCCGACGGTCAGGATTGATTGGGGGAGATTATATAATAGGTGGAAGAGGATCAAATCTGAGCCGTTGATCATGCATGATCGACGGTCGGGAGCGGGCAATGGAAAGTCAGCGGCGGGGAAACGTTGACTGGGCAATGAAATCGGGCGACGCAACATGGGTCATCGATCTGCAGATCAGATCAACGACGGGGATTTATTTGCTATTGTACGAGGGCCTGTTTATCGCGCGGGCACTTTTGTTAACCATCGGACACTTTCGAAGAGCGATAGCCGTTGGATGATTGGGCCCAGATCGGACGGCGGAGATCAATTTTGCTGGGCATCTTGGTACGAACTATAACGCGCGATGGATGATGGTTGCACGACGATTTTCAAATCGTACAAGGGACACGCGACGGCAAGCGTATGGAATTGCTACCGATTACGAGAAACCACCTTTCGCCCCAAGGCGGTGCGAAAGATACCACACGGTTTAGGAAAACAATGCACGGTTGGGGGGGGGGGTCCACAGGGAGGCGCGTCCCGCACCATCCGATCTACGGAGCAGATCGACGGTGACGACTTAAGTTTTAACAGCGGGGACCACATGGTAAGTCAGAGTCCGCACCGTCCGATCTGCGGAGCAGATCGACGGTGGAGAACGCTCCACAATTGCACAGGCGGAAATATTTTGGAAATGAATTAAAACCTGAAAAAATCAAATAACAAAGGTTTTTTGCGTTTTGGCATAGAAATATTATTTGAAATGCGTAAGCACCCGACAGGTTTAGCAGTTGGTTCTGGCGCTCGGGCGCATGGATGAAAAAAATGTTAGAGGCTTAGCCCGAGGGGGCTTAAGCCCAGAACATAGAAAATATATATTTTCTATGGTTTCTTAATATTTTTTCAAAGGAAATGAAGGTTCTGATAAAGCTAAGAAGGGGTCTTAGACCTTATAATATGGATTTTGATGAGGGGAAATAACAGAAACATGGAAATGAGGGATTTTCATGGGGAATTGAGGGATAGAAGAGGAGGTTAGTTTTGAGGAGAAGGAAGGGGGAAGGTATGTTTGCAGCAGTATTTGACTTTGGATTTTTGTAGGATTTCAGAGGCTTTTTAGGATGTACAATAGCAGTGTGGGAAACTGGACAGAGGCATGAAGCCTTTAAGAGTCTTCAAGAGCCAACAATTTTTAATAGGGAAAAATTGTTCCTTGAAGGCTCAAAACATATTTAGCCACCTTTGGTATAATCAAATTTTACAGGTGGCTAACACTGCTGTCCAGTTCATCTTCAGTGTTTCCAATTTGTCTGATGATGGTTGTTTCTGGATGGCGAAATAATAGGTTCATGGTTATTTCATGTATGTCATGGTGTTTGTGAATCCATGAGGTGGTAAAGTGTAAGGAGGTTGTAATCCTATGGTGGAGAAGTTATACATGTCTGAAGACTAAGACCTAAGTTCCTAAGTCTAAAACTATGGTGGTCAAATCCTAAGGTGTTAAAACCTAGCGCAATACATTAAAACCTTGCAAAGTATTAACCTTTCAAACCTTGTATTAAAAACTATTTATTAAACCCATATTAAAAAATTTGTGATATAAAACAGTTTAATAACCAGATTAGATGACCACAGCAGAACTACATACATGTGAATAGACGGCGTCAGAACCATTGTATGTGAACATGTTAGCAGACCACAATAGTGAGGAGTAAACCGTGGAATTAGGACACAACCGCCAGAGGGTTAGCTGTCACATGAGGTGTCAACCGAAAATGTTGCGAAGCCATCAGGATCAAAGTACTAGGTGGCAGTCTGCCATAAGACCATTGCTTTGTCACATGATAACAGTCTTATCCTCTGCGATGTTTAGCTGAATGTAAAGGAATAATTATATTATGTTGACACCTAATCCTATGGGTTGGGTGTGGATATGTAATATTGTATAATAAATAATATTAGGAAATAAGGAAGGCCAAGAGTCATTGGGAGATGAATCCCAATAGTCTCACCTCCATGTATAAATACATGCACATTCTTCATCTAATAAACATTCTGATTTGCGGAGTTACCTCCTGGTTTGACATGGTATCAGAGCCAGTCCCACTATTGGCATTTTTGCCTGTGGTGTAACTCCCTCATTCCTTTGCTCAGTCAGTTTTATGCTAGTTTCTGCTGCTCCATTGAATTGCTGTACTGTAATTCTGCATTTTTTTTTAATTTATCTCTGCATCTTCTGCACAGCTCTGATTTTTGCAGATTCTGAAGATTCTGCAATTTGCAGTCCCTGAAATTCTGTAATTTGCAGCTCCAGCAAATACCTGCCACTCTGCAATTCTGCAGCTCCTGAAATATTTGCAACTCTGCAGTCCTGCAAATATCCCATTCCTAAATTTTCGTTTGGCCTCTCGGCCTCCCCTCTTTCCTCCCCTCACTCCACTACGCTATCTCCCTCATCGACCTGTGCTCCCTTCCTCATTCACTCACTCACTCCACATTACACAACGCTATTTTAACACTCATTATACAATGCTATTTTAACACTCACTACTGCTTTGTCAAACATATATATATCCACCCACCATTCATAACGGTTTTACCGCCTCCAGGCACAGTTTTACCGCTTATATACAGCGTTGTCTCTCTTAAAATAAACCCATTTACGCTGTCTATATTCCGCCCTCTACAGCATGTTATTCTTCCTGGCTCCTCTGTTGTAAAAGGTTGTCCCTCGCCTTCCCTTATACGTTGTCTGCTCCATTTAACGCTGTCTTCTCCATTTTATACCTGCGCATACCTCGATTTATATACCCGCCCTCCATTTATATATCAACAAAATCATATACACCCGCGCCTCCCTCACTACTTTCTCTCCTTACCCGCGCGCTCAGCCAAACCATCATCATCGACTCCTAGTTGCAATATCACTGCCACTCTAATTCTATGCTACCCCCACCATTCATACTGCCCACCATTTCAATACATTCCACTTTTACCAATTGACCCTTCCACATATTGAATACCTCTTCTACCATATTTCCGCCCACCCTACTCCATTCTCCACTTATATGTTGTCATATATATAATACCGCTCTCTGTCCATATAATAGCGCTGTCACTCCCACCATATTACCGCCCCCTCCCACTGTCATATTAAATACCACTCCCGCCCTTCATTCTATTTACAATACCACTTTATAATATCACTTCCCATATTCATAATACCGCCCCTCCACATTTTCAATACATATAAATTTTCCTTCTTCAAATACAAAAAAAAAATACATATATTTTTTTTGTGCAGAATTCAGTGTTTTTAGCAAAGAGTTTTTGTCCCCTTTAATTGAGAAAATTTCCAGAATTGAAGATTTTCCAGCAAAATTTTTCCTCTTCAAAAGAATTTTTTTTCCAACAAACTAATGCATTCTCTCATATCTATTGTTGGGGTGGTTCTCTCCGGCAAAGAGAACTATCTTGAATGGTCTCAGAAGATTAAACACAAACTCATTTTTAATGAGTTGTGGAAAGGAATCTGTGAAGGGCAAGAAGGAAATCCACCAGCAAAGCCCACTTCAGACAAAGAGCTCGCCATTTGGGAAAATAAGAACTGCAAGGCCTATGCCTTGATTGCAGCTTCCGTAAATGAAGAGGTGAGTCGCCACATTTCATCATTCTCAAATTCTTATGATGTCTTGAGCAAGCTAAAAGAACTATATGACTCACATTAAGAATTAGAAAATGTGCAATTGATGATTAAGCTGTTTAGTCTTGAAATGAAGAATGATGATCCCCTTGCTTTAGCTTCAGAAGTTAGATCTATCATGCATGATATTGATAGCACTGGTGTAAAAATGGACATACCTCTCATAGCATATGTTAAGGCATTATATCTGACTTACTCACATTATCTTGAGTCTTTGCAAGCAAGTGGGAACCTTGAGCATATCACCTTTGATACACTTCAGAAAAAGTTTGCAGAAAGAGAGAAATATTTTGGGAAGATGACAGTCCCTTCATCTTCTGAAGAGGATGCATACTTGGTACATAGAGAAAAGAGTCATGCTCTAGATTCATCTAGATGAAGAGGTGGCAGAAGAGGAAGAGGAAGAAGAAACTTCACAGAAAGGGGGGGCAGACAATCTGACAAATCCAATCTTCATTGCACATGTTGCAATAAAGATGGACATGATGCATCCAAATGCAGAACACTTTGGGAGAAAATTGAGCAGCAAAGAAATCAAGACAAAGGTAAAAATAATGACAAAGACAAAGGTAAAGCACCTGAATCCGCTCATTATGTTCTAGCACATTGTAACAATGGAGTAACTAAAGACTTGTTTGATGTTTCATTTACTTCATGGAGAGATGATTGGTTGCTAGATTCAGGAGCAACATGTCACATGACATTTAGAAAAGCTTTTTTGAAGAATTCACTAACAAAGTTGATGGAGCAGTATATTTCGCAGATAAATCCAAACTGAAGCCATCAGGGCTTGGCACAGTCAGGCTTAAACTGCCTGGTCTTCCAGATCATATTCTACATGAGGTTTTATACCTCCCTGAGTTGAGGAGAAACTTGCTATCCCTGGTCCAAATCCGCCAACAAGGACACTCCATTCACTTTTTTGATGGCAAGGTAGAGGTCAGAAAAGCATCAGATCACTCACTTGTCATGGAGGGAATAGAAGAAGGGAGACTCTTGAAGCTGAAAGGTTCATCTGCTCATGCTCAAAACTTTGCATTCAGTTCATATCATGATGAAGGTACATTCCCATCAAGTCTTTTATGGCATGCTAGATTTGGACACTTAAACTATGAAAGCCTTCGTTTGTTGAAGAAAAATGGTGTTAATGGACTGCCTACAATTCCTAAGAAACCTAAGGAATGTGATGCTTGTATTCTAGGAAAGCATAGCAAACAGCCATTTCATGATTCACACTCCAGAGCACATAGAAAACTTGAGCTTGTTCATTCATATTTATGTGGCCCTATGCCTATTGCTTCTACAAATGGAAACAAATACATGATGACATTTATTGATGACTACACCAGAATGTGTTGGATTTACTTACTGAAGAATAAGTCTGATGCTTTTCAAACTTTCAAGAATTTTCATGCATGGATTGAAAATGATGCACAAACACATATTGGCTCTCTATGTACTAATAATGGAAAAGAATACACTTCAAACGAATTTGAAAATTATCTTCGTCAACATGGAATCAAACATCAAACAACTGTGCCATATAATCCACAATATAACGGTGTAGCTGAAAGAATGAACAGAACTATTTTAAATATGGTTTGCTCCATGTTATTTGTCTAGAATGTGAAATTGATGTTTTGGGCTGATGCAGTTCTATGTGTTGTTTACATAAAGAATAGGTGTCCTTTAAGTTCAATTAGAAACAAAACTCCTTTTGAAATGTGGCATGGCCACATTCCTTCGGTAAAGCATTTCAGGGTCTTTGGGTCCACCTGTTATGCCTTGATACCCAAGGGTCAAAGGAGCAAACTTGGTGCTAGAAGCAGAAAATGTATCTTCTTGGGGTACTCCAATACCTCCAAAGGATATCGTCTCTATGATGAAGCAAATAAGAAGTTTGTGATAGCAAGAGATGTCATATTTCTTGAATCATCCAAGAGTGACAAGGTTGTTGAGCGGCAACTTCATCGCCTGGATAGATTCACACATGCAAAGTCTTTCAAAGAATTTGATAATGTGATTCCACACCTTGAAGGGGGGATTCCGATATTGAATCAAACTGTGGAATCATTTCCTGAACCACACTCTCCCCCACATGAAGAAACAACCATGGATGACACATTGGATGATGTGATTGACAGAATTGGGAGATTGAATCTTGAATCAATCCCAACTCAGTCAAATGACCAGCCTGGGCCATCTCAGAAAGGTCCTCCCAAATGGCTGACAAAGACACTGGAGAATGTTCATCCCGATGAGGTTGGAAAAACAGGAACAAGAAGTTCCACTCAACAAATCGAAGGTGATGTAGATAATTCTGATTCTCCTGTTGATATGGATATTGCTTATAACTGTGAATTGAGTTTGTCTACATATCATGAACCAACTTCCTTCAAAGAAGCCGCTTCTCATGATGAATGGAAAAAAGCGATGCAGAAGGAGTATGATGCCTTGATAAAGAATGGCACTTGGAAGCTGGTTGATCCGCCTTTGGGAACGAAACCAATTGGCTGTAAGTGGGTATACAAGAACAAGTACAAAGCAGACGACTCACTTGACAAGCACAAGGCCAGGCTTGTGGAAAAAGGTTTTGCACAAAAAGAAGGAATCGATTATGAAGAAACTTTTGCTCCCACAGCAAAATGGACCACCATCCGGACTCTCTTTACCTTAGCAGCTCAGAATGGATGGAAAGTCCATCAGATGGATGTAAAAACAACCTTCTTGAATGGAGATCTAAAGGAGAAAGTTTATATGTCCCAGCCAGAAGGATTTGTGGTAAAGGGTCAAGAAAACAAAGTTTGCAAGCTTATAAAATCCTTGTATGGCCTCAAGCAAGCACCACGAGCCTGGTATGAGAAGTTAACCGAGCATCTTCTGAAACTTGACTTCAAACATTTTGATCTTGATGATGCAACTTTGTTTGTTAAGAAAGTTGGAAAAATAGTTGTATATCTTGTGGTATATGTAGATGATCTTTTGATAACAGGAAACAATGAGAGCTATATTGCATCCATGAAGAAAGAGTTGAAGAAAGGTTTTGAAATGACCGATTTGGGTCATGTTCATTACTATTTGGGTATTGAAGTAATTCAACATCCTAAATTCATATTTCTTTCTCAAAAGAAGTACATTGGAGATCTCTTGAACAAATTTGGCATGGATGACTGTAATCCCTTAACCACTCCAATGAAACAAAACTTGAAGCTCACATCTATTGAAGGGAAGGAATTTGAGGATGCAACTAAGTATAGACAGCTTGTAGGAAGTCTTATCTACCTGACCACCACCAGACCTGACATTTCATTTGCTGTTGGAATCCTCTCAAGGTTTATGCAAAAACCTTGTGAAGGACATTGGTCTGCTGCAAAAAGAGTGTTAAGGTACTTGAAGGGGACTCAAGACTTTGGACTCAAATACACACAGGTAGGCGACTTCAGCTTGATCGGATACTTTGATTCAGACTTTGATGGCGACAAAGAAACAGGGGTGTCTACTACTGGTTACACCATGAGTCTTATCTCAGGAGCTGTCTCATGGAGATCACGCAAACAGTTAGTTCCAGAAGATTCCACGACCAAGGCAGAATATGTGGCAGCAACTGAAGAAACAAAGGAAATTGTGTGGCTCCGGAAAATCCTGGAAGATTTGCAGATGAAACAAATGTATTCCACACCACTCATGATTGACAACACTTCCGTAATAAAGTTGGCCAAGAACCCAAAGTTCCATGATCGAACAAAGCACATCAATACAAAATACCATCTAATTCGACATCATGTTCAGGCCAAAACCATCCATCTACATCACTGTTCCACAAATGAGAAAATTTCTGATATCTTCACCAAAGCACTTGGCAGAGAAAAGTTTGAAAAGTTCAGATCGATGCTTGGACTCACCAATATCCCTTAGGATTAAAAGGGGGAATGTTGACACCTAATCCTATGGGTTGGGTGTGGATATGTAATATTGTATAATAAATAATATTAGGAAATACGGAAGGCCAAGAGTCATTGGGAGATGAATCCCAATAGCCTCACCTCCATGTATAAATACATGTACATTCTTCAGCTAATACACATTCTGATTTGTAGAGTTACCTCCTGGTTTGACATATTATAAAGTATATTTTGCTGATTTTAAGGGATATAATTGAAGAAAATTGTTCTCCAATAACCAGAATGGAAACAATTAGAATGAAAATTTTCTTTAATATATAGAATGGAAGTAATCGTAATTCCCTAAGCCTAGTAAAAAATAATCAATGTGTATTACATGGATTTAAAATCGTCATTTCTAAATGGGGAGGTAGAATAACAATACTACATAGAAAAACTAGAAATATTCCTATTATCAAAACATGAAGTCTGTGTTTGTAGATTGAAGAAAGCCCTATATGGACTTAAGAAAGCTTATAGAGTTTGGTACTTCAGATTGGATAGATATTTGTAGCAACATGGATTCAAAAAGGGAAATGTAGATAAAAAACTCTATAGATCAATGATTGGTAGGATATTGTATGTTGATGAGAGGTTCCAGAAGCAATATTCAGTATCCTGACCATATGTAATGAAAATAGTTGGACAAGTTACAAAATTTTAAGGAGCACCAAAGGAGACTCATGTTCTAGGAGTGAAAATGGTCTTCAAATATCTCAAAGGAACAATAGTATTTGGGATATGGTATGTGGAAGGAAAATAATTAACATTAATAGTTTACAAAGATGCAAATATGGAAGGAAGTTTAGATGGTGTAAGAAGTATAATTTGAGAAGCCTTCTGCTTGGGTGATTATTTAGTATTCTTACTAAGTAAGAAGCAATATTCAGTATCATCATCCAGAAAAAAAGTAGAATATATTGAAACAACATCATGTTGTGCTAAGGTCCTATGGATGAAGGAATTCATGTAATAGATACAAGTATAATATGATGAGCCAATTCTAATACTTTGTGACAACTCCAGTGCAATAAACATCTCGAAAAATATAGTGATGCGTTCGAAGACCAATCATATTTTTTTCAAGTTTCACTTTATAAGGGAGAAAGTTACATAAACTAATATCAACCTAGAGTATGTTGGCATGGAGGAACAAGTTGAAAAAATATTTACCAAACCACATCCCAAAGAGACATTTGATTATCGCAGGTAAAAATTGTGGGTAATTTCTTCTCCAAATTGATTTGCACAATATTCAACAAAGGAAGATAAGTGTCAAGGGGAGTTACCTTTCTCCATTGATTTCAAAGGGGGAGAGAAAGATCAATAAGAAAAAATATAGTGGGAGCATGATCACAAGGGGAGTATGATGGTCGTCATTAATCACAAAGGGGGAGATTTATTCAAAGAAGTTGTCACTAATGTCAAAGGTTGTCCAAATGAAAGGGAAAGTTATATATCCAAATAGAATTTTATGAGATAACTTTTATTTTTATTTTTTATTTTATTATCTCCATTTAGATACCGTATATTTGAATGAATTTTTACTTCACCTATCTAGCTCAAATGGAGGCCTAACATTATTTGTTTGTAAATATTATTCAGATATAATTCAATGGTACATGAAAGTCCCTCTAACTCCTAATAGTTGAGGAGAAAGGATTTTTCAAACATTCACTGTACATTGTACCAGTTCCACAAGTCAGTCCAACCAATGGAGAAGTTGACCTCGTGAGTGGAAAAGTTAGCCAAAGTTGTAGTACAAAGAAGGCTAAAGTTATGCATGTTTTTAGGGTCAAATCCATTTGTGTTTGAAGGAAACCTTCAAGTTTATTTTTGAAGATCTAACACTTTTCTGTATTGAGGATGTCGAACCATGTGGAGGAGGCAGAGTTATACAAGATGAGTTATTATTGCATGGGGGTTGAGTATATGTGCATTAAATTCCACGTTTCTGTCGTAGTTTAGTGCTTGTTGAGGACAAGTTCTGCTGATAAGGTGGTTGAGTTCAAGGATGATTTTTTGGGGGAAGTTCCATTGCTAAGAAGTTTGTGTTCATGAAACCAAGTGCTTGTGTGATGGAAAAAGGAGTAGTTGTGAGGAAGACATACTTTGTTTGAATAATATTGATTGTTGTACAAGATATGGTTCTGATAAATTAGGGAATTGGTGCTTCTTTTCAGTTGTTGTTGATAAACTGGGGAGTTGGTGCTTCCTTTTGCTTGTTGGTGATAAATTTGAATGTATCTATATATATATATATATATATATATATATATATATATATATATATATATATATAGAGAGAGAGAGAGAGAGAGAGAGAGAGAGAGAGAGAGATTTTGTGGTTTTCAATTTCGAAATATCCACACTTTGTATATTTGTGTTCTTTTCTTTCTACCCATAAGCTATCACTTTTTCTTCAGTATAACATAATTGAAAGAGTATATAAATTAAATAACTCGGGATAGACATCATTCCATTATACCAATCGAAACTCTTACATATATACATTTTGTATTACCAAAATTTAAGGAAACATTAAAATTAACTAAAATATAATTTTGGTTTAAATTATTTTAAAAAATGAGTTAAACATATTTACATTTAAGCATAGATGTAACAATATTCTTAGGAGATTTCCCTACTACATAGTGGATATTCTTAACCTATAAATAGACTTTGTTACAATACAATGGGTTAATACGATAACTTATCAATACCACATGTCCAAAAATTATAACTCATTTCACAATCCATATATATATATATATATCTTCAATACACCTCTAAAAATCGTTCTAGTACCCACTATACGTCTTGGGGCCTAGGACCTATCCTCCTCTCTGTAAAAGAGGTGTATTGGACATTAGATATCTTACTTTACACCACATCACTTCCATCACCAATTCCACTACCCCATAAAATATATACTTTATATATACTTTATTTTAATTTAATTTTATAATATTTTATCAATTAAATAGATAAAAATAACTAATTTTAAAAATATAATAATTAAATTAAAATTCTCAAACCTTATTCCCAAAAAATTATTAAATTATTTTCCTTTTCCATGGAGAAAAAAAGAAGGTATGTTTCTTATTCATCGAAAATGCCATGTGATTCAATTTATTTATTATCACAAATGTCGGATTACTCTCTTAAAATTGAGAAACAATTAAAAAAAGGTAAAATCAACCGACGAACCTCTTTAGGTGTATGACGTGAAATCGAAAAGTTGCATCACACATTATAAATATTGTTTCTCTTCTTCAATTTAGCCGTCAACGCAATCGGACATTATAAATACCGTAGGGTTCAGTACTTCATTGTTTTCGCTTGAGTGGGATTTTGTTTCTACAGCTTCGCCGGTTCCACCTCTCATTAATTAAGTTTCCTTCATTCAAACCATACTCCACAAGGAGGAAAAATGCCTCAGATTCGGTATTCTGAGGCATTTTGTTGATTGTTGGGATTTTGTTGATTGTTTTAGATGCTGGAAAAATGCCTCAGATTCGGTATTCTGAGAAGTACTACGACGATAACTATGAGTACAGGTCCAAACAGCTCCCACCTGAAGGAATTTCAAGGGTTTTTTTCTTAGAATTTCTCCAATAGGGTATGAAGATTACAAATTCGATACAAGTCCATTTCTCTCGCAGCTTTGAGTGTCGCTTCCCCCTGATGTTGCGCGCCTTATTCCCAGGGATCGCCTTTTGAGTGAGGTAAGCCCTAGCTTTTCTTTTTTATTCATAGAACCTGCTCCATTCCGTTTGTTCGATGTAGCGTTTTTTTTTTTCTTTTTAAAGATTTTTGGAATGAATGGCGAGCTGTTGGGATTCAACAGTCTCGCGGGTGGGTGCACTATTGTATTCACCACCCTGAACAACACATTATGTTATTTAGAAGGCCTCTCGATCATCAACAAAACCGCGAACACAAAGCGCAACAAAATTGAGGACGTGCGTTCAAACTTGATAGTTAGAAATCTTAAGTTATTTAACTATAAATTTAGACAGTTACACGTGTGTAATGTTATGTTAATAATGTACAAGGAGGAGGGTACATTCTAGCGATTATATACTCTCATTCCCATTTATGTGTATTTTATTTATAATGGTTAATATTTTTTATTTTGATTCACTATAATTTTGTTCACAAATGTGTTGTCTTTTTAATTGTTTTATATAATTCAAAGGATAGATATCATATAGGTGGTGTTTATTGTAATTTTGAGATATAGTATATGGAAATATAGTTTGCGATTAGTTTTGAAATTAATTTTAAAAGACTCATCTTTATTATTGTGAAATATGTCTAAAATTTTTAAATGTAAATATTCTAGATTAAATGCATTTCAGAATTATTATAAGAAAGGAGATAGGACATGTCTCTACCTTGAAATCCAACGTTCGATGCAGTATTTTATCTAGTCGCTCCAAAGAGGCTTCTCCAATAAGTAGAAACTGCAATCAAAGACAAGACAAAAGAATCAAAGCATCTGAAACATATAATAATTAAGAAAATTTAACCCAGCTTAGTGATCAACGAGTCTAAGTATTGATGTGATTTCAGTAAGAATAAGAACAACTCAATGAGAAAAAGAGATCCATATGTATTATCTTGAATAAAAAGAGTAATCGTACAACTTGATGCTTGATGTTGTACATATTTCTCCCGGGGTCATGAACAACCGTTCCTCCTTCAGTTTGATAAGCCTTCCTCTCTAAATACTAGCATGGAGTTATGGACATAAGGGTGTGATCATTCTCATGCCAACAACAACTAATGTAGAAAGTATGCACTCTTGGGAACTTCTTCATCAATTACCATGTACAAGCTTAGAATCTACTATGTACAAGCTTAGCATCTACCCTTTAGCCTGAAACTTGAGCTCAATTTATAGGGAAGTAGAGGTAGTTTCAGTTCCATGAAGAGGGGGATGGATTCCTCTCATGAAGAGATTTGAGCTCCATGGACCAAGGGATAAGCTCCATGGACCAACTGGGCTTCTAGAATTTAAGTTTTCTTTTATTTGTCTTTTACGAGAGTCTGCAAGTTTTAGTATTAGAAGATGCGGGGGTCGCTGCAGTTTATAGACCAAGTGTCTGCGCACCTGCAGGAAAAGGCTAGAAAAAGTGCGGAGGTAGACTTTTAAGGGTTTTAAAGAGATTTTCTCTAATTCCAAGACTTGGTTTAATAACATTAGGGCTTTTAACTTCTAAGGGAGCACAATATAGGTAGTGAATGACCTATATGGACAGTAAAATGTCATGGTTACAAAATAACATGTAACATATTGCCCCCTAAAGTACGAAGTCTAAGGTTACTCTGAAGACTGACTCAGGGATGGTCAATGTGAATGGAAACAAATGTTTGCAATGAATGGTTTATTTGAAATTTCTCTTGAACACATAACGACACTGTAGATGGCTTGGCAGCGTTTGATCTAAAGCTAATACCCAGAAACCGACGGAAGACTTTCAATGTGGTTCAATTAACTGTTAGATAGAGGATTTCCCAACCCAGGTACAAGAGTGAGAAAGTGTCATGTTCAAGAGTGGCATGCTACTTTCTATATAAGGGTGACAACAGGATTCTTTTTCTCTCTTTTCCCCCCACCATTACTGGCAAGTACCTCTTTACTTTTGACAAGCTTGAGGAGGATAAAATTTTCTTGTTTGTATAAGCTCATCCTGTAGATGAGTCCATCTTAGTATTAAAATAAAATCCTAAGAAGGAGTGGTTCGGTCCTGTTTGTAATCAACATATCCTTTACTGTTAAATTTTAATGAGTCCAATATAGGAGAAACTAGATGATTTTCAGTTTTATGGAGTCAAAAGAAAAACACAAGTAAACTTGATGATTGTTCTTTTTCATAAATTTAGTGTCTCAAGCCCGAAAAAGGATAAAATAATGTAGGAGAGAACTCTATTGACCATGATTATTCAACATATACCTTTTTCGTAGTTAGTCTATTTCAGTCTGGAAAAGGGGTAAACTTATACTGAATGGATGACGGTTCATTTACTTTAATGAGTTTGAATAGTCAAGTACTCAGCAGTCTTTTCATATTTAGAGATTCTGAAAAGGGCTTAGAAGAGAACTTTAAGGTTTCTCTTTTTCGTAATTTTCGAGCCCGAAAAATTGATAAAATTATACTCAGTTGGCCGACTTTCAATTTAATTTCAGAAGGGTAGGATGCAGATGGCCTTCTTGCAAGCAATAGTTCCATTTCTGAAAACTCATGTATACTATAAGAAGAATGTCCTCTCATTTTATGCAAAACACATACATCCAACTGACCAAATGGATATGCATAGGCAGTCAAGAAAAAATTTATTCTCAAGCATGACTACAAAAGCTATGTCTTTTTCAAAATCAAAAGTAGCATTGTCAAATATGAAATCCCAGTTGAAGATTGAGAAAATCTCTTGTTTGGCTAAATACAACAGGATGAAGATATTGGAATAACTGGTAGTAAAAGTAGGATATGATCCTGCTAACTGCAAAGTAGCTGTAGAAATCATCAAGAATAAAAATGTAGACATTGCTGCCTTACGAAAACAACTTAAGCTACCTTCGACTGAAGACCCACAGACCAAATAGATGGTACAAAATGAATCTGAAAAAGAGGAAATTCTTAAGATAATCATTGACCAAAATCTGCAGATTAGAAACATGGAAGAATAGATTGAAGAACTGCTGAAAGAGAAATCAACACTCCAGGTGATTGTTGATCCTACTCTAACAACTCAAACATCTTCTGCAGGTGCAGAAACCTCAGCAGCGTTGAACATGACTGATCCAACACAACTTGCTCAAGAATTAGTCACTCAAAAGAAAACACATGAAAAGTTAAATCAGAAGTCTCAGCTACTTTAGTCTCAAAAGATTAAACATGATACTTTGTATCTAGAATAAATGCAGAAGACACATCAGTTGGGACTTAGAATTAAATAATTGGAAAGTGAAACTCTAATGGAATCAAATTTAGGAGAAGCTAAGCAGAGTATCTAGGAAAACATCAGTGACTCCATTACTGAAATTTGGCCATCCATTTAGATCATCTTCAAGCAACAGGAATTCATCAACAGATGCAGAACAACACTTCAAGAAGGGAAGGATCAACTCCAACAGAAACCAAGTGAAGCTTCAGATGTGATTAAATTTCTTAATTCAAAGAAGAAGGATGAATTGGAAGAAATAAATATCTCATACAGAACTGCAACTATTTTGGATATAAAGAATTTTTTGTAGAAGAGGAACTTGATCAACCAGTTTTAGACCAAGTGTGAAGCCTTAAATGTTATTTTCAAAAGGTTTCATACTAAATTTAATATTTTAAATCAAAATGGTATGCCAGGTCTAGTTCGATTAGATGATAAGTTGGTCAAGTTAGAAGATTATTGCAAAAAGGAGTATACAATTGCAATATACAAAACAAAGTTTGCAGGTATCAAAGGTCACATCACATGCAGAGCTTTTCTTGAAGCTCTATAGTTTAACTTGATTATTCAACATAAAATCAAATAGTTGTTAATCTAAAAAAAAAATTGACAGATTCATTGAAATGGATGAAGTTTTCAGGAAAATGATGAATTGTGAAATTCCAAGTGAAGAGAAGTGGGATAAGTTTTGTGAAACTATCCAGTGAAAATTAATTTTACAGCATGCCAACACACACAATTTTGTAGAGCCAGGTCAGCAACAGCTTCCAGTGAAAAAGGACAAGTCAGCAACAACTTTCATCAAAACAGGTCGAATCATCAACAACCTCGAGAATAAAAGAGACACTGCATTCATCTGTCTCCTTAATTTATTCTTATTATTATATTATTGTAATGTCAGTTAAGATATTTCAAAATTTTTGTAAGTTATTATAAATAACTCTCAGTACGAGTTATGAAGGGTTGTACCCTTCGATAAGAATATTTTTTAAACATAAATTGTACTAAGTTTTGTTGATCATCAATAATAAAAAGCAGGCTTTTGAACTCATCTCATAAAACTCTGTCTTACCTGTGAGTTTTCTAGTTTTCTCTCATTGTTTTTCTTCATATGTTTAATTATCATCAAAATAATTAGGTGAGGTTAAATGTGTCTCAGCAACCTTATAATTCCTCCTGAAGTTATAATTACTATAAAGAATGATTTACTTGAAAATCTATTAATGTAAATCCATTTTATCAATAAATTGTCAGTATTTTGGTGATGCTAAAGATATTTTTTTGAATTTTTAAACATTGTTTAAAAGTTTTCCAGCTTATGGTTTATTGAATAGTTCAATTTGAATGTTTAATAATCATATCTTCTTATTCTACTTAATCGAAATCATGAAAGCCTAATTAATGTATGAGATGAACAAGCAGCCCTTACTTTAAATTATTGATATTATCAGTAAGATTTAAAACCTTAGCTTTGTAATTAAAATCAATCTTATGCATTGGTCCTCTAAAATATTTTAAAACACAAACAAACATTATAGATGCTTTGGCATGATTATTGACCAAAATCACCTCAAAGGACAACATGTGGGTGTGGGGAGTTCTCTTAAAAAATATTTGTACACTTGCTACAATAACATTAAATGGTTTTTGATGTACAAACACAGAAACGGGTGCCCCAAAAACATGGAAATGATCGCTCACTAATGATGTGAGGAAGCTGTTTTTGCTGAGGGTGCAGGCCCCATTGGTTAGTCTTGGTGCGTGGGTGGTGAAGTGAATGGAAAATGTCATATATGGGGTATGATGATGGAGGTATGGTAGGAAAAATGTGAGAAGTTGTAGTGCGTGTTCAATCTTCTTGCGAAAATGGTAGTCCAGGAAAGGGGTTTTATCATGATATGGTAAAACTTGACTTGATGCATGATGGATGGATGAACATGAAGTGCTTCCTAGACTAGGGTGTTATGGCCATAGCATCGTCATTTTTGATGCATGAACTACTTGAGTGATGGACGCCATGGAGGGGGAGGCTCTACCGACTTACGAGAATGTTTATCATGTACAAGGTGGGGAAATGATAAACATGGTCGGGTGTTTGGAACATATGGCTGATTCTTGTGGATAAATAATGTCAGGATATGCAAAGCTTCTTCGGGAATGTATGATGCTGGGGGAGGAATAATACTTGCTTTGGAACCTTCAGTGACTAGGGAAATAGGTGGATTGTCGTACTGTGTAATACTTCCAACCAATACCCCAAATGAAAGCATATTTTCCATTCAAATATATTGACAAATGTGTTGAATGAAAAAATTATAAAGAGGGCATACCTGTCGGAACTGAAAAAATGGTTTTTTCGGAGGCATGAATGTATGAAGCCTCCATTGGGTGTTATGAGGTGTTGAACACTCTGTTGCTTTCGGTTACACAGTTGGGCATTCTAAGCTCCCTTTATGGTCTGTCAAATAATTTAAAAAGGGTGATATATAGGTCAATAAGGATCATTTCAGTTCATTTGTGTTATTTGAGAGTTGTGAGGTCAGAGCTTGCTGCCAAGCCTTTCTTTTCATTGCGATCAGCTTGTGTACCAGGGATTTGCGCTGTTAGTTCAAGGTAGGCCCCTAAACGTCCAACATTTTATTTTTTTCAGTTTTTCTGGGTGGGGGTCCATACAAAATAGGTTTGTATGGACCCATATTTTTTTTTAGCATTGCTCACGTGAGCGATCAAGGTTCAGGCATGGAGACTCCGCTAGAATTCGAGGAAAACCCCCATATGTTACTCGACTTCCCATACTTTGGGATGGAATTTCGTGGAGATTCAGATATGGGTCTTCCTGCTGGTTATGTGTGGGGACCTAAAGGTGTGATTTTATTTTATTTTTCTACATTTGTTGAGTATTTATGAAGTGTATATTTATATGTGTATTTTGGTGATGCCGATACTATCTTTGTTTCTCTTGTATATGTGGGAGCACAAAAAAAAATGAAGACCAATCTCTACCTAGTCTTTGTAACTCATCTAAAACCAGCAATTTTATTAAGCCATAACGAAAAAGTGAGGTTTCACTTCCCTCAGATTTTACTTGGACCTTATCTGCCATTTTTTCTAAACTTATGTGTAAATAGAAAGGCAAATCGAGAGATATCTTACCAACAAAATGAAGGAGAAGCTTGAAGTGGTAAGAATAGACTTTATGATATCTTCCTTCACATGTGAAATATTTCTGGATAATGAGCAGTACCTTTGAGAAATTTTCCTTCATGCAACTCCTTGGAATGGAATTTTTAATGTCAACTTCAATACTTTCTGGTTTGATAAACTTTTTGTACTCCTCATTGTTTATCTTGAACCCTTTGAACCATTTTTCTTGTCCTCTTGGAATCCCAATTGATGCTACAATGATCTTCGGTGTAATAGTGAGATTCAGCATCCCCACTATAGTTGTTGTTCCATTGAAGTTTAGGGCAAATTCTTTGGAATCCTGTACATGGTAACCTTGTAGTCTTTCACAAAACTGTAAACATCCTGTCCTTCTGAAGACTTCTACAGCTGTTGGGTCTTCATTTATCAGGTTCATATCTGATGGTTCATATCTAAGATAGTGGCCATCTTTTTTTGTCTTCCTTTTTGAGACCATAGTTCTTTGAATTATTCTCTGCCTCGCTTGATAATGTCTTCTCTGCCTTGCTTGATAATGTCTTCTCTGCCTCGCTTGATAATGATATCTGCAATCCTTTGAAAGAAACTAGCCACAACTTGGGCTTAATGAAATAGCTCTTCAGAGCTCAATAACACACAAAGAAAGAATAGAGAATGACAAATGACTCAATTTGGAAAGATTTTGAGGTTCGATGACCACTCATATCCTAATGATGACTCATACATGCTTAAAATGGTGATGATGACTTCAACCCTAACTATGTACCTTTATCATTTCCCTATCTGACTCGAATGGCATCTAACTTATTCTTTTCAAATCATTTTCTAACACCTAAGAACTAATTTGACATGACAGACAAGAGACCTTACTTTCATAGCGTTCCTAGTGTATTTCTGGGCATTTTCACTACAAAAGTATTATCAGTTTCGTAGTGAAAAGTGAAATTTCTCTATGTATTTTGCTACGAAAGTGTGGTTTCTTGGCTAAAACGACCGTTTCGGTGTTAAAGCCTTGGAAAATGAAAAATTTCAGAAAAATATGATTGATGTAACATGAGGGGATTTGAGAGGGTGGGTTTAGACCTTAGGATGGGCTAAATAAGAAAAATTGAAAATTTTCCTTGACTAAGTAATGAAGAATGAATCCTATAACCCTACCTTTGACACATGAACCTCTAAAACTTTGTCAAATGATGCTTCTTTTTTCTTAGTGATAACACATGGCATTAAAAACACTAGTGTAGAAATTGACATATCTCTCATAGCTTATGTCAAGGCATTGTATCCCACTTACTCACACTATCTTGAGTCATTGCAAGAAAGTGGAAACCTCAAGGAGATCACCTTTGACTCCCTTGAGAAAAATTTTGCGGAAAGAGAGAAGGATTTTGGAAATAAGACAACCCCTTAGTCTTCTAAAGAAGTCATATCTTTTGGACATAGAGAAAAGAATCATGATCAAAATTCTTCTCGAAGGGAGAGGTTTCCAAAGACGACGAGGAAGAAATTTCAAAGGAAGGGGGGGAAAACAAGCTCAAAGTGAAAAATATGATCTTCATTGCATACACCGCAATATAAATTGGCATGATGCATCCACATATAAGCTACCTTGGGATAGAATTGAGCTGGAAATAAATGAAGCGAAAGGTAAAAATCATGACAAAGACAAAGCGAAAGCACCTAAATCCACTCATTATGTTGTAGAACATTGTAATATTGGAGTAACTAAAAACTTGTGTAATGCTTCACTTGGTTCTTGGAGAAATGATTGGTTGCTAGATTCAGAAGCAACATGTCACATGAATTTTAGAAAATATTTTTTTGGAATTTACTCACAAGACTGATGGAGTAGTATACTTTGTAGACAAATCTAAAATCAATTCATCAGGGTTTGGCACAATCAGGCTTAAGTTGCCTAGTCTTCCAGAACTTCTTCTACATGAGGTTCTATACCTCCCAAATTTGAAGAGAAACTTGTTTTCCTTGGTCCACATCTGCTAGCAAGGACACTCCATTCACATGTTTGATGGCAAGGTTGAGTTTAGAAAAGCGTCAGATTGCTCACTTGTCATGAGAGGGATAGAAGAATGAAGACTCCTAAACTTGCAAGGTATCTATGATCATGCATAAAACTTTCAATTTAGCTCTGAAAATAATCAAGGTATTGGATTCCCTATAATTTCTAGGAAGCTTAAGCAATGTGATGCTTGTATTCTAGGAAAGCATAGCAAACACTCTATTCATGATTCAAATTCGAGAGCACATAAAAAAAATTAAGCTAGTTCATTGAGATTTATGTGGCCCCATGCCCATTCCTTCTGAAAATTGAAATGAATATATGATGACATTATTTTATGACTACACTAGATTGTGTTGGGTTTACTTATTGAAGAAAAAATCTCATGCTTTTCAATCATTCGATAATTTTCATGCATGGATTGAAAATTATGCACAAACTCATATTGGCTCTTTACACATTGATAATGGAAAATAATACACTTCAAATGAATTTGAAAAATATCTTCACCAACATGGAATAAAACATTAAACACTGGTGCCTTATAATCCCCAACAGAACGGTGTAGCTGAAATAATGAACAGGAAAAATTTAAATATGGTTTCTTCCATGATGTTTTTCAAGAATGTAAAATTGATGTTTTTGGGTTGATACAGTTCTATGTTTTGTGTACATAAAGAATATGTGTCCTTATAATGCAATTAGAAATAAAAATCCTTATTAAATGTGGCATGGCCACATTCCTTTGGTAAAGCATCTCAAAGTCTTTGGTTCCACCTGTTATGCTTTGATACCTAAGGAACAAAGAAATAAACTTGGTGCAGGAAGTCGAAAATGTATCTTCTTGTGGTATTCCAATACCTCCAAAGGATATCATCTCTATGATGAAGTTAATAAGAATTTTGTAGTGTATAGATATTTCATATTCCTTGAATATTCCATGATTGAGAATTTTGTTGAGCGGCAGCTTGATCACTTGGATATATTCCCACATGAAATGTCATTTAAATAATTTGATAATAATATTCCACATCTTGAAGGGGGGATTCCTATACTAAATCAATCTATGGAATCATCTTCCGAAGCCCTCTCTCCCCCACATGAAGAACCAACCATGGATGACACTTTGAATGATGTGATTGATAGATTTCAGAGACTAAATATTGATTCAATCACAACTTATTCAAATGAGTAGCCTGGGCCATGTGAGAAAGGTCCTCCAAAATGGTTGACAAAGAAGGTGGAAAATTTTTGTCCCAATGAGGTTGGAAAGACATGAACAAGAAGTTCCACCAGGAAAAATGGAGGTGATGTAGATGATTCTAACTCACCTGTTGATATGGATGTTTCTTATAATTTTGAATTGAATTTTTCTATAGATATTGAAACAAATTCCTTCAAAGAAGTCACTTCTCATGATGAATGGAATTAATCGATGCTAAAGGAGTATAATTCCTTAATAAATAATGGAACTTGGAAGTTGGTTGATCCTCCATTGGGAATGAAACCAATTGGATGCAAGTGGGTCTACAAGAACAAGTAAATCCAGGCTTGTGGAAAAAGGTTTTCCACAAAAATAAAGGGTCGATTACGAGGATACTTTTTCCCCCATAGAAAAATGACCTACCATCTGGACACTCTTTTCCTTAGTAGCTCAGAATGGTCGGAAATTCCATCAAATGGATTTAAAAACTAATTTCTTGAATGGATATATAAAGGAGAATGTTTTTATGTCCCAGCCAGAAGGATTTGTTATGAAGGGCAAGAACACAAAGTATGCAAGCTTATAAAATCCTTGTATGGCCTGAAGCAAGCACCATGAGCCTGGTATGAGAAGATAACTAAGCATATTCTGAAACTTCACTTCAAACATTATGATCTTGATGATGCAAATTTGTTTGTCAAGAAAGTTGGAAAAACAATTGCATATCTTGTGGTGTATGTAGATGATCTTTTGATGAAAGGGAATAATGAGAGTTATATTGCATCTATAAAGAGGGAATTGAAGAAAGGTTTTGAAATTACTGATTTGGGCTATGTTAACTACTATAATGGTATTGAAGTGACTCAAAATCCTAAATCTATTGAACAAGTTTGGCATGGCTGAGTGAAACCCTTTGACCACTCCAATGGAACAAAAGTTGAAGCTCACATCCATTGAAGGGAAATAATTTGAGGATGCAATGAAGTATAGAAAACTTGTAGGAAGTTTCATCTACTTAACTACTACCAGACTAGACATCTCATTTGATGTTGGAATCCTCTCCAAGTTTATTCAAAAATTGTGTGAAGGACATTGGTATGCTGCAAAATGAGTTCTAAAGTACTTGAAAGGGACTCAAGACTTTAGACTCAAATATACATAGGTGGTGACTTTAGCTTGATTGGATACTCTGATTCAGACTTTGATGGAGATAAAAAAAAATGGGGTATATACTTTAGGTTATACTATGAGTCTTATATTAGGAGTTGTCTCCTGGAGATCACACAAACAATCAGCTCTAGCAGATTCAAAAACTGAGGCAGAATATGTGGCATCAACTGAAGTGACAAAGGAAATTGTGTGGCTCAGGAAAATTCTTGAAGATTTGCAGATGAAAAAAATGCATTCAACTCCACTCGTGATCGATAACACTTTTGAAATAAAGTTGGCCAAGAACCCGAAGTTCCATGATCAAACGAAGTGCATCAATACAAAATACCATCCAATACGGCATCATGTTGAGGCCAAAAAAATCCATCCAAGTCATTGTTCCACAAATGACCAGATTTCATACATCTTCACCGAAGTGCTTGGAAAAGACAAGTTTGCAAAATTCAGAACGATGCTTGGACTCACAAAAAAAAATTCAGATTAAGGGGGGGAATGTTGACACCCAATCATAAGGGATTGGGAAAAATTGTACATTAATGTAAATAGTAAATAAGTAAGTTGAATAGATACTGGGAAATGAATCCAAAGAGTCTCACCTCCATGTATATATTCATTGGAATCCTTAATCAATTCATTCAGTCTTTTGGTGGAGTTACCTCCTGGCTTGACAAAGGCCATGGAAGAAGAAATAAATCAAATTGAGAAGAGTGAGGCATGGGAACTTGTTCCTAGACCCAAGAACAAAAATATGATTAGTAGAAAATGGGTCTTCATAAACAAAATCATTGAATATGGAAGGGTTTATAGAAGAAAGAAAGGCTAGTGTGCAAAGGATATTTCTGGTTTTAAGGGATATACTTTGAAGAAAATTGTTCTCCAATAACCAGAATGGAAACAATTAGAATGAAAATTTTCTTTAATATATAGAATGGAAGTAATCGTAATGCCCTAAGCCTAGTAAAAAATAATCAATGTGTATTACATGGATTTAAAATCGTCATTTCTAAATGGGGAGGTAGAATAAAAATACTACATAGAAAAACTAGAAATATTTCTATTATCAAAATATGAAGACTGTGTTTGTAGATTGAAGAAAGCCCTATATGGACTTAAGAAAGCTTATAGAGTTTGGTACTTCAGATTGGATAGATATTTGTAGCAACATGGATTCAAAAAGGGAAATGTAGATAAAAAACTCTGTAGATCAATGATTGGTATCATATTGTATGTTGATGAGAGCTTCCAGAACCAATATTCAGTATCCTGACCATATGTAATGAAAATAGTTGGACAAGTTACAAAATTTTAAGGGGCACCAAAGGAGACTCATGTTCTAGGAGTGAAAATGGTCTTCAAATATCTCAAAGGAACAATAGTATTTGGGATATGGTATGTGGAAGGAAAATAATTAACATTAATAGTTTACAAAGATGCAAATATGGAAGGAAGTTTAGATGGTGTAAGAAGTATAATTTGAGAAGACTTCTACTTGCGAGATTATCTAGTATTCTTACTAAGTAAGAAGCAATATTCAGTATCATCATCCAGAAAAAAAGTAGAATATATTGAAACAACATCATGTTGTGCTAAGGTCCTATGGATGAAGGAATTCATGTAATACATATAAGTATAATATGATGAGCCGATTCTAATACTTTGCGACAACTCCAGCGGAATAAACATCTTGAAGAATATAGTGATGCATTCCAAAACCAATCATATTTTTTTCAAGTTTCACTTTCTAAGGGAGAAACTTACATCAACTAATATCAACCTTGAGTACGTTGGCATGGAGGAAGAAGTTGAAAAAATATCTACCCAACCACATCCCAAAGAGACATTTCAGTATCACAAGTAAAAATTGTGGGTAATTTCTGCTCCAAATTGATTTGCACAATATTCAACAAAGGAAGATAAGTGTCAAGGAGAGTTACCATTCTCCATTGATTTCAAAGGGGGAGAGAAATATCAATAAGAAAAAATATAGTGGGAGCATGATCACAAGGGGAGTATGATGGTCATCATTAATCACAAAGGGGGAGATTTATTCAAAGAAGTTTTCATTGATGTCAAAGGTTGTCCAGATGAAAGGGAAAGTTATAAATTCAAATAGAATTTTCTGAGATAATTTTATTTTTATTTTTTTATTTTTTTATCTTCATTTAGATACTGTATATTTGAATGAATTTTTACTTCACCTATCTAGCTCAAATGGAGGCCTAACATTATTTGTTTGTAAATATTATTTTGATACAATTCAAATAGTACATGAAACTCCCTCTAACTCCTAATAGTTGAGGAGAAAGGATTTTTCAAACATTCACTGTACATTGTACTAGTTCCACAAGTCAGTCCAACCAATGGAGAAGTTGACGTAGTGAGTGGACAAGTTAGCCAAAGTTGTAGTACAAAGAAGGCTAAAGTTATGTGTGTTTTTAGGGTCAAATCCATTTGTGTTTGAAGGAAACCTTCAAGTCTATTTTTGAAGATCTAACACTTTTCTCTATTGAGAATGTCGAACCTTGTGGAGGAGGTAGAGTTCTACAAGATGAGTTATTATTGCATGAGGGTTGAGTTTATATGCATTAAATCCACGTTTCTGTCGTAGTTTAGTGCTTGTTGAGGACAAGTTTTGCTGATAAGGTGGTTGAGTTCAAGGATGATTTTTTGGGGGAAGTTCCATTGCTAAGAAGGTTGTGCTCATGAAACCAAGTGCTTGTGTGATGGACAAAGGAGTATTTGTGAGGAAGACATACTTTGTTTGAATAATATTGATTGTTGTACAAGATATGGTTCTAATAAATTAGGGAATTGATGCTTCTTTTCAGTTGTTGTTGATAAACTAGGGAGTTGGTGCTTCCTTTCGCTTTTTGGTGATAAATTTGAATATATATATATATATATATATATATATATATATATATATATATATATATATATATATATATATATATATATATATATATATATATATATATATATATGGTTCTAATTAATTAGGGAATTGGTGCTTCTTTTCAGTTGTTGTTGATAAACTAGGGAGTTGGTGCTTCCTTTCACTTTTTGGTGATAAATTTGAATATATATATATATATATATATATAGAGAGAGAGAGAGAGAGAGAGAGAGAGAGAGAGAGAGAGAGAGATTTTGTGGTTTTCAATATAAAAATATCCACACTTTTTATATTTGTGTGCTTTTCTTTGTACCCATAAGCTATCACTTTTTCTTCAGTATAACATAATTGAAAGATTATATAAATTAAATAACTCGGGATAGACATCATTCCATTATATGGATCCAAACTCTTACATATATACATTTTGTATTACCAAAATTTAAAGAAACATTAAAATTAACTAAAATATAATTTTGGTTTAAATTATTTAAAAAAAATGAGTTAAACATATTTACATTTAAGCATAGATGTAACAATATTCTTAATGATGGAGATTTCCCTACTACATAGTGGATATTCTTAACCTATAAATAGACTTTGTTTCAATACAATTGGTTAATAGGATAACTTATCAATACCACATGCCCAAAAATTATAACTCATTTCACAATCCATATATATATATATATATATATATATATATATATATTCAATACACCTCTAAAAATCGCTCTAGTACCCACTATACGGGCCTAGGACCTATCCTCCTCTCCGTAAAAGAGGTGTATTGGACATTAGATATCTTACTTTACACCACATCACTTCCATCACCAATTCCACTACCCCATAGAATATATACTTTATTTTAATTTAATTTTATAATATTTTATCAATTAAATAGATAAAAGTAACTAATTTTAAAAATATAATAATTAAATTAAAATTCTCAAACCTTATTCCCAAACAATTATTAAATTATTTTCCTTTTCCGTGGAGAAAAAAAAGGTGTGTTTCTTATTCATCCAAAATGCCATGTGATTCAATTTATTTATTATCACAAATGTCGGATTACTTTCTTAAAATTGAGAAACAATTAAAAAAAGGTAAACTCAACCGACGAACCTCTTTAGGTGTATGACGTATGACGTGAAATCGAAAAGTTGCATCGCACATTATAATATTGTTTCTCTTCTTCAATTTAGCCGTCAACGCAGTCGGACATTATAAATACCGTAGGGTTCAGTACTTCACTGTTTTCGCTTGAGTGGGATTTTGTTTCTGCAGCTTCGCCGGTTCCACCTCTCATTAATTCAGTTTCCTTCATTCAAACCATACTCCACAAGGAGAAGCTTTCGTGTTTTGTTGATTGTTTTAGAGGCCGGAAAAATGCCTCAGATTCGGTATTCTGAGAAGTACTACGACGATAACTATGAGTACAGGTCCAAACAGCTCCCACCTGAAGGAATTTCAAGGGTTTTTTTCTTAAAATTTTTCCAATAGGGTATGAAGATTAAATTCGATACAAATCCATTTCTCTCACAGCTTTGAGTGTCATGTTTGTTTGTATGTTCAGACATGTGACGCTTCCCCCTGATGTTGCGTGCTATATTCCCAGGGATCGCCTTTTGAGTGAGGTAAGCCCTACCTTTTCTTTTTTTATTCATAGAACCTGTTCCATTCCGTTTGTTCGATGTTGCGTTTCTTTTTTCTTTTTAAAGATTTCATGACGTCATGAAGTAACGTAGTTGTTATTTATTTATATTCAGAATGAATGGCGAGCTGTTGGGATTCAGCAGTCTCGCGGGTGGGTGCACTATGCTATTCACCGCGCTGAACCACACATTATGTTATTCAGAAGGCCTCTCGATCATCAACAAAACCGCGAACACAAAGCGCAACAAAATTGAGGACGTGCGTTCAAACTCGATAGTTAGAAATCTTAAGTAATTTGACTATAAATTTAGACGGTTACACGTGTGTAATGTTATGTTAATAATGTACTAAGGAGGAGGGTACATTCTAGCGATTATATACTCTCATTCCCATTTATGTGTATTTTATTTATAATGGTTAATATTTTTTATTTTGATTCACTATAATTTTGTTCACAAATGTGTTGTCTTTTTAATTGTTTTATATAATTCAAAGGATAGATATCATATAGGTGGTGTTTATTGTAATTTTGAAATATAGTATATGGAAATATAGTTTGTGACTAGTTTTGAAATTAATTTTAAAAGACTCATCTTTATTATTGTGAAATATGTCTAAAAATTTTAAATTTTAATTTATTATAATTTGAGATATGATTTATGGGAGGTTTAAGAGATTTTGAAAATATAGGTTTCATTGTTTTATTGAAAACTTGTGTAACTTAGTACTAGTAGTATTATAAGCATATTTTCACTTTGACATATATTTTCATATATGGAAAGTCACCTAGGTATACCTGGAAGGAATTTTAGATAAGTGATTATATTATCTTGTTACACCAAGAACAACACTTGGTAAAATTGCTCTCTAGTGCTTAGGTAGTTGGGTGGTATGGCTATGGGCACAGTTAGGCCTCTTTAGTATTAGAAGTACTTGAGCACAATTGAGCTCAAGTATTAGTAGTACTTCAATTTATTTTACATTTTATTTATTGCACACAGAGACTTCTCTTTAAAGTGGAATGCAATTATTGGTTTCTTATCATATTCAAGACATATGGTTGATAACATTCGGTATCAAAACTATGATCTTATGATTTTGGGGCTTGAAATGTTCACTATATTCTTTTCAAGGATTTTTAGATTGTGAAATTTTGAGTTTTATCATAGGAAGGGTTGGTCATTCTATTTTTTGTACATGACAACTTAATCGAAAAATATTGACAAAGAACTTGTTGATGAAAGTAGAGGGGGTTGTAAAATTATGATGGAGATTTCCAATGTTCTTCATATTAGATAGTACATTTGATTGATAACTTAGGCATTATTGGTTATTAGAATTATTCTCTTGGGATTTCTTTCATGACAAAGTTCAATGTTCTCCGTATGGAAAATATAGATTTCGGTTAATATTAAATTAGTTTTAAAGGTTTCATCTTGAAATTTGTGTTACATTTTTTTTGGCTGAAGACCTATACTATAATCTTGAGGTGACATAGTGAATAACATCAAGAAGGTTTTCAAATTTTCACTTATTATAATTTATAAGATGTATCTTATGGAAGTTTAAAAAGCTCCTTTAAGGTTTTATTGTTTTTAAATAACACAGTAAGTTATTCTTAGCACCCAATTTTTTTTTTCAAAACTTGTAGAATTTAGTACTAGTAGTATTATAAGGATATTTCACATATATTTTTATATATGGGAAATCATCTAAGTATACTTGTAAATATTTTTAGATAAATGACTATATTATAATGTTGCTATAATACATCAAGAACAAGACTTCGTAAAATCACTCTAGTGCTTAGGTAGTTGGTTTGTATGCTTATGGGGATAGTTAGGCCAACTTCTTGAGCACAATTAAGCTCAAGTATTAGAAATACAACTTATTTTATATTGTATTTATTATACAAGGATGCTTCTCTTCAATGTGGGTTTCAATTATTGGTTTCTTATCATATTTAAGACATGTGGTTCTTAACATTTGATATCAAAATTATGATCTTTGAATTTTAGGGTTTTAGATGAGCCATCTTGAAATGTTCAGAATATTATTTTCAAGGATTTTTAGATTGTGAAATTGAGTTTTATCGTCGGAAAGGTTTGTCATTCTATTATTTTACATGACAACTTAATGAAGAAACTTGACAAAGAACTTGTTGATGAATGTAGAGGGTGTTGTTGTAAAATTATGGAGTTTTTCAATGTTGTCCTTATTAGACAACACATTTGATTGATAACTTAGGTATTTTTGGTTATTATAATTCTCCTCTTGGGATTTTATTCATGAAATTTCAATGTTCTCCTTATGGCAAATATTTTTTTTTGTTAATATTAAATTAGTTTTAAAAGAGTCATCTTGAATTTTTTCTTACAATTTTTTTGGCTGATCATCAAAATAACAACTATGAGAAGTATCAAGTATATGCATCATCCAACACTCCTCCACATAGCAACATCCACATGATGAAACCACACATAATTCCCATGATAACCACATAGAATCAACTACCAAAACATCTCATCGCACGAGCTGGAGAACCTTAATGTTATAGCATAGAATGAACACCTCCAAAAGGATCATAATGCCAAAAATGTATGGTTTAATTAAATAGGAACAAGTATTTCTCCCCCAAAGTACATGGCATATCCAAGCTGCAAATATACAAATTGTTGGGTTGAAATGATTGCTTCCGGTGAAAACAATGCATCCTTTCAGAAATAGAAGCACCATATGGACTCAGACTCCACATGAGCATGGTCTCATGCCACATCTAAACCTTGACTGAAATGTGTCTCTTCAATGCTTAAATCTCTAATATATTTCCTTATGGCCAAACAAGTGACATGAGTAGAAATAATAATACAAATCACAATTATACCTATTGTTCATTCTCCTTGGATGTTTATGTTGTTGCAATATGCCCGAATTGAAAGTTGTAACATTATACATTATGGACAAAAGGAAAAAAGGACTTTGATAACTTTAAAACCTTACAAATCTATGACGATCATATGTAGGATTTGTTAGTGTCTGCCAGTCCTGCTAATCACCAATGATCAAATGTGCTCGTACAAGGTTTTTTTAGGGTCTTAGGTCAATTTTTTATGATTTAAGTAGGTCTTCAAATAAAAATTTGGTCACTAGTTAGTGTGTCTAGGTGTGTTACTACTCCTTTTGAGTTCATGTTTTAGTCATTCCATCACTCATTTAGAGGAGTCATAACCAAAAGTATTCATCACCATCTTTGTCACATCACCATGGTCATCATTTTTCTCATCATTTCATGTAGTGTCATCATTAGGTCATAGGGTAGACATCATAAAAAGAAGTCATTTCGCCATCTAATTCACCAATGAAATGAGTAGTAATAGTGAGAAATCTTCAATAAAAGTTACAAAAGTGTAATTTAATTTTAGTCATGATGTAATGTGTCTCAAAAGGTTATAAAAGCTGCAGTTCCAAATCAAAAAGTGAAAGGACTTGGTGGGGCCAGTTAACCACCAAAGAACAAAATCAATTTCCAAAATATTTAAATACCAAGGGAGTGCCCAATCATTTGTTGCACTACGCTTTTTTTGCGTTGCGCTTTTTCTCGAGTGAGTTGCACTTTCTTCAAGGAGGAAAAAACATCATTCCAGTGGTTTCTAGTGTATCATATATAAGTAAATGGGTCCCTAAAACTACCTCTTTCAACTTTATTTCATGCTTTCAAAGATCAATTCCCTCTTCTAGGGTTTTTTTTATTTTACTTGGTTTCTTAATCTCATTGAAAAATTGCTGAGAGAAACCCTATGTTTAAAGCTCAAACACCTTACCCCATATTTCATATATCTTAATATACATTTTCCCTTAGCCCTATCCCTCATTTTCACTATTTTCCCATAAACCCTAGCCTAGACTACACTTTCCTAGGCTAGGACTGTGGTTTCACCTTTTCCATGCATTCCCCTCACTCATTCCCTCAAATTCCACTTTCCCATATATTATGCGGATTAATCCCTCTTGCGGACAAGAGTGATCTCCCTAGTATTCAATGAATAGCTTGAAACAAACATCCATTTGGAAATATTTTTATCTAGATTAAATGCATTTCAGAATTATTATAAGAAAGGAGATAGGACATGTCCCTACCTTGAAATCCAACGTTCGATGCATTATTTAATCTAGTCGCTCCAAAGAGGCTTCTCCAATAAGTAGAAACTGCAATCAAAGACAAGACAAAAGAATCAAAGCATCTGCAACATATAATAATTAAGAAAATTTAACCCAACTTAGTGATCAAGGAGTCTAAGTATTGATGTGATTTCAATAAGAATAAGAACAACTCAATGAGAAAAAGAGATCCATATGTATTATCTTGAATAAAAAGAGTAATCTTACAACTTGATGCTTGATGTCGTACATATTTCTCTCGTGGTCATGAACAATCGTTCCTCCTTCAGTTTGATAAGCCTTCCTCTCTAAATACTAGCATGGAGTTATGGACATAAGGGTGTGATCATTCTCATGCCAACAACAACTAATGTAGAAAGTATGCACTCTTGGGAACTTCTTCAGCAACTACCATGTACAAGCTTAGAATCTACTATGTACAAGCTTAGAATCTACCCTTTAGCCTGAAACTTGAGCTCAATTTATAGCGAATTAGAGGTAGTTTCAATTCCATGAAGAGGGGGATGGATTCCTCTCATGAAGGGATTTGAGCTCCATGGACCAAGGGATAAGCTCCATGGACCAACTGGGCTTCTAGAATTTACTTTTTCTTTTATTTGTCTTTTACGGGAGTCTGCAAGTTTTAGTATTAGAAGATGCGGGGGTCGCTGCAGTTTATAGACCAAGTGTCTGGGCACCTGCAGGAAAAGGCTAGAAAAAATGCGGAGGTAGACTTTTAAGGGTTTTAAAGAGATTTTCTCTAATTCCAAGACTCGGTTTAATAACATTAGGGATTTTAACTTCTAAGGGAGCACAATATAGGTAGTGAATGACCTATATGGACAGTAAAATGTCATGGTTACAAAATAACATGTAACATATTGCCCTCTAAAGTACGAAGTCTAAGGTTATTCTGAAGACTGACTCAGGGATGGTCAACGTGAATGGAAACAAATGTTTGCAATGAATGGTTTATTTGAAATTTCTCTTGAACACATAACGACACTGCAGATGGCTTGGCAGCGTTTGATCTAAAGCTAATACCCATAAACCGACGGAAGACTTTCAATGTGGTTCAATTAACTGTTAGACAGAGGATTTCCCAACCCGGGTACAAGTGTGAGAAAGTGTCATATTCAAGAGTGGCATGCTACTTTCTATACAAGGGTGACAACAAGATTATTTTTCTCTCTTTTCCCCCCACCATTACTGGCAAGTACCTCTTTACTTTTGACAAGCTTGAGGAGGATAAAATTTTCTTGTTTGTATAAGCTCATCCTGTGGATGAGTCCATCTTAGTATTAAAATAAAATCCTAAGAAGGAGTGGTTCGGTCCTGTTTTTAATCGACATATCCTTTACTGTTAAATTTTAACGAGTCCAGTATAGGAGAAACTCGATGATTTTCAGTTTTATGGAGTCAAAAGAAAAACACAAGTAAACTTGATGATTGTTCTTTTTCATAAATTTAGTGTCTCAAGCCCGAAAAAGGATAAAATAATGTAGGAGAGAAATCTATTGACCATGATTATTCAACATATACCTTTTTCGTAGTTAGTCTATTTCAGTCTGGAAAAGGGGTAAACTTATACTGAATGGACGACGGTTCATTTAATTTAACGAGTTTGAATAGTCAAGTACTCAACAGTCTTTTCGTATTTAGAGATTCTGAAAAGGGCTTAGAAGAGAACTCCAAGCTTTCTCTTTTTCGTAATTTTCGAGCCCGAAAAATTGATAAAAGTATACTCAGTTGGCCGACTTTCAATTTAATTTCAGAAGGGTAGGATGCAGATGGCCTTCTTGCAAGCAACAGTTCCATTTCTGAAAACTCATGTAGACTATAAGAAGAATGTCCTCTCATTTTATGCAAAACACATGCATCCAACTGACCAAATGGATATGCATAGGCAGTCAGGAGAAATTTTATTCTCAAGCATGACTACAACAGCTATGTCTTTTTCAAAATCAAAAGTAGCATTGTCAAATATGAAATCCTAGTTGAAGATTGAGAAAATCTCTTGTTTGGCTAAATACAACAGGATAAAGATATTGGAATAACTGGTAGTAAAAGTAGGATCTGATCCTGCTAACTGCAAAGTAGCTGAAGAAATCATCAAGAATAAAAATGTAGACATTGCTGCCTTACGAAAACAACTTAAGCTACCTTCGATTGAAGACCCACAGACCAAATAGATGGTACAAAATGAATTTGAAAAAGAGGAAATTATTAAGATAATCATTGACCAAAATCTGCATATTAGAAACATGGAAGAATAGATTGAAGAATTGCTGAAAGAGAAATCAACACTCCAGGTGATTGTTGATCCTACTCTAACAACTCAAACATCTTCTGCAGGTGCAGAAACCTCAGCAGCCTTGAACATGACTGATCCAACACAACTTGCTCAAGAATTAGCCACTCAAAAGAAAACACATGAAAAGTTAAATCAGAAGTTTCAGCTACTTTAGTCTCAAAAGATTAAACATGATACTTTGTATCTAGAATAAATGCAGAAGACACATCAGTTGGGACTTAGAATTAAAGAATTGGAAAGTGAAACTCTAATGGAATCAAATTTAGGAGAAGCTAAGCAGAGTATCTAGGAAAAAATTAGTGACTCCATTACTAAAATTTTTCCATCCATTTAGATCATCTTCAAGCAACAGGAATTCATCAACAGATGCAGAACAACACTTCAAGAAGGGAAGGATCAACTCCAACAGAAACCAAGTGAAGCTTCAGATGTGATTAAATTTCTTAATTCAAAGAAGAAGGATGAATTGGAAGAAATAAATATCTCATACAGAACTGCAACTATTTTGGATATAAAGAAATTTTTGCAGAAGAGGAACTTGATCAACCAGTTTTAGACCAAGTGTGAAGCCTTAAATGTTATTTTCAAAAGGTTTCATACTAAATTTAATATTTTAAATCAAAATGGTATGCCGGGTCTAGTTCGATTAGATGATAAGTTGGTCAAGTTAGAAGATTATTGCAAAAAGGAGTATACAATTGCAATATACAAAACAAAGTTTGCAGGTATCAAAGGTCACATTACATGCAGAGCTTTTCTTGAAGCTCTATAATTTAATTTGATTATTCAACAAAAAATCAAATAGTTGTTCATCTAAAAAAAAAAATGACAGATTCATTGAAATGGATGAAGTTTTCAGGAAAATGATGAATTGTGAAATTCCAGGTGAAGAGAAGTGGGATAAGTTTTGTGAAACTATCCAGTGAACATTAATTTTATAGCATGCCAACACACACAATTTTGTAGAGCCAGGTCAGCAACAGCTTCCAGTGAAAAAGGACAAGTCAGCAACAACTTTCATCAAAAGAGGTCGAATCATCAACAACCTCGAGAATAAAAGAGACACTGCATTCATCTGTCTCCTTAATTTATTCTTATTATTCTATTATTGTAATATCAGTTAAGATATTTCAAAATTTTTGTAAGTTAGTATAAATAACTCTCAGTACGAGTTATGAAGGGTTGAAACCTTCGATAAGAATATTTTTTAAACATAAATTGTACTAAGTTTTGTTGATCCAATAATAAAAAGCAGGCTTTTGAACTCATCTCATAAAACTCTGTCTTGACTGTGAGTTTTCTAGTTTTCTCTCATTGTTTTTCTTCATATGTTTAATTATCATCAAAATAATTAGGTGAGGTTAAATGTGTCTCAGCAACCTTATAATTCCTCCTGAAGTTATAATTACTATAAAGAATGATTTACTTGAAAATCTATTAATGTAAATCCATTTTATCAATAAATTGTCAGTATTTTGGTGATGCTAATGATATTTTTTTGAATTTTTAAAGATTGTTTAAAATTTTTCCAGCTTATGGTTTATTGAATAGTTCAATTTGAATGTTTAATAATCATATCTTCTTATTCTACTTAATCTAAATCATGAAAGCCTAATTAATGTATGAGATGAACAAGCAGCCCTTACTTTAAATTATTGATATTATCAGTAAGATTTAAAAACTTAGCTTTGTAATTAAAATCAATCTTATGCATTGGTCCTCCAAAATATTTTAAAACACAAACAAACATTATAGATGCTTTGGCATGATTATTGACCAAAATCACCTCAAAGGACAACATGTGGGTGTGGGGAGTTCTCCTAAAAACTATTTGTACACTTGCTACAATAACATTAAATGGGTTTTGATGTACAAACACAGAAACGGTGCCCCAAAAACATGGAAATGATCGCTCACTAATGATGTGAGGAAGTTTTTTTTGCTGAGGGTGCAGGCCCCATTGGTTAGTCTTGGCGCGTGGGTGGTGAAGTGAATGGAAAATGTCATATATGGGGTATGATGATGGAGGTATGGTAGGAAAAATGTGAGAAGATGTAGTGAGTGTTCAATCTTCTTGCGAAAATGGTAGTCCAGGAAAGGGGTTTTATCATGATATGGTAAAACTTGACTTGATGCATGATGGATGGATGAACATGAAGTGCTTCCTGGACTAGGGTGTTATGGCCATAGCATCGTCATTTTTGATGCATGAACTACTTGAGTGATGGACGCCATGGAGGGGGAGGCTCTACCGACTTACGAGAATGTTTATCATGTACAAGGTGGGGAAATGATAAACATGGTCGGGTGTTTGGAACATATGGCTGATTCTTGTGGGTAAATAATGCCAGGATATGAAAATCTTCTTCGGGAATGTATGATGCTGGGGGAGGAATAATACTTGCTTTGGAACCTTCAATGACTAGGGCAATAGGTGGATTGTCGTACTGTGTAATACTTGCAACCAATACCCCAAATGAGAGCATATTTTCCATTAAAATATATTGACAAATGTGTTGAATGAAAAAATTATAAAGAGGGCATACCTGTCGGAACTGAAAAAATGGCTTTTTCGGAGGCATGAATGTATGAAGCCTCCATTGGGTGTTATGAGGTGTTGAACACTCTGTTGCTTTCAGTTACACAATTGGGCATTCTAAGCTCCCGTTATGGTCTGTCAAATAATTTGAAAAGGGTGATATATAGGTCAGTAAGGATCATTTCAGTTCATTTGTGTTATTTGAGAGTTGTGAGGTCAGAGCTTGTTTCCAAGCCTTTCTTTTCATTGCGATCAGCTTGTGTACCAGGGATTTGCGCTGTTAGTTCCAGGTAGGCCCCTGAACGTCCAACATTTTATTTTTTTTAGTTTTTCTGGGTGGGGTTCCATACAAAATAGGTTTGTATGGACCCATATTTGGTTTTAGCATTGGTCACGTGAGCGATCAAGGTTCAGGCATGGAGACTCTGCTAGAATTCGAGGAAAACCCCCATATGTTACTCGACTTCCCATACTTTGGGATGGACTTTCGTGGAGATTCAGATATGGGTCTTCCTGCTGGTTATGTGTGGGGACCTGCAAGTGTGATTTTATTTTGTTTTTCTACATTTGTTGAGTATTTATGAAGTGTATATTTATATGTGTATTGTGGTGATGCTGATACTATCTTTGTTTCTCTTGTATATGTGGGAGCACAAACAAAAATGAAGACCAATCTCTACCTAGTCTTTGTAACTCATCCAAAACCAGCAATTTTATTAAGCCATGACGAAAAAGTGAGGTTTCACTTCCCTCATATTTTACTTGGACCTTATCTGCCATTTTTTCTAAACTTATGTGTAAATAGAAAGGCAAATCGAGAGATATCTTACCAAAAAAATGAAGGAGAAGCTTGAAGTGGTAAGAATAGACTTTATGATATCTTCCTTCACATGTGAAATATTTCTGGATAATGAGCAGTACCTTTGAGAAATTTTCCTTCATGCAGCTCCTTGGAATGGCATTTTTAATGTCAACTTCAATACCTTCTGGTTTGATAAACTTTTTGTACTCCTCATTGTTTATCTTGAACCCTTTGAACCATTTTTCTTGTCCTCTTGGAATCCCAATTGATGCTACAATGATCTCTGGTGTAATAGTGAGATTCAACATCCCCACTTTAGTTGTTGTTCCATTGAATTTTAGGGAAAATTCTTTGGAATCATGTACATGGTAACCTTGTAGTCTTTCACAAAACTGTAAACATCCTGTCCTTCTGAAGACTTCTACAGCTGTTGGGTCTTCATTTATCAGGTTCATATCTGATGGCTCATATCTAAAAAAGTGGCCACCTTTTTTTGTCTTCCTTTTTGAAACCATAGTTCTTTGAATTATTCTTTGCCTCGCTTGATAATGTCTTCTCTGCCTTGCTTGATAATGTCTTCTCTGCCTCGCTTGATAATGATATCTGCAATCCTTTGAAAGAAACTAGCCACAACTTGGGCTTAATGAAATAGCTCTTCAGAGCTCAATAACACACAAACAAAGAATAGAGAATGACAAATGACTCAATTTGGAAAGATTTTGAGGTTCGATGACCACTCATATCCTAATGATGACTCATACATGCTTAAAATGGTGATGATGACTTCAGCCCTAACTATGTACCTTGATCATTACCCTATCTGACTCGAATGGCATCTAACTTATTCTTTTCAAATCATTTTCTAACACCTAAGAACTAATTTGACATGCCAGACAAGAGACCTTACTTTCATAGCGTTCCTAGTGTATTTCTGGGCATTTTCACTACAAAAGTATTATCAGTTTCGTAGTGAAAAGTGAAATTTCTCTATGTATTTTGCTACGAAAGTGTGGTTTATTGGCTAAAATGACCCTTTCGGTGTTAAAGCCTTGGAAAATGAAAAATTTCAGAAAATTATGATTGATGTAACATGAGGGGATTTGAGAGAGGGTGGGTTTAGACCTTAGGATAGGCTAAATAAGAAAAATTGAAAAATTTCCTTGACTAAGTAATGAAGAATGAATCCTATAACCCTACCTTTGACACATGAACCTCTAAAACTTTGTCAAATGATGCTTCTTTTTTCTGAGTGATAACACATGGCATTAAAAACACTAGTGTATAAATTGACATATCTCTCATAGCTTATGTCAAGGCATTGTATCCTACTTACTCACACTATCTTGAGTCATTGCAAGAAAGTGGAAACCTCAAGGAGATCACCTTTGACTCCCTTGAGAAAAATTTTGCGGAAAGAGAGAAGGATTTTGGAAATAAGACAACCCCTTAGTCTTCTAAAGAAGTCATATGTTTTGGACATAGAGAAAAGAATCATGATCAAAATTCTTCTCAGAGGGAGAGGTGTCCAAAGACGACGAGGAAGAAATTTCAAAGGAAGGGGGGGAAGACAAGCTCAAAGTGAAAAATATGATCTTCATTGCATACACCGCAATATAAATTGGCATGATGCATCCACATATAAGCTACCTTGGGATAGAATTGAGCTGGAAAGAAATGAAGCGAAAGGTAAAAATCATGACAAAGACAAAGCGAAAGCACCTAAATCCACTCATTATGTTGTAGAACATTGTAATATTGGAGTAACTAAAAACTTGTTTAATGCTTCACTTGGTTCTTGGAGAAATGATTGGTTGCTAGATTCAGAAGCAACATGTCACATGACTTTTAGAAAATATTTTTTTGGAATTTACTCACATGGATGATGGAGTAGTATACTTTGTAGACAAATCTAAAATCAATTCATCAGGGTTTGGCACAATCAGGCTTAGGTTGCCTAGTCTTCCAGAACTTCTTCTACATGAGGTTCTATACCTCCCAAATTTGAAGAGAAACTTGTTTTCCTTGGTCCACATCTGCTAGCAAGGACACTCCATTCACATGTTTGATGGCAAGGTTGAGGTTAGAAAAGCATCAGATCGCTCACTTGTCATGAGAGGGATAGAAGAATCAAGACTCCTAAACTTGCAAGGTATCTATGATCATGCATAAAACTTTCAATTTAGCTCTGACAATAATCAAGGTATTGGATTCCCTACAATTCCTAGGAAGCTTAAGCAATGTGATGCTTGTATTCTAGGAAAGCATAGAAAACACTCTATTCATGATTCACATTCGAGAGCACATAAAAAAAATTAAGCTAGTTCATTGAGATTTATGTGGCCCCATGCCCATTCCTTCTAAAAATTGAAATGAATATATGATGACATTATTTTATGACTACACTAGATTGTGTTGGGTTTACTTATTGAAGAAAAACTCTCATGCTTTTCAATCATTCGATAATTTTCATGCATGGATTGAAAATTATGCACAAACTCATATTGGCTCTTTACACATTGATAATGGAAAATAATACACTTCAAATGAATTTGAAAAATATCTTCACCAACATGGAATAAAACATTAAACACTTGTGCCTTATAATCCCCAACAGAACGGTGTAGCTGAAAGAATGAACAGGAAAAAATTAAATATGGTTTCTTCAATGATGTTTTTCAAGAATGTAAAATTGATGTTTTTGGGTTGATACAGTTCTATGTTTTGTGTACATAAATAATATGTGTCCTTATAATGCAATTAGAAATAAAAATCCTTATTAAATGTGGCATGGCCACATTCCTCTGGTAAAGCATCTCAAGGTCTTTGGTTCCACCTGTTATGCTTTGATACCTAAGGAACAAAGAAATAAACTTGGTGCAGGAAGTCGAAAATGTATCTTCTTGTGGTATTCCAATACCTCCAAAGGATATCATCTCTATGATGAAGTTAATAAGAATTTGTAGTGTATAGATATGTCATATTCCTTGAATATTCCATGATTGAGAATGTTGTTGAGCGGCAGCTTGATCGCTTGGATATATTCCCACATGGAATGTCATTTAAATAATTTGATAATAATATTCCACATCTTGAAGGGGGGATTCCTATACTGAATCAATCTATGGAATCATCTTCCGAAGCCCTCTCTCCCCCACATGAAGAACCAGCCATGGATGACACTTTGAATGATGTGATTGATAGAATTCAGAGACTAAATATTGATTCAATGACAAATTATTCAAATGAGTAGCCTGGGCCATCTGAGAAAGGTCCTCCAAAATGGTTGACAAAGACGGTGGAAATTTTTTGTCCCGATGAAGTTGGAAAGACATGAACAAGAAGTTCCACCAGGAAAAATGGAGGTGATGTAGATGATTCTAACTCACCTGTTGATATGGATGTTTCTTATAATTTTGAATTGAATTTTTCTATAGATAGTGAAACAAATTCCTTCAAAGAAGTCGCTTCTCATGATGAATGGAATGAATCGATGCAAAAGGAGTATAATTCCTTGATAAATAATGGAACTTGGAAGTTGGTTGATCCTCCATTGGGAATGAAACCAATTGGTTGCAAGTGGGTCTATAAGAACAAGTAAATCCAGGCTTGTGGAAAAAGGTTTTCCACAAAAATAAAGGGTCAATTCCGAGGATACTTTTTCCCCCATAGAAAAATGACCTACCATCTGGACACTCTTTTCCTTAGTAGCTCAGAATGGTTGGAAATTCCATCAAATGGATTTAAAAACTACTTTCTTGAATGGATATATAAAAGAGAATGTTTTTATGTCCCAGCCAGAAGGATTTGTTATGAAGGGAAAGAACACAAAGTATGCAAGCTTATAAAATCCTTGTATGGCCTCAAGCAAGCACCATGAGCCTGGTATCATAAGATAACTAAGCATATTCTAAAACTTCACTTCAAACATTATGATCTTGATGATGCAAATTTGTTTGTCAAGAAAGTTGGAAAAAAAATTGTATATGTTGTGGTGTATGTAGATGATCTTTTGATGACAGGGAATAATGAGAGCTATATTGCATCTATAAAGAGGGAATTGAAGAAAGGTTTTGAAATTACTGATTTGGGCTATGTTAACTACTATAATGGTATTGAAGTGACTCAAAATCCTAAATCTATTGAACAAGTTTGGCATGGCTGAGTGAAAACCTTTGACCACTCCAATGGAACAAAACTTGAAGCTCACGTCCATTGAAGGGAAATAATTTGAGGATGCAATGAAGTATAGAAAACTTGTAGGAAGTCTCATCTGCTTAACTACTACCAGACCAGACATCTCATTTGATGTTGGAATCCTCTCCAAGTTTATTCAAAAATTGTGTGAAGGACATTGGTATGCTGCAAAAAGAGTTCTAAAGTACTTGAAAGGGAATCAAGACTTTGGACTCAAATATACATAGGTGGTGACTTTAGCTTGATTGGATACTATGATTCAGACTTTGATGGAGATAAAAAAAATGGGGTATATACTTCAGGTTATACTATGAGTCTTATATTAGGAGTTGTCTCCTGGAGATCACGTAAACAATCAGTTCTAGCAGATTCGACAACTGAGGCAGAATATGTGGCATCAACTGAAGTGACAAAGGAAATTGTGTGGCTTAGGAAAATTCTTGAAGATTTGCAGATGAAAAAAATGCATCCAACTCCACTCGTGATCGATAACACTTCTGAAATAAAGTTGGCCAAGAACCCAAAGTTCCATGATCAAACGAAGTGCATCAATACAAAATACCATCCAATGCGGCATCATGTTGAGGCCAAAAAAATCCATCCAAGTGATTGTTCCACAAATGAGCAGATTTCATACATCTTCACCGAAGCGCTTGGAAAAGACAAGTTTGCAAAATTCAGAACGATGCTTGGACTCACCAAAAAAAATTCAGATTAAGGGGGGGAATGTTGACACCCAATCATAAGGGATTGGGAAAAATTGTACATTAATGTAAATAGTAAATAAGTAAGTTGAATAGATACTGGGAAATGAATCCAAAGAGTCTCACCTCCATGTATATATTCATTGGAATCCTTAATCAATTCATTCAGTCTTTTGGTGGAGTTACCTCCTCACCTGACAAAGGCCATGGAAGAAGAAATAAATCAAATCGAGAAGAGTGAGGCATGGGAGCTTGTTCCTAGACCCAAGAACAAAAATACGATTAGTAGAAAATGGGTCTTCAGAAACAAAATCATTGAATATGGAAGGGTTTATAGAAGAAAGAAAGGCTAGTGTGCAAAGGATATTTCTGATTTTAAGGGATATACTTTGAAGAAAATTGTTCTCCAATAACCAGAATGGAAACAATTAGAATGAAAATTTTCTTTAATGTATAGAATGGAAGTAATCGTAATTCCCTAAGCCTAGTAAAAAATAATAAATGTGTATTACATGGATTTAAAATCGTCATTTCTAAATGGGGAGGTAGAATAACAATACTAAATAGAACAACTAGAAAGATTCCTATTATCAAAATATGAAGACTGTGTTTGTAGATTGAAGAAAGCCCTATATGGACTTAAGAAAGCTTATAGAGTTTGGTACTTCAGATTGGATAGATATTTGTAGCAACATGGATTCAAAAAGGGAAATGTAGATAAAAAACTCTATAGATCAATGATTGGTAGCATATTGTATGTTGATGAGAGCTTCCAGAAGCAATATTCATTATCTTGACCATATGTAATGAAAATAGTTGGACAAGTTACAAAATTTTAAGGAGCACCAAAGGAGACTCATGTTCTAGGAGTGAAAATGGTCTTCAAATATCTCAAAGGAACAATAGTATTTGGGATATGGTATGTGGAAGGAAAATAATTAACATTAATAGTTTACAAAGATGCAAATATGGAAGGAAGTTTAGATGGTGTAAGAAGTATAATTTGAGAAGCCTTCTACTTGGGAGATTATCTAGTATTCTTACTAAGTAAGAAGCAATATTCAGTATCATCATCCAGAAAAAAAAGTAGAATATATTGAAACAACATCATGTTGTGCTAAGGTCGTATGGATGAAGGAATTCATGTAATACATACAAGTATAATATGATGAGCCAATTCTAATACTTTGCGACAACTCCAGCGCAATAAACATCTTGAAGAATATAGTGATGCATTCCAAGACCAATCATATTTTTTTCAAGTTTCACTTTCTAAGGGAGAAAGTTACATCAACTAATATCAACCTTGAGTACGTTGGCATGGAGGAACAAGTTGAAAAAATATTTACCCAACCACATCGCAAAGAGACATTTGAGTATCGCAAGTAAAAATTGTGGGCAATTTATGCTCCAAATTGATTTGCACAATATTCAACAAAGGAAGATAAGTGTTAAGGAGAGTTACCATTCTCCATTGATTTCAAAGGGGGAGAGAAAGATCAATAAGAAAAAATATAGTGGGAGCATGATCACAAGGGGAGTATGATGGTCATCATTAATCACAAAGGGGGAGATTTATTCAAAGAAGTTGTCATTGATGTCAAAGGTTGTCCAGATGAAAGGGAAAGTTATAAATTCAAATAGAATTTTCTGAGATAATTTTTATTTTTATTTTTTGTTTTATTATCTTCATTTAGATACCGTATATTTGAATGAATTTTTACTTCACCTATCTAGCTCAAATGGAGGCTTAACATTATTTGTTTGTAAATATTATTCTGATACAATTCAAATAGTACATGAAACTGCCTCTAACTCCTAATAGTTGAGCAGAAAGGATTTTTCAAACATTCACTGCACATTGTACTAGTTCCACAAGTCAGTCCAACCAATGGAGAAGTTGACGTAGCGAGTGGACAAGTTAGCCAAAGTTGTAGTACAAAGAAGGCTAAAGTTATGTGTGTTTTTAGGGTCAAATCCATTTGTGTTTGAAGGAAACCTTCAAGTCTATTTTTGAAGATCTAACACTTTTCTCTATTGAGAATGTCGAACCTTGTGGAGGAGGTAGAGTTCTACAAGATGAGTTATTATTGCATGAGGGTTTAGTTTATATTCATTAAATCCATGTTTATGTCGTAGTTTAGTGCTTGTTGAGGACAAGTTTTGCTGATAAGGTGGTTGAGTTCAAGGATGATTTTTTGGGGGAAGTTCCATTGCTAAGAAGGTTGTGTTCATGAAACCAAGTGCTTGTGTGATGGACAAAGGAGTATTTGTGATAAATTTGAATATATATATATATATATATATATAGAGAGAGAGAGAGAGAGAGAGAGAGAGATTTTGTGGTTTTCAATGTAAAAATATCCACACTTTTTATATTTGTGTGCTTTTCTTTGTACCCATAAGCTATCACTTTTTCTTCAGTATAACATAATTGAAAGAGTATATAAATTAAATAACTCGGGATAGACATCATTCCATTATATGGATCCAAACTCTTACATATATACATTTTGTATTACCAAAATTTAAAGAAACATTAAAATTAACTAAAATATAATTTTGGTTTAAATTATTTAAAAAAAAATGAGTTAAACATATTTACATTTAAGCATAGATGTAACAATATTCTTAATGATGGAGATTTCCCTACTACATAGTGGATATTCTTAACCTATAAATAGACTTTGTTTCAATACAATTGGTTAATAGGATAACTTATCAATACCACATGCCCAAAAATTATAACTCATTTCACAATCCATATATATATATATATATATATATATATATATATATATATTCAATACACCTCTAAAAATCGCTCTAGTACCCACTATACGGGCCTAGGACCTATCCTCCTCTCCGTAAAAGAGGTGTATTGGACATTAGATATCTTACTTTACACCACATCACTTCCATCACCAATTCCACTACCCCATAGAATATATACTTTATTTTAATTTAATTTTATAATATTTTATCAATTAAATAGATAAAAGTAACTAATTTTAAAAATATAATAATTAAATTAAAATTCTCAAACCTTATTCCCAAACAATTATTAAATTATTTTCCTTTTCCGTGGAGAAAAAAAAGGTGTGTTTCTTATTCATCCAAAATGCCATGTGATTCAATTTATTTATTATCACAAATGTCGGATTACTTTCTTAAAATTGAGAAACAATTAAAAAAAGGTAAACTCAACCGACGAACCTCTTTAGGTGTATGACGTATGACGTGAAATCGAAAAGTTGCATCGCACATTATAATATTGTTTCTCTTCTTCAATTTAGCCGTCAACGCAGTCGGACATTATAAATACCGTAGGGTTCAGTACTTCACTGTTTTCGCTTGAGTGGGATTTTGTTTCTGCAGCTTCGCCGGTTCCACCTCTCATTAATTCAGTTTCCTTCATTCAAACCATACTCCACAAGGAGAAGCTTTCGTGTTTTGTTGATTGTTTTAGAGGCCGGAAAAATGCCTCAGATTCGGTATTCTGAGAAGTACTACGACGATAACTATGAGTACAGGTCCAAACAGCTCCCACCTGAAGGAATTTCAAGGGTTTTTTTCTTAAAATTTTTCCAATAGGGTATGAAGATTAAATTCGATACAAATCCATTTCTCTCACAGCTTTGAGTGTCATGTTTGTTTGTATGTTCAGACATGTGACGCTTCCCCCTGATGTTGCGTGCTATATTCCCAGGGATCGCCTTTTGAGTGAGGTAAGCCCTACCTTTTCTTTTTTTATTCATAGAACCTGTTCCATTCCGTTTGTTCGATGTTGCGTTTCTTTTTTCTTTTTAAAGATTTCATGACGTCATGAAGTAACGTAGTTGTTATTTATTTATATTCAGAATGAATGGCGAGCTGTTGGGATTCAGCAGTCTCGCGGGTGGGTGCACTATGCTATTCACCGCGCTGAACCACACATTATGTTATTCAGAAGGCCTCTCGATCATCAACAAAACCGCGAACACAAAGCGCAACAAAATTGAGGACGTGCGTTCAAACTCGATAGTTAGAAATCTTAAGTAATTTGACTATAAATTTAGACGGTTACACGTGTGTAATGTTATGTTAATAATGTACTAAGGAGGAGGGTACATTCTAGCGATTATATACTCTCATTCCCATTTATGTGTATTTTATTTATAATGGTTAATATTTTTTATTTTGATTCACTATAATTTTGTTCACAAATGTGTTGTCTTTTTAATTGTTTTATATAATTCAAAGGATAGATATCATATAGGTGGTGTTTATTGTAATTTTGAAATATAGTATATGGAAATATAGTTTGTGACTAGTTTTGAAATTAATTTTAAAAGACTCATCTTTATTATTGTGAAATATGTCTAAAAATTTTAAATTTTAATTTATTATAATTTGAGATATGATTTATGGGAGGTTTAAGAGATTTTGAAAATATAGGTTTCATTGTTTTATTGAAAACTTGTGTAACTTAGTACTAGTAGTATTATAAGCATATTTTCACTTTGACATATATTTTCATATATGGAAAGTCACCTAGGTATACCTGGAAGGAATTTTAGATAAGTGATTATATTATCTTGTTACACCAAGAACAACACTTGGTAAAATTGCTCTCTAGTGCTTAGGTAGTTGGGTGGTATGGCTATGGGCACAGTTAGGCCTCTTTAGTATTAGAAGTACTTGAGCACAATTGAGCTCAAGTATTAGTAGTACTTCAATTTATTTTACATTTTATTTATTGCACACAGAGACTTCTCTTTAAAGTGGAATGCAATTATTGGTTTCTTATCATATTCAAGACATATGGTTGATAACATTCGGTATCAAAACTATGATCTTATGATTTTGGGGCTTGAAATGTTCACTATATTCTTTTCAAGGATTTTTAGATTGTGAAATTTTGAGTTTTATCATAGGAAGGGTTGGTCATTCTATTTTTTGTACATGACAACTTAATCGAAAAATATTGACAAAGAACTTGTTGATGAAAGTAGAGGGGGTTGTAAAATTATGATGGAGATTTCCAATGTTCTTCATATTAGATAGTACATTTGATTGATAACTTAGGCATTATTGGTTATTAGAATTATTCTCTTGGGATTTCTTTCATGACAAAGTTCAATGTTCTCCGTATGGAAAATATAGATTTCGGTTAATATTAAATTAGTTTTAAAGGTTTCATCTTGAAATTTGTGTTACATTTTTTTTGGCTGAAGACCTATACTATAATCTTGAGGTGACATAGTGAATAACATCAAGAAGGTTTTCAAATTTTCACTTATTATAATTTATAAGATGTATCTTATGGAAGTTTAAAAAGCTCCTTTAAGGTTTTATTGTTTTTAAATAACACAGTAAGTTATTCTTAGCACCCAATTTTTTTTTTCAAAACTTGTAGAATTTAGTACTAGTAGTATTATAAGGATATTTCACATATATTTTTATATATGGGAAATCATCTAAGTATACTTGTAAATATTTTTAGATAAATGACTATATTATAATGTTGCTATAATACATCAAGAACAAGACTTCGTAAAATCACTCTAGTGCTTAGGTAGTTGGTTTGTATGCTTATGGGGATAGTTAGGCCAACTTCTTGAGCACAATTAAGCTCAAGTATTAGAAATACAACTTATTTTATATTGTATTTATTATACAAGGATGCTTCTCTTCAATGTGGGTTTCAATTATTGGTTTCTTATCATATTTAAGACATGTGGTTCTTAACATTTGATATCAAAATTATGATCTTTGAATTTTAGGGTTTTAGATGAGCCATCTTGAAATGTTCAGAATATTATTTTCAAGGATTTTTAGATTGTGAAATTGAGTTTTATCGTCGGAAAGGTTTGTCATTCTATTATTTTACATGACAACTTAATGAAGAAACTTGACAAAGAACTTGTTGATGAATGTAGAGGGTGTTGTTGTAAAATTATGGAGTTTTTCAATGTTGTCCTTATTAGACAACACATTTGATTGATAACTTAGGTATTTTTGGTTACTATAATTCTCCTCTTGGGATTTTATTCATGAAATTTCAATGTTCTCCTTATGGCAAATATTTTTTTTTGTTAATATTAAATTAGTTTTAAAAGAGTCATCTTGAATTTTTTCTTACAATTTTTTTGGCTGATCATCAAAATAACAACTATGAGAAGTATCAAGTATATGCATCATCCAACACTCCTCCACATAGCAACATCCACATGATGAAACCACACATAATTCCCATGATAACCACATAGAATCAACTACCAAAACATCTCATCGCACGAGCTGGAGAACCTTAATGTTATAGCATAGAATGAACACCTCCAAAAGGATCATAATGCCAAAAATGTATGGTTTAATTAAATAGGAACAAGTATTTCTCCCCCAAAGTACATGGCATATCCAAGCTGCAAATATACAAATTGTTGGGTTGAAATGATTGCTTCCGGTGAAAACAATGCATCCTTTCAGAAATAGAAGCACCATATGGACTCAGACTCCACATGAGCATGGTCTCATGCCACATCTAAACCTTGACTGAAATGTGTCTCTTCAATGCTTAAATCTCTAATATATTTCCTTATGGCCAAACAAGTGACATGAGTAGAAATAATAATACAAATCACAATTATACCTATTGTTCATTCTCCTTGGATGTTTATGTTGTTGCAATATGCCCGAATTGAAAGTTGTAACATTATACATTATGGACAAAAGGAAAAAAGGACTTTGATAAACGTCCAAAAAACCTAACCGTAGGAGATGAGGCGCCAAAACTGTGGGCGCCCGTTTGGGTAAATTGGTGGTTCAACTTCCCGGGGGCATAACTTTGGCACCCGATCTCCGTTTGACGCGTTCAATAGCTCGTTAGAAAGATCTATCCGAGGACTACAGCTGTCGGGACGAATTTTATCAGAAAATTCGCTGGCGCTTTCATACCCAAAAAACGTCGTTTAGGGCCTCAAAATGGCCTCGGGAAGTTCGAGGACCGGCGCTAAAAATAGTAAATTATCTTTCGAATGTGAAAAGTCGCAAGAATTGATGGTCTTGGTCCAAATGGAATAGGTGGGTGGCCACGCGATATCCTGGATCATTCCTCCTCCTTAGGAAGCAATGGTCCCCATTGCGTTGAGATCCTCCATGAGATGAGGAAAATTCTATTGAGCTGAGTATTAGATGTGTTGAAGATGCCATGGACCTGCGGGTGGACATGCTGGATGCGTTTAGTAAATTTGGTTTCTTTATCAGCCTCATACAGTACATGTTTGGATTCTGTATGTGTAGTTGCAGGATGTATGGAAACATCAGGTGGTGGTGCATTGGGAGTCAGATCAATGGAGTGCTTGTCCTGACAGTGTAGAGGAACCTCCATGAGTGAGGAGAAATTGTCATCGTATTCCTCCATGACTTTGTCCATCTGCTGCAGCCGTGAAAGGGAGCCCTGTTTCGAGGTTGTGGCCACAATATTCTTCTTTCCCTGTGAGCGAGTCGTAAAGAAAATGAATTTCCTGGTCTGGGAAACAATCTTACTGCGTTGTTTTGCAGTAGTCAAAGAGATGGCAGGAGGCGGTACTACCTCCGGTATCCTGTACAAGTTATTTCCCAAAGTAATAATAACGGCACGAGGCCTAGACTCATACACAGCATGTCGTCTCCATAAGTATGGTTGGCCCAATAATACATCAGCTACATCAAGAGGAGCAACATCACACAATACCTCATTCGTGAATGGCTTGATACTGTATGGAAGTCGGCACTGCTGGCGGATGCGGAGATCTCTCCCTGGGTGGAGCCACCCAATGGTATACGGTTGCGGGTGTGCTATGGTTGGTAGGTCGAGCCGCTTCACGACGTCTGCTGAAATGAGGTTCTTTTGGCTTCCGCTATCGACGAGAAACTGCAGCGGAGAACCCTTCACCCACATCTGCGATTGGAAGAGGCGCTCCCCCTCCTCTGGATCCTCTGGACCCTCCTTCTGGATCTTGGTGGTGGCAACAATGGCACTGGGATCCGCATCAATGATCTGCTTCCCTTTGTCATTACCTTTGTCTGGTTCTAACTCAGGATCAGAAAATGCATCTGATTCGGGTGCCTTTAGTTCAGCCACCAAAGATTATTTGGCCCGACACTCGTTTGTGCTGTGAGTGGGGCTGTTATGAAATTCACACCACTTCCCTGTGTCCTTCTTTGGATTTGTGGTGTTGTTCTGAGTCGCATTGCTTTGGCCTTGCCCCTTGTTCTTCGATTCGGGGGCACCTTTCGGATTCGCAGATCCAAAGTCTCGCTTCTTCTGCTTAAATTTTTGCTCGATCTTGGCGGCATAGCGATATGCCGTGCCAAGCGATGTAATGTCGAGGAACTCCATTTCCTCCTGAATGTGTTTGTGCAGACAGCCGCGGTACTTGAGCACCAAATGTCTCTCCGAATCTTTAATACCCAACTTTGTGCGTAGGGTATGGAACAGATTCGTCAGTTCGTGCACATCTTGATCCTTTTGTTGCCGCAGCGTGGTCCATTGGATGTATTTGTCCTCGTAGCTCCCCACAGGGTAATATTGTTCCTTGATGCCGTCTCGGAACGAATTCCAAGTGGGTGTGGCCGAGAACAGAGAGGGTTCCCCTTCGCCCTCTTGCTCACGGTAGGTTTCCCACCAGTCTTTGACATGGGGGGCGGCTTTGAGGAGTGCAAAAATAATCTTTTCTCGGTCAGAAAAGTCATGGACCGAGAAATACCCTTCCAGCAAATTTAACCATCTGTCTACAATGTCTGCATCTATTTTTCCTTCAAATATAGGAATGTCAAAGTTTACCTGTACCTTGAAGGGAGTGGTGCCTCCAGAGTGGCTGTTGGATGCAGATGCGCCATATGTGGGCAGTCGTTGAAGGATTTGAGCAAAGTTATCCATCATCACGTTCCTTTGTTTCTCGAGAGCCTCCTCGAGAAGTATTTTGATAGGATCTCCTGCTCCCTCGTCTTTCTTTTCTTCCGCCATGGGAGGTCGTCGAGGTTTGCGAGGCTGATCTTGCAAGGGTTCAACCAGATCGAGCCCTAACTCCTTATACCCTGACCGCGTTGGGGACATGCAAAGAAAAACAAAGAAAGAAGCGATCCGAAAGCTTTGATACCAACGATCACGGATTTTTTACGCAGGAACGCAACGAATAAACACATAACCATAAATACGAGAGATGCGGCGGAAATAACACTTCATTTCATTAATATCAAATAACAGAATGATAACTGAGACATAATGGAAATAAAATAGCTAGGGTCTTGGTAGCGAATCTACGAGAAGAGATGTGGTATCCTGAGACCTACGAGCTGTGTTACAATGAGGCTCGGGCCTATTTGACGTTGAAACAATGTAGAATATGAAACGTCCAAAAACCTAACCGTAGGAGATGAGGCGCCAAAACTGTGGGCGCCCGTTTGGGTAAATTGGTGGTTCAACTTCCCGGGGGCATAACTTTGGCACCCGCTCTCCGTTTTACGCGTTCAATAGCTCGTTAGAAAGATCTATCCGAGGACTACAACTTTCGGGACGAATTTTATCGGAAAATTCGCTGGCGCTTTCATACCCAAAAAACGTCGTTTAGGGCCTCAAAATGGCTCCGGAAGTTCAGGACCCGAAAAACTGCTAAAAATAGTAAGTTATGCTGAATGTGAAAATCTGCAAGAATTGATGGTGCTGGTCCAAATGGAATAGGTGGGTGGCCACCGATATCCACCTGGATCATTGATAACTTTAAAACCTTACAAATCTATGACGATCATATGTAGGATTTGTTAGTGTCTGCCAGTCCTGCTAATCACCAATGATCAAATGTGCTCGTACAAGGTTTTTTTAGGGTCTTAGGTCAATTTTTTATGATTTAAGTAGGTCTTCAAATAAAAATTTGGTCACTAGTTAGTGTGTCTAGGTGTGTTACTACTCCTTTTGAGTTCATGTTTTAGTCATTCCATCACTCATTTAGAGGAGTCATAACCAAAAGTATTCATCACCATCTTTGTCACATCACCATGGTCATCATTTTTCTCATCATTTCATGTAGTGTCATCATTAGGTCATAGGGTAGACATCATAAAAAGAAGTCATTTCGCCATCTAATTCACCAATGAAATGAGTAGTAATAGTGAGAAATCTTCAATAAAAGTTACAAAAGTGTAATTTAATTTTAGTCATGATGTAATGTGTCTCAAAAGGTTATAAAAGCTGCAGTTCCAAATCAAAAAGTGAAAGGACTTGGTGGGGCCAGTTAACCACCAAAGAACAAAATCAATTTCCAAAATATTTAAATACCAAGGGAGTGCCCAATCATTTGTTGCACTACGCTTTTTTTGCGTTGCGCTTTTTCTCGAGTGAGTTGCACTTTCTTCAAGGAGGAAAAAACATCATTCCAGTGGTTTCTAGTGTATCATATATAAGTAAATGGGTCCCTAAAACTACCTCTTTCAACTTTATTTCATGCTTTCAAAGATCAATTCCCTCTTCTAGGGTTTTTTTTCATTTACTTGGTTTCTTAATCTCATTGAAAAATTGCTGAGAGAAACCCTATGTTTAAAGCTCAAACACCTTACCCCATATTTCATATATCTTAATATACATTTTCCCTTAGCCCTATCCCTCATTTTCACTATTTTCCCATAAACCCTAGCCTAGACTACACTTTCCTAGGCTAGGACTGTGGTTTCACCTTTTCCATGCATTCCCCTCACTCATTCCCTCAAATTCCACTTTCCCATATATTATGCGGATTAATCCCTCTTGCGGACAAGAGTGATCTCCCTAGTATTCAATGAATAGCTTGAAACAAACATCCATTTGGAAATATTTTTATCTAGATTAAATGCATTTCAGAATTATTATAAGAAAGGAGATAGGACATGTCCCTACCTTGAAATCCAACGTTCGATGCATTATTTAATCTAGTCGCTCCAAAGAGGCTTCTCCAATAAGTAGAAACTGCAATCAAAGACAAGACAAAAGAATCAAAGCATCTGCAACATATAATAATTAAGAAAATTTAACCCAACTTAGTGATCAAGGAGTCTAAGTATTGATGTGATTTCAATAAGAATAAGAACAACTCAATGAGAAAAAGAGATCCATATGTATTATCTTGAATAAAAAGAGTAATCTTACAACTTGATGCTTGATGTCGTACATATTTCTCTCGTGGTCATGAACAATCGTTCCTCCTTCAGTTTGATAAGCCTTCCTCTCTAAATACTAGCATGGAGTTATGGACATAAGGGTGTGATCATTCTCATGCCAACAACAACTAATGTAGAAAGTATGCACTCTTGGGAACTTCTTCAGCAACTACCATGTACAAGCTTAGAATCTACTATGTACAAGCTTAGAATCTACCCTTTAGCCTGAAACTTGAGCTCAATTTATAGCGAATTAGAGGTAGTTTCAATTCCATGAAGAGGGGGATGGATTCCTCTCATGAAGGGATTTGAGCTCCATGGACCAAGGGATAAGCTCCATGGACCAACTGGGCTTCTAGAATTTACTTTTTCTTTTATTTGTCTTTTACGGGAGTCTGCAAGTTTTAGTATTAGAAGATGCGGGGGTCGCTGCAGTTTATAGACCAAGTGTCTGGGCACCTGCAGGAAAAGGCTAGAAAAAATGCGGAGGTAGACTTTTAAGGGTTTTAAAGAGATTTTCTCTAATTCCAAGACTCGGTTTAATAACATTAGGGCTTTTAACTTCTAAGGGAGAAAAATATAGGTAGTGAATGACCTATATGGACAGTAAAATGTCATGGTTACAAAATAACATGTAACATATTGCCCTCTAAAGTACGAAGTCTAAGGTTATTCTGAAGACTGACTCAGGGATGGTCAACGTGAATGGAAACAAATGTTTGCAATGAATGGTTTATTTGAAATTTCTCTTGAACACATAACGACACTGCAGATGGCTTGGCAGCGTTTTATCTAAAGCTAATACCCATAAACCGACGAAAGACTTTCAATGTGGTTCAATTAACTGTTAGACAGAGGATTTCCCAACCCGGGTACAAGTGTGAGAAAGTGTCATATTCAAGAGTGGCATGCTACTTTCTATACAAGGGTGACAACAAGATTCTTTTTCTCTCTTTTCCCCCCACCATTACTGGCAAGTACCTCTTTACTTTTGACAAGCTTGAGGAGGATAAAATTTTCTTGTTTGTATAAGCTCATCCTGTGGATGAGTCCATCTTAGTATTAAAATAAAATCCTAAGAAGGAGTGGTTCGGTCCTGTTTTTAATCGACATATCCTTTACTGTTAAATTTTAACGAGTCCAGTATAGGAGAAACTCGATGATTTTCAGTTTTATGGAGTCAAAAGAAAAACACAAGTAAACTTGATGATTGTTCTTTTTCATAAATTTAGTGTCTCAAGCCCGAAAAAGGATAAAATAATGTAGGAGAGAAATCTATTGACCATGATTATTCAACATATACCTTTTTCGTAGTTAGTCTATTTCAGTCTGGAAAAGGGGTAAACTTATACTGAATGGACGACGGTTCATTTAATTTAACGAGTTTGAATAGTCAAGTACTCAACAGTCTTTTCGTATTTAGAGATTCTGAAAAGGGCTTAGAAGAGAACTCCAAGCTTTCTCTTTTTCGTAATTTTCGAGCCCGAAAAATTGATAAAAGTATACTCAGTTGGCCGACTTTCAATTTAATTTCAGAAGGGTAGGATGCAGATGGCCTTCTTGCAAGCAACAGTTCCATTTCTGAAAACTCATGTAGACTATAAGAAGAATGTCCTCTCATTTTATGCAAAACACATGCATCCAACTGACCAAATGGATATGCATAGGCAGTCAGGAGAAATTTTATTCTCAAGCATGACTACAACAGCTATGTCTTTTTCAAAATCAAAAGTAGCATTGTCAAATATGAAATCCTAGTTGAAGATTGAGAAAATCTCTTGTTTGGCTAAATACAACAGGATAAAGATATTGGAATAACTGGTAGTAAAAGTAGGATCTGATCCTGCTAACTGCAAAGTAGCTGAAGAAATCATCAAGAATAAAAATGTAGACATTGCTGCCTTACGAAAACAACTTAAGCTACCTTCGATTGAAGACCCACAGACCAAATAGATGGTACAAAATGAATTTGAAAAAGAGGAAATTATTAAGATAATCATTGACCAAAATCTGCATATTAGAAACATGGAAGAATAGATTGAAGAATTGCTGAAAGAGAAATCAACACTCCAGGTGATTGTTGATCCTACTCTAACAACTCAAACATCTTCTGCAGGTGCAGAAACCTCAGCAGCCTTGAACATGACTGATCCAACACAACTTGCTCAAGAATTAGCCACTCAAAAGAAAACACATGAAAAGTTAAATCAGAAGTTTCAGCTACTTTAGTCTCAAAAGATTAAACATGATACTTTGTATCTAGAATAAATGCAGAAGACACATCAGTTGGGACTTAGAATTAAAGAATTGGAAAGTGAAACTCTAATGGAATCAAATTTAGGAGAAGCTAAGCAGAGTATCTAGGAAAAAATTAGTGACTCCATTACTAAAATTTTGCCATCCATTTAGATCATCTTCAAGCAACAGGAATTCATCAACAGATGCAGAACAACACTTCAAGAAGGGAAGGATCAACTCCAACAGAAACCAAGTGAAGCTTCAGATGTGATTAAATTTCTTAATTCAAAGAAGAAGGATGAATTGGAAGAAATAAATATCTCATACAGAACTGCAACTATTTTGGATATAAAGAAATTTTTGCAGAAGAGGAACTTGATCAACCAGTTTTAGACCAAGTGTGAAGCCTTAAATGTTATTTTCAAAAGGTTTCATACTAAATTTAATATTTTAAATCAAAATGGTATGCCGGGTCTAGTTCGATTAGATGATAAGTTGGTCAAGTTAGAAGATTATTGCAAAAAGGAGTATACAATTGCAATATACAAAACAAATTTTGCAGGTATCAAAGGTCACATTTCATGCAGAGCTTTTCTTGAAGCTCTATAATTTAATTTGATTATTCAACAAAAAATCAAATAATTGTTCATCTAAAAAAAAAAATGACAGATTCATTGAAATGGATGAAGTTTTCAGGAAAATGATGAATTGTGAAATTCCAGGTGAAGAGAAGTGGGATAAGTTTTGTGAAACTATCCAGTGAACATTAATTTTATAGCATGCCAACACACACAATTTTGTAGAGCCAGGTCAGCAACAGCTTCCAGTGAAAAAGGACAAGTCAGCAACAACTTTCATCAAAAGAGGTCGAATCATCAACAACCTCGAGAATAAAAGAGACACTGCATTCATCTGTCTCCTTAATTTATTCTTATTATTCTATTATTGTAATATCAGTTAAGATATTTCAAAATTTTTGTAAGTTAGTATAAATAACTCTCAGTACGAGTTATGAAGGGTTGAAACCTTCGATAAGAATATTTTTTAAACATAAATTGTACTAAGTTTTGTTGATCCAATAATAAAAAGCAGGCTTTTGAACTCATCTCATAAAACTCTGTCTTGACTGTGAGTTTTCTAGTTTTCTCTCATTGTTTTTCTTCATATGTTTAATTATCATCAAAATAATTAGGTGAGGTTAAATGTGTCTCAGCAACCTTATAATTCCTCCTGAAGTTATAATTACTATAAAGAATGATTTACTTGAAAATCTATTAATGTAAATCCATTTTATCAATAAATTGTCAGTATTTTGGTGATGCTAATGATATTTTTTTGAATTTTTAAAGATTGTTTAAAATTTTTCCAGCTTATGGTTTATTGAATAGTTCAATTTGAATGTTTAATAATCATATCTTCTTATTCTACTTAATCTAAATCATGAAAGACTAATTAATGTATGAGATGAACAAGCAGCCCTTACTTTAAATTATTGATATTATCAGTAAGATTTAAAAACTTAGCTTTGTAATTAAAATCAATCTTATGCATTGGTCCTCCAAAATATTTTAAAACACAAACAAACATTATAGATGCTTTGGCATGATTATTGACCAAAATCACCTCAAAGGACAACATGTGGGTGTGGGGAGTTCTCCTAAAAACTATTTGTACACTTGCTACAATAACATTAAATGGGTTTTGATGTACAAACACAGAAACGGTGCCCCAAAAACATGGAAATGATCGCTCACTAATGATGTGAGGAAGTTTTTTTTGCTGAGGGTGCAGGCCCCATTGGTTAGTCTTGGCGCGTGGGTGGTGAAGTGAATGGAAAATGTCATATATGGGCTATGATGATGGAGGTATGGTAGGAAAAATGTGAGAAGATGTAGTGAGTGTTCAATCTTCTTGCGAAAATGGTAGTCCAGAAAGGGGTTTTATCATGATATGGTAAAACTTGACTTGATGCATGATGGATGGATGAACATGAAGTGCTTCCTGGACTAGGGTGTTATGGCCATAGCATCGTCATTTTTGATGCATGAACTACTTGAGTGATGGACGCCATGGAGGGGGAGGCTCTACCGACTTACGAGAATGTTTATCATGTACAAGGTGGGGAAATGATAAACATGGTCGGGTGTTTGGAACATATGGCTGATTCTTGTGGGTAAATAATGCCAGGATATGAAAATCTTCTTCGGGAATGTATGATGCTTGGGGAGGAATAATACTTGCTTTGGAACCTTCAATGACTAGGGCAATAGGTGGATTGTCGTACTGTGTAATACTTGCAACCAATACCCCAAATGAGAGCATATTTTCCATTAAAATATATTGACAAATGTGTTGAATGAAAAAATTATAAAGAGGGCATACCTGTCGGAACTGAAAAAATGGCTTTTTCGGAGGCATGAATGTATGAAGCCTCCATTGGGTGTTATGAGGTGTTGAACACTCTGTTGCTTTCAGTTACACAATTGGGCATTCTAAGCTCCTGTTATGGTCTGTCAAATAATTTGAAAAGGGTGATATATAGGTTAGTAAGGATCATTTCAGTTCATTTGTGTTATTTGAGAGTTGTGAGGTCAGAGCTTGTTTCCAAGCCTTTCTTTTCATTGCGATCAGCTTGTGTACCAGGGATTTGCGCTGTTAGTTCCAGGTAGGCCCCTGAACGTCCAACATTTTATTTTTTTTAGTTTTTCTGGGTGGGGTTCCATACAAAATAGGTTTGTATGGACCCATATTTGGTTTTAGCATTGGTCACGTGAGCGATCAAGGTTCAGGCATGGAGACTCTGCTAGAATTCGAGGAAAACCCCCATATGTTACTCGACTTCCCATACTTTGGGATGGACTTTCGTGGAGATTCAGATATGGGTCTTCCTGCTGGTTATGTGTGGGGACCTGCAAGTGTGATTTTATTTTGTTTTTCTACATTTGTTGAGTATTTATGAAGTGTATATTTATATGTGTATTGTGGTGATGCTGATACTATCTTTGTTTCTCTTGTATATGTGGGAGCACAAACAAAAATGAAGACCAATCTCTACCTAGTCTTTGTAACTCATCCAAAACCAGCAATTTTATTAAGCCATGACGAAAAAGTGAGGTTTCACTTCCCTCATATTTTACTTGGACCTTATCTGCCATTTTTTCTAAACTTATGTGTAAATAGAAAGGCAAATCAAGAGATATCTTACCAAAAAAATGAAGGAGAAGCTTGAAGTGGTAAGAATAGACTTTATGATATCTTCCTTCACATGTGAAATATTTCTGGATAATGAGCAGTACCTTTGAGAAATTTTCCTTCATGCAGCTCCTTGGAATGGCATTTTTAATGTCAACTTCAATACCTTCTGGTTTGATAAACTTTTTGTACTCCTCATTGTTTATCTTGAACCCTTTGAACCATTTTTCTTGTCCTCTTGGAATCCCAATTGATGCTACAATGATCTCTGGTGTAATAGTGAGATTCAACATCCCCACTTTAGTTGTTGTTCCATTGAATTTTAGGGAAAATTCTTTGGAATCATGTACATGGTAACCTTGTAGTCTTTCACAAAACTGTAAACATCCTGTCCTTCTGAAGACTTCTACAGCTGTTGGGTCTTCATTTATCAGGTTCATATCTGATGGCTCATATCTAAAAAAGTGGCCACCTTTTTTTGTCTTCCTTTTTGAAACCATAGTTCTTTGAATTATTCTTTGCCTCGCTTGATAATGTCTTCTCTGCCTTGCTTGATAATGTCTTCTCTGCCTCGCTTGATAATGATATCTGCAATCCTTTGAAAGAAACTAGCCACAACTTGGGCTTAATGAAATAGCTCTTCAGAGCTCAATAACACACAAACAAAGAATAGAGAATGACAAATGACTCAATTTGGAAAGATTTTGAGGTTCGATGACCACTCATATCCTAATGATGACTCATACATGCTTAAAATGGTGATGATGACTTCAGCCCTAACTATGTACCTTGATCATTACCCTATCTGACTCGAATGGCATCTAACTTATTCTTTTCAAATCATTTTCTAACACCTAAGAACTAATTTGACATGACAGACAAGAGACCTTACTTTCATAGCGTTCCTAGTGTATTTCTGGGCATTTTCACTACAAAAGTATTATCAGTTTCGTAGTGAAAAGTGAAATTTCTCTATGTATTTTGCTACGAAAGTGTGGTTTATTGGCTAAAATGACCCTTTCGGTGTTAAAGCCTTGGAAAATGAAAAATTTCAGAAAATTATGATTGATGTAACATGAGGGGATTTGAGAGAGGGTGGGTTTAGACCTTAGGATAGGCTAAATAAGAAAAATTGAAAAATTTCCTTGACTAAGTAATGAAGAATGAATCCTATAACCCTACCTTTGACACATGAACCTCTAAAACTTTGTCAAATGATGCTTCTTTTTTCTGAGTGATAACACATGGCATTAAAAACACTAGTGTATAAATTGACATATCTCTCATAGCTTATGTCAAGGCATTGTATCCTACTTACTCACACTATCTTGAGTCATTGCAAGAAAGTGGAAACCTCAAGGAGATCACCTTTGACTCCCTTGAGAAAAATTTTGCGGAAAGAGAGAAGGATTTTGGAAATAAGACAACCCCTTAGTCTTCTAAAGAAGTCATATGTTTTGGACATAGAGAAAAGAATCATGATCAAAATTCTTCTCAGAGGGAGAGGTGTCCAAAGACGACGAGGAAGAAATTTCAAAGGAAGGGGGGGAAGACAAGCTCAAAGTGAAAAATATGATCTTCATTGCATACACCGCAATATAAATTGGCATGATGCATCCACATATAAGCTACCTTGGGATAGAATTGAGCTGGAAAGAAATGAAGCGAAAGGTAAAAATCATGACAAAGACAAAGCGAAAGCACCTAAATCCACTCATTATGTTGTAGAACATTGTAATATTGGAGTAACTAAAAACTTGTTTAATGCTTCACTTGGTTCTTGGAGAAATGATTGGTTGCTAGATTTAGAAGCAACATGTCACATGACTTTTAGAAAATATTTTTTTGGAATTTACTCACATGGATGATGGAGTAGTATACTTTGTAGACAAATCTAAAATCAATTCATCAGGGTTTGGCACAATCAGGCTTAAGTTGCCTAGTCTTCCAGAACTTCTTCTACATGAGGTTCTATACCTCCCAAATTTGAAGAGAAACTTGTTTTCCTTGGTCCACATCTGCTAGCAAGGACACTCCATTCACATGTTTGATGGCAAGGTTGAGGTTAGAAAAGCATCAGATCGCTCACTTGTCATGAGAGGGATAGAAGAATGAAGACTCCTAAACTTGCAAGGTATCTATGATCATGCATAAAACTTTCAATTTAGCTCTGACAATAATCAAGGTATTGGATTCCCTACAGTTCCTAGGAAGCTTAAGCAATGTGATTAGATTAAATGCATTTCAGAATTATTATAAGAAAGGAGATAGGACATGTCCCTACCTTGAAATCCAACGTTCGATGCATTATTTAATCTAGTCGCTCCAAAGAGGCTTCTCCAATAAGTAGAAACTGCAATCAAAGACAAGACAAAAGAATCAAAGCATCTGCAACATATAATAATTAAGAAAATTTAACCCAACTTAGTGATCAAGGAGTCTAAGTATTGATGTGATTTCAATAAGAATAAGAACAAATCAATGAGAAAAAGAGATCCATATGTATTATCTTGAATAAAAAGAGTAATCTTACAACTTGATGCTTGATGTCGTACATATTTCTCTCGTGGTCATGAACAATCGTTCCTCCTTCAGTTTGATAAGCCTTCCTCTCTAAATACTAGCATGGAGTTATGGACATAAGGGTGTGATCATTCTCATGCCAACAACAACTAATGTAGAAAGTATGCACTCTTGGGAACTTCTTCAGCAACTACCATGTACAAGCTTAGAATCTACTATGTACAAGCTTAGAATCTACCCTTTAGCCTGAAACTTGAGCTCAATTTATAGCGAATTAGAGGTAGTTTCAATTCCATGAAGAGGGGGATGGATTCCTCTCATGAAGGGATTTGAGCTCCATGGACCAAGGGATAAGCTCCATGGACCAACTGGGCTTCTAGAATTTACTTTTTCTTTTATTTGTCTTTTACGGGAGTCTGCAAGTTTTAGTATTAGAAGATGCGGGGGTCGCTGCAGTTTATAGACCAAGTGTCTGGGCACCTGCAGGAAAAGGCTAGAAAAAATGCGGAGGTAGACTTTTAAGGGTTTTAAAGAGATTTTCTCTAATTCCAAGACTCGGTTTAATAACATTAGGGCTTTTAACTTCTAAGGGAGCACAATATAGGTAGTGAATGACCTATATGGACAGTAAAATGTCATGGTTACAAAATAACATGTAACATATTGCCCTCTAAAGTACGAAGTCTAAGGTTATTCTGAAGACTGACTCAGGGATGGTCAACGTGAATGGAAACAAATGTTTGCAATGAATGGTTTATTTGAAATTTCTCTTGAACACATAACGACACTGCAGATGGCTTGGCAGCGTTTGATCTAAAGCTAATACCCATAAACCGACGGAAGACTTTCAATGTGGTTCAATTAACTGTTAGACAGAGGATTTCCCAACCCGGGTACAAGTGTGAGAAAGTGTCATATTCAAGAGTGGCATGCTACTTTCTATACAAGGGTGACAACAAGATTATTTTTCTCTCTTTTCCCCCCACCATTACTGGCAAGTACCTCTTTACTTTTGACAAGCTTGAGGAGGATAAAATTTTCTTGTTTGTATAAGCTCATCCTGTGGATGAGTCCATCTTAGTATTAAAATAAAATCCTAAGAAGGAGTGGTTCGGTCCTGTTTTTAATCGACATATCCTTTACTGTTAAATTTTAACGAGTCCAGTATAGGAGAAACTCGATGATTTTCAGTTTTATGGAGTCAAAAGAAAAACACAAGTAAACTTGATGATTGTTCTTTTTCATAAATTTAGTGTCTCAAGCCCGAAAAAGGATAAAATAATGTAGGAGAGAAATCTATTGACCATGATTATTCAACATATACCTTTTTCGTAGTTAGTCTATTTCAGTCTGGAAAAGGGGTAAACTTATACTGAATGGATGACGGTTCATTTAATTTAACGAGTTTGAATAGTCAAGTACTCAACAGTCTTTTCGTATTTAGAGATTCTGAAAAGGGCTTAGAAGAGAACTCCAAGCTTTCTCTTTTTCGTAATTTTCGAGCCCGAAAAATTGATAAAAGTATACTCAGTTGGCCGACTTTCAATTTAATTTCAGAAGGGTAGGATGCAGATGGCCTTCTTGCAAGCAACAGTTCCATTTCTGAAAACTCATGTAGACTATAAGAAGAATGTCCTCTCATTTTATGCAAAACACATGCATCCAAATGACCAAATGGATATGCATAGGCAGTCAGGAGAAATTTTATTCTCAAGCATGACTACAACAGCTATGTCTTTTTCAAAATCAAAAGTAGCATTGTCAAATATGAAATCCTAGTTGAAGATTGAGAAAATCTCTTGTTTGGCTAAATACAACAGGATAAAGATATTGGAATAACTGGTAGTAAAAGTAGGATCTGATCCTGCTAACTACAAAGTAGCTGAAGAAATCATCAAGAATAAAAATGTAGACATTGCTGCCTTACGAAAACAACTTAAGCTACCTTCGATTGAAGACCCACAGACCAAATAGATGGTACAAAATGAATTTGAAAAAGAGGAAATTATTAAGATAATCATTGACCAAAATCTGCATATTAGAAACATGGAAGAATAGATTGAAGAATTGCTGAAAGAGAAATCAACACTCCAGGTGATTGTTGATCCTACTCTAACAACTCAAACATCTTCTGCAGGTGCAGAAACCTCAGCAGCCTTGAACATGACTGATCCAACACAACTTGCTCAAGAATTAGCCACTCAAAAGAAAACACATGAAAAGTTAAATCAGAAGTTTCAGCTACTTTAGTCTCAAAAGATTAAACATGATACTTTGTATCTAGAATAAATGCAGAAGACACATCAGTTGGGAGTTAGAATTAAAAAATTGGAAAGTGAAACTCTAATGGAATCAAATTTAGGAGAAGCTAAGAAGAGTATCTAGGAAACCATCAGTGACTCCATTACTGAAATTTGGCCATCCATTTAGATCATCTTCAAGCAACAGGAATTCATCAACAGATGCAGAACAACACTTCAAGAAGGGAAGGATCAACTCCAACAGAAACCAAGTGAAGCTTCAGATGTGATTAAATTTCTTAATTCAAAGAAGAAGGATGAATTGGAAGAAATAAATATCTCATACAGAACTGCAGCTATTTTGGATATAAAGAAATTTTTGGAGAAGAGGAACTTGATCAACTAGTTTTAGACCAAGTGTGAAGCCTTAAATGTTATTTTCAAAGGTTTCATACTAAATTTAATATTTTAAATCAAAATGGTATGCCAGGTCTAGTTCGATTAGATGATAAGTTGGTCAAGTTAGAAGATTATTGCAAAAAGGAGTATACAATTTCCATATACAAAACAAAGTTTGCAGGTATCAAAGGTCACATCACATGCAGAGCTTTTCTTGAAGCTCTACATTTTAACTCGATTATTCAACATCAAATCAAAAAATTGTTCATCCAAAAAAAAAATTTGATAGATTCATCGAAATGGATGAAGTTTTCAGGAAAATGATGAATTGTGAAATTCCAAGTGAAGAGCAGTGGGATAAATTTTGTGAAACTATCCAGTGAAAATTAATTTTACAGCATTCCAACACACCCAATTTTGTAGAGCCAGGTCAACAACAGCTTCCAGCGAAAAAGGACAAGCCAACAACAACTTTCATCAAAAGAGGTCGAATCATCAAAAACCTCCAGAATAAAAAGACACTACATTCATCTATCTCCTTCATTTATTCTTATTATTCTATTATTGTAAGATAAGTTAAGATATTTCCAAAGTTTTGTAAGTTAGTATAAATAACTCTCACTATGAGTTATGAAGGGTTTCACCCTTTGATAAGGATATTTTGTAAATAGAGATTGTACTAAGTTTTGTTGATCATCAATAATAAAAAGCAGGATTCTAAACTCATCTCGTACAACCCTGTCTTCCATGTGAATTTTCCAGTTTTCTGTCATTATGTTTCTTCATATGTTTAATTATCTTCAAAATAATTAGGTGAGGTTGACTCTATCTCAGCAACCTTATTATTCCTCCTGAAGTTATAATTACTACAAAGAATGATTTACTTGACAATTTGTTAATGTAAATCCCTTTTATCAATAAATTGTCAGTATTTTGGGGATGTTAAATATATTTTGTTGAATTTTTAAACATTGTTTAAAAGTTTTCCAGCGTATGGTTTATTGAATAGTTCAATTTGAATGTTTAATAATCATATCTTCTTATTCTACTTAATCGAAATCATGAAAGCCTAATTACTGTATGAGATGAATAAGCAGCCCTTACTTGGGATGATTTGGCATGATTATAGATGATTTACTTGGAAAAATATTTTAAAACACAAACAAACATCATAGATGATTTGGCATGATTATTGACAAAAATAATATCAAAGGACAAGAGGTGGGTGTGGGGTGTTCTCCTAAAAAATCTTTGTACAGTTGCCACAATAATATTAAATGGGTTTGGATGTACAAACACAGAGACGGGTGCCCCAAAAACATGAAAATGATCACTCACTAATGATGTGAGGAAGGTGTTTTTTCTGAGGGTGGAGGCCCCATTGGTTAGTCTTGGTAAGTGGGTGGTGAAGCGGATGGAAAATATCATAGATGGGCTATGATGATGGAGGTATGGTAGGAAAAATGTGAGATGCAGTAGTGCGTGTTCGATCTACTTGCGAAAATGGTAGTCCAGGAAAAGGGTTTTATCGTGATATGGTAAAACTTCACTTTATGCATGATGGATGGATGAACATGAAGTGCTTCCTAAACTAGGGTGTTATGGCCATGGAATCGTGATTTTTGATGCATGAACTACTTGAGTGATGGACGCCATGGAGGGGGAGGCTCTACCGACCAACGAGAATGTTTATCATGTACAAGGTGGGGAAATGATAAACATGGTCGGGTGTTTGGAACATATGGCTGATTCTTGTGGGTAAATAATGCCAGGATATGAAAATCTTCTTCGGGAATGTATGATGCTTGGGGAGGAATAATACTTGCTTTGGAACCTTCAATGACTAGGGCAATAGGTGGATTGTCGTACTGTGTAATACTTGCAACCAATACCCCAAATGAGAGCATATTTTCCATTAAAATATATTGACAAATGTGTTGAATGAAAAAATTATAAAGAGGGCATACCTGTCGGAACTGAAAAAATGGCTTTTTCGGAGGCATGAATGTATGAAGCCTCCATTGGGTGTTATGAGGTGTTGAACACTCTGTTGCTTTCAGTTACACAATTGGGCATTCTAAGCTCCTGTTATGGTCTGTCAAATAATTTGAAAAGGGTGATATATAGGTTAGTAAGGATCATTTCAGTTCATTTGTGTTATTTGAGAGTTGTGAGGTCAGAGCTTGTTTCCAAGCCTTTCTTTTCATTGCGATCAGCTTGTGTACCAGGGATTTGCGCTGTTAGTTCCAGGTAGGCCCCTGAACGTCCAACATTTTATTTTTTTTAGTTTTTCTGGGTGGGGTTCCATACAAAATAGGTTTGTATGGACCCATATTTGGTTTTAGCATTGGTCACGTGAGCGATCAAGGTTCAGGCATGGAGACTCTGCTAGAATTCGAGGAAAACCCCCATATGTTACTCGACTTCCCATACTTTGGGATGGACTTTCGTGGAGATTCAGATATGGGTCTTCCTGCTGGTTATGTGTGGGGACCTGCAAGTGTGATTTTATTTTGTTTTTCTACATTTGTTGAGTATTTATGAAGTGTATATTTATATGTGTATTGTGGTGATGCTGATACTATCTTTGTTTCTCTTGTATATGTGGGAGCACAAACAAAAATGAAGACCAATCTCTACCTAGTCTTTGTAACTCATCCAAAACCAGCAATTTTATTAAGCCATGACGAAAAAGTGAGGTTTCACTTCCCTCATATTTTACTTGGACCTTATCTGCCATTTTTTCTAAACTTATGTGTAAATAGAAAGGCAAATCGAGAGATATCTTACCAAAAAAATGAAGGAGAAGCTTGAAGTGGTAAGAATAGACTTTATGATATCTTCCTTCACATGTGAAATATTTCTGGATAATGAGCAGTACCTTTGAGAAATTTTCCTTCATGCAGCTCCTTGGAATGGCATTTTTAATGTCAACTTCAATACCTTCTGGTTTGATAAACTTTTTGTACTCCTCATTGTTTATCTTGAACCCTTTGAACCATTTTTCTTGTCCTCTTGGAATCCCAATTGATGCTACAATGATCTCTGGTGTAATAGTGAGATTCAACATCCCCACTTTAGTTGTTGTTCCATTGAATTTTAGGGAAAATTCTTTGGAATCATGTACATGGTAACCTTGTAGTCTTTCACAAAACTGTAAACATCCTGTCCTTCTGAAGACTTCTACAGCTGTTGGGTCTTCATTTATCAGGTTCATATCTGATGGCTCATATCTAAAAAAGTGGCCACCTTTTTTTGTCTTCCTTTTTGAAACCATAGTTCTTTGAATTATTCTTTGCCTCGCTTGATAATGTCTTCTCTTTGCCTTGCTTGATAATGTCTTCTGCAACGCCTCGCTTGATAATGATATAACGATCCTTTGAAAGAAACTAGCCTGAATTGGAAATTGGGCTTAATGAAATAGCTCTTCGGAGCTCAATAACACACAAACAAAGAATAGAGAATGACAAATGACTCAATTTGGAAAGATTTTGAGGTTCGATGACCACTCATATCCTAATGATGACTCATACATGCTTAAAATGGTGATGATGACTTCGGCCCTAACTATGTACCTTGATCATTACCCTATCGACTCGAATGGCATCTAACTTATTCTTTTCAAATCATTTTCTAACACCTAAGAACTAATTTGACATGACGGACAAGAGACCTTACTTTCATAGCGATTTTCTAGTGTATTTGCGGGCATTTTCACTACAAAAGTATTATCAGTTTCGTAGTATGGTAAATTTCTGTATGTATTTTGCTACGAAAGTGTGGTTTATTGGCTAAAATGACCCTTTCGGTGTTAAAGCCTTGGAAAATGAAAAATTTCAGAAAATTATGATTGATGTAACATGAGGGGATTTGAGAGAGGGTGGGTTTAGACCTTAGGATAGGCTAAATAAGAAAAATTGAAAAATTTCCTTGACTAAGTAATGAAGAATGAATCCTATAACCCTACCTTTGACACATGAACCTCTAAAACTTTGTCAAATGATGCTTCTTTTTTCTGAGTGATAACACATGGCATTAAAAACACTAGTGTATAAATTGACATATCTCTCATAGCTTATGTCAAGGCATTGTATCCTACTTACTCACACTATCTTGAGTCATTGCAAGAAAGTGGAAACCTCAAGGAGATCACCTTTGACTCCCTTGAGAAAAATTTTGCGGAAAGAGAGAAGGATTTTGGAAATAAGACAACCCCTTAGTCTTCTAAAGAAGTCATATGTTTTGGACATAGAGAAAAGAATCATGATCAAAATTCTTCTCAGAGGGAGAGGTGTCCAAAGACGACGAGGAAGAAATTTCAAAGGAAGGGGGGGAAGACAAGCTCAAAGTGAAAAATATGATCTTCATTGCATACACCGCAATATAAATTGGCATGATGCATCCACATATAAGCTACCTTGGGATAGAATTGAGCTGGAAAGAAATGAAGCGAAAGGTAAAAATCATGACAAAGACAAAGCGAAAGCACCTAAATCCACTCATTATGTTGTAGAACATTGTAATATTGGAGTAACTAAAAACTTGTTTAATGCTTCACTTGGTTCTTGGAGAAATGATTGGTTGCTAGATTCAGAAGCAACATGTCACATGACTTTTAGAAAATATTTTTTTGGAATTTACTCACATGGATGATGGAGTAGTATACTTTGTAGACAAATCTAAAATCAATTCATCAGGGTTTGGCACAATCAGGCTTAAGTTGCCTAGTCTTCCAGAACTTCTTCTACATGAGGTTCTATACCTCCCAAATTTGAAGAGAAACTTGTTTTCCTTGGTCCACATCTGCTAGCAAGGACACTCCATTCACATGTTTGATGGCAAGGTTGAGGTTAGAAAAGCATCAGATCGCTCACTTGTCATGAGAGGGATAGAAGAATCAAGACTCCTAAACTTGCAAGGTATCTATGATCATGCATAAAACTTTCAATTTAGCTCTGACAATAATCAAGGTATTGGATTCCCTACAATTCCTAGGAAGCTTAAGCAATGTGATGC